>VCAZ01000002.1:2368723-3843723 GCA_005784505.1 Bagarius yarrelli
GAAAAAAGAGAGGGAGAGAGAAATAGAATGAGTAGGAGAGAGAGAGCGAGAGAGAGAGAGAGAGAGAGAGAGAGAGAGAGAGAGAGAGAGAGAGAGAGAGAGAGAGAGAGAGAGAGAAGAGAGAGAGAGAGAGATCGAAGAGAGAGAGAGATGAGAGAGAGAGAGAGAGAGAGAGAGAGAGAGAGAGAGAGAGAGAGAGAGTGAATGAGAGAGAGAGAGAGAGAGAGAGAGAGAGAGAAAGAGAGCGCGAGCGAGAGAGAAAAAAGAGAGGGAGAGAGAAATAGAACGAGTAGGAGAGAGAGAGGGAGAGAGAGAGAGAGAGAGAGAGATAGAGAGAGAGATGAGAAGATAGAGAGAGAGAGAGCGAGAGCGCGTGAATGAGAGAAAGAGAGGGAGAGAAAGAGAGAGAGAGAGAAAGAGAGAGCGCGAGCGAGAGAGAGAGAGAAAAAAGAGAGGGAGAGAGAAATAGAACGAGTAGGAGAGAGAGAGCGAGAGAGAGACTGAGAGAGAGAAGATAGAGAGAGAGATCTATAGAATGAAGAGAAATCGAGAGAGAGAGAAAGAGAGAGAAAGAAGAGAGAGCGCGAGCGAGAGAGAGAGAAAAAGAGAGGGAGAGAGATATAGAACGAGTAGAAGAGAGCTAGAGAGAGCTAGAGAGAGAGCGAGAGAGAGCGAGAGAGAGAGAGAGCGAGAGAGATAGCGAGGGAATGAATGAAAGAGAGAGAGAAGAGAGATCGCGAGCGAGAGAGAGAGAAAAAAGAGAGTATAGAGAAATAGAACGAGTAGGAGAGAGAGAGAGAGCGAGAGAGAGAGAAAGAGAGAGAGAGAAAGACATTAAAAAAGAGAGAAAGACATTAAAAAAAGAAAGAGAATTAAACAGAACTGCTGTCATTATTAAATGGATGAGATTTTGCAAATTAGGATGTGATCCTGGATCAACAATCATATATAAATATATATATATAAAAAACACATGTAGGTGCAGTTAAGTTCATGTGTGAACATTTCTCTTACCTTCATCACCAAAATAGACGTGTGTGTGCAGTAAAACGCATTCAGGTGTGTGTGCATGAATAAAAAGTCAATTCACCGATTTTTAATCATCGGTGTCATTAAACTGTTTCAGAATGAATGCATTTTTTTTAGTTTGTTTGTGGACGAAAAAGGAAAAGATTTAAAACTGGATTAGGGCGGGTTTAATCCACGCAAACTGATGACATCAGATGGTTATGATTGGTTGATTAACATGTTGATTAAGGATCACTAAAGGCTGTGAATCCAGCATCACGTCGCGTCCACTGTCCACCGTTAACTAATGTCCGCGATGATCATGTGACAAATATGTTATTGTGTCAGAAAATCGAAGAGTTAATCGTGTCCCTGTATGTAAATGCAGGTCAGAAAACACCAGAGAAGAAAAAACCTAAACACTATTACAAGTTGTACTTTTTTGGTGTCAGTGCGTAAGAATGCTCACCTGTCCACCACCTTCAGGGAACAAAATAGTGTCTTTCAAGATCACATTAAAGCCTTTCACTTTCTCTTTCCTGCCGTTGTTACTGTCCAGCGTCAGTTCGGCGGCTGAGCAGGACATCACTGATGTGACAAACTGTAAAAAAAAAAAAAAATATATATTAACCGAAAGACTGAAAAAGTTATAAACCTTGCTAACACACACACACACACACACACACACACACACACACACTTTCCTTTACATTTACAGCATTTGGTAGACGTCCTTATCCAGAGCGACTTACATTTATCTCTTCTATACAACTGAGCAATTGGGGGATAAGGGCCTTGATCAGGGGCCCAACAGTGGTGGCTTGGTGGTGCTGGGAATCAAACCCCGGTCTTTCTGGTATCAGTTCAACATCTAAACCACTAAGCCACCAATATAACACACAACAATATAACCTTCAGCTTAAATACTAAACAGGAACATTTTGTTATTTTATTAATAAACATTGCAGTGTTTTACGCAGTTTTATTAGTGGGGACCAGACCAAAGTCCTCACAATGCCAAACCGGTTTATTCCTGATATATCAAAAAATAGGGCAAAATAGAAAAAAAAACTTGGTCCACACACACACACACACAACACACACACATTTTCACACTTCTATTAAATATTATATCTATATTTAAATATAACTTCAACCTTTAGTACTAAAAGAAAACATTTTTAAGCAGTATAACTTGTGGGGACCAGTTAAATGTCTCCATAATTTCAGAATAGTCAGATATTTGTGTCCTTCTTGGGGACATTTAATGGCCAAAACATTTTATCGTGGGGGACCAGTTAAATGTCTTCATAATTTCAGAATAGTCACATATTTGTGTCCTTCTTGGGGACATTTAATGGCCACAAATATAGAAAGACAAAATAACACACAAGGCGGTTGTAATGAAAACGCTATGGTCAGGATATAAAAGACCAAACTTTTGCCAAATATTGCAAGCAAACACACACACACACACACACACACACACACACACACACACACACACACACACACACACACACACACACACACTGACACTGACAGACAGCTGATTACCACCTGACATCTTCTCACACAGTACACACAGCTAACATTAGCCGCCTAGCTAAAGTGTGTGTGTGTGTGGAGGTTTATTTTATTATTAATTATTAATAACACACTGACTGATATTTCCTATTAAAATGTAAAACATATATTTAATCTGAAAGGTTTACATACTTCCTGCATATAACTGTCCCTCTGACACTGAAAAGCCATGTTTAACTCAAAACAGGAACCGGAAGTTTAGCGCCACTCAACCATCAGAAGGGGAAAAGCCAATATGGCGCCGGGGACAATTTTTCAAAATAAAGGTTCTCGTTTTAAGCACTAAACGGTTGATGAATAATTAAATTATTATTTGTTTGCTTGTTGGTTAATTATTTTGATTAGGTTTAAAAAGTGTGCCCACTTTTATTATACATATACCGCCAAAAATGAAAACAAAAAATAAATAATTAATTAAAAATAAAAGGAAAACAAAGCTTTGAATGAATAAACATTATATAAAAAATAAACATGTTTTTCCAGTAATCAATAGAACTATTTTAATATTTGTTATTCATAATATTATTAATTATCAAAATTTGGTTCAAATATTTATTCTTAGAAAATAAAAATCGATTTTAATGGACTATAACTTCAGGTACATGAAGGTACAACAGTTATTACCAGACAGCCGGGTAGTGCAGGTGTCTCTGAGTCTCCCTCTAGTGGCTGAGCCCGACCAATACCATATAGTTTAAACAGGATAAAAGGCAAATATTATTTATTTTTAAATTGTGTTTATTTTAAGAATAATTTCCGCCCATCATTCTAAGAAATTACAGTGTTCATAGAGAATCTATAAACTTTTCATACCAGAAATTAGTTTTCTGAGTTTTATGGTAATATCAAGCGTAACCAAATGAAGCTAAAATGTCTTTGAGTATTTATTAGTATATATTGTTAATTTTTTATGTGGGAGCCGCCCCAAAGTCAGACTCACCGCCCGTTAACTGAAGGTTTACTGTATTTTGGAGAAAATGGAAACACTTACACATTTTTGTATTACCAGCCGGACCTGCAGACTATTTTCAAAAAATTAGGTGGGTTTAAAAGATGTTTTAATCTGTCCTAAATCTGATCTTTCCTCATTCATAATCTTGATTTGCGTTAACTGATGTAGGGAAGGGAATCTTTTTTCAGTTGTTTGAATTATTTTTGCGCAGCATGGTGGCTTATTGGACACCGTCACAGTAAGGAGGTCCTGGGTTTGATTCCCAGGCAGGGGTCTTTCTGTGTGGAGTTTGCATGTTCTCCCATGTCGCCACACACACTCACTCACTCCTATGGGCAATTTAGAATCACCAATCAATCTAACATACATGTTTTTGGACTGTGGGAGGAAACCAAAGTACCTGGAGTAAACCCGAGTTTGATTCCCAGGCAGGGGTTTTCTGTGTGGAGTTTGTATGTTCTCCCTGTGCTTGCGTTTGTTTACTCCGAGTTCTCCGGGTTCCTCCCACAGTCCAAAAACATGTATGTTAGATTGATTGGTGATTCTAAATTGTGTGTGTGGCCCTGTGATGGACTGACGACCTTTTCAGGGTGTATCCTTCCTGCATTTTACCCTTTCAGAGAGGGATGGGATACTCCCGTGACCCTGAATTAGGGAATAAGCGGGTATTGATGAATGAATAAACAAATTATTGTTCTTTATTCATCAGTTGTTTGTTTACATGATTAAAGCTTTTATTTAAAAGAAAAATAATGAAAGTGTACTTTATTTTCTAAAATTCAGCTTATATCAATACAGATGTTTTCATATAAACCGCTGGATTTTGAGATTTTAGTTACTCTTAACAACTTACATTTATCTTTTTTACACAGTTAAGCAATAAGGGTTAAGGGCCGTGATGGTGATGGTGATGCTGGGAGTCAAACCCCGATCTTTCAGGCATCAGTCCAATACCTTAACCACTGGGCTACCACTTCCTTTAGTCTTTAATGTAATGCTGCAAAACCTTGACTAAACATCTGATGCGTTTGGCACCAATGAAATATGTATGTTGCAGACAGAAAGATATGTACCGTATGTCACCTTTTTGTCAACCATCTTCTCCAGCACCACGTTGTGCAAACGAAATAATTGGACTTCGTTAATTTTATTTTCACATGATTTAATCATTCATTCATTCCTCTTCTACACCCGTCTATTCTCTAATTCGGGTCACGAGGATCTGCTGGATTCTATCCCAGCCGTCTCTGAAAGGGCGAAAGGCAGGAGGGGTACAACCTGGACAGGTCGCCAGTCCATCACAGGGCCACACACACCCTCACACTCACTCCTATGGGCAATTTAGACTCACCAATCGATCTAACATACATGTTTTTGGACTGTGGGAGGAAACCGGAGAACCAAGCACAAGGAGAACATGCGAACTCCACACAGAAAGGCTCCTTGCTGTAAGGCAACAGTACTAGCCACTAAGCCGCAGTGCTGCCACTTATAACCTTGTAGATTATTTGTTATTTGTGAAAGACCCTTTGCACAGAAAACAAACTTTTGCACAACACATCACAGCAGCGACTAAATGTCATGGTAAAAATCCACTTTTGACACCACTTCAGTAACATCATACAAAGGATCTATGTTGGGACACAAAAATAAAGCCAAAACGCAAAACCAAAACATGTAGTAAAGTAAAAAGTGTGCAAGGGTCATAACCAGAAGTACATCGAGTAACAGAGATTTTATGTCCAGGGTGGGTAAAAAGTACTAAGAGATACAAAAATAAATATTAAATTATTAATGAAACATTAAAATTAAATGAAAACACAAAAGCGAGCACAGAGAATTAGCCGCTAACTGTAATGTTAGCACTTAGCAACAAACCCTGCAGCAAACCATTGCAAGATGAAAAAAAAAATGGACATACAAATAATTCCATGTCCCAAAAAAGTACAGGTATCAGTATTGGCAAGTACCAGGATAAAAGTATTCCTACTGTTCTTGACACAGTTACATAGGTAATAGCGTAACCCTAGGAAAGGACTGGCATTTAACACAAAAATTTTGCTTCCATTTCAGGTGGTTATATTTTCAGTAGTCACCGGTCTGTACTACAGACTTTTATTACAGAATTCTAGCTTGTTCAGAAAAGCTCCGATTTTTCCATTCCGTCTTAATGTAAACGATCATATGATCATAAAAGCACATACCTCTCATGTAATTGTTCAATCAGAATACTTTAATCAGAATGATCGCAGCCAGAATGACGAAAAAAAATTGCATGTAAATGAAGTTAGGGAATCTGTGGGAATTAATATAAAACAAATACTCGATAATAGAACTTAAATATTGGGAAAAATATTGATAAAACCAATTATCGGTTGATCTATAAAAATAAGTCAAACTGTAAGAACCTTTGGTGGTAAAAAAACAGAGGTTTGAAAGATTAGTCACATATTATAGCTAGTGTATACTTGTGCCCAATAATATTTCTACTCCTTGACCCATAGATGTCAAACTCAGTTTCTGAAGGACCGCCGCCCTGCAGGGTTTACCTTCAACCCTAATTAATTGCACCTGATCCAGCTAATCATGTCTTTAGGCTTGTTTTAAAAAAATCGTTTTGTGGTTGGGATAAGATTGAAACTAAACTCTGCAGGGCGGTAAACCCTCTTGGAAATGAGTTCGACACCCCTGCCTTAGCCCTACCCTTTCTCCTACCCCTCTGTTTTGCACATACATAATTATGAACAATACAAGTGAAATGTTTTTTTCTTCGCATAACCCACCTTGAAAGCTTGGGGCCAGAGCGCAGGTTCAACTTTGATACAGGCCCCCTGGAGCAGGAACGGAGCAGGGGGCCCCTGGAGCAGTCTTGCATAAGGACCCAGCTGTGGCAGACTTGGCGGCGGTGGGGCATGAACCCAGTAGGGGTGTCTCAATTCTTTTTTGGTTGAAGGTGTAGGGGTAGAGGAAACGGCCAGATACCCCTTCAAACAAAGATTTTTCTGGACCACACTTTAAGATACACCAGCTACAATGGCAACATGGCTGCCCAAGCAACCAAGAAGATTCACAAATTTACAAAGTATTTCTTGGCATTTATATGAAATGTAACCACCAATGATTATTTGTTTTATTACAGTCAGTGCAGTATTTATATTTTACCGTCACGTACTTAAAAAAAACCCCACTAATGTTTGCTAGGGTTACACTTCTGCAGGATAGTCCCACAATATATTTTTATGCCTGATAACATTACCTGATGACTAGACCGACTATCCTGTCAGAAACAAATTCTAGTGGCAGGAAATGTTTACCCCACATATGATGATGTGTACTGGTGTAGTAGTTTTGTCCCATTTCTTTAGGGGAATATTTTCATCCCTAACCCTGTCACTCTGTTTTCAAGGGCCAAGGAGAAGAGGGTAGGGGTATAAAATCAAATAGGGATTGCATGTGCACAAGCAGTATTGTTCCCATACACATCAGCATTTTTTATTTTTTCATCTCTATCTGCAGGTTTTAATGTAACCGTCTCTAGACAGCCAAAACATCCCTGTTCATCAGGTTTTAGTAGGTTTATGGATTACGTGAGAGGTTTGTACAATTCTGATCAGTCTAAGCATTCAACAACAGTCTGTGCTATGTTCTTTCGCATACCAGCAAACAATGAGATAGTGTATTCACTGAACACTGGATTCCTGTTCCCTTCTTTCAATATTTTTACACACTGACAACTAGAGATGAAGCGGGGGAGAGAGGTGGGGCTGGGACCTGAGCCGGAGTCGAATCCATGTCGCCAGGGTGTAGCAGCGTATGAGTGTTGGTGCCTTAACTCACTACTCCATTTCTTCCTATTTGCCACCATATTTTTCTATTTTGTTTGTCTAAAAAGATTTTTTTCTGTTACTTTAGTTCATTTACATAAAATGTACTGTTATAGCTTTCTTTTTTTTAATGTTTTCTTATACCTGCGTACAGGTACAGACAGTCATATAAAGCGTTTCACTGCATGTTGTACTGTGTATGATTTTGTATGTGACAAATGAAGTATGAATTTGATGTCGAAGGCTAGGCGATCTTTTGATTTCTGACCCTGGATGCTTACTTATAGTCACCTGTAGACAGATGTTTAGACTGATGGCAGAAATTCTGGACTACATACACTAATGTCACAGACAAACCAGGCTCTCACCCCACCCAGCATTAGCGCACACCTTCCCTGGAGTACCAATTGGACACCTGATGCATTCACCACCTCACTTACACTCACCTCTATTCAAACACGCTCACTGGTCTCGGATTAAAAATAGCCTAATTCCAAAGTTCGTAGATTCCTAAAGACATTCTGTCTATTCATTTACAAACTCCTTATCACTCCAGACTTTCTACTATGATCTCCTTGAGCATCTCTTTAGTTAGCTCTAAGTCACACTGAAGCGAGTAGTATTAGAACCCAAAGGTGCAGTTTATTTCCAACCTAACAAAACAATAAACATAAACTAAACTAAACTAGACATGACATAGCTTAGCTTAGCTTGAACACTAGCACAAACAGAAAACAAAACTACAAACATAACACAAAGGGAAACACAAGATGAACCAATAGAAACAAGACACATGGACAAAGGGATCACATGACAGGAACACATGGGGAACAAAGCTCACATGACAAGGAACGAGACAGGAAGTAAACAAAGGACATGAACAGAAACATGACTTCAAAACATAAACTCAATATAAACATAAAACAAGAACATGAACCCTAAACCTTTCAGCTATGGATAAACTGTGCTGACTTCTGTAACATCTAGCAATTGATATTTAAAAAGCAACCAGTCACAGTTTAATTTGTTTAGGGTGGGAAAATGTAAAGTTGATGTCTCGGGGGGAAAAAAAGATCGGGAAATTATACAAGTAACAGGGCAATTATAGATAGATTTTTTTGAGAAAGTTGTTTGTTAACAGTGATGCACTGGTCTCCAAAATTTCGTTTTGGCCCTGTGATGGACTGGCCACCTGTCCAGGGTGTCCCCCTCCTGCCTTTTTACCCTGTCAGAGACATCTGGGATTAACTTCAGGAGATACCTTTGACCCTGAATTAGGTGGGTATAAAAGATGAATGAATGAATCTAAACCCTAAATAAAGCATATAAACCTTAATCCAAAAACATTTAAGTATTTGATTAAAAAAAATATTTATTGTTATTAAATTATTAAAAAATAATCTTACTTTTAAATTTGGCAGTATGTACAGTCCAAAAAATGTTCAAATAAAATTTGGCAAGTATATAATTTACTGCCTAGAAATTATAAATAATTAATAAACAAAAGCACTCTCTTTAATCTAGCCACAGGGGTCACAAGTCAGTGAGTTCGGTGCCAGTCCCACACCTGGATAAATAGAGAGGGTTGTGTCAGTAAGAGCGTCTGACGTAAAACTTTGCCAAATCTTAATATGCAAATCATTAAAACTTCATACCGGTTTGGTCCAGGCCCGGGTTAACAACGACCGCCACTGGCGCCATTGACCTACAGAGTACCGGCAGAAATTGGGCTACTGTTGGTCAAAAAAAACGTGGAGGAGGACCCGTAAATAGACAGAAAGAGAAGAGGAAAGGCAGAATGTAGGACTAAGAATAGGGACAATGACAGGGAAAGGTAGAAAGCTGGTTGATATGATAGAGAGAAGGAAGGTGGATATATTGTGTGTACAGGAGACCAAGTGGAAGGGTAGCAAGTTGTTTTATTATGGTGTGGATAGGAGAAGAAATGTAGTAGGGGTGATACTGAAAGAGGAGTATGTGAAGAATGTTTTGGAGGTGAAAAGAGTGTCAGACAGGGTGATGACTCTGAAGTTGGAAATTGAACTGCAGATGGTGAATGTTGTAAGTGGTTATGCCCCACAAGTAGGTTGTTAGTTAGAAGAGAAAAAGAGGTTCTGGCATGAATTATATGAGGTAATTATATAATGGAGATTAAAATTTAATGGACATGTTGTTGAGGGGAACAGAGGTGATGAGGAAGTGTTGGGTAGGTTTAGGGTCAGGGAAAAAATAGTAAAGGACAAATGATCGTAGACTTTGCTAAAAGGATGGAGATGACTGTGGTACATACTTTTTTTCCAAGAGAGAGAGAAGCATTTAGTGACTTATAAGAGCAGAGGAAGGAGCACACTGGTAGATCACATCTTATGTAGCTGAAGCAATCTGAAAGAGATTGGTGACTGTAAAGTTGTGGTGGGAGAGAGTGTAGCCAGACAGCATAGAATGGTGGTGTGTAGAATGAAGATGTTGGCCTGGAAGAAGAAAAGGTAAAGAAGAAAACCAAGTGGTAGAAGCTGAAAAAGGAAGAATACTGTGAAGAATTTAGACAGGAGTTGAAACAGACTCGGGGCGGTCAGCTAGGGTTTTTAGATGAATGGCAAACTACAGCAGAAGTGATCAGGGGAGACAGAAAGAAGATAAGAAGAACTTGGTGGTGGAATGAGGAAGATCAGCATGGTATAAAGAGGAAGAGAGATTAGCCAAGAAGAAGTGAGACATGAAAAAGACTGAGTTGATGAGTGAGTAAAATAAGAGGGAGAAAGGGGTAGAAGAGGTAAACAGTGTGGAGCAGAAAGTTAAAAAGATTAGTGCAAACGAAGTTAGGATGGCTTTAAAGAGAATGAAAAGAGGAAAGGCGGTTGGTCCTGATGAAATACCGGTGGGTGTGGGAAATGTGTAAGAGAGGCAGCAGTGGAATTTCTTACTAGATTGTTCAACAGGATTTTAGTAAGTGAGAAGATGCCTGAGGAATGGAGAAGGAGTGTAATGTTGTCTATCTTTAAGAATAAGTGTAATGTGCAGAGTTGCAACAACTACAGAGGATAAAGTTGGTGAGTCATACAATGAAGGTATGGGAAAGAGTAGTGGAAGCTAGGTTAAGGAGGGGTAGTAGATATTTGTGAGCAGCAGTATGACTTTAAGCCTAAAAAAAGCACTACAGATGCAATCTTTGCTCTGAAAAGGCTGATGGAGAAGTACAGAGATGGTCGTAGGGAGCAGCATTGTGTTTTGTAGACCTGGAGAAAGCATATGATAGGGTACCCAGAGAAAAGCTATTGTATTGTATGAGGAAGTCAGGAGAAGTATGCCAGGGTGGTACCGGATATGTATAAGAGAAGCAGGACAGTGGTGAGGTGTGGCAGTAGGTCAGGACAGAGGAGTTCAAAGTGGAGGTGGGACTGCATCTGGGATCAGCTCTAAGCCCCTTCTTGTTTGCGGTGGTGATGGATTGGTTGACAGACGAGGTCAGACAGGAATCTCCTTGGACAATGATGTTTTTGCAGATGACATTGTGATGTGTAGTGAGAGCAGGGAGCAGGTGGAGGAAAAACTTGGAGAAGTGGAGGTTTGCTCTGGAGAGAAAAGGAATGAAAGTCAGTCGTTAGTACGTGTTTAAAGAAAGGGAGGAAAGTGGAACAGTAAGATTACAGGGCGAAGAGGTAAAGAAGGTACAGGAGTTTAAGTACTTGGGGTTGACAGTCTAGAGCAATGAAGAGTGTGTAAAAGAGGTAAAAAAGCGAGAACAGGCAGGTTGGAATGGGTGGAGAAATGTGTCAGGAGTGATGTGTGACAGGAGAATATCAGCTAGAATCAAGGGGAAGGTTTACAGGACAGTGGTAAGACCAGCTATGATGTATGGTTTAGAGACAGTGGCACTGAGTAAGAGACATCTGACAGAGCTGGAAGTAGCAGAGCTGAAGATGTTGAGATTTGAGAGCTTTAAGAGTGACGAGGTTGGACAAGATTAGGAACGAGTTCATCAGGGGGACAGCTCATGTTAGATGTTTTGGGGAAAAAGGTCAGGAAAGCCAGGTTAAGGTGGTTTGGAAGAGATAGCGAATATATTGGTAGGAGGATGTAAGAAATAAAGCTACCAGGCAGAAGGCGAAGAGGAAGACCAAAGAGGAGGTATATGGATAAGGGAACAGCCGAAAGGAGAAGAAGAACAGGATCACTCTCTTTCTCTTTCTCGCTGTCTGTCTCTCTCTTTTTCTCTCTCTCGCTTTCTCTCTCTCTTTCCCTCTGTCTGTCTGTCTGTCTGTCTGTCTGTCTCTCCCCCTCTCTCTCCCTCCCCACCGGGAACGCGCGCGTCACCACACATCGTGAACGCGCCTACATAACGGTAAAGAGACCGAGGGCGGGGCGCGAAATACACGGCGGGAGTCTACACAGCGGCTTGGAACAGCAGAAGCCGTTAGTGAAATAAGCCCCGCCCACCGGGTTGGAACAGCAGGAGCCGTTAGTAGAGTAAGCCCCGCCCACCGGACACCGCTTCATGCCTGTTGAGCGAAAAATCTTGGGTCGCGTCCAAAACCGCATACGACTGCACTAAAGAGTGTCCACGGCACGCGGGAACCTTTTCCGCTAACGGTGTGTTCTCGGTTTGTTACACTGACCCGAAAGAACACGCGAATGACACCGGAAAAAGAGGGGCTTCGGGATTATCGCCCCTCCTTCTCCTCCGCAGGACATCTTTAAAGTTAAAGAGCAGGACTGGGGCAGACATGTTATCCACGGACAAGATACAGACGCTGGCCGGGCCTGGTAGGTTATTATGGGATGTTTTATAAGCCTTTATCCGTGTGAGTGTGTACGGTTAATGAAAAACGCGGGGGTGTTTACTGGTGTGTGTGTGTGCGCGCGCCTTCAGCTGTTGATCATTTGCTCTAACTTTCCCCTTAATAATCTGGCTGTACAGGTACACGTACTGATACACACGTCTTTTACGAGATAAATGTAATCTTTAGCCCCATTTTTCCCCATAACAAAATACATTTATTACACAGTAGAGTTTTAGTCTAACTGTTTTTTAAAAAAAATTTTTTAAAAAAAGTGGTTACTTTTTATGACATAATGGCCAATCAAGGGTTATTTGGAATTAAACCCTGTGTAGTGCACTAATCATAGGGATATTTGGAAGTAAACCTAGTATAGTGCACTAATTATAGGGATATCTGGGATTAAACCCAGTGTAGGGCACTAATCAAGGGATGTTTGGGATTAAACCCGGTGTAGGGCACTAACCAAGGGATTTTAAGGAGTGAACCGAGTGTAGGGCACTAATCAAGGAATGTTTGGGTCTAAACCCAGTGTAGTGCACTAACCAAGGGATATTTGGGAGTAAACGTAGTATAGTGCCCTAATTAAGGGATGTTTGGAATTAAACCCAGTGTAGTGCACTAATCATGGGACATTTGGTATTAGTCTGTGTGTGTGTGTGTGTGTGTGTGTGTGTGTGTGTGTGTGTGAGCAATATGGAAAATGGAAAAAATGTCGTGCAGTTACACTTACCTCACCCCTATCAGACTTTAGATGCATTAACTTTTCCTGTTATGCGAAACTCAGTGACCCTCGACTCACGACTGGTTAGTGTTCTTGAATACTATTTCCAGATGTGTGTTTGTTCAATCCCACTGTAGTTGTTTAGATTAAGATTTAATTGTCCGTAACAATTTAATTTCCCCACTGTGGGATCAATAAAGATTATCTTATCTATCTTATCTTGTCCTCACTACACACTTGGCTGTCAGGACGCACACACACTGCTTTGTGCGTTATGTTACAGCGGTTACATTACAAATCCTTATAGACGCTTGATCGTTAGCATCACTTATTTGCCACTGAGCCAGGCTCTTAACCCCAATTGCTCAGCTAAATGCCGGAAATGCATCAACATTTCAGGCAATGGGTTATATGTGTGACGTCTGATTCTTAGAACTCATTAGCGTCTCTGGAAGTAAGTTGATTTCCTAATGTGACTTGACTGTTGCTAAATAAGTTTTAGTCAATACAGAAGTAAAGTTTGGTGTTGGCTTAGGACAGAGGTGTCCAAACTCGGTCCTGCAGGGCCTGCATAGTTTAGCCCCAACCCTAATCAAGCATAGCTGAACAAACTAATCATAATTTTGCTAGGTTGGTGTGCTAAGGCAAGTTGGTGCTAAACTCTATATGACCCCAGACCTCCAGGGCCGAGATTGGACACCGCCTGGTTTAGGATGATAAAAGAGAGCAAACTGGAGTGTTTTCCGTCTGCAGAAAAAAGAGTTGTGTATCGGCAAGGGCCTCATGATAGAATACATATCACGATACATGGGCTACAAGACAATATACATCGCAATGTATAAAGCTTTCAAGACGACGTATGTGTCAGCGCCATTTACAGGAGTGGAGGAGGAAATGGTTTCATGCTTACTCAGCGTTTGAATCAAACCCTAACAGAAATATAAATCGGTCAAAAAGGTCGCAAACTTTGGGCTTCTGATGATTGTATATTAATCAATATTAATACTTATGGGAGCCTGCCAGTGCAGGCAGTAAAATATATTACAGCTGCAACTCAAATCCCAGAGATCCTCGGATGATAATTACTCTACCTCTCCCCGGGGAGAAGAACATGTTTCCTCAACGGTTCTCCTTTTCATGTGTTCTTTTGCAAGTCACAGTAGCTGTGTGTTTTAGCCACAGTCTGTTTTTATCAGTTTTCACTCAGACATGGCTGTACACTGTGAATAGCTTTCACTGTTTCTTGACTTGTTTGAATACATTTTTTATGGAGGCCCTTCATTTATCACCAGCATCTGAGTGACTTTTTATAGGTGCAGGAGGTCAAATGGGTTTTTTGTGTTTGTCTTCTGTTTAATAAGTTACTGTGCTAGAACTTGGATTGTTTCGGATTTGGAGCATTTTAACATCTTGTACCACGACATCGCAAGTGTAAATTCACACTAGAAGCTCAAGTGCGACGATTCGCTCACAATGGCTAACAGCAGTCAAGCAACGCTTGCATAAGACAAATAATCTATAATACAGGTTCATACATTACATGTCTACAGTTATTCAACTACTAGGTTTTTCTTATAGGTTTCTTGATAAAATATTGACCCTGATCAGCTATAAGTTGCCTTGAATATCCTTGATGGTTACACTTGGTGAGGTATAAATCCATGGGATCACATTTAAATCTGGCAACCAATGGCTGTGTCCGCATTCGCATACTTCCTTACTGTATGTTATGCAAAAACAAGTATGTGAGGTAAGTAGCATGCTAAAAACAGCTAGCAAAAAAAGTTCCAGGATGACCGATTACGAAAAACCCCCAACTGTTCCTTACAGTTAAATTGGCGTTAAATTCTTCGTAGTTTGTACCATGTGTTTTTCAATGCAGCAACTGCTTCTTCTTCATCGTGTAATATGATGCAGACAAAACGCGTCTGAATTTTAGACACAAACCCCAAATCTCTAGTTCGAATGTTTAATTTTAGCAGCCGTTTGTTGTCAAGCGAAACGCTGGTTGCCGTGGTAATAACGTTTTTCCAGTGGGTGGAGTGTCCAGCATTTTACTCGACGACAAGCCAGTTTTTGTGCTGCTAAAACCAAACTGGTTTGTTGTCAAGTAAAATGCTGGACACTCCAACCGTTGAGAAACGTTATTACCGTGGCAACCAGTACCAGGAACACCTACAGCGGACATGCAGTGCTGAAATTTCACTGTATGTGTGAACTTAGATGGAAGGTCTTGTTAAAAGTGTAAGACTTCCTTGCTTTGTAGAACGTTTTTCAGTCATAGTGCAAAGCAAACAGGGTGACCAGGTGTACTTTTATACCTCTTTATTCTTTTAGATACTTTAATAATGATAAAATAAGCCAGAAGCCACATCTGTTAAGTTTGGTACAGTATCACAGGATAATATATAACCGGGAACTAATGGCTAATATAGTCTAATTTCAGTTCCTTTACTCATGCTCGGGGTAAGGGGTTTAATGTTTGTGTTCAGGTCTGACCTCAAGGAGCCTACTGGATTATTGAGTGTGCACTATACAGGAATCTCGAAAAATCTCAAATGATGTCATGGTCAGTCAGTATTTTATCATTAGCAATTTCATTCGATGGGATTTTTTTTGTTGGTCTACTAATGTCCACCTGTATGTAGTCTCGCTTGGCCAGGTCTTTAGTCTGAAGGCCTTCATAACAGATCTGAATCACACGCAAAGCAACCAATCACAGTTCGTTTTGTTAAGCGTCATGCTTATAGCTGTGAAAATGTTAAACTGTTGTCCGATTATAAACTGGGACCCGAATATAAAGATGATCTATTCAAGAATGTTGTACATGTTAATAAGTATACCGTAAATTAAAGTTTACATTAATTGGAACATCCAGCAATTCAACTAGTTCTTGTGAGCACTTATTAGCCAGGTTTTCATTCTAACATGAAATGAGTGTTTTTAGAAGTTTGCAATTCGGTGTGTGTTTCCATCAAGCTGCTGATGCTTATTAGTTGATTGTCCTAGTAACCAACAGTAAACAGAACAAGTTGTGCATAAAGAAGCAGGAACAGCCTATAAGTCCCATGGGTTTAATATTGCTATGTGGTGTTTGCTAATTTTTTCAGAGTAACCAACAAAGCAAGCATAACAGGACTGGAGACAGGACTTCAATTAGCAGTCACTAGACAAGTAATAAATGTCCCAACAGTGCAGCTTTCCTGATCTGTCCAGACGCACACCAGCCATGTTGTTATGTAGGAACCATCAAAACACCATCAGCGGAAATGCAGATTAGTCACGTTGGTTTATTATTCATTATTAGAGTCACGATCTTCGAATATTCAAGTTATTTTTATTATAGAATACCAAAAAATAATTCCCCATGTTTTTGGTGCTGATTTGGTGGTGAAGTCTATATGTAACCAGTGTGTGGCGCTGCTAATAATGTCTTTAAAAGCAAAGACAAGGCACAAGACATAAATCTCGAGTGAATGTACAATTTTTTTTGCGACTAAATTTTTCCCCCAATTTGCACTTCGATCACTCGTTTTTAATGCGTATATTTTAAAACGTGCATTACCCCGGGGGGATGTAAACATAGGGGTAAAGTGACACGAGCAGGTGGATCGTTAAAAACATGACACACACGTCTCCCAGGGATCCAACCAATCAGATGGCATTGAACATAAACATAAAAGAAACCTGCGTGTGTTTGATTGAACAACCTGCAGACTTGCACTTTTTTTCTAAAAACCACCACATCACAACACACTCTGTTTCTCTGCACAGGGGATGGAAAAAAAAAAAACCTCTGGTTGCCCCTGAGATGTTTTGTTATACAGCCTCATTAGGAAGGAAGTATCAAACTTAAATCAAAGATGAATTCCATTATACTTTAGATTTCTTATTTGGTTTGCAACACATTTTGCTTTTTTTTTTTGCTTTAAATGAATACATTGATTAATACAATAATACACACCAGTGATGGTTTTACACCATTGTGCACCCCAGAAACTGCTCAGGGGACACTGTTTCCTTGCCTTCTGGGTGGTCTGTTTCCAGTTACATAAGCTCTGTTGGGTGTTAATGGAAAAAGTGAGTCCTACAAGCTCACATGCTCCTAATACAGCTGAGAGTTTCAGCCAAACACGAGATGTGTAAGGTTTCCTGTTTTACATCACCTGCGGCGAACTCGCTGTCACGTAGCGCAACTAGATATTCCTACTTGCATAAACAGTGTGGCTCTGTGCCGATCAGGCTGTATCACAGGGCAGATCACCGCATCACTTTATGTTTCGGGGTCATAGACCAAACGCGACTCCTGACTCACCGTGCGCTAGAAGCGATCATCCACCCCGGCGCAGTGAAAAACGACATCCCCGTGATCTTTATGGATCATTTCTCTTCCAATGTAATTAAGGCTGCATGTCGCAGCCCTCGAGCATCACTAATGAGATTTCCTTACCAGAAATTGGATCAGAAGCTTCCTGGCTTTTGGAGAAGCCTAATTGGGGGGGGGGGAACATGCTATGAATTAGACTAGTCACATGAGACTTCATATCATATTATAGTATTGAAATTTCGATTGGTGTAATTTGATTAACTAGGCAAGATCTCTCCTACTCTCTTGGCAATTTGGGCAGTTGGCTCAGAGACCAAAAATGCCTCCTGAAGTCATTTTGTTAATCAGCCTTTTTTTTTTTTTTTTAATGTCCTTCCTTGCAAGTTTAAGCTGTTCCGGATTGCGTGGCTCATCTGTCAATCTGTTTGTAAGCACATCTGTGCCATTATTATTATCAAGTGGGAAATGCTTGTCATAAAAGGAGAACCTGAAACCACAGACCTACGTGGGCTGCGTGTCGTCCTCTGAAATCATTGTGCCTCTCAAGACAAAGGTGTTTATTTGCTAAAGGACGCTCTGTGCAGGAAAAAAAAGGAAGCCGAACTGCAGAAAATAATGGATCCGGCAGGAAAGTTGTGCAGATTAATGAGTCTATACCGTTAACGTCACGTCATTGGGAAAATCCAGCATTCAGATGGTCCTTGTAAACACTCATTGTTACAGGTGTACTTTCACAGCTTCCAGGCATCCAACCAATCAGATGACTGCTTTGAAACTCTCAAAAGATTTCTAGTTGTGCATCTGACCTCCAGCCAGCAGTTGGTAAGGTTGTGTCATCTGAGGCTGAAACAAACCTTGAGTGTGTTTGATTGAACAACCTGCAGCTCTGTACTTTCCCCCAACAAAAACCACAGCAACCCTGTTTTTGTTTTTCTGGCACATGCTAGGTTACACTTTGCACCACACGCATCTTGTTTAATTTTAAAATGTGATTAGAGAAAAGAAAAGCCCATAGTTTCTGTGTAAAGCTAACAGCTTGCGCATGTAAATGGTTTGCATGGCAGAGTTTCAAGACGAAAACCTGTGCTGAGCAAAAAAAACCATAAAGGCTCGTCTCGGTTTTGCCAGAAAACATCTTGATGATCCCTAAGACTTTTGGGAAAATACTCTGTGGACTGATGAGACAAAAGTTTAACTTTTTGGAAGGTGTGTGTCTCATTATGTGTGGTGTAAAAGTAACACCGCATTTCAGAAAAAGATCATCACACCAACAGTAAAATACGGTGGTGGTAGTGTGATGGTCTGGGGCTGTTTTGCTGCTCAGGACCTGCTTCAGGATCAATGGAACCATAAATTCTGCAGTGTACCAAAATATCCTGAAGGAGAATGTCCGGCCATCTGTTTGTGACATCAAGCTGACGCGAACTTGTGTTCTTCAGCAGGACAATGATCCAAAGCACACCAGCAAGTCCACTTCTGAATGGCTGAAGAAAAACAAAATGAAGACACTGGAGTGGCCTAGTCAAATCCAATTGAGATGCTGTGGCAACTCATGGCAAGTTATCGAAAACGCTTGATTGCAGTTGTTGCTGCTAAGGGTGGCCCAACCAGTTATTGGGTTTAGGGGGCAAACACTTTTTCACACAGGGCTATGTAGTTTTGGATTTTTTTTTCCCCCTTAATAATAAAAACTTGCATGATGTGTTTACTTGTGTTATCTTTGACTGATATTTAAATTGATCTGAAACATTAAAGTGTGACAAACTTATGCAAAAAAATAAGAAATCACTAAGGGGGCAAACACTTTTTCACACCACTGTATGTAATGTATTCTGTGAAAGGCGTAGGACCAAGAAATGCTCATCCAATCAAAATGCTTGATTGGTATCATGATAGGCTTTCCAACCTGCCTGTCAACATATATATATATATTTTTTTTTTCTGTACATCCTGTTTACACAGACAGGATATGTCATCCGCTCGTTCACGTACTGCAAAGAAAAAGGGTAAAAACCTGACTTAATATCGATGTTGTGTTTTTCATTCTGGTCAAGTCAAAGGGTCTAAAAGTTGATGTCATGGTTACAGTATCTTACTTTGGACTGGTAGGAATATGGTGTGGTTGGACTTTGGTGTGTTTCGGTAGTACCACATTATGTACGACTCAGTTGAGGTACAGCAGCAGCGTGGAATCAGGTCCTATTTTTATGTTTGGTATTTTTAGTACTTTTACTAACCGTACTATAAAGTTTTCTCACTGGTGAGTAGCAGGTAATGTTGTACTAATGTTCTACCCATCGTGGACAAAAAAAAATAAAACTACGAAACCTTGTTGTTTTTGCAGGATTTCAGGTCTGAACACTTCCAACCTCTAGTCGCTGTAAGCTGCTGAAGCTGTGAACAAGAATGACATCGTAACAATACAAAAACAGGATTAGAAGGAATTGTAGTAGGAAGTGACGGATTTGTGGATTTATTTTTATTTCCGATTGTCCTGCATTATCTTTTGTAGCTAAACTGCCATCCTCGGGGTCCGGCTCAGTCGCGGTAATTGGATTCAGCCGTATGGAGTGTGTGTGTTAAGGAATTTGAGGAGGACAGAGAGTGATTCACTGTGTGAATGGAGCTGTTGTGGCTTGTCTTTAGCTTGTCTTCGACTCAACAGAGATGGTGTGTGTTATCAAACTCAACTTGACCCGTTGCTGCTACGCGCTGCAACTCTCGATGCCGCAACAGTTTAAGTAACGCAGAATGTCACTCTTTTTAGTTCCGACTGCTGTTATTTCAATTGGTTTCTTTCCCATTAATCAGGCTTCTGTTGGGGAAAATAGAGCATTTATCCTAACACACTTATTGTAGTTAGTCGTTAAATAGGGCCAGTTATGTGAGCTGGCTGCTCAGTAGGGAATTAAGCCATCATCAGAAGAAAGGCAAAGAATTAGGCCAGTTAATTATGCAACGTAAAACACCTCTATAAACACCTTTTAAAGCTTTTTTTTTCTCTCCGAACGCTGACCGTCTCTGGCACAGACTGTTTTAGTAGTGGCCAATGCACTGCACAGGGTTATAAGGAGCACAAGGGGGTCGAGTCGGGAATTTGGTGTAAGCTATTCTCGGGATATGAATACCTCTCATGTTGAACTTGACTTAAAATTTGCATTTATGATTTGGTAATTGGTAAAAGTAAAAGTTTTATTAAATGTAATAATTTACCTAAATTAGGATGCTAATGTGAATTCTTATAAAAGGTGCTAGTTTATTTTGGTAGACATTTGTAGCTGCTCCATCTATTTCTACATTGTTTAAGTGATGGTTGGTTCGGAAAAATAAGTGTACATCGTTAGATAAGACATGATTGAATGAATCACCGACAGTGGTGGGCTGTTAAAAAATTAAACTGTGTGAAAAATGTTTTTCTTAATTTAGTTTGTTGTCATTTTTTTTATTAGTTTAATGGCCACAAAATTATCTATGATTAGTTTTGTTGAGGCCTGTTACAGCACTTTTCAGATGAAAGACGTCGCATCTGATTCGTAACAAAGTGTTAGCGACTAAATCACAAGCCAATCAGATTTTGACATGTAGTAACAGCCCCCCCTCTGGGTCAGTGCTATGTGCTCAGTGCTAACCCCAGCATTTGCGATAAAGGTATAAAAGTGTAACTCGATGAAAAGAAACTTATGTCCGCAGCTGCATCACATCTCGCTGTCGATCTATTAAAAACGCCCTTTAAAGGTGCTCTTTTGCAGACCAAGGGAAATAACTAAAGAAAGCAAGACCTACACCCAAACTGAAGTTGTTAACAAAGGCCAGTATTTAGAAGATATGAGCATTATAAGTGGCTAACAGCAAACTATTATTGTGAAAAACCTCTTAACAGACACCCTAACTTAAATGTTTATACTTTACCGTTTCACAATAGTTTTTTGGGGGGGGTTCTAGGAAGTAAAACAAATATGATATTGGCCAATATTCTTTTTGTGTATATTATAGTACAGTAACAATCAAAAGATTGGATACATTTTCCATTCATGTGTGATAAATATAGAAATGTAATATATAGTTTTTTTATATACATATATTCTGTTTTTCATATAGTTTTATACGCAATTTACTAAACATTAGTTATTAGATATATCAGCCAGACCCTACAAAAAACATAATCCAAACTGGACAGAGAACAAAAGCTGTTATTTTAGAAGTCGATTAAAAGTCGATTTAAGCCATTATGTCGCAGTGAGACGAAGGATTGACTGGTAATCAGACTTATACACTCTCATTAAATGCATATTATTTATTGTTTTGACCCCTTACATTTCTTAGGGAAAAACTTGTTTCTGGGGACTTTGTAAGAAAGTATCTTGTAAGGTGAGATACTTAATGACAGTCTTAAGTTCCGTAATTTGACCCTTTAAATTCCTTACGTTTTTTTCTAGCAACCCCAGTTTCGCTAAGGATACTCTTAACCTTATAACCAAGGGATTTCATTTAAACACCGCATGATAAAGACAAACTAGTTCGAGTAAAATGTAAAGACTTTCTTTACATCAATATTCTTAGACTGGTGTAAAAATTTCCGTGCCCAGCATTCCTGGGTCTGGTGTTTGTGTCCTGGCATATGGGGCTGATAATCTAGGACGGCTGTAATTCAATACAGGTGAGAATCGGATGCCAGTTGTAGGTTCAGGTCCCACCCACTTTTGTATGTTGTTTAATATGAAGACGGTTCAGTAAGAGAAAGTTGGGTTTTTTTAGAAATAGAAAAAATTAGATGAAGGGGAAATAGGGGGAAAACGAACCTGGGCAGAATGTTAGGACTTTAACCTTACGCCTTTCTGCTCAAATTTCTCTTTGCTCTAAAACTAGAAACTACATCAAGGTTTAAGTCGGGTTCAGAAAAACCCAGCACACTCCTTAGTCATCTCCTGAGAAAAACAAATATTTCCAGTCGGAGAAATGGCTTTACTCAGAAAGCCCTGCTTAGAAAAACAGAACTTGAGCAGCAGTCTTAGCAACCGACAGAGCGGGTAAATATATTCCAGTTCCTTTACTCATTAGAGATATACATATACACCCCTGCTTTCCCACTTCACTCCCTCCTTCCCTGTTGCCAGGCAACAAGCTAACAGCTTTAGGCCAGGACTCGTCAAGAGAGCCAAGTGTTGCGTTGTGGAACGTGACGGAGCCAATCCGAGCAAAGGGGCGTGGCCTGGGAGGGGGGAGTGAGCTGAGAAAGCACAAGCGCCTGAGAAACAAGCAGCAGTTTTAGTGCACATGGCGAGGGACAGACAGTTACTTGTTACCAGGACTGAGGTGAGCCGAAGCAGAACCTTCTTTCTTTTAGAAATGAAAACTTGTAGAGAGTAAAAAAAAAAATATATAGTATCAGTGTGTATGTATGTGTGAAGGATTTATATGTATGTATGTATGTATGTGGTTTGGTTTGTATACTTAAATTTATTAGTTTCCTATATTTATGAGGAGATTGTGGCTCAGTGGCGAAGGTGTTGGACTGCTAACCTAAAGACTGTGGGTTCGATTTCCATCAGTTACCACTGCTGGGTTCCTGAGCAAGGTCCTTCACCTTTAACTGCTCAGTGGTATAAATTAAATAAATTTAAAGTCGCTCTGGATAAGGGCAACTGCCAAATGCCAGAAATGTAAATGTAGATTTGTAGCTATAAAGATATATATATATAAGGATATTTTAGTATGAAACTTGAGGAGAATAGAAATACTGTATTCGGTCGACTATGGGAGGGGTTGTCTAAAACCATGTTCAAAGCTTTTCTGCTTGTTGTTAATAGACACGTGAGTGTGTGTGTGTGTGGCTACTAAGTATAGTGGGAATTCTATTAACTTGGAAAGTATTAGAAACTTGTTTAAATCTAAAGTCGAGAACGGTTTGGGTTGATATGTAGAAATGAAAGATGGTCTAAATGAAGTTTCGAGCCTGGAGTGAGTGCAATGATCCGTAGGTTACCGCTTGAATATGCTAGTACTGAAAGAACACAGCGTCTTGAGAACCTGTTGCTCGGGCAAACCAAAATCATTTTATGTTTGTCAGATGACCCCCCTTCTATAACTCTAATTCTAATATAACTCTAATATAAGTCTAATTCAGTGCCTAATTCAGTGCCTTCTAAAGCTTGTGAGTGTTGTAGATCACAAGATTTGGTTGTTGCACAACTTTTGACACATAACCCGCTAATGAAAACTAACATTAACCACATCTGAGAAACCTGCAACGTTAACTATAATGTCTCTGTTACACGGCTCTTCCTCTGTAACAGGAAAACAGGTTTTATATTTCTTCACTAGAGAACTCACTTCAAACAAGAAACTTTACCTGCTGTGAAGTACTAAATTCTGCTGTGGCTTTTGTTTCTGCTTCAAACAAAACCAGAGAGGAAACTAAAACTTTTTTTTTTTAAATCAAGGCTACAGAAAAAACTAACTATCTTCTACTTCTAAAACTGGATAATATGTCTGACGTGTGTACGCCCCGCAGTGCAGCGTTTTGGCTGATGATAAAACTCTAAAATCAAGCAGTCTCTGTGTAACAAAAAGCAGATGTTGGGGAGACATCCCTTCCCCCGTTTCATGAACTGACTTGTAAACAGACCTGCCACACCCTGGCTAACACACTCCCAAGTTCTTCACATTCTTCCAAGTGGAGGCCATGTGCTTCAGCTTAACCGAGGTTAATAAACAAACAGTCCTTCAGCTTCAGAGGTCGAAGCTGCATAGATGTTTTACTAGTTTTTGGAAGTTTGTGTTTTTTTTTCCCCAGCAGAAATCTAATTAGTCATATATTCAACGAAATGACACCATTCAATTAAAGTTTGCCTTATGACCTGTATGACATAAAACCTTACTTAAGGTTTAAGGCTTGCCACAATTCCCTCTTTGACTCATCGCCCTTGTGTTTAGAGGTTTCGTGTTTGTCGCACCCTGTAATCAAATTTGTCCCCGTTATTAGCTAGTTAAACTGCTTTGGCGTGTGTAATTTCTGTTAAATTATTAAAGGGTTTAGCAGTGACTAAGATGCTGAGAAACTTTCTTGTTTCGTTCTTATTTAACTTTTTTGGAACAAGGGAAATTCTTGTACTCGAATGTAAAGTACACTTTATTGTAACTGGGGTTTATTGACAATCAGTTACATAGACTACATAATCCAGCACATATCTTACACTCTGAATGATTCGTGCTGTGTAACAGACCAGTTACAACAATACTGATACTAACAGCGTTCTTATAAAGAACCAGACCTTATTTTTGGTCATGGTTTTCTCAGCGAACGTTTCATTATCAACAGATAATCAGCTAGTCATTTTAGTACATATTCTTGTTGAATGATGCCTTGTGCAACAGGGCGTTCAGCTTCCGCTTTTGCGTTTATGTAATATGCACAATCCCGATCAAAAAGTGAATAATATTAATTTATATAATAATAAATTAATAACAAATTGAAATAATTTTGTTAATTTCTTCTATGATATTGTATGCCTGACTGTATCTCAATTACAAAGCTTATAAATAATATACATATGGTTATATGTCCACTATTATGTAAAGAACTTTAGAATAATTTATATGTTCTTTTTTTTAAACCCTATAATAATTAAAATAGGTAAAAATTCTTCTTTTAATCTCTAATGACTGAATGGGTTTGTTGTGATAATGCAAACCTGAAGACATTTTAGACTGCATTTACACTGCGATCTTGATGCCATATTGCGATTTTGTGAAATACACGATTGCGCTAAGTTTCTGTACAGTCATGTTTGTAACGTGTTTGGACATATGGATATTTAATATAAATTTAAAGCACTACTGAAAGATTCAAGTAATTATACCTAAACAATTAAAACTGAAGAAAAGATTTTCTGTTAAATCTACTTTTAAAAAAAAAAAAAAAAAGGCAAATTTTGGTGAGGAATAAAAGGACGTACCAACATTTATTCCCATATAAAATGGCTAAAATCTCACACAGGTGTATCACATCAGGTACATATGATTTAGAACAATGTTTCTCCGCTATTGAAGGAGGCTGGACCAGATTTAACCCTCAGACATTTAGTTCGGTGTGCAGGTAAGCCCTTAGTGGGGCAAACTTTCCTCAGACCGATGTCCGAGACCGGTAGATGGCTACAAAAAGCTTCTCATTGAAGTTATTTCAGCCAAAGGGGGTAACTCTAGTTATTGAGGGCTGGGGTGTCCTAACTTTTTCCTCAGTTAGAATACACATTTTTGTTAAAATCTTCTGTTTAATGTATAAAACAAAAAAAAAAAAACCAAGTAAACTTTTGTTGTTTACCTGCAATTAAATCACTTTCAACTTCCGATTGCACTGAAACATCCTTACAGCGTTATACTCCCACCGCCATGTCTTACTGTGGGAACGGTGTTCTTTGGGTTAAACGCCTCTCCCTTCTTTCTCCAAACGTAGGCAACGTCTCTATGGTCAAAGAGCTCTAGTTTTGTCACATCTGACCAAGGGACATGTTTTCAGTATCCATCATTTTTCCCCAGGTTGTCTATAGCAAACTTTAGTCCAGCTTGTAGGTGTTTCTTCTTCAGAAGTGGAGTCTTTCTTGGTCGCCAACTTTTATTTACTTTTATTTCTGCCAAATTAAAGGAAATCGGACTTTCTCTAAAAAAATATAATATGAATGCTGTGAAAAAAAAAATCCCTTGCTCTGTTAAGCATCACTCTGGAAAGATTTTTAAAAGAATGACAACTTTACAGGGGGCTAATAATTTTGCTTTAACTGTATGTGTGTATATACACGTCAGATTACTGACATTCGACTCGCATTGGCGGGTGAAAATCCGATCTGTCTGCTTACACTGCACACACTAATGCATGTATCTGACATTTATTTCCACATACAAATGAAAAATATCAGAAGTCATGTTGTTTTTTTTCCGCTTACACAATCATCATTCATGTCCCATTTGTGCTAATTAGAGCAAAAAAAATCAGAATTGGGTCATATGCAGTGTAAATGCGACGCATGGCCCAAATCTAAACAGAAAATAACAATTTTCTTCTAAATATCGCAGCGTTTGCTTCATTTCTTTTTATTTTAATAATAACAAAGTCATGAAATCCAGTAAGGACTGGTTTCTGTACTAGTTGTCGTGCGTTCTTTATTCATTTTGTTAATTTTTCAATCTTTCTTCATAGCCCCACTGCCCGTCACCCTATAAAGACTGTATGATTATTGCCAATACTGTAAGCTATTATGTTGGAAACATGTTTCTAGAAATGATGAAAGGGAAAACAATTAAATTATATTAGCTCTTGGGTTTCTACCGGTAAATCTTGTGCTTTTACGTACCTAAATAAGTCCAACAAATCCCTAGGCCCAGTTCCTATATGGATCAAATAAAGATCATGGTACACTTGTGTGACTTGACACACTGTTATTTTGATCTACAGTCATGACCATAAGGAGAGATTTGTTTATTCATTTCAAAGAGCTTTGCTCACTGCTGTCTTGTATACAAGAAGACTGCATTCCAGTGTGATAAAATCATCTTATTCTGTAATTATAACCAGAGCAATTGCCCGATTTCTAAACATCAGGTGACTTACTTTTTGTTTTTACGAGTCCAAGCATGTTGATCATGTCTGGGTTATTTTCTGTTTGATTAATTTGGGAGAAAAATGTTTTTGTTGAAACGTTCTTTACTAGGAAAAAATAGGCCCTGATCAAGCATAACTTGCGTTGCTTGCTTGCTAACATTATTTCCCTTAAAATAATTTAAAGTAAATTCGCCTCAATGTCTTTCTTTTCGTTCTTCATCAGACAAGCTTGCGTATTTTAACCAAAACTTTTATTTCTGAAAATTATAGTTTGCTATGTTCGCTAATGTCGCTAATTTGACTTTAGAAACCGTTGAAACCGAAACTGGGAAGTGGTCATTTTTCATGGCGTGTGTAAGGCATGTAAGAGCGTGTGATGATTCATTCCAGTGTAATAAAATGAAGTATACAAAAACACTGTTTCAACAATTGAACTTGGAAAGATAAAAAGAGTAATTATATGTGTGCTGTGTTATCATACAGTTGAGAGAAAAAAAAATAACACACAAACGCCAAAAGCATGTTGTTGCAGAAGTGTCCATTCTAGTGTTTTTTTTTTTTTTTTTCTGTGAACGTCCGGTTTGGGTGCAAGTTTTCCTTCCAACTGAGCAGAAGCCACACCTGATTACACCCGTTAATAAATGGATCTTGGCTTTCACTAGGCTCAGGTTTGGCACCTGTCAGTTGAAATAAAACCTGCACACCCACACCTACTCCTAAATGAGGTCAGACACCACTTAAATAGTCTGGGAATTCGGAATATATCTCTGATTGGATACCCTGTTTTTTTTAATACAATACTTTTCTGTTCTTTTTTTTTTTTTTAGGCAGAATTATACATTAGAAGATGACGTGCAGTTGACATCCAAAGCTACTTTTTACGGCTGTTTTCAGCTGCTTCATGATGAGCGCCTCTGGATTTTAGCGCTCCACACTGGTCCCTTCATTCCGTCTCTCCAGGTAGCTCTGGGACGGCCATGAAGAAAACAGTGCAGCGGCCCAGGGAAGAGATTACAATCGAACCACGCATGGAGACTCATGGCAATGGCCACGCCAACGGCCATCCTGCCGGCAATGGAAGCAAGACCCCGCGCAACGGCTTGGTCAACGGTTTTCATAAAGAAGTGGTGCGAATTCAAATCCCAGGCCCACCAAGCTCCTCATTTCCCACTGAGTGGGGCAAGACTGCCATGGCCTTGTTGTATGCTATCTGCTGCTTCATATTAACCACTGTAATGATCTCCATAGTCCATGAGCGTGTGCCTCCCAAGGAGGTAAGCCCTCCATTGCCCGACAAATTCTTTGACTTTTTCTACCGTGTGGAGTGGGCTTTTACCGTGTGCGAGATTAATGGGATGATTCTGGTGATCTTATGGATCTTACAGTGGAGTCTCTTGAAGCACAAGTAAGTTTTAAATAATAGTCATAGTTTTTTAACAAGTTATGTTAGGCTACACTCCATAATGACTGCAATGTTTCCTTTGGCAGGTCCATTGTTGGTCGGCGGTTCCTTTTCATTGTGGGGACCCTGTACCTGTACCGGTGTATTACCATGTACATCACTACTTTGCCTGTTCCAGGGATGCACTTTAAGTGTTCAGCAAAGGTAGCGATTGTTTTTAGACCAAGAGTATTAACAAAATATCATCAACTATAGGCCTTAATCTGTTCTACCACAATCATATTATTGTAGGTAGTTTACTGTGCGGTTAGCCAGCATTTTATAATCGTGAGGTAAATGTGTCATGTTTGTATAGCAATACTTTTTTGGCCAACGTGACCACCAACCAGTTTTTGTTGAATGTGAACCACTTAAGTTAACTGTCTTAAGGTTGTCCTTATTGTTTTTAATATTAGATTAGTTTTTTTTAGTAAAACTGTTGCTCTTTTTAGGTTTGTTAATACCTGTTGTGTATCCAAACCTTTAGAGCCATTTAAGCTGATTTTAAGTGTCAAAAGGACATTTGGCCAACTGACCTGGCCAACCATCATAGTTGTCCAGTCTACGTCCCTACAAAAGCAGTTGTGTTGTTTCTTCCTTGGCATTTTGCTGATTATTCGTGTTTAATTTGTGCTTTCTTAATGGCCAGTAGTTCATTTTTATAAAAGCAAAATCACGAAATCCCGAAAAGACAAGTATTTTTTACTAGTTGTGGTGGGTTTTTTTTGTTGTTGTTTTTTTAATTCATTTTGTTCATTATTCCATCTTTCTTTAATTCCTCCTTTCTTACTGACCAGAATATTTTCTTAGATATTTAGCTCATTCCTCACGTTAAAGCCATCCTTGCTTGTTGCTTTCCTGACTTGGAAAGTTTTTGAACTTGACATGCTTAATTATATGTTGGTAGATGTTTATTTTCCAGCCCATTTGCATGTGATGTTTGTTTTAGCAACAACAGCATGTCAGAGTTTTAACTAATCTTGAGACTTAATAAATCAAACAAGTCTCCTGCATTAATAATGTGATTTTTTTTTTTTCCAAAATTAAAATTGAAATCTTTAAAAATATCAGATCAAATGCATGGAAATACAGTATAAATCTGGAACAGGATGTTCACAATTACATAAAATTGTATTGCTGAGATGTCCACAAACCTTTGGCTTTATACCGTATTATATAACTAATAAGTGATAACTTTTTAGTCACTTATCAACAAGGAAATAGAACATAGTTATAAAGTAATTACACTGCAGCACTGTTAAATTATGAATAGCCTTTTATTTTTACTCTGAATTTCTCTTTGTTTATTTTATACTGTCTGTTAAAAAATAAGACTCTAAGCTGAAATATTTTTAGTCGTTAAGTAAACTTGCTAAATGCAAGTGAGTAATGCAGACGACTGTTTGGAGCGAGACCGCGTTTCCATGGTGTACCCTTTGGTGAGTGTGTCTGTGCGAGTCATAATGTTTGTTTCTGTTTGTGTGAGTGAGTCACGGGGAAAGAGGGTGGAGGACCCAGACGGGCGGTTGTGGGTGGTGGAAGCCCCCACTACATGGGACAGGAAGTGCGCACTGCAAGACTTGCAGGGAAGCATTCATCACCAGATGGGCTAAACCAGGCGCCCTTTTCACATGTTAGATCCTGCTTTCCTACTGAAAAATAGCTGAGAGACACACAGAAGGGGGGGGCACAGAGAGAGAAAGAGAGCGATGGAGAGGTAGAGTGAGAGCGATGGAGAGGTAGAGTGAGAGCGATAGAGAGGTACAGACAGACACGCACAGAGAGAGAGAAAAGAGAGTGAGTGAGTGAGTGATGAGTGAGTGAGTGAGTGAGTGAGTGAGTGAGTGAGTGAGTGAGTGAGTGAGTGAGTGAGTGAGTGAGTGAGTGAGTGAGTGAGTGACACACACACGCACACACACAGGGACATGGAGAGAAATTGGGGCAGTCAAGGGTTTCAAACATCATTTATCACTGTTGCAGTGTTCTTACCCAGACCTTCAGCCTGTATTTATAATTAGGAAATAAACAATCGCAGTACTGTTAAACTCTGGAATCTGATTGGTCAGAAGATGTTCAGTAACCTTTCATCTCAAACTGCTGATAGAACTGCTTCTATAAACTATCAATCACAGATTTATATTAATGCACTGGTTGCTATTCCTTATTGCTTCTATTGTATAGTATAAAAGGGGATGGACAGTTAAAGTTAAAGCTGTGAATTGAACAGGAAAGTGTTTGGTAACGTAACAAGCGTCCTCACTTTATCCTTATCTTATTATAAAAGAGTAGAAAGAGGCGGATGAGAGATTGATCAAAGTTTATATGCTCTATAACATACCTGAAACATGAACAGACCTGTTTTATAGCCAAGATTAAGCTCAGTTATAGTTATCTATAAATGTCAGTGTTAATTATAAATGTTAGTTTTCGGCAAATTGCTCTGATGTAAATTAAATTCTGACATATAAGGACTAGTTTTAAATCATTTTGCTGTATTTCACACTGCTCACGGTTTTATTTCAAAACATTCTTCTTTTTTTGTGCCACAGCTGCATGGAGATTGGCAGTCCCAGCTGTGGCGGGTGATAAAGATGCTCGCCGGCGGAGGTCTGACCATCACCGGTTCCCATCACATGTGTGGGGATTACCTGTACAGTGGCCACACGGTTATGCTTACCCTCACCTATCTCTTCATTAAAGAGTGTAAGAAGACGTTCTCGATGTCTTACCTCAGCTTCTGGACCCACACACAGAGCGTCCTTATGTCAGGGTTTAACACGTGCGATATGACAGCCCAGTCAGCATGTCTGTTAGATAAAATACGAGTCCGTCATTACATTTTGCACCATAAAATACTCTGTTAATCAGAGACGCAAGCTGCAGCCGAAATCGCATCTTTTTGTAACTATACGCTATGCGAAAGGCAAGTTTGTGAGGCATGTAGTATGTCTGAATAATTAGGATGCGAAAATCAGTTTGGGAAAAGTTCCCAAGTGATCAGTTTTTGATATATGCATACGATGGAGGCTTTACTACCCCATTAGCCCGCGGGAAAGGCGACTCATCGGGAAAAGAACTGGAAAGCGACGATGCAGCACTTTTTAAGTGCTTTTAAGTATTTTAGAAAAATCATGTTCCTTTTGGTTTAAACCTTCGTCGCAGTAAACATTATCACATCTTTAAATTTATACTGTTGTGGCGTGTATGTGTATGTCATGTGACGATATCAACATGACGGCTAAAGGAGATCCGAAATTTATTCATTTGACCTGTAACTATACTAGAAAAACAGGAGTAATAACTTCATTGTAGTATAAGCAGTATGTGATTTTAGCATAGACAACGCATACTATTTTATCAACATTTAGCTTTTGGTATGTTTATAAATAAGTTTTAAATAACTTGAAGTGATTCGCAACCCTTTCCTGTGTCTCAGACTCCCCAAGACGCTTCTGGTGCTATCACTGGGGCTGTGGGACGCTGTGCGCGGTGGGTGTGTTCTGCATCCTTCTCGCGCACGATCACTACACTATAGACGTCGTCGTCGCCTACTTCATCACCACACGCCTCTTCTGGTGGTACCACACCATGGCTAACCAATCAGTAAGTAAACCTTATCGTCACATTCACAGTGGTGGGGTTAAAGATGCTTAATAACACTGACGCATTATCTGTATTCGACTCCTCCATTACACTGTTCTAAAATAGGCAGATTAACTATATTAACTGTTTTATTTAAGTATTAATATCATACAATTTAAACTTTAGAATATACAAATTTCTACTGTTTAAAATAATAAATACATATAAATAAATTCATGTTGTCCTGATAGTTTGGCTTTTTTTAGGCATTTTTGCCTTTATTTATAGGACAGACAGAGAAATGGGAGAGTTAGAGAGAGAGAGAGGGGGGTGGGACCGGAAAGGACCCGAGCCAGAATCAAACCCGGGTCACCGGATCACAACTGCGCACGCGGGTGTCGCCGCCTGTCTTTTTTTTTTTTTTTTTTTTTTTTTTTTTTACTAGGTCCATATGATCAGGTTTTTTTTATTGTTTAATATATTCAATGCAGCATTTTACTCTTTCTTTTCTTTAACCTCCTTCCAATAAATAAATATATTTTACTTTCTATCATGGCATGTTTGGTGCACTGATATCAAAAAGGGCTTTGGCTAGATGTGTGTTGTAATCATGTCACATGACATGCCTTGGCCCAAATAAACAAAATATCTGTGGTCATTAAAAAAAAAAACCTCCTCTGATGACTGTACAAATTAAATGAAACCAAAAAAAACTCGAGTTATGTACATGTTATATTTTTTAGGAAAGTGAACAAATAAAATCTGTATTGTTCTTTAATATTAACTAATGCAGTCAATAATTTTAAAGTTAGGTGTTTTATTTTTTACTGCAGGGGTCTGATCGAACTCGACTTTTACTCCTTTATTAACCCAAATGTCTCTTCTCCTCAAACAGGAACTCAAAGCATCGTCTCAGAGCAACTTCCTGTCACGTGTGTGGTGGTATTGGCTTTTCCTGTATCTGGAGCAGAACGTGCAAGGCGTGGTGCCTCGCAGCTTCCACGTTCCTTTCTCGTGGCGATCGTTCCAGTGGGGCACAGTGAAGTACACCAGGATCGACTCTGACTGATCGAGAAAGCAACACTCTCAAAGACTTGCCTCAAGTGCCAGGTCATGTGACAAACCAAGCCAGTCCCTTTAGCACTCAGTCACGAGGAGCGGAACCGTATAAACATCGTCCGTCCGAATCATTTCATTCCTCATCTACTTCTTGCATTCTCTCTGCATTTCGGCCCTGATGCAACCTGGGATGTGTGGGGTGAAGTTAACATTGTCAGTAGCCTTTAGCACCTGCCAAACGTCGTCACTCGGTAGCGTGACCTTTTTACTAATCCGGCTGATGATCTGTCCTCTTGTTACTTGAACATACAATCAAGCTAACAGACTGAGCCACTTTGCCATGTTTAGACGACTGACCTACAGTACTTGATGAAGTGGACCCGAGTTAGTGGGTTTATTCAGACTGTTTGCTTGACCTAAGTGTAGAAGTGACCCTTTAACTGAAAAACCTGCAGTTTATTATTTTCCTCCATCGCAGGAAAGATGATGTTTAAAGAGAAATTAAGTTTTGTAGCCATTCACTTCAACAAAAGAAATTTATGCTTTCTATAAAAATAGAAGATTTATTTTTCTGAGTAAATCAGTCACCTATTTTTTTTTTTTTTTTTTTTTTAAATACAGAAAGCTAAAGAAGACAAAAGACTGTTTTAGGTGACAAACGTCCTAAGTGCCTTATTGTACCTGGATTGTGCAGTGATCCTGTGGTATGTGTATGTAGGGTTTTTTCTACTTTGCGGTCTCAATAATGGAAATTATGAAAAAGAGCCTATAAGTGGAGGCTGAAATATCCGGCACTACATGACAGGTTTTTGTTTGTTTTTTTGATGCCGGAATGACTTCCTTGCTGTATTTAGCACAACAATATAAAATCAATATTTACAGTAGGTGTTACTGGTAGAGATCGACAAAGTAAATGCATTAATATATTTTATTGCCAAATTGGAACCTGCTAGGTTGTAGCGTCTACTTTCATCATTAGCTTAGACCTGAAATTAACTTTCAGTGCTGATGTTTATAAACATGCAGTTCGAATGGGGCAAAAAAAAGATCAAATATAAAAGATACTTTTTTTTATTTATTCGTGGGGGGTTTTTTTCCTCGCAGTTTTTATTTTCATTTTTTTGTCCTTGTCTTTTTTTTTCAACTGTTAATGACCACATTGTCCATAACACGGTTTGTTATTATTTGTTGTTGTGCATTAAACTTATTTATTATATGTAAAAGTATTCCATTCAGTGGAATATGGGGACACGTTACACATCCTGTTATTTTGTCTAAGACAAATCTGCTGTCGGTTCTGCTTCAGTTCTTTACTGTCGGACAGGACAGGCGTTTATCGGTGTCTTCGCGCATCGATTGCCGCAAACGTGTTCCATCATGTCTACCCTGTCCAGTGTGGTTAATAAGCAGAATCTAATAACGGCGAGCTGTTCTGTACAACATGTTATGAGAAGAAGCTGCTAACACGTTTTTTTGGACAAATAAATCACAACCATTAGCACGGTAACTAAACTGAATTAGTTTGAAGTGGTGATTATTGTTTTAAGGAACCCGTCTGAACGAACATCTTTCTTCATGCAGTCCCTTTCCGAAAGATTGCGGAAGGACAAAAGAACATCCTAATTGTTGTAGCCTAGAATGGTGTCCTGATGATGGCGCTGCAGCCCTGCAGTTTAATACAGCTGAGGTCATGAGTTTATATAAATGTAAATATTTAAAATTGTTTTTATATAATTTATCTAAGCTTATACATATAAATGTTTCTAGTTGAGAAAACACAATATAACTAAATTTAAACAGTTTACACATGATTTTTATTTCAGTGTGTATTTTCAGTTTTGTGAGATTTATTCTTAACCCTCTGTTTGTCCCAAGCAGTTAAAATACCTTCTGTAATTTTGGGAATTTTCTCCAGCATTTTTTTTTACTTTTCCAGCATCTACTGCACATTTGATCCCTTTCCAGCAGAGGCTACATGGTGGGGGAAGTGCTAGCGCAGTGGTTAAGGTTCTAGACTGCTAACTGGAAGAGCAGGGTTCGATGTCCAGCACCAACCCCCCCATTGCTCAGTTGTATAAATTGTATAAATAAATCAACAGAGCAACAATGGTTTTTAAAGTCTGGGGGTGTAAACTTTTAAGCAGAAAATTATAAAGATATGTTTTATATATTTATTTAGTCCTATCTTTCCAAAGCTACTTTAGATATCTCCATGTTTTCCCAGAAGAATTTTTCTTTGCTTTGATTGTATCGTGTTGTCTTTTTGAGCCTTTTTTTAGGATTTTTTTTAGATGATAGCAAAATAAAGTTGAAAGGTTTTTTTTTTCTGAAGAACGATAAACAGTTTAACTGCTCAAAAAAACAAACCGCAAACTCGCAGACTCCTAAACAACTTGAAAACAGTCATTAGTCATCCAGGAAATAACACAGTGTTAAGAATCGAGTGTGTAATATTTGTTTTTTGTTTTTAATTTCAGTTCTTTGGGACTAAATATGTTCTATGACATGGTTTATTCACAAGTCACTAAGATCTTGTCGTTTAGGGGGCTTGTAGGGGTGGAGTTAGTGGTGGACCACAGCCACAGATCTTGCACCATGCCCTGTTATAGCTAACGCAGACATATGCTAATAATGCACATATTACTCATAGCCAACATTATATGGTGCTTAAGAGCTGCCTTAGTGAAGCTATCAAAGCCAGAATCATGCCATGTCCCTTGTATTGAAAAATAAACAAATAACAAAATAGCTAGTTGTGTTAGCTATTTATAGCATTAATAGTTGTGATGTTTGAAAAAGCACAAAAACTTTTGCTGGCCTTTGTTAGTTAAACCAGTTTTGAAAGTCTTACTTTCTGAATTATTTCTCTTGATCTGCAAAATGGCACCTGGAAAATACGTTTTTAGTAGATCGACAAAAAGACCTGGTGTAACGCTGGTGCTGGTAACTTTACACTGAGTTTCACTTTCATACCCTGGAAATTCCCATCAAGTGCAGAGGGTACCATTGGTCATCACTAGATCCAGAGGGTGGGGAGTCACTGAATGTCAATATTTGATTGGCTGACGATTCTGTTGCTAATACATATCAGATGTGGTGTCTCTATCTGTAGTACCGGCCAGAACTTTTTAATACACGATATTCCAGTTAATTCGGTTAATTTATAAATAAATAATCAAAAAAAAAATCATTGTATACCTGATTTTATTTTTTATTGGGCCAACAGAGACGCCCCACTGGGTGAATTCATCCCGAAAGAAACTAATTCCATCAGGTTAAAAGTATATAATATGGAAAGAGTCCAAAAAACCTTTATATTGATTCTCAAGAACACATTTATCTTTGCAGGCAAATGGAAAACAAACAAAAAATGTCTTCCCACATATATAAAGTCTGTGAACATCAATATTTCCTGAAGATGGTATTCTGACCTTTTGTCAATTCTTTCCATGATTTTAAGCCCAATTCCCAGCAGCTTTGTTGACAGGAAAAGCAGCAAATAATCATTTTGGGACCTATTTATCTTGAAGAGTGTGGGAAAAATGCAGCGTGGTCCCTGGCCAGCTGGTTTGAGTGGCATTACTTTAAAGAGTTCTAAAAGCACTTAGAAGCAGAACAAAGTAACAGAATAGGAAGAGAAGGAACATATCCAGGAGACCAAATATTTAATATACTAATTATATTACAAATATCAACATTTTGCCAGTCAGTACAAGACACTGGGACGCCACCTCCCAGAGAAGAAAAATACTAACCAGGTTAACCAGTGGCGGGCTGGTAGGACCTTCTCTGCTGCCCCTATTGTGTAAAAGCTGTTTTCTCCTAAAAGGGTATTCCTGGTGGGGGCTTTTCTGTGTGGAGTTTGTCCAAGTGTCCACGTATGTTAGGTTGATTAGTAAATTGCTAAATTACCTGTAGGAGTTTGAGTGTGTGTGTGTGTGTGTGTGTGTGTGTTTGTTTGTCTGTATGTGGCCTTGTAATGGACTGGCGACCTGTTCAGGGTGTAACCCCTACCTTTCGCCCAATGACAGCTGGGATAGACTCCAGCTGATCCCTGTGACCCGGATTAGGCAGGTATCAATGGGTATGTACATGTGTGTGTGTATATATATATATAGATATATAGATAGATAGATATAGATATTATCTAGATATATTCTATATCTATCTATCTATATATCTATATATATATACAGTATATATAGATAGATAAATAAATGGATGTGGTTTTTTTCTTAATTATATAGTTTATAATATATATATATATAATATATATATATATATATATATATAATTGTCATTAATGTTATAGCCACAAAATTGCCTGTGATTGTGAGTTTTGTTGAGGCTGAAACTATATATCCTTCATTAAAATGTCTGGAGCAGCGCTACAGGTAGCGCTAGCCTTTTAAAGAAGGACAATCACATGTTCAAATGTTGACGTTTAACAGGGCACCCTTTGGATCTAGGAGTGCCCAGTGCTAACAACACAGTTTATCTGGGATTTCCCAAGGAAGGAATGTGGAAATTAAATGTAAAACTGGCTGCCACAGATGCCACAACCGCTAAACAAACACCGGATATTGTAAGCCAATCTACTGAAAACATGTTAGTTATATGTTATAGTCCATTTATTAAAGCAATTTAAGGGCAGCCGCTTGGTGGCTTAGTGGTTAGCACTGTTGCCTCACAGCAAGAAGGCTCAGGTTCAATTCCCAGGTCTTTCTGTGTGATGTTCGCATCTTCTCCCTGTGCTTGTGTGGGGTTTTACTGCAGATACATTATATTCATGAGATGACTATTGACTATTTATAGTTAAAAATGTGTGGAATATGGAGTTGATTTATGTACACACACCTGCAGGTGAGCTTGTGATTTCGGTTTTATTAGTTTTATTAGAATATTTCCTGTGCTATTTCTGGGCTTTTGCACATAATGTGCAAGGATCCTACAATGCATTTTTAATATGTGAGACCCTTGAGATGTTTGTAGTTTTGCTGCATGAAAGCTGCAACATCAGTTTTGTTCTTCCTCACCCAAAGCTGGTGTTTTGCTCAAATTCAATAAAGAAATGATTGCTAATTTCCCCCCCTTTTTTGTAGTAGAGTTAATATTTCCCCATTTGTTAGCTCTGTCTAAAATACTGCTCTATTTGTTCATGAATCACAAGTAAGCTCACATCAGTGATGATGCTTGGCATCTCCAAAATTGTCTTTAGTTTGTGAATGTCACCTTACCCCGTCAAGTCGCTCACCTTGTGCTCAGTGTCCACTCATATTATCTTCAGTCTCCCTGTGACCCTGTGAAGAATTAACTGTTTGGAAATTGCATGAATGGATGGATGGAAATTTGCTGACAAATTATGTACTATGTCAACATTAAGCATTGGTTGCTAGGCAACATAACATGTAAGCGTCTTACTTTATTCAGTGGGCAGAAAAGTGGTTTAAATATCTAATAATACATTTCTATATAGATTAATCACATCTGGCTGTCCAGCTGCATCTCGCGACACAGCAGGGATGTTTAATCTTTTAGTGTCTGTTAAATATAGGCTTTAATGAAGTAAACACACAGATTACTAAAAAAAAGAATTTTATAAAAAATTCTAACACATAACAAAAAAAGGGGGGAAAAAAAGAATTTGTTATATTTGTGTGATTAATCACTTATAATTAAGCCAAACTAGGATGTAGTCTAATGCATTATTCTTTGATGCATAATTTTGTTGTATAAAGTATATATTGTAGTTGAGTTCTAGGCCCCTGAGCAAGGCCCTTACAGACCCAAATGCTCAGCTGTATAAGAGATCAATGTAAGTCGCTCTGGATGAGGGCGTCTGCCAAATGCCAGAAATGTAAATGTTCTCACGATGCACTGCTCACAGTTACACCTGCAGTTCTCGAAATGAACACAAGATGTCATAGTTTTTTTCTGATATATTTGACATATCGAAAATTTACAGCTTTACAATAAACCAATTAGTCCACACCTTGTTTATGATTAACACATTTATACATGGTCCTCAAGTAGTTATGTGTTGTTTTGCACCTCTGGGGGTTGTGTGTTTGATTCCTGCTTTTTCTGCTGCGTGTTTACAGTTGAATCTTTCTTGTGTTCAGAGAAGTTTCTTTTAGGTTCTGCACACCCGCTTTTTTTCCCCAGTCCAAAGACACAAACAATAAACTCCAAAGTTGGTGGACACCTTACCCGCATACCTGTGTCTTTCCTTCTAAACCCGCGTATACCCTAATTCGGGGTCACAGGGATCTGCCGGAGTCTATCCCAGCCGTCTCTGAAAGGGTGAAAGGCAGGAGGGGTACACCCTGGACAGATCGCCAGTCCATCACAGGGCCACACACACACTCACCCGCACTTACTGTAGATTTAAATGGATTATTATTCTGCGTGCTCCCTTGTAAAGTATGGTGTTCCACAGGGCTCGGTTTTAGGCCCACTTCTTTTCTCTCTTTACATGCTGCCTCTGGGAAACATAATTCGTAAGCATGATATCAGTTTCCACTGTTACGCTGATGACACACAGTTATACGTCTCATCAAGGCCTGATGCAAAAGGCCAGTTTAATAATATTGAGCAATGTGTGAAGGAAGTAAGAGATTGGATGCTTTGCAATTTCCTCTTGCTTAACGCTGACAAGACGGAGGTTCTGGTCCACAGGTAGCTAAAAGTAAGCTTCCTGATCACACCTTAACCCTAGACAGTCTTTCTGTTTCACCGAGTGCAACAGTAAAAGATCTGGGTGTGATTTTAGACTCCAATCTCTCATTCGAGGCCCATGTCGACAATATTAGCAGGATAGCGTTCTATCATCTCAGAAATATCGCTAAAATAAGAAATATCTTGTCGCTTACTGATGCTGAAAAATTAGTTCATGCGTTTATCACATCCAGGCTGGATTACTGTAACGCTTTACTGTCTGGATGTTCAACTAGGTGCATTAATAAACTTCAGCTAGTCCAGAACGCAGCAGCGAGAGTCCTCACTAAAACTAAAAGATACGAGCACATCACGCCGGTCCTATCCACACTGCATTGGCTCCCAGTGAGACACCGCATCGATTTTAAAATACTACTTTTAACTTATAAAGCTCTAAACGCAGTACTTAAGCGAACTTCTAGTGTCTTACGTTCTGTCACGCCTACTTCGATCAAAGGATGCAGGCTGCCTGTCAGTACCGCCGCGCATTATAAAAAAAACTACAGCAGGGGGCAGAGCCTTTTCTTACAGAGCCCCAATGCTATGGAATAGCCTCCCTATGTATGTTCGGGAATCAGACACAGTCTCAGTGTTTAAGTCCAGGTTAAAAACATACTTATTTAATCAAGCCTTTTGTATTGATTCCCCTTAGATAAAGGAGCAGATCTGGGGGACTCATGGGTGTTGAGTATTATGGTGATCTGGTATGTTTAGATGCTGTCTTCCCCTCTCTTATTGATCACGGTGTTGATGATGAGAGCGGCTGGTTGCTTAAACATATCAGGAGAGCCCTCATGTCTGTGTTTCCCTCTGGTTCTCCTTTTAGTTATGCTGTCCTAGTTAGTCTTGCCGGAGTTAACATTAGAAACATTATGATGATTAATGTTAGATATGTAAGATGAGCAGTTTGATTGTGTGTCTGTGTGTGTGTGTATAAAATAGATACAGTGGTCCTGATTAAGTTATAAATAAAGTGTGTTAGAATGTCACTATGTCACATAGTGGACTCACACTGCACACCTTCCTCACTATATGCAGATTTTTTAGCCAGACTCATAAACAAAGCTCATTTCTAGTTGTGTTATTATGGTTGGGTTGTGTTATAACAGTGAAATTACAAGATTAAAACTTGGGCTCTGTAACAATTCTTTTATCAGAGACACAAGCCCTTCATCGCAGTGCTGAGCACAGATGAGTTATTTATACATATATTCTTCATCATATTGATTAGACGCTGGTTTTTAATTGCCTGTCCATGCATATTTATAATGTTGTTATGGCTCGACGCAGATTGCTTACTGTGCACGTCTCAAGTTATCTCTGAAGGTGTAGTCAGTGATAAGGCAAAAATTGTGCGACTAAGTTGTATCCTGTTAACAATAAGGAAAAAGACAGAAAACAACAAAGTATTTTCAATAATCCAGGATGACCAGATTTCCTTTTGATTTATCCTAATTCGAGTTCACAGGGATCTGCTGGAGTCTATCCCAGCCGTCTCTGAAAGGGTAAAAGGCAGGAGGGGTACACCCTGGACAGGTCACCAGTCCATCACACGACCACACACACACATTCACTCACTCCTATGGGCAATTTAGAATCACCAATCAATCTAACATAGGAGTACACCCACACAAGCATGGGGAGAACATGCAAACTCCACACAACTCTGCAGGACACTGGCCCTCCAGGACCGAGCCGAGTTTGGACACCCCTGGTGTAGGGTCAGTTCTTATTCACCCAATTAGATTGAACATCTTGTTTTAGGTTTGTTTTTAACAATTACATCCGCTAGTCTGCTTGTTTTATTGTTGCAGTCCAGAATACATGGTGTATTGAATAATAGCTATAAAAATGAGTGTTTCCAAGCTACCTTTGCCCCAGGAGCTTTGTACTATCAGGGACAAAAGCTATTTAAAGTTTACATAAGAGATATTGATAGGCTTTTCGTACCTGCCTGCTCACTGTAAGTCATTTATATCTGTGTATCTTACCATTTCTTTTAGCATATATATATATATATACAATAAATACAAATTATTACTGTTAATAAATGATTATTTAAAGTGTGTAGTATCTAAACTTTGAGTTGCTGTTTGATAAACATTGAGTTAACATTTATGTTGTAAATTGTCTTTTGTAATGTTCTTGTAATGTAATCTTCATTCCGAGCAGAATCATGGCCCGCAAATCTCTATGCTGTAAATTCACTGCTCTGGAGTTTACGCTTATAGTCCTGTTCGTGTTGATGACTGGGATAACAGTGGGACTTTTGATCATATTAGGCCTTCACATTTACTCTCCAGAGCATTGTGAGTCTGGTACACCTATATGGGCAAAAGTATTGGGACACCCTGACCATTACATCCATATTTTGTTTTATAGTTTTTTTTTTAACCTTTAATTTGTATTTGGTTTTTTTTTTTTGGTAACACTCTAGTATGACTCCCAAATATTCCCATGCTGTTTGGTTACGCAAATGTCCCGGGTTCGATTCCCAGGCAGGGGTGGAGTTTGCATGTTCTCCCTATGCTTGTGTGGGTTTACTCTGGGTTCTCCGGTTTCCTCCCACAGTCCAAAAACATGTATATTAGGGTAATTGGTGATTTTAAATTGCCCATAGAAGTGAGTGTGTGTGTGTGGCCCTGTGATGGACTGGCGACCTGTCCAGGGTGTCCCCCTCCTGCCTTTCGCCCTTTAGAGACAGCTGGGATAGACTCCAGCAGATCCCTGTGACCCCGAATTAGGGCAAAAGTGGGTATAGAAGATGATTGAATGGATAAATAAACGCTAGAACCAATCACTTGTATATAGTTTGTGCAGGGTGACATGGTGGTCAGGAGTTAACATGATTTTATGTTTAGTCTCAGTAAGTCAAAATTTTAACCTGCAGCTAATTTACTGAAGGGGGGGGGGGGTAGTTACTGTTGTGATTAGTAACTAATTAGTTCTTTTTTTTATTGATTGCCGTATTTCTTAATGACAATAATTTTTATTTTGTAATCATTGGATACCCAATAAGGACTTACTAAAACAATGTCCTAAATTAGCTATTACTTACAGTTCAATATTAAGTGTTAATAGAGTAGTACCTATACTAGCGTCTACATAGTAGTACCTACATATATATATATATATATATATATATATATATATATATTATATTTATTTATTTTTATTTATTTTTTATTTTTTATTTTTTTAATTATTTAATTTAATAAATATTAAATATATTTTAAATTTAATAATTAAATTTTTTTTTGAAAATCTTATTTCAAATTTAGTTCCACTTTTACTCCTATAATAACCTCATTTGTTTTTAGGGTGTAGCTAAGGTGATTTGCTAATTAAGGCACAATTGGCTTAAAAAAGGTCTGCAGTTCAGTTTGTGTTACATTTTATCCCAGGTGATCAATAGGATTTATGTGCAGGAGTTTTTCTTACACCAACTGTAAACACACCATGTACTGATGGAGCTCAGTGACCTTAAAATAGAAATAATAGTAATATGTGAACGAATAGAAAGCCATCCCAGACAACGGTGTGCTTCCAACTTTGTGGGAAAGACAAACATGTGGGTGTGTTAATAAGGTGTTCACAAACTTTTGCCCATGTAATCTTTTTTTTATTTAAGGTTGTATTTTTAATTATAGTATGAAAATACAATATAGAAAAGCTTGCATTTTTAAAGTATGTATAAAATCATCTAATTAAGATATATTAATATTATACACAGTGAATACAGAAGACCCCACTGCCTCTGTGAAACCTGTAGATCCGCCCTATCTGATCGGTGTGGGCCGAGCAGACTGTACTGGACCGGTAGCAGATGTGCCTCTGGTGAGCTGTGTTTTCTGCTGTGTTTCTTTGTATTGATCTAGAACAAAGGTTGGTTTGGAAATCGATTGGTTAGTAGTTCAACAACTTAACCATGAGCCACCATTCCTTACATTATGGAGTGGAAACGGGGTAAAAGGCCCACCAGTGGTAACATCTAGCTAAAACTTGTTCAAAATAACCCTACTGAGCAAAGGTTATACTTTAATAAATACAATATTTTAAAAATCTTTTTTTAATAGAAATTAATAAAATAGATATGTAAATTTTATCAGTATATATTCATAACAAATCCCAATAAGGCAAGACGTATTTAGAACCAGGGGGGCAGTTTATTTACAAAAGTGATAAACCATAAACATAAACTTAACATAAATATAAACATGAAAGTTGATCTAAAAAACATGAACATAAGAAACAAATATTAAACAAACATTAAACATAATATAACCAGAAAACTAACTAAAACATGAATATAATAATAAACAAAAAGCATGACAACAACATGAAACAAGAACCATCCAAATCCTTACAATTGTCAGCAATACAGCACACAAGGCTACAAAGGGGTTAATAAGGTGACTAAGGAGACTTACACACTGCCTAAACAAGAGACACCTGAGAACAATAATCAACACATGACTAAACAAACCAATGAAAACAAGACACAAGGACAAGGGGAAGTACATGACAGAAAGACAAGAGGAACAAGGATCACATGACACAGACAAACCAGGAAGTAAGAAAAGGCAGGAACAAAAAACACATAAGCATGAACTTAACACATAAACATGAAACCAAGAAAATTGAACATGAAAACATGAAACAATAAACCAAAAACCATGAACCTTACATGAGGAAAGCAGCAGAAACTCTCTTCTGGCCTTTCTTTGCCAGAGGAATAATGTGGAATCTAGGGAAATGCGGGCTGGCTACCAAGCTACACTAGGAGACATGAAAGGTGCCGTTGTTTTGACACATGGTCAATAGTAAGTAATATTGGTAACCTAGGAAGGGCTTTTGGTTTTGGTGGTAATGTCACTCATAGAGCACATCAGTCTGTTGCCAATCCAAGATATGTAATTATTGGAATGATGCTGATCTGCCTGCCGTTTGTAAGTCTTGGAAAATCTGATGAGCTGTTGAGATGCTCTCCATCAGGCTCTCTTCCACATGCAGACAAAGAATGAGAAAACAAAACAAAAATATCCATGAAACGTCTTTTAAAAAAAGCTATAAATTGATTTGCATGAAGCCTCAGAAAGCTGGCTAATATATAGGGAATACTTATTTCACTAATTAAAATGCAAATCAATTTATAACTTTTTTGAATTGTGTTTTTCTGGATGTCTTTTACTGTTAGAATCAACATACTATTAAAATTATAGACTGATCATTTTCTGAGTTGGCAAATATTTAGACAGAAAAAAGTTAGGTTCAATTTGAGCCTGGGCCCATAATGCCAACAATTACACTAGGAGAGCTTGCTACAAAGTTAATAATGACTATAAATGTATTGTTGTATAAATCCATTACAGTTTAACAGCTGTGTTAGCTGTTAACATGATAAAATCAGATAATCAAATAGCCATTTCCAAAAATGTTGAGACAGTCATGTAACTCAAACAGGTATAAGCCAATAATCCACAGTGCACATTAACCAAAGGACAGCGAAAGATCATAAACTGTAAAACAAACTTGATTAAAGCCAATAAATCCACTAAGTAAAATCCAATGGGCTGAGACGACTGTGTAAGTCAGGGGTGAAACGAGGTCAAAACAGAAAAGTACACAATAATCCAACAATAAGTGGAATGATGCCTCACTTAGACGATGAAAGGAAGTGCATGTGTGGTGTCACAGCAGGAAGTAACAACAGCTGTTTACAGAAAGTAAAAATGTGTTAGGATCTAAACCTTGACAGAAATCAAATTGTGATACTTAGATTATTAGTTCAGAGCATCTTCAAATTCAGTGGTTTTTTTGGGATGTTAGGGGTTTGCAGTGGTTACACCTTACTAAAAAAAAGACCACCTGGCAACAGTGTCATAGGCTTGTAAGGCTCAATCAGGTCCATGGACAGAGAGTAGGCCAGACTCTCGTCCATTCTTATCCCAAATCAGAGTTAATGGATTGAAAAAAATGCACACACTGCCTCACAGCTGGCTGTGTACCACAGCTGGACTAGTGACACAAGATTAGTAAGTTGTTTTAATGCTATGGCTCATCAGTGTATGTTTCTGAAAATAATTTGTTGCTACATCGTCAAAAAATTAGCTGTAAATTTCAGTTATATACTGCCAGCAGGATGGGCGGTAAATATGTCAGGCTTCATATGCTACCAAGTTAAACACTTCAATAGCACTTTAATATTTTACATAGAATAAAGGAACATGTTGGCTTAAAGCTGAGCTGAGGGTTATAAGTCTTACTCAAGACCCCAACCATAGAATCTGACCACCAACCTTCTATTCTGCAACTCAACTTTGAAAGACCACAACTAATATAACTAGCTACAACTAATATAATAAAATAGATACAATACTTTTTTTTTTACAGTTTATTACCAAAAAATATATTTACAGATTGTAAATTTACCCTGTTAGCAGTTAATTAGTAAATGATACAGACACAGACATACAGACATCTAGTTTGTAAGACATAAAAAACACAACTTGCTTGGGAAGTGGTGGCGCAGTGGTTAAGGTGTTGGACTGCTAAATGGAAGATCAGGGTTTGATTCCCAGCGGCACCAAGAATCAATGCTGGGCCTCTGATCAAGGTGTATAAATTAAATATAAATGCTTCTTTACCTATGATCTGTTTGTTTTTAATATTAAAGAAATGGTTGAAAGGTTTAATCTGTCTGGTGAAAGTGAATACACATTATAATAAGCTGTCTGAAATACAATGTTATTAAAAAGGCTGTCGAAACTTACACAACTGTCTTAACAATTTTTTTTAGATGGGCTATGCTAACCCTGACCAGACTGCAGGAGGAATCCATACTCGCTTGTTCAGTAGGGCCTTCATTGTGGACGATGGCAGCAAGAGAGTGGCGTTTGTAAATGCTGAAATAGGCATGGTGTCACAAAGACTGAGACTTGAGGTAATATTTAAATATACAAAGAAATACTGTATCTCCAGTGTTGAATTATAATTCCGGCTGGTTCACCTCTTATCATGACGGTGCTCTTGTAGGTACTCAGGGCACTGGAAGTAAAATACGGGACTCTATACAGACAAGACAATGTCATTCTGAGTGGAACACACACACACTCTGGTCCTGCAGGGTATTTCCAGTACACCCTCTTTATGATTACCAGTAAAGGCTACATCAAGTCATCTATCCAAGCTCTTGTGAATGGAATTGTGAAGGTTTGTTGTGAACTACATCAATGCAATCTCTTATTAATTAACACCAATAACAATTACAATTACAGTCATTATCGTCATGCAAAGAAATGTGCACTGATTGGCTAATGTTTAATGCAATGTCCATTGTCTTCTACAGAGCATTGATGAGGCTCATAATAACATGAGGCCCGGGAAAATCTTTGTGAACAAAGGTGATGTTTTGGATAGTAACCTCAACAGGAGTCCACACTCATACATAAACAACCCTGAAGAGGAAAGAAAAAGGTATTGTGTAACATATAAGCTATTCTATCTTTTATGGGAAAATACAGTGGCAGGAAAAATTAAACTTAATTGGAATAAACGAGTTTCTGCTGTAATTTGCCCTAAAATCTAGTGAACAAGTCCTCACAGACACACAAACAATTCTATTTTCATCTGTATTTATTAAACACACCCATTAAACAATGACAGTCTCAAAGGACTTAAAACATGAGCCCAAAGACTAATTACTTCAATAAAAACCAATCTAAAATAGCTTGTACACCTACAGTCCAATTAATTAACTGGCTTTAAAGGTGTGATTTACAGCTTGATCAATAAGAGCCTATTTACACCTGGTCACGTCATGTGTTTTTGATTAGATCGGATTAGATAGCTATCTGATTTGTCAAGAGCGGTTGCATTTACACTTGGCCACTTAATTGCGTCCGAGTGAAAGGGATATGAATCTAATCTTTAATTCCTATTCAAAAGCAGAAATATTTCCGCTGACCTGAAATGGCACCCATCGTTATTTTGTTCGATTTGGGTTTGCGAATGCAGTTAAAAAGAAAAGCCTGCAACAACATTTACACACCAAAAAGGCAGCATTTTTGCTGTCTGCATATTAATCTTCAATACCCAGCGAGATACACGGTTGAGCACTCAGAGTCAACACTGGTGGAGAATTATAATGCTGGCTTCTTTTACGAGTGACTGACTATCCTGTTTCTGAATGTGGCACAGGACCTTTGAATATCTTTGTGTGACCCTGAAAAACAGTTTAATAAGAAGGCTGCCTCACCTCCACCAAGCGTGTTATGGTATAAGGTGTTGGACTACCAACCTAAAGATTGTGGGTTTGATTCCCAGCTCCACCAAGCCCTGAGCCAGTTAACCCCCAATTAGAAAAAAAATGTAAGTGGCTCCGGATTAGGGCGTCTGCCGAATGCTGTAAATGTAAATGTATTTAGACTTGTCCCGTTTCGTCTGAAATACGTCCCAGACCATCTCCTGATTTGATTTGAGTAATCGGATTCATATCCGTCTTGTGTATATGTAATTATACGTAAATATTAATATTATTATATAAATATCCCCTAATAGACACTTAAATATTTCAAGACTGATTTTTTGTAGGAAGCATCAACTGATGTTATTTATCCCTCACAAAAAGATGCTCTTTAAAAACATACAATCAAGACTAGAAAGTTATACAAAACAGTCGACAGGAGAAAATGGCTGTGGCTTCTCTTTTTTTAGAAATGTAGTATGTAGACACCTCAATGAGTTTTAAAAGAACCCATAAGTAACAAGTAAGGCTTAAAAACATTACTGAAACTAGCACCCATTTCTGTTTATGGGTCATTGAGAAAAGCTCTGCATTCCCAATAAAACATGAAAAAGTAGCTCGGAATGGTCAGAAAGTCCTGATCCAGAGCCACCAAAAGTTTCACTGTTGCCAAAGGAGCCTAGACTATCTTTTAACTCCAAGGGTTCACTTAGTTTTATTCCTCAGAACTGTAAATGCTTCATTGGTGTGTTCAATAAAGACACAAAAAATTAGAATTGTTTTTTTCGGTTTAAAGCACTTTGTGTTTGTCTGTTGTCAGTGGCGTATCATGGGGTTTTAGTCTGGTCCTTCGGGTAAGCAACTGTAAACCTCAGACACACATCTTACACATTACTGTTACAGCGAACGCAGCCATATGCTAATGCGATATTATGACTGATTGACATTATATGGCACATACGAACTACCTTAGTAAAGTCAGAATCTGGTGTAGCCATGCCGATAACTGTGGCTGTCATTTACTTTTTATCGAGTTTTACTTTACTCCTGGGAAATTCTCGTCAAACGCTGGGGCTAGCACTGGGCACATCGCTAGACCTAGAGGGCGTGCTGTCAATGAACGTCAACATTTGATTGGTTGATGATTCTGACTTTACAAATCAGATGTGATGTCTTTTAACTAAAGGGTAGCACTATCTGTAGTGCTGCTCCAGACTTTTCTAATGTAGAATTGTCCGGTTTAACCTCAATAAAACTAGTTATAGGCACATTTAATCAAGATAAACCTTTTTTGTACACAATTGTATTTTTTTTTAAAGTCCACCACTGTATGTTGTTAAATCATAGATGAGGATCGGATTACATTTAACAGCAAATTACTGCAGAAAATCTGATTATTCCAATGGGTTTACATACTTTACCTTTATTTGTACAGTTTTCTTTGTTATTTATGCAACCAAATACCATAAATTAGCTCATGGATTATTATATATATATATATATATATATATATATATATATATATATATATATATATATATATATATATATATATATATATATATATATCTATATAGGGTGTAAATATGGAAATATGGATTAAGATTTAATCTGCAGCTACAAAACCAACACAGACAAGCAGATAGTGAGCCTGAAGTTTACAGATCTGGATGGAAATGGATTGGGAATATTGAGGTATGCTTGCTTCCAGCTAGTATTTAAAACATACTGACATTTAAATAACAAATGTAATTTTTTTTCACTGTTGTACACTCCTTAATTGGGATTCCCTTTTAGCTGGTTTGCTGTTCATCCTGTCAGTATGAATTATACCAATCATATGGTGAGCTCAGACAATCTTGGCTATGCCGCCTATCTGTTTGAACAGGAAAGGAACGTTGGTTTTTTGCCTGGTGAGGTATGATTTATTATTTAGTTATATAATCCTCATGATATTTTAGTCTTAAACCCACAAACAAAAGGAAAAGCATTGCCTTGTGTCATTGCTGTCTAGGGCCCATTTGTTGCAGCGTTTCCCACCAGTAACAGTGGAGACGTGTCCCCTAACACTCGTGGACCACATTGTATAAATACTGGGGAAAAGTGTGATTATTTGAACAGCTCCTGTCCCATTGGTGGGGTGAGTTTCCATGGATATAAGGAAATCAATATAACCTCTGGTGGTGTGTCGTTTCTGAACTTGTATTGTTCAGTGTTTGGTATAAAACAGACTCAGTCTTGGTAGTCTTTTTTTTTGTCTTAACCCTTTAACTAATTGTATTTTTCAGAGCAAAATGTGTACTGCGTTTGGACCGGGTATCGACATGTTTGAAAGTACCAGAATTATTGGAGAAAATATTTACTTAAAAGCAAAGGTATTTAGAAGACATTGCTAGTTTTTATTATTCTGTTTTGTTATTCTCTGGATCATTAACACGGCGTACTGATATACAGGAACTTTACAGCAGTGCACAGCAGGAGGTACATGGCAAACTCCATACTGCTCATCAGTGGGTCAATATGACAGATGTCACAGTACCGATTAACTCCACTCACAGTGTAAGTAACCTTTAAGTTTGACCCAGAGTTGCCCTGGTTTAGTGTCAGTTTTGATAAGCAATTAAGAGCCTATAGTTTAAATCTCAAAACAATTACACATGTTAAGTGTATAGAGTAGGGTTAAGTTTATGAATTTACACCGCTACCAGGTCAAGACATGCAAGCCTGCACTTGGCCACGGCTTTGCTGCAGGAACAACAGATGGAGGAGGAGATCTCAACTTCACACAAGGTACATCAACTGTCATATAATGGGCCAGTAGAGGTGGAATTTTGCAGTTACAACAAGATAAACAGTTACATTTACTGCATTTGGCAGATGTCCTCATCCATAGCTACTTACATTTATCTCTTTTATACAACTGAACAATTAGGGGGCTTAAGGGCCTTGCTCAATTGCAGTCCAACGGCACTATCAGTTCCTGCAACCACTGCACTACCAGTTCCCTAAACCTACCAAGCACCCTGACCACTTCACTCAAGGCCTATATCCAGACCATTCACAATATAAGTTTTATAAAGCTTAAAACCAGGTAAAATCCAGACCAGAAACCTTACAACTGACATCCAGGTGTATCCTTATAAACCTGAGGTGCAGACTGATTTTTTAGGTCTGAAAAACAGACCTCTCCTCAAGCTGGAAAAGACAAGACCTAGGGTCAAACCAGTGCCCTTAAGGTAAAGACCCAGATCATTCCCCCCCTGGGTCAGGATACAAGTCAAGTCAAGATACCACCACAGACAATTTCTTTGACAAAAGACGGTCCAAAACCCAGACCCAGACAAAGGGTTGGGACCCTGAGCAGCCTTCTCAAGTTCAAAATGCAGAACGAGACCAATCTTATCAACTGAGAGTCTGATACCCAGATCTAGTTCTCTAAAGAATGTTCCAGACCTACGGTCACTTGGTTTCAAACCTCTAGTTTAATATCCATACCCAAAACAGCCCTCTTAACGTTGGTATCCAGACTAATGCTTACATGTTGGAGAGTTTGAGAATCAAACCCATCTAAATAGGCTTTAGAGGCTTTAGAGTAATTAGCTGAAAAATATCTAAATGTAAATTTTGGGAAATGTCACTCAGATTGTAAGTGAATTGCAATTATTCCCGTGAAGTGGTATATTTACTACAGAACCTAGTTGGAAGGCCATACTGGTGTAAAAAAAAAAAACAATACCATGTAAAAAAAAACACACACATATGCATACAAAATAGTAAAGAATTAGCTTGGATAAAAGTGATAAAGAAGTAAGAATTAGGTTCCAGATTAAAAGCAGGCCTTAAACTTCAAAAACCAAACCCGAACCAGAGACTATTTATTTGTCTTCTTCAAGGAAAAAAAGATCAAAGCTCGGACTTGAATGAAAAATAAAAACGATGCAATATGGTAATGGAACACTGAAGTAGGAAGTGTCCTGACATTTTTTTCTTTTCTAAAGCAGCTTCCTCTATCAGAAAGAGGTGCATTTTATCTGTGAAATGCATAAACTGGGAAATCAGCAGAACCATTAGACACACCATAGTGTGTCAAATAAACCTTTACATTTTACTTAAGATTGAAATGAACTGAGTATTTTATTTTTTATATGTTTAATTATTTGTTATTTTTTTATATTATTACAATATCATAATTAGATCATTTCATTTCTGGTTTACAGTTTACTGGATTTACTAATTTTATCTCTACTGAGGAAAAACTGGTGCTGTATTTGATACTAATTATATACACGCAGTGTAGATATGTGCTCTTTAATTGTGGGTTATACATTCGCACATATTTTATACATTTCATTAAAAAGCAATGTAAGAATGACTGATAAAATACCAATAAGAAGTTTAATAAACAACTGCTCCAGATGTTTTTTAAATGTAAACATCTGCTCCTAATTACAATTTATGTCTTATATGTAGGTATGTATGTATGTATGTATGTACCAAGTACTCCAAAAACCACAACAAATCCTTTTGTGTGTCTAGTTGGTGAATAAAATCGAATTCTAATTCTGATACTAATCTAAATAAAGCGTTTAAATATTATAATAGAAATACACAATCTGTTGTATGAAATGTTCATTCCAGCTTGGTTGAGATTTTATTGGAATTATACGTAGTATACACATTAATTAATACAAAAATGTATTTTGTAATTGTAAATTATAACAGATTAATACAATTTTAAAACAGTACTGTAATTGGTTAATTAACAGGCATATGGGCTTGAATGTTGAATGTTTCCACAGCACAAAACATACAGATCGCATTTTGATTATAGCAAATATATAGTGACCCTGCGAGGATTAAATAAATCTAAATTCGAGGACAGAATCATGCGTGAATAAGACACGCCGTTGTGTGATTTTTTAAAAATTAATTAAAAAAAACAGAAAATGTAAAAACTTGAAAGTATAATAGGTGATTATAATAGAATAGGTGTATAATAGAAAAAAAATTCTTGTTGGTTAAAAAACTCTATTTACATCCTGACAGCAATCTATAAGCGGTTTAAATGTATTTATATGTATTTCATTTTGTGTGAAAGGCGAAGGACCAAGAAATGTATGTTTAATCAAAATTTTTGGCCCAAACTTTTTCAACAAAGTGTTAGTCACTCGCGCTTGGAGCCACAGAGAACTACAGTGCTCCAAACTCCGGGCAAAATCCCACTGCTCCATTCCTCTCCGCTTCAGTCACATGATCAAAAGAGATCAAATCCCCAAATTCAAAGTCAAAGAATCTGAAAGATAGTGTCATGGTTACAGTATTTCTTTTGGACAGGTAGAAATATGGTGTGATTGGACCTTGGTGTTTTGATAGTAACGCATAGCTTACATAGTTTGTTAACCTTTACGAATTATCTCAAGTACAGCAGTAGCATGTAATCGAGTACTTTGGTATTTTGGTACTGTTACTAACTTTACTATAAAGGTTTCTCACTGGTAACTGACACATGAAGTAGAAATGTTGTCTCTGATCATCTAGCATTCAGGGAGGCGTGGCTTTAAATGGCAATTTGCAGAGAGGATTGGACGTACAGTTTCAGTGTTATTAGACTACAGTTAGAATTTCACAAGGCTGCACCTTTAACAGCTGGACAAGTTTTTTGTTGTTGGCTTTTTTTTAAATGACAGAAAAGTAATCCACTGCTCATCACTGACCTTTCACGTTTAAATGTCGCACTACTTAAAGGTAACAGTAATCTATGTGCTGAAGATGTGACTTGGGAATAAAGCTTTTTTGTTAAAGCTATAATCCAGAAATCAAGTGTTTCGCTTTTAAGGAACTCGCGAACAGTATAATATTGTTACAAACCAACCAGATTCCCTTCTGTTTAATCTTGTCCATTCAATTGTTTGTTGTTATTTTGCTCATTATATTTAGTATTGGGTATAACCGCCTTTAATTTTGTATTTTGCTTTTTACATGTACAGGAGCAACTGAAGGAGATCCATTCTGGGATGGGATTAGGGACACCCTCTTAGGTAAACCTTCCCAAGAAATTCAGGACTGCCAAAACCCCAAACCCATTCTGTTAAGCACCGGAGAGGTAAGAACAAGTTCTAACAAAACAAATTTTACAGCAGAGTGTTTTTAAAAATAGTTTGTTTCCAGATGAATTGGCCTCTCCCATGGCATCCAGAAATAGTAGATGTACAGATTATTATTATTGGATCCGTGGCCATAGTGGCAGTCCCAGGAGAAGTGACGTAAGAAAAAGACACATTGATAGTATATCTGTAGGAACCTAACAAGACCGTAATAAGTGTGTTGTTTAAAATGTTGGCTTCTTTGTATTTTTTTTAGCACTATGTCAGGACGAAGAATCAGACAGGCAGTCAAACAGGTGAAAACGTTCACACATACTGAAAGCTTGATGAAAAATTAGACTGTAGACTAATGTTTCTGAAAACATTCAGATCTTTGGGATAAAAGATGATAAATAAAAAAAAATATTGGGTATAATAAACGTATAATAAGTAAAATATCAATGCAACTAAAATATGATTATACTATAAACTAGACTGTACTATAAAGATAATTATAGCTATAAAAGGTTCGCTAAATGATAGGGTAACATGGAAAACCTGGCATGCTTCAATGATAAGAGTAAAAGTCTTTATAATTATTTGACTTCAAGTCCATTCTTTCTAATAAATAAAGTTTATTATAGGTTCATTGCTTATATGAATCTATTTAGTAAGCACTGTGCTGAAAACAATAGGACATTAGTTGTCATGTCAAGTCGTGTTTTACAGGATAACGGTTTTATGGTGATAATGAACTTTTAAAGGCCTAATTTTTTTTTTTAGGAACTGGAGACAAATAATGCCTTCACCAACACCGAAGTGGTTATTACTGGTCTCTGTAACATCTACACACACTACATTACCACTTATGAAGAGTACCAGGTATCAACATGTTGCCATTTCTGTTCATTTCACAGATTGTGTTTGGGTGTCAACATATTTAAATAGAAACATTAGACGTATCTGGTCACAATCATGTGAAGTTATATACAAGTATCTGTATAGTGAAAGGGTTTAGTTCAGCTGGAGGTAGCTGATAACTTGAAAATGTTGAATAACATTTAAAAATAAAAAGAAATCATTTTAGTTCTTATTCATCATGATATATTTAACTAGGGTATTACAGGATATTGATTACTGCATTAAGTTAAGATTGTGGTCAGGGGGTATATGTTATGAGCAAACTCTTCCAACACATAACCGGTGCTGGATAACCCATGTTTCTTAAGTTCCTTTATTCCGCTTGTTTTTCACCTCCCTCTGCCCTACACACTGCTGTTTAACTGCAAGAAGCTGGAAGATACCATTTAAGATAAAACAGGACTGGGGAAAGTAATGATGATTTGGTATCTCCTATCCTTTAATTAAGTGAACACACCTGAACCAGGTAATTAGCTGTGGGTAGGGCAGGGGTAGCAGGAAAACAAGCAGAACAAAATAACTTAAGAAACATGGGTAAACCAGGTCAATCAAATTAGATTTTTTTTTCACTTTATTAAGCACCAAATTCAAGATTGGTGATTTAGTATGAAAGAATTCAGTGAGATCATTTTTTTGTAATTTATTAAAATAGCTTAAATATGCTTTATATAGAGTTATTAAGACTAACAGACAGGTGGTTCCTGTGCATGACGATAGGAAAGTCTGCCTTATAAAGCAAACAGAAAGGTGTGTTTGATTAGGGTTAGAGCTAAACTCTGCAGGACCTCCCAACCCTCCAGGACCGAGATTGCCCACCCCTGGGTTAAGGTGTTGGACTGCTGATGGGTAGATCACAGGTTTAATTACCATGACCACCATGCTGCAACTGCTAAGCCCTTTAACCCTTAAAAGCTTAGTTAGGGAAAAGATAAATAAATATAAAGAAAAATGGATGTCTGGATAAGAATGTCTGGCAAATGTTTCAAACGTTAATTGGACAAAAATCCAATTTGTTAAATTAGTGGCTGAGGAAAACAACATTTATATATATATATATATATATATATATATATATATATATATATATATATATATATATATATATATATATATATATAATATATATTATATATAAGTCATTTAGTTTTTACCATTTGGATAATGTCTATAAGTATATAAGTAGTATTGTTGAAATGCATGTATAATGTTATGTATTCTCAAAAATATAAATATAATATTTATATAATTATATAATACATAGTTTTTGGTTATTGTACATATTTTTGGGAAATACCTGGTGGACACTGAGTTATTTTTTATTTTTAGGTGCAGCGGTATGAAGGTGCATCTACCATCTATGGTCCTCACACTCTCTCAGCCTACATTCAGCACTTCAGAGGTCTTGCTAAAGCCATCGCAGAGGCAAGAACATGTTTACTATTAAAATTAAAGAAGTCTTTATAACTATGAGATTTTTCGGAGCTGGGTGTCTCATCCTGGGTTTGATTAAGATGTGTGACTGTATCTTTGACAATTCCCATCCATCTCACAGGGTATAGACATTTTCAGGGTCTCCTACTTTCCCAGAACCTGCCATTTTGTGTATTGGAGGAATTACGTTTCCTCTTCTGGACAGACTTTTAATCCACTGCCTCTCTGATCCAGAAAAAAAAGTGGTTAATGATGATAAATGTATTCTGTATATCTTAATTTGTATTTGTGCTTTAAATTCAATGGGATGGAATGCTTTTCTGTATACAGGCCAAGACTGAAGAATTACCAAAAGGTCTTGAACCTCCTTTCTTTAAAGAGAGTCAGTTGATTTCACTTGTACCAGCCCCGCCGGCAGACAAAACACCATTTAACACTACCTTTGGTGAGGTCCTGGAGCAGGTCAATCCTCTTTACAAAGTGGTGAGTTTTGCATTTATATATACAACAAAGAAGAGTCTGAGAATCTTGTTGCTTCTACATCTTGTATGATATCTCCCGAATTTTTCTTTATAATGTTTGATGTTTTAGTGGCAGGAACTTGAGCTACTTTGAAACCAGTGGGAATGGCCAAAAGAATTTGTGTAATTAGAAAGCACTGTGCCACAGGTGGGTGACAACATTGACCAGGAAATAATGCTATATAAACATGAGTCGCACTTTGCCTTGATAAGCTCTCTTTCTCCAGTGTGTGTGTGTGTGTGTTTGTGAGATATTAGGAGAAAATTATGCCTAACAGTAAGCAAAAAAAAAAATTAAACCGTGTGTTAGCTGCCTGGGAATGAAGCATGCACAGTCAGAGCGCTCACTGTAAACATTATGAATGCCTGCCAATACGTTTGTCCCGCAGACTGGCAGAGGAGTACGCGATCGGCCTAGCCAACAGCTATCTCCACAGGCCTCGATCTGGGCTGAAGAAGCCTGCTCAGCAGATAGCTAAGGCTTAGGCTATCAGGCCATGCCACGGGTTCAACAGAACTGTCTTTGGGTGCGGCATCATCTACAAGGGGCCCCGAATTACCCACCAAGGCGTTAAAAATAACATGGGAAAAGGCATATAGGAAAGGTGTATATATGAATGGCAATGCTACAGGCCTACTATGAGAGGAGGTAGACCACGAGACTGTCTCTCAGTCTCTTTGTCTGGCCGTTCTATGGCAATCATGGTGGCCACTAATAGGCATCTATGGTTAGGCCTCTCTGGCATAAAAGAAATGGTTAGGGCTTAACTTCTGGATTCCCCACTTGCCTCTTCGGGCCTCTTTGGCGGTGCTGTCCAGTTGGTCGTCAAGAGTTTTCAGGAGGTGCATTAGAGTGCAATATCTCCCATGTGTCTCTAAACACAGGGATAGCCTGTCAGTCGACCCCACTGCAAGAGCTAAAGATCTTAAGAAAGACTCTATTACCAACTGGCTCAAAGTGACATTAGTGACCGTGAGTAAATTCAGAGAGGACAGTCATTCACTGTCAAGCAGTTTCAGAAGCTATTGCGCCTAATGGTGACAGCGTCTAATGTGGTCTGGTTTTACAACCTGGATCTAGCAACAATCTTGGGATTCAGGGTGTTAGCTTTGCATAGTCCTCGCGCATTGACTTGGCGCTATGGTTATCACATTCCCAAAGCATTTTGACACAGTTCAGCTTCCTGAGGGGGAATGTCTCCATGTTACGATACCATGGTTCCCAGAGGGAACGAGAGGCTGCATCACATGCCATTCCCCATGCGTCCCTTCCCGCACTTAATACAAGCTTCTTAAGGCATGGTGGGACTATATGTATATGACTATAGTTTATACTATATAAACTATATGTTTATATAGCATTACTTCCTGGTAAATGACATATTGCTTTCTAATTAAAAGGATTACACACATGCTTAAGGCCAAAGGTTCATTCCCGAAGAATTTTACGCAGCATCTAGTTCCTTTAGGGAATAATTGTTACGTATGTAACCTGTGACTTAAAAATAAGGCTTTTAAAATAGTTTTGTAGAGTAGTATGAAGAGTTGTATAGTAGTATAGATCAAGGGATCTTGATTTTTTTTTTTTAAGAACTGATACCGATTAATGTTTTAATTTTTTTTTAATTTTTTTATCAGTGCCGAAAATGCAGGGCCGATATTTATTTATTGTTTTCCTTCTGTTTTTGACACAATGATAAGCACAGTATTGAAGTGAACAAGTGTTATTATAACATTGTTAATAATGTTGTTCTACTACTTCCTTGCAAAAAAACTCTTACTAAATTAATATAAATGGACGGGCATAAAACGAAAATAAATTAAAATAGGTTTAAACTAAAGGTCAGTGCTATTAGGGGTTTTTGTAAAATAAAATCTTAAATAATGTAATTAAGGGTAAAACAGGTGTAACTAATAAACATGTTTTTAATCATTTTGTTAAATTAAGTATATAATACACAATACGAGTTACTTATATTGCTAGTGCCATTGTGGACTCATCTTCCCTTACAGTGTAAAACATTATTCAATAATAAGGATAAGGTTTATAGACCATAAAAAGGTTCTTTAAAACAATAAGAAAAAATGGGTTTTATGAAGAACCATGGTCCTTCTTCGGAATACTATGTTTAAAAATGTACCCATAAGTAGTAGTAATGCCTGATGGAGTGATACAATCAGCATGCATGTGTAAATGTATCTTAACTGATCCAGACTGAGCTTTCATTGCTGGATTAATGCTGTGTTTGTGCAGGGAGCGGTTGCATCTGTTACGTTTGTCGCTGGCAACCCCAGAAACTCTGGAGACATGGTGGGTGAATAAAAAATTAATGCCACAATTATACACGGTTAACTTATACAACCGCCAATCCAGATCCTAATCCATAATCCTTCTGACTGTAGAGAGGAAAAACCTTCGTCACAGTGGAGAAATTTCTCACCGCTACCAGCACATGGAGGGTTGTTCATACAGATGCATCATGGGAGACGAGGTAGAGGATATTTAATAATTGTTTTAGTGGTTATTGATTATGTAGAATATGAGAAAGTGTTTAGTCATGTGGGCCACTCCTTAGATTACTTCCCCTAGGGGAAGAGTTCAGTTCAGTGAGTTCAGTGATAACGCCGGAGCTGACTCGGCCATACTGCATCATAATAAATAGAAAGCACATAAGAATTATTAAGAGAACCCCTAAGGAACCTATGAAACCTATGAAAATATTTTTTGACAGGATGCGGTTTACCTTTTGATCAAAATAATTATTTCTGCATATAAATATTTGAAGGAAAAATGCTCCCTTCAAAATCTATACTATCATATTATATAGTAGGCAAAATTAAGTATGCGAGGTGAATCTTTAGTAGGCGAATAACAGTTCCTGGATCACGTTTTTCTCCTGGCTGGATTTTAAAGTATGAATATGATGCACACTTTACTACTTATTATATTAAAAAAACATTTTTAACTTTAAACATGACCCAACTTTTAATTTGTGCTGCTTTGACGTCGTATGTCATGTGACAACGGCATATTCACATCAAAATGGCGGAATGACGAAGCCTTGGTCTCATCTTCAGACAATACATCCATGATCCGTTGAATGAACATCTCATGCATTTGGCAAAAAAAGACTTTGGAAGAGATTATGAGCAGTTGGATTTACTAGATTTTATGTTTGTGTGATAACATTTACGAAGATCAACTAAATGCTGGATTTTCCAAATAATGTGTAGTTCACAGTATATTTTTTTAAATTAGCAATCTGTGGTTTTACACCAGTCTGTTTAGGTACATCCCATTTTGATAACCCTAAACATAATGCTAAACAAAGCTAACTGTGTTTAACTGTCAGTCAGACAACCTCTTAAAACCAATATAATCTACAGTGTAGTCCAGAATACCTGCCTTCAGTCTGAGGTAACTGTTGTGTTAGCATTAGCTTAGCAGCAAGGTGGCTTCACAGACCAAGACACACTAAAACATGGGGTTATATATACAAAAAAAAAAACAAATCAACCAAACAAGGAACCAATAGAGAAAATCTAGGGAACAAAAAAATCTGCATCATTGCCTTCTGGTGGCCTGGTGGGGTCCCACATATCCCTGACACATATTAAATTTAAATTGTTTAAAAAATTGTTAAGACACATCAAAAAGTTTCAAGACACATGTGCTGCCATCTGTTGGTGTGTCTTGGAACTTCTGTGTGGTTCAGTAGATTTCATAATAAAACTTTTTTGTTATAGTGTTAAAATTGAAGTTCAAACAAGTTTAAAGATAAATAGTGATCACTTAGAAGATAGTAAGCTGTGTGTACGTGTGTGCTACAGATTTCACTGGATTAAAGGGACGAGTGGTCAGAGCAATGCAACAGTGGAGTGGCATATCCCTCTTTCAGCCGAGACTGGCACCTACAGGATTCGTCACTTTGGACACTCCAAAAAATTTAGCTTTCCCAGTCCTGTGTTCACGCCATATGAGGGCATTTCAGACACGTTCCGAGTCACCAAAACACTCTATTCCTTTTAAATGCTAATAAGTGACTATTTAGCAAGACAACCATTATAAATGAATGCTATGATGATCATGATCACTGTATATGTGTGTAAAGTAACATCTTTAAACTGTATGGAATAAACTATTTGTGGTCAATCTTTAAATCAGACTAAATGTCATTCATCTTCACACAAGAACAAAAGCAGACACAGAAATTGCCAAAGAATTAAAAGGAATTTATTGATTTATCCCATTATTTTGTCCTTTTTATTTTAGAGCTTAATGATGTTTTAGATTTGATAAACTACCCTGTCATCCTGTTTCGATTTCCCCTCCAGCTCTTATGCCAGTCATTGAGACAGATGATTTGCAATATCCTAAAACAACGTCTTACAAATAGCGTTGAAATTCGGGTACAAAAATAGGTTCTAAGTGCTTAACACACTTTAATACTGTCACTGTTTAGGCATCTGACAAAATGTCACATTCTTCATCTGACGAGAGATGAGGTGGGATAGTTAAAGGTTTTTAGTAGGTAGCAAGCGCAAAAATATTATTTATACATGTCAAAGCACAAAAGTATGAAAGTCCATTCCAGCCACAGTTTAGAAAAAAAATATTCTGTAAAACATAATAAGATCCTTTCTTTTAATAATATGCTTTTTTTTTTATAATTATGACTTTTTTCTCATAATAGTGACAAACATTGTAATTATACTACTACATGCCTACACTGCTTACGTTTACATTCACAGCATTAAGCAGACGCTCTTATCCATTTATCTCTTTTATACAACTAAACAATTTGAGGTTAAGGGCCTTGCTCAGGGGCCCAACAGTGGCAACTTGGTCCAACGCCTTAGGACTGCGCTATCACTTCTGTTTGATCACACTTACAAATCGTACTGAAAAATTTAGTACAAACATCTCAGGGGTCTTAAATGTGTTAAATGTGTTGCTAAAAGTGTGTCAAAAATACAGCACATCCGAAAATATCCTGTAAAATATCCTATAAAAATCACAGATCACCTGCAAGTGTGTGTGTACGTGAATCAGCCTCATATCCTGCCCTGTACACGCCCTTTTTTAAACATATTCAATACCAAGAACCGCTTATTTGGATATTAATAAGTCTGGCAAAAAAATGTTATAATTAAAAAGTATATTAAATCTATTAAAACTATTTTATCATTACAAAAAAAATCATTATCTAATTATTATGGGAACGTTTCTCATTATTATGTCTTAAAGAATCATATTTTATAGATCACTGTAGCAGGAAGGAGCTTCCATACAAAAATAAAACCTTAAAAAGCTAAAAAAAAGAGACAAATAAGACAAAATTCAAAACAGCATAAAAGACTATGTAGAGTTTTTTGTTACATTAAGCATTCCTGATAAACCAGGAAACATTTATAGAAAATAGGAAAAAAACAGTATTAAAGTTGTATACCTGTATAACATCCTTGAGAATAGAGCATGTATTAAATTATAGTTCTAACTGTACATTAAAAGGCAGTTTTATTAACCTATAGAGTCCTAGATTTAAATCCTGACCTCGTACCCAAGCAAGTTTTTTTTTCATTTTTCCTTAAAAACGAATACAAAAGTTATTTAAAAACTAAAACAGTTCTATATAAGAAAAGGTCAACTGGATGAAGGTGGCATCAGCTTTCATCTCTGCTCAAATAAACACAAAATTTATACAGAACTGACGTTCCAGGTTTTCAGTGTCTGCTTTATACACTAGGCTATTTCAGACTTCAGAATACACCATAAGCATCTCCACGGGTGGTGACGGCGAAAGCAGGATAACCCTCATAAGTGGTGTAGGCTGTCAGGTCCTGCCCCAGAGTCAGAGCTTGTTTGAGCTGAGAGGCTGCCATGGTGCCGGCGGTGTTGGCGATTGCATAACCTGAATAAAGATATGAAGAAAAGTAATAGTTAACTGAAAGAAATCTAAATGTATGAGTATCACTTGAGTTTTAGTCGTTAATATTGTCAGAAATTGGCGGACACCATCATTCGGAGCACCATACATCAATCTTATTTATAGAACTGAGTGGTAGTCCAGTGTTTAAGGTGTTGGACTACTAAACAGATGGTTATAGGTTCAATTCCTGGCACCACCAAGCGGTCACAGCTGGGCCCCTGAGCAAGGCCCTTAAACTCTGAGTTGATAAAGGTTGTCTGCATAAAGCTGTAAATGTTCATGGGCAGTTAAGGGCCTTGATCAGAGGTCCAGATTGGTGTTGATGAAATGAAAACTCATAACGTTTCACTTAGACCTAATTAGTGAAATACCACATGATTAAACTTTCCCGGAATTTCCCTGTGGATTTCTTATTCCAAACCCAAACTTTTTTTTTTCTATTTTGAAAATGGAGGAATTGCATCCCAATCATCTTCCTATAGTTCAGTATTCGGGGCACTGAAATGTCCATGAGTCTGCTATATTATAGCCTGTATTTCTCTCTTATTTGCAAAACTATAACAGTTTATAGGACTGTTTACTAATTAATCTTACATTAATTCTTGACAAATAATGTTCTCTTTCTGAAAAATGACGTCATATTTTCTGAAGCTTCTTAGTTTGGAGAAAATCGCTTACAAAACAAACTCTGAATCAACTTTGTCTATAATTTTCATTAACTTTATTATTTTGATTGTAGCTTAATTAATTATGTACAATAACTATTTGTAACTTTATCTATGTGCCCTGTAATGGACTGGCGACCTGTCCAGGGTGTACCTCTCCCGCCCTCCAGCAGATCCCTGTGACCCCAAATTAGGGAATAAACAGGTATAGAAGACGAATGAACAAATGAATGAATAAATTAATGAATTAACTTTATGTGTTGTTAGTTTAAGTCCAGTGACATGGCAGCGATGAGTGTCACTGAAATTGAGTCGTAGGTTTCTGGTTGTTGAGAGTCATTACTAATGCTAATTCACAACCTGGAGAGCTAACTGAGACACAATCAATGAAATAACACTTAGCAAGATGGAGGTTATGGCTAAAACACTAACGCTGTTAGTTTATGCTAAGCTGTAATAAAGACCCAGCAAGAGCGATGACTTTGTTGGTACTAAATTTCTAGCAAACACAACAGTATGCTTACCAAACTTGCTGTAAGGGGCTGGCTTAAATTACAACAGAAGAAGACACTAGCTATAAGAAATGTTAGAAATCAGTTTATCATTGTCCAGTGCCAAAGACTACCAACTAGCATGCAATTTCAGCTAGCTAATATAAAAGTAAACTTGTAACATTGTGTCAACATTTTAAGAACGCTTATATGAGTGTAATGGTCAGGGTCATTTATACATTTGATCATGACAGGCATTTTACATGACAGGTGAGAAGGATCCTAAAGCCATACAAGGATGAAAGCAGGCATCTGTAACTGTGTGTTAGGAGTGCCAGCCAAATAAAGTCATTTTGTCTAATCAGATCGCTAAATTTGTAAAAAATCTGGCTATGCTCAGTTTCCCAAACATTAGAGATAACGATCAAATTAATTACAAATGTAGGTTGGGACAATATAATAGCCAAAATATTTAATATTTGTCAAATATTAAAAAAAAACCCTTTAAAAGTCTTAAAACTGTCAGGCCATGACCGCTACGCATCTCGTCCACGCAAGCATGGTTTAAAGAAAAAAATTTCGTACCCTATGAAAACACCAACTGCATGCCAAGCCAACAGGTGGCGATTAATACCGTAAAGTCATGTTGGCCAATCAAAAAAGTCCTGTTAGCAGAGTTATTAGCAGCAGTATTTGATCAGTGTCATGTAAAGAAAGGAGATCGTGATGCACAGTGTGGCACCAAACACAATATGAAGTGATTTTTTTTCCTCCTTAGGAAATACATGTTTAATAATACCTGATGATGAAGATGAGTCACTACGACATGCCCAGCTTGCTGAAACCTAACCTCTAATCATGGCTCTGACCCAGAAATGTATCATTGATAAAGTTATAAAAAGTATATTACAGACCTTACATACCTGGGAATGTCACAGCAGCGGCGGCTGCAGCAGTGGCAGCGGCGGCTGCAGCAGAAATATCTGCACCCTCTGTGTGTAGACCCAAAGTCTGCAGTGTGTGTTCCGCTGCATGGATTTTAGCTTCATCCACTGCTGCACACAGTTTAGCTGGGGTGAAAGGATGTCTATATATAAAAAATAAGAAAGTTTAATGATTAGAAAGTTAAAGTTAAAACTTTAACAGAAGTTTACTCTGCATGCCCAATAAAATGTTAACAAAGATCTTAGTTCTAGGGCTAACAAGGTCCATGCACAAGGCCTTTAGTCCTTACCAGTCCAGTTGTATGTATAAGATAAATGTAAAATAAATTTTGTTAGGGTTTAAAATTTGTTTCTTTGCAAATCCCATTTTAGGAAGTTGGGCTTAGAGTACAGGGTCAGCTAGTATACAGCGCCCCTGGAGCAGCAAGGCTTTTAACAGTGGCAGACTGGCGGCGGTGGGCCTAGAACTTCCTGGCCTTTCAATCAACAACTTGGCACCTTAACCGGGCGACCTCCCTTTTATTTTAATTATTTTATATGTACAACTAAGCAGTATTAAACAGGATTCCTGGGCCTTGCTCAATAACCCAGTAGTGGTAGCTTGGTAGTCTTGGAAAATGAACTGCCAACTAACACCTCAAGGACTGTGCTACCACATGCCCTAAAATGAAATACAATAAGTCATAACCAAATCGTGAGCTTTATACAACTGAGCAATTAGGGGTTAAGGGCCTTGCTAAGAGGCCCACACTGGTCTTTCTAGTATTAATCCAACACCTTATCCACTACGCCACCAATTCTCTCCTTTTTATTCGACCGCTCTCATTTTTAAGGGTGTCCACTTAGAGAATTACTAGTTACTACATGAAGTTTAGTTATATATATTATGTTGTTTTTTCCACACAACAATTTGCATTAACACGGTGCCTCATGAACGATGTATGAATGATAGGATGTAGAGATTTACAGATTTAATTGTAAAAAAAAGTGTCTCTAAATTATGCTGAAATAAGTACAAAGTTAATGTTATTCCCAGCATATTATATTAGTCAATAAAAATCAGATAACAAAGTGTTGGTTAATTATTTGTTTAAAAAATTATTGTCATTCTGAAATCAAAAGACTGGTCGTAAGTTTAAACATTAGGCTTTTTTGCTATGTGCATATACTAGGAGACAGCAGCTTACATGTTAGGGTACTGAGTGGCCAGAGCAGGAATAGTGACTTTGTAGAGAAATAATTGCCTCTGGTCAGGTCCAATAGCAGAGTGAAGTTGGTAAACTGGCTGCCCCCAGTTATTCTTCTGACAAATATCCTCCAAGATCTGAAAAAAGGAAGTCATTACTGTATATTTTATTGTGTTTAAACGCTGTTTATCCTTGTGCTAAAGAAAAGTTTCATACTTGTAATTTAGAACTGTATTTTAGTTCATAATAACTCGGTGTTAGAGCGTTACGGCTGGATGCTTGGCAGTGGACACCTAATTAGAAATCACTGCATGGTTCATATTAAGTAAAACCCAGAATGTAGCAATACATGCTAAACTCATGGAACTGTGGTTCACAGTGAGGTCCACCACACATCTTGTCCATACAAGCATGGTTCAAAGAAAAAAAAATCCTTTCCCATGAGAATGCAAAAACGGCATATAAAGTGCTGTCAAGAGCATGCCAAGCCAACAGGTGGCGATATAATCCTAGTCATGTTGGCTAATTAGAAACTTATTTCGTTATTACAGGGAGTGCAGAATTATTAGGCAAATGAGTATTTTGACCACATCATCCTCTTTATGCATGTTGTCTTACTCCAAGCTGTATAGGCTCGAAAGCCTACTACCAATTAAGCATATTAAGGTGATGTGCATCTCAGTAATGAGAAGGGGTGTGGTCTAATGACATCAACACCCTATATCAAAGGTGTGCATAATTATTAGGCAACTTCCCTTTTCCTTTGGCAAAATGGGTCAAAAGAAGGACTTGACAGGCTCCCCGAAAAGTCAAAAATAGTGAGATATCTTGGCAGAGGGATGCAGCACTCTTAAATTGCCAAGCTTCTCTGAAGCGTGATCATCGAACAATCAAGCGTTTCATTCAAAATAGTCAACAGGGTCGCAAGAAGCGTGTGGAAAAACCAAGGCGCAAAATAACTGCCCGTGAACTGAGAAAAGTCAAGCGTGCAGCTGCCAAGATGCCATTTGCCACCAGTTTTTGCCATATTTCAGAGCTGCAACATCACTGGAGTGCCCAAAAGCACAAGGTGTGCAATACTCAGAGACATGGCCAAGGTAAGAAAGGCTGAAAAACCGACCACCACTGAACAAGACACACACAAGCTGAAAAACGTCAAGACTGGGCCAACAAATATCTCAAGACTGATTTTTTTCTAAGGTTTTATGGGACTGATGAAATCTTGATGGGCCAGATGGATGGGCCCGTGGCTGGATCGGTAAAGGGCAGAGAGCTCCAGTCCGTCTCAGACGCCAGCAAGGTGGAGGTGGAGTACTGGTTTGGGCTGGTATCATCAAAGATGAGCTTGTGGGGCCTTTTCGGGTTGAGGATGGAGTCAAGCTCAACTCCCAGTCCTACTGCCAGTTTCTGGAAGACACCTTCTTCAAGCAGTGGTACAGGAAGAAGTCTGCATCCTTCAAGAAAAACATGATTTTCATGCAGGACAATGCTCCATCACACGCGTCCAAGTACTCCCACAGCGTGGCTGGCAAGAAAGGGTCTAAAAGAAGAAAAAGTAATGACTTGGCCTCCTTGTTCACCTGATCTGAACCCCATAGAGAACCTGTGGTCCATCATGAAATGTGAGATTTACAAGGAGGGAAAACAGTACACCTCTCTGAACAGTATCTGGGAGGCTGTGGTTGCTGCTGCACACAATGTTGATGGTGAACAGATCAAAACACTGACAGAATCCATGGATGGCAGGCTTTTGAGTGTCCTTGCAAGGAAAGGTGGCTATATTGGTCACTGATTTGTTTTTGTTTTTGTTTTTGAATGTCAGAAATGTATATTTGTGAATGTTGAGATGTTCATATTGGTTTTACTGGTGAAAAATAAAAAATTGAAATGGGTATATATTTGTTTTTTTCTTAAGTTGCCTAATAATTATGGACAGTAATAGTCACCTGCACACACAGATATCCTCCTAAAATAGCTAAAACTAAAAACAAACTAAAAACTACTTCCAAAAATATTAAGCTTTGATATTAATGAGTTTTTGGGTTCATTGAGAACATGGTGGTTGTTCAATAATAAAATTAATCCTCTAAAATACAACTTGCCTAATAATTCTGCCTGTAAAATAATTCGTGTGTAAAAGTGACCTGCGAAGTGTTGCATTCTGACAAACAAAGGAAATGACGGTGCGGACAAGCCAAAATCACCAAAGTTTCGTCTGCTACACAACAACACTGGACCTGGCAGGAGTTTTCAGAATTGATTGGTTTAATACTGCGTTTGCATTCAGACAAACGGCCAAACCACATAGAAAAATCTACCCCTCCAAAAAAAATACCGTTTTCATATTCACTGGGCCTGAGAAAGGAAAAGTCTAGAAGCTCTGACAACAATTTGCAAGTGTGCCTACTAAAGTCTGGCATTGCTTTTTTTAAGAGCACCAGGGGCGCTTCTACACCCTTTTTTTTGGCTGTCTGCCATTTTAGCCCAACTATCAAACTAGCGAAATTTAATTTTTTTATTCATGAATATAAAATGTAAATAGTAAATGATCTTCTGCGCAGGCATGTAAATTCCCTGCATGTCAGCTAGAGGTGGGAGACGATGTCAAGAAAAATTACATTTTTGTAAAATATAGGTTATAGAAGGTATTTTCTATTATTGTTTTCTTTGTTTAGCTGCATTGATGCGTCTGACGTGTACTGTGTCTCTGTTTTTTTTGGTTTACTATTATTAAATTATCCATTTATCTAAAACAAAGAATAAATTCTCTGCTTTTAGCTAGCGAACAGTTACATTGGTTGATTATGAGATGAGGAAAAACAGTAGTGGGGGCTAAACCCCCTTAAGGATAAAATCGTAGAACTGCCCCTGAAAAGCACTGAAGAAAGCATGAGCTGCTCCTTGAATTTTTTTTCTTTTTTTTTAAGACACATTTGTCACTTTTCCACTTTCGCATATGAAAATTGTGTTTGATTCCCGGCTTGTGGACATTTAAAATTAAAAACAGTTGCGCACTGAATTTATCCAGCCAAGACTGCCGATGCCACAAATATGCAAATAAGAATTCTTAGGGTAAAACAAGCTAACCCAGGATTCTGTTTCTTCAGAGTTTAAAATCCGCAGAAATTAAAAATTGTCATTGAAATAAGACAATTCCATCAATCTATTGAGAAGAATTTTAAATATTATGGTTTTGTGTGTTTACCTGTGGAGAATGTTTGATTCCCTGTGGCTTCAGGGTGACGGGGTTCATGGGTGTGAGCTCCATGCCAGGAAGCAGGTCGTAGAGTTTGTCCTCGTGGTGTTTGTCAGTCTTTAGCTGATACGTTGGGCAGCCACGGCCCATGCCCGCATAGGCCAGGTAGCCTCGGCCACCCAACCCACGCACACCTGCCGCCCCTACAGGCATATTCATGTAAATTTCTAGGAATGCAAGAAGGCAGTGAATCGAATCAAATCACCAGAAATCACCTGGGCTTCGATCAAGATTCAAAAAGCTCCAAGCCAGCACAGTACAGGCTCTTACACTCAGTCTAAATTACTCTGATTTGTGAGGACATTTTATTTTCAGATTGATGTTGATGTCCTAATCTTTAAGTAATCACATATCTGTATTATGCAGGCATGGAGGACATGTAAAAAAAAGGGCTGCACCAAATGGCACATAAATCATCCAAGAGGCAAATTTTACACAGTGAAAAAAATAAAAACAATTATAATTTATAATTTTTTAATTATTAATCTCAGCCAACATGGTCTTATTAATCCTTACATACTCTTCAGGCCAAATGTGACCTGTTTTGACAATTAATGTCAATAAAAATGCACAAAATGTCACTATTTTATTCTGAAAATATTTTAAAATGTTATTGTTTTGTGCGGATGGGAGGTTGTTTTGGGTCAAATTAATTTTTTCATATCTATTAAAATAGATCTTAGATTCAAGTGTGTGTGTTAAACCATGGAAAACTGCGGGAATCTTGGATGTACTGTATGTGTGTATTTTTATGGGACAGTGATGACAGTAGTAGCGCAGTGGTTAAGGTGTTGGACTGCTAATTGGAAGATCAGGTCTGGATTCTCAGCACCACCAAGTTGCCACTGTTGGGCCCTTGAGCAAGGCCCTTAATCCCCAATTGCTCACATGTATAAAAGAGATAAATGTAAGTCGCTCTGGAATAAGGGCGTCTGCTTAATGCCATAAATGTAAATGTGTTAAAGGACGCTGTTAGGTTTTTATGTCCTAGTTAAAACAGGAAATCACATTGTCTGATGTTTTTACATTTACATTACATTACATTTAAGGCATTTGGCAGACACCCTTATCCAAAGCGACTCTCTTTTATACTTCTGAGCAATTGGAAGTTAAGGGCCTTGCTCAGGGGCCCAACAGTGGCAGCTTGGTGGTGGTAAGAATCGAACTTCCAATTAGGGGTCCAACATCTTAACCACTGTTCTAACACATTTTTTTTAAATGAGTGGTGTAAAACCTGAAAAAAATACACTCTTTTTGTTATCTAAAGCATTGATTAAGGATTAATTACCCAATTATTAATAACAGATCGGCTATTTTTTTTTCCCATTTTATAATGATCTGTAATTCATAATTGGCAACAGACACTTATTATGAGGGGATTCTTGGTCCTTGTGGCATGAAATATGAACAGTATGTAAGGGTTAAAATAAAGGGTTAAACTTGATTTTAAGTTTCAAAATAAAATTTGCAGTGGACATTGATTTGTAAGGACTTGTAGGAGACTCTCACCTCTGACAGAGGGGGGACGCACCAGACCGCGAGTGCTCACATGGCCCTTAGCGGTTGGTAACCGAAACTGACCAGGCAGAGCTGCATAAGCATGTGGTGCATAAAACACTGGAGCACCCAGATAAGCAGCTGAGGGGTCATACATCTGACCCAGTGTGTAGGTGTAGTCACCCTGGAGCATAGCTGCCCCTCGTCCACCTGTGCCTCGAGTGTATCGCACATAACTGTCCTTATCCACTGGTTTGGCCAGCGTCACTTCAATAGGTGAGCCATCGATCACCTGAAAGAATAATTAGTGAGATTGTTCGCCATTGTGTCTCTCGCTTAAACTATTCTACTGTATATTATATTACGGACATAATTACTCATGCTTCTTTTCTTTACCTTCCCATTCAACGCATTCATAGCAGCAATGGCATCATCTCTTTGAGTGAAATGAACAAACGCGTAGTCCCTGATCTTCTTCACCCTCTCCACTGCACCTGGGATGTCACAGTTATCTTAAATTACATCTGAATTTATTTAGAATTTAATTTAAAATCTCATCTATAGTAATAAAAAATAAGCCTTCATAAGAAGTATGTGCAAAGGTCACAGAAAAGCAATTTAAGAGCAAATGCAATTTTTTTATTTATGTTTTTTTATCTTTAGCAACCAGTTTTTCCTTTTTATGGGGCGCTGCTAGCAATTATGGGCTGGACGGAATAATTTCCATTACATTACTGCTAGTACTGTTACTACAAATAAAACATATCTTTGGGGCCCGCCCCGAGTTGTGGGCCTTTAGAATCATCCTAACATCCCTGCTAGTGGCACCCCTGCCTCCCCCTTCGAAGAGCAGTATTCTGTAAAAAGTTGTGGTATGAAAATTTAGCAAACTGTAAAATTATGTTAAGATCAGGCAAAAATCGAATCAGAATTAGTCATTTACATGGAGAATTTTTTGGTTTGATGGGATAGACTTTAAAAATATTTTTAATCGAAATGCAATGCTCCATGTACACAGGACTAGTGTAAATTAATATCCTGATGTGAATCTAAATTCTATCCCTAGAACATGGGGAATACTGGAAAAGCTGGATTTACACACTCATTCACACATAGGGACAATTCAGTACCCTGGTTAAATGGGGTACAGGCATGTTTTTGTAGTACAAAATGAAAATAAAGATTCTAGAGAAATCTTATAGACAAGGGAGAATGCTGTGATTCTGGAGATGTGTAGGTCCCTACTATACTACTACTAGTATGTCACAATTTTTCCCCCTTAAATTTGATCTAGCTCGACAGAATCCAGAAATGACACATTTGCCACTTCAGGTGATGGGTGAGCCCCCAAAAAAGAACATATACAGTATGTGTAGATCCAAGCAATGAATTTTTTAAATTACCAGGTTTGATGGCATTGAACTCCTTCTCAATGGTCTCCTCTGCCGTGGCCAGCATCAGGTTCCTGATGTAGAGAATCTTTACAGTGGACATTGTGTCCTCATCCACTTCCACTTCTGGTTCTGCCCAGTCCACAGCAATGGCATGACCCCACAGCTGGATACGACCTGTAAACGCAAACAGTTTCAAATTTATGAGATTGGATAAAATAATAAATGTGTGCACAGACTAGCTGAAAGATAGACTGAAAAAAACTCCTAAATGTTTATCTTCCAATCTTCCAATACCGGTAGAAAACACAGAACCTAATAAACCATCACTTTCTATCTCTCAGGGTGTTTGTTACACTTCATACCAGTACTTAAGTCTTCAGTTCTAATGTTTTTAATCAGCATAATTTAATCAAATAAAGGAATTAATAGTTCACTGCTAATCAGGGAAAGTGGTGGCTCTTGATTAAGGTGTTAGACTACCAACCCAAAGATTGTGGATTCCCAGCTCCACCAAGCCACCACCGCTGGGCCCCTGTGCTCCCTCAATCCCCAACTGCTCAGCTGTATAAATGAGACCTGCCGTTGCTGCAATTGCATTATTATTTTATCCTGACCCTTAACTGCTCAACTGGATTTAATTGAGCACTGCTCAAAAAATGTCGCTCTAGATAGGGAATGCAAAGTATCAGTCTAAAGTAAATTAAAAACGGACCCTTTTGGCTTTTATAGTGCACAATGTTTAACCCTTTGTTTAAAGTCTTTTCCGAGTAGGCTAGCACTACTACATTTATGGCATTACGACAGAGAATTTAGGGGTTAAGGACCTTGCTCAGGGGCCCAACAGTGGCAACTTGGTGGTGCTGAGAATCGAACTCGGATCTTCCAATTAGCAGCCCAACACCTTAACCACTGAGCTACCCTAAAAAAACAATCCCTGAGTTTGTTCTTACTTCATAACTGGAGAACTGGAGAAATGTAATCTTCACCAATAGAAAAAAAAACATATACAAACCTGGCAGCAGTTTTCTCCTAGCCATGGCCGCAGCACGGTGGCTCTCGTATTCCACAAAGGCAAAACCTCTATTCTTGCTCTTGTCAGCTGCACTGGGGTAAACAATAACCTCCATCACGCCATCCGTCACCTTCTTCATCTCAGCCAGGATCTCCTCTTTCTTTTTGGTTTTTGGGATGCCTCCCACAAACAGTCTGCAGTTGTCCACGCTTGCGCACACACCCAGCAGACGACCGTTCCTTAAGCAAAGTCAGATTTGGGGTTAGCTGTGCACTGCGCTTTCTGTTTAAATTCTGTTTAAACCTTTGTTCTACCTAATTTCATAATTATTAAGATGTTTCATGGCGTTCTTGGCTTCTTGTTTGGTACTGAAGGTGACGAAAGCATAACCTCGGTTGTTTCCGTTGAAATCCATCATCATCCGTACTTCATATATCTTGCCGAACTGTAATTAGAAAGAAAAAGTATAACTACCAGTAGACCTTAAAAAAAACCTAAACGACAGCTCTACAAATATATTTCAAACCATACACCAGTTTTTAATTCTACCACGATTAAACATCTTCAAACATAGGCTTACTTTTTCACAAAGAGGCACCAACTCATCCTCAAAAAGATCTCGAGGTAATTTGCCCACAAAAATCTCGCTGCCCCTCTCTGGCGGTGGGCCTTCCCAACCAGGTGGTGGACCTCCATATCTCCTTTGGCCATTTTCCTACAAAAAAAAGAGCAAGGCATGTGATAGACAGCCATGCAAGCCAAACCATCTATGCTCTACATCAACAGGTGGAGATGAACTCACTAGCACGGTGCTTAACGAGAGTGAAAGAAATCATGTGTTATTGCCAGGATGGAATGATGGAGGATGGTTAGCACTGTCTAACACACCATCTAGCGCATGTAATCATCCTATTTACTACCATATCCTATTTACTACCAGGAACCAATGAGAATCTATAGAGTGGAAAAAAACTATATAGTGTTTTTGGTAATTATTGTAAATTCAGAGGACATCCATAGCTTATATTTAGATGTACTGATTTGACAGATGTGCATAGCAGTGCTTATTTTCCAGCACAGGGTGGTGCTACAGCTATAAATAACCCATCGGTCCGATTGGTACTGTATCTCTACATCAGTAATATGGCATGTGATATGCCCTATTGTGCTCAGAGTTCATCAGTAGATCATGGAGTTCTTCTTCAATAGAGTTCTTAACGGTTTTATCTTCTTTGATCAAGTACACTGTAAATGCATTACACTTTATACACCCTAATTTTTCCTTAATATACATTTTTTTTTTACAAAATAATATAATTATTTCATATAATTGTTGATGTTAAACAGATTTGTCTTTTGTAAACAAATGCACAGTATTAAGACTATATATTAATATCTCAGAGGTTGAGGTTGTCTACCATTTTACTTGCAATGGAGTTTTATAGAAAACTTTAGAAAAATTACTCAACAACATATTTCTTATATTTAATATTACTACAAAAAAGAAAAATATATTCTTTGTTTTTTAAGGCATCTTCATTTTATCATCAATTAAAAGTACACGTTTGATTTGCTTAGCTACTTTTGCGCAGTACAATAACACACCAGCAGGTAATGTTGATGTTAGCTTTATCTCAGTTAGTGCAGATAAGTTTGGATGGGTTTACTATAAAAATATTTTTAATAAAATCCTTTATTTTCCTAAAAATAAGTTTATAATGGGCGCTGAATATTTTGACAACATTGTTGAATCACATTTTTTTTTAAGTTACCACATACACTACTACTTAAAAAAAGAGTACTCTCTCTCTCTTTCTCTCTCTTTCTCTTTTCCTCTCTCCTTCTCTCTCTCTCTCTCTCTCTCTCTCTCTCTTTCCTTCACTTTCTCTCTATCTTTTTCACTTTCTCTATCTCTCTTTCTCCATCTCTCCCTTTTTAAAGTGACCACATACAGTACTATATAAAAAGAGTACTCTTTCTCTCTCTCTCTCTCTCTTTCTCTCTCTCTTTTAATTTCTCTCCCTCATTTTCTCTCTTTCTTTCTCTCCCCCTCTCGCTCTCTCTTGAACTTTGGCCTTCTGAGGCAGGGCATTCTGGGTATTGTAGTCTGTTGTCAGTGGTGGCTCCTACCTGATGCAATTGATATCCAGTGCTCTGGATAAGAGCGCGCAGTGCAGTCTCTTTCTGTGTGCCAGTCAGTCCATCCCCGCATTTTTGATTGGTTTCCATTGTGAGTGATTATCAGCAATAAATCAGCAAAATTAGGGGTGCTCACTGAAATTAAAATCAAAGTTCAAACACACGTGAATGAAACGCTGATTCATGTTCAGAAGCCAAGCCAGCTTTTTATTTCGCCGCGTGATAATTCTTTAACCGAAATAAAATAGGCCACAGTGCAATAATCGGCTCTGGGTTTTCCATATTAATACAAATGAATAATGAAATACTAATAAAATAAATACTCCAATCGAGGAGTACAAGCTACAGTGGGAAGCAAGCATCCTTGGATACGTACTTGCATCTGAGTCACTCTCACACTCCCTTTAAAATATTTATGGAGAAAAAAGTATAAGTACTCTAATGGCTAGTATTAATATTGTAAGTGCAGAGAGAGACATTTTTCTCAGTTCCAGGTCAAGGACCGCTGTGTAATAATTAACTGAAGTGAACCAACACAACTGTATTTGCTTAAACTAAAGGTATACCACTGTGCTCCTCTCCCAACCCCCAAAATTAGTATACGGAAAATAAATCCTACAAATTATCTTTAGAAGCTCTGCCAGAAGTGCTCCTATAGCCGTATTACCCCAACTTCCTGTTGCGTAAGTTAATTGAATCCAATATGCTGAAGATGGATGGACGGATTTCCTAATAATCAATAAAGTGCCTGTGTTTGTCATTTTTTTCCCCAAGCTTTTCTGTTTCAGCATATGAAACAGATGAAGATCATCCATTCATCCATCAGTTCCTGTCTTTCACCTTGCCGAGATATAACACTAGAATACCATGATATGCTCAAGCTTTACCAGCCTCAATGATCTCCATTAATAAAACACATGAATGAAAGCTTATTCCGAATACTTCAGGCATCCTAAAAGCAACATTAGGCCTTTTAAGCTTGAGATCATTGATAACCAACAGCGAAATAGCGTCATTAGCAACCGTAGCAATTGATTCAAGCAGAAAAATCATTACAACTGTTGCAGTAATCACGCTCTATTGACAAAAAACCCTAACATGTAGGCACTGTTAATAATAGAGTGTGTTTTGTGGCCAAGCATTAGGCTGCACCTTACAGAGATGACCATAATATAGTCAGAGGAAAAGTTCATTAGTGAAACCTGGCCTGTCTGTGGTGCTCTCCATGCTAGCCTGGTTACTGTTTGCATAAACAAGATAACTAGACGGCGCCTTATCTGGCCTGGATTAGTACTTGCTTTTTGGAGCTTTGTTGACCAAAGCTTAAATACACACAAAACCGAAGGCCATGTAGTCCTGTATGGCTTTAAAAAAAAGCAACACTGGCTGTTCTAAGCTTGTTGTTTTAATGATATGATGATCACTAAATAATGATCGTTTTTAATTGTGCAACTCGTGTTTTTTTTTGTCTGTGAAAATTAAATTTTCGAGGAAGATAATTCCCTGCCTAATGCTATTATGTCTGTCATAAACAAAACCATTCATTTTACAATGGCTGTGTTGGGTGCTTATCTTTTTTCCATTTTAGTATCTATCAGCAAAAAATCTATTAGCAAGATGTTGACACTTTGGCATGACGTACATGGTTACCAAACGCATTTCACGATCATCCAAGCAGATCCGCTATGACGAGCAACTTTCCTCAGCTTTATCAGCTAAACTAGGCAAATAAGCAGTGTACAGTCTGCTTGTCAGCTGTTCATAAAGGAAGTATCGATTTCTTTTCTTTACATCCCATCTGTTAGCATAAGTCCTGTTAGTTGATTCTTTATGGTGGTCATGCAACTGCATCAGCCCTCTCTTGTCTTCTACATTTCCAATAGGAATTCAGCCTAGCATCTGCTCACAGGTGGCAAACGACAGCAAAGTTCTTAAAAGTCCTGCAACCAAGTGAATCGATCATCTTCCTAAGCTGCATCAGTGAGTTACACCAAAACTTAGAGCTAAAAAGTAGGAACTTACCTGAGCAATTTTCAGAGATCACCACATGGAAGACTCAAACCTTCATTCTGGTGAACCGGGCAACATGTCACATGGGTGATTCTGTAATCACATCATATCAAACTCCAAAGGTTCACTGTCCTGGAGCTACTTTACAAGCTGGGCGGGTTAAACGTTAACCAGCCCTATCTCCCTGCTCTCTTTCCCTGCTCTCTCTCCCTCTCTCTCTCTCTCTCTCTCTCTCCATTTCACTCTCTCTCTCTTTCCCTTTCTCTCCTTCATTTTATGTCTATGCAAAGCCCTTTGTCCCTGAACAGAAAGACTATAGCGTCTGCAGCCTAGTGATTCACTGCAACCAAAGTGAGATATCTCCAAACATGTTTGTTTTGACCTGCATGATCATTTGGTTGAGAGTTTCTTTGGTGTGATTAATGTTGATTCCATGTGGACTTTATGCTGTTCGTATAGCCGAAAGGTGAACGTCCCAGTGTCTTCGCGTTTATGCCAAAAACAGTGCCATAGTATATAATTAGCTCAAAATATCACACTGTCACAGCAGTCACCACGTCCGAGGATCTATTCGTAAAGTTTTACTTCGTTTTTGACTGAATGTCTTTTTTTCTGTCTCTGCCATCAGTCTAATTACTGACCAGGTTTTCTTCGCATGTCATCTCACGGAACCAATCCTTGCTGTCCCACATGGCTTGCTTTCTTTAGTATAAATTTACATACAGATATAGGTAAAATGTTGATTATTAGAAATCTCTCGCATACCTTTATTCACGTCAATGACTTAGCCAGCGATTTCAGGCTAATTTCCTACTTTGGATTATTAAAGGTTAAAAATACGCTGTTCAGACATTTTACTGGGGAAGGACGTAATTAGGACATGGTTTTAATCAATACTTAATTGCATTATTTTTATAGACTGCACCTAAAATAAGTCATAAAACTGTTGAGTAGAAACTGTATAAAAAATAGAATTTGTCCTCTGCAATTGTGTTTCGATTCTATTTGACTTGAAAACAGAATTGCAAGACAAATTCTATTTGTGTACGGGTTCTACTCATTTCTATATAAAATTATTTCTTTTAAGTTTATTTATATGCCATAGTCACGAAGTAACAAATAAATAATTTACATATTAAAATTTCTTGTCTTAAATCCATTGTTGAGTCTGTTTTGATTGCTACTTACAGTCTTAAACAGGCTTTAACAAAATGTGCAGCTCAACCCTCAAAATACCTGCAAATAGACTCCCATAATATTATTACATTTTACTCACATATTTGATAAACAGACATGTATGATGTTCTACTGCATGTTACAAAAGATTATCAGTAGTTCTACAGTAACACACATTTTGAGAAAATGTATTTTATATTATACAAATTATAGGGATTTGAAACTAATTTGGCGACCCAGGCATTGGACGATCTGCCTGAACGGATGTCTTTTAGCACTTGGTGCAGTTTTTATCTGTGGCAACTTGGTGCAATAAAAGCAGTGTATGGAAGTTGCTCACTCAGTGATTGCACATGTAGAAATTAGTGGCAAAGCTGGTTAGTTATGTGTCAGTTGAAACAATTTTAAGTAACTGGTGAGATTTTAGAGGCAATTGATTTTTTAACAAAATCTCTGACCTGTCCAGGTTGTACCCCTCCTGCATTTTACCCTTTCAGAGACGGTTGGGATAGACTCCAGCAGATCCCTGTGACCCCGAATTAGGGAATAAGCAAGTATAGAAGATGAATGAATAAATGAATAAACAAAATCTGTATGAAAGTATAAATCAGGCCTTTATAAACATTAAAACTTAAATGTAAATCAGTATGCATTAGCGTGTAACACTTGATGTTCATTGTTCTCTAATATCTGGGTAATTAACTCACATTTTAACAGGCTTAGAGAGATTACACTCAAACTGTAAAAGAGTTGGTTGATCAGTGACTCAGATCTCATCAGACAGCAACCTTTTCAAATGCAAATGTCTGGATAAGGAGACAGCCAAAAAAAAAGAAGTCTCAGTAATTTTATAGCTTTTCTGATGACATCATGTACTGTATAGGTGTGTCTATGATGTAAATAGGGTATTCTGGAAAAAGGAATTATATATGCAGAGTTCACACAGGGACACAGCAGGCCAATCTTTCTGAAACACATTTGCAAGAGTAAATTGTCAATTCACACACACACACACACACGCACATACACACCAGGATGTTTTTAATTACCCAGTCTGTTTGAAGTATTACAGACCTTGTGTTTTTATCTGTGAGCTGCATTATGTAATTATTTTTTAATTATTCATGCAACCTTCAATAGAGATGCATTTTATCTGGGACTAGCAACAATTATTCCTCATTTCTATCTTCTTCCTTTTTTCTTTCTTTCTTTCTTTCTTTCTTTTTCTCTTTCTTTCTTTTTTTTTTTTTTTTTAATGTAAATTCAATTTTATTTTATACTTCGCATTGTAAACAGAAGCACATGGGATGGGGCAAACCTGGCCAGCTTGGTAACCTGATTTTCTACAAATAATGTCTAATATTTACATGGTGCTATGACATCATTTACAGTTACTACAATCTACACGAACACAGCGAGGCTCATGGGAGGGGTGAGGAACAGTGGAAGTGGAGCTACATCCTCAGATGTGATTCAGATGTGAGTTAAGCAAAATGTCAGCTAGCCATAATATTTTATACTGAAATTTATAAAATAGAATATAAAAGTGTAATGACACTTGAGGTCAATATTATCTACAGATAAGTGCTTCGTCAAAATATATATATAGACAAGATCAGGTGTTTTTTGTGGTTGGGGGAGGGGTTAAGGGTTACAGAATGGTTGGGTGAGCACATTCGGATACCGTAGAAACCAGTTTTTCTTTCAATATTAACCAAGGGTTGCCAAATTTTCTACGAGAAGGTATTTTCTCTTTATATACAATATATATAAACAATTTATATGAATGAAATCATCGGCTCTATTCATCCATAATGAAAATGAACCAAATTAAACTGTAATCAAATTCTAATTTATTGTTGGCACATATGAAAAAGGCAAAATGAAATAAGCAAGTAGTAGAAACCCCGGCTGATGTGGTTACTAATTACTTACAGAGTATCTAGGGAATGTGAAGACTAGCTAGCAGATGTCTTCACTTTATCATCTTTAACATATTCATGAGCAGCACCATTATCCTACCAGGGTGCCAAAAAAGTCATGGTACATATCAATACTCTGCTGCCAGACTGCAATAAGTCAGTTCAATTCATTTTTATTCTTATAGCGCATTTAACAGTGGACATTGTCTTAAAGCAGCTTTACACAGAGAATGCAGTAAGAGGGAAAGATTTTTCTTTGTATGTTTGTCCCTAATGACCAAGTTGGTGGCGACTGTTGCAAAAAAAAAAAAGTCCCTGCAGTGAAGAAACCCTAAGAGGAACCAAATTCAAGAAGAAACCCATCCTTATGTGAGTGACACCAAATGTCCGTTTTTATTACAGCTAAATGATTTTTGAGGTTTGCAGTGATGGTGATCAAATACAATGTAAACTGTAGCCTTGTCAGTGGAGCAGAGTGAGTCCCAATCCATCCTCGAAGCTCCTGTGTGCTCCAGTCATCTTTATTAGGGCAGTGGTGGTGCTGCGTTGTTGAAGAGCGGGGGGCTGGCGTTGTTGATCTGAAGACCAGGAAGACTTGAGTTCAAGCCCCACCAATGCCAGACAGCCACTGTCGGCTCCTTGAGCAAGACCCTTAACCCTTCCTGCTCCAGGGGCGCTGCATCATAGCTGACCCTGCGCTCTGACCCCAACTTTCTAAAATAGGATATGTGATGAAAGAATTTCACTGTGCTGTAAAAAGTATATGTGACAAAATGAAGAGATCTTCAGTGGTATCAACAAGTAACCTGCACCTTTTAAGGTTTATCATTTTTTATTTATTTATTTATTTAATTGATTTATTTTTTTATTCTATTTTATTTTATTTTGTATTGTTTTGTTGTACTGTGTATAATTATGTATGTGACAAATAAAATTTGAATTTGAATTCTACATATTTTTTCTTTCTGCACTCAGACTGCAATAATTGCACACAGTTTTAATGCTGCTAAAAACTGAACTGGAACTTCATTGCACACTGACACAGTTTTTATTTATATACTCAGTGTATAACGTAGAGTAACGATCTGCCGTGTATTATTATACTGTCTGCTCGCACGCGCTCAGGTTGTTTGCCTTGCACTGTTTGCACACATGCACTTTATGCAGTTTCAAGCACCATGAGTGTGTAGGAACGATGTTTGATTTCTCCGTGTACAGCATTAGTTAAATATGGCTGACATGACAATAAAACCTTTTGATTTAACTTAAAAAATATTAGGATGTGATGAATTAAGTGCTATTTTTTTCAGTTGGTATTTAATGGTGGTGAAAGCCAAGTGATTATTGGGAGAATTAAAATTAATTATTACAATGAATTTCGTATATATATTATTGTCTTCATTTATCATATTTTATTCCTTTGAAAAAATAAACTATGAAAGATGTGATACAACTGGAAATTGTGTAACTACAAAAACCCATCTGTATTGTAACTGGATATAAAAAAAGTGGCCAATAAGAAGCAAACTAGTGCCAATATTCGGAATTAAATTTCTGAATTCTTGAATTCTTCTTGAATTTTTTCATTTTGTATTGTTAAAAACTAATTATTTGCTGTCTACGAATTCAGAACAAAAATTTGTTGTCATTCATTTATTTATTCATTTTCTATACCCGCTCATGTCCTAATTCGGGGTCACAGGGATCTGCTGGAGTCTATCCCAGCCGTCTCTGAAAGGGCGAAAGGCAGGAGGAAGGTTACACCCTGGACAGGTCACATAATATTCAGTTTTGGTAAATTACACTTATGTTAATAATACAAATTTTCCCCTAATTAAATTAAAATAGTTTTGTCATATTTTACGCTCCATAAACTTTATTCCCACAATTCAATTTGGATAAGATTTTCTGATAGTTAGTGAGAGTTTCCTTTAAAAACAATGCCTCTTTCTCTAAAAATAATCACTGTGTGAGGAAATCCATGTCAGTTGCTCCTACAATGTTGGCATCCTGTTTAAAAGAAAAATAAGATTACAGAAGGTCAAGCATCAATAAGTCTAACCTGAAGTTGTCTGCATGTTACCACCCCCCCAATTCACACACACACACACACACACACACACACACACACACACACAGAGGTACTTCAAAGTCGTTTTGAGGTAATCAAACGGGATGTAATTATATTTTGTATTACATAACATATTACATGTGTGTTGAATAGCTGTATAATAAGCAGGATAATTTAACAGTGGGGTCTTGTAGGTGCTGGTGGTGCTGGGAATCGAACTAGATCTTCTAATTAGCAGTCCAATACCCTAACCACTTCCCCCAAAATTAATTATCCAAATGATGTGCAAAAACATAAAGCTATTATTAAATAGGAACAAGTGTTCTAGAGATGTTCTGTTTGCTTTTGCGTTAAACGTGATCTGTACACGAGTAAAATGCACGTTTATACAGTGGGAAAAAAAGGGAAAGTGAAACAATGCTGGCCGGTTTGTGCCACATTGCATCGCTATAAAAATCTGCTGATTTCACACTAGCCTTTTCCGCACCCCCTTTATTATTACTCTGTGCACCCCCAGTTTGGAACTACTGCTGTAGAATATTTAACCACAATAACTACACATATTCAACTTACTAACTAGGGTCATCGTTATTAGTTGCCAAATGGCAAGCTGTAATGGTATCATGTTCTGGCTTCCAGATGATGTTTTGTTATTTACATTTCTGCCATTTTGACAGACAACCTTTTTAGACTGATTTATTAATACAGGCCTTGCTCAAGGGCCCAGCAGTGGCAGCTTAAGGGTTCCTCAGTAAATCACCTTAATCGCTGAGCTACCATTGAGCTTATATTATAAATCAAAACATTACTTAAATTAGAATGATTATTTATATATTCGGTGAAAGGCGTAGGACCTGGAAATACAAATAGTCCAAACATTATGATAGGATTTCCCACCTGACTTCTGCGCACCCTGTTTACGCAGACAGGATACATCATAAGTGTGTTCATGTACTGTGGGGAGTCGACTACTGGAGTCAAAGGGTCTGAAAGATGATGTCATGGTTGCAGTATTTCTTTTGGGACAGGTAGGAATATGGTGTGATTGGATTTTGGTGTGTTTTCATATTAACTCATAGCTTATGTAGTTTGTGTACTTTTATGAATTTTCTCAACTACAGCAGCAGTGTGTAATCAGGAACTACTTTAATATTTGGTATTTTAGTTCTGCTACTAACTGTAGTAATGTCTTCTTTGGTTGTCTAGTCTGTGCGTGTTCATGCGTTCAAGAGGTGTGGCTTTGAAAGTGATGTTGGTGAAAGCTACACTTTCAATGCTATCACGCTACAATTTGCATTTTCCAAGATGTCCTACTGCACCTTTGATGTGTGTCTTTATATTTCAGTTTCCCTTATATCTTTTATTTTTAACTGATAAGTCACTTCAACCTGAACAGATTCTACTAATAAGCATTAGATTTCAGACGTCTGTCTGAAAAGCTCCAAATTAATGCCATTGAACCTTTATTTCTCAGACTGAAGTCAAACCACAACTGCAACTGCATAAATTCATAAAACCTCATTTTATAAAGCAGGGTGCAGCATTTCCTACTGAGTTTATTGATTTGACCAGACTTTTCCTTTTAGTCTCTCTGTGCTTTGCCTTTGGTGTTCCTCTTTAGTATAACTACTGCATCTCCTGGCGTGAGATATTTTTGACACTTCTATTTGTCTGACAACAAGGAAAAACAAGTGCGAAAGCAGCTTTATCTTTCTTGCATATTAATTAGGCACAAAAAACAACAACAACAAGGAGCCTGAAGTGTTGCTCTGCTCATCCATATGAATGAATGGTATTGCACTTAATTATAATGGCTCCTGGCTTTGTAGGTTTGATCTCAGGGAATACTTTGGACGCAACCCTATGGTGATGTAACCATGTTTGCATTTTAAAAAGTCGTAAAAGAATAAAAGAATAACGGGGGAAAAAAGAAAAAAAAAAAAAAAAAAAAAAAAAAAAAAAAAAAAAAAAAAAAAAATAAAATAAAAAAAATAATAATATATATATATATATATATATATATATATATATATATATATATATATATATATATACTGAGAGCAAGTCACACTGTAGAGTATTGATAACTTATTGATAATTTATTTCAATTAAAACGCAATAAACACAGCCCTATTAAAAGCATTACCAAATGCATAACATGTTTAACTTTTGCATTCACAGCAAACTCTATTTCCCAGAATGCACTGCAGAAAAGTAATTAAAAGCACCCACCTCGCAAAATTTATCAACAAAATATTGAGGGTTAGTAAAATGCATTTGAATAAGAATTGATATAACAAAATGTACAAAAATTGTACTTGTACATTTACAAAATTTGAGATAATCTCCAGTTTATAAACGCACTTTACAGTCTGGCACGTGATGGTCAATAACAACTTGACGTAAGCATAAGTGTCGATATTGTTGTACCGCGTTGTGTGATTGCATACACACGCAATTCGTTAGTGATTTGTACGTTTGAGTACACGGTTTTTATTGCGGTTTTATTTATAGAGGGCATGTGATGGTACGTTAGTAACCTGTGCTAACTTTCTTAGTAACTATTACAGTAACAGACACAAGTTTGCGAGCGAGCTCTATCTAGCTAACAGTAGAGCGAGAAGTAAAAGACCACAGAAATGTAAAGAAAATTTGAAGAAGGAGGCAGCAAAAGGGACAGTTTTCTGTCAGCATGGAGAACTGATGGTTGCAAAAATTATATGTACAACATTCATTTACATTTTAGAATTAGGGGCAGTTTTACATGTTGCGCCTAAGAACATGTGGAAAACAGTGAGCTTGTGCTCCGTAGGCAACCATCAGCTGTGCTCTCCATTCAACAGTGAAATTTTTTGCAATGGCTGTCATGCCATTCTTGCCTGTACCCAGAAGCTGGGGCTAGAAGTCAATGCCAAGAAAAGTGTGCGCTCCCTAGCCCAGACCGTTGCCCATTTGGGGGTCGTCTGGGACATGGTAGCGATGCAGACCGGGGTCGATTAAACCCCTTGCAGCCATGAGAGAATGAGAGAGGGACAGCCATTTATTGTCACAACAACATTTTCAGCGGCAACTGGGCATAATAGCAGCAGCGTCCACATGATGCCTTTTGGCCTGATGCATATGAGACCACTACAGTGGCTCAAAACTAAAGGATTTTCCCCAAGGGAAATCCACTTCACAAAATCAAGGACTTGCGGCAATGACTATCAATCTTAGATATATGAAGGAACACTTGGTGTCTGGTGCAAGCTCTGGAACTGGGGGCTCTTTGTCATTGTGTAATGCTTATGACAGATGCCTACCTTAGATGCCGGGAAACAGTCACGAGTGGCAGCTACAACTAAGGCCTGTGGGACTATGATATTCTCTTATAGCACATACAGTTCCTGGAGATGCTAGCAGTGTTTCAAACACTGAAACCCTTCTTTTTCCCAGGATCCCTGAATCAGGGAGCAGACGTTCTGTTGAAGCAGGGGCTAAGGTCCGGGGAATGGAAACTGGACCCAGAGGTGGCGGAAGACCTATGTAAACACATCCACAACTCTTGCAGTATTTTACCTTATCTAAATTTAATTTATCTGACCTAAACTTACCCCACCTCATCATACCCTTTTTCACTCTCCTCACATCACCTTATATTACCTCCATATAAAATGATCTTATCATGCCTTACCTAACCCTTCATTGCATTACCTTACATTACCTTACCTTTCCTACCCTCACTTTAACTTGCATTAATGTACTGTAACTTACCTCCTCTCCCAATACCTTACTTCATTATACATCACCTCAACATATTTTGCCCTACCTAAACTAATTTTCCTTCATTTTTTTTTATTTTACATTACATCTTACCATACTTTACCTCAAAACACCACACTGTCCCTCAACTTACCTTACCTTATTTTACTTTACTTAAATAAATCTTTTAGGGCCTACATTCCCATACTTTATCTCATCCCAGCCTACCTCCCTTTACTTTACAAATAGATCTTATTGTACATTTATTTAATCTTACATTACTTTACTGTACGATACTTTACCTCATCTTTTCCTCTATTTAAAAGATTCACATTAAAATAAAAATTTGTTCAAGGTTCTTAGTCACTGTATTGGGTTTCTTAGGATGATGTGTTGTTGTGTTAAATGTACCATTAGCTTTCAAATTGCTAAATCAATGTGCTATTTTCAGTAGAGTTATAACCATGCAAAAGAATACATTCGGCCATTTTGAGAAAATTTAACAGAAGCAGAAAAGCAAATCAGTCTTCTGCCTAGAAACACAAGATATGCTACAGGAATTGTGTTAATGACATACAAAACATCTTTCTTTTTAGCATTTTTAGTTGCTGTTATGAGTAACATGCATCAAGACTATTCTCTGTTCTGGCACCCAGGTGGTGGAATGTATGTCCCCATAGTAGGTGCACAGTATGCCAGATCTGGAGCTTCTTCTTAGTAGCACCTTGGTATTATGCATATACCTTCCTCCTTAAAAACAATTTAAAGCATTTATTTACTCATATTTTTTGGTAAGTAAGAGTAAATTGTAGATCCTGTGGAAAGCGTGTTGACAAAGGCTGATTAAACTGGGGACCCCTTAATGTGTTGACAATGCTTACGTTGCACCACCATGAAATTACATTTTTTTAGTGTTTAAATGGATCATTTGGTAAACGTTACTTTAATCAAATTTATTTTGGTAATTTGACTGTACAGGTCATGTCACATGATCAGGTTACCGCTTTGTAGCAAATCGTACTATTTTACCTGTATATATTTTATTTTTAGTTGTTAGTTATTAGATTTTGGTTTTGTTCATGATTAAAAATCCAAAAAAATTTTTTTCAAAGAACTAAAAAAATTATAATGCTACATATGGACTAGAAAATCAATTTTCTCTGTCACCCCCCTGGCCATATTCCACTACTTAACCTCACCTTAAGACAACATCTTATCTGCTCTGACAGTTTCCTATTCCGCTCTAGAATATCACATGGTGCAGGTGCCTTGACCTTTTCTCCTATGTCCTTATCTTCTGCATTACTACTTTATTATTTAGAAGGATACAAAGTCTATGTAAAAAATAGAATGCGGACGAGTTATTTATATTTATGTTTTTACAGGTTGTCCTGTGAGGTTAGGATAACATGTCAGGCAAGAATTATGCAGCTGCTGGAGTCAAGTAGCTGGACCACTGCATGAATTCACTGCAAGCAGACGGCACAGCGTTGTCTCATGTGCTGCCTGTCAGCAGCTTTTTGTCACAGGCAGTTTGCTGAGAAAATCTCCAGGGAGCAACTATCAGGCACCATAAGGTAAAATTTCTTATGTGGATCATGAAGCCAGGAGAGATGTGAATGTGATCGCTTGGTAACTGCAGCATGACAAGTGAAGGAGAAATATGTTATAAAAAATAAGAAGGGAGAACAGGGTGGCCGTAAAAAAATAATAAAATCATTAAAAAATAAATCATTAAAACCCTTTCCATTACCTAAAAGTTGGAAATACAGTAAAATAAATACTGTATACTCGCACTGTCAGCAGTGTAATAATATACAAACATAGCCATGAAAGTTAGCGGCACCCCATGCCGATAGCTAGGAAATGTAATATGTTAAAAAAAATTTCTCATTGCGGCACTGCCCTGCAACCAGAAACCCCGCCCTCAGCACCCCTGTCCCAATCCCCTTCCTTAAAATATGTTCCCGCAGCTATGTATACAAAGACAGAACCGCTAATTTAATTAATAGAAATAAAAATAACTCATTAATCCATTCATCAATCAATCCATCAATATTCTACAGAAGATTGTGAAAAACACACATTCCTTACACACACATTCTTTCAGCAGCCTCCCAGCAGCTAATGTTCCCACTCCCTCCTCCTCCTCCTGCTGCCTTTCCATCTAGATGGTCAGATGAAGATAAACATTATCGATTTTGCAGCATCCTGTCTTCGCATTAGATGCCGTCCACAGTTCCGACAAGAGAAACTGTATGCATTACAGGAAGGACGGTGACTAATGTCTGTCCGGCTGCCAATGAAAGCTGAGCTCATTCCCCAGGGAGCAAACACACACACTACACATACACACAGAATAAGTAAGACACAAACTGCACTTAAATTTTGTGAATGAAAGTCAATGTAAGCTGGCATTGCACAAAATAAAACCAAATCGAAACAGATCGAGTCTCCAGTATTGAAGAATTAAACATAAATAGGAAGCTTAGATCCAGTCTGTTATTAAAGTAAGCCTTAGGCTTTGCACTGAGCTGGGTTTTAGAGGTCACATGGGGAAATGAGGTGAAAGGCTTTGCCATATCGGTGGGTTTGGAAATATTAACTTTGGTCAATGTTTAGTGGATTTTAGACACTATAAAGAAAATAGAGTAAAATACATAGGTAAGAAATGCTGCCTACTAGGAAAAAAAAGGCATTATAAAAAAATTTTATAAACAGGTGAACATTCTCCTTGCAACAATAAGCTGTACCGTCACTAGAAGCCTCGCTAATTGACTCATTAACACGAGATAAAAAAGAAAAAAAAATCTGGAAAACTTCTCTTAAACTGGAAAAAACAAAATTATTAACCTATTAAAAAAGTGTTTCAGAAGGTTTCAAGCAGCGCCCACTTATCTCATTCACATCATGTCTTACAAAAATCACTAAAAGGTTTTAGTTTATATAGTAAATATATAAAAATATGAATAGAAGGTTTTATCAAAAGCTTTTTTAATCAGACGTTTCACAGTACAGTGGGAAATGGTAGCTACATTTTTACCTGTTGACCTGCTGACTGAAAGATTGTAAGTTCAAATCCCAGTAGCTACCACTACTGGCTCTCTGAGCAAGGCCCTTTACTTAACTGCTTAATTAAATAGAGAATAGGGTTTAATGTAAGTCACTCTGGATAAGGGTGTCCGCCAAATACAGTAACTTCTGATGTATAATGTGTATATTAGTGGTGGGCAGGTGCTCTGCTGCCCTGAACACATTTACAACCTTTAATTCTTTTATTTGTTCCATGAAATTGTATTAATTTATTTCCAACAGTTTATTCTCTTCATTTCATAGTGTTTCTCTTGCTGCACTGATTCCAGTACGTGTATGTGCATGTTAGATTTTTTGTCCAATCAGATTTCAGCCTCTATGTGGTGCAATGTCAATCTAATCTGCTCAGGGCCTTCAGAATCAGCAGTGCTGCCCATGTAACTTAAACTATATTAGAAATGGGACTCTTTCTGTAACCAATCAGATTTCAAATTACATTAAGTAACATCAGCATTTTTTCGTCCTTTGATCAGAGCAAAATTGTTACAGCCAAGTTCGACACGCTGTAGCGATCTGCACTCATAAATACAGTCAAATAAGAAAGTTCCCGCCCACAATGGCTGACGGAGGGAGGAGAAGTTGACTTGGTTTCTGACATACTTGAAAATCTGTTTTTAAGGCAGACTTTTCCAGAAAATCTAGACATCGTAAGGAGAGGTCGGCTAACCTTAAAGCTAACTAGCTTGTCTCAGTCTGCGAAAGGGTTTGTTCACCACTGGCTTACAGCCTTTAAATGTATAATGTATTTTTATTAATTTTTTTTATGTTTTTGTAATGTTATAAGATACTGAAAATATTGATTCTGAACTGCTCCAGATAATATACGTGGCACAGTTGTAGTGAAGTATATATATATATATATATATATATATATATATATATATATATATATATATATATATATATATATATATATATATATATATATATATATAAGTGTAGCTAGCTGAGATTGCACTCAGGATTCAGGTCACACCTGTGTTTCTGTTTTTGCTTGTTTCAAACTCCATAGAAGTTAATTTCATCTATCCATCTAATTATTGTGCTGCTTATACTGCATAGAGTTTGCAGGGAACCTGTAGTATATCCCAAAGGATTCATGGCAAAGACAGTTGCCAACCTACAGCAAAAGGAACACACAAGAAAATCCAAACCCAAGTACTTTAAGGAAACCCTTTAAACATGCAAACCCCACACTAGTCTCTGTGTCACCAGGCTAGACGCAGGGGATGAGAGGGTTGGCTGCAACCTGAAGGAAAAACAATAATAAATAAACAAACGAACCAAGAAATGACTAATCAGCTTATTAGCATAGCATTAGCATACTTGACTTGGAAGCACACTGGGAAATTGGAAGAACCATCCGCTACACTGAAACTTTCAATAACACGGCAAGAAATTGACAGCTACTGTTACACCACGGCATCACCAGATTTCGTCGGTGTCCTGCAGGGCCCCAATTTGACTTTACACACCTGCTGTAAGTTTATTTAGCAAGACCTCGATTAGCAAGTTCAGGTGTGTTTAATTAGGGTTAACATGAAACATTAAACATAAAACATAAAGCATAAACATGAAACAGGAACCTGACAAGAACAAGAAACAAATAAGTGAATGCTTTATTTTGTATTTTTGTTTTTTTCAGTTCTGTGTCTGCACCCTACACCAAGATAATGTCCTCGTGCCATTAACTGTACCTGGCAATAAAGCCTTTTGTGATTTATTTACCAAAATCCTTATTTACAGTTACCCGAGTCCGATTATTTTTCCGTATTTCTACTTGCGCTTAAGTAGCAAAACTTTCCGAACCACTGAACAGATTACAGAAGAAATTCTATAGATCCAATGGTATAGAATATATATATAGAGATAAAGTCACTATTGAGAAAAAGTTGAAAAGATGAAATTTCCTCCACTGGGCTTCTTGTATATTGATTTATATCCCAGTCATGCACGTGTCAGAGCTTTCAGCAGGCTGACACATCACTGGGAGAGACGGAAGCTCTCTAAAGCAGCATCCTCACAGCAGGGTCTTTATGTAGCGAGAGAGAGAGAGAGAGAGAGAGAGAGAGAGGTCGGGTTACCAGAAACACGTCAGACTTCATGTCTTACGTTAAATCCAACTATTTCAGTCTGGTCTCTTAAAGTGCATGAGCTCTTACTCTTTTTTTCCTCACACTCAGCACTCATTACAGTGGCCAGTACAGTACATCTTCTGTAACGACACATACACACTAGTTAATTTACTAGGTGTGTGTATGTGTGTGTGCGTAACGGGAGATGCGCACCGCAGTTGTTTTGCCGTGTTACCCCCTGTTCCATTTGTGAATCTTAAGGCTTTGAAAAGTGTGTGTTTCTGTCACGCGTTTTCTCTCTCTCTCTCTTTAACTCTCTCTCTCACACACACACACACACACACACACACACACAAACAACACCGGCACCGGTTTTACTCGGTCGTGCGCACCAAAGTTCCAAGATGAGCGATTTAGACGAGGACCTGGCCAAGCTGCTAGTGATAAAGGATGAGAGGATTAAGGAGATGGAAAGACGGCTCAACGAAAAGGAAAAAGAGATCCAGGAGCTGAAGAGAAAGCTACACAAATGTCAGTCGGTGTTACCGAGTGCGCAGATGATCGGACCGAGGACCAGGCGAGCGCAGGGCATCTCAGCCGAGCCGCAAAGCTTCACCTCCTTCACTGAGCTCACCGGAGAGGCTTTCCGCAAAATCCCCAAGTCTGACAGGTAAGAAATAGAGTTGCTGTGATTGCTCGTGTGCATAAAGTTGACACCAATTTTGTTTTATTTAAATCACAGGGAAATGATTTACTATTAAATAAAGTTTTCTTTTTCTATCATTCTTTTCTTAATGTGTTTACGACTACTGGGATGTAAACATCTAATGCCAACACTGTACATCATTCTATATATACATAATTCATATTTATATTAATTAGATTTTATTTTTATTATCATATTTTAAAGGTTTTATTGTTTTAGGATTATAAACCATTAGGCAGTTCGCTGGTTTACAGTAAAATACCAGAAAAAAATTATACTGGAAAAGTGGTTGCGCAGTGGTGAAAATCAGGGTTCAATTCCCACCAAGCACCACCGAGATACCTCCGCTGGGCCTCCTGAGCAAGGCCCTTGATCCCTAATCTCTCACTTATATAAAAGAGATAAATGTCAGTCACTCTGAATAAGGCCGTCTGCTAAATGTGAGCGTGAACGTCATAAAAGAATGAGTAAGGTAAAAATGCTCCTCTGGGATGACCTTGAGTTTAACTTTATGCGCTTGGGTAAACTTGCCTCAGTTCAGTGGTTACAGCTTTGTGCTATACAGTATAGAGGGACTAAAAACCATGCGCTTCAGAACTGTCAAATTCTTGAGCAAGATTGTTAACCTCCTGTTGACCTGTATTTCATCAGGTAAATTGTACTTTTGTACTCTTGTACTATTACACTATATGGATACAATATGGCGGCTTGATACTCACATAGTAGCTTTGCCTCTCTTGGTTTTGAGGCTTCAAACGTTCTTTGTTATTGTGAGCTCACCGTCGTCGCCAGCCCAGTTGATGGATCAGCATTTGGAGACAATAAGGCAGATTCCCAGTGACGATCTTGTTTTCTAGACAACAATCCAGACACGAGCACAGAAACCTTACTGCAGTATGGGTTACCTACTAGTTTGTCTGGTCAGAGGAGAACTGACCCTCCGAATGAGCCTGGTATCTCCCAAAGTTTGCTCTCCCAAAGCCTCTAGGTTGCTTAGGTGGGGACGCTTAATTTAGAGATATGTGTTTTAAGTTAATATTGTGTGTTTTCGATGTGATTCTGTAAAGCTGCTTTAAAAACAATCTTGATCGTTAAAAGCGCTATAAAAATAAAGTGTACTTTACTTGAATTGCTTTCAACTTCAACATCCCATCTAAGTGCAGATGTTCTTCCTGTGCTTCCTGGGATTCTGTTTTCCTCCCTAATTCACGTGACATACGCTTTGGGCTGACTGACATGACTCATTTGTCCATACTGTGGAAATGTAAAATAGAGCTAAGGTAGACTCTGCTACTCCATGTAGCATCAGCATCATTTTTTTATTGTTGTAAAGGGGAGTCCCTAAACTTTCTATAAGGGGCCACATGCTCATTCCTTTCTTCAATAGAGGGCGGCTCAGTCTATAACAGAAAATTACACGGGTTGGAGTAATTGCAAGTATTATTGTGGAGCTTTTAAATGTACTATTTAGTTATTAGAGAACAGACAAATGAGCATTACTTTTCAATAGATATATAACTTAATAAAATATAAAAGCTGACAGATGAGACAAACAGCCGTATCTTTGCACTGAAAAAAAGCATGTGTCCTCTTTTGCTTAAATTTTCTGCAGTGTTTTTTTTAATTTTCTTGCTGGCTGACCTGCTCCATCACCATGGAACGTTATGTTAAATACAGCGATTTGTTGGTGGCTGAATCTAACAAATAATAAGATGATTTTATTTTAGGGGCAGCATGGTGGCTTGGTGGTTAGAACTGTTGCCTCACAGCAAGAAGGTCCCGGGTTCAATTCCCAGACAGGGGTCTTTCTGTGTGGAGTTTGTATGCTCTCCCTGTGCTTGTGTGGGTTTACTCCGGGTTCTCTGGTTTCCTCCCACAGTCCAAAAACACATATGTTAGATTGATTGGTGATTCTAAATTGCCCATAGGAGTGAGTATGTGTGGCCCTGAAATGGACTGGCAACATGTCCAGGGTGTACCCCTCCTGCCTTTCACCCTTTCAGGGATGGCTGGGATAGACTCCAGCAGATCCCTGTGACCCTGAATTAGGGAATAAGTGGGTATAGAAGATGAATGAATGATTTTAGTTATTTCAAAAGCCAAACTTTAATTTCATACACAGTCATAATATGAGTAAAATATATTTAAAATTAGATTTTTAGGTCTGGCTTAAAAGTTGGGGTGGGCCACTAGTGGGCCATAGTTTTTAGGGGACCCTTTGGGGAAGTTTCACAAAAATCAAGTGTACATAAATCTCAAATTATTCACAATGGGGAAAAAAAAAAGATGAGGTTTCTTCGAAATAGATAAGACCTGTGAACTACTTTTATTAATTTTATTGAAATTAGCTATTGACTCTCTCTCAAAAACATGTCATTTTTATTTTAAAAAAATTCTTATCCCACTATTAAATACAGAATTTTGTTATATTTATTGTGTATGGAAAGTACAATTTTTCACACGGTCCTGCAGCACACCTAAAGTTAACTAAGAAGGTAAAAGCCTTTAAAGGTGTAAAGCCTTTAAAACATATTGAAATATTACAAATTAAAGGCACATTTTTATTTAGTGTAAAGTAAATCATACATGATAAAGATAAAGAAAATGCCTCAGTGGTGCAAGCAAAATGCTGCGAAATTTCACACTACTGTTGGTTAAAGTTTTTAGCAGTACCTTGACTCGTGTCAAATGCACACTTTTCTGAAATCATAATCATACATTTTACTTCCTCTTGCATTCATTCTCTATATAAAAAACACACGCACGTCCCGCTTTATTTTTAGCTAAATATCAACACATCTCCGTCAGTGCTCGCTGCTACTGGCCGCAGATTACAGACGGATGCTCTTTCAGATATGAAAGCAGTCTTTGTGCAGCTTTCCCTCCTTTCCCTTCCTCCCCACTCATGCACAGCTCACCTCCTGGATCCAAACCCTGCTGAATATTTCATGTTTGTTGTTACATATTTAATATCAGATGAACTTCCTGCTATATGCAGACGTGCAATTTGTCAGGTCTTTTTCCTAGCTTTACTTTTAACCTGGATTATAGTCGATAAAACATTCGCTAGTAGAATTGTAAAAATTCAAATGGTTAAGGTGCTGAGTTGTTAATCTGAAGACCAGAAACAGCTGGGTTCAAGCCCCACCTCCGGCAAGTCAACCACTGTTGGGTCCTTGAGCAAGACCCTTAACCCCTCCTGCTCCAGGGGCGCTGCATCATAGCTGACCCTGCGCTCTGACCCCAACTTGATGGGATCTAGATGGGATATGTGAAAAATGCATTTCATTGGCTCTGTACATGTGATGAATTGAATATACTTAAGCAAATTGAGAAATGTTATGAATATATTTAAAGAAAGATTATAATATTTATTACTGTAAATTTGCCTCATTATGAACACTACATATTTGTTTCCTGGTTGAAACTAGCACTGTATTTGAGTGTTTGCTCATTAGACATATTAAATTTCCTTGCTGAAATACTCCTGTCTCTAATAAAACGCCCAATTACAATCAGATTAGAATCTAAGCATTAGCAGTTCATAGGTAACGGATTAAAGATGTAGGATTTCTTATATAACGGCTATTCTGTGTCATGTTTTCAGGTCCGGTATAATAAAAGTCATTAAACTGTAATAAATCCCCAGGAACCCTGTAATAAATAGCCTGCTTGGTGGGTTGTGTGAAAGATCTTAACAAATCTCTGAGTTAATATTTTTCATCTTATTTATATTTATTTTTTTATGATTCTAATTTAAATTTGCCCCACTAGGTGTCACCAGATGATCATAATTCTGTTTAGAGTATATACAGGTTTTTTTAAGGCTTAAAGATGATGAGTTGCAAAATACAGTTATTTATTGAACAATAAACTCAGGACCAGCCCAAGCCTTTAGGGGGCGCTAAGCAAGATTTTATTTGGGGGCCTATCGTTTTCGCCAATACGACTAAATATTGTCAATCCTTGATCATTCGCACACTATACATTCACACCCATTATTCATTTTATATGTAACTGTGTTGCTTAAATCATACCAATATTTTACTCTTAAAATAATATTGCATTGTTTTTTTTCTTTATTTTATATTGCATTTTTGTATAATTAATATTGTTCATTGACTTAATATTTATTAAAAAAAACAATCTGCCATTTCATGTACTTCTGGGGGGCCCCTGGTGACAACAGTAGACACTTGCTTACGCCCTGGATCAGCTCTGCGTTACCCGTTTCTAAAAAATCATTTGATGTTTTCTGTGTCTTCAGCTTGGATTATTATAAAATAATCTACATGAAACACATGGCATGACAGGTAGCGAAATGGTACTTTACAACTGAACCCCAGAAAATAAACATAACGAAGAATAAAAATATATGAGGTGGAAGGAGAGGCATGGGGTAGCGGGGTAGTGCAAACAGCAGCAGCGGCAAACATTGCACAGTAAACAGTTTTCGTGGAAATGAGCGTTTGAGCATTTCAGTGTTATGTGCAGCTATTGATAATATTAATGATGTGTGTGTAGAGCAGCTTTAAGATCTATTTTAAATATATAAAGTGTGTATGAGTCTGTTTGGATTTTTTCAGGTTTTCTTCCCTTTTGCTTTCCCACCGAATGGCCTGTGGGGAAAAGGTCCTTGTCAGGATGGGTTGGAAGCTTTTTCCAGACCTCAGCAGAAGGAAGAGTTTATTGTTAGGATAGCTGGGTTTCCGCACTGTCTTTATATATACAAGTTATATATATCTTTGTTGGTGTCTGCTTACACAATGTCTGATCTGCGCCACATTAGAGCAAAAAAAATCGGTAAATGGTGTAAATGCGGCCTAAGGGGCTTTTTGGTGCTTCAGTTGGGTTATTAAAAAAAGGAGGTCAGACACCTTTTGTTTTTTTTTAAAATAAAAGGCTAATTCTTTTTATTTAACTAGCAGAAGACAAGTATAACTGCTCTAATCCCTTTCACCTACATTTACATTTGAAGGTTTTGGCAGCTGCCCTCACTCAGAGCCACTGACAATTATTTCATTTATATAACTGAGCAGTTAAGAGTTAAAGACTTGTTCAACACTGGCAGACTGGTGGTCCTGCAAAAGTAATTAATGAAAGTCATCAGACAGACAACTTTATCACTGCATCAATTCAATTCAATTTTATTTGTATAGCGCTTTTTACAGTAGTCATTGTCACAAAGCAGCTTTACACAAGCAAAGAGATTCTAAAATGCAATCAGTTTGTCTCTGATGAGCAAGGAAAATAAAACGCTTGTCCACTTGGAACACTTGTCCACTTACAACGTTGTAATTATTACCTCAAATTCGTTTTTTCAGACGTACTGGTACGCCGGTTCCAAGTCAATACTGAATTTGTAAAAATTGTCGAATGTTATAAAACACAACATACCAGTCATTATATGACAAAAAGTAGTTCATGTAATTAATCACTAGGATCATTTTAAAGAAATGCTGACATGTTTACTACTGAACAAAAATAATAATTAACTAAAAAAAGGGGTGCAGTGGAGTGGGGTGGCTTAGTGGTTAAGGTGTTGGATTGATACCAGAAAGACCGGGGTTTGATTCCCAGCTTCATCAAGCCACCACTGTTGGGCCCCTGAGCAAAGCCCTTAACCCTCAAGTGCTCAGTTGTATAAAAGAGATGAATGTAAGTCGCTCTGGATAAGTACGTCTGTTAAATGCTGTAAATGTATAAAAAATAATAATTTTAGCTTGATACATTTATTTAAGTCAGTTTAACTCGTTTAGTGAAACTGATATAAAAAAAAAAACAAAGCAGCTTTATAGAAATATCGACTTTTATTTTATCCACCTTAATCAAGCCGAAGTCTTTCTGAGACAAGGAACCAGCCTCGAAAGAGAATCTACTCTCATCCACACTGAATAGTGTAATTATAAATAATGACTCTCTGTAACTGTGTACTTTTTGTTCCAAAAGTGTAATTGCATAACCAAAAAATGATTTAAATTTCCTTCTTTCAGATGTGCAGATTAGCTTTAATATATATAATGATTCATAAAAGAACTTCAGAAGAGCCAACAGTGGACAGGGTGTGTTAACGGCATACTGAACTCAATCTGTTTCTAGGTCTGAATAATGATCCTAACTGATATTAAACTGTAGGTATGTGATGATAGACTTATAATATCAGTTAAATTGTTATGATGCTGAAATTACGTCTTCGTTTATAATGAAATTTTGTTTTTTTTCTTTAAGTAATTACTATGCCGTTTTAGACAATAGTGGGTCGCAGGGTACTTTCGCAGATTAAGAGATATAATTCAGAAATGAAGACTTACGCCAACAGCAAAGAACAGAAACTTGTTTGTGTGCTATTTCAAAGATTGTAACTATAAGTTCTATAAGTGGCTACACCGAGCACAACAGCTAGCACCGAGCACAACAAGCTAATTTGTTGTTTGCTTATTTTTTTTAATATGAGGACATGGAATGATTCTGGTTTTGATAGTCTAAACACCTTCACTAAGACAGCTCCTAAACACCCAGGCTCCGAGCGGCAAATAAAGTCAGTGGTGCATAATATGCCAATTATTAGCATATGGCTGCGTTAGCTCTAACAGGAATGTGTGTGTATATAGGTTACAGTTGCTAACTGAAAGCCCTGACTGAAACTTCACAGTACGTCACTGTTAATAGGAAATGGTGACTGATACCAGAAAGAACGGGGTTCGATTCCCGGCACCACCAAGCCACCCCTGTTGGGCCTCAACCCCCAATTGCTCAGCTCTATAAAATAGATAAATGTTAGTCGCTCTGGATAAGGACGTCTGCCAAATGCTGTAAATGTAATAGAAGTGACTTCATTGCATAATATTGTTTGCCGTCTTAGGAAACATGATCTTTCATCACTATACTTTCCGATTATTTTACAGCTCTGATTAAATGTAGGTGAAATCGAAACATGTTAATAAAGCTGTTGTGCTAGTAAACACAGTCTTGTCACTTAAGAAGAAAAGGACTTGTTTGCATTCGCGGAGAGTCTGGCCCTCCTACGCTTAGCCCGTGTGTTTGAATTTAGCACAGAATTTATATAATCAACAGGCTTCTTAAAAAGCACTTGAGCATGGCCAGTGCATTATCGTTTTTTTTTTCTCCCGACAGATAAAAGGTTTGTTCTGGGTTTGTCACGCCGGCCCTTGCTGCATTTACATAACATCTTGTCGCGACACTTTGATTTGCCTCCCAGACATCTTGTGCGTCTTTTGTGGGAACACCGTGGCACCATAATTGGACTTGTAATTCACGATAATGAATGAAAAAATCGAAATGAAAGCTCTTATAGATATTAGATTTAAAAAAAGCCGTCTTTATACTAGACAAGACATTAAAATGTGGCTGAATATTTTATAACATTAATAGATTATTCTATCCAGCATGCACAAAATTATTCGAATGCTGCATCGGTTGAGGTGGATTTGCACAGAGGTTGGTATGATGGGTAGGTAGTGTATTGGAGAAAGGGGTTTGGGCTGTGGAGACATCAAAGTATTATGTTTAAACGGCAGCACAAGAACAACTTTTTCTAAAAGGCTTCCTTTTTTTTTTTTAAGAACATTTGCATATTAAATTAACAATATACTGATCATGTTAATCAGCAAATTATCACACAGGATTAGTCCCGTATGATATCTTCTATATTCTATATATTAAAAAATAATTAAAAAAAAAATTATATTCTTACATTTTAGTTTAGGAATAGTTTTAACCCACTACGGATGTAATAGTCCCTTTTTACCGCAAGAGGGCGCCTTTGATTATTTTATTTCTAACTAAATGTTCTGATTTGTTATGGTCTTTGCAAGTCATATACGACAGTCTGACACTTTGTCAGATATTTGTAAGGGTATCATACACACACACACACACACACACACACACACACACACACACACACACACACACACACACACACACTTTGGGCAAATTGTCAGTTTTTGAGACATAGAAGGAATCTAGACCTAGGGGAAAACATTTTTGCACCTAACTTCTAGTTTGTACCTCTGTATGTACCTTTACACATCCCTAGTGTGAGAAAGGTACCCTTTGTGTCCTGCCATGGTTTAAAATGATATCCTGATATTTTTCTACACCATTTCACTGATATCCACCCTGCAGAGTTTTGCTTCAACCATAATTAATTGCACCTGATCCAGCTAATCATGTCTTTTAGGCTCCGTTTTTAAAAATGCATGTTTTGGGGTTTGGAATAAGGATGAAACTAAACTCTGCACAGCTTTGGTCCTCTGGGAACGGAGTTTGACATCCTTGCTTTAAAGGGCACTTTCATGGCAAATGCACCTTTGAGTAGAGAATCAATACTCTATTTTTCTCTGTGCAGTAAGACGACACTTTCTGCTCCTCTTACATGTAGCATTTACAATTAAATGTACATTATTTAGAAGATGCCTTTAACCAGTGCGATCTGCAGTATTGCTACCAACAAAGTGTAACAACCCAAAAACTAAAAAAAAAAAGACAGACGTCAAAAAAAGTCTGATATTTTCTTTTTTATTTTAAATGTTAAGTGCCAGGTATTCGAGAAAAAGGTACATCCTTAAGGCTGGTTCAACACTGCACGTCTCAAGTGACCCAGTTCCGATGTTTTTTCTCCAATGTGGCACAGATTGGACTTGATTCATGACAGTGAAAGCAGGAAAAAAGCACATGGGTTAGAATATTCTCAGATCCGATTCAGAGCTCATTCGTATGTGGTAATAAAACGGATATACATCGGATACATGTACTGGCGTGTGCAGTGTGAGCAGGAAAATCAGATTTTCACCTGTTATTGCCAGTCGAACATCATTGAATAGGCAACGATGGCGCATGACATCAACTCACCTGGACACCAACAGCAAAATATAATAACTTACAACGATTGTGTATTTTGATATTTATAAATTTTGTTCACTATAACAAGCCCCAGAACAGAGGCAGAGGCAGTTTTAACAGTCCATGGTTAAAGTTTTTTTTTTCTTTCTATACCGTGTCTTATTTCTCTCTCAGCGTTTCCCCACCTACAGAAAGTTATGTTTTGCCAATGTTTAAATATGATGCGAAAGCAACATTGAATTATCATTTCAATTTCGTCTATGGCGTCCATTGATTATCTCGTTTTTACTTCCTTTTCCTGTCAGTACGTCTACATTGGGTTGTTTTGCTGTGTATAGTGTATGTAAATGCAGATATTGGATACGGGCCAGTTTTATAAGATAATGTGAACAGATCATCAAAATAATCAAAATAAGTCAACAAATCGGAATTGAGGCCTGCAGTGTAAATGCAGCCTAATTGCAGGCGCCTAAAACAATCTGTAATTATTATTATTATTTATTAAGCGTATCGGTGTAAAAGTGACTTGTTTAGTCATTTTTGCTATGAATCGAGCCTGATGGGTTTGATGTTTTTTGCACAGATGCTTTACTGGACATATTCTTGGTGTGTTTGCTGGAGATCATTAAAACTCCATCTGGTAAGGGTAATGCTGGTGGAGCAGAGTGGTTCACTCAGGGGTGAAGAAAATAACTTGCGAAACATCAGCAGCTGTAAATGATTTTTATCTGAATACAGCAATCAAAGGAAATTTGGACATGTTACAATATCCAAAACCATTGATCAAACCAAATCCGTCTAATAATCCAGCAATACCACGATGTCTGAACTGCAACCCAAAATAAATATTGTTAAAATATCTGTGTACTGAAAATACTGTTAATATTGTATATCTTTTATAATGGTCATGCACCTGTGCCCGATTGTATAAGAGAGTTGAGCGCTTGTACAGTGAGTGACGGTGGGGATAAAAGGTGGATGAAAGGAGCTTGAGAGAGTGGAGCACCGAGAACAGTGGCAGAAAGAGAGAACATAACAGAAAAACCTGTGCTTGTGTAAAACCGTTGTTGAAGCGATTTCTCAAAAAAGCTTAGCTTGTGCATGGTAAACCCACTAAAAAGTGTGGTGTGTAGCACTTATGAATGTATGTGTCCTAATGGAAATGAAAGAGTTGGAAATACTATCACTGTCAGGACTGGATCAAGCTTGCTGGGTGTGTTGCCCTGCATACCCACCAGAGGGCAATGGAGAGACTTTTTGTTTTTATGTTGTAGATCATGTGTTTATGTTGTCTGTGTCGTGCTACATGAGTCTTCCCGTCCTGTAGTTGGTCAAATGTGCTTATTGTGTTCAGGTGTTTCTTGTTTGGTTGACTGTTTCCACATTAGGTTGTGTATTTATACCCTGTGTTTCAGCTTTGTCTTGTCTTGTTGCTTGTCATGTTTGATGTTGATGTGATGTTACGATTCAAGTTCACTTTTGGATTGAGGATGTAATTTGAAAACACTCTAAAGACATAAATTTGCTAAATAAGATGGCTGAACCAAGGAATGAACCTGAACACAGCCTAATAACAAATAAGCTCAAAGTACAGAACAGTAACAAAAAATGTACATATACGGCTTACAATTCCAGTAACAGGAATGCTAGGTCTAAGTCAATTTTTTTAACCTGTTGCCTCTTTTAGCTCTTGCCAACAAGTGTAAGCCTGTCCGATATTGATTCGTGTTTGGGCTCGTGTCTGATTACTGTCCTTTTTTCTTTTCTACACCTCCTCTGAGTAAACCCTTTTTGGTTTCTTTGCTGCTATTGTGTTGGTTTTCAGACTTGCATATTACATTGTTTTGTCTCATAGTTCGCTGTCAGCTAACTTCACCCAGGCTACCAGTTAAATACTTATGTCGTAAAGCAAGTCACAGCAGGGGATGTGTGTGCTGACCCAAACATGAATCTTATAGCGTGTGATTCTAGCTGTCAGGAAGCTGCTCAGGTAGCAACGGCAGTACAATTTGTCCGGTTAAGAGTTGTTTTACCACTCGGATCACTTTGGAGACATTAATTGAAGGTCACAAAACGACATTGTTGCCTATAGTTATATTGCAACTCTTTAAAAAAAACCTACAAATTTAACATTATCCAACTTTAAATTTGCGCTGCTGTGATCTTATCTCTCATGATGATATCAACCTGCGTACTACTCCTAACCATACTATACTCAGCGGATATCATAAATGTTGTCACAACTGCACACACACATATCTATTTAACACACTATAGACTATTTAAATAAAGTAAATAGCCTGCATCACACATCTTCAAGCTTGAGTAAGAACTAGAGCATCTGAAGGTAACAGGGAAGAACTTCACACACAGGGTGAATGTAGGACTCAAACATAGGGTCATTTTCAGTATGTACTTTTTATGGGCTGGATTTTTTGTGCGGCACACTTTAGAAACACTTGGTATAATGTGAGAAGAAGACTCCAGTTTCTGCAACACACACACACACACATTCACTATGGAGCTCAATCTGGCGCAAAAACACACAACAAACAAACATTTACTGTAAAAAATGTAAAAAACTCGGAAAGAGACGTCGGTCACATGTCATAAATGAAAGTAAACTTTTATTTTTATTTGCCCCTTATCTGCCTTACCAGTCATACATCATTAAGACAGAATAAATATTCATATAAGTAATATTCAGGTATATTGGGACAGTAATTAATGAGCACCTTTTTGTTAATTAGGTATTTTGTGAACCTAATTGTTGATAATAAATTAATTATAGCCTGCTACTCAGACCAACATGTTGTAACATATGCACTGCTTAAAATATTTATAATGAATAATTCAGTTGATTAAGTGAATGATTTACTGATTGAATAAGTAAGTATGCTATGAATAATATCTTGATGTGATTGAGGATGAAAGTAAGGACCAAACTTAATGGAATATGTCTCCCAAATTTTAAGGACATTTTCATGTTGTATAAAACTAGTTTCTATATAGCAACTTTATATATAGTTTCTATAACCATCTTTATCAGATTGACAACACACACAGACCACAAAGAAAATGTTTTAAAGGGACAACAAAGGGAGTGATGAATCCGGCTGGGTCCTGATTGTTGTTCAGTGGTTATTGGTTAGTGGTGTTATTGATCAGTGGTGTTATCTGTAAAGTGAAAAGTAAGTTCTGCTTCAGGAACTCGAGCTGTGTTTACACGTCTTGGGACTGAAGCACGTGTGTAATCCGTCCAATCAAAAACGTTACGGGCCGGCTGTCGTGCTACAGTAAGCTCTTTTTCTTTAGTGTGTGTGTGTGTAAATTAGAGACAGAATTTAAGACAAAAAATGTCTATAGAAACAAAAAATGGCAGCAAACATGGAGCATTACAAACACACTCAAAATATACAGTATATCAGGCTTGGATACACACTCGCTTTGTGTTGTGTGCCAAAGAGGGAAGCATGAATGACTCCCAGTGTTTCTTTGATCCTGCTGGTCATTTTTCCCAGGACAATGGCCAGGCATGGAGTCTCTGTAACTCAGGTCCTGCTGCTGTTAATGCATAGTAGAGGCTGATGTGATTGGGCTCCCAGATGGAGCTAGTGGAGGAGTATAAGACGGGCGTAACTTTTATTGCTCCACAACTGGTAGCTCTGTGGGTCTCGATGAGGCTATAAGCATAGAAAAGGGGAATGTGGAGTCTCCATTATGCTCCCCAGGAGCAAGTGGAGGTTGTTACCAGAGCAGTCGCTAAACCACATGTGGACTGACCACCTGGAAATAAGGACTCCTTTTTCCAGGAGTTCAACACCAATAGGGGTATGGCAGCCTTCATAGCACTGATATTGGGGGTATTCTTGGCAAAAATTTGTAAGGTGGTAGGCTGATCCTCTTCATACACATCCGTCTGGTTTCACAATCTGGACCTGGCAGAAATCTCAAGGGCCAGGGTCGTGGCGTCACAGTTGGTCCCACAATCATAGGACAGTGACATGGCGCTGTAGAGGCATGAGTATCTTGTTCCCAGAGCGTTTAAACGCATGTAGTAGTATGGTTAAAAATGTTTTTTGTAAAATAGTCAGTGTCTCAATATATTTATCAATATATTTTCATATATTAAATATTTGTATTTAATAATAGAGGGTTAATAAGTTTTTTTAGTTATTAAACTACTAGACTTATTATTTGTTAGATTAATTGTAACAATTTAACATTTCAGCCAGAAAACTCAAAGGTTGATGAAATAGAAAAGTTGATTTAGAATGCAGGACATTTGCGCAAAAGTGGACAAGAGTTTTATTCATCGCAAAAAGATGGCTGTTTTGTCTCATCTGTCGTCTTTTAATATTCTAAATATCTCTTAAAAAAGCAATACTGATTTGTGTTAATGCTATAAACCAATATAGCACTAGGAGGCAAAATAAATACCCTTAATAACAGTAAATACTTTAATAATAATAAATACATTGAACTAATCCTTAACCCTTCCTGCCCCAGCGGCGCTGTATCATAGCTGACCCTGCGCTCTGACCTCAACTTTAGGAGGTGGGATATGCAAAGAAAAAAACACTTCACTATATTTTGTACTGTGTATGTGACAAATAAAATTTTAATTTGAAATGAATGAATAATTAAATACATTTAATATTAAAAAATACCTTGATAATAATAAATAAATACATTTAATAACAATAAATACCTCAATAATAATTCATAAATACCTTAATAATAATAAATAAATACCTTTGATAACAACAAATACCTTAATAATAATAATAATAATAATAATAATAATAATAATAATAATAATAAAAATAATAAATAACCATACTACTAACCATAAATACCTTTAATAACAATAAATACCTTAATAATAAATAAATAAATAATTTTAATAACCGTAAATACCTTCATAATATTACATACATACCTTAATAATAATAATTAATAAATACATTTTAATAATGATAATAAATAAATATATATATATTTTATAACAATAAATACCTTCATAATGATAATATATATAATAATAATAATATATAATAATATAAATAATGCCTTTAATAACATTAATACCTAATAATAATAATATAATACTACCTTAATATAATAAATACCCTTAATAAATAATACCTTAATAATCTAATAATAATACTAATAATAGTACTACTACTAATAAATAAAAATAAATAAATAAATACTCTAAACAATAACACTGACAGGTGTTATTATATAGAATGAAATGTTAATGTAGATTAAAATAAATGCAGTAATATATTTAAATTAATTTGGGGATTTTCATTCCTGTCGGATTTCCCTCGAACCCGCAGCGTTAAAACGCATCCTAAACTTCAGAAGCTGTTGCGGTGCGGAGCTCGTGAGTGTAACAGGTTTTTCAGACAGACTCAAGAACCAGAGCGCTCTTATTGGCTCATTGCTGTCCACGTGCGAGTGCTTATTGGCTGAGGGCCTCGCAGGAAAGGCTCGCGCGAACGCTTTTTCAAGGCGGAGGAGAAAAAAAAGACGAAGTGTTTCGGCATTCGGTGAGCGCTCGCGCGTTCGAGCCGTTCTGTAGGACAGTGTGTCGGAGAAGTGCGTAGAAAAAACAAACAAACAAACAAACAAAGTGTGTTTGCAATTTTTTTCCGACTGCGATGCACCTGGAATTCGTCTGCGCTCGTGACTTTTGGCGTTTTTTATTTCCTTAGTAAGGCTCAGTGGCAGCTTGAGAGCTTTTTGTCGCGCGTGACAGAGTCAGCTGTGAGCTTGGAGAGCATCAGGGGAACATGGGCACCCTGCGGGACCTACAGTACGCCTTACAGGAGAAGATCGAGGAGCTGAGACAGAGAGACGCGCTGATCGACGAGCTGGAGCTCGAGCTCGACCAGAAAGATGAGCTGATCCAGAAACTCCAGACGGAGCTGGATAAGTACCGCTCTGTGATCAGACCAGCAACACAGCAGGTCCAACATCAACAAAACGAGCTGCAGGAACAACAGAGAACCAAACGGCAAGCCATCTCAGCTGAACCAACCGCCCTGGACATCCAGGATCTCAGCCAAGTTACCCTACCCTTCTACCCCAAGAGCCCAGAGTAGGTCTCAGAATAAACCTTTCACACATCATCCATGCATAAATTCAGTGTTTAGTCAGATTCTAATCAGACTAGTCCGGGGTAACTTTTATGACGTCATAGCATAGGATTCCTTACTCCAGATCTTTAGCAGGGGGTCCCGTAAGGGCCGCATTATTGTTACTTTCTTTATGAGTATGCTTTTAAATGTATCTTTTTTGCCCCCTAATGATACAGCAATTGATTATTTGGTTATGACCATACAGACAAAAATGAGCATTACTTTTAATATTAAAAATAGTCATTCCAGACACAACTTTTTACTTTTTTTTGACTTAATATTTTTAATAATATTTATTTATTTATTAATATTCTTAATTTTATTTTTAATATAAAAACATGTAATTCACTGTTTTCAGGCTTAATTTCCTAATTGTGTCCCGTCATTTTGCATGGAAATCATGTGGAAAAACATTTTCTTTAAAAAGTCCTGTATTCCATTCCAACCGTTTGGTCATTTTTGTTGTTTTTTGCAATTTTCTCACTGGCGTGCTTGCTGTAGCGTCTGCTCATCACCGTGCAATGTTATGTTAAAAGTACCGTACTGTTGGTGGGGAGTCTTACAAATAATTATTCTATTATTCTATTCTTTTTGTTCTTCTTCTTATTATTATTATAGAATTATTCTATTCTATTCTATTTTTCTATTCTATTCTATTCTTCTATTCTTCTTCTTCTTCTTCTTCTTCTTCTTCTTCTTCTTTCTTCTTCTTATATTATTATTATTATTATTATTATTATTCTATTCTATTCTATTCTTCTTCTTCTTCTTCTTCTTCTTCTTCTTCTATTCTATTCTATTCTATTGTTCTTATTCTTATTCTTATATAGGGAAGTGGTGGCTCATGGTTAAGGTGTTGAACTACCAACCTGAAGATTGGTGGGTGTTCGATTTCCAGCTCCACCAAGCCACCACTGCTGGGCCCCCTGAGCAAGGCCCTTAACCCTCAATTGCTCAGTAAAAAAGGCGTCTGCCAAATGACGTAAATGTAATTATAGAATTATTCTATTCTTCTTCTTCTTCCTATTATTATTAAAGAATTATGCTATTCTATTCTATTCTATTCTATTCTATTCTATTCTATTCTATTCTATCCTATTCTTCTTTTTCTCCTTCTTCTTCTTATTTTAGATTTATTGTATTCTATACTATTCTTCTTCTTCTTATAATCATTATTCTATATTATCATTACAGAATTATTGTATTCTACCTAAACAACTACAGGAATTTGAGAACTTTTTTTTGGAATATGTCTCTGGCATTGTTCAGAGTGCCGGCCCAAACTTAGGGGTGGGCTGTATCTATCCCCAGGGTCGTAGTTTGGGGACACCTGTTTATACAGTATGTGTTCATCTGGAATCCTACAGGTGGCAGGGTGGAGCAGCCTCAGGTAACTGGGTTTCCATCTCTTGCATCCCACTGGTCACTCCATTTTTCTTCCTTCTTTTCAGTAGATTCGGTAGATTTGGCTGGTGTGTTTATAAAGTGTGAGGAAGTGAAGTATAGCCAGCAGTCTGTTTATTGCGGCGATCTTATGAACGCTTATCCAATAATATATGTATGTACACACATCCATATACACACATCCTAGATCTGAATGAATGAATGAAATATTCTTATTAAATACTTCTTTACATAGTTGAATGTGCTGACAACAAAATCACACAAAAATGATCAATGAAAATCAAATTTATTAACCCATGGAGGTCTGGATTTGGAGTCACACACTCAAAATTGAAGTGGAAAAACACACTACAGGCTGATCCAACTTTGATGTAATGTCCTTAAAACAAGTCAAAATGAGGCTCAGTAGTGTGTGTAGCCTCCACGTGCCTGTATGACCTCCCTACAACACCTGGGCATGCTCCTGATGAGGTGGCAGATGGTCTCCCGAGGAATCTCCTCCCAGACCTGGACTAAAGCATCCGCTAACTCCTGGACAGTCTGTGGTGCAACGTGGCGTTGGTGGATGGATGGAGCGAGACATGATGTCCCAGATGTGCTCAATTGGATTCAGGTCTGGGGAACGGGAGGGCCAGTCCATAGCATCAATGCCTTCGTCTTGCAGGAACTGCTGACACACTCCAGCCACATGAGGTCTAGCATTGTCCTGCATTAGGAGGAACCCTGGGGCAACCGCACCGGCATATGGTCTCACAAGGGGTCTGAGGATCTCATCTCAGAACATTCTCCACGGTGTCTCCAGACCCTGTCACGTCTGTCACATGTGCTCAGTGTGAACCTGCTTTCATCTGTGAAGAGCACAGGGCGCCAGTGGCGGATTTGCCAATCTTGGTGTTCTCCGGCAAATGCCAAACGTCCTGCACGGTGTTGGGCTGTAAGCACACCTGTGGACCCCACACCTGTGGACGTCAGGCCCTCATGGAGTCTGTTTCTGACCGTTTGAGCAGACACATGCACATTTGTGGCCTGCTGGAGGTCATTTTGCAGGGCTCTGGCAGTGCTCCTCCTGTTCCTCCTTGCACAAAGGCGGAGGTAGCGGTCCTGCTGTTGGGTTGTTGCCCTCCCATGGCCTCCTCCACATCCGTCCTGGATGAGCTGCACTACCTGAGCCACTTGTGTGGGTTGTAGACTCATGCTACCACTAGAGTGAAAGCACCGCCAGCATTCAAAAGTGACCAAAACATCAGCCAGAAAGCAGAGGAACTGAGAAGTGGGCTGTGGTCACCACCACTGCAGAACCACTCCTTTATTGGGGGTGTCTTGCTAATTGCCTATAATTTCCACCTGTTGTCTATTCCATTTGCACAACAGCATGTGAAATTGATTGTCAATCAGTGTTGCTTCCTAAGTGGGCAGTTTGATTTCACAGAAGTGAGATTGACTTGGAGTTGTTGTTTAAGTGTTCCCTTTATTTTTTTGAGCAGTATATATATATATATATATATATATATATATATATATATATATATAGATATATATATATATATATATATATATATATAAATGTTTTCATTTATAGCACTATGCATTTTCTAAGCTGACATATTATTTTCTTTAAATTTATACATGTTTTTCACTAATTCCAGGTGGCCAGTGGTGGAAGGAAATGTATCCACCTCACACACACTACATCTCACATTTATATTTTCTTTTACATTACATTTACAGGGCAGCACGTTGGTTAGCACTGTTGCCTCAAAGCAAGAAGGTCCTGGGTTTGATTCCTGGGCAGGGGTCTTTCTGTGTAGAGTTTGTATGTTCTCCCTGTGCTTGTGTGGGTTTACTCCAAGTACTCCGGTTTCCTCCACAGTCCAAAAACATGTATATTAGATTGATTGGTGATTCTAAATTTCCCACAGCAGTGGGTGTGAGTGTGAGTGTGTGTGGCCCTGTGATTGACTGGCAACCTGTCCAGGGTGTCCCCCTCCTGCCTTTCGCCCTTTCAGAGACAGCTGGGATAGACTCCAGCAGATCCCTGTGACCCCGAATTAGGGAATAAGCGAGTATAAAAGTATAAATTAATGAATGAATTACATTTACAGTGTTTGGTAGACGCCCTTATCCAGAGTGACTTACATTTATTTTATTTATACAGCCGAGCAAGACCGCCGTGAAGTTGGCACCCCATGAATAAAAATAATCACCAAAACGATGTCATTCGTTTGCGCTACGTTTGTTCTGGTTTGGTTTTTGAGATATTAAGCATTATCTTTTTGACTATGTGACATCACTCTCCATCCCATGTTGCCCAAATCGTTTCAAACTGGTGCCGTTCGTTTGTGCCATCAAAACAAACACTGTATCTATTTCCCTTCCTTTGATATAACCTGGGAAGTATTTTTTGGGACTGTGACGTCACTCTCCACTCCAGTTCATCTTAATCTCTCCAAACCGGTGTCATTCATTTGTGCTCAATTTGTGTTGTTGAAATAAACGTTAAATATATTTCGGCTTCTTAGAAAAAACTAAAATAATTTGGGGCAATGCGCTACATTGTATTTGTTATCTCTAAGCAAGGGAATTAGATCAAATCTTTATTGTTTGGAGAGATTTGGACGGCATGGGGTGGAAAGTGACGTCACTGCCTTAAAGTCTATCAGTTATTTCTAAATAATGAGGGGGGAAATAAATACAATGTTCATTTTAACAGGACATTCCAGCATAAATCCAGCACAAACGAACCGCACTGCACGAAGCGATTTGGACAGCATGGGAGGAAGAGTGACGTCACTGCCCTGAATTGTTTTTGTTTTTTTCTTAGAAGCAGAAATAACCTGTATTTGACGTTCATTTCAACAGCACAAATCGAGAACAAACGAATGACACCGGTGGAGATGAACGGGAATAAAAAGCTCCCTGAAATACTTTGGTTGTATCTAGGGAAGGAAAATAGATGCGGCGATGGCGCGATTTGGGCAACATGGGCTAGAGAGTGATGTCACACAGTCATAAACATAATGTTTAATATCTCAAAAAACAAACCAGCACAAACGTTCGTTTTTGCAGCACAGACGAATGACATAATTTTGGTGATCATTTCTTTTTATGGGGTGGCGACTTCACAGAGTAAACAAAAATGGCCAGGTAGCCTTTCATTGCCAAATGTTATTAAGTACATATATAATATCAATTTTTCTTGATGGCAGAAGCTTCCAGAAGCTACTAACCTGTTGCAGACATACATGTAACTGAGGTAAATAAAATACTAGTAATAAAGAGATTTAAATATAAATAATAATAATACATGTCCCATGAGGAAATTTATTATTGTTATTACAAACTTCACACAGTCTGCCAGTGTGTGGAGTTTGTATGTTCTCCCTGTGCTTGCGTGGGTTCACTCCGGGTTCTCCGGTTTCCTCCTACAGTCCAAAACATGTATGTTAGATTGATTGGTGATTCTAAATTGCCCATGAGTGTGAGTGTGTGTGGTTGTTTGTCTGTATGTTGACCTGTGATGGACTGATGACCTGTCCAGGATGACCCCTGACTTACGCCCAATGACAGGCGGTATAGACTCCAGCCAATCCCCATGACCCTTCATGAAGAATAAGCGGGTATAAACAATGGATAATATTACATAGTGATATTATTGTACATTACCTATGATGCTTTTTTCTTTCTTTTTTTTCCATTGTGACTCCATTGTGGCAGAATCCACATGCACATTATTTTCTATCATCATTGATCCAAGCTTTGTATTTTGACCTGCTCCACTTTGTAACATCCACACAGAGTGCATCAAGTGTTCACAGATCTGCATGGCTGGATTGCATGTTTGTCATCTTCCTACTCGCTGAATCAAGACACTATACAAGACTGAATGCGGCTTTAGAGAGCTGATAATATCATAGGTCTTATGCGATATTGTAGTGTCCTTAAGATAATTAGGTGGCATCCTCCTACCAACTTTTCTCCCGAAGTGGGCGGATTGTTATGTCACCGTATTAAAGTGGAAAGTGGTACTTTATGCTGATTTATTCTTCTATATTCATGGGTTAGTGGTACGCGTTCACCTCCCACCTCCTAAGGCTGGAAGGCTGGTGCTTTATCTGCTCAGGAGTTTAGGAGTTTGACTCAGGGTGCTCCAGTTCCCTTTCCAAGTGCAAAGACATGTGCTGACATTTTCAAATTGTCGGTGATGTGTGTGTGTGTGTGTGTGTGTGTGTGTGTGTGTGTGTGTGTGTGTGTGTGTGTGTGTGTGTGCATTTATATCCTCCATCCTGTGCTTTGAGTCTGCTGCGATGGAGTCCCAGGCTTCCTGTGTTTAGTAAGTGATGAAAATGAATGCATGAATAATATTAATAATGATAATAATGTAGGCAGGATGTGCAGGGTGGAACTATTTTCCAGGAGCAGCCTCGGTCTGCATTCGTTCTTCTACTTTCTTTATTCCCTTTTTCAGGCATTCTCTCTTTTGCTGATTTTCTTTCTCTTTCCTTGTGCATAAGATAGTGTGGGGTTTTTTTTGCCATTAATAGTTACTTCCAGCCCAATATTCTGTTCAGCTCTAGGCAAGTGCAGGCTGTTTTTTTGACTCTTTCTGTTAAATGTGAGTGCACTGTCTGAAAAAGCAGACGCTAAGATGTGTTCATTCACAGTTAAAAAGATGCTATTTTTAAGGACAAAACCCACCATTTGAAGCTGAATTTGCAAAATACACAGAAAAGAATCAGTTTATGTGTGTGTTAATAAGTGTGTTTTTCTCATTTGGTAAATATTTCAGCAAATATTGACAACATATTTTTGAAAGGAAGAGAGAGAGAGAGAGAGAGAGGTAGAATGTCCTTGGCTATAAATGAACACTCGTACATTATATTACGGTGGCTTAGAAGGCTCAACCCGCTGCAATTAAAGAAAACGTGCAAATAAAAAAAACAATAACAGATTAAGAAAACATCTTTATTAGTTTGACATCACACACACACACACACACACACACACACTGTAAATCCTCACAACGCAATCAAATACTGATATGTGCTGCAAATAACACAGAACACAGTGGAAATATTTTAAAGGGGACCCCCCATAAGGGTGACGAACCGGGCTGGGATCTGCTTATCATTTCACAGTTAATTGTGCAATTTGTCATAGTATTTGTCAGGCTAATAAACATAAAATAAACAAGAAAAATTACTTTTTAAGTCACCAATAACAACACTGACTAATAGCCACTGAACAATATGCAGGTCCCAGCCGGGCTCTTCACTTTTGGGTTTCCCTTGAAACATTTCCGTTGTGGTCTGTATTTGGTTGCGTTGTGAGGATTTGCATCGTGTGCGTTGTCAAACTGATGTTATCTGAAATAGTTTTTTTGGTGTTTTTTTTTTCTATTTGCATGTGTTTTGAAAAGCCCTATTCAGACAGGACTAGTTTTATTATTATATATATATATATATATATATATATATATTCTATTCTAGTTTTATTATATATATATTATATTATATTTTAATTCTAATGTCTGTGATTGCCAAAGATGTTTTCTGATCAACATTAATTATTGTACAATTTCTTGAAAGGACACCAGTATTCAGTTCTCTGCTTTCTGCTCACCTATAATGGGTTCTTACCAAACACATTTAGAAAATTTTTGTAGAAAAAAAAAAAAAATGTGTTAATTATATAAGTTAATTTTTTTTTTTTATTTTTAGTGGGTTTATTATAAGATCATGTTAAATTTGATTTTTTTTTTACAATCTCCTGCAACACACACAGGAAAATGGTGATTATTTCTTTTTACTCCTGCATCAGTAATAAACACGTACATCAGGTGCATTGTTGACACAGGGGACGGGGGTCATGACCCCCGCATTGATGCAAAAACAGGAATCGACCATTTTATTATGAGCTTTACATACAGCCAACCACCGCCATTAAAATGTCTCCTGCGCCCTCTGACAGTCCTTTCCGAATCCATACATGAAATCACAGACTGTCAAGGCTTGATACTAATTATAATCTAAACGTCATTTGGGAAAACTACGGACAAAACACTGTTGCCATTGAATTGTTGGAGTGTGAAATTTAGCCACAATAGCATTAGTGAGATCAGACACTAATGTTATGTGAGGAGGTCTGGGGTTCAGTCAGTGTTCCAGTTTATCCTAAGGGTGTCCAGTTCTTCCACTCCAATCAGAACACAGCAAGTCTTCATGGAGCTTTGTACACGGGGGCGCTGTTATGCTGGAACAGTGTTTAAGTCTTTTAGTTTTAGAGAAGAAACAATGTTATGCTACAAGTATCAAGAAGCTTTATTGTCATTTCAGCCATATATAGCAGATGCAGTACAACATTTCTTCAGCATCACAGAATTACACAAAACAACAAAAAGGTGCTTAACAAAAGCACATCACAGCTAAGGACTAGAAAATAAGTGTCTTAGCTACATAAAGTGCATGTGTGCAACCTGGTGCAAACAGTGTACAACAAAGCGTGCAAATAACAATACAAACATTACAGCAGACAGTGCAAAAGTAGACAATACAAAAGCAAAACACTCTGTACACGTACATTAAATAGCGCCAATCAGATTATATGTGCAGATAGAGAAAAAAAAAACATAGTAGATGTAATGACTCTTCCTTCCCCCCACCAGAGGGTGCCATCACCCGAGTACTGACTCGCCAGCAGCGCTTCTGGTGGCACTTCCTGTTTTATAAGCTATCCGCTTACACACACACATTGCGAAGTATTGTTAGCCATACTACATACCAAGAGTTCTATGTTCATTCATGTCCTTACGGTTTCTGATCTCTGCCCGGTTTACGGTTATAATTTTTCTGTCTAGCGTTTTGGATTTGGTTGCTAAGATTCTCTTGGATTACTGTGTACCGACCTCTGCCTGTTTTGTAACTACGTTATTAGATTACTTTAATATAGCTACTAGTTGCAACATGGATCCTTCTCCTATTGATTCTTCACAGTAGATAATCAAGACAAGTTTGTGACAACAGTTTGGGAAAGATGTGCTTATGTGTGTGTGCCAGGACGGTGTCTATAATCTTATATAGAATATCTATGGATGGAATGTGTATAAATGGCGGTGCATATTTTGAACCAGATGTTAATTGTGTTACGGTGGATATCACTGCGAAACGACTCGTTCCTGGGACATTATAATCTCTGCATAGACTTATATATTTTCCTCAGCTTTGTCTATCTCTGAAACTATTTTTAAAAATTGTGTGGGTTGGAATATATCAGAAATTTTCCCTTGACTGGAATCACAGCTTCGGTTCGAAATGCCAGCGGAACAGAGCACCAACAAACAGGCTTTTTTTGTCCCTGAGACAAAGGCTTATCAAGGCTCCTGAGGGACTGGACTCGAATGCCGTATACATGTGAATGACATTACAATATATTTAATCTTTTTTTTTTTTAGTTGGACTTTTAATAGCATTCGGCTAACCTTTTTTATTTCACAGGATGACATTAAGAGGGAAAGGAGTCCTTGAAAAGAAAGTCCGACTCTGTCAATCTCTCAAGGCTTCTGTAAAGGTTTATTTTTCCTGTGGAATGTGTGTATTCCTAAGAGCATACTTTCTCCTTATAAGGCAGTTACTCTGACTTGGAGTCTTTGGCCTTATATTCCTAAATCTTTTAAAACAATATAGTGGAATTGAAGTCAAGAAATACTTTCAAAAGATGAGTGGACAGGCAAACAGGATTACTGGGAAGTTCGACGGTAAGCATCCTGACCTGCCAGAATTTCTGAATCAGTGTGGTTTGGCTTATTAAAGTCAAGCTCCATGTGGCAGATATACAGCATTGGCATTCCTCTGAGCTCTAATGATGCATTTTCATATCAAAGGCTTCCATTCGTCCATTCGATAAGCTAGAGCCTAACGGAAGGTGGCATTTTATTCGCTGTCTCCATGGTCACCCTCGTCTCAGAGCGCCTGCTTCGGTCACACTTGAGCGAAGCTGCTCTTGAACGATAGCCACCTCATGAGGCTGCCAGCTTGAAGAGGTAACTTTGGCTAGCGCCGTCCTTTTTGATATTGCTAATAAACAAGAGAAGTCTTTGTCGTCTACCAAAACCTAATAAAAAGATATTGCCAGGTCATCTCCTATATTAAAAACTTAATTTAATGCTTATCAAGTGTTTGCATAAAAAAAAAAAAATGTTTCTATTAATCTGTCTTCAGCTACACAGTTAGCTATGATCTGAGAATTTGGAAGGTATCTTACCAGGAGGACATACCGTAATAAGAAAATTACGAAGAGAGAAAATCCATAAATCACCAGACAGCCCCCGTTTAGGTCAGTCTAGCATGTGGGCCTGGACTTTGATTACAATCTCACCAGGACATTAGTGATCAAATGATTTATGGAAACATCATTTGGAATTAAAAGTCTGCTATCATATCCCAATCTGTAACACTCCATCTTTCCAACAGAACATTTCCCTAAAATTAGATTAGAATTTCAATTATATCCATTTATTGACAGAAAAGGATAGAAATAATTAAAACTGTCAGTATTCTTTGGAAAAGAAATGCTATTTGAATTATTAAATGCTTTAATAAAATTGTTTAATAATGTTGTTGTTGTAATGTAATGTAATGTTTTTAAAAAAGCTTTAGCATAACATAGCATGTAGCCAGCTCTATTTTCACGGCTAATTAATTATTTATTACCTTCTGATCAATCTGATAAAAAAAAAAAAAAAAATTAAAAAAAATCAACATGGTATATTAACAGTTTTTCAAATTCATGCTGTCACTTCGTTATCTAGCCGCACACTGGCGATAAGCAACAAAACCCCTTTTAAAGGAGCGATAATAGTCATCCTGCCTGGTATATGATTATTTTTTCTATCTGTAAGTAAAGTTTGACCTTGATCACATGTTGCATTCGAAGCGCTACGGCAACAAAGGTTTCTCCGTTTTTTTAAACATGAAATAATTTATTAATCTTTTTTTTTTCACAGAATTATTTTTATAATTAACACTCCAGGAATTTAGGAAGTAAGTGGTCCTACACAGGTTTATCTCAAATTGACTTTTATTTTGACAAAACAAACCACAACAAAGACACTATAAGTAAAAATGAAGGTTTTTTTTAGCAATTAATAAGGAAGAACTTTGAGTATATTACAGCAAACATGTAATTTATTACAGAACAGGGTGTTACATTTCAGTCTAGGGTTAGGACGCACCGTCTGAATATAAAGAAATTATGGAACAGAATATTTGTTTGGTAAAAGTGAGTACAATGAGACTGAAATGAGTTAAACGGATGTATTTACAGTCATTTACAATGAGGAAAAAAATTATTCCCTGCGGATTTTCTACATTTGCCCACTGACAAAAAATGATCAGTCTGTAATTTTAATGGATGGTTTATTCTAACAGTAAGAGACAGAATAACAACACAACCAACGAAAAATGCTCTTCAAAAAAGTTAGATATATTATTAGAAGCACTTTCCTCTTTAAGGGACTCTCTTAAAAGGACGAGAGTCCCTTTAAAAGAGTCCTTTTAAGAGAGTCTCTTTAATCAATCAAACTCTCCATCATAACTAAGACCAATTGCCGGCCAAGGATCCCTTAGCAGGGAATCGAACTCATGTACTCATGTCCCAAAGTGCAATAGTAAATGTCTATGCACAATTTACGAGGCTCCTGCGCAGACTACTACTAGATGGTATTTATGATAAAAATAATATGGGGGCTTAACAGTTAGGCTGCACCTTTTTTCCCAATAATTTACTCATTGTACATTTACTGAGCAAACGTCTACTTAAATGTCACAAAAATCCCTCAGAAACGAAAGTTTAAAAATCTACAACATTTAAAAAACATTTTCAATTCAGCTTGCCTGAAAATCGGCCTTGACCGTAGCCGCGCTACAAACTACAAACAAGTGCTAAATTTGGGTTTACAACAACTAGTGATAATAATTCAAGTCAAATGAGCAGCGCCTTCAGCCCCGGTGTACCCTATCTCTTTAAATACATTCGGCTTAAATGTGCACAATTTAGTTATTTTGTTCAGCTTCGTTTTTCTTAGTTTTCCTTTAAATGGTTAGGAGCTAGAATAGCATAAGGTGAAAAGAACTAATTAGAGGTGAGACACACAGTTGCAGTTGAGTGTTGGCAGGCAGATCATTCCTGAACAAAGGGCATGAACTAAGGGGAGGGTCAGGTGACCCCTAACATAAAACAGCACAGAGAAAAAAACAAATGAACTCAAACGCATGATAACAAACCGCAAGACGAAATGCACAAATGGAGCGTCTAGTCAATATGAGTTAAAGTGTATTCTGGGAATTCACTGACCTGCCACAGTTCTTCTTATTGAAACAAAAAAGCTCAGTGTTTAATATGTAATCATTCTTCTAGAATTACACGATGCATATAAAATGATTAGTATTTAAATTTGTCTCTGCAAATGAAGTACAGAAACCATTCAAACGAGTCGGTACAATATTTCATAGTGTATTGAAACAAGTTAATTGGAAGCTGACCAACCGAGGTAAATTAGAAGGAAAGAAGGAAAATAAGAAAAAAAAAGAGAAGAAGGAAAATAAAAAGAAATGAAAGAAAGCAAAAGGAAAATAATCAGGAAAGAAAAAAGAAAATAATAAAAAAGAAAGAAAGAAAGAGTGAGCAAGAAGAAGGATAGAGAGAGAGATGTAGAAGAAAGACATCCATCCATCCGCTTATTCCTAATCAGGGTCACAGGGATCTGCTGGAGTCTATCCCAGCTGTCAATGGGTGAAAGGCAGGGGTCATCCTGGACAGTTTGCCTGGCCATTACAGAGCCGCATACAGACAAACAACCACACACACTCACACACACACACTCCTACGGGCAATTTAGAGTCACCAATCAACCTAGAATACATGTTTTTGGACTGTGGGAGGAAACTGGAGAACCCGTAGTAAAACCCATGCTAGCACAGAAAGACCCCTGCCATGGAGATCAAATGCAAAATATTTTTTTGTGTTCTTTGCTATATCTCTTAACGGTTTTTATGATTGGCATCTCGAGTCACCCTGAGATTATGTAGACATAGAGGGTTTTCCGATTGCAATCTCTCTGTCATTTGGGGAAATTAGTGGTTGATTAAAAAAGGCTACAGGTTCTAAAAAAAACAATTACAGTGGTACCTTAGTTTACGAGTTTTTCCAGATACAAGTCGTCTCTCTGACGATTTTTTTGCTTTGAGTTGCGAGCTAAAATTTAGGTTACGAGCCAGCTTTAGACACCCAACCGCTAGTTGCCGTAGCGATCGCCTATGCCTCACTTGATAGCTAGTCAGACATGTGGAGTCGACAAGTATAATGCTGTACGTTATACTTAATAAAACCCGTTTATTGCAGTTCATTCAAGACTGATACTTTTGCAGAGAGTTATATGCTCCCAATAGCATCGTTGTTAACAGTAAAGCTTCATGTTAACAACCAGTGGGTTTGCATCTGCGCCGTGTTACGTAACAACTCATTAAAACTTTTAAAACAAAACGAAGCCGATCGTAGCTAATTAGAACACAAATACTGTTTCTCTTCTGCAACAGGTAAAGATAAAGACAAGATAGAAAAATAAAAGGATGTTGTAGGTGTAATTAAACAAAACGTATAGCAAGCATCTTTTTATTTTATTTCACTAAGTCTAAGCTTCCAATATTAGGAAAAAATACATTCTTTTACATTTAATAACATGTTAATTAATAATATAATATATTTATATATAATAATGTGCAGCTTGCGTCTTTGTGAGTTGAGTAACATTACTCAAACAGTAAGTTTTCACTCATCCACAATGGTTCGAGTGTGTATTTTTAAAGCTCAGAATAAAATCAGTCATCAAGCTCACAGCACAGACATACAACAGACCATTGCACTGTTTTAGTATGCATGTATTAAGCAACTAAATAAAATGCTGTTGTTTACATTAACAGCATTTGGAAGATGCACTTATCCAGAACGACTCATTTTTTCATCTATCTGAGCAGTTATGGTTTAAGGGCCTTGCTCAGGGGCCCAGCATTGGTTGTGCTGGGATTTGACATTATGATCTCCCAGTCAGCAATTAAACACTTTACCCACTGAGCTACCACTTCCTGTTACATTTATTCATTTATTCATTTCCTATACAGGTATAGGATACATACCACAATACGTACCACGATACATGGATCACAATACAATATATCAAGATATATATTACAATAATATATTATTATGGTTTATTTATATTATTTATATTATGATTGACCTTTTTTTTTAAAAAAAAGGACCACTGCCCAAATATTAATGTAAATGTAAATCAGATTAAAAATGTCATTTAAATATGTATTGATACTAAAAGTTAAAGTATCGATACATTATGATGAAAGAATAGTAATAGCTGTATTGATAGTTTTACACTTTAACTATTTTTTATATTCTCCTATTAATAAAGAACATAATCTTTTTGACAAGATGTAATGTGCCTCTGCTTGAATACTACACATCTCTGAAACCCTACCGGAAACCATTCTTCTGACAGATATTTTCTCTGTTGATTGTGTTGATCAGAGTAGTGACCTGTTATTAGGTCTTACACATTCCACATCTCTTTAGTGTAACATCACTAAAGAGGTGTTTTCTGGACACAGAAATGCAAGTAGTTGAAATTTATCGGTGAAATTTATAGCTCTGTTCGTAGCTGCAAGCTCACCCAAGCAGATGTTTCATTTCCTAGGTATGAAGTGCAAATTAAAGGAAAGTGTTCCGATTTATCCCAAGCAGACGGAGTGTCTCTTGTATTATCATTATAATAAAATAATTAAAGTCAACCAGAGCATAGATGAAATATAGTGGTTTCTAAAAGGGCATCTCTAAACTGCGTTCCGATGGTAATGACAGCACTTCCTGATGCATGTCTAAAAAAGATGAAACGTATCACACGGCCCCTCGATCTGAGGCTGAGGCTGTTATTTCCTGTTTACTTCTGTATAAATGAGAATCCATCCACCGATTAGCACTGCTACTTTATGTGATAACATTTCCTTAAAAGAAAAAAATGTCTGCCAAAAGGAAGCTTTTTGATGTGATGTGATGCTATTTTATTGTTTTTTTGAAAGACACATTAAATTCCACTCATTCCTGAGAGCAAATAAGCTTCTTGCCTGAAGCTCTCACTGACCAACCTCAAGTGGTGAATTGATTATGTGCTTTTATGTCTTATCCATTGTTTTTTTTTTAATTTTATATTCAGCTCCCAACCCCTTATGTTCTTTTCATCCACAGGTCCAAGGAGCTCATCAAGGAGGCCATTTTAGACAATGATTTTATGAAGAACCTGGAGCTCTCACAAATCCAGGAGATCGTGGACTGCATGTATCCGGTGGAATATGACAAAGACAGCTGCATTATTAAAGAGGGCGACGTAGGCTCGCTGGTCTACGTTATGGAAGGTACGCTTTGAGAAAATATATACTAAAAAGCTGATTCTTTGTCTGAAGTCTCCTATTTGGATTTAATGACTTGAAACAAGGACTTGCAGTAGAACGTTAAGGATATTTATAAGCTGGGTATAGTATGCAAATGCCTCAACCTAATTAATATCAGTGATAATTATTCAGTTATGCTTGTTATAAGTGTTTTTGTTGACTTGCGTTATTGAAATTATTAGCCTTGCACTTTTCTACTGCATGGCACTGCATGTGTGGGGACTCTTTTTGGCCAGACTTTGACATCGAAGCAGTTATTTAATCAACATTGGTTTGCTAGAATAAGAATACCATAAACGCTGAAGCTGAAGAGCATTAAGGAGCAAAAATGACAATGCTAGTTTCGGTGATTGTTCGGGTACCTGTCATTTACCTGTCAGTTAAAGACATCAGATGTTTAAGGTAATGGCAAGATTCTTTTCTTTGAAATTAATAACTTAAGATAAACAGCGTATTTGCTGAGGTTGAGGTTCAGCTGATGAACTACTATCCATGATGATCTGTCAGTCTGACATGCTGAGATCTGAGCAGAAGCAGTGGTGTTTCATAAAGAAAAGTGTTATTAGCCTAGCTGTGATAAAACAACCCAAGTAAAAAACTTCACCAAGAGAGCGAGAACAGAGTTAGAAGAAAAGAGAATAGGGCCAACTACTGTGTCCTGTGGGACACTAGTCAAAAAAAAGTCTGCATGGTCTGCATATGGGCAGCCTTTGCTATACTTCTTTACAAATTCCAAGACCCTTGAGGGTGGACAAGAAATGTTTGGAATTTACTGTGTCAAACGCTGACAATAGGTTCAGGATGATGAGGATGACTGATCAAGCATCATGTCATTTTCCAGTGAATTCCAAGAGAGCAGTCTCTATGAAATGCTCTAGTCTGAGGCCAGTCTGGTTGGAATCTTAGAGGTTGTTGGGTTAGATATAGTGAGCTACCTTATTGTAAACATTGCATTCGAGAATAGTAGAAAGAGATGGCTGAATTCATTGTGGTCTCTATTCTCTGATGTCCAAGGGATCGAGAGGACCATGCTTCCTAAGGATTGGCCTCTTAAATGTAGATGGTACATGAGCAGATAATAATGAACTAATGATGATTGTAGTGATAAAGGGCAGAGGCTCATGCGAATCGATATAAAGCGTTATTAAAAGGGATTGTATTTAGTGGGCATGTGGTAGGATCACAAGACTGGATGATTTGTCAGAACTCTTTTGTCACTAGGTTCAAAAATGTGCAAGTGAAGGTAAAGGGAGAGAAGAAGATAGGAATAAGATTAAAGTGTCAGTCTCACGGAGGAATGAAAAGGAGTTGGGTTCAGGAAGAGACAAAAGAGTGCAGGAAGCTACAGAGGAAGAGGTGATCGTGAAGATTTTTGTAGGAGAGAGATGGTAATTGGATTTGGGAAGAAGACGGCGAGAAAAGGTGAAGAATACTGGGTGATGATCAGAGGTATGAAATAAGGTGGGAAAGGATAAGTGAGGACCAGGATTCAGGGCATTTTCCACCTCGTGTGTGAAAGGGAAGCTGTTGAATGTCAGGGAAAGGGGAATTTATAACAGGCAAAATTTAAGAGAGTTTGAGCTTTTGTCAGTCACTTTGTCGTAATGCACCTCTATCTATTTTTTCACTGACTAAAGCTTGCATAAACTGATAAAATCTTTTTCTCCAGCACTAAATTTTCTGATGCTTTGGAAATTCCTTACACCAGGCGAATATAAACAAAGTGAAAACTAAAACAGATGCTTGACTTATTACTTAATAATAATGTGAAATACTTTGAAGACTATGTAATTGATACCATCAAGATATAAGAATTTTAAGAGCATTGTGTTTTTCTTTTTCTTCAAAATTTTCTCTATTCTATTTCCATTTGGCCAATTTCTGCACCGACATACTAAACCATATGACAGCATCCACCCAGGAGTGGAAAAAGGCTAACTCGTACTTTTAACTACAGTATTTAAAAAAAAAAAAAAAATTAACTTACATGACAAAGTTTGTACAAGTGCTGGAAATCCTGGAAGATTTTGTTTTCAAGGTTAGAAAAAAAAAAGCTTGGATTTTGGATAAAGTGCTTAAAATCTGCTTGTATTGTAATTACATGGCTGATATCTTATGGCATGTTTTTTATTTTAGATAGCATCTACACCTTACATCATCCATTTACATTTACAGCATTTGGCAGACGCCCTTATCCAGAGCGACTTACATTTATCGTATTTATACAACTGAGCAATTGGGGGTTAATGGCCTTGCTCAGGGGTCCAACAGTTGTGACTTGGTGGAGCTAGAAATCCAACCCACAATCTTTAGGTTGGTAGTCCAACACCTTAACCATGAGCCACCACTTCCCCTTCCGCCGTTACGCCTATCTCCATAGTTATCAGCCGCTAGATTTTACTGTTTATTAAGTTTTAAATAAGTCAAAACATTATTTTGCTTTAGGGGGACTTTGTTCATCCCCAGAGCAGTGTGTGACACTTTAATGAAGGATGTATGAGCCTTAATTAACTTCTTTTATATGGTTAAGAATTAAAACCCACTCACAGTCATTATAAAGCTTCAGGGACCAGAGCATTTTTTAATATAAATCCAATTGGTTTTGTTTGAAAGAAGAAAGTCTTGTACACCTAGGATGCCTTGAGGTTGAGTTAATAATGGGGTAATTTTATTTTTTTTGTGAACTATCCCTTTAAGTTATAGTAATATTCTTAAACAGAAGGGAGAAAATGACATTCATATATATTAAACTGGGGCTTCTTTTTTTGTAAGATTCTGGGAAAACATGATAACGCACCTGAAAATTCTAGAAAATCCTAACAGTTGGCTTGAGAAGGCTTTTGCTCTGAATGACTGTCCATCCTGTCATAGTGTTAATGTTTTATGAAAAACACACAAATTACAACATGATTTCTGCACAATGTCAGGGTTTTCGTAGGCTCAGGTGTACGATTAAGCAATTATAACATAGACATTCTTATGATCCTTATTACTGTTTGTCTGAAGTTGGCCACTTTATTGCATCATTTTTTAATTAAGCAGAACTGAATGTTTTAGTTAATGTTTACTATTGTGGTGTTGTGGTAAATTGTGTTTACTATTACTTAGGGATATGGTGGCTTAATGTGTTAGACCTAAAAGACCGGGGTTCGATTCCCAGCACCCCAAACAACCAACGTGGGCCTCTGAGCAAGGCCCTTAACCCCCAATTACTTAGTTGTATAAAAGAAATAAATGTAAGTTGCTCTGGATGAGGACGTCTGCCAAATTCTTCAAATTTAAATGTACTATTGTCCTTACTTTGACACTCTATTTTCCTATTTGATACTGCAAAGCTGTTGTGACACGGCTTGACTTGATGTTGGTTAAGACACAGTCATTAACTGCAGCAGAAACAGCTGTGACAACAGCTAAACTGCTACTAAGGCAAGGTTGTGGAAGATAGATTATACCCCATGACAAGACTGAGTACAGACACGAGACAAGAGAGTTATACTGCACTAGAGACGTCTCTCCTAGTTTTGAAACAGAGTGAGGTTTAAAGATGTGCTGGTCAAGTGTTGGGACAATAAAACCAATTGCATCAGTTGAAAGAGACATCATGCTTCTTTTCCTTCCTAGAATATATCTTCATGGAAATATTGGTGCCCTAAACCATACATTTGATGTGGAATTAAAAAACTCAGAAATGTTTACAGCCTTTCAATGTGCCTTAACCCCAGTTAAACCGTAGTTTCTTCACAAAAAAGCAAATAAAGCAAATTACACATCAAAAAGGTCAGAAAAATCTTTATCGTTTGTCCAACACGTTTACTTGAAACGCTTATAATAAGGAAATTGTACAGAAAACACAAAGCTTCTTCTAAAGGAAAAAACACTCACATGTACTTCAAAACCATAAATGGTTAGGAGAACTTGCCAGAGACAATACAAGAAGACTTTCAAGACTTGAAAGGAAACATCCTTATCCAAAGGACAGGTTTTCTACTTGTTGGGGAATGTATATGCTTTGGTGTGCAAAGGAGAAACATTTATACAATGCCTGCCATATATGCAGCCATATTATAAATAATTTCTTGTAGCCCATAGTGAATTCCTCTGTAACGTATTCTTTAACTATGACATGGGTTATTAAACATGCTTTGGTGCAGTGGTTCCCAATTTTTTTTTTTTTTATCTGAGACCCTCTTTTCCCCAAAAAATATATTCCAAACCCCCTTATCACATTTCATAATATTTTCGCTCTTGGTATTATCTGCATTTCCAGTATTGCTAGCACTGTGAGCCGAATTGGTGAGAGCTGCTTCCTAATCTGGGTCCAGTATGCCTGGGTCATTACTGTAAGCTGCTGAAGGCGAATCAGTGAGACATTTTTGTGGAGGACCAATTACAAATTTGTCCATTTTTTTGGTCAACCAGGGGATCATGGATAAAATTAGCTAATGTAATATGATCGTTCTCCTTAATGTTCACTGCCCAACACTTTTCAAAGGCTGCATTTACACTTCACGTCTTGAAGCCTAATTCTGATTTGTTGACTATATCAGATTTTTTTCGATGACCTGCTTTTAAAAACTGACCTGATCTAATATCTGCATTTATACTATACAACAACCCAATGTAGACGTACTGACCGGTAAATGAAAGTAAAAATGGCCCTATAACCAATGGACGCAATGGACAAAAAAGTTATATATCGCTGTTGGTGTCCACCTGAGTTGACGTCACGCACCACCGGAGCTCATTTAAAGAAGTTTGACTTGCCTTACACTGTCATGAATCATATTCCATCTGTACCACATTGGAGGAAAAAAAATCAGAATTGGGTCACTTTATACGTGCAGTGTAAAAGCCAATATGGTGTGACCCCCAACAGCGCTCACTGAGGCCCCCTTGAGGGTCAGCCCCCTCGCCCCCCCCCCCCCGTTGGGAACTGCTGCTTTAGTGTATTTATTGGTATTCAGCAATGTAGTCTGGGGTCAGAGTGGACCTAGAGACGATACTTGTGCTGATTTTAGAGTGCCTGCCTGGTCATGAGCTGCAATCGAGTCACCCTAGGCTGCTGATTGCATTTAAGCTAGACGGATTTGCTCATTTTAGCCCAGGTGCCAGCTGTGTAGCAGTTCTGAAGCTGAGGTTAAGGTATTCTACTCCATCTAAGGTCATCTGAAGCAATAACCAGACCTGAAAGAGAAATTGGCTTTGGCTGAGTCATTACACTTTAGACGCACCTTTATTGCTGGTTGGTCCAGTTTTGGAGATGTGATGCACCTTATGTGCCTGCTGCCCGAATTGCAGGTTTTGTTGTGAACCATAGGTTTCCGCCACAGCAGAGATGACATTCTGCTTCGGTGTCTTGCTGCGCTTGAATGTGGAGTTGATTGAGATCTGATGGTCTTCTCTATTCTAGTGTTGAACAACAACCCAGTGGGAGGTGCACACACACACACACACACACACACACACACAAACTGTATTCTGCCACCTTTCTCAGCAAGATCCCAGACACTCAGCCTTTTATTTCAGAGTCTATTGTTTTGCAAACGATTGGCTGTTCACCACCGCAAATATCTATATATTTACGCTTTTTTTAAACAAAAAATTCTATATAACTGAATGCTTTTTACTGGTGAAGGTTTTCTATGACTTTTTTTCAGCACTATATCCACAGCCAAACACATGATTTTTAGCGTGCTAGGCTGCTACACACTCGGCGCTTTCTGACTTTGACACTTTTAAGCAGCGGGTCAGAATCTAGCAGCCTGTGCTTTTGGCGTTAATGGGAATTTTCAATTCGCACAGGTTGTTCAGACCCCTCTCACCTGGGAAAAAAAGGACCGGCACAATTTTATTCCTCCTCCTGTTGTCTGCTGGATGTTTTCTAAGACTTTGTTATGTTGGTTGAGGTTAAAATTTATTAGGGAGTGGAAAGGAGGTCAGAATAAAACACATCGATATAAAGATTTTTGTGTTTTTGCACACTTGTTATCCGGAAAAAATCCCTCAGAGATTCAAAGGCTCAGTTTAATACCTTGCAAGCGATACTGAAGCCACATATTAAAACAGAAGACCACCAATTTTGTAAACCAACTGATCCTAAACAGAGACTATTAAACGTTTAAAAAACACCCTTACCCCAAACTGCAACATCGGAGTTAATCATAACCATCTGATGCCATCAGTGTGTGTTCACCAAACCCTCCTCAATTCATTTTTCAATCTTTTTTCTTATTAGTAAATAAATTGTAAAATAATATAAATGTATTAAATTTGAAAAACATGAAATACTTAAACCCCATCTGTAATTCATTACATGCTGCACTGAACAATTGCATACAACAATGTGCAGTTTAGTTCATGTGTGAACATTTCCCCTCATCTTCAGGACCAAAATTAGATGTGTGTGTGTGTGTGTGTGTGTGTGTGAGCAGTTAAATGTATTTAGGTGTGAATGAATAAATGATTAAAAAGTCAATTCATTAATTTATTGTAAGAAAAAATATGGCTTGTGATTGTTAAATATCAGTTGTTCATTAGTGATTGTTTATGATTATGTATTATTGTATGATGTCATGTTTATGACATCATACAATAGGCTGCAGCAGTGGTTTGCTACAGCTTTCTGGATTTTGGCTTTCGCTTGTAACAGTCGCTCGGAATTGTAAAAACACCTCTAAAAATACAGATACAAAAACTACACCCACAAAAAAAAAAAAAAACCCGAACCAGGTCCGAATTTTTTCTATGGCGGTCGATAGTTTTGGGGGCAGTGGTGTAAAAGAGTTGAAAGACAAAACGTGAGACAGAATTTATTTTTTCTCTTTATTTTACAGAATTAAATTTTAGACTTGGACTGTGCACAGATCCTTTATTGTTTTTTAGGTCATTAGAAGAAGTCATGAATTTACACAGATTCTCAGAGCAAAGTGAGAAAAAAAACAGAAGTCGTTTCAGTGTAGGGAGAGTAAAATATACTACACATCTCTCATAACAGCCTGAATTTAATAAACAGTGTGATCTCACGGTCAGGGGCTGTATAATACTTACTGAACTTTGGGTTAATTGGGACTAACCTTTATTAAATATTTAAAAGACTGAAAGTGCAGCAGTGTTTTGCGGGGGTAAAATTTTATATATACTTATATATATGCATGTAAATATAAACATATTTGCATGCGTAATACGTATACATCTGGGGGGACAGCTCATGTTAGATGTTTTGGTTTGGAGGTGGTTTGGACATGTCCAGAGGGGGGATAGTGAATATATTGGTAGGAGGATGTTAGAAATTGAGCTACCAGGCAGAAGATAAAGAGGAAGACCAAAGGGAGGTATATGGATGAGATAAAAACGTGACTGTAGAGGATGAAGAGAATAGGGTTAGGGGGAGACAGATGATGCGCTGTGGGGATCATCCGAAGGTGAAGTAGATACATACAAGTGTTTAAAATAATAGTATTGTGTTTAAAAGGAATATACCGCACATTCTACATCAAGAAAAAATAATCAGTGGTCTGCATTTTTCTTAATAAAGTCAAACATGTACTGTATAAACTAAAAAATGCTTATAGATTCAGTTGTCTTGTGCATCACTGGACTAACATTAGTTTGTATAGCCACGGTTTCTGAGAACTCCTCCATATGTGTGTTACCAACTTCTGGCACCTATAAACAGTTACTCCACCCAGGACGATTGAACTACAGACCACCGTTCCTCTGCATTTTTTTGTTTTGGCTTAGAAACAGCATTTTTTTTTTATGTTGATCTATTGTATTAACGTTCATTTTGTTGGTCTGTTACCAAGATGCTGCTCACTTACTGGTGTGTTTGGGGGTTGTTGTCTTGTTTTAAACACCTATTTTAATGTCATTTCCTCTTTGGCATAAGGCAACATGATCATTTTAAGTATTTTAATGGACTTAAACTGGTCCATGATTCCTGGAATGCGATAAATAGGTCCTACACCATGGTATGAGAAACAACCCCCATATCATGATGCTTGCCCCATCATGCTTTGCAAATTGTAACCATTTTAGCATGTGCCATTTTTTGAACAATGGGAATTCATGGGGGGCTTTTCGCCGATAGCTTGGCTTCACATAGGCGTCTTATAATTGTTAGCGTACTCTTGGGTAACTAGACTTTCTTTAATTGCACTGGAGCTGATCAGTGGCTGATTCTTTGCCATTTTGGCTGCTCTTCCATCCATTCGAATGGTAGTTTTTAGTTTTCTTCTACGTCTTTCTGGTTTAGGCTGCCAAGCATTTGATATCATCACTTCTTTATGTTTTCCCCCGTCTCACATTAACTATTTAAGTCTGCTGTTCTTCTAAACACTTTCTGGAACAACTCATTTGATCCAGATTTTATAAGACAGATACAATAATTGCCTAGTTCATCCTTAAATAAGGGCTACCTGTTTGACACCAGTTTTTTTTTCACACAATGATTTCCCTCTCTAATTAAACTCCACACTGCTATTATTTTGAACACACCCTTTTTATCTAATGATTTAATTACACAGAACTAGCAGCTTGCATGTTATGACTGTTTGGTCTGGTGGATTTCTGGTACTCTACTACACCCACTAGTAAAATATCTGCCTATGATGATATAATTTCTACCAAAACAGTGATTTATATGGTTAATGATGTTAGACTGTTATTACGGGTCTTACAGGTCTACTAATATCCAGAAACTATTATACACTATGTGGCCAAACTCTTTAGACGCCTGATCAAAACCTTTTTTCCCACATAGTAGGTCAAACTTATGGAAGTAGAAGTATAGATAATCGTTTTATGATCAGTTTTTGCAATTTTGAGACCAAAAATGATGCAAAATTTTCAATCTGTTTCATCTTTGATATTTAGTAAAATATACATTACAGAATAACCTTCACTGGTAATGGTTTCTCTGCTGAAATTTTGGCCAATTTAATAAAAGCATTGGTATAAAATTATTTTAATCTAAAGCTTTGGGCATGCATTAAAATGTAACATTAATTGCAAATAGTAATCTATATATAAAATATTTATAAATATAAAGTATAAATAAAGTGGTGGCTCATAGTTAAGGTGTTGGACTGCCAACCCAAAGATTGTGGGTTTGATTCCCAGCTCCATCAAGCCACCACTGCTGGGCCCCTGAGCAAGGCCCTTAAACCCCAGTTGCTCAGTTGTATAAATTAGAAAAATATAAGTCACTCTGGATAAGGACGTCTGCGAATAATGTAAATATATGGTTTATATATATAAAAGGTTAATCTGAGTGCCAGTATCCAGACATCCAATGTGTAAGAGCAGTGCTAATAACACAGAGGTGTTTTTAATATAAATACTGATGAAGTGCAGTATTATGGCAGGTTATTGTACAGTGCAGGGTTTAATTCCAGTAGGCATTAAATCAAATTTAGCATTAATGCCGGAGTTCAGAAGGCCGACAGCTCAGGAGGGAAAAAAAACGCTCCCGAGTCTGCTAGTGCGACAGAGAAGAATCCGGTAATGTCTACCAAATGGCAGAGGATTAAACAGTTCATGGTTAGGGTGAGAGGTGTCCTTGATGATGCTTCTCACCCTCTTTACGCAGCGTTTGAGGTAAATGTCATTGATGCTATCAGTGATGTACTGAGCAGTCTTCACTACCTGCTGGAGGGCCTTCCTGTCTGATGCAGTGGAGATGCTGTGGTACCTGTAGGAAAAATTGAACATATTGCATGATGTGTCAAATTGGCATCTTTTTGTTGTACCACATGAACCGTAAACGACGTCACAATGACGCAGTGGCGGTGAACAAACAAGCTCGTCTATTGAGGTCGTCAAAAAGTGAACCCTTTTTTGTGTGATGTAAACAGAAACCCCTTTATCTAATTATGAAAGCGAGCTATACTTAACCCATGTGAGAATTTGTAACTAGACAGGCGTTGATAGCCGACACGCTTCCTTTTGGTAAACGCACAGCTGCAACGGATTTGCAAACAGCGGTTCGAGCCACTGCCACTGGATAATAAGAGTTGCATAGCAACCTTATTAATGCTGATATTCCCCACCAGCTGAAATAAAACAGCCCTGGTTAGATTCATGCCAATTATTAATCATTTTCAATGGTGCGTCATGTAATTTAAGCTGAATGTGCATGAAGAAATAGGGGTAAATCTCAAGTTTTTTATATATATATATATATATATATATTAATATATATATATATATATATATATATATATATATATATATATATATAAACTGAAATTGTTGTGCGAGCGTTGTATATTCCTACTTGGTGCAAAAGTGATAATGGTATACAATAAATACAGAAAATACAATATATCATATGCATAAAAGTGAAAGTCCAGAAAGTATAGGATATATATATATGTATATATGAAGGTATAGAATATAAATATATAAAAGTAAACTTTACACCATTTACACCATGCAGTCAAACTATGTACACAACTTAAATTACTGATTTGTTCAGTTCATCCCATTGGATGGGAAAGGGGTGGCTCATGCTTAAGGTGTTGGACTACCAGCCTGAAAATTGTGGGTTTGAGTCCCAGCTCCACCAAACCACCACCGCTGGGCCCCTGAGCAAGGCCCTGAGTCCCTAATTAAAGTGTGACTGTAAATATTTTATTATAGATATATAGAAAGATATTACTTAAGGAAATCCGTATTTGATTGTGTTCCGTCAGTGGCGTTTAGCAGCGTATGGATTTGTTCTTGCTCTACACAGTTGTGTTATGGCGTGTTAATATGAGTCGAACATGTGGGGAAGCGTTAGTGAAGCGCGTTCGGAGTATCAGAAAACCACAACGCTCCGACTTTTTTCTCCGACTTTTGATGCACAGTTGCATTTTACACATCTATAATGAATGTCATTTCATAAGAAAAATGTTGTTGCCCTTTAGGACCTGCCATAGTATTTCTTAACTCCCAGTTGCTCAGATGTATAAGATGAGATAAATGTAACTTGCTCTGGATAAGGGTGTCTGCCAAATGCTGTAAAATGTAAATTTTACGTTTTTTTTTTGTTTGGTTGTTGTTGTTTTTTTAAATATATTTTTTACTTTTAAAGATCCAGAGGCAACAGTGTTAAAAAAAAAACCAAGGTAAGAATGTTACATCAAGGGGCACTGAAGAGTGTGACTATAAATAACTTACTTTCTATAAATGCATTCTTTTCAAGGTGATAATTTGGGCTAAATCCTACCTGTTTTCATGATCAATGAAACTCCATAAAGTGAGATCTTGCATGGATCACCAGAATGAAGAGATTGACAGTTAGTTTGTTTGTAACTGTTGTCACCTTGTAGCCCATTCCAGCCTTGTTTAAACCCTCAAATCAAATTTAAACCCAGTTAATATTTGCATGAGATAATGAAGCTGATCAGTTGCATATCTGGTGTTTTCTGTTGATTATTGGTCAACAAAAAAATTCAGTTTTAATTTACATTTTACACACACACGTCCCAACTTCATCGGAATTGCGGTTTGGGATAATTCCACTATCTTCAATTCCACTATCTCTCTTTGACTACTTTGTAGTTTGTCTAGACTGCTGAAGTATAAAGTTGAAATGTTTTAAATCAGAAGTCTTGTATAAATAGCTGTTTTATCTGATCTGCAAATAAATTTGGTCGTCTATCTCATGATAAGATGTAGAGATAGGAAGGAACACGGAGTAGCCTAGCAGGAATGTTAGTGATGCAATAAAAGGGCTGTCACGATTATGAAATTTGGTTGATGATTAATTGTCCAATAAATGATTGCGCTTATGACGATTTATTGCCAGTTTTGGGGCTTTTTTAATGATTAATTGCAGTATTTAGTAAAGCATAAATAATCTTAATGTATCTTTCACAAATAGCGAGCGAAGTGGAGGGGCAAGAATATAACCGCTCCGCTTCAGCACCGCTTCTTCCCGGCTTTTCGCTCATTCCGTACTTCTTCTTTATTTACTACTCGCTCTATATTCACTCCATGGAAAAGTTAGTGCCTAATTAATGCGTGACTGTAAATATTTTATTATAGATATATAAAATGATATTACTTATATGAATTTGTTGTCGCTCTATACAGTTGTGTTATTGTGTGTTAACATGAGTTGAACTTGTGATGGAGCGTTAGTGTAGCACGCTCGGAGCATCAGAAAACCACTACGCTCCGACTTTTGAAAAAAATTGCGCCGCTTCACTTCGCTCACATACTTTGGTTGGGAGTCGGGTGTTGCAGTAACTAAAGTTTTTCCTTTTTGGATAATAAAAGTGCACAATAATTGCGGTTGGATGCAACGACCACAGTCATGCCAAATAATTGCGATCATACGATTATTTAATAATCGTGACAGCCCTAAATGCAATCTTTTTTTAACAAGGTCGCATTTTGAACATCTGAAATAAATGTCATTTCATGAGAAAAAAGTATTTCTTAGTACATGCTTTTACATGCTGTGCTTTCACTCTTTTAAACCTCGGTTTACTTCATAAAATGATAGCAATTTGAAGTATAGCAAATTGAAGGCAAATGTCTGGCTGGAGATGCCCCCACCTACCTGAGGGTTATAGTACATAGAATATGATTACATTTTTAATTCATAGCAACCAAAAAAAAGGGAACTAGCAACCTCGAATGTATAGAACATCACGCAAGGTTTTTATAATTTTTACGCAGTTACTACAGACTCATTAGAGGGAAAAAACAATGCAACAGGAGCATACTGTAGGCTTTATCCGAGTGTATAAGGTCTTTTATTTTGTATGAAATATCTTTAGTTACTTTTGGCTTTTAAACAGAGTCCCGCAAACATCTGGCGCTTTAGTCAGTTTTATCAGGTTAAAGAGAAGGCCAACCAATTAACATACATTAATTTACAATTAAAAATATTTTTTATATTTAAAACAATTTAAATACACGACAATTTTCGGTGGAATAAAAGCCATTCAGTTTTATTTCATTGTCATGTCTACATAATAAAATGTAAACGACTAAACATTCATCACACCGAAACATTATCATTACAAAGTAGAGATTCATACACGTCTTTCTTCTCTGTTTGCATGTCGTGTCCTCTGTGCATTATCATATCAGCCATAACTAGTAAGGATTTATTCCCCTTTCCTCTTTCCCAGTTTCTCTCTGTTCTTTGGACCTGGGATGCTACTACTGCTTAAACGAAAAATAAGAGGCAACAGGCTGCAATTACCATGATGCAAATTACACACCACAAGCATTACACAGTTGCCAAACACTGCTTTTGTTCTACAAAACTCTCGCATCAAGAATCGGACATGTGATTACAGAAGCTGGATTTTGGTGTTCGGTACCAAGTCGTCCGCTAATGAAATAAAGTTTGGTGTTGACGTTTACGGTAATTTTTTGCTTTGACCAGAAAATCTTGTTTAAACGTTATTTTTGGCAACTTCACATGTTAAACACCCTGTTTCACATTGCAGTACTTCAAAATTCTCGATTTAATCAATGGATCAGTTTGTTTCTTACAGATTAATCGTGCAGTATAAGAAATATCCCAGTATTATTCCCAGATACAGAGCAGGTTTATCTACCTTTAGGGCATTTGGCAGACACTTTTATCCAGAGCGTTGATCTTTCTTATACAACTAAACTATTGGGAGTGAAGGGTCTTCTCATGGGCCCAACTGTGAAAAATTGCTGGTGCTCAAAATCGCGCAGCAACTCCCCCATCTACCAGTTGATATACTGGTTAAATTATCTTTTTTCCTCCAGTAAAAATCATTGTTTCTGTGTAAACCGCATGTGGCCCTTTGATGATAATCTACCTGGCTGGAGGCAGGTGCTTTTCCCCAGTGAATCGTTTTATTCTGCCAGCAGTTAACAGCGCTGTCTCAGCTTGGCGTGGAACCAGTAGCATGCATGTGCAGCCCACGCTGTCTGTTTCATTCTATTCTTTTACCAAGCGCTTTCTCTAGGGAAAGACATAACATTAAAAAAAGTCGAAAATAAAAAGAGTTAAACATATTTTTCAGGGGGTGGGGTGGATAAAGACTTGAATATCAAAAGCTAGGCACAGTGCCTTGGGTATTTTAGTATTTTTCCACAGAGTACTGCAAAACAAGATATGCAAAATGATCACACACAAAAAAAAATTCATTCCCTTTTGTATTTGTATTACTCAGTTTAGTTTTTTTTTTTAATTCAGTTTTTATGATTGTGTTTGAGAAAATAACACATTGAAATCATTTTTTCTTTGGGCTGGAATAAGTTTGAGAATATGCTGCACACATGGCACAGTTTAATAAATCTCTCAAGAAAAAGACATAGTGTTGTAGACTGGCCTAGACATTCCTAAACATCCACTCTTTTAATCCTTTGCTAAAATCTGTCATCGACAGCTGATTAATGGACCAATTCTGGTCATGACCAAAATTTTAATACACTTTCCTGCAGTGTGTCTTATTCTACCACAACCGTTTAACCAGGAGCCAATAGGAGCTCCAAACCTGATGATGCAATAACTTCAAACTACGTAACCTACCAACTACCTTTAACCCTTAATGTAGATAGATCTGTCTTGGAATTTCAAACAAAATTAAAGAAAGTAGAGTTCTTTATTTGACGCTTATTTAACTTTTGACCCCAATGTTCAGAACAATGTTAGAACCTCTTACTTTCATCTCGAAAAACATTGCACCTGTTCACCCCATGCTGCCCTTTCCTGTGGTGGAAAACTGATAAACACTTTTGTTTTCTCCCGCATTGATTACTGCAATGCTCTGCTTGCAGGTGTTTTAAAGACCACCCTACATAAATTGCAGCATATCCAGAATTCAGCAGCAGGAATCCTGGACTGATAAGGCACCTTATTATTAAGCAGAACTTTTAAATGTCTATGCTCCTACGCATAATCGCCGCTCCTCTGATTCTGGTTCTCTCAACACGGTTACGCTTTTGAGGTGCCTCACATTTCCACCTATGCTCCCAAACTCTGGACCTCTCTCCTCTACAATATGCTGAATCATTTCAAACTCACACTTTAAACTTGTCTATCTGTGATTTTGACCTATTTTTAAGGTTCCTTTATACTGTTTTTTAAAAAAAAATTTTTATCTGTATTATTTTATCTGAATTCACTTTTAAAAGTGCTATATAAAAAAATATATTATTATTTTATTATTATATTATTATTATTATTATTATTATTATTATTGTTATTATTATTAAACCACCTCGGGAACAAGTCAGGTGGACAGAACAACAAGAAGCAAAACTTATTGAGACAAGTCATGAAATTAACACTACAGACTGTCGTTCGCTACTAGCTACCATTTTGCGAGAGAATGCAGGTTACTGAACGTGTCACGGATAGTGTAAAACCCCAGACGAGACTTGTGTGCGCCGGTTTTTGTTGCTTCCTGTCTGTGGTACAGTCTGACATTGGGACACCTGAGATCTTACAGTGTAACAAGCAACAATTGGAGAAAAGTAAAAAATCGCACGGTCTAATCCTGTGTTAAGACACAACCGGCCTATAGGAAAGCCTATATCCACACACACTAGCAAACGTTGCTTTTAAGGATATTGTGTCATGGATATTATTAAACGCATGCTGTAAAGACATATGTCAATAATTTGACTTAAACAGGCCACAGATGGCGCTTTATTTACTTTAGTTTTATGTCTCGTTACTTATTCAGTGCCTGATTTTAGTTTGACACTATAGATCTAAAACAGCTAGAGACTAAAATGCCTTAAAGGCACGTACTTAAGATTCTATTATCACCCTCGGGTGCACTGTTTGATTTATAGTAAATACACAGGAAGTGTAATGACTGGTGTCCCGCAGATAAGGATGGGCTTGCTTTGGATTTTGGTTCCCCCCAACACTACCACCACAACCGTCTGTCACCTGTATCTTTCTTACTGAATCTCATATACATTTTATCTATCAAGGAAAAAAAGCTATTATCCAATCAATACAATGTAAATCATTGAATGTATGCTATGATTGCTATGTATTCTACAGACTTCAGAGTTTTGTCTGACTGTGTGTCTGTATTTATGGAGAGGGTTTTTTTGGTTGGTTGATTGTTCGTTGATCTTCTAAATAAGGCTTGATACCCTAAGGAAGGTTGACCTATTGGGTCTTTATTTTTTACTTACTAAGTTTTAAAATGAACAAATATGAAACATAAATTTGACCACCACTAAAATGGGTCATACCATTTTTACAACTATACCGACAGTATTGTTGCCAGAAGTCATCAAGTCTCATAAGTAATAGTCGCTGAATTTCTTAGCCTGGGGGAATTTCTGATTCTGGGGAATATTCATCTAAAACATTTCCAGCTGGGTTGAAGGGCCAGTGCTTGGTATGCAGCATAAGGGTAGGATAATGCCAGCTTGGATTGGCACCACTCCTTCACTGCCCCAGCACTCTTTTCATCGCTTCATTGGTTAGGCCCACTATGGACCTCTTGCTTAAAGCTTAAGAGTTAATTAGAAAGGCTTTATGGCTGGCAGACATCCTTAATAAACAGACTAGGTCTGAGGGCATGAAATCACCACCCTTATGAAAGATGTATAAGACGACAGATATTAAGAGGTGGCACTGGGTGATGATGATGGTACACAGACTCAAAGCTATAGTGGGACTGTGGAAGCACTTGTTAGGTAAAAAAAATGTATAGAATGAATTATACACGTCAATTAAACACACACACACACACACACTAATTTTAAATTATTAATATTAATAAAAACCAACAACACATGCTGTTAGAACCAGTAGCCCAAATATCCCTATAAAGTCAAAACTAAGACATTTGGTCTGGAAATTCCAAAGAAGTTTCCCCCTAACCAAACACACTGTAACAAACGTTTGTGGGTGTGCTGGTTGTTTCACTAAGTCTGAAGCATCGTATGCTGTCCTGTAATTTATTTTTTTTTCCCTTACTGGAACTAAAATAACTGTTTTGGCATAAGGGTGCCCCTGTGCACAAAACTCCATAAAGACGTGGTTGGAGTGAAAGAATTTGAACCCCATTAAACACGACTGGAATTAATTGGAACGCCGACTGCACCCCAGTCAACTCTCTTATAATACCAGCCATAACTATACTCTAAAAACTTGTGGAAAGCCTTGCTAGAAGTTTGGAGTTTATTTTAGGAGTAAAAGTGGCAGTGCAGTGGTTAAGGTGTTGGACTGCTAATTGGTAAATCGGAGTTTGATTCCAAGCACCACCAACCTGCCACTACTGGGCCCCTGAGGAAAGCTCTTAACCCCCTATTGCTCAGTTGTATAAAAGAGTTAAGTGTAAGTCGCTTTGGATAAGGACGTCTGCCCAATGCTGTAATTGTATATGAGAACTGAGTTTCATATTCAAACTTTTCACTATTGATTTCCTGGTTCAGGTGTGTTCAGTCAACCAAAATCTGAAAGATCCTGTTTTGGATAAGGGTAATTAAACACGCTTAAAACAGGTAATCAGCAGTCGGTAAGGCAGGGGTAGCGAAAAAAAAAGCAAAACAAAGTAACTTAAGGTACATGGGATACCCAGCCTTAAATATGACCCTCAGTTGTTAGATCAGTCTTTTCACAGGTTTTTAGATCATGTCTGTGGTAATATTATTAGAGAGATGAGGCTTGTTGTGCAGTCGGTGTTTCAGTTCATCCCAGTTGTGTTTATTGGGCCTCAAGTTCTTTCACTAACAATAAGACACCATGAAGGGGAAGTGGAAGCGCAGTGGTTAAGTTGTTGGACTACCAACTTGAGGACCCGGGCTCGGTTCCCAGCCCAAGCCACCACTGCTGGGCCCCTGAGCAAGGCCCTTAACCCCCAATTGCTCAGTTGTATAAAAGGGAATATTGTAAGTTGCTCTGGATAAGGACGTCTGCAAAATGCTGCAAATGTAAAATGAAGCAAATGTGCTTTGTGCCTTGGTTATATTCCTGTTTTATATTTGTTAAATGATAATGGATAATTATTTAATAAACAAACTTTTTAGAGTTTTATGTGGTTCATTAAAAAAAAAAATTTGTTAGTTCTGGATTTGGTTGCCAGTGCCAACAGTAACGTCAGTTAAACTCCTGTTTAAATGTGAAGAACCACAGAAAGTCTGCATAGACTGTGTTTTTTTAGACTGCTAGAAGCCACAAGAGGCATTGAGTAAATTGTCTGTTTCTGAGAAGCACCCAGGTGTTCAACACTCCGCATAACAATAAGTTCATGCAAATGCAGGGGTAATGTCTATCCGGGAGCAGAGAAACAATCACACAAACACATAATAGGTCTAATTACCTACTTAATCATAGATTGCTGTCCAAAGCAATATCCTGCTTGTAAGCGGAGAGACATTTTTGCGTGATAGATGTTTTTTTATAGAGACAAATAAACCGATATGATATGAGCATGTGACCAGATCTACACATCAATTGGGGCTATTTCTGACAGTGCGACACCAGAGTAAAAGCTTAATGCAATTCAAGATCTTTTTTTTTATCCTCTAATCTTCCAGGTAAATTGATGAAATAGTTTCAGGAGAAAATATGTTTGATGGATGCTGTCAATTACTTATTTATAAAGGGTTTGATGATTAATTAGATGGATCCATCATGGCAGTGATTTGTCTTTGAATTAAACATTTGTGTCACATCCCATTATTTTAAGGGTTTGGCCCAGCATTACCTATTAACCAGTGATCAAAAAGCAAACAAACCATTTCATACAATTTCCATGTCTGATGTCTTCTTTTTTTCATCAATCCGTCTACTTTCTGTAGCACTTATACTACACAGGGCAGAAAATGGGCAGGGTTGGGGACCTATATTCCTTGAGTTAAGTTGTTCTGATTGTTTTCCACTTACCACCAACCCTACCCAACCCACCTACCCCTTCCTTACTCTGGTTTAAGTGTGTTCAGTCAATCAAAATCTGGAAGATACCATTTCAGTTGAAGGTGGAGTAGGGGAAAACCTGGTGATTTGGTATCTGAACACACCTGAACCAGGTATTCCACAGTGGGTAGGGCAAGGGTAGCTATAATTTATAAAAAAAGAAATAAAAGCCCCGTTACTTTGTCATTGGAAAATTCCAGAACAGGATGTCAGGATGCTTTGTAATTTCTGTCTTTGACAGTTGGTCAACATAGCTTCAACAACCTTGAGTTGCTCTTAACTAGCCATATGGAAAGAATAGTTTTTTTTTCTCTCCCTGCGTGTACAGTTATTTTAGTTTTAGTTCATTCTTCAAAAAATAAACGAACTAATTTAAACTATTAAGAAAGATAATCGCTGTAAATACGCCACACGTTTGTGTTGATGAATAACAAATGTGTGCTGTTTGTCCTGAAAGCTTTGTATCTAATGACTAGCATGTGCCGGCATTAAAGGAAAATAACGACTCTCAGCAAGATCTTAGTGCTTCTCTGGATGACTCATTGAAATTTTTAGAACTTTCAATAAGAGATTCTGTGACCAACACATCAGCCCTGTGATTAGAGGAGCAACAGCACACACACACACACACACAGACATGCACACACATGAACAGCTTAACAATAGTGTTAGCTATCATATAATATAGTACAGAATTCCAGCAGGGGGTGGGAATATAATTAAAAGGGGAATTGATGAAAAGAAGAAGAGTACTGAATGTGATGTTTCAATGCATTTGTTTAAAGAATTATGTCATTAAAAGTAATGTATTTATTAAAAACAGTTATATTTATGGTGGATGCACGTATATAGAGCAACTCATTTTTTAATCCAACTGAGCAGTTGAAAGTTAAGGGCCTTCTACCGGGGCCCAGCAGAGGCAGCTTAGCGGTGTTTGGAATTGAATTCATGATCTTCCTATCAGCAGCCATTGTTTAAATTTTATGGTAATAGATCTATCTATCCACCTATTCATTCATTCAACCCTCCGTCTGTCTATCCATCCATCCATCTGTCTATCCTATCCATCGTCTACCCACATCCTGGGAGCCTGGAGTTTATCCAAGCATGGGGCACCCTGGATGGGGTGCCTGTCTATTTTAAGTCACAACAAGTCACACATGCACCTGAACATCATAAACATACTGTGGCCAGTTCAGATATGTCAGTAAGCATACAGTTGATGTCTTTGTATTAAGGTAGGAAAGCGTAAAAACCCACATTTTACCCATGGAGCACAAAAAAGACATGCCAGCTTCACACACTAGGTGGAGGTGAACCCCCATACCAACACACACAGTAGATTATTATAATTGTTAAAACAATTGTAATTGTATTGTTTTTATTTGAATATACATCTATTTTTGGCATTTGACAAACCCCTTTTTCCAGAAAGAAAGAACATTTATCTCATTTTCAATCCAGTAATTAAGGAATAAAGGGCCTTGCTTGGGGGCCCGGCATTGACAGCTTAACCATTAAGCTTACACTTTCACCTGTTACCTACATTCAGTTTTCCAATGTGAATAATTGCCCATTTGCATGAAAGGGCAGTGTGACACACTCAGAGAAAAGTGTTTTCTACCCTCTTCCTAAGACAAAGCTCGTATGAAGGATTGGCTACTGAGTAAGAGGGACGGTTACCTTTGTCTACCCTTAGAGCATGGCGACCTTTGCTCCTAATTACTGTCGATTGTGGTAATGTCTGGATTCAGCCATGTAAATTGATTTTACAGAGCTAAATTATTACAATCTATATTTGTTTGGGGGGAAAAATAAATCCATAGGAGTGTTTAAAAGAATGTGTGTTCCTCTGTAAGGCACAACTATAATGTTTTTTATTAGAGTAACAGTCATTTACTGATGGTAGTAGAAAGGTTTAGCTCTCCTCTTAAAAATTTCAACACAATACAGTAACAATAAATTTTAATTATTTAACCATGTGCCTTTTACTTCAGACGAATTTTTGTAATATCTGGAAAACTAATTGGTTTCTTCTCTTTAAGCTCTTCTGTTTTATATGAAGTCTGAAGTAGTTCTTCAGTGCTATTTAACAAGTCTCAGTGGATCAGTTGCAGCTCTTGCTAACTTTTCTTAGCCCGTCAGATAACTTGCAAACGGACCCGCTGGGATTTGCATCGCTGGTCACACTCCGACTCCTGGACTACAAAAGAAAATGAACCAGTTTTTTCATTAGTTAGAAAAAGCACAAGCTGTGTGCATAAAGGCAAACAGAGGTCTGTCATGGTGTGCAGAAGTCTGGGTTGATATTTTGCCAAGTAATCCTGACCACCTGACGTGTGCTGAGAAGAAGTGTTAATAGAAGGGGTGGGAAACCCATGTTCTGTTGGTTCGTTTGTCCTGCCCTAGAATGCAGAATGAGCAGTGGGTAGGGTAGGGATAGTTGGAGAAAAAGCAGCAAAAAGGAACTCCAGAAGCATGGGTTGCTCGCCCCCCTGGTTAACAGTCGAGTCAAGTCACCTTTATTTATGTAGCGATTGTTCTCAGTTCTCCTCCGACCAGATGAACCAGCAGGTGGTTCTATGCTGCAGCAAAATTAGAGACTGTGCAGATTCTAATTCTCGTATTTTTGTCCAGACTATTTTGGAAATGATGCAGAACAATACATACTCTAATACACTCTATTTTATTATCTGTTTAGCTAGGCTGTGGTATTGTTTGTGCCTTGCACAGCATCCTGTCTAAAAAAGGGCATCCATCTGATGTGACCATGAGTTGTAAATGGTATTGTCTCAGTTTTCTGAGTAATGATAGGACTGCTACACGCGCTGCTGGAAGCCATGCATGTTTCAATGACCCCTGCTGTGAAGACTCATGTTTTTTTTTCTGCGCTTCATAATGTAGAAAGCTTTTCAAAGCTTCCAAAGAAAAGATGCCTGTAAATGTGGTGTCCAGCATAAGGAAGCAGAAGCAGGGATATTAGGCCAGGTGACTGGTAGCTTGAAACAGCTGGGTGTTAGTTAAAGACAGTGAGTAAGTATTAATTAAGGTGAGTAAGCCTGTCTAGACTTATTGCTTAGAGTCTGTCAAAATTCTATTACACTTCATCTATCTGTATAAGTATGTACATGTTACCTACAGACGACTTGTTTCTGCCGATCGCTGAATATATACTTCCAGGTCATACATAAACTATATATCTTTTGTTTTTTGAATTTCTCCCTCTTTTACCCCCATCCCACCATTTGTTCCAGTAAGATTTGGGGGAATTTGCTTGGTCCACCCACTGCTTGTGAAAAGGAATGGCGGGGAGGCCTAACGTGAGACTGACGCTTTATATGAAAAGTTATTTAACTTAATGTTGAAATCGAGGTAAACAGAACACTGTTAATGATTATCACCTTCCATTCATGAGCTGAGGGGGTACTTTTCTCCACTTACATTTACAATGACAAATTTACAATTTTATTTCATTTATACAACTGAGGCCTTGTTTAGGAGCCCAGCAGTGGGTAGTGCAGGGAATTGAACCCACAATTGTCAAGTTAGCAGTCCAACACTTTAACCACTGAGCTACCACTTCTCCGCTTTTCTCAAAAACTATGGGTTCAAAAGACATCAATGAAACTGTGGACTCTGCAGTGGATATTCTCCACTTGTATAGCTTGTATAGCTTTCAACAATGGAGGTTTTTTTAAACAATTGGTTGCTGGTGTGCTGTGACTGGTGAAAAGTGTACAGAACATAGTTAGTCTATGTTATATGTTACCTTAATCTAAAGAATGATTGAAAACCCACCATTACTGCATCAAGGTAAAAAAAAAGCTATATCAACATGGCGTCAAAAATTCATGGCTTTGTTTTTTTTCCTTTAAACTACGTACATTATGTACATTCATAATAAATCTTAACAATGAATGTGCACAGAATTAATTCACAATATACCCATTTGGTGGTACCGTCCATATAAGGATTTCCTTGTCAGGCTTTTCTTAAATTGTGATTACTTGGACCATTCAAAGACATTGATCATCTTCATTTTCCAAAAATGAAGCCATTGAAGCCATTGTTATCATGTAAAAAGTACATTTTTATGTTCCACTGTCTAAAATAATGCATGAGGGTTTTGTTAAAAAAAAAATTGGTATTCGGAGACTTGCTATGATACAGACTAAATTTTAGATTTGCGGCCAAAAATGTAGTTCGATTAATTTTAATTAGCTTTTAATTAAGTTTTTCATACCTCAGCTAAGTTTTTCAGTACCTCAGCTTTAAAAAAATAATAAAAAAAAAACAGAATAAATAATACAAAGTTTTAAAATTAATGGCTGGCTGTCCCTAATGAGCAAGAGTGACAGAGAAAAACTACCTGAGATGATATTAGGAAAAAAACCGAGAAATAACAGACTAAAAATGAGGAAGAAAAAACCGAGAAAATTGTGTGTGATTATAATAACAGAGAAAATAACTAAAAATGATACAACTTGTGTGATTATAATAACGCCCTGTTTTATTACCCAGGCATTCGTTCTATCTATTGCCCTGTGTGTTGTGTACTTCATTTTTACATTCTTTTTAGACTGATTTGCCATTTCCAAATTACCTGTAGTGTCGATGTGTGTATCTGTGTGTGTGTGTGTGTGTGTGTGTGTGTGTGGTTGTGCCCTATGATGTGTTTACACCCTGTCCATAAGTTTCCCTACCATGTGCCCTAGGTCCTCTGGGATAGACTTGCTGCTGTCCTGTGTATTGTAAATGATGCAGAAAATGGATGGATGGATGACCAAGCTGATTAGTCAGCCACAGATCTGGGATCAGCACACTGACTGGCTGCTCAGTGAAGTGTGTAAAGACAGTTATAGCGTTTGAGCGCTCGCTCCAGAGGGCATTCCAAAGCCAGAGTCTTAGTAATCTGACAGCTGAGGCTTCAAAACACATGGTGTAATGTTTTAAAACAATAAAAATGGCCCTGATTATGCAGTGTTTTAAGTATTTTATATACACACTCCCACTTTTTTTCTCAACTAAGGGGATTAAAATATTAAAATATTTGTCCCTATTCAACTGACTTTATAAACCACAAATTCAAAGAAGTAGAACAATTCACTTTGTTGATACAGTATGTGGCAGCCAATCAACAGCTGGCAAAAATTTAGTAGACCAATGGACACTTTATCACTCTCTCTTAGCAATTGTCCTCCGACATTAATTGAGGACACAGCCACTTCTCCACCTCTGCTGAGGACATTGTTATACCACCTCTATTGAACACCTTATGACTCTGCCTCCTATCAAACGTCCTTCCAATTCCAGCTTCTTGAACTCCAATGATGCATTTTGACTCGCCAGTTACTCCAGTCTTCTTGCCACATGTGAACTACTTGCGAAGTAGTTCAAGTCTTCTGTCAAAATAGTCAGAATGTCAGAATTTAACTTAATAAGCATTTGTAAGTTCTTGGAATACCCCATTAAATAGGGTCATTAAAAAGCAATAAATGTTAAAAAGTTAAAGTATGAAGGGATTTGGACTACTTTTCATTTTGCTGCAAGACTGTATGAACTTTATTTAGTTGATCAGAACTGTTAGCAAAATTGCATATTTTTGGTTACATTGGGTTTTAAAAAGGCATCTCACCTCTTGCTTTTCTTTTCTGCCTATGCCGATGACATTCGTACACTACCTTTTGCTTAATTTCAGGACACTAGAGCTCTGCACCAAATAATGATTCTTCTGTCCCACATCTTGTATTTACCAAAGACACAGTTGCACTGCTTCCTGCCTATAGCCCTGATTCCCCAAGAATTTTGTTGTCACCACCAATGATGTTGTTACTCTGCTTTAGCTTTCCATGTGGACATTGTAGCTTGAGCAATGTTGCACCACCTCTTCTCACCCCCGGAAACATTGTCCAACTTCTTCCTGTATAACCTATAGTCATTTCAGCTTGTCTCTGCCGAGCACATTGTCTCTTCACCTCTGACTTTAATCGAGGAAACATTTCCACCTCTGCTGAGGACATTGTTATGACATCTCTAATGAACAACTCTGCATCCTATCAATTGTCCATGCAATTCCTGTTTTGAATAATGCATTATAACTTTCCTATATCAAGGATACTGTTGGTCCAGTCTCACTGAGAAACTTCCTCAGTGTTTTTACTCTAGTCGATGCCAAATTTTACTCTTCTTGCCACCTGTGAACAACTTGCTTAATAGTTTAATGTTTAATTCCTGTTAAATTGGCATCATCGTTTGGCCTTAATTCAGGTTTTTCGCATCACAAGCACTTGATTAATGCAATTTTCCATTGGTTAATAAGTGAGGCAGTGGTAGTCTAAATGGTTAAGGTGCTAAGTTGTTGATTGGAAAACCAGGAAGACCTAGGTTCATGCCCCACTGCTGCCAGTCTGCCACAGTTGGGTCTTTGAGCAAGACCCTTAAACCTTCCTGCTCCAGGGGCGCTGTATCAATGCTGACCCTGCACTCTGACCCCAACTTTCTGAGCTGTGAAGAAACAAATTTCACTGTGCTGTAAAGTCGGTGTGACAAATACAGACATTTACATTATTTGGCGCTTTTTGCTCATATAGCATGCCCTTCTTTGTGTCTGTTTGCTTAGATGTGTTGCAATTGTTGCAAATCTTACAACATTAGTGTTAAGTTTCTGCCATTGCCCTTGAACCAATCTGTACTAATCTAATTAGTATATATTACTATTGAAAAATACTTATGTGCTGTTAATCCATGACCTTAAACAATTCCCAATCATTTACAAAGTCTGTAATTAAGAAGAGATGTATGACTTCACCTTTTTTTAATCTGAATAAACATATTCAAGTAGCAGTCCTGATGTAGTAGCAGCATTAGACAGGAGTTGGGAATTGGGGATTAAAAAAATATCATGCCTTTGTGCTTTTTCCTACACCTTATATCGCCGTGTCAATCTTTTGAGATAAAGCTGTCTGCTGATGACAAGAATCTAATCAATGCAGCAAATACCCAAAGAGAGGGTAGATGAAGAGTTAGGTGGAAAGTGGGGGTTTTGAGTTTAGCTGAAAAGCTGATGTTTGATGCTTTAAGCTTTACTACACTGCTGTTAACATTCAGGTGTCCGCTGAGCTCTGTGCAAGCAAAGTGTTCTACTGCACTGTGTTGACTTAGTGAAGGTTTATAGCTTTTTTGAATAATAGCCGAGAAAGCAAGCGGCAGTGGAGCAAAGCGTCTAAGTCAAACCTGCTATGCGATGTTTGGATTAGCTTGGCTGATAGCATCATGCCAGTAAATGTGTGTATGTTTGACGTTCTGTGCCTGCTATGTGCCCTCTTTATGGGTCAGGGGATTTTTATGGGTCAGTGCTGCTCAGTTAGTATTTATATTAGAGTCTAAGGCTTTACTGATGGGAAGTCCGTCCCTTGCAACCATGACTGGCTTAAATATAAATTTCTTTAGTGAAGCAATGTTTTATAACGCAGAACTAGTAAATTCGCAAATCTGATTGGATAAACGTTTGACTGACATGTGTTTGTATTAAAATGTTTATATAAGAACAGTACATTAACAGAGACAGTGTTGTTTTTGTAACGTTTTCTGTTAGAGAATGTTGATTTAAAATTTTGGGAGGAGTCTCCAGTGCCAGCGTTATAAATGCCAATTAATTTCCCGACATGTGAGAATTGAGGGCTATAAATTTACAGGTTTTCTCTGTTACTTTGCTTAAACAAATTATTATTGTCAGCTGCTACAAGTTCTTTTTGTAATTCGATCAAATAACCTGCAAATTATTTTGTTATAAGCATTTTGGGGCATGCTGTCGGTTAAAAATAATAAACTTTTGATTGTTTTCTATAGCAGCTGTCAGGTACTGATGAGGAGAATGCTGCGAGTACTGTCAAATAAACCTAATCCAGAGCAGTGGTCAGGTGATGTACATACAGAGTCCAGAGGATGAAGCAGAAAATCTGGAATGAGCAACAGTTATTCCATTACAAAGTGTAATGCTTAATAATATAAAACAATAAAAGTTTACTTTACAATAAACTATATATAAGTTATATAAGGTAAATATGTCATCAAACACCTGTTTACAGTCTCTATCTAGGCAATGGGGATTGCGGAAGTGTGTTTGTAGTTTGCAAAGGTTTGCACCAGACTTGTCTATTAAATCATCTTATTTTTTAGTTGCAGTTAAGGCTGCAACAAACGATTATTATATAGTCGATTATTCAACAATTATTAAAACGATTAATTGGCAATCATTTTAGCTTATGCAACTAGTTAAATTATGAGGTTTTGACTGATACATGAAACTGAAACATGGCAATCACTTCAGCTTCAAAAATGTCCTCTTAATTAGGCTGCAATTATTTTACTGTTTTTTTTTCATTTGGCTTATTCAATTCTACAACTTTTGCAATTAGTTAATATATAAAGTTTTAAATTATACATACTAATAAAACAATAGAATCACTTCAACTTAAAAATGTTAAACAATTATGTTAGTATTGATCACACATTTTTAAGTACTCAAAGCGATACTGACACTGTTTTCCAACTTTTATTCTGTTAAAATGTGTTAAATCTATCTATAATCAGAGATAGATAAAACCATAAAACCATAACAGGTTATTTTGTTGGTAGTTTTGTTAAACTTTCTTGCACTGTACCAGTTCAGGTTTTAGCCGTATCTTTTTCTGTGTGAGCACTAAATAGCTACAGCGCCACACTGGTTGAACTGCGCTATTGCAGGCTAGTTCATTATGACAGATGAGATCAAACAGCAATCGGAAAAAAAAAATTAACAATTTTTTTAATGCCGACTAATCGTTTCAGTTCTACTTGCAATCTTTGGCCACTAGAAACACAAGAAAAACATAAACTTCATTTATTACAATTCAGTAAATTGAGACAAACATGCAAATACCAAGAACTTTATCAAAACTTCGGAGCAAATATCTGATTCTAACTATTATAATTATTTACGTCAGTGATTTGCGTTACTTCGAGTTTATATTGTGTCCTAATATCCTTTTATAATAAGACTTTCATTCCCACGTTGGTCTGCTTGAATTTTCAGTCTCGGTCTGTACTGCTCGGTTTCCTGAAGAATGTGCTCTATAATTGTTTTCAGATGGCAAGGTAGAGGTGACCAAGGAGGGCATGAAGCTGTGCACCATGGGACCAGGCAAAGTGTTCGGCGAGCTGGCCATCCTCTACAACTGCACCCGCACCGCCACTGTTCAGAGTAAGTCATCGCCCAGAATTCATAGCAAGTACACTATTGCTGGCCCTTAAGTTATTGAAGAAGCAGAGAAAGAAGCAGCACATGTGCACAGTCTCTTTCTCTCTCTCTCTCACGCACACACACACACACACACACACATGAACACTCACAAACACACACACACACATTCAAATCGCCCTACAACTTCATGCAGTGACTTTGTCACCATGGAAACCTTTGCATATTTTTTTTTTGCTGTTCTGTTGCCAATATAGTTCTGGCAGTTATTTTCGAGGGTAACTATGGAAACACACACATACACACACACTTTGACATTCTTCTGAAACTTTATTTATTAACTGTGCCATCATGGCAGCCTATACATATTCTTTTGATAATGTAGTTCCACCTGACACATTTTGAGGGTAAGTTTATATATCTTTATGTCATTAAAACCTGTGTTATTTCACTGTCTTTTGGTAATGTAGCCACTCTGACACACACACACACACACACACACACACTTTTTTGTTTTCTTAAGTTAATTTATTCTTCCTGCAATCCACATGCATGTCACATCCATGCCTAAGTAATTTCAAAGAATAATCAGAATCGGTGAAGCACAATGGAGCTGATTTTTTCCCCCCTCATTACACCAAAACACACCACTGACAGATATTTTTTCTTTTTCAGTTTGATTGCTAAATGCACATTGATTTTATTTAGATCAAATCGGTTCTGTCTACACTGCATGAGACATTTATAATTAACAGATTACAGCCCACAGAAAATGTGACAAAAAAGAGATTTGTGTGGTTTTACACATGATGTTTGGTGTGGCTTTGTACATGACAGCGTGAGTGAGTGTGAGTGTGACAGTGTGTTGAGGTAGAATGATGGGGGAATTCCCAATCCAGCCATCAACGTAGCACCATTCTGACAAGGAGAACTAAACATTCAGGTTTTTTCCCCCTCATATTGTTCTTTGCTGCAAAAGACAAATTTAAACACACTCTCTCTCTCTCTCTCTCTCTCTCCCTCTCCCTCTCTTTATCTCTTAAAAAAGAATGCAGAAATATGCATACTATGTATAAATATACACATGCTGTCAGCTAAACAAGAAACCACAAGATGGATCAAGACAACCAACCTGACCCATACCCACACACAGGTTGGAGAGACCTTCTAATAATTGATTTTCAATAATTTGACATTTTCCAGAAGATATTTGAGCATCTGGTTCCCTGTATAAAAAAACAGCATGGATGGCCTGGTTAACTGTAAATAGTTAAATAGTTTCTATAGTCTTCTATGAAAAAGGTGTGTATCCTGCCATTTCTCCAAGAGATTAATTCCAAACATTTACGACAGGTTGAAGCTTGTTCGTAATTATGATTGATCTGTAATGTCTGTAGAAATTATGCCTTAACACAGTATGCAAGGTTTTGAACTCCATTTTAAGTGTTTTATTAGTGTTGGATGATTAATTAAAAAGAAATCCGATACGAAAGATAGAACTGACACACCATATTGAATATATTTCTTAATTTAAAGTGATATTTTTTGGCAGAGGTGAAATGAGGGAGATAGAGAGAATAAGGTGGGAGACCCGAGTCGGAGCCAAACCCAGGTTGCCAGAGCGCACGTGGGTGCCGGTGCCTTAATCCACTACACCAAAGCGCTGACCCCATATCTGATATTTATTCATTCATTCATCTTTTATACCTGTTTCTTCCTCAATTCGGGGTCACAGGGATCTTCTGGAGCTTATCCCAGCTGTCTCTGAAAGGGTGATATTTTTGGTTATTTTTTGAATGTTTCCCCCTTAAAACGTCCTACCAAATCTGTACAATAACATAACATGCCAATGTTACCTACAAGTCCCCGAGGCTGAAATCCGAAACCCAACAGGAAGTCGGGTATTTTTATTTTTCTCCTCAATTTTTTTGCCATTTCCAGATGTTGTATTTTAACAAACTCATTCTGGAGATTTAATCAGATCGACACCAAATTTGGTAAGTATAATCTAAACACTTTACAAGTCTGTCTTAAGAAAATACAGAAATGATGTATCAGGGAGGGACCAAAAGCCCAGGTTTGCTCTGGTAAGTTTATAGACACAATGACAAATATAATTAATCAGGAAAAAGATACTAGTTATTGATTAATAATTAACTTATAAGCAGTTTTATTCTGTTAACTATTGAGGTTTTTTTTATTTAAACTGCCCCCACATGGCATCTGTTTCAAAAGCATGACACCGCCAACTTATGTTCAGTTTAAGGCCAGTTTAAAGTGTCAGATTTTCTATCTGGGAAGGATTTTGTAATATTGAAAGCCTAAAACAACAACTTATTAAATATTTTGTAAAGCTGTTTAAAATTACTGCAGAATTCTCAGATTAGAATACAAGTTATTTTACGTCATTCAGACATGCAATAAGCCAAAGCTCTCAACGTCCAACTGGGTCTCCTGTGGGACAGTGAGTGCATTGTGGGTAAACTTTCTGATCTAACTACTTTACACTGATCTACTAACTTACAGGTAAACCAATTGTATACATATAATTTAAAAGGGGGTTCAACTATTGATTTATAGAACTGACAGAAAGACCAGTTTCTATAAAGTAGGATTTATTTTGTGCTTGTTTAAGTTTTTGTTTTTTTTTGCAAGGACTATTAGCATGTAGCATAAAAGTTTACATGCAAATATTTGCTTTCTTTGAGAAACATTAAACATAAAATTTTTACTCATGGCAGCTTTTAAATTGTTCCAAAATTTGGGCCATCCTACACAAATAGCCCATCCACCGGATCTAGTTTTTTTTCTCTAACGAAAACCGTCTGATAACGTGTCATTTATTCATATCGGTGAGAGGGGTATCTTGGATATTTCTTTTCAGCTTGTGGACCTAACATAGCGTTAACGATGGCTTTGCATGCAGGACAGATTACAGTCTCCGCGATTGTGTGAGCCATTTTCAATTTGGCTACAATGTTTTATTAAAAGTTTTATTCATATTTTAGCATGTTAGCAAGTTTTTTTTTACATTGGGGCCAAAGACACTGCCTTAAACTATTTCTCATCCCTCAATCTCTAGAAAAAAAAAGTAATCATGTGCTTTATGTTGATAAGACACTTGTTCTCTAGTCTTTAGCTCTGTGTTGTGTTATGTTGAGTTGCTCTTTGTTGTTTTGTGTAATTCTGTAGCATCATATCGTGAAGTAACGTCGTTCCATTTCACTCTGTACTGCATCTGCTATATATGGTTGAAATGACAATAAAGCTTCTTGAAACCGTCTTCTTCTGCATTTATTAACACAGTATCTCCCACGTCGCCAGTACAGCAAGTTATTCTCTCTTGGACACATGCATGAGACTTTTTCTCAGGATCTAAATTTTTCCAGCTCTTCGAAATAAGGCAATCAGGAATCAGCTTGCGCTTGTGTGCTAATAGTCAGACGTTACAGCAAAGTTTCACAGAAATCAAATGCTTTTGTGTGTGATATCGTTTTCACTCTCAGGCAATTTCAAGCTTCTGTTTTTTTTCCTACATTAGAGGGAGCTTTATACAGGCTTGAATGGACAACAACCAAACTGGGAAAAAAGATATGGTCAATTTTTTTACTTACTTTAAATAAAGATTTAATCAAAAAATTATTATTTATAAAAACGACGGTTGAGACGATATTGCGGTGGGCGAATGACACAACCAGTGTTGCATGTTAACACTGGTAACACCGTCAACACCGATTATTGCAAAAGTTCTAATCCTGATCTATTAAATTATAAGCATTATAATAAAAAAAACTATTTGTGATTTTACATTACAAAAAAAAATGGTCCAGCTTAAAAAAAAAATATGTAATTATACATTTACAGCATTTGGCAGACGTCCTTATCCAGACGTCCTTATCCAGACGTCCTTATCCAGACGTCTTTATCCAGAGTGACTTACATTTATCTCAATTGTCATTGTAATGTGAAAACATTGAAAATTCGGTACACATGTAAATGGGTACTGTAATGAACTGACATTTGGAAATTAGGTAGAAAAATGTATAAATTAAACAATTAATAAAAATTAATAATTAACAATTAAAAACCAATTTTTCTGCTAAAAGGGGGAAAAATGAAGTGTTTCCTTTGTGGTTGTTGTTGTGGTGTGGTTAGCTGTTGCTAACTGTTGTTTGCAGACTCTACTGAATTGCAATCACCGTCAAGCAACTTTCTCGTGTCAGCCCAGTGATTGGTTACCATCCAGTGCAAAAGATGGCAGTAATGCACAAAAAAAGTATATTGCCAACCGTTGTAAAACACAAAAAAGAATAATCACTGCCATACAATAGTATTTTGCCTCCCACAAAACTTTTATACTTTTTTATATTGATCCAGAATTGCTAAATGTAGCTTGTGGATAAAAGAGCTTCGCTACGGAAAAGCTACTTTATTCAGAAAAGGGTGACGCTAACTGACCCCCACGCTACTAAGGATTGTAGTTCAACTAGTAGCTACTGCACAACACTGGATGTTCCTTTGTGATGGCTACACATGGCTCAACCTTCTTTTTGTTCAGTTATATTGCAGCATATTTTTTTGAATAAGTTTTATCTTCCAGCTGGACAAATGCAAGCCTGGTTGATTTTATGACAACTTGGCATCTAGTATGTTTTATTTGTGCGGAGCATCGATTACCAAATACAACAACTTGTTGGTTTTCACACTTGGATTTGTTTGATTGTCGTACCACAGTGTTGGTTAGGAACCCCAGTGCATTTGTGATCATTATACATCATTAAAACTCTCCTTAACAATAAATCATACCAATGAGCTACAGGTGTATGCAATCAACACACTAACAAGATGAATCATTGGTAGAGACATGCGGCCACTGGAGGCAGCCGAGGCAGAGCCTAAGCCCCTCATTATTAACAGTAAACAAAAATAACCATACAATACAATAAATATAACTTTTATTCACTAATATGTCCTAGAAATGCCATTTCTTTATGACGGTTTATGTTAATTGATGTATGCCCATTAATATTTCTTGATTTCTCGCTAATATAATGTTTGCAGACACTTTCCATATGCTTGCTAATGTATTTCGCGTATGTTTGCCGCATATTTTTTTAACAATATGACTTTTAGACATATTTTTAAGAATGTAAATTAAAAGAATTCAAATTTTAAATTCGAATAAAATTTAGAGAATAAAAAAGTCTGAAGAAGATCTTAAGAGAATATCTTGAAAGTAACCTTACTCGAAGGGGGAAACCCATCTTCATTTGGGCAACACATTTACATTCACAGCATTGGCAGACGTCCTTATCCAGAGCGACTCAAATTTATCTCTTTTATACAACTGAGCAATTGGGGGTTTAAGGGCTCGAACCCAGATCTACCAATTAGCAGTCCAACACTTTAACCACTGCACTACTGTAACAGACTCCACTGGGGCAAGACGTATATTTAGAACCCAGGGTGCAGTTTATTTACAGAATGTGAAACAAACAAACATAAACTAAACTTGGCAGGCTTGACTTGACATAAACACAGGCATGAACATGAACATGAACATGAACATGAACATGAACTCATCACAGTGGTTCAGGGAACAACAACCAACAAAGACAGAAGGATACAAGGGGGTATATATGCACAAGACAAAACAGGGAACACCTGTGAACACTTAGGACCAAACTAACCAATGACAAGGACAAGGGAAAGCACATGACAGGAAGACATGATGAACAAGGAAGTAAACAAAACACTGCCTAGGCTAGCTCAGCTAGCTAGCATAGCTTTGTATATTTTTATTCAAACATTTTTGGGGGCCCTTTTTTAAAATTGGTTCAGGCACCACTTAGACCACTGGTACAGTTTGTAAAGTATCAATATTTACCGATATTTATGGCACTGGTATTTATATTTACATTTACATTTACAGCATTTGGCAGATGCTTTTAACCCGAGCAACTAACATTGATCTCTTTTATACAGCTGAGAAATTGGGGGTTAAGGGCCCTGCTCAGGGGCCCAACAGTGGCAACTTGGTAGTGCTGGGATCCTACTCGTAGATAGATTCTTCACCCTGAACCAGACAGTTCCAATACATTAAGACATGAGAGTGTTGTGTCCTAATTAATTGCCAAGGTAACACTCAGCTTTATTCCCTGCTGTCTTCTTGCTTATTAGCAGCGAGAGATATCGAAGCAACTTAATGCCACGGAGCCCCACGAGGCCACACCTTCAGATTTCTTTTTTTCCTGTGCTTAAATTGTACCATTTACAGCCAAAGTTTAGAGAGAGAGAGAGCGAGACAAAGGGATGCAGCACCAGCTGCCCGTTCATGTGTTAAGTGCTGCGGGCTCCTGGTTGCTATAGAGACTGGACGATTTTGAAATCCTTGGCGTGGAGTGTGTATCTCCACAAACATGTAGTAAAACTACTATAGTAAATCATAGGTTATTAATTCTACTATTCGGTCTGTAAACAATATCGAATGATGCGTTTATAAGAGATTATTATAAAAACTCTGAATCCTGCATTCTTTACTGAAGCTTCGCTGCCACTCTGTGTGTCTGCTGCCTCTGGTTTATGGCTTGTCAAATTCAGCTTATTTGTGTCTTTCTCTGTAATTGGTACCAAGCTAAGGTTGGGTTTTACTTTTTTTTCTGGTAGCGGTCCCCTTCCTTTCCTCTGTTATCAGGTTCCCTATTGCTCGGCTGTTTTAACACAAATCTAAAGTTTCACCCGGCTTTCATTTGCCTTTATTCCTCACCGATGGCTTCACTTTAATGAGATATTCTGCTCCGCCACCCGCACGGCTATTTTGAATTTGAAGCAAATGAACTTGGATTGATATTATTCACACCTTTTACATGTGCAATGCTGTTTGATCATTTTTTTTTTTTCGACATGCCTTCACTTACGTTAAAGTATGTCTGATCTTTGATTTGTGAATTCAAGAGTCTCTGTTGTCTGTATTTACATTTACATTAAAATTAGAAGCTTGTTATGTTGGAGTGCCACAACCAGAGAAGCAAAATGATTTTATTCTAATTTTTTGTTCAAATTATGACAAAGAAATATGTTATTTACATGTTCACACCACACACACAACAGGCGGACAATAGAGAGATCCAAATTGGAAAATTATTTTTGGTTCCCATGCACTTGGGCAACAGAGATACAGTGATACCTTGATTCTCAAGTGTCCCAACTAACGAGTTTTAAGAAATACAAGCATCTCTCGGACGACTTTTTGCTTTAAGTTGCGAGCTAAAAATTCGGGTTACAAGGCAAATTCACATACCCCACCGCTAGTTGGAGTAGCAAACGCCACAGTAAACGCTGCAATATCCGCCCAGCATCCCGTTTATTTTCCCAATAGCTAGTCAGACATGCGTGTTAGCAAGAGTCGTCTGATCTCCAAGGTAAGTTCTGTACGTTATACCTACTAAAACCAATTTATTGCAGTACATTTTATTGTATTGTTTTTTATTGTGGTGTTTTTTGGGGACCTGAAACGGATTAATGACATTTCAATTCATTTCAATGGGGAAAATAGATTTGCACCCCTGTAATCTGGTTAACATTAATAAAATTTACTAGATTAGGATTGGATTAGTTTTAGGTTGTTTTTGTCCTGGATGAACTATAACTTTCAGACCGGATTTTGAAGTATGTGTACGGACACTTTACTATCCCACGAGCCCGTGGGACAGACGATTCGTCATATTCTAAAACAGCTGAATACAGTAAGGCAATACTTATACTAGCACTTTAGTAGCTTTTAGTACTTTAGAAAAAAACACCTGACTTCCTTAGGGTTAATTTGAATTGGTGGGCATCCTCGAACCGAACATTGGGGTAGAACAGGGCTAAAGGCTCACCTCAAGGATTGTTTCCTGTTCTATATCAATAATACATGATTTAAAATAAAATATATGTAAATTTATTGAACACTGATGAAGCAACATACTTTATGGCATAATTAATCATTAACCCACTTTGTTTTAAGAACAAAAGACATTAAATTAAATAGTCTAAGTGAAGACTTTTACCCCACAGCTTGTATAGGGCAAAAAGCACACTGGTGGGCTTTTTATCCCATTTTTGAGAGAAATGAAAAATAACGTAACATATATTTAAAACTTATTTTACATTTCTTCCTTTGCAAAGGTTATACCATTTTCTTTATTATACATTTATTACACTTAATACATCTTTAATACATAGAATCATTTCCTTTAAAACAATAAATACAATAGATACATTTTATCAGTATTTTTTCCAGAAACCTTTAGCAAATTATAGGATATTTTTAATCTATAACAGTTAGTTTAGGCATATTTCACAAGTAAACCTAATTTTTATTTAATTTATTCAAATTATAACCCTATTAATTTTTGTGTTCGTTTTGTAAAATTTGTTTAAATGTTTGTAACTTACTAGATCATTTTTATATTAACGTGTAAATTTGGGTATTTTTGCTTTTATTTATAGGACAGTAGACCGACAGGAAGGGAAGTGGTGGAGAGAGAAATGATAATAGGGGAGTTGGGAATTGTCTAAAGCGCAATATCACGTACTGCATGTCGACGCGCAACTTACAAGGCTCCTAGACTACTAGATGATATTTAATGAAAAAAAATCTTTAAAAAAAAGTATTGACTAAACGAGCAGAAGCATGACTGTGTCCACGGGATTTTGGGATTGTGATATTAGCCTCAATAATAGCTGTGCTTTTTACTCCAAATATCATACTTTTACTTATTTTACATTTAATGAACAAACTTGAACTTGAAACACAATAAACTCAGAAAGAAAAGTTGCTAGTCTAAAAATATGTTGGTGATTTTTATCATTCTAATTTGTTTAAAAAAAAATCAAAAATCTTGTAAACATTTTTATAACATTAAATTTAAGATCAACTTATGAAACAAAATCACATGTTTCTGGCGTTGTCCTCCAACGTCTTACGAACTGATCAATTCTTTAATTGCAAATGAAAACCTGATGCTTAAACCAGAGCTACGTTCAAGTTTTGTACCCCACAGAGCCTGTTGCCCCGTCCCACTCTATCCAACTTTATTCTCACTCTGTTGTGATGATGTATATCACATGACAACATGAGCATAGAGCATGCAGTATGTTTGAATTTTATTCATACCATCCGTATATTAACCATACTATACAGACTGTATTTGTTTACCAGTCTGAAAGTTTGTTCTAATTAGTAGTGGGTGGAATGTTGGTTTGTAACTAATACCGGTATTTTTTATTACAATATGAATTTTTAATATACCACAATACTGTTTGTATGTCTCTTAAACAACATCCAGAACACAACACAGGTTGCCACCAGTCCCTTAAAATACTGAATCGTTCCCCAGCTTATATGAGAAATATTTCACAAACATATTACAGTTCGTGAGGCTCTTTCACAAACATATTACAGTTTCTTCATAACTGTCCAAACTTAGTTTGACAGCGAAGATAAAATCACTTCTGCTGTATTAAATGCTAAAAGGAAGTGAGGATCAAAGAGTAACATGACTAACATGTCGATTTGGCCTTGAGAGGAAGATCAAGCATAAGACGATTGAGATCTGTCTTGTATAACACAAGCTAGAAATATACCCTACCCGCACCCAGAACCTTCACCCTGGTGGCACTTTTGAGTTCCAAGCTGAGATTTTAACTTTCTGTTTTAAAAGTGAAATTTGTATCAGCGCTGAAGGTTGGTGTAATATCAATACTACCACCAACAACTTTATTTGCTAAATTAGATGCCCCGTTTATAGAAGACATAGTCACTTTAACACTGTTGCTTTAACATTGGTAACGGGGTGGTTACGGTTTGACAGTTATCCACAGAGTTATTCCCAGAGGAACAAGCTGAGATTAGGGGCAGACTCTTGAAGGGACACTCTTAAAGTGACTTTTCTGAAGAAAGTGCTCTCAATCTGAGCTCGTTACTTGTATAAAAGACACCTCTTCACTCAATCAATCAATCAATCAATCAATCAATCAGATTCCAAACTTTCCACCATGGTCAAGACCAAAGAGCTGTCCAAAGCTAGAAAGGGCTACAAGACAAATATATTTTTTTTTCCTCATTGAATGCCTGATTTTTTCACATACCTTCTGTATCTGGCTGCAACTTTATGAAATCTGGGCTTTCGCTATGCAATTTTAGGAATAATTTGGTCATCTGAGACAAATTCCATATACAGGATTCCTATAATCCTATGCTAAAATCTGTTGTTTTTAGATGGCAACTTTGACATGTTTACTGACAGACAATTAATAGCCGTTGGGTTATTTATTTTTTTTAATTACAGTTAGTGTTAGACGATTTCAGACTTATACCTGCATTGTAACTGCTCCTTTGTCCTCCATCAATAAAATAACCAATAGGAGCAAATTAGTGGGATTACTTCAGTCCACCTAGGACAATTGTCCGGTGGACAGAATGTATGAAAGAAGAGAAACGTATTTAGTTATAAATAAAAAAAAAAAAAAGAGTGTTTTTATGACCGGTCGCAGCAATCACCAGTCATAAAAACACTCCTTTTTTTAATTTATAACTAAATACGTTGACTTTATGACATTTGGGATCCTGCAGTGTGACACAAGGATCATGTTTGCACGCTTGTAACCAGCAAAAATCGCAAAAGAAAAAAGAAAAAAAATTGCTGTGTAAAATAAGTTGAGATATTTTATGTTTTACTTTTATTTGTTCGGGGTTTTTTTTGCTATGTGAAAATGAGCAAATGTGACATTTGTTAATTTTTTTTAAATGTTGGCTTGTGTGTTTTTAAATGCTTAATTATAGTGCAAGCATGGCACCATATAATTTTTTGACAGTTTTTATACATAAAAAAAAATTATTACTGATTTTCTACTGTCTACTTTCAGTCTTTATGAAAATCACTATATCTTTTCCAGTCTATTAAAAACAATCTGTTGAGAAAACCTTCTTCTGACTTCTCTCCTTCAAAGCCCTTTGGACCACATTACCTGTATACACCGTTCCAGAACTACACACCTGCTCACTACCTCAGATCTAGCAAGCTGTCTGGCATGATGTTGCCTGGAATCCGAACATGTTGATGAAGTGAGAAATGAGTTGTTCCGGTCTTCTTGGATGGAATGTGCTTTGTGATGCACTCCAAATGGTTTTGTTTATGTATACAATATACTTATTCAGTTTCCAGTGTCACCAAGGCCCTATAACTCTGGTGGGTGATTTACATTTGGTAGGTATTAGGTAGAGGGAATCTACCTAATTGTAAGACTTTTTTGCCATGTACTTTTATTATATAGGGTTTTTTGTAGTCATTTCGTAAAAGAGCTTGTGGACAAAATGTGTTATGTCTTGGGGAAATAAATCAGCAAATACAAGTATTAAACAGGAACAAAAATGTAAAGTTCCAGGAATGTAAAGTTCCATTGTAATAAAAGCAGCATCAGATCACAAACAAGTGCAAAAGTGCAGGGGGGAAATGGAGATGTTTGATGATGCATGGTGGGTGTTTGAGGTAGGTAGGTAGGTCCGAGGGGTGGGTGAGTTGATAGATGGATGTTGAGAGGTAGATGGGTGGGGGGAGATAGATAGATAGATAGATAGATAGATAGATAGATAGATAGATAGATAGATAGTTACATTAACATCAGACAGGACAAATATTTTGGCAGATGCCCTTATTTCAGATCGACTTACAGTTTTAGGATTTCATTTCCATTGTCTCTTGGAAGATGTTTTATACAAGTCCAGTCCAGTGGTGGTGAAATCCAATCATCTAGCAGGATCGTAAAGATTCATTAAGAGATTTGGGAGCTCTCTTGCACAATACTGCTAGTTTAGCATGCAATTGTTGTGGAAGGATGTGTGAACAGAGACCCTGATCTTCTTTTCTTATAATCAGTTGGATTTATCAGTTGAAAAGACAGTGGGATTCTTATACAGTACTTGATAATCAGACAGCTGGTCTGCAGTCAAGTAGGAAATGGCGTCTTTTTAGGTTAGGTGTGTATGGTGGCTGTCTAGGCTAGTTTGCTACCTGAACTCACATTAGCTGTCAGGGGAAGTGGTAGATCAAATAGCTAAGGTGCAGGGTTGTTGTTTGGACGGCCATGATAACCGGGTTCAAGCTCCACTGCCACCAGTCTGCCATTGTTGGGTCCTGGAGGAAGATCCTTAACCCTCAGATTGATATTGATAATAATTCAGATAGCAATAAAAATAAAACAATGCAGAACACTGCGATCCCATTGGTTACCAGTTTGCAAATAATCGCTATCGGTTCCATAAAAATTCAGTTATTCTTTAGTTTGTATTGTTGTGCAATCGGCTCTTCGCACATCCTGTAAGTGGCTTTTAACAAGAGCTTATTTACCAAATGTAGATGTACAAATGGAACCATGTTATTAGGCGCGTTACAATTACAGCACTCAGTGGATGATCCTTTGTTGTGTTTGATTGAGGTTAGCCTTACATAAACCTGCCTCTTCACATCACCATACCGGATAAAAAGGCTTTATCCTCCTGCTGTCGACTGGCTTTTCACACAATGACCTGAGTGTAAACTGAGCCAGTGAATTGCTGCCTGCAAAATGTTTTTTCAGTCCGGATTGTCAGAAGAGACAAAACGTGCTACATAGAAAGATGGATAGATGAATGGATGCAACTTTATTGTCATTGCAAGGTACATAGCAACGAAATCCTGTTTAGCATTTATCAGAAGTGCAAACAGTAGAACTGTGCTAATTAGCAAATCTAGATAAATATGTAAGTATGTAAATTAATGAATTAGGCTATAGAAGTATGTGTAAGTATGTACAAGTATTTACAGCATGTAAAGTAGTAGTTGTGCATCGTGCAAAAGCGTGCATTGTGTACATTGTAAGCATTGTGCAAAAGTGTGCATTGTGTACATTTGTACAGAAAGTATATATTTTATACACAAATTAGGAGTTCAAGTCTAGGAATTCAAAGCTAGAGACAGATGTAGACCCGTTGATGTAGACAGGGGAGTGTCTGCTGCTGTCGACAATGAGCTCTTTGGTCTGTGTGGCATTGAGGGTGAGGTAGTTCCTAGTACACCATGCTGACAGGCTTTGGATCTTCTCCCTGTGGGCCGATTCGTTGTTGTTACTGATTAGACCAATAATTTTAGACCAATAATTTTGATCCTTTGCATATTTAATGAAGATGTTGAAGTTATGACGCAGAGCACAATCATGGGTGAATAGGAAGTAGAGCACTGGGCTCAGAACGCAGCCTTGTGGGATGCCAGAGGGTTAAGGATGTGTGATTACTTAACCTTACTGACTGAGGTCACTGAGCTTAGCAATCAGTTTACTGGGGACAACTGTATTAAAAGCAGAGCTGATATCAATAAACAACATCCGAATGCATGCATCGTTATTTTGCAAGTGCTTATGACGGTAGACAAACTGGTGAGGGTCCAGTGTGCATGTAAGACTCACTATGAGGTAAGTTAGAACTAGATTTTCTAAGCACTTATTAACAATGGGCGGAAATCGTTCAGACACTCTGCAGAGGTACGCTTGGGCACTTTTATAATGGTTGTAGTCTTCAGACATGTGGTGTCCGGGTATGCCATCAGGGCCAGCTGACTTGCGTAGATCTTCTCTGCTAAATGCTGAGTGTGCCTCTGTTGTAGGGAGTGATGTTGTATGAATAATAGTGGAGGAGTCAGCATTTCTGGTGTGATTTATGTCAAAGCAAGCAAAAAAGTGGATGAGTTCGTCTGGGATAAAGGCATCGCTGGTAAAGACTGTATTGATGATTTGTGGTCTGGATGCCCTTTCAAATGCGTCCGGGGTCGGGGTTGCTGTGACTGTGCTTGCTTGGATTTTGTAATGTTCTTTTTCAGGTTGGCCCTGGCTCTGCTGTATTCCTCTGCCTTGCCAGATTTAAAACCAGCGTCTCCTGCTTTCAGCAAGTTTGTCCCTAATGAGTAAGCTGAGATGAAGTAGGAGGAAACCTTGAGAGGAACCAGACTCATTTGGGAAATTATCCTTGTTTGGGTGATGCCGCATGTTATTGTTAATTACAGCATATTGTAATAATCAAATGTAATGAAAACTGTAGCCTTGTTTGCTAAGCCAAAATCACGACAATCCTTTATCCGGATTTCTGTTGTAATCCAAAATTACAGTTCGTCAATTTTATTCAGTAGAGATAGTACATTAGCAAGAGAGATGATTGGGATCGAGGTTCGATAAAGGTTTAGCTTTAGCACTGCGCTTCCTCCGTCTTTGTTTACGCTCGCAGTGTTAGCGCTGTGCTCTCCCTGCCTAGTGAGCTGGAGCGAAGATCAACTTGCAGCGATTTCCAGAGGGGGGGTTGAAGGTAAGGTAAATTATTATCTATGCAGTTATGACTGATCTCCAACAATGCTTGTCGCCTGTATGTATGAAGGGCTATTCTGTGTGGATATACTTGCAACTAATAGAGAAATAACTACTAAAACGCAAAATCTTGGGAGAAGCATTGTGCATGCACTGCCATCTTGCTCTTTAAGAAGGTTATCACAGGTTGGAATCCTGTGAATAACATTGCAAACCATGTCAATTTTTTATACGTCCCTCAGGTTAGTATTGCAGTACAGGGTGTGTCCGACGACCATGTGAAACAAATCGTTTTCTTTCATAAAGCACTCTTGCATTCAATGCACTTGCCCAGCTTTTAGAGCTAACGGCAAGGGTGTGTAATGAGCTGTGAGAGATATTTTTTGTATTGTAATGTAATGTAATTGCAATGTTTCAGCTTTAACAAAGCAGGTTGTGTTTGGTGTGTTTGATACACCGGCTGCTTTGTGTAAAAGTGTGCTGCTTGTAATTACCTCGGTGCAGCCGGCAGGCCCTCTGGTCATAGACGGGGTTGTAGTCATGCAGGGGTGTACTTACTTCTTTATCAGATATATGTATCAGTGTTGGTAGTGACAGCGCTCACATAATTACCCCTTATGCTTCCTGCGCCTGATATCAGGTATTAAGAGTTTCGATAAGCTTGCCCTCCCACAGTTTTAATGCCCTGGATATGGTACAGTAAATCCAATATATGCACACTGCATTGCATAATGAAGCTACTTTATCTCAGCTGGGCGTGTAAAGTGGCCTGTTCCCCCTTTTGTTACCAAGCTAGACGCTTTAAGTGGTTTCGATATAGGAGATGTGAATGTTTTATGAAGCAAGAGGTTTTCTATCCTGGTAGGATATAACAAAAAACAAAAAAAGCAATATTCAGCGTCCAATCAATTTATAACATTATGTTTCTAAAAACAATTTTGGTTATAGTTCTCTCAGAAAATCAACGAAATGTTTGTGATAAACAACATTATGCCACACACATACATATAATAACTTTATTAAACAAGATCACATTTTTTGCAACTTAACTTTCTGAGAAAAGAACACATGTGAAGGTTGACAGTTTCTTTCTTCCCTGACACCTTTCCGCTTCTTTTGGTGTCAATCTGCCCGGTGGGTGGGATTATTCCAAGAAAACATCTGCATAAAGATAAAACAAGAGGAATCTTGAAGACATTGCGTCAAACTGAATAAGACTATACCTAAAAAATGTTAATTAAAAAAAAGCATTAAAAATGTACAAAAAGACTTCACTGAACTTGGAACATTAAAAAATATCTGACCCCAAAATGACAATTTCGTCATCCAAGATGTAGGTGACTTCAGTACAACACTAAAGATGATTTAAGCTGAACACATGGTCTTTCATGGTCAAATCATGTTTTTCGACAGCAGAGTTGACCGCACATTCGTATTTAGTTTTGTCTAGCTTCACATTTCGTGTTCATTAAACTGCAAATAGTCCAGAAAGTCGAACAAACACAAACAAAACGACAGTAAATAGCAGAATTTATCGACATTTCAACAATGTTTTACCTTTTAGTTCAGGTCTGTTTTACCTCCAGCAAGTCTTCAGCCAGCCAAGTAGTGTCTGCCTTCCTGTCTGCCTGCCTGCCTGCCTGCCTCGTGCCTGAAAAAAATGTTAGGCTATCCACACATTCCTTTTATTAACTTAAACCAATAAAAAAGCACTGGAATTTAACACTTTATACCCCACCAACGTTACATGTTCTAACACAATTTTGTTGCAAGCTACTGTTGTAAATTACCCGACGAAAACCAGTAGAAGGCGAGGAGACTTGGAAGTATGTTGCAAGAATCTTTTTATTGAAGATTTAGAACACGCTGCAGCATTTCTGGCGTCATCAGCGTCTCACTTGATGAAAGACAAACCTCTGGTTCTTATACCTATTTTTGAGGATGTCCTATCAAGTTATGCTAATGTGAAGCTTTAGATCTTTTGTTAAGACTGCAGACCTCTCGACTTTTTGCCGCCCAGTCCAGATTTCCTGACTCCCCTTTGTTAACGAAGTTACTTTGATGTGTTATGACTGAGACCATGTTAACACAATTTGCTTGTCAAATGCTTACCCAAAAATACATTTTCCCCACACTACCAATCAATACACTTTGTTAATTCGGTTATAGACTTACAAGACATTCTCTTACACTACGTTCACCTCTGAAATAATATAGTTAAAGTTAACGACACATTCCTTTACTAGAGGTAATATTTCTTAACAAAACGGGAGACTTAATTTGCTGCTAGCTAGAAATCAATAAATTAAAAAATTCATTGCTGACATTGTTGTATGATTTACAGGACAAAATTGGCATGAATGTAAATATACTAACCAAAAATATATTGAGTAATCTTCCACCATTATTGTGTTGCTCCAGTCCAGGAACATTTCACACTTAAGCTAAGCCTGGGAAATCCCATAATGCTACAGTACAATGAATGATCTTAAAAAACTAAATGTATATATATTATAATGTATATGTATATATATATATATATATATATATATATATATATATATATATATATATATATATATATATATATATATTAGAGTCTATAATATATATACACAATACATTTAGTTTTCTGGATACCTGGAATGCTAGTATATATAGAATTCTAGTCTGTATATAAAAATTTCTGGGAAATGTAGCAATAGATCTTTTTATTTTTCACTGTTGGCCAAAATGTCAGCTTTGATTTTTGATATTCACCTACATCACTGGCAAACAATATCTGATGGTTAGATAGCATCTTTAGTTTCTTTCTATTTATTTAATTCCTGAAATCCCAGGGGTTTTTTCCCCATTTTGATTACCATTGACGCGCTCCTGGTGTCATTCAAAATCAGTCAGATTGTTCAAAAAGGCCAGTTAACCCAAGTCTCAGCCTAAGACATTACACCCACAGACTGCTGGCTGAACGTCTGATACATATGGCACACTTAGCTGAAGCATTTCAGGAGTTTCTAAGCAGGAAGGGTTAAGGGCTTTGCTCAAGGACCCAACAGTGGTTGACTTGCCGGTGGTGGGGCTTGAACCCAGGTACATTATGTGTCGAAAAACTCGAGCCTTGTAATAATTACGCTGGAACACTGACTAACACTCAAGCCTCTTTGCATGACATTAATAATGGTCTTGTGGCATGCTTCGGATTCTAGTGGAATGTATAGTATGCACCCTGGAAACCCTTTCCCCATCTTAGATTAGGATTAGTCATTGACTGTAGAGATGCAGACTGTAGAGATGCAAAAGCAAATGGAGAATGGTTTACTCTTTGTGGTCAGCAGGTCAGGTGAGGTCTGTGTTCTGTAGAATGTATTGCTCAAGTTTTCATCATCGTTTCAATGACCTGCAGGTTGCTATAGTTACAGCAATGACTTGCCAGTACATTACATTTAAAAATGCATAAAAAAAAATCTATTCTAGGAACCTTTTCTTATTTGGAAAGAAGTAATGCTAGTGACCAATACATACACAGCCTATGGTGCCAATTACAGACAAACCCTAAATAGTGTAGACCTACATTTCCTGAGTGCCCATGTTGGAAAACAGTAAAAAAAATGGAATCTGCTGTGACATTAAATATTATATTTCATTTGAAATGGCCTAAGAAACATACCTTACACATGGCTGATAATGTGGTTACCTCTATATACCATTCTTTTGTCTGTAAAGCTTTTTGATTACAATGCACTTGCACGTCTCAAAATCAGTTTGAATGCCATATTAAGGGCAACGCTTAAATAAATATAGTCTGTGTAGGCGAAAAATAACTTACAAGTTATTTTAAGTCTGCAACTTGTGGAGAATGAGACTCCTCAGGCAGTGTTTTATTTTTTTATCTTATTAATGATCTCTGGCAGCCTACACACACACACACACACACAACATAACTTGTCTGATTTAAATCTATTCTCTGCCAGGCAGGTATAACGAGCAACATATCTAACCATGTGGCAGATAAGCATCCTAAACTCTTCAGGTTAATCCATCCATCCATCTATTCGCTCACATTTATCTCACCCATCCATCTGTCCCCCCGTTCACCCACTCGGCATCTATACATCCTCTCAATCCATCCATACATCCATTTTCCTATGCAACCATCCACTTACCCTAAACAGTGTTTATGAGAACCTGTATTCCAGGCAGGGGGCAACCTCAAAATGTTTAGATTTATTTTAGATTGAGGTTTGATTTCCAACACCACCAAGTTACCACTGCTGTTGTAAGTTGCTCTGGATAAGAGCATCTGCCAAATGCTGTATATGTAAATATACTTATCTTTGTACATTTTTTTTTTCTTAAACCAATTTGTTAAATTCAGTTAGAAATACAGTTTATTTATTTTGATAGATTTGTACTTTTCACAAAATTATATTAATCTTCTAGCTGGCCATCTAAATTTTCTTTTAAGTTTATAATAATTTAATTATATTAAACACAGAGTGTTTCAAATTATTCAGTGCTCTTAGGACTTCCTGCACTATTCCCTTCCAGAGCAAAAAGTTATTTTGGAAGCAATATTAGTTCCTATTAGATCTGCCCGATATGGGCAAATTTTATATCAGGATATAGTTCTTAATTTTGTTCGATTCGATATAAATCCGATATCGCTATGAACACTATTAGAAAAGCCTCAGAAAAACTGCCAATGAAAATGAACTTTTATTTGTATTTGGACTTCATTAGTTAGTGGCATTGAAATAGAGCTGAATCCCCATTCCCATAAAACAGAGACGAATTTATTAAGCAGGTCATGTATACAAATGGACAGATGGACATTTCCCTAAAAAGCACTGCATGCGTGTGTGTTTTAGTAAAACACACACACGCGCCAGAGCGTTTCTCTCTTTTATCCTCTCTGTGTCTCTGCCTCTCTCTCTCCGTCCCTTACCCTCTTTTATGACTGTCAGACAGCTACAACTCGAAGTGCTACTATCTTGCGACTGTATCTGCTGCATACAGAGCAAACTGAGCTCAGGAGAGTGGGTGGGCCAAACAAGAAGGCGGGGTTACACTATGCAAGTAGCCAATTGTGTTCTGCTCTTTTTGATTGCTGTACTAACTTCGTTTAGTGACGAATGCTGGGATGTATATCGAAATATCGGAAATGTGTTTAAGAAACATATCACAGTTATTGAAAAAAATCTGATATATAGTGATATTGAATTATTGTCCAGCCCTAGTTCCTGTGTATGTGTGTAACGTCTTCTGTTTTAAAGTTAGATTGCATCATAGCATGAAGCCACATTTTGGGTTATATATATATATATATATATATATATATATATATATATATATATATATATATATAGATATATATATATATATATATATATATATATATAAATTTCTTTATTTCTTTCTTTTAATTTAGCGTCATCTTGGACCTACTGTCCTGTCAGCCAAGGCAAGAGTGTTTAGAGAACTCAAAATTTCCCAAAAGTGTTTCAGAACTGCAACCATAAATTAAGTTTCAGCACATTAGTTACAAATGGAGTCATTAGTGTGGTCCCTGCAAAGGGATGTTTAGTTAGCAGGTATGCATAAACAGGAAATGAGATAAATAGAGAGAGAAAGAGAGAGAGAAAAAGAGAGAGAGAGATCAGCTTGAATGCATTCTGTTCGAATGGTTAACATCCCTAACTGTGATTGCGGGTTCACTACTTGTTTTAATGAAGCTCATTGCACACACTAATGTAACCACAAGCTTAGACACAACCTGGCACCAAAATCACCACAGCAGTCAGTGCTGAAATACCAAGCCTGCACTTAAAAGCCCACACAGAAGATGTTGGCAGAATTTAAGAAGCTAATAAAATCGTCTGGATTTAACCAGGAAAACACTTTTAATCATGACTGGAGGTGGGGAAGTCTTTAAAGTATACTATTCCTCAGGTGATGAACCGAGTGTGGCATAAAGAGTAAGGCTGTGGTAGTGTAATATATATTTACAGATACTCTATCACAAATATACAAAAAGACATACAAATGAGGCATAGATTCATGTTGTGTTGAGAAGAAAGTTAAATATTCATTCGTTTCATAACATTTTCACTCACTAAAAAAAATCTGTTTTAACCCTTGACTTTTTATACAGATGTTAAATTCTCTGACAGAAAAACTAACGTTAACAACGTCCGGTTCAAAGGAGAACCTGAATGGTGTTTTCCAGACTATAATGATCGATTGGACGGTGTGCTCGCCGTGCAAATCCATTAATACTTTTTAGCAACTGTGACTAAGATAAGGACTCTTGCATCATAATGTGTTAACTGCTCGTCTACACAAACACTCTCTCTGGAAAAGGAATCACAGCCTTTGTTTATTAGCCGGTCAGCTGTGCGCTTCAACCTGCCAAGCTGAAGGAAATGCTGTGCACGGAGTTTGAATTAATTTCTAAATAAACATTTTGTTATAGTCAAAATAAAACAATTTACAGACAAATGGGTTAATTTTACTGCAACTGATACTGTTTTTTTACTTACGTTATAGTGTGTACTACTGAGCACTGCAGTAGCGTAGTGGTCATGACAACCCTCGCAGACCTTTATGAACAGGGAAACCCTAATAAAGAATATTCAACTTCATTGTGCACGATACATGTACACAGCCAATGAAATGCATTTTTCACATATCCCATCTTAGGGTCAGACCACAGGGCCAGCTACGATACAGTGCCCCTGGAGCAGGAAGGGTTTTGCTCAAGGACCCAACAGTGGTTGACTTGCCAGTGGTGGGGCTTGAACCCAGATGTTTCTGGTCTTCAGATCAACAACTCAGCACCTTAACCATTTGAGCCACCACTGCCCCATATAATGGTCAACTCGTTAATGTTCCTCTCCATGGAAATCTTTAGTAAAACGCGAACGATTTATGCGTGAATGAAGAAAAACCTGAGATAACATGGTAATGGTAGGGGAGTGAGGAAACCATAGTGGCAAGGGAACCCTAATAGCAGGGGATAAGGTAGCACAGTGGTTAAGGAATGAACTGCTAGTTAGAAGACCAGGATTTGATTCCCAGCACTACCAATTTACCAATGCTGGGCCCTTGAGCAAGGCCCTTAACCCCAAATTGCTCAGTTGCATAAAAAATATAAATGTAAGTCACCCTGGATAAGGGCGTTTGCCAAATGTCATAAATGTCCAAAAATGTCCATGAACAGGTTAAAAGTTTGTGCTATATTTATTTCACAATTGACATCACCTGGAGTGAAATTCTGCTTTGCTCATGTTATCATCAGTAGGACGTCTGCTGTAGGTGTTTAAGTAAGGGATTGAAATTCTTAGCTTTGTGCTTAGAGCCACTCTTTGCACTTTGCACGCTGTGATTGAGATTCTTTAAGCTTCTCATGGATAAGGCTGTGTGGCTGATTGCTTCCCCAGCACACCTTTATACACTTAATTTTGTTTCATTGACAATAAAATATAACAGTTTGCATTTTATTATTATAAACAGAAGTTTTAACTCTCCTATAGCACTAAAACTAATACACACAATTTAGCAGATGTTCCAACAGAATCACACTATTTTCATAGTGAGGTGCCTGTCTGAAGCTTCTCCAGAGGTCCATAAGGGGGCTCCATGTTGACCCCAGAACCAAAAGCCAGGTTCCACAGCTTTGGGGCAAGGGTTCCACAGGGCCCCTCTCACTTGAGACAGAAGGTGCCTCCTAAGCAGAATCTTATAAGGTGGCCCGTCTAGGAGGCAGCCTAGGTCTGAGAAACTTGCCCGGCCTGTACAAAAGAGAGCTACCAGCGGAAGTGCTGCACCTTCCTGTGTTACTTGCTCTAGAACTCCTGGGAGCAGTGCAATCAGGGAAACGCATACGGAAGCTTCGCTCCACAGCCCTTTGGGTGCGACCGCCACTCATGCAGACATGCTCCGGCTCGGCCTGATTTCTGTAATTCACTGACAGAAGTTGAATCTAACCTGGGCCCTTTCTTTACCACAGGATGTGTATTCCGATATGCGTTTATGCTCGCCAGAGATAAAAAAAGGGCTACATTTTTTCTCTCTTTAAACTGTACACTGAATTTTGTAAAAAAAAAAAAACTTCAGTAAGCGGATGATTTGTGAACTATAACTAGATATTTTTTAACTGTTTATTGGTTATAACTGTTAACTGTAGGGAGAACATTTTTGTAGTATATGTTTGTGTATAAGGGCAGCATTGTGGCTCAGTAGCTTGCACGGTTGCCTTACAGCATGAAAGCCTGGGTCGAATCCCAAGCAGGGGCCTCTTTTTTTTGTTTTCTCTCCGTGCGGGCGTGGGGTTCCTCCCACAGTTTAAAAACATGTATGTTAGGTTGATTAGTGATTCTAATATTGCCCATTGGAGTTAGTGTGAGTAAGGCCCTGTGATGGACTGGGTGTACCTGCCTTTCACCTTTTCATAGATGGCTGGGATAGACTCCAGCAGATCCCTGTGACCCCAAATTAGGGAAAAATCAGGTATAAAAAATGGATGGACGGATGTTTGTGTATAGAAAAGTTTTGAAAATCCAGAATATATATATAAAAATGGCTGGTTAGAGTTGTGATCGGTCAAAAGTCCTTAGAAGTCATAATTTATTGTAATTTATTAAATAAGGTACATAAATTCATAATTAACTATAGAATTGCAAAATATTATAATAGGTTTACTTGGGTAAATGTTTTTATGTGATAAATTCATTTTTTTGCATGTTATTTTTGTATTAATGTTTTTCATTGTTTTTTTTGCGGGTCAAGCCAGACTTTAAAGTATCTGTATAAAATTTGTGAACCATAAATCATTTGCAGCACTGTGGGCCTGTTTTACAATTTTTTCCCTGCACACCACAGGTCTAAGTTCACTGCCCCCTGCAGGGGTATCCTTGACCTTTACATCACTGACATGTTTTGCCTTGCAGAACCAAAATTACACGATAGCTTTTGTGTTTTTTTCAGCTTCAAGCCACAATTAGCCAAACTAAGATCTTCTTATACAGCTGTTACTGTGGGCGAGTCATATAATCTTAGGAAACTAATCACCAGGCGTTTGATAAATGGGCATGTTTACTCAGTCATAGTTACTAGCTACTTCCCACAAATAGTAACTGAGTAACTATTATAAATGTAACTGAATAGCAGAAAAAGTAACTCTTGCATTACTAGTTAAAAATTGTCCAAGTTTTTCAAATAACTTGGCTGTCCCCAATATTAAATATGTTAAATTAATAAAATGGACACCAAATATAGTAAATTATTATTATAAATAATAGTACACTGATCTACACTGTTTTAATGTTAAGCAGTCATCTGACAATGTGAGATGATTCATTAGATTAGAATGACTTGCCACCAACATGGAGAGACTCTTTCTTCCTGGTTATAAGTTGCTAATTACATAAACAGTCTTAACTTTTAACTCAATGAAGAAAAAGTAGTGTTTATATTTCTATATCGTGAAAGCGAACGTTTAACTCGTTGGACTAGCTATCCCTATGAATCCTGTAGAACACTTTTTTACTTAAATGTAGTATATGGAAGTGGTAGCGCAGTGGTTAAGGTGTTGGGTTACTAATTTTAAGACTGGGCTTGATTTCCAGCTACCACCCTGGGCCCCTAAACAAGGCCCTTAACCCTTAGTCGCTCCGTTGTTTAACAAAAAGTAATATAATAATTCAAATGTAAATGTAGTATATACACAAGTAGTATGTAATTTGGAAAAATGTAGATCTCCCAACCCCAACACACACACACACACACACACACACACCAATCATAATGAGTGATATGTGTCATAATCACACCAGAGAAATATGCAGGTCATATGGTTGAGAGAGTCTTTTCTTTTAAAACCACTTCAGTAAGCTACATTTTATTTTATTTTACAGTAATTCGTTTGATTACTAAAAGAAGTAACGCCGTTTATTTATGACGCCGTTATTCCCATCACAGCCTATGACAAGTATTCATACCACACAATATTATTATATCATCTTAGATTTGAAAAAACTCCATCTAAGCTATTTTAGTGCTTAGTGACGCTGATCCACCAGTGTACCCACTTCCCATGTAGGTGACAAGCAAACCATTACCCAGTTCACCAGCATACCTGCTTCCTATGCTGAGGACCTACAAATCAGCAATCTTTGCTAGCAATCAGTATCTATTTTGGTCCACCAGAACACCTTCTTTCTCTGTTGGGGACCAACATGACAGGACACAAGTGCATAAAATCAGCATGTTTATTAAGGATCATTGAAGAATATTGGCATCAAAGCAGGGAATAAATAACAGGGAGGCAGAAACAAACAGGAAATATACCTAAATGAAAGGTAGGGACACAATCAGGAAGTACAGCCATGTTACTATATTTGCTTTTAAAATGATTTGTTTGGACAGGTGACAGTCAAGTCAGTATTTATGGTAAGAAAACCATTATTCGGTTATTCAGTAACTTTTATCCTACACACAGTTATAGTGAGGCTGAAGTCAAGGAGCCAGGGCCACATGGCAAGGGACATCCTCGACAGGGTGTCAGACTACTGCAGTACATAATAGTACACAAAGCCATTCAAACACTAAAGACAATTTTAAGATGCCATGTAGTCTAAAGAAAATGTCTTTGGATTGAGGAAGAAGCTTGAGTCCTTGGAACCCCAATCCTGGAGGTGAGAAGCATTCAAGCTAACCCCCATCTGCTAATGACTCTCAAGCCACTATACCATCTCGTCTTAAAAATAGTCCTTTCTGAATAGTGTTAAAGGGTTAATCATCTCTCCATTTACATGACAGTTAAATGGACGTATAAAGAAGGACAATCAGTCTATCATGAAAAGCGGTTAGCTGTCACAGTGACCAGAAAGATGAATGCGTAATAGATTTCCTTTTATATTATAATCAATCCTCTATCTCTAACACCATTTTAAGAACCAACGGAGACGTTTTACTCATGTTATCCACTGGAATTAATGCTGAAAGCTGAATATTAGCTTGGATTGTGTTTTTTAACAAGGCTGTATTATAGCTCGACAGAGTTTCAGGGGCTTGTTTTACAGCTGGAATTCTTAAGTTGTGCTTAAGCACATTCATTTTCCAGGAGCCGAAGATCCAAGTTTATTTAGTTTCTATTTATGTATCATTTTTTCAGTTAAAAAATGCCACAGGCGGTGGAAATGTTTCCCTGCAAGTTTGAAGCAATCTCCTTGAAAAGGTTTCCTGGAAATGTGCTCTGCTCTGATGAACACTCATTAATACGCCTGTCTCTTTCTGTGACCCAAAACGCACTGTATAATTTACTTTGGATAAACTCCTTATATGGTCCTTTCATCCGTAACCAGCTAGCCGATTTATTTATCTAAACTAAATCACCGAAGAGTGAGTATAGTGGGATTTTTGTTTGCTCACGAGATCCAAGCACTTCAATGCATTTTATAACAGAAGATAAAAAATGAGAGTTGATACACACTTTTTAGGTACATCTGAACATGCGGTACCTTTGCGGTGGGGGGGGCAATAATAATATGTTATGTTCTTTTAACTCTAAACAAACGTATAGTTTAAATTGGGAGGAATTATTGAAAGAGAAATGTGAAGAAATTTTGTAGCACCTTGTGAAAACTCGTCACATTTCAATAAAGCGGTTCAGACAGAGGTGTAATGTAGCAAAGTAATAATACCAAGAGATGTGAATCAATCAGCATTTTGTTTTAGATATGACATCAATTAAAGCCATACTGCTGCTCACAAATATCTACTACCCTCCTTAACCTAGCTTCCTCTACTCTTTCCCATACCTTCTTTGTATGACTCATCAACTTTATCATCAACTGTAGTTGTTGCGACTCTGCACATCACTCTTGTTCTTAAAGATTGGCACCATTACACTCCTCCTCCATTACCTCAGGCATCTTCTCACTCACTAAAATCCTGTTAAACAATCTAGTGAGAAATTCCACTGCTGCCTCTCCTAGACATTTCCACACCTCCACCACTATTTCATCAGAACCGCATTTCCTCTTTTTATTCTCTTCAAAGCCTTCCTAACTTTATTAAACTAATCTTTTAAACTTTTTTGCTCCACATTATTTACTTCTTCTACTCTTTTCTCCTTCTTGTTTTCCTCATTCATCAACATTTTAAGGTACTCCTTCAATCTTCTCTCCTCACTTGTGAGCACGTTTCCATCTCAATCCTTAATAACCCTAACCTGCTGCACATCCTTCCCATCTCAATCCCTCTGCCTTGCTAACCTGTATAAGTCCTTCTCTCCTCTAGTGTCTAACCTAGTGTACTGCTCATCATATGCCTTCTGCTTGGCCTTAGCCACTTCCCTCTTCACTCTGTGCCTCAAATCCTTGTATTCCTGTCTACTTTTTGTTCAGTCCTTTCCATGTCCCACTTCTTCTTGGCTAATCTCTTCCTCTGTATCCTATCCTGAACTTCCTCATTCCACCACCAAGTCTCCAAGGCACTTGTCTCCAAGGCGACAAGGCACAAGTTAATAACAGAGTTATCTAGTTAGATGGTAAACGTAAGTACATGGTGAGGGCAAAGGTACACCTTTCAGAAGCTAATTTATTATCATGACATTTAAGTACAATAACAAAAAAAATATTTGATCTAGAAAAAAAGTTGGAACATCTTAAAAATTTTAATAAAATGGAAGCTAAAAGATCACTTGGGCCAAAATTTTGTTTACAATAGAACATAGGTAACATAACAAATGTTCAAACTGAGATATTTTACACTTTTATTCAGTAAATGAGCTCATTTCGAATGTGATGCCTGCTATAGCTATTCAATTCAATTTTACAATGGTGATTGTCACAAAGCAGCTTTACACAATCATAGAAATTATGAGATAAGAATGAATCAGAAATCCTTTTGTCCCCGATGAGCAAGCCGGGGGCGACGGTGGCAAGGAAAAACTCTAGGAATAGGAAGAAACCTTAAGAGGGCCAGACTCAACAAAGAACCCATCCCCATTTGGGTTACAAACAGGTAGCAGGAATTATGTAGTTACACTGTGTGTGTGTGTGTGTGTGTGTGAGCAACTTAAATCATAAGTCCTCAGAGAACAGCTGGAACGTCTTTATGGCAGAGTGGAAACGTCCTCGGTCACCCTGGTGATGTGATCATCAACCGGAGGCGGGTCACAGCGAAGGGTCTGACAGGTCCGGAGTGGAGATGAAGTCTGGATTACTGGCAGCTCCGTTATGGCATATGTAGCTCGACAGTGAGAGAGAGAGAGACAGAAAAAGAGAAAGAGAGACAGAGAGAGAAAGGAAAAGAGTTAAGTGGCATTATAATTACAGTGTAAGGAGTGATTGAGTATTTAATGTAGAGTGCAAGCAGAGATTCCAGCAAGACTAACTAGGACAGCATAACTAAAAGGAGAACCAGAGGGAAACACAGACATGAGGGCTCCGTGATATGTTAAGCAACCAGCCGCTCTCATCATCAACACCGTGATCAATAAGAGAGGGGAAGACAGCATCTAAACATACCAGATCACCATAATATTCAACACCCATGAGTCCCCCAGATCTGCTCCTTTATCTAAGGGGAATCAAATACAAAATGCTTGATTAAATAAGTATGTTTTTAACCTGGACTTAAACACTGAGACTGTGTCTGATTCCCGAACATACATAGGGAGGCTATTCCATAGCATAGGGGCTCTGTAAGAAAAGGCTCTGCCCCCTGCTGTAGTCTTTATAATACGCGGTACCTACAGACAGCCTGCATCCTTTGATTGAAGTAGGCGTGACGGAACGTAAGACACTAGAAGTTCACTCAGGTTCTGCAGCGTGAGACCATTTAGTGCTTTATAGGCCAGGAGTAATATTTTAAAATCAATGTGGTATTTCACTGGGAAATAGTTTGCACAGGGCACGTTCATCATGCTGTAACATCTTCTCTTCCTATCCAAACAGTTTAAAGACGTCTGGGCATCGATGTTTTAAGTTTCTGGTGTTTTGGTGTTGGAATTTGGTCCCATTTTTTCCTGATACAGGTTTTTAGCTGCTAAAGGGTTTGTGACCGTCTTTGACATTTTTTAATTTAATGATGCGGCGAAATGTTCTAAACTGCAGCATCCGAACTCTTCTACCATAAAGCCATGCTGAAACATATGTCGATCTACAAGCTTTATATATCTCTCAGCCTTCCAAAACATGCAACCTGGCCGTACCATATTTTAATGACAAAAATATCAAGAAGATGCATATCTAAAAAGCCCCAGGCCGAGGGAGGCAGCTATAATTTGCAAATAATTGCACCAACTTATAAAATCATTAGACAGCTCTTTGGTCTTGGTCGGGAGTTTGGAATGTGATTGATTGATTTATTGTTTCTGTGTAATCTCTGTTCGTTACCTGCACAAAAGACACCTGGGAAATCTTGCTGATTGATTGAGGATCAAATACTTTTTTCACTCAATTGATAGAATGTGGTTTTCTGGTTGTGTTGTAATTCTGTCTACCATTAAAATTATAGACTGATCATTTCTTTGTCAGTGGACAAATTTACAAAATCAGGAGATCAAACCATTTTTTTCCTTACTGTTATTAGTCACATCTACGACATTTGGGAGAAAAATCTATACAGCGTGACATTTTTTTACTATGCTCAACGGCTGGTAGGAGGATGTTAGAAATGAAGCTACCAGGCGGAAGGTAAAGAGGAAGACCAAAGAGGAGGTATATGGATGCGATAAACGAGGACATGAAGTTAGTGGGTGTGAGTGAAGAGGATGTAGAGAATAAGGTTAGGGGGAGACAGATGATTCCCCTAAAAGGGAACAGCCGAAAGGAGAAGAAAAGTTTTTATAAAGGAATATTTTATTTGTTCTTCTTCATATTTACTTTATCTCAAATGGACTTCAACATCCAGTAACTCCACCAAATGCACTGTTTGCCTTGGCATGAAATTTAGTTCTAAGATGTCTGTTTAGTCAAGAAATCTGCTGCGATTTACTCTGGCAGAGAAAATATGATAAGCAAAACAGTTTATAAGAAAATCACAGCTTGTAATTCACATTTTTATGCAATAACTCTAATAATTTTAGAACTATAATAATATATTAAGAATACACTAATGGAATATAGATTCTACTATCGGCGCTTGACGCACTGGATCATATTTTCTGTCCCTATCAACAGTGATGTATCCATAGACTAATACTAGTTAATGCAAATGGACAAAAATAAATTAAAGTTTCACTCAAATACATTCATTACAGTTTAGCAGCTATTCCTGGACTAGAACCATGTCAGATGATGCAAGTGTGTCACCACAGGAGACTCTCTATGACTGCTAACCTAAAACCTTGGTGCACGGTTTCATCACACATTTACACTGTTGACACTAAATCAAGCGAAAATATTGTCAAATTACAAACATATGAAATAGACATTTCAGGCTTTGCTCAGGTAGTAAAAAGGGGGCGGGGCTATCAAATGCTAAGACGGAATAAAAAAATGGCAGGAGCTCTTATCAATGTTTTTAATAGACTTTAATGCACCATGTGTGTGTGTGTGTGTGTGTTTCTTTTAAATGTTCTAATTTATTCTCTTTTTCTTATGCAACAGGCTTACAATTGTGGTTAATAAAAACACTACATATACGCTAGACTAAAGAGTGTGTTGTGTGTGTAGTGTATATTTGTTTTTCATTTGAAGCATAGTTACAGTCTACATGATGCAGTCTGACATAAATTGTGTTGCAAGTAATATTCAGATAGACACAACAAGTAAATCAGGTACCAGTCCCCTAAGTAAATCATCTCTTGCTCTTAAGGAATATTTTCAATCAGTCTGAAGCATCTTCTTTTTTCCCTTTAATTGGAAAACTGGAATTGGCTTTTGCAATGGCTATATTACAGGAGGCAATTTAGACATTTTTGAATTATAGGATCTGAATAACTTCCCAAATCCAGCTTAAATAAGTCGCTTGTTTTTTTATTAAGACCCTATTACATTTGGAATTTACTTCCTTATTCCAAAAGTGAAGCCCTCGTACTTGAATGAAAATGCAGGAGTATTAGTGGCAGATGACATGCCTCATCTAAAAAGTGTGGAAAATGCCAAGCGTGCTGCTTTCTCCTTCGTTAAAAAATGCTCGGGTGTTTGCTCGCTGTATGCGTCTGTTGTTGCTAAGCAACCATCAGCTGTGCTCTCCATTACAAGAAATTTTAGCATTGGATCTTCTCAACCCAAAAAACCTTGGTGTTACTATGCTATAAGATTGATTATGAAAAAAAAGGTGAAAAAAAAATGCAATGATGAGACGCTCCTCCGTTTTTTTCTGCTGAGGTTTCAATGTAACAGAAATAGTTAAATTGCTGATTGTTTCTTGTTACGTGACCCGGCGTGTTTGCAGCGGTTATTCAGAGGAACTTGTTCTGAGTCCTTGCTCAGTTCTATGTTAAGGGGTCATGAGAATCTGTCCTAAAGGGTCTGCAAAGTTTAGCTCTAATTTGCAGTAACACACCTACCTGTAAGATTTTAGTATAACCCAAGTCCTCAATCTTCCCTTTCTTTCAAACACCAATGCCTTTTTCAACGCCTTTACCATTTAAGCCATCGGTGTAACATTCGATCTTCCAGTCTAAAATTATAAATCCTGTAATTGTAATTGTGGTTAACGCTGTGCGATTTTGGCAATGATTTGTTCATCTGACACAGATTTCGAAATCCTAAAAGATTTCCATAATCTTACGCTAAAATCTGTTGACATGTTCACTGACAGCCGATTTATGGCCATTGCGGTCGTTTCTTCCTTTTCTTATCTGATTCCAGTGAAGGAAAGGCAATCTATGTGTTAAGGGGGTCTGCCAATAATTAGTTTTACTTTGCCATGAAAAACATTGATACTCCAGTCAGTAATGAAAGGACACCTAATTTAAATTGACCGGTGATCTCTCTACCGTTGTGTTTTCTGCTCCTACAGTGCCTCAGACTGCCACAAATGACTCTGATTGAAGTAAAGTGACTTGTGTTTCAGTCACAAGTTACAAGTCAGATATGAGATGTTATCAGTTTTGTTGTGGATGCTGAATGTTTATTAGGCTGGATCAGGGCTTGTGATGGTGGTATCTGCCAGCCACATTATTGTATTTATAATTATATTCATTATTCGGGAGTTCAAATTAATTATACCTGTGATGATTTTGTGACATTTTTGTGTATTGTTAATAAACTGTCTGTTGTCATGCTTTGTATACACTATAGGCTAAAGCCAGGGTATTAGTATGAAATCCATTAGTCTATCAACTCATTGTGATAGGTTGTAGTAATACCTGTATCGTCTACCAGTTCGTTGCTGCAGATGTGTTTAAACCTTCTACTAGGACGGCCATTCAATTACATTTCTTTAATCAAAAATTAACGATCAATTTTCAACCATTATTTTCTGATAACAGAAACACCAAAAAAAGTGTATTTTACCCCTCGATGAACCTTGTATTCAGTTGCTTCTGGATTATTGCAGGTTCTTTTTTGTAATTGCTTAAGGTTAAAATGTGATCATTTCATATAACCTTAAAAAAAATGCATGTTGGAATGTTTTTCGTCATTTTTTAAAATCTATTTTCATTTATCGGACAGATCTGAGTCTCACAAATCCTTTTGAGTCTTTTAAGTCAGTAGGGATTCTGAATGCTTTTGCCATGGTCTTACTAAAGGGCACTCAACAAATCCCTAAAACCCACCGAATCGGTAGACTCATTAATCTCAAACACACTGACTCTGTTTCACTACACTCTACACGTCTGACAAATCTTACAAATCCAACAGTTCAGATTAATCAGATTAATAAATGCCCACGATTTTGGGTGTCTTATGTTTTTGATCATGTAAAAAACAACTTGGTCAGTTACGTGTTTCTTAAAACTCCACTGGGGTGAGCCATGGGCAGCCATGTTACAGTCAGGCCAGCTGCAGAAAACACTTTCCGACTCCACCGACAGCGAAGTTGCAGGTTATGCAGAGATATTTATGCGCTAACTTCACCTATCTCTGGAACTCATTTCCATTTACTTTTTACCAGTCTGAAACAACGATAAAATATTAACATTAACTCGATTACTTTACATATAATCAACAAAATTCTTAATGATCAAATAATCGATAATCGTTTAATCATGCCTATCCCGAGTTGCTACAATGCTTAAGAAAGCACTTTAACTTCTTCAGAAAAAACAGATATTAGCCATATTTATTAATACTGTTGTGTAATACACGTTTAAATCTGTCGTCCATAAATGGGTCCTGTGACCTGCCTGATTAAGTGTTCTCTTTCTGGTCATGTAGTCCAGATTATGCCTGACTACAACAGTGCTCCAGTTCTTCCTGTAATTGCAGGTAAATTTAGTGTATTGGTCTATTTTCAGATCAATATAATGTTAGACTGGAGGTTTGACTGAATTTCAATTTGACAGTTTTAGGATTAGAAGCCCACCTGAGCGTAAATAGTTTAATAGTGTGTAATTTTTTTGGATACACAGATTGACAGAATTTTTTAACCACTGTATTAAATCAAAGGAGACAAACAGTCTTCTAAACACAGCGAGTAAAATGATTTATTTGTCGGTATAATTAAGTCTTTAAGCAGGAAATACATGCAGACAAATAAGAGAGCTTTGAAACCAAATTACAAAATGTATTTTCAATAGTACTTTTTAATAGTCCTTATGACTCATCGCATCACATAATAGGACTTGGCAACCTGTGGGGAAAAAAAAACCCAATAACAACAATTTAATAATTTGACGCACATTATTTAGGCAAATATGCAAATACAATGAATAACAAAAATATAAACCCTATTAATAAAACCGAGCTAATAATGATAAACAATAGAAAATGACACAATGCACTACAACATATTTGTGGCCGGTGCCGTGATGCAGGGGGGTTAGGGCGCCAGGACCTACATGCACAAGCTGTTGTGCTCTGGGTTCAGTTCCTGCTTTGATCCTTTCTGGTCCCACCTCTCTCTGTATATCCTCCATTTCATTCCTCTGTCTGGTCAATAAAGGCAAAAAAATAACCGACTTCAAAAAAAAAACATTGTTTTATTTATCTTTTATGTTCCATGATGAAAGCAATAGAGATAAAAAAAAATTGATTTTGGTCATAAAATTAGTGATTTTCCAGATATGATTGAATTATGTTTTAAATGTCAGGTCCAGTCTAGTTTGGATCATTTTGTCTTCCCACGGTCTATACCAAGTGTTATTAACCATTCATGGTTTTGTTTCTCCTTATTTGGTCATTGCTTCCTGTCCTTGCTAACACTTTCTCACACTAATGATTGGTTCCATCTGTTCTTTGCTTTTGGCAGTCTGTGTAAAGCCGGGCAAGCGACTCCAGCAATATTTTTTTTGTTAACACACTGTACAAGTAAATGGCATGCGATATAAAGCCAGAGGGTGTGTTCCAGACTTATGACTGTGCATGTATTATTTATCTTTTTCTCTACTATTTTCAATTTCCTTTTCGTATACTTGTGGTTTGTTTCTAATGTGTTTTGATTTTTTTTGTAGCTTATTCTAAATGTTTTTCTTGCTATATTAGATATTGGTAAAGTTGTACACATGGATCGACTTTGTTCACTTACACTTTGTGTTACATAATGCTAATGTTTAAATTCTATTAAAGGCTAATACTAGACTAAACTATCGGTTATTGACTTCCGATAGCTCTGTGATTTTGTCCGGTACCCTCAGAATCTCTTCAGCACACCCTTATCCAGAGCGACTTAATTCAATTCAATTCAGTTTTATTTGTATAGCGCTTTTCACAATGATGATTGTCACAAAGAAGCAGCTTTACAATTGAAGAAAGAAGAAAAAATTATAAAACAGAATTAAACATAAATCAGTTTGTCCCTGATGAGGCAAGCCGGGGGCGACGGTGGCAAGGAAAAACTCCCTAAGATGAGATAGGAAGAAACCTTGAGAGGAACCCAGACTCAGCAGGGAACCCATCCTCATTTGGGTGAAAACAGGTAGCAGGGATCGTGAGGTTACATCGTGTGTGTGTGTGTAAACAACTATAATCATTAGTCCTTAGAGCAGCCGAAACGTCTTTATGGCGAAGTGGGTCGTCCTAGATCGCCCGGTGATGCCTCATCCGCTGGGCAAGGTCACAGGGAAGGGGACCCACAGGACGGGCCGGTGGTGGGGTCTGGATCACCGGCAGCTCCGTTGTGGCGTATGTAGCTCACAGAGAGAGAGAGAGAGAGAGAGAGAGGAAAGAGAGAGAGAGAGAGTGAAAGGAAGTCAAAAAAGAAGGAAAACAGTTAAGTGACAATGTAATCACACGGTTTGGATTGATTAAGTGAAAAATGTAGAGTGCAAGGATGGACTCCGGCAAGACTAACTAGGTCAGCATAACTAAAAGGAGAACCAGAGGGAAACACAGACATGAGGGCTCCCTGATATGTTAAGCAACCGGCCGCTCTCATCATCAACACCGTGATCAATAAGAGAGGGGAAGACAGCATCTCAACATACCAGATCACCTTAATACTCAAACACCCATGAGTCCCCCGGATCTGCTCCTTTATCTAAGGGGAATCAATACAAAAGGCTTGATTAAATAAATATGTTTTTAACCTGGACTTAAACACTGAGACTGTGTCTGATTCCCGAACCCATACATAGGGAGGTTATTCCATAGCAAAGGGGCCCTGTAGGACAAAGGCTCTGCCCCCTGCTGTAGTTTTTATAATACGCGGGTCGGTACTGACAGGCAGCCTGCATCCTTTGATCGAAGTAGGCGTGGTGGAAACGTAAGACACTAGAAGTCCGCTTCTTAAGTACTGCGGCGCGAGACCATTTAGAGCTTTATAGGTTAGAAGTAGTATTTTAAAGTCGATGCGGTGTCTCACTGGGAGCCAATGCAGTGTGGATAGGACCGGCGTAATGTGCTCATATCTTTTAGTTTTAGTAAGGACTCACGCTGCGTTCTGGACTAACTGAAGCTTATTAATGCACCTAGTTGAACATCCAGATAGTAAAGCGTTACAGTAATCCAGCCTGGATGTGAGAAACGCATGAACTAATTTTTCAGCATCAGTAAGTGACAAGATTTCTCTTATTTTAGCGATATTTCTGAGATGATAGAATGCTATCCTGCTAATATTATTGCACATGGGCTACAAATGAGAGATTGGAGTCTAAAATCACACCCAAATCTTTTACTGTTGCACTTTACTGTGAAACAGAAAGACTGTCTAGGGTTAAGGTGTGATCAGGAAGCTTACTTTTAGCTACCTGTGGTCCTAGAACCAGAACCTCCGTCTTGTCAGGGTTAAGCAAGAGGAAATTGCAAAAGCATCCAATCCCTTATTTTCTTCACACATTGCTCAATTTTATTAAACTGACCTTTTGCATGAGGCCTTGATGAGACGTATAACTGTGTGTCATCAGCGTAACAGTGGGAACTGATGTCATGCTTACGAATTATGTTTCCCAGAGGCAGCATGTAAAGAGAGAAAAGAAGTGGGCCTAAAACCGAGCCCTGTGGAACACCATACTTTACAAGGGAGCATGCAGAATAATCACCATTTAAATCTACAAACTGGTAACGATCGGTTAAATAGGACCTGAGCCACGTAAGAGCTGTTCCTTTAATTCCTACTAATTTTTCTAATCTGCGGAGAAGAATATCGTGATCTATAGTGTCGAAGGCCGCACTAAGGTCAAGTAATATAAGCAATGAGACACAACCTTGGTCGGATGCCTGTAAGAGGTCATTAGCTACTTTGACCAGTGCTGTCTCTGTGCTGTGGTGAGGCCTGAACCCTGAAACCTGATTGATAAAGTTCATGTATGTTATTTTCTTTGTAAATATGAGCACAGTTGTTGTGCTAGAATTTTAGAGATAAACGGAAGGTTAGATATCGGCCTGTAGTTTGACAGCTCATTTTGGTCAAGGTCAGGTTTCTTAATTAAAGGTTTAATCACTGCTAATTTAAAAGATTTAGGAACATACCCACTGCTGAGAGAAGAGTTAACTATTTTCAACAGGGGTTCTGATACTGGCAGGTACAATTTGCTTAAGAAAGTGTGGTGGTGTTGTATCGGATCTAACACACAAGTTGACGGTTTTGTGGAAGAGATGAGTGCGATTAGGTTTTTTCTCTTCCAAAGGAGTAAATTTTCTAAGTTCTGATCTGATGCGGTTAGTTGATCATCAGAATCAATCGAAAGGTCTGGTTTTAAAACGTTAATTTTCTGCCTAATGTTTGCAATTTTTTTTTGTTTGACTTACATTTATCTCCTTTATACAATTAGGGGTTAAGGGCCTTGCTCAGAGGCCCAACAGTGGCAATTTGGCAGCCCAGTCTTCCAATAAGTGGACCAACACCTTAACAACTGCGCTACCACTTCTTCCGAGTTCTTTTGCATGAATTGGCGACCTGTCCAGGGTGTTACCCCTCCTGCCCTTCGCCATTTTAGAGACGGCTGGAATAGACTCCAGTAGATTCCCGTGACCCCGAATTAGGGAATAAGCGGGTATAGAAGATGAATGAATGAATGAATGAATGAATAGTTCTTTTGCAGCATAATGCACAGGTTCATGTAAAAACTAAACCTAAAGCTCGCTTGTTTGCTGGAGAAGTGTTTTTAAAAGGGTTTTCAGCATGATCTTTGCTTCCTTATGTAACATTGAGGCTTGAGATGCACAAAATGATACCTACTGTAACTTACCAGGAAGTTAATGTTTCCATACAACTTAATTATATAGTTATAATGACATAATGAAGTATTTTTTTTTCATTACCACTATATATCTCTCTCTACTGCTATATAATTCGCCACAAATTCTTTCTTCTTTTTTCTTCTTTAGTTCTTGCCCTCTTTCTCTATACAAGATGATAGGTATTAGTTTAGACTCATTAAATAAGGTGCTGGTTCTAGACATCTGTGCTTCGATGCTGCTGACATCCCAGAAGAAAATTATACCAAGCAGCGTTATTATAGTTTTTTTTACTGTCTAGGTGATGGTTTGAGTGCATGTACATTCCCAGTAGGCTGCTGATTCAATGTATCTATCCGTCTTTTAAGTGAATTGTGTCAAACAAATTGTTGAACCAAAGTGCCTGAATTACAGTAGATGGAACCAATTTGCCTGGAACCAGTTTCTACAGACCGCTTACGTACAGCTTTATGGCAACAAACACGTAGATTGATTGTAGCATTAAAATCAATAATCAAAGTAATTTACACTGTCAAGTATCTTTTAAGAAAGATTGGTGAGGTTATCGAGCAGTTATTTACGTTACCATGCATGGCATACTGAACTTTATGAAAATGTTTAATTAAACACTGCAATAAAGCTTTAACATTGAAATGGTTGAATCTTTTAGCAGGACACTGATTTAAAAACAAAGACAATTTAGTGAGCATGAATCAAGCTTTATGCATTTTTATAAAACTGAACTAATTGACCGTTTTTCGTATCCGATATCTGCATTTATAATATACATGGCAAAACCACCCCAAGGTGGACGTACTGACCGGAAAAGGACGTAAAAAATATAACCAATGGACCCAATGGCCCAAGATGAACAATGATGACTATTTAATGTTGCTTCCGCATCATATTTAAAAACGTTGGCAAAACAATGATTACTTTAGACGGAGAACCGCTGAGAGAGGGAGCCGTGAGTATGTGTGTGTGTTTTTTAAACAGCCGCAGCGGGCGGTGGGTACAGAAAAAAAAAACTTTAACTTTGGATTGTTAAAACTGCCTCTGCCACTGTTCTGAGTTTTGAACATTTGTTACAGTAAACAAAATGAATAAATATCAAAATAGACAGTTTGTTGTAAGTTATTATATGTTGCTGTTGGTGTCCACCTGAGTTGACGTAATTGTAATATTAATCTTAAACTACTTTTGTATATTTATGTTCTGTAAACAGCTTTAATACAATGTGTATTTGTTGAAAGTGCTATACAGATAATATCGAATTAAATAGAATTGTAAGTTATTACAAACAAAAACAGCGTAAACAAAAATTTGTATTATAAAGAGATGAAATTCCAGAAATCAGATGATGTTGATTTGTGGGTATTTTGCTATCCTCATGAGTCAATGTTGTTTTAGGACTTTGGGGCATAAGACAGCTAAAATAAAAAAAATATATACAATTTTAGAATTATCAGAATGCGTGTCTCATTTGGAGCAAAGCTAATAGTGTAAGTCATGAGAAGGACAGAATGAAAAGTATTCTGGACCTGGTATATCCCGGCCTGGATATCAAACACAGAGCAAAATAAATTAGTCTTGTGGGTATTTTGTGGGACACTCACTGTCCTTAAATATCACTATTTCATGTGCATGTGTATATTAAATGATGATAGTGATAACTATGTAACTTTTAAAAACAATCTTATTTCTAAATAGAATTATGGCTGTCTTGAAACTAGCGAGATTGGCACACGTTCACTGTGTTGGCTATGAAGGAAAAAAATCTGTTGTTATTAATGCCCTAAAAAAGAATTATTGCCCTTAAATATGAAGAGTAAAATCGTGTTTTAGACGGCCCCTTCACGTCACCTTTTCTTCAGCTTTCACTTTTCTTTACCTGGATATCCATTAGCACAGACTTCCTATTCAGTGGTTTGCTTCAGAGTTAAGGGTTGTGTGCTTGGAGTCATGTTCTTTCCTTTTTTCTATGGTTTCTTGGTTTTCTTCCGCAGACCAGAAATAAATGTATAAATCTGTAAATGATAAAATGAGTAAAAAAAATGATACAGGAAATGGAAAAGGATAAATAGATTGATGGATGGGGTTAATTGATGACACTTGTTTTGTGTTTGGCTTGTCTACAACCCCTGCCATAGACATATGGATGTTGACACTGTGAGAGTAAAAGCATTCGTCTCTATTCGTTCCCATATCCCAATTCCCAATTTTAATATTACAGATATTACCACATTAAATCAACGGTTTACTTATCAGACCAGAGAGGGTGTAAATAAACAAAATGTTGATTAAAACTGTCTTTCTGTAGCTTTGGTCCAGCGAGCTGCCGTTAGCTAAATAATGTGCTTAATTTGCATTTAATTGGATAAGTAGCACCAGAGAACTTGCTACAAAACAGTGTTTGAAAATCCAGACTTGAATGATAAATCAAAGACTGTTTTCCTAAATATTACTCAAAGAGAAACAAAATCCTCTCCCTGATTTCTGTTATCTTCAAAAAGATATCTTTAATTGCTCTATGCCGGGACTTAATGTAGGCAATTGTAGCAAACCCTCTATCTTCTTCAATCAAATAGTTTGATGTTTATTCATTTTTTTGATGTACCTGATTGCAGAAATTATGTCTAATCCAACTATTTAGCATCCCTGAAGACACACACGTTATACATTTGAGTTAAATTCCCTTTTCTTTTATTGTTGTCAAGGGTGTTTTCTTTTCTAGACACTGTTTTGTCTGTCAAATTTGCATCCAGATGACTGCAAAGGCTACTCTGTCAACATGCAGGGATGATTGTACAGTCATTGGTTTTATGGAGTCCAGGTTTTATAAAGTCACTTTGAAATCCAAAACTAATTAATTAATTTAAAACTCGGGCAGCACGGTGGCTTAGTAGTTAGAACTGTTGCCTCACAGCAAAAAGGGGGGCTTTTCTTGCGTAGGTTTACTCTGCGGGTACTCTGTTTTTACTACCACAGTCCCACATCTAGGTTGATTGGTGATTCTAAATTGCTCATAGGATTAAGTGGGTGGCCCTGTGATGGACTGGCGATCTGTCCAGGGTGTACACCTCCTGCCTTTTGCCCTTTCAGAGACACCTGGGATAGACTCCAGCAGATCCCTGTGACCCCGAATTAGGGAATAAGTGGTATAGAAGATGAATAAATGAATGAATGAATTTAAAACTCAAGGGATTTCAAGGTGTGGAATGAAAGCTTAGTAAAGATTTGGTAAGATTCATTAAATGATTGGTTGGTTTGAGTGATGATTGATTCAGTGATGGATGGATGGATGGATGGATGGATGGATGGATGGATGGATGGATAGATGGATGAATGGATGGATGGATGAATGGATGGATGGTTAAATGGATGGATGGATGGATGGATGAATGGATGGCTGGTTAAATGGATGGATGGATGGATAGATAGATGGATGGGTGGTTGGATTCAGTGATTGATTGATTAATGGTCTCTAACAGCTTCGGAGCAGATTTAACAGCAACTTTAAGACAAAGGACTTCTAAAAAAATGTACCTATATAAAGAAAGGCGAAGAGATGTATACATCATGGTGTATAGTAGTGTAATGATAGTTTATTATAACAGATTAAAAAATATTCAATGCGCAATAATTTACCATATGTCTTTAATGAATTTAATGACTGATGACTGATTGATGACTGCAGTTCCCTCAGGCAGTGCATAATACCAAAGGGCTTTTAAGGCCAAGGACTTTTAACTGTTGACGCTACGTTTGGACTTTAACTGTTGGACGACGCTACGTTGGAGAATTATTTTAAGCATAGCAGCGTGTCTGACACAGACAAACAGCTATTTTATATCTCTGACATGAAAATTATTTAAATTCAACAAAATTCTTCGGTCACTGTTACGGTTCCAGACAGAGTAATGATCAATGGCAGAGCTCAGTGCAGAATTGAATATGACAGTTCAGTTGTAAGCGAGAAACCGATTAGGGAATGGTCTGCAAGCCAGATATTTCTATTTTTCCCCAAGTTAAACTCTGCTTGTGAGTTTCTGTTCACCGTTGCTAGCATAGGAATGACTCAGCTGTAGGAGAGGTCTTCTAATGGCATGGGCTTAAAAGCAATTTTATATAATAGCCTGAAACAAAATATTCAATTTAGGGAAAATATAATATGGAGCCTGTCTGGCTTCTTTTGATTAATTAATTTATTTTTTGCTTTTTAAAAAAAAATAACAAGACTTTTTATAGTAGACAGGTGCTTACTTTTGGATGAACCTATTTCACAGCATTCAATCTAGACTAGTATTGCATAGATGTAGCTTTTAATGCCATGCTGAAGACACCAGATTTTTAAAAACATAATTGCAAATGCATGTTCTTATTTTTAGTCAAATTCCTATTTTTTGTGTTTCTCAGCACTGACTAACGTGAAGCTATGGGCGATTGACCGGCAGTGTTTCCAGACTATCATGATGAGGACAGGACTTATCAAGCATGCCGAGTACATGGAGTTCCTCAAAAGGTGGGCTTCCTCTTTTTCATTATATACAAAATTGTTGCTTGTCAGACTGTACAAACATGGCCCTTATGTCACACTGTAGCGTCTCAGTTGTCATAATGTCAGACTGTACGGCACTCTTAAACATCAAAACATCAGATTTACGCTATCAGTCTCTGACACGTTCGGCAACTAGCGTTCTTTTCCTAAATGGCAGACAAAACAATCTGCAGCAGTAAATTTTTTGCTGTTCTGTCTACCGGACTAGTTTTGATATTTTCCTGAGGTAGTTTGAAGTTGTTATGCTTATTTCGTTAAAAGGTTTGGCATTCCTATTGGTTCCTGGTTTGACAACTATTATAGGATAAGCCACACTGCAGGTAAGTGTCTAAAATCTTCTGAAACTGCCAGAAGTTTATCGGTGGGAAAAAAGGATGACAACAGCTATTAATCGGGTGCTGGTGAACATGTCGAAGTAGGATTATAGGAATCTTTTAAAATTTTAAAATTTGTTTTAGACTCATTGTGGCTAAAATCCCACAGTGTAAGCCTGGCTTATTATCATATATAAGAGTTTGTCTTTCATTTTGGTTTTAAGTCCCCATACCGGATTTTACAAAGCGAATCAATTCGAATTTGGGTAAATTAATGTTTTTTATTCCATAAAAATATTTGCTGAAGCAAAAGCAAAACTTTTATCAAGCAATTCAATGTGGTTATTGCTCTGCATCTAACCTATTTACCCCTAGCTCTCTTGGTATATACGTTTTTTGTGACCCCAAATTAGAAATGAGACTTAAAATTGTGCCAGTTTAAAAATAGTGGCGGAAAAAGCAAGCACATCCAGTTACGTAAGAGGGGGGGGCCCGTAGGCGGGAATCATATATATTGCTCCAAATTTCTTTTACATTATTTTTTTTTGTATGAAATAGTCTATTTAAATGCACATTATAATGCTTATCACACTAATTTGCCTATAAAAATATATACGTCATGTATGTACAGTGTAGTCTTTTGCACTATGCATTACTACACTTTACTTGCTGAAAAAACCTGCACATGCTGGCACACACTCTCTTTACACATACTGACAAAGGGTTATTTAATAATGTACATACTTACATATTTATCTGTATTTGTACTACAGTACTACTATTTGCACTTCTGGTAGATGCTAAACAGCATTTCGTTGCTATGTACTTGTACCTTTCAAATCAATGAATCTATCTATCTATCTGTCTGTCTATCTATCTATCTATCTATCTATCTATCTATCTATCTATCTATCTATCTATCTATCTATCTGTCTATTTATCTGTCTATCTATCTATCTATCTATCTATCTATCTATCTATCTATCTATCTATCTATCTATCTATCTATCTATCTATCTATCTATCTATCTGTCTGTCTGTCTATTTATCTATCTATCTATCTATCTATCTATCTATCTATCTATCTATCTATCTATCTATCTATCTATCTGTCTGTCTATCTATCTATCTATCTATCTATCTATCTATCTATCTATCTATCTATCTATCTATCTATCTATCTATCTATCTATCTATCTATCTATCTATCACATTGTTTATATTGTCAGCTGTCGGTGGTTCTCTCAAAATGCCGGGCCACAGACAACTGCCTGTCCTGCCAGCCCCATTGCTTCGTTTCTGGCCGCTGGCCTTTTAATTTCTTCTTAAGGTCAGAAGGTGCAGAGAAATTCTCTTGGCAAGCCATGTCTTAATGAAACTCGGGGGCTTTGTGCACAGAGGCCTTGTCATGCTAAAAGAGGTTCAGGCCCAGTTCTAGTGAAGTGAAGGACTGATGTATGGCTACAACATAGAAATGATTTTCTGGACAGCTGGGTGCTTCTAACTTCTAGTGAGAGAAAGAGTTTTCTAGAGAGCGATCACCCATATGTTTTTCAATAGAAAATTGAGATATTAAAGTAAAAAAGAAAGTAACTAGTTGAATTAAAAGAGCTTTGTAAGTGTAAGAGGTGAAAGTGTAACTTTTGAATTAATATGAGAAACCATTGTAAATCTTTCTTGGCGTTATTTGAAGAAAATGTGATCGAGCAGATGTTTACAGCCGCTGTAAAGGCAAAGTAAACCAGGACTTTTATCATAGAAAGTATAAACACATCAAATGCAGGACATGATAATGTCATGGCACATTTTTGTATAAAAGACAAAAGCTTTTATTAAAATTGGAATACATTTGAGTGTAATGTGTAATTAGCATTATTTTGTACACATCATAAACACACAATACAATTTGCACACACACACTGATATTATGGTTGTGCTACCCTGAGAGTGTCACTCTTTTTTTTTTAAATTTGTTGGCTGTGATTGAATTTGTGTTTGAAAAAGTACGTTAACATCACATAGCTCATGATCTGCTTCTGTCTGTCATTTTTTTGTATGAGATTTCTACTTTGCTTCACTCTCGAGGGAAATCAGAATATACACATGCTAAGTGCTGATTGCTGCTAACGATTGCTGTAGATTTATCAGATTTATTAGAGACTGAGCTTTTCTTTGATGAAAAGGTGATGGATGAAGCGTGTCCACTACTGAATAACCAACATGGGATATTTTTCATTTTTTGCTTCTTACGTTACTTATTTTTATTTCATATCAACATTTATTGAGCTGGGAAAAGTCAAACCAACTGAAGCAAACGCAATCATAAAGTTGTTGTTATGCCATTTTAAAACAAAACCATTTTAATAATATTTTTCACAATAAACAAATATTAAGTATGCTAGACTTTTGCAAATTCAACTTCAGTGAGTCTGTTAGTCTATAAAACCTTTGTAATTTTATTCTATATTCTATAAGCAGTGGAAAATGGATGGATGTATGGATGTATGGATGGATGATGTTTCTTTCCCCTGCATTTGTTGTAACATTTCTATTCAATGCCCAAGCTGTTGTAGCATTTAAGAAATAGCTGTAATAAAAATATGCCTGGTTATATAAATAATTGTCATATAAACCTGTTGATTAGATGTTAATGTTTGGGTCTGTGCAAATTTAATGTCAAGAGTGTTGTGTTTTACTGGCTGCCTGTAGTGATCTGTGTTTTTATGTCTCCTTCCTGCAGCGTTCCCACATTCCAAGGCCTTGCAGAAGAAATACTCAGCAAACTTGCAGACGTGATGGAAGAGGTACAGTATGTTTCCCAAACTTATCACTGATCACCTATAGATTATTATTAAATTTAAACAAACGAACAAACAAATATATATAAAAAAATAGTAAATTATTTATATAGACTATAAAGCCAAAATGTTGTAAACACTTTACCAGCACACACAATTTTTTTGTCTAAACGGTTGCTGCAGAGTTTAAAGCACACAATTGGCTGAAAATGTCTTTGTGTGCTGTTGCAGTAAGATTTTTATTTGCTAAGAGTATTAAGAGTCTCAAACACTGTTCCAGCATGACAGTGCCCCTGTGCACAAATCCATGAAGAAATGGTGTGTTGTTGTAAGGACACCGCCCTCCCACCAGCAGAGGGTGCTATCACCGGAGTACTAGCACTTCTGGTGTCACTTCCTGTTTGGCTAAGTCGCTAGCATATGCCTGACTTCTGACTGTGATTCTTTGTCTAACGTTTTGGATTTGTTTGCCTGGTTTATATTGGATTATTGTGTACTGAACTTTGCATGGTTTTCTGACTACCCTTTTGGATTACCCTTCTTTTCTATCCTGCTACATGGATCCTTCTACGGCTGGGTCTTGAGTAGGAAGTGGTAGCTCTTTGGTTACAGTGTTGGCCTGCGGACTGGGCGATTATAGAGTCAATTTCCAGCACCTTCAAAACTGTAAGCACAGCCCCCCTAACCTTTAACTGCTCAGTTGGATTAAAAAAAAAAAAACTGAGATAAATGTAAGTCACTCTGAATAAGGGCATCTGCCAAATGCCAAAAATGTAAATGTAAAATGTGTTCTGCACAGATGAACTAACCCTAGAGTCGGTGTCTGATCTCATTAATACTATAATAGCTGGATGAAAATTTCCCACAGCTACACTTCACTCTAGTGGAAAGCTTTTTTAGAAGTGTAGAGGTTATTACAGGTGTGATACCACAGTATAAAACACTCATATGGATGTGATAGTCATGTGTAATCAAATCTGGTCTACAACACTAACTATGTCAGCCACACTGTTTATTTTCTTGTACAAATTATATGGAGCATGAAAAACAGGAGATTAGAGTCTAATTTCCTCCCAGGGCATGATTTACTATTACAAAACTTAGAAAAACCACAAGACCTCAGCTGGAGAATGGATTATGAACTGATTGTGCAGTTATAGTTTTTGGATCCCTGTTCACATGGATGATGTGTTCACTGTTCAGTCTAAAAGATGCAAAAAAAACCTTCCATATACTGTAAGTATCATTTGTAAAAATGTTTGACACACTTGACAAAAACTGTTTTTTTTCCCCCTTATTTCTTCAAGTATCATCTGTATACAGATGTCATTAGCAGAGATAAGGCAGGAGGAACATGTGACCTTTCGCACAAAACAATTTACATGGTCAATATTAAAGTAGTGGTCCTAGAAACCGTGCCACATCTTGAATACTAAATAGTTCGACGCAATGTTGTGCATTAATTTTTTTTGCCCTTTTTAGAACTATTTTTTTTATTGAGGAACGCTTACAAGGTTTTTTAACACCTTTTTTTATGTGCTTGTCTAATGTAAGCAAAGTCTAACATAATATTACTATAACTCTATAAATCAGACTTGTGTTGTGACATACAAACATGGCCACCTCTGACCATCGGGAAGTGGTAGCACAATACTTAAGGTGTTGGACTGCTAATTGGAAGATTGAGGTTTGATTTCCAGTACCACCGAGTTGCCATTGTTGGGCCCCTGAGCAAGGCTTAGTTGTATAAAAGAGATTGATCTAAATAGTTTTTTGTTCTCCATATGGTCTTCTTTTAGTCATGGTTTCTCCTCGTCCATTTACACAGTGATCAACACTATTGCAGAGAAATCTGTTGGAAACTTTTATATTTAAAAGAAATATACTTTTCTGTATTTCTCTCACAGACGCACACACACTGGTTTTTCTTAAAGATGAACAGGAAGTGACTGGTCACTTGTAAAAATGAGAAAATTGCATGCTGTGATATATAAAAAATAGTTTGCCCACTGACAAAGAAATGAGCAGTCTATCATTCATTTTAATGGTAGGGGTATTCTAACAGTGGGAGACAGAATTACAACACAAACATCCAGAAAAACACATTTTATAAAAGTTATAAATTGATTTGCATTTCAATGAGTATTTGATTTCCTATCAATCAGTAACATTTTTGTCTCCCACCTGTCTTTTATACAGGTAACAAACTGAAATTAGGAACAGACTCCTAAATGGATTCTCTTATAGGGTGTGCTACTAACCTGAGCTCGCACCTCCACAGAAGCAATTAATCGATCAGATTCCAAACTCTTCACTATGTCCAAGGACAAAGAGCTGTCCAATAATGTCAGGGACAAGATTGTAGACCTACACAAGGTTGGAATGAGCTACAATACCATCGCCAAGCAGCTTGGAGAAAACAGTTTGTGTGATTATTCCCTCACTGTAATATTAGAAAGTTTTAAAACATCTAACCAAATCATCCAGATCCCTCGTTGTTATTGTGGTGTAAAAAGGTTTTGTGGGGTATTTCATGACTGACAATTTGTACTAGATGGCTTCTTAAAACTGTAATGTATGTGTGTGAGGGTTGGCAGGTAGGCTTGTGAGATTGAGTGTAAAATGTCATTATCTTATTGTTTAACCTCCTACTAATTAACAGTGTTGCCTGTGGCTTTAACTTTCCTTTTGCCTTCGGGTGAATTTTATCTGTTTTAAACACTTTTATATCATAATTATGCTTGTATTTTTATGTAAGTTTTTGAAATTGACCCAAAATTGGGTCATTTTATATTTGAAAAAAAAAATTGTGCCAATGGTTAAATCAGGAGGACAAAAATTGCATGGTTGATGGGATGCCAGATGTATCTATGGGTCAAATTAATGTTCCATCGTCGCAGTGGACTAATACCAAAAGCTTACAGAAGATTACAGTAACTGTAACTATTTCGTCTATTTTTTATTCTTTATTAACTGAATCTCTTTGTTTAATTAAATTGAAGTTCCCTGGAAAAAGAAAAGTAAAGCTACATTAGCATACTTTAGATTCCAAAGCCAGACATCCCTTTATTTAGGTTTATGTACGGGGTGTCCTAAAATCTTACTCAATATTTTTAATAACAATCAATGCATTATTTACTGACATAAAAACAAAATTAATGGTTAAAAGCAGAAATTGATAAATGCCTGCAAGGATGTTGTACACAGTTTGATCTGAATCGAACTTCTCCGATTCAATTCAATTCAATTCATTTTTATTTGTATGGCATATTTAACAGTGAACATTCTCTTAAAGCATCTTTACACAGATAACGCAGTAGGAATAAAAGATAGTTCTTTAAAAGTATAAGATTGTACTTAATTAGTGGCGTTTGTAGCAAGAAAAAACTCCCTGAGATAAAATAAGGAAGTAACCTTGAGAGGAACAAGACTCAAGAGGGAAGCCATCCTCATCTGGGTGACACCGAATGTCCGTTTATTACAGCTAAATGTAATGTAAACTATAACTTGGGTCAGTAGAGCAGACAGTAGAGTCTCAATCCTCAAAGCTCCTGTGTGGCTCCGTAATTTCATGGATCTCCAGGCCATAAATGAAAAACATCCCCAGCAGAGTGGCCTCCAATCAAAGAGAGGCATGATCGGGGATATTCGAGGAAAGAGGCAGGAAACTGGTCACTGGTACCTCAGGGGCATGTTTAACTTGTTCCCGAAAGAGAGAGAAAGATATAGATTATTAAGTGCCTGTTTTGTTGTGTAAAAGTTAAGCACATATTGTGTAGTTTGGGACTCCAGCAAGATTAACTATGGCAGCATAACTAACAGGAAGAGCCAGAAGATATTACAGACATGAGGGATCTCTGGGATAAGAGCCGGCCCACTACACCACCGTCAACAAACCTCAGTGAACGTGTAAGTGGGGAAACGACAGCATACAAATATCCCAGTCCACCAACCACTATATATCTATGACCCCTACATGTCTGCTCCCTTACCAAGGAACAATTAAAGGCTTGGCTGGGTCCTGAACACTAATTGCAAGGTTGCTGTCTAAATGTGGGGCTTTGTAAGAAAAATCTTTGCCCCCTGCTGTAGTCTTCATTATTTAAGGGACCAACAAATAGCCTGCACCTTCTGATCATAGGATTATAATGGCACATATGTTCACTCAGATACTAAGACTATTAAGTGTTTTATAGGTCAGTAGTGGTATTTTACAATCAATGCAGTACTTATTTGGAAGCCCTTGTAGACTTTTAAAACAGGGGTGATGTGGTCATATTTTCTAGATCTAGTAGGCACTCTCGCGGCTGCATTCATACACTTACTAGAACACCCAGAGAGTAGAGCATTACAGAAGTTTAGTCGAGAAGTAACAAAAGCATAAACTAGTCTAATCGCATTAAGATCCTTGACTTCTGTACATACTGAGACAGAAAGACTATCCAAACATGCTACGTAACCCAGAAGTTTACTTCTAGCTGCATGTGGCCCTAAAAAGGTGTGAGCAACTTAATATTTTTATTTTATGTGGAATTTTTACAAATAGACAGCACGGTGGCTTAATGCCTCACAGCAAGAAGGCCCGGGTTCGATTTCCGGACAGGGGCATTTTTAAGATGCCTGGGATAGGCAGATCCCTGTGACCCCAAATTAGGAAATAAGCAGGTATAGAAGATAAATGAATGATTGATTTTCACAAATATACAACTGGTACTTTTATGTAATATTATACCCACTAGAAACCTGCTACTGACATTTGTTCATATGCTGGTAATTTATTGTCTTTTTACAGTGTTGAGTTCATGTCTGTCAATATTACATCTCTTTCGAATTGATTGTTTATCCAGAACAGCATGCCTAGAAACTAAACTCCCTACATTACAAATGCATTGCATTTTTTTTCAAGTATGCATCATTGTCGTCATCATCCTTGTCATCGTATTCCTCACAGACTCATTGTGCACGCATTTGGAAAGGCACAGGGGCATTCAATTTCTGGAAAAAAGCTTTAAATCACATGTAGTGCACTTCCTTTCCACTCCATTAGAAACTGGCTGTGAGCAACTGAAGCAATTTCCCTGCCGTTCCCTCGTCACAAATCGTGTCACTATACGCTATCCACACTTTCAATTTGCATTTTCACTCCTCCAACACCTCATACTGTATCTAATAATTCGTTTATAACGCAGAGACATGGTGGCAACATTGAGTCATGCTACTAAAGCCTAGATCTCTGGAGCTACAATATATCTTTAGCTGTGTTTAAAGGGTTAGAATCAATCCTGTCTAAGGAGCAGGTTCTACAGTATTCTTGGGCTCTTAATGCCCCTGAAGGGTTTTATAGATTTTTAAACTGTTCTCTTTCCCTCTTTATTTCAAGCTGATGCTTTATGATGACTGCCCAAACTCTTCCTTTAAATGTCAGAACTTTTATGCTGCAATGAAGCAATTGTTTGACTTGTAAAAACCCTAAGATGTGCAAAAGGCTGGAAAAGGAGGATAAAGCAGAGTTACTTTCTTGTTTTTTAAGGCTGTACATACATACAGTAAGAAGTGATACGATATATAAAGGCTCCCTTTGTTGTTAATATTAACTGGATGTAATCCATCCATTCATTGTCTATACCCGTGTCTAAACAATCACACACACTCACACTCACTCCTATGGGCAATTTAGAATTACCAATCAATCTAACATACATGTTTCTTGACTGTGGGAGGAAACTGGAGAACCCGGAGTAAACAAACGCAAGCACAGAGAGAACATGTAAACTCCACCCAGAAAGAATCCTGCTGGCAATATTAACCTGGGACCCTTATGCTGTGAGGCAATAATGCAAAGCACTAAGCCACCATGCTGCCCCAAAGTTTATTATGTGTAATAATACAAAGGTGGAAAAGTGAGTTAGCAGTTGTGCCTTACACACAGAAGTCAGAATCCCGCCTCTACACTGCATATGTGGAGTTTGCATGTTCTGGTTTTCCTTCTTCAGTCAAACAGTGGGGACAGGACATGAAAAAGTGGAGTTTATCACTACTTGGCATTCACTGTTAGAAGATTTGTGACACAGTGCACGATTAATCTCTATGGGGATTTACAGGGGAAGTGGTGGCTTAGTGGTTAGGGTGTTGAACTTATACCAGAAAGAATGAGGTTCAATTCCCACCCCAAAAAAACAGGGCCCCTGCGCAAGGCCCTCAACCCCTAATCGGTCAGTTGTATAAAAAAGAGAAATAAATTTAAGTCGCTCTGTATAAGGGCGTCTGCCAAATGATGTAAATGTAAATCAGTTTATCTAATGTATTTCCTACTCTAAAAGCATCTTACAGTACCTACATTAAAATACACTGCTGTGACACACTTGTCTAAAACTTTTGTGTTTCACTTCACTTCACACAACATAAAACATATAAGACTGAAATATTAATATTTTGAGGAAAAAATTACTTGCTTGGTTAAATCCTAAACGTCGGTTAAGATTCCTAAAAAAATTCCTAAATATCTGTCTGATAGTTTTAAACTATATAATTGAAGTTTTAATTGTAAACGCAACGTAACGTAACATTTTACTCTGGATGTTATGACTTCCAACTAATAATCTTACAAATTTCCAAACACGAAATTGTAATTTTTGCATTCATACAGAAGAGAAGAAAAAAAAAATCCGTCCTCAGTGTTACTCCGTGTGTTTGTAAGATAAGATAGATAAGAACTTTATTGTCACTGTACATGTACAATGAAACTCTGGTGGAGCAACAAACAGCTGCTTCCCTAAAACATACAAATACTCTATTAGACACACGGTACACAAATGGACACATAAATCACATTGTGATTTTAATGAGATTTGAGCAATATTGCAATGATACTTTGCTTCATATAATCGCAATATTTCGATCTAAATCACGTGATTAAGATTGTGATCGCAGCAGGCTACGCTGATTTTAACTGAAATATTCTCTCACGAAATTGGTTTGATATGAAATCCTGAATGAAAACACACATATAGATTATTTTTACTCAGGTGACCATGAACCTGGGCTGCAACTTCTTTTGAATGCTTTTAGAAATAAAAGAAAGAATTGGGGTTACGGCAGCTATATTAGGTGATGATGGCACTAAGGGAGGTAAGAATAATATGACTTATTAGTGTAAAAAGAGAAGGAAGATGAGCTGGTATGAGTTCAAGTAGACATGTGGAAGAATTAGATTTGTAGATAAGATGGGACATTTCTAATTTAGAAGATGAGGATAGGAAGCAAGATGAATAAGAGACAAATCAGTTGAGACACTGTAAAATGGACTACAATCTAGATTAGCTGAATTGTTGATGGAAAGTGCTTTTTTGTCACTGAAAAAAAAAGACATGTTTATCGCATTAATCAGTGCAGTACAGATGTGCAGGAAGACTGTCAGGTGGTTTCAGGATAGAATTTACAATAAAGAACAAAGCTTTAGTATTACTATACTCAGACTCTGTTATTGCAGGTTTAGTGCATCTTTATACAGATAAACATGTTTATTATACAGCTTTATATGTATCTCTAAAAGTCTAGTTTATCTAGAAAGGCTTTCCAGGTGCTGTTTTCTAGTTTTTAGCTAACAGAGTTTAGGAGTAAAACAGGGCGCAGAGTGGATGAAGGATACGGTCAGAGAGACCAGATCATCAGAAGTCCTGAGATATGTGTAACTCTTGGGCAGCAAACCTGGGCCAGAATGTGCCTTTAAAATGGATGGAGAATATTGCTGGATACCAAAACTGTCCAGACAGGAAATGAAATCCTTTGTAAATGGGTTCCTTGCACTGTTGACATAAATGTTAAAGTCATCCAGTAGAATAATATTAGGTGTTACGAAGAGGTTACGAATGCACAGAACTCATCTAAAAATATATTTGGTCAGGCTTAAAAAAAGAATTACTCTAATCTACTCAGACTAAACGAGTACAAGTTACGGGTAACTTTGGATCTGATTAAATAAATGAAAATTCTGAATAAAAAAAAACCAAAAAAAAAAACTAACAATCCACTACATAACTTCAGAAAACAGAAAAAAGTCAGTTTGACAGTTTTATAGTAATTTACGGTTAGATTAAAGTGTCTATAGTTGCAGCCTCACCCTTAAATAGCCACTATAATCTGGAGCTGGAATAATCAATAGATAAAAACAAAATGATTGTTTTGTGTTTTGCTTTTGCGCCGTTTTTGGTCATCACCAGGTGCAACCTGGGTGAATGTAGCATTAGTCACTGACGGTGTGCACCTGAGTTGACGTCATGTGCCACTGCTGCTTATTCAATGACATACGACATGCACTGACAGGTGAAAATCCTATCTGTCTGCTTACATGACAGACGCTAATGGGAATGTATTTTGTGTGTGGGGGTGAAATAGAAGGCTGCTGGACTCCAAGTCAGGGGTGCCTCGGTAATGTGTTGTGATCAATTTGGGAAAGCTGTTGTAGCCTCTGCCCACTAGTCTCCAGGTCTGCTTCCTTCTAAGGTTTTCTCACCATCTTAAGGCTTAATCTTCTATAATTTTATTAGGAAGTCCAGAAAAACTTGCGTCATGCATCAAAAAAATGCATCATTTGGACTAATAGACTGTTTTGTTTTTTTTTTTATTTCAGTGACGGGTGCGTTGCGTACTTAGTGATGTCACGTAATGTTTAGTTAATTTATTGAAAAAAATGCATAATACATATATTGATATAACCTCTACATCCCACGCTAATATGAATGAATATGAAGGCCTAAAACTGATCAAAAAATTTTCAGAATCCATGTGCTTTTATTCCTGCATATAAATATAAGTATAAATGCAGCCACTGAAATAATTTTTCACTTGTAGTCGGATAATAATTTTCACGCTACCGCCTTTTTCCTTGTGTCCAATAGTATCTTTAACAAGTATGTTTGTTCTTTTTAAATTACTCAGGAATAGTTCCCCAAAAAGTTATAAAATCAAATAAAATTAAAATTATAAGACTTTTAAATCACACGCATCAATATTGTTTTTGACAATAGATCATAAATAACTACAAATATTTAAACTGAGAAAGTGTATAATATTATGCACAAAATAAGCTCATAAAATTGATGCCTTTCACAGGTTTTTAAGAAAGTTGGCACAGGAGCAGCAAGGGGGCTAAAAAAGCAACAAATTACTATAATTGAGATCAAGTCTGTAACATAATTAGCTATAAAAAGGAAGTGTTAGAGAGGCAGAGTCTTTCAGAAGTAAAGATGGGCAGAGGCTCTCTAATCTGTGAAAGAGTATGTAAAAAGATTACAAAATGTTTTAAAAACAATGTTCCTCAACTTCAAATTGCAAATCTCATCATCCACAGTGTATAACATCATATAAGATTTTTTTGGATGCCTGTGGTCTTTGGCCCTCAGACGACTTTTAGTTTTTATTAAAAAAAATTCAGGACAATTATTTAGGAATACACAGAGTAAAAATACTAATTTTATAAAACCCAAAAATTACATGTCAGACATTGTTGATGTATATTCTGATGTTATGTGTAATGAAACAATGTAAAATGTTTTTAACTAAATTCACACTATATTCTTGAGCTGGCTTATAGATGTGGGATTGTGCATTATTAAGCCCAGTGACTTTGAATCAAGGTTCTTTTTCCAATTTTGAGTTTAAAGTCAAAATTAAAGGCAAAATGTTTTACTTCGAGAAAAAATTCTTTTGTAAAATAAAACTTTGTGATGTTTAAGTTTATAGCTGATATTTAAAACAATCTGTCCCAAGGCTTCATTTTTTCTGAATTTCTAGATGCTTTTCTGATCACCACAGTTGTAAAAGTAACCTAGTGAGTATTTGAGTTAGCCATGATGTCATCTCAGATCCTCTAATCTTATCGTCTAGGCATTTCCTTACAGAGAATTGCTTCTCACTGTTTTTTTTCCACATCATTTTCAGTAAACTCTGGAGACTGCTCTAGTCGTGGGTGGAAAATTCCAGGAAATCAGCAGATAGTCAGACCAGCCCATCTGGCAACAAATATTCTATAATTAAAGTTTTTTTTGATTCCGATGTGAACATTATCCAATGCTCATAATATGCCATATACATCAAAAATGTAGATAATAATTGAACAGCTGCAAAACAAATTACAGCAGATGTGATAGCTCTTCCAAATGCACAAAGAGCCTAAAGAGAACTTTTAACAAGTAAATCATTTTGTTGTTTTATTAAAAATGAGAAAATGTGAAAATATGCATGAGACATTTTACCTCGATTCACAGCAAAAGATGCCTCCCGGATCCACTTCAGATGAGTGAGGTTATTACCGATGCAAATCCACTCCTGAATGGCCACCGATTTACCCCTCTTAAACACTCCAAAATTATGTGTGATAATTTAGCAACTAAAACAATATCTGCCCTTGTGGAATCTCGATTGAGGAAAGCAGCTGTTTGTTATTTGGTGTGATAAAAAAAATGCACCCGATCGCCTGGGGGATTATTATTAATTATGATGCTGTCGCTCGGATTAGCTCTCCTGCATTGTTGCGCGCCGGAATGGAATGTATAATTCCTGGAAATGCTGTTTGAAACGTTGCCATGGTACCAGATTTACTGATAAAATCCCGAAAGTGAGTAAAAAAAGAGTCATTACTTTGCATTAACATGCATTTTATGATTTACAAAGCGTATAAAATAATAAATACAAACAATTAATTGTATGTATTTCTGTTTTAGGCTGCTTGGGGCAATGAATGTTTAGAAAAATCCTTAGATATTTTGCATAAATGTTTATAGCTTCTAAATCAGTGTATGTAAATGTAACCTAAATGTAGTGGCAGTGGTGGCTCAAATGGTTAAGGTGCTGAGTTGTTGATCTGAAGACCAGAAACACCTGGGGTTCAAGCCCCACCACTGGCAAGTCAACCACTGTTGGGTCCTTGAGCAAGATCCTCAACTCTTCCTGCTCCAGGGGCGCTGTATCATAGCTGACCCTGCGCTCTGACCCCAACTTACTAAGATGGGGTATGCAAAAAATGCATTTCATTGGCTCTGTACATGTACCTTGCACAAAAGTTGAATGTTATTAATAGTGATATCAAGTCCATTTGTTTTGGACATGTACAGAGGAGGGATAGTGAATATATTGGTAGGAGGATGTTAGAAATGAAGCTACCAGTCAGAAGGCAAAGAGGAAGACCAAAGAGGAGGTATATGGGTGTGATAAACGAGGACATGAAGTTAGTGGGTGTAAGTGAAGAGGATGTAGAGGATAGGATTAGATGGAGACAGATGATTCGCTGTGGCGACCCCTAAAAGGGAACAGCCAAAAGGAGAAGAAAAAGATCAAATCCATTTGTTTGTTGTAAGTGCTTGTATATAAGCAGATAACATTTTACAGCCGTATCTTTAACCACTAAGACTCTGTAAAAAGGTTACACCCCCCAAAAAAGAAAAATCAAACATAAAAGCCAGCAGAAATGCATTTGCTGTCATAGACCTGACTTATTTTAGAGGAGATAAGTGCACAGACTTCAATGACTAGCTTCTACATAAAGTGACACGACAAGTTCTTTTGTATATACAGGTTTGTTTATTTAAAACAAGGCCAATTTTAGGATCATTTTAATCTACAATTTCTTTAGTTGCAATACTACACTATCTTTAAACGCTTATATAGCCCGCAGTGTTGAGTAGTTAGTCCAAAATCTCACTTTTTTCTTTAATGATTCTTCAGTATTTCTAGCTGCAGCACAGACTCCTCTAATGCGACCTGCTTCAGTAAACTCTAGACGAGAGGGGTTGCAGCTATTAGCTATTGAAAAGAGATAAACAATAGGGGAGAGCGGGTTAGAGCTGATGCTGTGTGAGTCACAGTTTATAATCGCTAATACTCCTAGATTGTCTTTTTAATTAATTTATAGATTTTAGTGTGTAATTTGTAATTATAGATAATTAATTATTATTAAAATTTATTTATTCATTATTATTGCCTCACAGCAGGAAGGCCCGGGTTCGATTCCCCTTCAGGGGTCTTTCTATGTGGATTTTGCATGTTTTCTACCTGTACTTGCAGGGGTTTACTCCGGGTTCTCAGATTTTCTCCCACAGTCCGAAAACATGTATGTTAGGTTGATTTGTGATTCTAAATTGCCCATAGAAGCAAGTGTGTGTGTGGCCCTGTGATGGATTGGCGACCTGTCCAGGGTGTCCCCCTCCTACCTTTTACCCTTCCAGAGACAGCTGGGATAGACTCCAGCAGATCCCTGTGACTCTAAATTAGGAAATAAGCGAGTATAGAAGATGAATGAATAAATGAATTTATTTATTAATCCAGTAATATTATTTTACTCTATTTGGTGAAATGCACCACACGTTTGTTGCAAACACGTGATATTCCTCTTAATTGCGTCTTAAAATTTTAAATTGAGTGGAAAAATGTGCATGTCTTGTTGTCTCGAAAAGCTCGTTCACACATCTGTTATATTAGACAATAAAGAAGAGCATTATTATAGTAATAAAATGTATGTTTTAGGAATAAAACCATTGTTTGAGTAATGCGCTATTCACTTTGATTTTGGTGTGAAGACAGCATAAGTTGTCCTGAAAATTAGGAAAAAGAAAAAGAAGCTTCTGTTTATTTTTATTTTTTTTCTTGATTTAATGGCCTGGAAGGACATTAGTTGTCCATGTTGTTGTTTTATGTTTGTTTTGGTTTAAACTGCTCTGAAAAATCATAGTTTACATCCCAATACAAGTGTTTATGTAACTGTAACAAGCGATATCAGACACAGGCTTGTACCGGTTGTGAGTGGAAAACAAAAGTTGTAAGTGGGAAGCTAAAAATATGTGCCATAGGATTGGTTTGCAGAATCGTGTGAGCTAAAAACAGTTTTTTCCGGAAATGTCATTTGACATTTTGCTTTGGATTCAAAATACCATGAGACAAAAGCCTGTACAATAGCCTGTCCACTTCATAGGCAGTAAGTAATAAGTAAAACAACATATAGCTTTCTGACATTTATAGTGTTACTCATGGTTAGTGCGATATATTGATTGCAGCAGGTAGGATAACCGACTTGCACATAGAAATGAAGATGTGAGTTAGGAGCTAAAAACACAGACTACATTAAAATTTCAGAATCGTTGTTTGAAATTGGTCCACTCTCAGTGAAAACGATGCTTTGACATGTGCTGGTTTGAGATGTTTTCAGGAAGATTAGCAAAAAGAATTCACTATTAAAAAAAGATGCTCTGTGGAAACTTGTTTTCTTGATTGATTGACTAATTGATTGATTGGCAGTTTTACTACAATACATATTGTATAGACCAGGGTTTGGCAACCCATGGCTCCGGAGCCGCATTTGGCTCTTTCATCCCTCAGCTGTGGCTTTGAAAAAAAAAAAATTATGACAACAAATAACGAGTATTTAATTTATATTTAGTATTTAATTAATATTTTATTTTATTTTTCTTTTTAAAAAAATTCTAAATTATGAACTATGGCAATCTTGTATCATTTAAAATAAAATGTGTTTACTTATTTGTCGCTCAAAATATGTGTCGTCGAATTTCAGGTGTTAAAAATCACATTAATCATCTAAAATAAGTACTTTTAATTGGCTATTATTTCGAAAACGAATATTTTACATTGTTTAGTAAAATAGTCCTTTTTATATTTAGGTTGATGAATGACTGCGCGATTTTGTTTGCTGCAGATGGATTATTTAAGTTCGGCTTTATATAAATACGAGGATGACTCCAATAGACATTGATAATTATATAAGACAGTATACTTCATCCCAGAGTTTAAAATGTCTTTTGTTGCGTGCAGGCAAAATTTTCTCTGTAGTAGTTCATCAATCTTATAAATACTAAACACAATAGTTTTTATACATAGCATTAAGGTAAAAAACAACATTTGCAGTGTTTTCCTAAGTTTTTTATGTCAAAAAGTCTGTGCGGCTGTTTGTTTTCTGTAGAAAATTACCTTAAATGTCTCCGAGTGTTAAAGGTTGCCGACTGGATATAGACTGGATTCTTTGTTATTCATTAAAAGCTTTACCATGATGTAAAGTAAACAACAGCAATAGACCAATAATTTAGGTTTAAAACGTGCTTAATTAATATCCTTATCTTTCATTTAGATGCCAATTCTCTCTTAAAACAGATAAAAGAATTTGAAGTTAACATAAAAAAAAAATAATGCATTAATGTAAACCTTAATAAAAAAAAATCATTTTAACAACATAGAATATGTTTTATCAGCTTTTACACCAGATTTGACTATTGCTCAATGCCTAATATAAGTTTGTAGGTTTGTTTGTGTGTTTAATGTGCAATTATTTAAATAGCTGCCTGTGCTGGTGCTGTTTAGTGAAATGAGTCTGTAATAGAATTTGACGATAAATCTTTAAAAGAGTGCGTTCGCCTGGGATTCTAGTGTCTCCTGGCAGGTGCTGTCAAAAACCTACAGGAAGAGCTGTTAGCCAAAACCCTTCAGAAGTGACGGGACATGACCACTCGTGTCCTGAGCAACTCGGACAGTCAAAGACTCTACGTTTCATTTGCACCCTGTCTCTTACTCAAACATCACACCGAAGATTACATCGAAGATTTTTGCCAAATTAATCTAGATTTACATTGACATTTATGGCATTTGGCAACTTACATTTATCTCTTCTATACAACTGAGTAATTGGGGGTTAAGGGACTTGCTAAGGTCCCCAGCAGTGGCAACTTGGTGGTACTGGAAGTCTTCCAATTAGCAGTCCAACACCCAAACCACTGCACTACCACTTGAGTTTGACCTGCTTATCATTTGTTAACTCAAAAACGTCCATCATAATGTCCATTCCAATATCTGGAATAGTTTACATTTATGGCAATTGGCAGGTACCCTTATCCAGACTGATCTACACCAATGCTTTGTCTCTATCAATGAATAGATCAATATTGGCTTGTTAAATCGCCAAGATCAACAATTGTAACTTGTAAAAAAAACGAGAAACGAAGGGGAGCCACTTGAATGTTCTGACATTGATGGAAAGTTCATTCCACAATCTTGGTGGCAGAACAAAGAATGACTTAAAGCAGACCCCTGTGTCCTGAGGTATGATTAGAGCATTCAAGCAGCAGTGATGGGAAGTCATTTAAATTGGACCTTTAAATCTCATTCAGCAAAATTAACAAACCATTTTTTTTGGTTATTTCGTTCAGTTTATTAAAATATAATAGAAATGTTAAGTGTTCATTACCTAACACATCTAAGACTAAACCTTGATCAAACTACAAACAACACAAAACTATAATGCAATAAGAAAACAGAAAAGATAAATAAATTTTTTATCTGGGTCTTTAGTTTTCGGGTCTGAGACATTCGTGCATCATGTGACGAACCTACATGCTTAACCAATGCGACTAAACGAATCACTTTCTGGGACGATTCGTTCTTCCCAAGCCCACCTCTATTTAGCAGTGATTGTGGATCTGAGCACAGATCAGTGCAGTGAATGGAGTAATAAGTGCTTGAAGGTTAGACGGTGTTTCTCCTTTTTTAGTTTGTAGGTTTGTAGGCAAGAATATATTTTTCAAATCTAATGCGTGCAGCTACCGGACGCCACTGAATGGAGCACAGCTAGGCGGGCTAGTATGGAAAACCTTTAAGTAGTTGCAACGAGTCTTGCAGCTACAATCTGGACTGTTTGCAGCAGACGCATTGCGTCAGAGGTAGAGTAAGTTGCAGTAGTTCTTAAAACGACAAGACATTTCCTCCCGTGTGTGGGAGGTGAACTGTTGAATGTCAGGGAGAAGAAATTTATTAAAGACAGAGGGTAAGAGCAATGGAGCTTGTCAGAGAGAAGCATATCACAGAGAAGCATGTCCATCTTTTCCAGGAAATTTTCCAGGTGACCAGGAGAGCGGTAGATGCTAATTATAAAAAGGTTGTTTGGAGAAGTAAATAAAACTGCATGAAACTCAAAAAAAGAGATGGTTGGATGAGTCATTGGGAGGAGCGTGAACCACCATCAACCACAGCTATGTACCACCACGCCTGTCTGTTTCTTAAAGTGTATGAGAGCAAGCATAGGCATAAGGATAAAAACCTGCCATCACTCTTCTAGACTAAATCCAGTCTTACACTGTGCGATTCTGTCCCCGATTTTGGTTGTTTATAGTTCTATGCCAAAATCTGTTGTCTTTTTTAAAGTTCATCAACAGTTAATTAACGGCTGTTGTGATCAGTTTATTCCTCCAATGAAATTATGACAGTGTCAGAGGATTTCAAACACTCTCCTGCAGTGTGGCAAGCCTATGGTAAGGCAAGCCAAAAACCAATATGAGCGCCTAGACTGACGACACAATTAGCACAACAAAATTAAACCACCTATGGAAAATGTGGAAATTAGTTAATTAGACAGAACAGCAAAAAAGTGAAACTTAACTAATGGTTACTTATGGAAACTTAACTAATTAATGTTACAAGTTTTTGTTTGCTAATAGCTGCAATTTAGCAATTGGACACAGAACGTGCCACAGATTAATGGTGTGAAACTCGGGACGAGTCTTCTGGTGTGGGTCTGTATTTGACGAGTTTTGACTGTCTTATAGACTGGCATTATGACAGTCTATGACTGAGATCCTACATTGTGGCACGGGGATCTTCGTACAGTGTGACAGACAAAGAATACTAGGTGTGTAATACTAGAATACTAAACGGTAGTTCAAATGGTTAAGTGTCTGGATTAAAGCCCCAGCACTGAGAGGTTACCGCTATTGGCTTTTTGGCAAGGCCCTTTACCTTCCCTGCTCATGGGAAGAATCAATGCTGACCCTGCATGCTGACCATAACTTTCTAAGATGGAATCTGGCAGTGATTTACAACCTAAATTCTAATATTTGTTCCATGAAAATGGTATTAATTTATTCCCAACAGTCTATTCTCCTTATTTCATAGTGTTTCTCTTGCTGCACTGCCTCCAGTACGTGTATGTGGATGTTAGATTATTTGTCTAATCAGATTTCAGCATGTATGTTCTGCCATGTTAATCTAATTTGCCCAGAGCCTTCAGAATCAGCAGCGCTGCCAATGTAACTTAAACTATATTAGCAATAGGACTGTTTCTTTAATCAATTAGATTTCAAATTCACCTCACAGGACCAGCTAGCTGACCCACAATAACGTCAGTGTTTTTCTATCCTCTGATTGGTTGGTGAGCAAAACTGTTATAGCTAGTTCGACCAACAAAACATGTCTGTAGCGATCTGCACATGTTAATACATTTGAGTAAGAATTTTTATGCCCACAATGGCTAACAGAGAAGGAAAAATTGACTTCGCCTCAGACATACTTAAAAATCAATTGTCAAAGCAAATTTTTCCAGAAAAGCTGGACATCGTGGGGAAAGATTGGCTAACCCTGAAGCTAGCTTTGCTCACCACTTTCAGACCAGTGCCTATGAGCGGCTTGCAGCCTCTGAGGCGTCCCCACTGAAGGCCCAGGTACCAAATGCACAGCCCGCTACTGGAACTTGGAAAGAAAATAATTTTTATTGTGCAGTTATGTGTGTGTATATAGCAAAAAAGTAAGTTTTATTTACATCTACATCTCTGACGCTTGGTAGACACCCATATCCAGAGCAACTTAATCCAACTGAGCAGTTAAGGGCTACGTCCCAGCAGTAGCATCTTAATAATGCTGGGAATTAAAGCCATGATGTTCCAATAAGCAGGCTAAAACTTTAACCACTAAGCCCTACTTTCCAGTTAGAATCCTTTACCAGAATAAATAAATTCTAGGTGAAAAACTTGGGTCAAGACATTTACCAGCAGATGGAAATTATTTTTACTTTAAAAAGAAAAAGGTGGATAGGAAAAAGGTGAAAGTCTAACTTTTTTTTCCCTTTAGACAGTTTAATCCCCTGATTAATTGTGTAATTTACAAAATGTGTGTCATTCAGTTGGACATAATTTTATTTTGATCTGGAAAAGTTTGACAGAATTCACACTGGCGTAGATATAGATTTTTTTTTACCCATTGGACTTTTAATAGATTTTACCCTGACTACAATGTCTTTAGTCTGAGAACTGTTTAGCTGAGTTTAGCCTGTGTGGCTGGATACTTGATTCCAGACTCTTTGGTAAACACAGCTTTACATAAACTCACACCTACTAAAAATAAAAGCATGAGCTGAAGCTGGAGCTGGAGCGCACTCTTTTCCCCATATAGAGATCGTATCTCTAACATAAACACGTCCACTCTGTCTAGCACGCGCCACACAAGACGTTTGGCTGTCATCTCAAACATGTGGACTGGAGTGCAGGAGTGGAAGTGTACTACTCTCTTTAGAGCTCTTGGCTCTGTCTGGCGCACAGCGAGTCATAAGGTCAACGTTTTTCCATCTGTGTGATGCAATCCAGTAATTTGCATTTCTGGATGACCTGTTACTCCCGGCCAGATTTTGAGGTATGCATATGATGGAAACTTACAATCTAATTAGGCCATGGAACAGATGACTCTGAGAAAAAGTAGATGGTGGCTTGGTGGATTAGGTGTTGGACTGCTAACTGGAAGATCGTGCATCAGCTGATCAAATATTAGTAATCACATGTATTTTATATTAATTAATTTCTTGGTGTCATAGAAGCCAAACAGCTTGCAACAGTGCAACAGCTAATAATAGGATCCCTTTCGGGAAACATTCATCTGGTGGAGCTGCTCTTCCTCCAGTAACCTATTCACTCTGGAGATCCCCAGCTGCTGGTGACTGGCTTTATTTCAGTACCAAGGACTTTCTTTTAGTATTACCAAAGCAATGAAGCATTTTAAAAACTACCCCGTTTTTTTCTTACAGCTTCTTTTAGTTGTTGATGTTTGTGTTAAATGTTTTTTACCCTTTAGTCTTTTTTTAAAAGGTCAAATGGTTCTCAACTGGGTCAAGGTCTGGTGATTCACTTAGCCAGTCTAAAACCTTCTATTTCCCTTCCCGGTGGATGTCCTTTGTTGTTTTGACTTGGATTATTGTATTGCTGTATGATAAAGTTGCTCTAATTTAATTTGGATGCATTTTTCTCTAAATTGGCAGACAGAAGGTTTCTGTAAACCTCTGAAATGTATTCTGCTGCTTTCTTAGTCAGTACGTCCTCCTATCGCTAAAGATTAGTGAGTCTTTTTCATAAAAAACCATGCACACTAAAGTCATGACAATTCTGGTATTAATATCCTTGCTGATGGGCTCCATTAATGGTAGCTTGATGGTCCTGGAACCTACTTGAGCCCACAACCTTCTAATCAGCAGGCCAACACCTAACCACTAAGCTACTGTTCCACTACCTCAACTACTTAGTTTCACAAATAAGTGCTACACATTGGATTATGTCAGTCTATTACAGCTAATATACTACACTTATAGTCTTGTGTGTTTTCTGTTTGTCCAGGCACAAATATTGTGTTAAATACTTTTATACTTGACCGAACTGCTTACTTAAAAAGACAACGACTGCACCGTGTATTCGTGCCTTACCATAGAAGGCTGTTTTTTATTTAAGGATAAAACTGTATAATCTACTTGTCGTATTCGATTTTTTTGTGAGAACACTATAATAAGTTTTAAGTTGAATATTGTTTGCCACAGGATACAATTCAATCATCCACAAACCACAGCTTCATCTGTCACATCTGTCTAGTTTGGTTTGTCAATGAAGCCTCAGGATTCGTGTTGTTGATTGCAGGTTGATATGTTTTTCTGCTATTGTCGCTCACCTGCTTATTAAGCATTGACATGTAACTATCATTTGAGTGGTTTATTTACGTTACTATGCTTCCTTTCAATCAACTAACACCTGTCTGGTTATTTGTTTGTTATTTTAAAGCATTTTCTGAAATCTGAAACCTTAATCTGAAAATGCATGTTTTTTTGCATTTGCAGACTGAATAATAAATTGAATAAGACACAGGGTCGAGGATTTTCTATTAAATTGCATGGTGAGTGTACGGCAAAATATATGCACTAGACACCAAATGATAAGGTTTAGGGTTCAGATTAGGGGTAGATTTGGGTTCAGCTATAAGAAAATGATGAGTATTATCAGTAACTGCAATAGAATGGCCCTACAAGATACATATGTGTGGTTCTTCTTAATAATACATTTACATCTTAAATAAGCATCTACTCTTTAGCTGAAGAGCAGCTGCAGATAAAAGAGATTTCTAAAAGATGATTGATGAATCCAGTTAGCAAAATTTAGCCTTCAGGTGTCCAAAGTGTTTTAAATGGGGCCACATTCATTTTTCACATTCAGACACACCTGGGGCCGGACTTTCAGACACACCTGGGGCCAGACACTTCTCATTCATTATGTATGTATGTGTGTGTGTGTGTGTGTGTGTGTGTGTATATATATATATATATATATATATATATATATATATATATATATATATATATATATATATATATATATATATATATATATATATATACACTGCTCAAAAAATAAAGGGAACACATTATCAATGAAAATCTAATCTATTAACCCATGGAGGTCTGGATTTGGAGTCACACTCAAAATTGAAGTGGAAAAACACACTACAGGCTGATCCAACTTTGATGTAATGTCCTTAAAACAAGTCAAAATGAGGCTCAGTAGTGTGTGTGGCCTCTACGTGCCTGTATGACCTCCCTACAATGCCTGGGCATGCTCCTGATGAGGTGGCGGATGGTCTCCTGAGGAATCTCCTCCCAGACCTGGACTAAAGCATCCGCCAACTCCTGGACAGTCTGTGGTGCAACGTGGCGTTGGTGGATGGAGTGAGACATGATGTCCCAGATGTGCTCGATTGGATTCAGGTCTGGGGAACGGGCGGGCCAGTCCATAGCATCAATGCCTTCGTCTTGCAGGAACTGCTGACACACTCCAGCCACATGAGGTCTAGCATTGTCTTGCATTAGGAGAAACCCAGGGGCAACCGCACCGGCATATGGTCTCACAAGGGGTCTGAGGATCTCATCTCGGTACCTAATGGCAGTCAGGCTACCTCTGGCGAGCACATGGAGGGCTGTGCGGCCCTCCAAAGAAATGCCACCCCACACCATTACTGACCCACTGCCAAATCGGTCATGCTGTTGTTGGATGTTGCAGGCAGCAGAACGTTCTCCACGGCGTCTCCAGACTCCGTCATGTCTGTCACATGTGCTCAGTGTGAACCTGCTTTCATCTGTGAAGAGCACAGGGCGCCAGTGGCGAATTTGCCAATCTTGGTGTTCTCTGGCAAATGCTAAACGTCCTGCACGGTGTTGGGCTGTAAGCACAACCCCCACCTGTGGACATCGGGCCCTCATACAACCCTCATGGAATCTGTTTCTGACCGTTTGAGCAGACACATGAACATTTGTGGCCTGCTGGAGGTCATTTTGCAGGGCTCTGGCAGTGCTCCTCCTGTTCCTCCTTGCACAAAGGCGGAGGTAGCGGTCCTGCTGCTGGGTTCTTGCCCTCCTACAGCCTCCTCCACATCTCCTGATGTAATGGCCTGTCTCCTGGAAGCGCCTCCATGCTCTGGACACTACGTTGACAGACACAGCAAACCTTCTTGCCACAGCTCGCATTGATGTGCCATCTTGGATGAGCTGCACTACCTGAGCCACTTGTGTGGGTTGTAGACTCCGTCTCATGCTACCACTAGAGTGAAAGCACCGGCAGCATTCAAAAGTGACCAAAACATCAGCCAGAAAGCAGAGGAACTGAGAAGTGGTCTGTGGTCACCACATGCAGAACCACTCCTTTATTGGGGGTGTCTTGCTAATTGCCTATAATTTAAAAAATAAGTGTGATTGACTTGGAGTTACATTGTGTTGTTTAAGTGTTCCCTTTATTTTTTGATCAGTGTTTAAAATATGCATATTAAATATAATGTAAGGAAGTAGTTAAATATATAATATGCTGCCTTTCCCAAAAAAGTCACCACATAGATTTAACTAAGCAAATAGGTAAGACATAGATGTAACTTGTTTCAGCTGTTATTAGATGCAGTGAGTGGCTTTTCACAACCATGCCAGAAAAGACATCCTGTGGTCCTGTAAAGATTTGTTAGTCTGTTTTAAAAGGGTCAGATTATTTGCATGCAAAGAAAACATCTGGGGAGATTGCTAAAACTACTAAAATTAAGTTAAGAACTGTCTAACGCATTATTAAAAACTGGGGGAACCATCATCTTTGAGGAAGAAATGGCTGAAAAATAATCTTGAACAATCGTAAACGGCGATCACTTAAACATTTACTAAAATCCAATCATAGAGAAAACAACAGTCGAACTCACGGCTATGTTTTGTAATTGTGAAAGTAAGAGTATTTCTACATGCACAATGCGAAGGGAACTCGACTCTTGGGGCTAAACAGCTGTGTAGCCTTAAGAAAACCACTTATCAGTAAGGCTAATCGGGGGAAAAAAAGCCTTCCGTTTGCTAGGGAGCATGAAGATTGGACTCAGGAGCAATAGTAGAAGGTCATGTGGTTTTACTCATTAAAATGCAAATTAGTTTATCCTTTTTTTTTAAATGCATTGTTCTGGATGTTTTTGTTGTTATTTTGTTATTAAAATTATAGACTGATCGTTTCTCTGTCAGTGGGGAAAACGTACAAAATCACCAGGGCATTAAATCACTTTTTCCCTTCACTGTACACACTGTCTTGCTCATAAAGCCATTTTAGCTTAGCACATTGTCTTGTCTTGTTTAGGCAAAACAAGCAGTCATGTTTAGACAATTGTTCTTCTTGGAATAATCAGGTCCTTCCAGGAATTTGTGATGGTGCGATCAGAATCATTAAGGCAAATCATTAAGGAACCAACACCCAGGCATTCTTCACGACTGTGTAATTTTGTCTAATTGACGCAATTCTTTTTCCAGACTAATTATCGTAAAGCCCTGCACCAAACCTATTAAATACAGCATCAAATGCACTGTCTTCGTTCTTATTTTAAAGCTAACGATGATGTTCCAAACCAAGTTTCCTATTTACCAGTGAAAATTTCTGCAGTACACCAGGCAGAGCAATTCCAAGATGTCGAAGAAATCTGCTGCCAATTCCACAATTTTATTGCAACAAAACAATCAGTTTTTTTTTAATTAAGCTGCCTTACAACTTGCAACAATCACAAAAAGATCCTGTAAAATTGTGAAGGGACTGAGAAATTTTTCATAGTGGTGAAAAACCATAGTGCTTTTTTAGGTGTTTTAATGCAATCAGAAAATAGCAGTTAACCAATTAGTGATCATTAGGTTTTTTTTTCAATATTTAATTAAAGACGTTTTCTCAAATGTCCATATATATTTGTTTTAACTGACTAGTTTAGGTTCACATCAAAAATAACCTGTTAAAAAGGTTTAATAATAAAAAGGAATAAAGTGATGCTGTTGATCATGTTTACATCTGATGTTCTCTTACTCTCTCTCCCTGCCTCTCTGTCTCACTTTCCTTCTCTTTTTCTTTTCTCAGACTCACTATAGTGACGGAGAATACATTATCAGACAAGGTGCTCGAGGGGACACCTTCTTTATTATCAGTAAAGGAAAGGTAGGATCTCTCTGTCTCTCTCTATCTCTCTCTTTATTCACAGTCACGACTTCATAGGACTCTGAAAAGTGATTCATTTGTGATTTCCGTTAACAGGTGACAGTTACCCGAGAGGATTCGCCCAATGAAATCGTTCATCTGCATGGCATGGAGAAAGGGGACTGGTTTGGAGAGAAAGCTCTTCAAGGGTGAGTGAATGCGCACGTCATAACACCTGCAGAAAGCGGTGTCGAGGAGAAGCAAACAACATATAACTGGCAACCTGGGGAAACCTTTCATGTGCTGAAACTTGGAGTGTTGTGAAAAGCTTTTGTCATTTTTTTATTGTTTAAATCTGTTTGCTACCAAAAACAAGTAAAATAGGTTTTTTTTAAAGGCAGATATGGTTAGCAGACATTTGTTAGTTATTTTGCTACCTCCATTGTCTGTGTTTGTGTAAAGTTTGCACGTCCTTCCTTTGTATCTCAGGCTCCAAAAACATTAGCTGCAATCTGACTAACATGGCTTAATTGTCTGGTGTATGTGCGTGATTGTGTACCATGGTTTGACACCCTATACAATTGTCCCCTGCCTTGTACCCAAGAATTGTGAAAAAGTGTTCAGATACTAGAGGTTGTTTTGTATGATCAGAGCAACTTAAAAAGAGTGAATGTTTAGTAAAGTATAAATTTTGGCAGAAATACAAATAAGCATTTATTATGATGTGAAACTATATCTCCATCTATCCATCCATTGTCTATAGTAGCTTATTCCTTATCAGGGTCACGAGGATCTGCTGGAGCCTAGGCAAGGGTTACACGAGAAATTATAATTGTTAACCATAAATAGGGTTAGAGTCACAGTCATCATCACCGGTCACTGGTAGAGCCTCATCATCATCTGTACATTGTCAGACCCTTATTGCACTATTACCATATTGGAATCCGTTGGTTATCATTTATGTTGGTATCCTTTTCAGAATGTCAATGTGGCTTTTTACAGAGTCCAAAACACTTTATGGGGTCATCAGGATTGTAAAGGCTTGATTGTAAGGATTGATTGTTTAAAATGTAATCTTATAGCTTCTCCCAGTCCCCTGTGTTAGCTTTTCACAATCAATGCAATGGCAATCATCTGTTCAATAGGACTCTCCATCATGACTCAAGCTGTATGGATAGCTTGATTGGAGAAATAATTATCTACATTGTGGGATGTCCTCAGAATGTCTGAAGCTAAAAGTGTTGGGGGTGGGGATAATATATTATTTGATTGTAAGTAAAACCTTATCAGGTGAGTAATATTTATCATTTTCTAGGAGATTTTTAGTGCGCCCAAAACACATAATTTTAATTTAGATCATAATTACTTTAGATCTTCATTCTGCATACCTCTTTTTGCGATCAGCTAAAAAAAACATTAACTGTGGATTACACTGGATCCTATAGATTGGATGAGCCATTATCTTGGACCCTCCTGACATCAGCCTGAGCTTTTTACACCTACAAGCAATTAAACATTCAATAGGAGTGTTTCTTTAAGGTTCAAGCTGTATGGAGAAATAATTATCTAAAATTCCCGAATCGTTTAAGGTACTGTTAGTTTGAGGAACCAGATGAGGTAGAATCCATAATGCAGGTTTCAGCTTTATTTAGAAAATAGCAAAGAGGGAGAAGATAAAGACGTGGTCAGTAAACAGAATCAGACAAAACAAAACAGAATCGCAAGACTAAACTCGAAAACCAGATGTAACATAGATCTTAACCATAAATACAGAGACATCAAATAAACGCTTAGTAAGAAGAGAGGCTTACAATATTTTGCAACATGCTAACTGTATAGCTATCTTATAAAACTAATGGCAGGAAGTGACCCTGGAAGTGAACTGGTGACCCTGGAGGTGAACCGCTAGTACTCAGGTGAGTACTACCAGGCGTTCTTCTAGTGCGTCCTCTTGGTTGTGATGTTGGGCGATCTGGATAAGCAGTATAAAAGTCTTGCGTTAGTGAGGGTTCCAGAATGTCCCAGGCCTTGACCCATGATCTCTCTTCAGGCCCGTCGCCTTCCCAGACCACTTTATATTCTAGTTGCTTTCCCCCTCCTTTGGGAATCGAGGATTTCATTAACCTAGTGAGCGGAAGCCCCTTCCACTTCAATAGGAGCCAGGGTTTTGGAGGTTCTGGGGTATTAACTCTGGTGTGGTTTCAGCAGAAAGACACAGAAGGAGGGAGAGATATGATGGAGTGGAGGTGGTTCAAGTCTGTAAATGACTGGATTCCATCGGCGGATGATTCTAAATGGACCAATATAGCTTTTTGCTGGGGAGACGCAACCTGAGATCCCTGGTGGAGAGCCATACTAACTGGTCCGGTTGGTAATCTGAATGAGAATGCTTTCGACGATTCGATTTGCAGCCTAAATGTGTTGCCCTTGAACTGCTCTCTGCAATCGCACATCAGCACTCTCCCAGACTTGAAAGCTATGCCCTGTCTTCAACTGGTAAATGCACTGGTTCCTCAGACCATGAAGGGTTAAGTTCTGGGCATACTCGGCCCAGGGTATGAATTCCTTTGTTCGTGGCTGCAGTAGAATCACAGGTATTGCCCCAGCTTTCATGGCTGTTGGCAGGCCCTTAAGCGGAACCAGGCGGTATGCTTTAGAAAATTGTTAATTATTTACATTTACAGCATTTGGCAGATGCCTTTATCCAGAGCAACTTACATTTATCTCATTTATACATAATGCATGTTTTTCTGTATTGCCTGCATTTTATTAAGGTTCCTAAATACATGGTTCCAATGGAATTCTGTATTTTACCAATTATGGCAGGTACCATTGTAAACCTGTGAGAGCAGGGAAGCTCTGTATCACAGTCTATAGAAAGATGTGACCATGGTTGCTGAGGGAGTCGGTCAGGTAAGTGTCTCAGAGTTTTAGACTGCACACAGTCTCTGCCGGCCTTTACAAAATTTTCAACGTCTTGCCGGTAACCTTACCACCGATTATGAATTATGAATTAACTTAGTGGTCTGCTTTAGTCCTGGAGGCTCAGTGCTAAAAGCGATATGGACCCAAGTCATGACTGGATGGCGCAAACTTTGGGGCAAGAGGTTGGCCCCATGCTCTCTGGTAATCTCCTCTGAGATGTCCCAACCAATGGGTGCCAACCAAAGGATAAGAGCTCGACAAGACTGCCTTGATTTTAGCCTTTTGGCTGTTTTGAGATATTTCAAGTTTTTGTGGTCTATGATTGCTTCGCTCCAGCCAGTGTCTCCACTTTTCCAGTGCCTCTTTTATGGCTAGCAGCTCTTTATTCCCCACAACATAATTTTGATCTGCAGAGGTGAGCTTACAAAAAAATTAAGTACTGGGGTGCAATTTAGCAGGCGAACCATATCTTGGTAACAGGACTGCCCCAATACCAAGCGTCCGCCTCTACTACAAATGGTAACAAGGGGTCAGGGCTCATGTAGCCTCCTCTGTCCATAGGAGCTAACTTTTAATGGCATAGTGATAGGGGCTGTAGTCTGGATGTAGTTTCTCATTAACCGCTGATAGAAAAAGGCAAACACCTGTACATCTGTAATTCTTTGATTGTCTCAGGTAGAGGCCACCTCCACCTTGGTGCAATCCATGGCCATCCCCTCCTGACTGATGCAATAGTCCTGGAACGTGCTAGGTCTCGATAAAACTCACATTTCTTAGGTTTGACAGATAAATTATGGTTTCTGAGCCGGTTTAGCACGGTGCGTACATGTTGAATGTTCTGTGACCAGTTATGGAAGTAGATGAGTACATTTACAGCATTTGGCAGACACCCTTATCCAGAGCAACCTACATTTATCCTTGCTCAGGGGCCCAATGTTGGTAGCTTGGTGCTGCTGAGAATCGAACCCACAAGCTTCGTGTTGGTAGTCTAATGCCCTAACCATGAGCTTTGTCAATGAAAGCGGAATTATGTTAAAAGCACTGTATAAGTCGATCTTGCTGAAAATATGTGCTTCATGTAGCTGTTCAAGAGCCACAGGTTAGCGATACTTAACAGTGACAGCATTTAGCCCCCGGTAGTCAATAAAGGGCCGGAGGGTGCCATCATTCTTTTCCACAAAGAAGAAACCAGATGCGGCAGGAGAAGTAGAGGGGCGTATGAAGCCTGAGGCAAAAGCTTCTTCAACATAATCTTCTTGAATTTCCATGAGATTACAGGATTGTGAAGCAACAGTTATGGGTAACCTAGAATGATGGGATTCCCAGGGCATGGAATGACATAAAAGGACTGCTCTTCTTATGGCGAGCCCAAGTCGCATAGAGATGGGTATGGTTTGGAGAGGAATACCTTGTCCTATGTGTTGACTATCCACCACCAAGATTTTGAAGGATGGGGTACAGGGTAGCCGGCAGAGGTTAAGTTGCTTTATTAAAAAATAGGTTTTAAGAATAGGATGTAAAATACATTTGCATGTTAATACAAAATATTCAGAATTTTTATATTTCAATGTAAAGTGTAGTAATAGTGGAGAGCATATTTTAAGGCTGCAGACTTAATTTCATAATTGTCTTTAATAATGTAAAATCTGTCTGCAGGTTATTTAGTCTGTGTTTAGAATTTAAACGTTGACCTTGCATACTATCAATGTTTGTGGGATGTAACAACACCAGAAAACAAATGTCACCCCAATTGCTGAACATTTTTCATCTACGTTGCTGTCATTATGACAGGTCATGTTTTTTTATTAAACAGGTTTCTCTTAAACTGCTGTTATTTTATGTTGGCTTGGTCTAAAATTTTCTAATTAACATCAGATAAAGCGAGACAAAATATAGTATGAACACCTAGTAAAAGTGCACCGTTGTGTGCGCGCATGTGCTTCTGACAACAAGGGTAATTAATGTAATGATGCTTGAGTGTTGCTATTGCAGTAATGGATTTGGCAGTGATTTTTGTAAACACAGATAATGAATGCTTTCTGGTAACCGACCTGTCGTGGGTATGTGACTGTTTACACCTTAACGGTGATGCGCCTGGAGAGCAGAAGTCTGCTAACATAATTCAGACAAATGTATTGTTTTTGAACATCATATTCCAGATTTACTTCTACAATAAACTCTAGACTTCTAAAAAGACTTTTTGCTGGATTGGCAGTGGGGGTTATTCTTGCCACAAAATAATTAGAGAGATCAGGATTTATTGTTAGGTGGAAATGTTGGAATTTAGTTGTTTAGTGGGGTTGAGGTCAGGGCTTTTTGCAGGACAGTTGAGTTCCTTCACACAAACACAGGGTCCTTATAAAGCTTAAGGATTTGGTGCACAGTGGTATTGTCATGCTGAAAGAGACTAGTAAAGCTCATGTGAAAGCAAATCCTTGAGTCCTTGGCTTAAGCAATTGTTCACGACTTACAGAAACATTGGGCCACTGGAAGAGGTTAGGGTTAGGTCGACTTTAAGAAAATTAGGAGAAGATATTTTCTTAAATAGCTAACAGTGGTATTTAAAATACATTTTGTAGTACATTTGTTTGTCATGCAGGGTCATGTGAGGCATTGTCAAACTATTTTTTTATTTTTTATTATTATTAAAGCATACGTTTTAAATGAATTAATCAAACTACATTTCGGTGGCAGTTAAGTAACTGTAGATCATTAATTTTTAAAAAAATTTAAAAAGTTATGAAAAGTGTATGGAGCAACTAGGTGCACTGACTATCAGACGCGATTTGGACAGTAGTGTGCATGTAAATAGAGGCAAAGTTAATGTCTCTAGGGTAACAACAGTTTTCCAAGGAAACAAGACTCTGTGTCAAAATTTTATGCTACCACAGTTTGAAATCAGTCCAATCAGTCCAATGTAAGCAACAAGAAAGCATAAATGGATGCATCCAGCAATGCTACTGTAGAATTTGATTCTGATGTGCATAGACAGGGATGCAGGCATTTTCTGCAGGCAGAAAAAGGCCTGATTGTCTCCAATCCTGCAGAGGGAGGACAACACCAGTTGAAACACATTTATCTGACACTTTCTCCAGCACCAAGCGCTTCCAGAACCATTGCCAGGTCTCGGATCAGGAAGCCTAGTTGCCGTGACAGTCTTAGCCTCTTCGTGCCATGGAGCAAATGATTAACCTGCCCACTATGCGGCCACTCAGTGGTGCATGATATGCACCTAGGGCCACCACAAAGAGAGCCATCCTATGAAGCTATCCTGTGGGAACTCAAGCCAATGGGGCAGTTCACGTGGCTTAGGCGCCGCTTTACTTTTCCTTTTAGACACGATAAAGCTACAAATTCTCTGCTAAGCATACACATAATCTGAAGTGAAAGAAGCCTACATTGCTGAATGCTTCCATTTATGCCACCCGTTAGTGATGTGTCGCTCTCCGATTGGACTAACGTGCTTCAGACTGCAGTCACAAAAAACGTTCCATAGCGTTGAGGTCCTAAGGGGAACCCACTGTCTTTTCTTTAATTATTGTCACATTATTTTCTGGACCATGCAGAATTTGCTAACACCTTTAGGTAGTATCAGGTGGAGAGTTAAATTGACTTTGGGTTGCTGTGACGGTCACTAAAAGGTGTCTGTAAATGTAGAAAGAGAAGCAATTCTAAAGAAAATCCATTCTAAAGAAAAGAAGCCACTAGATAGTAAACCATATTGCCGCATCAGCAAAAAAAAAAATTACTGAAAAATAGAAGAACCTGATATTGGTATACATTTCCTCAAAAGGCGACTTTAAATTTAGATATTTGGAAGCTGCCTGCCTGATGAAACTCTTGCAATCCCTATGGACGAAGCAATAGCCTTCAGTATTTTCCTTTCACTCTGTCACACCTGAAGAATTAGGGCGCATGTGGGTGGATGAGCATATGGGAAATATGACATTTGATTTTGGGAAGTTTCAAAAGGTCATCATCATGCGAATGTGTCTTGTTTTCTAGTGTTATTTTGCACATTATACATATTGCATGAGACATTCTTATTTTTGCTCAGTTTCGACCACTCATCTGGCCGATACAGGTCAAAACCTTCAGGTAAATTTCACATCAGAACAAGGAATTCAGCAACATGGTACTTAATAGTATGTGGTACTTATTTTTAAAAATCATTTGATCACATTATGATCCTTGAAAAAATAAATAACATTTTAGTGTACATGTGCCCACAATAGTTTCAAGGTTCATCCAGTATTGCCTGCTTGTTGTATAGTATTGTAGTATGAAAAGTATTATTACTATGGTGAGTTCAGACTTATATTTTTCACAAGAAGTTACACATCTAGTAAACCTTTAAAAAAAAACTATTGTGTGAAATGTTGGACACTTCATGCACTTAACATTTGCAGCTTTGCTTGTGTAGAGAGGAAGGGAAGAATTCCACAAAAAAATGGCAGCACTCCAGTCAGTTGTCTTACACATGTCGTTAAAATTAGCCTGTGCATATTGTGTGACTTTGTGGTTAACCCTGTAAAAAGGTTTTGTAGCAGCATCAAATTGTGTGTTTGATACACTTTTTTTACAGACAGGAAAACTAATTAATGCATAGCATAGTGCCTAGTGTGATTATTTGAGATGCAACTTTGAGATGCCTGTTAATTGTTCCTGTTCTCTCATTTCGACAATGTGTCTTTTCTTTTCTTTATGTTTTCGTTTCCCTAATATTTTGCAAGAATATTTCCGACTTAACATGATCTTGATCGCTGCGAGCATGACAGCAATGCTATAGCAGTGATAAACAGTCTAATAGTTGATATCTACAACAGTATTATCCTGTTGTATGCCTCCCTTTAAATGCTGAGTGTTTTCTTTGAGTGTCTGTATGTAAACTGGCATCGTGCTAACTTTGCTAGCTCTTTGATGTCATCTTAAGCTTTCTGGCACTAATGAAAAACGTTAATAAGCCATATGGTGTGTTCGTTTAAGGCTGAAAGGGTGTTCCTCTTCCAAACGTCTCTTCTTGATCTCTGTCGCTTTGATCTCTATTTTCGGCTGTCTGTGTTGATTAGCACACAATCCTGCATGTTTGTTAGCACTGCCTGTGCTCTTTAGCAAACCAAATCACAGCACGTCGTTGCTTGTTCCGTCTGACACTTAAGCCTTTTATCTTAAACCATATTTGGTCATTCGGAGTTGGCGAGATAAGACGTGAAGGCCGATATCATGGATGAAAAAAGCCCCAAGCTTTAAATTGATGGATAGTCAACATTGATGTAAGTCATCGATATAGTTCAGTCTGAGTTATTTAATTGTTAATGATTATTACTGGATGTTCAGTTGCCTGTGCAAATAAATACGCAAATAAATCTCTAAAGGTCACTGCTATTTGCAGACTATGTACAGCTGCTCCTGTTTTAATTGCTCTAAACTTCTTTTGAATGTACATATTGTAGGTTTGAGTTACCCCCTAAAATACCTCTTGGTTACCGTGATACTTAGTCTTTCATTTCTGTTTTCTCTCTACATGCAGTTATTTCTATTCAGATTGACAGCGTTGACCTCTTCTTTATAGGCTGCTATGAGTTGGGCACTGTGGTATCTTCTGACCTGGCCGAGCTGTTTAACAGATCTCTGTAGCATGCTGCTGTTCAGCTTGGCTCATCATTGCTTTCCCTATATTTTTTTTTCTTACTCTTTCACTGTGCCTTGCTTTAAATCAGCCGAAATGATCAGTTACGGGTGCTACAGCCCTTATTTTTCTTTTTCAGTCAATTTGTTTTGGCGTATTTTGACAAGCATGTAAGGATAATTGCCTGTATGATGTGCCACGGCATGGCATTGTGACGCTGATCACACTCCAGTAAGGAAATCAGGAGCAATCTTTTTTCACGCCTGTGATGATCAGTGATGCAGTAGAGCTTCTCAAACTTCCTTCTTGCTTGTCATAACATTAAAAAAATGAACATCTGGACTAAAATTTGCTTCTTGTTTTGTTACCATGGTTACCAAGGATTACTAAATGTGATGTAACCAAATGAAAATAGGTTGTTCAAGATGAACAAATATGTGATTTTGTATTGAGTACATTTGAAGCTCCTCCTCATCTATCTGAGCAACCGTATCCTCACATCTTAACGTTCGTCATCTGTTGAATCTTGATACAGGTCTACACCTAAGAGGCAGTGGTTAAGGTGTTGGACTGCTAATTGGTAGATCAGGGTATAATTTCCAGCACCACCAGGTTGTTGGACTGTTGGGCCCCTAAATAAGGCCCTTAACCACCAAGATAAATGTAAGTTGTTCTGGATAAGGGAGTCTGCCAAACGCTGTGAATGTTAAGATACTCAGCGTTTCATGTTCCCTTTCCACTTCCCCACCAGTAAAGATCGGCGAGGTTTGTGTTGTTGAAAACACTGAATTTATCCTGATCAGGTTCACCACTCGATCCAAAGTTTGTCCTAAAAAAAACAGTTTGTTTAAATAAACTGGTTCATTTATTTCCAAATGTAATGATGTCCTTTGCGATGAAATTATGATATCATCCTGGAACTGGAATGAAATACACTCATCACAACTTAAGTCAATTAATACATCTTTATTATGATCGGTTTTATTACAGTCACTTTTACAACGGAGGCACCCAAATACAGGTACAGGCAGTGATTTGCAAACAAAGATGTTTCTACAACTCTTAAAGATATGAAGTAAATTTAATATGCATAATGTAGTAATGCAGTCATGTACCGTTTGTTCTCTAGCCTCACTCTGAATCGTTGGTTAGTAATCAGACAAATCAGATAATTTAAGGAATGTAATTAATTCAGTAATTAAGTCCAATATTAGATTATATTTATATCATTTTTATATTCTATTTATGTTTAGATTGTATTATATTTACAATGTGATTCCAATATGTTTTATGTGGTCACACTTTTAACATTTACAGCATTTGGCAGATGTCCTTAACCAGAGCAACTTACATTTATCTCTTTTATACATCTGAGCAATTGGGGGTTAAGGGCCTTGTTCAGGGCCCAAACAGTGGTCTTTCTGGTATCAGTCCAACATCTTAACTCTTAACCACTAAGCCCCTACTTCCCTCCAGTTAATCCAAGTTGTAAAATTACACGCATGCACAATATCATGAGCTGATCGGTTGTCCAATTGGACGTGTTTGAAACAAAACCGTGCTCGGATCAGTATACAGTGAACCAAACACTGCTGTAACCAATTCTTGGTTTAGTAGTAGGCATGTACTTTGGTTAGTAACCGAAACGTGCTCATCATCACAGTGGTTCAGTCAGAGTACTGTTGATGCAACTGAATAACTCGGGTTATTATTAGTTTATTTCGAGTCAGAAACAGGGTGTCAGGAATGTAAGTAAATAAAGAGTGGATTAAGAAAACCGCTTTGAACAATTCAATTCGATTTGGTGAAATATAACAATTAGTTTGTGAACTGCGCGTCTCTGTCATTTATTCACTTAAAACTTTTTACAAGTGAAATAAATACAAGCAAAGTGATAAATCAGGCGGAGGACAGTAGAGAACAGTATGGCTTAAAGCACTTTGGATAGATTTAGGGTTTACCAAATGCCACAAATCCTAATTTTAATGTGTTTGGTCAGAAACTTGCACGTATTGTGTAATGCTACATGACATAATCACCTCCAAGTCAAGTCACCTCTTTTTATATAGCACTTTTTACGATAGAGATTGTGTCAAATCATCTTTAATGTATCAAATAGTAAAATAGTGTGTCAATACAAGGACTCAGGTTACAGCACACTGTATCAGCTCTCTCTTATATTAACTGAATACCTGAGTGCAGGTTGTGGGATAAGGGGTCATCCCAAACATGGGACATAGCTCAGACATTTACACTGCATGTATCAACTTAATTAAGGAACTTATTTATTAATTTGGGCAGCACAGTGGCTTAGTAGTTAGCACTGTTGCCTCACGGCAAGAAGGCCCTGGGTTCGATTCTCGGGCAGGGGTCTTTCTGTGTGGAGTTTGCATGTTCTCCCTGTGCTTGTGTGGGTTTACTCCAGGTTTTCCTCCCACAATCCAAAAACTTGTATTTTAGTTTAATTGGTGATTCTAAATTACCTATAGGAGTGAGTGTGAATGTGTGTGTGTGTGTGTGTGTGTGTGTGTGTGTGTGGACGGCCCTGTGATGTACTGGCGACCTGTACAGGGTGTACTACTGCTACATTTCCTTTCAGAAACAGCTGGGATAGACTCCAGCAGATCCCTGTTACCCTGAATTAGAGAATAAGCGTGTATAGAAGTGAATGAATTTTTTCAATGTGACACAGATTGGATTTTACCATGAATCCACGATCAGCAGTTCAAAACCTTATCCAATGAGCTGCCACTTGTCTTACTTCTGTTGTATCCTACCATCAAATTTTGTATATGATATAAACTGCAGTAAGTCACAGATAAAACACACACAAAAAGAATTTTAGCACACAAAACACAATTCATAGAATGCGAGCATCGTTAAGAGAAATGACATCAGCTAAAATCTCTTCTTACTCTTTTTCCTTTTCTCCATCCCATTCTGTTTTTTTACAACTCAATTCTTAATTCCAGTTAACAGCCTGTTATATTCTCTGCGTGTTTTAAACAGTTATCCATATAAAAGTGATACTGATGATACTGCACAAAGCAATATTGTACAACTAAAAATACCTAAAAAAAACCCGACCAAAACCATGTCACACTGTTTAAATTCAAGAGAATATAATCAAATAACAGACATTTGAAGCTGCAGCCCAAATAACGTAGACACTATGCACTTTGACCTGTCCGTTTAGATGTTTTTTCAATTTGATTCCATTTTTATTTGATGCTGCTGCGATATTTTACAATGTTAGAAACAAAGTCACACCATATGCACGGGTTTATTTGAACTACATTTGTAGAATAACTGACTGAGTTTTCAGCCATATTAAATGTTTTAATTGCTTATCCGGGCTTGTAGACCTTCCCCTTCTTCTCTACAACTGCAAATGTTAAGTACATAAAGTGTCAAACATTTCACACAATATTTTTTTTTTTAAGGTTTGTTTGATGGGTAACTTTTTCTCATAAAAGTGTTTCGTCTGTACACACCATAGTAATTACTTTATTCATACTACAAAACTATACAACAAGCTGGCAATTTTGGGCACATGCACATTAAAATGTGCAGCTTGGGGAAAAGTGGTAGCTCAGTGGTTAAAGTGTTGGACTGCTAATTGAAAAATCGGGGTTTGTTTACCAGCACCACCAAGTTGCCAATGTTGGGCCCCTGAGCATGGCCCTTAACCCCCAATTGCTCAGTTGTGTAAAAGGGAATATTGTAAGTTGCTCTGGATAAGGGTGTCTACCAAATGCCGTTAATGTAATGTGAAATGTGATTTATTACAAAAAAAACTGATTTTTAAAGGATCAAGTGATTTATTAACTAGCATGTCGCTAAAATCCTCATGAAATCCTGTATGTTTTAATGATTTAATGTTTGTATGTGTGACATGATTGGCTAAAACTGTGTAACAATTCAAATGCCTTATGCAGTATGTATAATGTGATAAATAAAAAAAACAACACAAAAATACCCAAAAACATATAAGTATGCTTTATACCCTCTGGCACGGTCACACCAGAGGGTGGGTCTATAAACCTTTAAAAGTGTATTGAGGTAGATGCATGAGTATCAAAGTCTTAAATAATACTGGTGGCTACAGAAAGTCAGTGGAGGAAGTAGAAACCTTTGGAATGTTAACAAAAACGAATTAGGCGTCACGTCAAATAAACATGAGATAAAATCCTGGCATTTGGTGTACAAGTGAAAAATTCCTGGCAAGGATTACACACAAACACTAATCTAGGTGTTTTCACACAACCCGCAGTGTTGTTATACACTCACACTGTCAGCTTTACCCAAACACACTGAAGATGCTTGTCAGGCTTGTTGTATGTTTATGCTTGCTCAATGACAAACATTTATAAAAAGCTAGTTAGTCTTAGGCTACGTTTACACTGCAGGCGAATCCGATTTTTTTCTATTCTAATTTGTGTCACTTCCATATGTGGTATTAAATCCGACACAGGTCACATGATTAACGAAATTTTGTCAGAATTTATGTGACTTTTATTAGGGAAGTGATAACACAGTGGTTGAGGTGATAGACTGCTAATTGGAAGATCGGGGTACGATTCCCACCACCACCAAGTTGCCACTTCTGGGCCCCTGAGCAAGGCCCTTAATTACCAATTGCTCTGAATAAGGGCGTCTGCCAAATGTTAATGTAATGTCATTTTCGATGGACATGGGTCATCGTTCTGCAATGACGCGTAACTACAAACAGTTAATGTATAATCAATTTTGCTGAAGGCATTTGCATTACCGTCCAGCACTCCTGACTCCGACTCCACATCCACACACACCTCCATACTGAAGTAGCAGCCACTGCTTCACAACATGCTGTAGGCAAAAATGTGTCCCTTCACTGTTGTCTGCTGCACATCACCTTATAAATTTAAGTCGTTCTTTTGCGTATGCGGGTCAGTTTAGCACCATAATCATTTCACACTGGAAATCTGATATTGGTCACAATTTAAAACAACAATCTGAACAGTTATACAAGAAAACCAATAAGCCTGAGAGTCCTGCGTTTTATAAACCAGTTTAATAAGGTCTGTTCTCTCATTCTGTCATTTTTATTTGCATGAAAAATAGAACTAAAAGTTGATTTCACAACATGATTAAAGTAATCACAGTTCATCATGGTTCAAGTCATGGTGTTTCCCTTATGAATAAGTGACTCATTTTGGAAGCAGATCCAGATGCTAATCGAATCGCCATGTGGTAGAACAATACCTGCTGCGTTATAACGGATGCGTTATAGAAAGAAATGATCTGTCGGTATTTGCAATTTAAAAGACACTTGTTTGTCATTTTTTTTATTATAATGACAACAATGTTATATACAAATATAATGTGGAACTGTAAAAAGAGAGACTTTGTAATTGTCATTTTAAAAGCTTCTAGGATAATGCATTCATTGGAATGTTCTTAGTACTTTTAGTATTTGGTGGTATAGGGTTATAGGGATAAACTTTTAGTATTTGGTGGTATAGGGTTATAGGGATAATCTTTTAGTATTTGGTGGTATAGGGTTATAGGGATAATCTTTTAGTAAAGTTGTTTGTAAATGTTTGTGTAAGCTAACTGCAGTTAAGTTCCCTAAGGTAACGCTTAGGTTGCATCAAGTGACTCCAACAAAACTCCATAAAAGGTGCTCCGAGAGCTGGGTTAGGATGACAGGAACAGTGCAGATAAACAGTCCGGGGGAAGGCAAAAAGCTCTTGCAATAGTAGGGGTTTAGTTTACTTGCTTTAGTGGTTTACTTGTGCTTTAGTGGGTTTTTTTTTTTAGGTCCTAGGATTTCCTCTACTGGCCCAAAGACAGGTGTTGTAGGCTGATTGGCATCTCTAAATCATCACTCGTGTGTAATTGTGTCCTTTGAGGGCAACACATTTAAATCCCCATTGAATGCGTTATTTGATTAGCTACCTACAGTACAGATTTGAGTCTTGAAATATAATTTCCGATGATAAAACTTTTTGGGCATTAATGTTGTTATATAACAAAATTTGGAGACAAATAAAATTGTTATATGTTACAGTTTAATATAAATATACAATTGTGAATACATTGCTGAAAATGTCAAAATATTGAGTCTTCTAGATTTTTTATTCAAGTAGGATGTGATCCTGGATTAACATCCATTGTTGATCCTTAATCAACATTTCACTCAATCATAACCATGTCATCAGTGTGTGCCGACCAAACCAGTCTCAATTCATTTTTTACCTTTTCCCTTATTGTAAATCAAAATATAATAATATAAATGTTTTTACTGAATTAAAAACACGAAATACTTCAATGACATATTTAATACATTACATGCTGTACTGAACAATTGCATCCAAAATGTATGCACAATTTAGGTAACGTGTAAACATTTTCCTCACCCTGGTGACCAGAAAGAGATGTGTGTGTGTGTGTGCAGTAAAATGTATTTAGGTGTGTTTGCATGGATAAAAAGTAAATTCATAATTTTTTTGTTATTATAAAAATCTGGCTTATGATTGTTAAATTGTAAAAAAGGTTATGATTTAATGAAATAATTGTAAATTCTGTTTTATAGTAAGAATGTTGCTCTATTGCGGTTCTACAGGTTGACTGTTCAAATTTAAATTAAATTAATGTTGTTTTGGATCATTATTAACAATACAGTATAAATCGTTTATTTTAATATAATTTGTCTTATTTCATGTTGTGATTCAATGTTAATCCAGAAATTGTCATTATCAGTAAATAATTATGATTGAAATTGATTGAATGAAATGTTTATTTATGATGTTAATACACAAAGGATGTTGATCCAGAATCGCGTGGGAAAGAAGTACATCCACCTTAATCTGACTGAGGTTGAGTCAAATTTTAAATTTAGAGTTAAATATTAAGATGAGTCAGAATTTTTAGAATGTTTTAAAATAAAGCCAGAATTCAGAAATAAGCAAACATAATAAGATTAATCAGAATTTTTCGATAATTAATCCCTATTTTAAAAATAATAAATTAGAATTTTTTGAATAGGTTAGATTTTTATATATATAGTTATAAATAAAAAAAAGTATATTTTTTATGTCTGCCTGGCTTGAATGGGCTATAATTGTGTGTATGGAATAGTTTCACTATAACGAGAGACCCACTTTGACATTGCTCCTAGAGACACAAGTAGAATCGCTGTGTAGCACCTAAAAGAGCTGCAGTTATCCTAATTCCCCATAGAGAACTAAGCACGTTCAAATGGGGCTTAAGTGCCCTTACTGTAATATCTGTGATGAAATATTAAAGTGACTGATTCAAGAGTTATAGAGCAATAAAAGAACCCGCTCAGCATCTCTGATACCTTTCTGCAATCATAATAATGTCAGCATTATTGCTTACTGTACATGAGTTTAAGACATTAATATATATATAATGTATTTTTTTTTTTGCTTAAGTCTGCTTCAATCTAACGCGATGCCACAGGCTATTTCAGTGATGGAGTTTGCTTCAGTTTTCAGCTTAATCCCTGCAGTGAGGAGGATGTTGGTGAAACTGTGGCTAGCTAAAGTAATTTCACTGGTATTGAGTTGCTTTTCTGTGTTACAGCAATAGCTTAAATGTCTGGACTTGTCAAGGTGATGGGTGACAATAAATAAATAATGATTTTTTTTTTTCAATTTATTGTATTTAAATTCTCCATAGCTGCTTGTAGTACTTTATTATGTCACAGACTAAAAGCAGCATCAGCCTAAAATTGTTGTAAATAGTTCTGTGAAAATTATTTTATGTGATCTAGTCACATTCCTAGAAATTAAAGGGGTAAAGTTTAATCTCCATTACCATTAGTTGTAATAAACTGACATTCGGTGTCACCCAGATTAGGCTCTTAAGTCTGGTTCCTCTTAGGGTTTTTTCCTACTTTACCTTAGATTGGTTTTCCTTGCCAGTCGCCCCGAGTCGGCTTGCTCGTTAGAGACAAACTTACACTTTTTCACTGTTACTGCATTCTATGTAACGCTGCTTTGAGACAAATGAAAATAAAGAAATAAAAAAAAAATAAAGGTGCTTATTTGTCACATAGACCAAACAGCACAATCAAAAAGTATTATTCCCAAACCCCATCTCAGAAAGTTGGGATCAGGGCGCAGAGGCAGCTATGTTACAGCGCCCCTGGAGCAGGAGGGGTAAGGGTCTTACTCAAAGAGGTCGCTTTAAACCGAACATGGTGTCGCAGTTCAAAACAAAACGAGAAAAGCTCTGAAGCGGAGGGAAAGGGAAAAGCTTTTAAAGGTTTAATTTTTTGAACCCTGGTCTTTCTGGTCGTCTAAACAACTCGGTGCCTTAACCATTTGAGCCACTGCAGTTGATACGAATCTTCATTTCCAATTTTAAGACTATTTATAGTTTAAGATAGATCAGAATATTAAATTGCAACCTTTTGATTTAGTATCACAGTTGTGTAATAAATTGAGCTTGTCGAATTTTGTACTTTTTGTTTATTTACAGATTTCTCTCAAATTTCTAAAATCCTGCTCAGCTATCTTTTCTGCAAGCTCTTATAACTGATATATGCTGTGGCTCTGGGTACTAAATTAATCAAGAGTGTCAAAAATATTTGATGGCATTTGTCTGATGTTTTTTTTTCTTTTCTGTTTCCACAGCGAGGACATCAGGACAGCCAATGTCATTGCCTCTGGGGCTGTCACCTGCCTGGTCATCGACAGAGAGTGAGTTACGACTATCTGTTCATCTCTAAGCTTCTTTATCACTGTGTTATTGATGTCATGGAGACCTTTTAGTCTTTTGTTCTACCAGAAAGTTGTGATAACATCTACATTCCTGTACATTCCTGAACAGAGTACAACCAATGTTACAATGTTAACAAAGAGTACAGCCGCTAAAGATGCACAAGCATTAAAAAAAATCGCCAGCTCAATTTAATCCCCACACGTTTGTATGATTTAGCCAATTTAAAACCCTAAGAATATGAGACCAAAAAATGTGCCTAAGAAATAATGCATCACAACTTTATGTGAATTATCAGGGAGAGTCAGGTGGGTTGCTGGATTTTATATAAAATAGGATAAATAAAAAGTTTCTTAGAATCTTGAGGGAATCTTGATCTTGATTCTAAGTTAAGTATTGCATCGTCATTTAATCCAGAACCGTGTACCAGCCACCCTTGGTGAAATACCTCACAAATAACAGTTCTCTTGGTCTGAAGTCTCCAGGAAAACCAAAAAGGCTATATAACTGAGATGTTTGCTGCTAAAAATACCTACCTTTACCACCCACTAGCATGCGCCACAGCAGAACAGCAATGAATGTGGCCCCATTACCGAGTATAATGTTTTATTTTGGATGGCTATATCCCTGTTGGCATTTTAGCCCTGAGGTGGTTTACTCAGCGTGAGAAGAATAAAACATTTAAACTACCGACAAAACTGTGGGAAGTCTGAAATATGAGTCTGAAAATGTCTTTAATGCACTGTTATAGAGCAGAGTCACAGTTCTATAGTTCAGTTCAGTTCTGGCATACGGTCTATGTGTGCTTATTGTTTACCGTAAAAAAATAATAATGAACTGAGAGGATGACTAGTCATGATTCATGCATTATTTTCCTGATCTAAATTCACAGGGCTTGTAAAATCTTTCATTTCCTGTTAGCCTTTGTGTTGGCAGTCTTTAGCTTTTATAAGCTTAAAATAAGTTTAATACCATTTTTGACCAACTTGGAATATTTCCAAAATTGGTGGAAAGTTGGAAAATGGAACGTTTTTCAAAGCTAGTTAAAATATTGAGTTATGTTTAGTCAGCATTAAAACAAGTAAATCATTTAATCTTCTAAAAATGTCTTTGTATCAGGGCCGCAATTATTTAATATTTTTATAGACTTTTTTTTTTAAGCTTTTTTGAATTAAATATTGTGTGTACAGGAGACTAGGTGGAAGGGTAGCAAGGCTCGTAGTATTGGATCAGGATTCAAGTTGTTCTTTCATGGTGTGGATAGGAAGAGAAATGGGGTAGGAGTGATCCTGAAAGAGGAGTTTGTGAAGAATGTTCTGGAGGTGAAAGAGTGTCAGACAGGGTGATGAGTCTGAAGTTAGAAATTGAAGGGCTGATGATGAATGTTGTGGTTATGAAGAGGATGAAAAGTTAGATAGAGGATTACAGAGATAGTTGTAGGCAGCTGCATTGTGTTTTTGTAGAGAAATTAAGAAAGCATATGAAAGGGTACCAAGAGACGAGCTGTGGTATTGTATGGGGAGGTGGTGCAGGATATGTATAAGGGAAGCAGGACAGCAGTGAGGTGTGCAGTTGGTCAGACAGAGGAGTTAAAAATGGAGGTAGGACTGCATCAGGGATCAGCTCTGAGCCCCTTCTTGTTTGCTGTGGTGATGGATCGTTTGACAGACGAGGTCAGACAGGAATCTTCTTGGACAATGATGTTTGCAGATGTAATTGTGATCTGTAGTGAAAGCAGGGAGCAGGTGGAGAAAAAGGAATAAAGAGGAATAAAAGCCAGTCATAGCAAGACAAGAGTACATGTGTTTGAATGAAAGAGAGGGAAGTGGAACAGTGAGATTACAGGGTAAAGGGGTAAAGAAGGTACAGGAGTTTGAGTACTCGGGGTCGACAGTCCAGAGCAATAGAGAATGTGTAAAAGAGGTAGGCAGCTTGGAATGGATGCAGAAACGTGTCAGGAGTGATGTGTGATAGGAGAATATTAGGTAAAATTAAGCTAAAATGTATGGTTTAGAGACAGTGGCAATGAGGAAGAGACAGGCAGAAAGCAAAGAGAAAGACCAAAGAGTCTGTATATGAATGCGATAAACGAGGACATGAAGTTAGTAGGTGTGAGTGAAGAGGATGTCGAGAATAGGGTTAGATTGAAACAGATGATTCGGTTTGTGTTGTTAACCCTAAGCAAAACATAAAAACTTTTTTTTTATTGTAGTTTTGTAAAACTTGCCCACTTTCTACTGATTCTGTTTCTTTTAAACTGCAACATATTTTCATAATTGCTGTGTCTATTTCTATTTGACTGCTCGTGGGATCTTAAATTACAGCACTAGAGCGCCACACTGGTTAAATTGCGCTAGTGCAAGCAAATGCTTTTTCTAAAACAAATATATTTGTTAACAATTTTTTTTACTACCAACGTTGTGGATAACATTGACTAATGGTTTCAACCCTGGTTACCACCTACCTACAAAGTGCTGCAGAAGAGGTACACCCCCCTAATGGTGTTTCCTAATGACAGTGTCTTTTTAAGTAGGATAATACACCCTAAAACACTGCTAAAAATACCAGAAACGTCTGATGACAACACGACAGTGAGATAAAAGTCTTCAACTGACCCTCATTCATTCATCTTCTATACCCACTTATTCCCTGATTCGGGGTCACAGGAATCTGCTGGAGTCTATCCAGCCGTCTCTGAAAGGGCTAAGGGCAGGAGGACAGGTGGACAGGTTGCTAATCCATCACAGGGCCACACACACATTCACACTCACTCCTATAGGCAAATTAGAATCACCAATCAACCTAACATACATGTTTTTGGACTGTGGGAGAAAACCGGAGTACCCGGAGTAAACCCACACAAGCACGGGTGAACATACAAACTCCACATAGAAAGACCTCTGCCCGTAAATCGAACCCAGGACCTTTTTCTGTAAGGCAACAGTGCTAACCACTAAGCCACCGTGCTGCCTACTTAGCCCCACTCTGACTGGCTGTGCGATGTGGTGCACACACATTCGGAGGCACAGTATTATGTATATGGGTTCACTGTTATGGCTATTTTCAAGGTATACCATATGTTCACATGGCTGACATGATGTAGTGAATATACTACCACAAGTACAGAATTAAAAGATTACAATAACGCACAAATAAAAAAAAATATTCCAGATGCATTAGACTTCCTGAATGCTGATAAATGACTTCAGGATAAAAGCGAATAAAGAGCGACTGGCAGAATTTAAATCCAGTGTTGTGTATTAACACAAATGCATGTATTATTGCGTCAGTAGCACTGCAGTCATTACAGCTTTCTAGAGAGTGTTAATAAACCACAGCAACCTGCCAACCATTACAACCTTATTATTTAAAAAAATGCACATTTATTAGTGCAATTAACATTGTAGCTCATCTGTATATTAGATAATTTCTCTGTTGTCGCTTTTGTCTCAGCAGCTGTTATTAGCTGTAATTATTCCCTAATTCATCTGTCTTTTAATTTATTCATATTATTACCATAACCCTGTCCTGAAAGACTTTCCCCAAACTGAAAATCTTTCAATGTCAACTTAAACTGCTAGAAAACCCGGATATTCAAATCTAATTCAAATATAATTAAATAATTAAAAATAAAGCCAAGAAACTTTGACAGTCTTGTGCCAAACAATACATATCTTTTTTGTTTCTTGACAGCATGTATGATTTAAACAATTTAAGAAATACAACTTGAAAATTCTTTGTAGTTATTTGTATTTGTCTTAAATTTTGCAGCTCATTTAAGCATTTGATTGGCGGTCTGGATGACGTCTCGAACAAAGGCTATGAGGATGCTGAAGCCAAAGCAAAGTAAGTTCTATGCTTATTCTACAGTAGTTATGTATAAAAAATATCTGCTCTTACCTTGTACCTCTAGGGTTTTAAGTGTAAGTCTTGTTTCTGCTGTTTGTTTGTGTGGTGTGTGCATGTAAATGACATGTTCAAAGGTTTGTGGACACCCACATTTTTGCTAGAAAGTTGTACACAGTTTTCCTCGAATGTCTTTGTATGTTGTACCGTTAAGTAATCACCTCACTGAAACCAAAAGGTCCAATGTCATGACAATGCTGCGGTGCACAAAGCCGCTAAGCTCTATAAATACATGGTTTACCAAGATTGGTGTTCAGAGCCAAACACCCAACCTCCTTCGGGATACACCATCAACAAGGACACCCTCCTTTCACTGTAATGCCGTATTGGTAAAAATGTATATGAACCCTCATATATGCATTTCACCTTCTGTTACACAAGAGTTTTCTTTATCTATTTCTTTTTCCAAAGCTTAACATAACAAACCAATTTACCATCCTTGGAGTCGGATACACAGCAGCTGGAAAAACACTTTCATTGCTCTGTTGATATTTTTTAGTGATTCTGGCCATATGGTGTATCATTTGGACTAAAGCCAAAACATGAATTAATTGATCGGTTTCCCTCATCTGATTTGCGAGTTAGGTTGTATCTGTAGCCTGCATGTGTGTTGAAATATCCGAGACTCAAAAGAAAAGAGCAGTCAAATTTAGCTGCATGGTTGGAAAACCTTTTTTTATATGCAACATAGAAAAATGAGTCAGTATTAAAGGTTTCAACATAACAGCACTAGCTTCATCCAGCTCCGGTTCTTGCCAGCTGCTGATGGGTGGGCTGACAGATATTCTGGGTGGGCAATTGTTTTGGGCAGGGAAATTTTGGTAGGTTAGAAATTTGGTACAACATCTGTTATAGATAGAAAAGAGAAAATAGTTATAGATAGAGAAAAGAAAATAGTTATAGACAGAGAAGAGAAAATAGATAGATTTCTACTATACATTCATCTATTGATACATAGAAATTTTTTGTGCACAAGGATAGTTGGTGTTATGTTGACCAACAAACTGGCGACAGGGAAAACAGAAGCATGCGTCCCGCAATATGCTGTATGCTGAGGCGAGACTTATAGAACCCATGTGCAGGTTATTTACAGTGACTGTATACAAGAACACCAGACAAACAACAAACATGGACTAAACTATAATTGACGGAACAAGACCAGGAACATTTAGCAATACCAGAAGCATGAACAGGTACTCTTCACAGTGGTACATAGACAAACATCTACAAAACACAAGGCAAACACAAGGACTATAAATAATAAATAAATAAAAGAAATAAATATTCAAATATTGTCATTGTGCAAGGCATCACATGTACAGAGCCAACGAAATGCAGTGTTTTTCGCATATCCCATCTTAGTAACTTGGGGTCAGAGCGCAGGGTCAGCTATGATACAGCGCCCCAGGAAGGGTCTTGCTCAAGAACCCAACAGTGGTTGGCTTGCTGATGGTGGGGCTTGAACCCAGGTGTTTCTGGTCTTCAGATCAGCAACTCAGCACCTTAACCATTTGAGCCACCACTGCCCCACTGCAAATGATAAACAAGAAACACCTGAGAACAATAATCAACCAACCAATGAGAACACGACACAAGGACAAGTGAATCGCAGTTCAGGAAGACATAAGGACAAAACAGGAAGTAAACAAAACATAAACAATAACATGACTGAAGCTATCTTAGCTAGCTAGCACAACATGGCTTAGCTAAATAGCATAGCTTAGCTAACACAAACCAAAACAAGACATAAGAAAAAACCTTACAGCTGTATTCCAGCCATGGTTGCGATCCGTACTATACAGTAAATAATGACTGCAATATTATCTGTGATGGTGTACTTGAATTTAGGTCAGCATGATTTTTGGGAACTGAGGTTGAGGGGATTGTTTCTAGAATTGGATTTGGGGAAGCCGAAGTTTGTAAAGCAAGAGCGGCTACACCATGGTCACTTCTGCTGGAGCCACTAACAGGTTTTTTTTATAGCCACCAAAAATCGATAGATTGCATTTGCAAGCAAATATCATCACTATTTACAGTCTTTATCACTTGCGTGACTGTGCCAGCGTCCGCTTCTCTGTGATTGAACCCGCCTGCCTTATAAGCGTTGTGTTTAGCCAATAACATAGGAAATAAAAACATAGGAACATACTGAGATTATCTGGTGTCATTATGTGTTAAGTCAGAGCATTTTACAGTCCTGTACTTGTAATCAATGCACAAAATTTAAATGTAAAATGTAATGTTGTTTTTACCTGAATTATCATTGGGTGGACAAGACGCACATTTGGGTTGGCCATGCCTAAAACCGGCTCTGGCTTCATCTTTTTTTCTAGTATTCAGTCTATTTTTTGTAACGGCCTGGTAAGGGGTTGTGGTAGGTTAAATAAGGGTTCTTATCAGTTTCTAATTTGGTCAACAAAACCAAATTAGCTTTTTTTAGAAGGTTGATTAAAACAACTGTTAATAACCAGAAAGACTGTAAAAAAGAATAAATCATATTAGAACTATCAGCATGGTCTGTGTATATTGTTCATTTATCTACCTTTTTTATTAAAAAAAAAAAAGCAAAATAATAGAATTAAAGCCGTCTAGTAACCTGATTTAACCCATCATAAACCTGACCAAATTGTTACTAAAATGGAGGCTAAGCAATAATGGTTTTCGGTGTCCTCCAAGCGATTGTGCCTGAATAAAAGTACAATCCTTCCACTTGTATGTCAGATCCAGTCCCAATTCACAAAGTCCAGTCTGAGCTACGTAAATCTTTCTGTCCAGAACTATAGAACCATAAAAAATAACAGCATGTCTCGTGTTAATATCTGTATATCCTGTTAATATCATAACAGAGCATTAACGCTATTAAGCTAGAAAAATCTCAAAGATAATTTACCCAAAAGACATGCGCACATACAAATATGTCGAAAAAATGTATTGTGAGTTGTTAAAAGTTTATTGTGAGTTGAATGTGCGAATCGCCAATTAAGTGTATAAATCACCCTGGTTGTGTGTGTCTGTATTATTGAGACTTTCCTGACACCACGCTAATTCCTTGCATGCCACTTGTACTCTTCAGCCAATCAGATGCAAGCTCACAATTCAACCAATCCAATCATAACCCGCAAACATTGCAGGACTCAAGGAGCTTAGCGTCGCACACCTTTTGCTGAAATCGATAGAACGGAAATGAAGCTTTAAACAAACACTAGGAATAGAAAGTGATGTCAGAAAGTGAGTTTTTTTTGTAAATTTATTGATTCATTCATCTTCTATACCCGCTTATTGCCTTATTCGGGGTCACAGGGATCTGCTGGAGTCTATCCTAGAATCACTAATCAACCTAACATACATGTTTTTGGACCGTGGAGGAAACCGGAGTACTTGGAGTAAACCCACGCAAGCACAGGGAGAACATGCAAACTTCACACAGGAAGACCCCTGTCTGGGAATCGAACCAATAAGCCACCGTGCTGCATGTGATTTGATTTTATTAAATATATAGATATTTCTTTTAGCATGTAAATTAGGTTTTATGCATGCGAACTGAGATATGCATGTGTGCATAGTGTCTTTTGTGTGAATTAACATTAAGAAGTAATCTAGCTTCAAATAGAGCTTTGATTTATCACTTAAACAGCCTGGATACAGTTTTACAACCACACATTCACTGAAGATTTAATCCTTAAACCATTTTCACATTCACAGTCCTTCAGCAGAATGAAAGTTAACATATCAGTCATTTCCCATCTTTATTGTCAAATAAATTGTTTTATCATCACGGGTATAAAATTAGTAAATTATTACTGCTTCTTACCTTTGTTTGGATAACCAATAACCAAAAGTTTATTGGTTGGAGATAACGGCTGTAACTTTTAAGATGCTAATTTGGGGCATCTTAAAGAGCAGTTAGGATTTTATCACCATTAAATTTTAAGAACATAAATAATTCAGGGTTTATTTCATTTTATTTCTACATTCAGTGCAGACTTACAACTTACAACTGAGCATTCGGGGGGTTAACGGCCTTGCTCAGGAGCCCAACAGTGGTCGCTTGGTGGTGTTGGGAAACATTCACAATAGGTCGGCTATAAATTATTTTCCTCTGGGAAAGAGTCAGAGCGCACTCTTATTTTTACCTTTTTTTTGTTAAAATACATGGAATGATTGTAATCATTGTTTAGGGAAGTTATCATTTATACCTTGCTATAATTGATGGTACAAATGCTCCCTCTTGTGGTCCTATATGTTAGTCACGTCTGACTCTCCATGCGAGTAGATATCTATTAATGTCTATCCACACTCTGTGCTTTTTCTCTTTATTTTTCTTACTAAAGCATCCAATAGAATAAAAATAACAATTTTATCGTGAAACAACCTGTTCAGCCTTAATGTGGTTCATTGTGTCAGGGCACAAAAATTAAATCAGATCTCAGACACTTTGTTATCTGACACTTTGTAATCTGATCACAGGTGTCTTAGGTGTTCTTATAGTCTACAAGTGTCAGCAAAGTTATAATTGTTTAATAATTATACATAATCAGTTTTTTTTTTTTATTGATTATGTTAATTATATTAATCTGGAATTGTATGTCTTTGTTGATAGTGCAGGGACGTTAGCCTTAACAAATTTCTATTAATTTGGCAGCTAAACATAAAAGTCATCATACTTTACACACGTAAAGCCAACAGTGCTGTGACTATTTTAATATCAGACATGCAGCATGAAATCATTTATTTGTTTGTAAATCTTGTTTCTTTTCTGCTCCTCAAATGAGCTGCCAGTGTAAGACTCCATATTGTGTGTTTTGGCTGTGTGTGTGCTTCTGTTTGTTTGTGTGTCTATTCAGCTTCTTTGCTCATCTTGTCTCATTAACTGGCTCAGTGTTGTGGAGAGAGCTTGAGTAATGCATGTGCTGTGGGCGGCGTATGCTTGTGTTAATGAATGCGCTGCTGCTGCTACAATGCTTGTGTCCACGAGTGTTTAAACAGTCATCAGGAGCACTGATGGTGAACCTTCATTAGGTTCGTTAGTTACTAGGATACAGTTTTGTTTGCAGCTGTAATCCTTTAAAACAGCTGAGTTGCTTTTTTCAGTGGTTTGTCATTGTTGTAGGTTTGATGTTTACAGGGTGTGAATGACTACCACTAAATGAATACCACACAGACACCCCCACCTCTCAATGTAGTTTATAATTCCATATTCAAATAATGTAAAGTCAAAGTCCTACAAAACGTCTTTGTGTGTAAGTAACATGGATTCTGGGGTTACCGCCTGGACAAATGTTTTTGAAGAAGACCAGTCTGACACCTTACAAATGTCTGTCAGAGATACCCCAAAGACAAGGCCTTGTAGGCTACCATACCCCTAGTTGAGCGTGCTCTGAGCTCCCAGGACAGAGGCTTTTAAGGCTGGTTTTCCAGTATATCTTGGACCAGCAGCCCAGTGGCCTGATGTGTATTTCCAGCAGGAAGTGAGCCAGCTAATGCTAGTAGAGGAGTCTGCCCTTTGGGTTTAGAGAGCTGGGCATCCGTAATGATAGTGGGGCCGACAGGCAGCTTGTACTGTTTCTGTGCGACCACCACAGTCAAGTTTCCATGGGAGGTGCTACCTCTTGAAAAACTAAAGGTGACAGGGATATTGAGGTTTCTCCCTGGTGACACAGAAGAGGTTCTGGCACCATATAGTAAGGTGTGGTTTTTTTTTTTTTTTTTTTCCCTCCCAGTGGACTGTGTCCCCAGTCGTCTGGGTCTCACAGTTTCGGGGACTCTTTCAGGGGTTTATTTTCGAGAGTGACAGTCCTCAGACTCTCCTTTCTCCCTTAAGCACCAGGTTGTGGGCGCCGACTTGACACGTCCACCCTTAGTGTGCAAATAGCAATGCTGTACTTCTGCATTTAAAGGTATGAGAAGCTGGGTGTTCGGAGATGTCCCTGCCCGGCATTTCCTTGGACCTGAAAGTTGTTTCTTTCTCTTATGGAACCTTTTGACCACTGACTGCGTGGCCTCACCGAAGAGTCCCAAAAGGGTGTTTATATAGAATGACTTCCTGGTTGAAATTATGTCACCCGCCCATAAAGTAATGCCTATAGATGTGACCATGGATTGTTTATTAAAGTAATGCAATTAAGTGAGTGTATACCATGGATTTCACATCAATTTAAAAAACCAATCATTCAGCTAACGACTTCTGGATTGTAATATAGAGGATATCAGTTACCTTTGTGTCATGTTGAGATTTTTGCCCTGGATGTTTTTTAACTGATGGCAGTCAGAGAGGTGTCGGGCTACTACGAATTTCCTCCAGAAAATAAAAGTCATATGAAGTGACATAATCTTATGTATGTACTCGGTTTAATATGTGAGGCAGATCACACACCGAAAACTCAGACTTAATCCATATCACATTGCAGCTGTGTTTATTTAAAAAAAAGAAATATTGGCACTACCAATTGGCACTACCAAGCCCCACTTTAGTAGCGTCTGGCCCTGTACTCTCACCTTACGTTTCTATCAATTAGGGATATTTGAAGAAAATTTTACTGTGCTGTAATTTATGACAAATTTTGTCTCTGATGTTGTTATACCCTAGTTACCACAGAAACAACTTAATGACAATCATTGTGCATCTTTTTACACTAATACCATGGAGTTCAGAGCAACATGGTTCAGAGGTTTAGAGTTTAAAATACAGCTTATAAATAACTAACTCTTTTGTTCATAGTTGGTGTTTTTAAACATGTAGAAATAATTTAGAAAACAAGTTAACTAATAAAAAAGCAATTAATCAACATGTCTGTGGTTAATGAAGCATAAGAACAGTTGAAGTTTAATGATTTACAGCTGAAATCAGATTTCAAGAATTATTTATAATAATACTATACAAACACATAATAATTGTATAATGATGCAGATTTTAAAATTCTTATTAATGCTAAAATTATGTCATTTAGGATGACCTGATTACAAAGCGTTACCAATTCATTTAATGACATAGCCTGAAGGAATCCGCCCAGCTTAATTAATTAATTATAAAAAATTCCAGAACAGAACTAATAATCAATGGAATCTGTTTATAATCGTTTCTTCCCAAGTCATGTGGCCTGAATCTAGTATTTAGAAGGCTCTTAAATATGTATTTACTGCCATCTCCTGGATGCAGTGCGCTAATACATGCTAGGCCTTTATTATGTACCAACAAGTGATGACATGAGGCCAAATTTTCTTTTCCAATACAGATACCGCAGAAACACCACTTTCACTTACTATAAAAAGATATTTGCTACAAAAAGATGTTTTGACCATGATATGTTAGTCATTAATCTTTAAATCAAATTTACTTGTTTCTAAACTGAAAAAAAGAAATTAAAATATTCAATATATTTAACCCATAATACCCATAATTCTTTATATTTAATATTTCTAAATATTAACAGAAGCTAACGAGAAAAGAAAAAAAACTTCTATGTATTTTTTTCTAGGACCCAGTCAATTAATTGTTGTAAAACAGTTGCAACAGTTGAAAGGCAAATCTTAGTTTTAGTTGTGACTGGAATCATTAAATACATGAAAAATTACCTGTTTAATAGATTTGCTTTTTGCTTGTCTGTAGCGTGTGTTCATAGTACCTCACAAACCGGTTGGCAGGTGTGTACAAACACCTGGCTAATAGCTGGCTAATTTTAGTTGCTCTTTGTTAAGCTACGTTTCTAAATCTAGTTTTATAATGTAAGTGTGTCTAAAACGTTGAACTAAATAAACTATATGGTCAATGTGTGTTTTTTGAACATGAACTCTTTAAGTAATCTCCACTAGGGGAACAGTAAGTTCCCCGTTGACGTCAGTGTGATGTTTTTGATGTTGAAACTCAGCTAATTTCCTGAAATAGAGTGGGGGTAATCATGGCCACATTTACACCATATTTATCATGTGACCATTCTGATTTTTTTCTTTCAAAGCTGGGCAAAAACTGGGATATAAACCATGATTGTGTTTAGCTGGAAATAAAAACAGGCATTACAAACATGGATTTTGGTCTTATTTGTATCGGGAAAGAAATCAGATACATGCATTAGCGTCTGCTATGTAATCAGACATCAGATTTTCATCTGTCAATGCGAGACATCATGACAGTGGACTCAGGTGGACACCAACAGCGATCAGTTTTAAAAGAAGTTGTATAAAAAACAGAATTGGACATTAATATCTGCAGTATAACTGTGGCCCAAGTCTGTGACATGAATAAATTTGATGCCTCTTACTAGATGAGACAGACCCTAGTATTAAAATGCGCTTCTTTAAGAGAATGTCCTTTCAGAGACAGAGTCTATATACAGCAACAGAGGACACCAGCGAAAGCATCTGAACTTTACTAACCATGTGATCAACCGTTTGATTTGTAGTTGACCGGCTGCGAGCTCAGATTTTCAAGGACATGCGCTCTAGATGGTGCATTTTAAAAATAAAAAAATAAGTCTGTTCAACAAGTTCCCTTAACACATAAAATGCTTACACATGTGGTGAATATATAAGTACAGATTCACACAGATACAGAACCTAGTTCTTTAAATTCTCTGTTAACATTACTTGAACAACAGTTATGTAAGTGGAGTTATATTTATGCGTGACTTTTCTTGCTCTAATAAAATCTTTTTTAATCACTCTATTCCCGGAAGCCTGCTTACAAAGTCATTTGTTATATATGGTAAAACATCTAAAAGGTTGTGCTATTTTAGGAAAATAATCAATAAAACGATGGTGTGATGTGAGTGGGTGTAGTAATGGGCGATTCCAACATAACTTTAAATAGCTCCCTCAGTGATGACAGACAGACAGACAGACATGAAGCTTGTCATGTTGCTAAGATTAGTGTTTAAGGTATTGAACTGCTAATCTGTCAATTGTGGGTTCAATTCTTAGCAGTACCAAACTGCTACTAAGGCGCCCCTGAGCAAGACCATAACTGCTTAGTTGGGTTTTATTAAAAAATTAAATAAATAAAAGTCGCTCTGAATAACATAAATGTCTAAACAGAAAAAAAAAGTCTTTAATAACATTTTCTATGTTTCTTTTAGCCCTTTTCATCAGTACACTGGTGTTTGTCATAGACTAAAAATTGACTTTCGAAATTAAACTGTAAAAAAAAAAAAATAATTACTTTATCAGAAAACTTACTGGCTTTCAGTGTGCAATCTCTTTTTTCCCTTTGTTGTTATAACAGTACATGGGATAGTAACATTTGAAGATTAAAAAAAACTTAATAGCTATATATGAACTTGATCACATGGACTATTTATTAGGAATATATCATTTGTTTTTATTTTTAAAATGTTTAAATTCACCTATTATATTTTTATAGTGAAGATAATAGGTATTTATTTTATCTGACCATGCTAGATAAATATTAGAACACATCTCCAAAATAAATTGTTTTTTATAATTGTAAAAAATGTAAATGCCTTTATTTTGTCACATATACTTTTTACAGCAGAGTAAAAATTTGTTTCTTTACATATCCTATCTTAGTAAGTTGGGGTCAAGGCACAGGGTCAGCTATGATGGTCTTCTTGGTCTTCAGATTAAAAACTCAGGCTGGCGGTGGTGGGTCTTAAACCCAGCTCTTTCTTGTCTTCAGATCAACAACTCGGCGCCTTAATCTTAGCGCCTGTTTGACTAGGGTTGGAAATAAACTCTGAGTTTGGTGACCCCTGAACTATAACCTCATATACACTGAAACTCTTACTCTAGTTAAAATAGACTGATGCTATTGCAGAATGAGACTAATAACTCTCCTAAACCCTATTTATAGATGCCAATGTTTTAAAAAAAAATAGTTTTCATTGTTCACACAACACCCCAAAAAATGAAAAGGTGGGTGGGGGAGGGGAAAGCTGTATCTGTGGTACGGGTAATTGAGCCAAATATAATTGACAGGGCAAGCGATAACATTTATATGAGGAATTAACGGATATAATGGTCAAAATATTTTCGGCGGGTCAATTTTGACCAGTAGCACCAAAGACCTTCAGAATGGTGACAGTTTCTTTTGTTGAATCAAAAAAAGCTGTGTTTAGGGATAATATAAAGGCTTGTTACATATCATAACTTAAAAAACGAGTCGAATTTGACCCGTTTGACCCATACCTAACACAATATAAGAGTTACAGATCAGAGTTCTTCCCAAAAAAGGCAAACAGTAAGCACGTTTTTGGGATAGGTATAGACCGTATCAAATCCAAGTAATTCTCGCATACCATATTAGAAATGCTGAGAATTACTAGAAAACATACTGTACTACTTCTTTAGAGCCTTGTTGACACCCTTTGGAACGAACTGTTTAAGCATATCTTCTTCTTCTCCTTTCGGCTGTTCCCTTTTAGGGGTCGCCACAGCGAATCATCTTGTCTCCACCCAACCCTATTCTCACACTGCTAACTTCATGTCCTCGTTTATTGCATCCATATACCTCCTCTTTGGTCTTCCTCTTCACCTTCTGACTGGTAGCTTCATTTCTAACATCCTCCTACCAATATATTCACTATCCCTCCTCTGGACATGTCCAAACCACCTTAATCTGGCTTTCCTGACTTTTTCCCAAAAAATGAGCCGTCCCCCAGATGAACTCTTCCCTAATCCTGTCCAACCTTGTCACTCCCAAAGAAAAAGTTTCTCCACCCATTCCAACCTGCCTGTAATCGCTTCTTTATCTCTTTCACACACTCTTCATTGCTCTGGACTGTCAAAAACGAATTATTTTTTTCTTAACCTCAGTGACTGGATGACCATACCTGGTGTACTTCCAAACCCCAACATCTAATGTGATTGATAGCCTTTCCAATAGACTGAAGGTTATTATAACAGTTAAGGAAAAGGGTATCTGAAATGAGATGTTCAGCAAGCACAAGTTCAAACACTAGAAAGGTTATCACAGCCTATGTTTTTTAGAGCTGTGTAAAAATATTGACACAATTAACTATCCCATTTTTTACACAATAGTGTTTCAATATTCTAACCTTTATTATCAAAACATATTTAAATAACTTATTCATTTACAGATTTACGTTTTCTGTAAGACATTCCACAGAGACAAGTTGTTTAGAATCCAAATACAGCTTTATTTAAATTAAATAGGGTAACAAAACAATAAACACAAACTTGACTTGACTAAACTAACTTGACTTGACCTGACTTGACAATGTTATGGTCCAGGTTCTATGGTATGGTTGATGTTCTATGTTATGGTTAATCTTTATGTCCATATTTTTAGGTTATATGTTTAAAGTTCGTTGTTTTGTTTAGTGTTTTACTTGTTATTTTCTGCGCATTTAAATTATTTTCCAGACTCATAACTGTATCGAACGACTTTCTGCTCCACTCCTGTTGTTGTCGTTGACACATTCAGGCATTGTCGCATAAGCAAAGTCGGCGGAATAAATAAGCTTATTTTTGTCTGTTCTTTAATAAAGTCACATTTACGGGGTTCTTTAAATTAATTTATCAATAAATATGAATGAATAATAGCTGAATTTAGCATATGCTGACTAATTATTAAGCCATCCATCTCTTTCTTTCCCTTTCACTTCTGTTTAATTTCATGCATGAGGTCAATCCCTGCACCTGGACCAACTTTAATTAATCACTGACCCTTGATGAAGCTGGTCACATCCATGCCGGAGTTTAGATTTAGGGCATATTTTTACAGCTGCATCTTCAAACGGTGGAATTTTTGAGAAGTGGCCACTGCAATCTCTAAAAGGTTAGAGGTCATCCAAGCAAGGAGCCAAGATGAATTCAGATGAAAGGAAAAAAAAAAAACAGCAGCTCTGGTAAACCCAGCAATCAGGGGGGTGATGTGGTGGTGGTGGAGTGGGTGTATGCGACCTATACGCAAATCTTGCATCATGCTTCTAAACATTTTGCAAAATAGAATTTAATTTGTATTATTAAATGAGATAAAACACATTGAATGCTCTTAGGATAAGTAAATCGGCACGCAAAACTTTATTCAGCTCCTCCAGATGTTTTAATTAATAAACAGGTACACTGCTCTTCACGAGTGTGATGAATTTGGACTTGTTTACTCCATACAGTGTGCCAACTCAGTGGAAAATCGGTATCAGTGCTCTGCTCATACACCCTCATCTTACATATCAGCTGTCATCCATTTACAACCTGGAACATCTAATGGTGGCTCGTCTCCCCCTATTGGACTCAGAGATTCCCTATGTAACCTGACACTTTTCACAGGCCAAGGCCATATCTGTGACGACAGAAAACAAACTAGAAATAAAGATAACCAGGAACTGATAATATGCAACAGGGATTACCCCACTTATTTACCTAAAACTCCATACATGAATCCAAAGCATGCATCATACACACACCGTACAGTGTGAAGTAATCATTATTGAACTATTTAACTACTTGGATATCACCGCTTGTGTCATACCAAAAGCATTTAGCTGATGCTGTGTTCTTTTTCAGTGGTCAGATAACACCGGGGTTCCCTGAGGTGTTCTCACTCCTCTAAAATAAAACAGGAGATCACATTCATTCCCGTTACTCTAAACCTATCCTGTCCAGACCTAAGGGGACACTTTTTCCAAATAGATAAAATACAAACAAACAAATGTTGTCTCTGTCTCTGTTAGCATTCATGCTTTGTTAGCACCTTGAGCTTTCAAGCTTAGGCAAGCCTAATTACACACGTTGTTTATACAAAATTGTTAGAAATTGTTAATATTAGCCTCAAATTTTATAACAAAATTTTTAAAGATATCACCGCATGTAAATACAATCCATTTGAGTAAATAAACTTGAATTATTATATAAATATAAAGCTGTGTTTTTAAATTTAACTTTGAGCAGTTGCGCATGTGTTGGTTAGTTCTTGGCTGTGGATTGAAGGATAATGTGTTCCAAATGCTTTCACTACCGCGGCCTACGTTTTAATTCCTGTCTGGGAGACTAGATGCCAACCTCAGCCACCAGTTGCACAACCAATGCTCTTCCTATGCCAGGCCCAAACCTAAAAAAGGGCAACCTGTGCTAAATCAGTTACATTTTTGTCATTTGATAGATGCCCTCATTCAAAGCCACTTACATTTATCTCATTTATTAACCGACTGAGCGGTTGAGGGTTTAGGATCTTGACTCCTTCAGGGCGATTGCAGAAGCCTTCAACTCCATTGTAGCTTTTAAAGCAAACAACCACTGCTATTTATGTTTAGCATCACGTTAATTAGTGTGAACATGTAAATTTAATGTCTCTAAAAAGTTAATAAATTGTGTGGATTTTAGCATTTAGCTGATGTGCTCATTGTCAAAGTTGTGAACGACTTCACGACTTTAAAAGTGGACTGTTATTAAAAAAACATGCCGGGTGTCACACAAAAATTAGAGTGACTTACAACATCCTGCAGGTGGTTGGGGCTTTTTAATATTCGTTGGATTTTCCATCTTTTTCCCTGCTTTTCTTTGCTTTAAATTAGCTTATAAATACACATTTTAATTTCGCATAAGCACTAATTCAGTGCCATTCGCTTAAACGAACAACAACAAAACAGAGAAAATAAACGTATTTATATTGAACACAGAACATACAATACAATAAATCTCTTGCGTAATAAATAAAATTTGACTCCTGCTGCTGATCTGTGATAAGACTATGGCTTGGTGCGCTACATTGCGCAGCTGCGTTCAGAAGAAAACAGACACTGCAATTAAAAACAGCAGCTTCGCAAATCAGCCCGAGAGAGTTTCATTAAAAACTAATAGTTAAAAAAAATTTAATCGACGGTGGGGGTAGTGCTGAATATCTGAATGTTCTATCCATATTAATACAGTATTAAAGAGATAGAGTTCAGTGGAACGCATGTTGGTGGCGCGTGGACAGTAAGGGTTGATTGTCAGTGGTTGTGGAAAGGGCAGATGTGTAGAGGGTATGCTTAATGGACTGAATGGAATAACCTTGACCCATGTTCACATGCTAAAAATACTCAGTCATCAGTCAGACAGTAACAGTAAAGACTGCTGCTCATAGAGAGAGAGAGGTAGAGGGAGTGAGAGAGAGGGGGGCACATAGACAGTGTTTTGACCAGCTGGCTGACCTTTAAGCAGTACAACTGCTTTCAAACTATTCATTTGCTCTTTCACCGGGAGAAGCCCTACAGCTCCTGATCACTCATACAGGTTTTAGGAGGAACATCATCTAATCCATTTAACTGCTGATTTCGAGAAGTGATCCTTAGTTGATCTTCATGCTGAGAGATTTCAGAGATCTGGACAAGTTTTTCTTTCTTCATACACAGGCAATCGTTCTGTGTATCGCTCAAAATGTAAACTGTAAATGGCGCCGTAACTCAACGTTTGAGCTCGGGCTGTCACGAACACTTTGTCGAACATTCTCATAAACGCGATTGATTTCAATCAGCACGATTTATAAATTATTTCTTTGCCTTCTGAAAGAGATCCATTCGACCGTTTTGTATTATTACATCTTTTGGCTGAACCAAGAGGAAGGCGGAATGCGTGAACTTCTTCCTGTTCAAGCGCGAGAGCGCAGAGCGAGAGGGCGAATCAACAGTTTGCCAGCCTCTGTTCCTGCTTTGCTCGCATTCCCTGTTACGTACTCTGTTCAAACGTCTAAGAAGTTTCCCTTTTTTCACTTTAAAAAATGCAGATACGAGGCAGAGAACGCCTTCTTCTCCAACCTGAAGCTGGTGGACTTCAACATCATCGACACCTTAGGGGTGGGAGGATTCGGACGAGTCGAGCTGGTAGGATGATGAAAATCTGTATATCTTAATTATAAATGTTGTTTCTGTTATTTTTGTATGTCATCTTTACTTTGACGTGTATTCGTACTTATTTATTATTAGTTTATCCATTGTGATGAAATGCTTTATAAGTTTTCCTTTATACTTTTTCACAGATAAATACAGTTTGAGTGTGCATGCTGCACAGGTCAGGTCTAGGAAAAATCACAGCTCTATTCAGAGTAACTTTCCAGTACTAATTTAGAGCAGCACTAATAGATCTCTTGTGACTCTAGGATGGTGATAGCTTTACTTTGTTCTGTTCAGTTTAGTTTAAAATAAAACTCGAACAAAGAGCTTGTAAAGAAAAAAACGTTGACATGCTTTGCACAAAAATAGCGGGAAACGTTATTTCTATAATTTAAGAAGGGTTGATATTGTTGTGTTAGAGTCTTGGTGCTCTTTAAAATAATCAACTTAGTTTACTAAGCTCTTAGTAATTCCTTTTTATTCGTTTTTACCCACAAGATGATATCAAAAATCTTTGAGATACACCAACAGATGTCAGTGCAAAGCATGTGACTGTTTTCTCTGCGTTGCACTGCCATCTACTGGTGTTTCTTGAGATTTCTCGATACCTCCTTATATACTAGTGCATGTGGCTATATAGCGTAATACTGGTTTATAAATTGAATATTACATGTGCAAAATCCTTAAATAGGGAAGCACTATAGGGAAACCCCACAGACGAACTTACGTTTAAGGTTAACGGTTTGAATTTAATAGTTAATTTTTTTTTTTAAACGCATCTAATAACTTCTGATGCTCTGCATAATGAATGCTAATATAATATTGGTATAATGTACGATGATTACTATTATTATATATTTTTATTCTTGGACTTGATAGATCCTGAAGAAACAATATATAGAATATTTTTTGGGGGCATTTGCCTTTTAATAGCATAGAGAGAGAGATAAAACAGAGTAAGGGGGTGGTACCGAAAAGGACCCAAGCCAAAATCAAACCCCATGCCGGTGCCATAACCCACAACACCACAGCACCGACCGCAACAATTGAATATTTATATAATAAAAAAAAAAAAGGTTTTCTTAGTATCCAGATTATAATTCTTAAATCCTGTTGTTTGAATAACACAGTAGATAATAGTTAATTATTCACTGTGTAAATTGATCTGTAAATCTTCCATCAATATTCTGTGTGTATATATAACACATTTAATTATATAATATTTATATAAGAAGCTGAAATGCAAAAAGTGTGAAAAACGTCTCTCGGACATATGCAGGTGTATACTATGACCAGTAGAACTACTATTACTACAGGAGGGGTTGGGGTTGAGCAAGTCAGGGAGCATGTCGCAATGCAGTAAATGAGAAAAAGGAAAAGCCCAGCAGTCGGGCCTAAAGAGGATTCCCCATGTGCTAGATTTATTTTAAGCCAGGTATCTTTATGCTGAAAACACGACTGGCCTTTTGTCAGACATATATCTTGTTTGCGAGTAGACTGATCGAATGACTCCTGACGTGTACGATATGTGAAATATCTATGTACTCTAGTCAAGCTGTAGTCGGGTTTCCAAAAGTGTGATTGGTTACACGGAAGCGGCAGTTACACCGAGTGCAACCGCAAACAACCAGAGCTTAGTGCAAGACTGTTAAATGTCCAAGTCTCATTCGGATTCAAAAATCTGCAGGTCTCTGCAGGAGAATATGACTTTCAGTTTCATATTATCTCAGGAAGATTTTTCCGCACCATTCTCACCTTTTTTGGTATTTTTTGGTATTTTAGCATACATCGAAAATAAAAAAATTAACAAATGGTAAATTAGGATTGTAGAAAACAATATAAATTTAAAAGCCATTTGTTAATGATTTATATTATTTAAATAACTCTCTTTAGTATCTATTTATTAACAGTTTATACCAAGCAGTACACTGTTTTTCATGTAGGTTTTTTTATAACCTTGAACAAGATCTTATGCACCCGTCCCTTTGTCTCTCATGGGTTTTTTCACTTCAGGTGCAGCTCAAAAGTGAGGAGACCAAAACATTCGCCATGAAAATTTTGAAAAAGCGCCATATTGTGGACACCCGACAACAGGAACACATCCGCTCTGAAAAACACATAATGCAGGAGGCTCATTCAGATTTTATAGTAAGGTAGTAAACAATTCTTACATACATGCAAATCCCTTATTTCTGTCTTAATGTTGATTTCTAACAGTTAAAGTAAAACATGACATAATGCTGACATGATGCAAGTATGAACCCAAACTGACACAGGCAGATAATTTATTGCATTGCTTTTGCTAATACAGATTATACAGGACATTCAAAGACAGCAAATATCTGTATATGCTGATGGAGGCCTGTTTGGGAGGAGAACTTTGGACCATTCTTCGAGACAGGTAAAAAGATTAATTACAGGAATGAATTACTGCATTACAACACAAGTGTTAGTCAGATTCTGACATTTTCACCCTATTTATCATGTCCAGAGGATCTTTTGAAGACTCCACAACACGATTTTACACAGCATGTGTAGTGGAAGCCTTCGCTTATTTGCATTCCAAAGGGATAATATACCGGGATCTCAAGCCAGAAAACCTTATCCTAGATCACAGAGGCTATGCCAAGCTGGTGAGCTGCCATCGCTGACAACTTACGATCACATACTAAATATATTGGTGATAAATCTTAAGGGTTTAAAGGAGACAGGTTATGTTATTCGGTTTTATTGCAGGTGGACTTTGGTTTCGCCAAAAAAATCGGATTCGGGAAGAAGACGTGGACTTTCTGTGGAACACCGGAATATGTAGCCCCTGAAATTATTCTCAATAAAGGTCATGACATCTCAGCAGATTACTGGTCACTTGGTATTCTCATGTATGAACTTCTGACTGGCAGGTAAAAAATAATTGAGTGATTAAAGAGAAATGTATATAACATCTAAGTGATTTTTATTAGATAGATAGATAGATAGATAGATAGATAGATAGATAGATAGATAGATAGATAGATAGATAGATAGATAGATAGGTAAACAGACAGACGGATAAATGGAAAGATAGATAGAGACAGACTGATGAATGGACATTCTGATAAATGGACACTGATGAATGGACACTGATAAATGGACAGATAGATAGATAGATAGATAGATAGATAGATAGATAGATAGATCTATGCATGGATGGATAGATGTATGGATAGATAGATTAATTACATCCAGATATGTCTGTGAAGTGATGTAATTATGCAATTATAGATGCATAAATGAATAAAATCAAAAAAGATTTTCTTTGTACCAAAATGTGTGGAAACAAAATGAGAATCTTTTCTTCCTTTTTTTGCAGCCCACCGTTCTCAGGGCCAGATCCAATGAAGACATACAATATAATTTTAAGAGGTATTGATATGATTGAATTTCCAAAAAAGATCACCAAAAATGCTGCCAACCTAATAAAGAAACTATGCAGGTATGTGCTACTGTAAGTGTTATGCTGTGTGTATGTTTATACTGTGTGAAAGCAGAGGCTGTATAAACGAAATAGCTGAATAATACATTCAATATTCGTCACTCAGGGACGGTCCACTGGTGGTCATTTAATTGGTATTTAAGTCATCACCAGACTGATAGTTTTGTGACCTTGTATGGCTAAATGTAATTTTAATTCAATCTCTGCGCTGTAACTAAGTCAAGTAACATGCAAAAAAGCGATTTTAGATTCATGGGTTGCACATCACTATCCGGTCCCCTTTCAGTTCGATCAGCGGCGCATGCCAGCTCAATAAACTCATTTTCACATGTGACTAAGAAAAAAAAACTCCCAGTACACATTATGTCCACCAGAATAAATGACTTTAACTAGTTCATTTATTTAACTAAAAAAAGCACTTAACTTAAGCTGGACACGTCTTTAGTAGCGAGTGTGATCACGCGATAGTTTTTGTTTTTGATAGTTTTTGCTGCAGGAATGAAAGCCTCAGATGGTCAGGTCCTCATTAAAAACCGTTAAAAACAAGTCAACGCTGGTTTTTGATAATCTGGTTGAATAAATAATTTTAATTTATTTCATGTTTTCTTCAGGGACAATCCATCTGAAAGACTAGGAAACTTAAAAAATGGGGTGAAGGACATCCAAAAGCACAAGTAAGTAGTGTGACGAGTTTGAGATTGTACATGAATAATAGATTCTATATTTGACTTGTACTATTCCTGTTAATCACAGATGGTTTGAAGGCTTTAACTGGGAAGGGTTGCGCAAAGGGACTCTCACTCCTCCTATTATCCCTGAAGTAAGTTATTTTTGTCATTTAAATGAATGAATGGATAAATAGATGGATGGATGGATGGATGGATGGATGGATGGATGGATTATTGGATAGAGGGATTATTGGATTGGATGGCTTTGTTGCTGGACTAAAAGTTACAGTCAAAGTGCATTTCATTGTCATTGAAGGATGCAATAACGTACATCTGCACTATTAAAGATTATCTTTCGCATTGTTATACAGTATAATAGGACGTAATAGCCGAAAGCTTTAGCGTTAGCTTTAGCGAGGCATTGATGAGTTTTTAACTGATACACAACAAAAAAGAACGAAACAACAACTTACAAAAATCACTTACACAGCTGGCTTGTCGTTTTTAGGCTGAAGAGTCCCAGGCTGTTCTATTTAAAGGTGTGTATGCATAGCAGTAGCGTTGCCATAATATTTTTTACAAAGTGAACAACGCAACATTTTATGCAGCCTCTTTCTAAACTATTCCCACTTTACGCACATCAATGTATAGGAAGATGCCGACGCATTGTCTTATCCTCAGTCATGACTCACCCAAATGTGATCAACAATACCAACTCATTTTTTCCCAAAATTCAACATGCAATACCCCATAATAAAGAAGTTTATAATCACATAAGTATTTACAGCCTTTGCTTTGACGCTCAAAATTGAGCTCAGGTGCATCCTGTTTCCACTGATTATTCTTGAGATGTTTCTACAACTTGACTGGAGTCCACCTGTGGTAAGGTCACTTGATTAGACTTGATTTAAAAAGGCACACACCTGTCTATATAATCTAACACAGTTAATAGTGCATGTCAGAGGACAAACCAAGCCATTAAGTACAGGAAATTGTCTGTAGACCTCTGAGACAGGATTGTATGAAGGCCTAGATCTGGGAACAGTACAAGAAAGTTTCTGCAGCATCAAAGGTCCCAATGAGCACAGTGGCCTTCATCATCGTAAATAAAAGAAGTTTGGAACCACCAGAATTCATCCTAGAACAGGCTGTCCAGCCAAACTGACCGATCAGTGGAGAAGAGCCTTAGTCAGGGAGGTGACCAAGAATTCTAACAGAGGTAAAATGTTTCTTTGAGAAAAGAAAATAACCTTCCAGAAGAGCAACCATCTCTTTAGCAATCCACCAGTCAGGCTTATATGGTACAGTGGCCAGATGAAAGCCACTCCTTAATAAAAGGCACATGACGGCCTGCCCGGAATTTGGCAAAAGGGACCTGAAGGACTCTCAGAAGATGAGAAACAAAATTCTCTGGTTTGATGACACAAAGATTGAACTCTGGCCAGAATTTCCAGCATAATGTCTGGAGGAAACCAGGCACCGCTCATCACCTGGTTAATAAAATACCTACAGTGAAGCATGGTGGTAAAAGCATCTTGCTGTGGGTATGTTTTTTAGCAGCAGGAACTGGAAGACTATTTAGTATCGAGGGAAAGTTAAAAGCAGTAATGTTTAGAGACTTCCTTGATAAAAACCTGCTCTGGAGCTCTATGCAGCTCAGACTGGGCCAGTGGTTTCTCTTTGAACCAAACAACAACCCTAAGCACAAAGACAAGATAACCAATGACTGGCAACAGGAGTACTCTGTAAATGTCGTTAAGCCCAGACTTAAACTTGATTAAACATCTCTGGACAGATCTGTAAATGGCTGTACATTAACTCTCCCCATCCAACCATCATAAGAGGTCCTGGAACCAAGAATGGAAGAAACTTTTCAAAAATTAATCGTACTCAAAAAGACTTGGAATGTAATTGGTGCTAAAGGTGTTTTAACGATGTATCGAGCAAAGGATGTGAATGTACGTGTTATTTTTTCTTTTTTTTAATTCTTATTACATTTACAAAATAATCAACTTCTTTCACCTTGTCATTATAGGGTATTGCTTGTGGAATTTTAAAGAAAACTAATGAATTGTATTCATTTTAGAATGAGACTGTAACATTACAAAATTTGGAAAAGTGAAGCAATATGAATACTTATTGGATGCACCATATAGGTTAAAGGTTTTATGAATACTATGCATGGATGAATAATTAGATGCACTGATGGATGGATGGATGGATGGATGGATGGATGGATGGATGGATGGATGGATGGATAATTAGATGCATGGATGGTATAATTAGGTGAATCTTCTGATAATGGATGGATGGATGGATGGATGGATGGATGGATGAATGGATGGATGGATAGATGGATGAATATATGGCTGAATATATAAATGGATTAACAGGTATATGGAGTATATGTGTAAGGTTAAGACTCATTTTCATGTTTTTTATGTTTCATGTTTATATTGCGTATATGTTTTAAGTTGTCCATGCCTTTGTATACTTCCTGTTGTGTCCTTGTCATGTGATACTTGTTAAGTTTATGTTTATTGTTTTGTCTCTTTGTAAATAAACCGCACCTTTTGGATTCTAAAACTATTAGCTTCAGTGGAGATTTGTTACAATATGGATGGATGGATGAATGAATGAATAGATAAATAGATGGATGGTTAGCTGAATAAGTTTATAGATAAAATGCACAGCTTGTGTATAATTAAGGGTGTGGATGGATATACCAATTAATCCTCTGATAAATAAATGTATAAATGCATGGGTGGATAGGTGTATAGATGATTGCATCGATGGATAAATGGATAGATAGAAACATAATAAATAAATAGAAACCTATGTTATAGTTGGAAGGTTAGATAAAAAAAGTGTCTAACAAAGATGAATAGATGAATAAATAAATTGATGAATGACCAATTTACTTAATTCTTATCGAAGTTGTGTTTTTCTCAATCAGGTGTCATCCCCCATTGACACCAGTAACTTTGACAGTTTTCCTGAGGACAACGAGGACCCGCCCCCTGATGACAACTCAGGCTGGGACACAGATTTCTAATCCGTTTGGCCTGTTTGACTGTCAATCAGGATCTTCAGGACATGTTTGTTTTAAATCATTTGAGTGACTGCTGGATAAAATGGAAAAACTAAATGAAAAAGGTTCAGACGAGTCCAGAGTCCAGCTCTGGGTCACCGTGATGCCTTTCCCAATGCTGTCCTCATTATAATGCCCCAGAATTGTCACATTCTGATAGCTTTACCACATCACACTAACCCTGATATTCTGTCTATTTATATGCCCTTGTACTATTTGCTGATTTGACAGGAATTGACTTCATGTTTGGACAGTGCTAAATTCTTCATTCTTTAAATTCTTCATTCTGCTCCTCTAAAGTTTACCTTTCGACCAATAACGTTGGCTATCACAATGATGTATATAAAGTTATCACATATTTAAAAAGGTCTCATACTTGACCTGATACATGATAAATGTAGCAAAGAAAAACATTTTGATTATAGTAAAATGCCCTTCCATTTTCATGCTTCTCCTCCATGCTAGTATTCATAAAAGCATAAATCCTCTACACTATACTTTAAAAACAAATTCATCCATCCACTCATATTCTGATACTGAATGTGTCTTAGGCAATGGTCAGTGTCTACATGTTTACACCACCAGAGGGCAGTCTGAGACAAAACACAAGCTACCTGATTCGAATGAGTGCATGAACAGAACAAAAGAAATCAGCAATTATTATGTAGATGCTGCTACATGATCTGCCCAATCAATATTGCTGGCTATGTCCACTCCAAAAACCCAACCGTTCAATCATCAATAGCTAAACGACTGCCCGAAGGCTGACAATATCTTGAACACAAAACTACTGTGCTGGAAAACAAATCAAGGCTTTTTATTTATTGTAGGACCAGAAGTAAATATTTCTGTACATAGTCAGTGCTGATATTTTGTGATATTTGTAGAAAAAGAAGAAGAAAAAAATTTATTCTCAGAGTAAAGCTGGCTCTGTTATTTAATTAGTTTGGAATATATTTTATATGTATGGTACTTTGTAGAATTTGTTGATCTCTTCTGTGCACTTTGTGTCCACGCACCTTGTGTCATGTTGGACGGTTTGTGCTCATCTAAATCTTTGGGGTTTGTTTGTTTGTTTGTTTGTATTCTGCTATTATTGGAAGTGCCTTACGTCAATGGCATTCAACATAGACCCTACTCTGGTACTGATGCTGCATGATTAGGTATCACCTCAGATATGTAGTCCCTACTCGTTTATGGCTTTTTTAAGATTTATATGCGTTTTTCTTACAATAAAAGCAACAAACCTAACTGGACTTTGTACTCTTAATGCCCAGTTCACATTGTTGTTGTCTATCCTATCCGTACTGTACTGCCATTCCATGATCACGTCTTTAACCGTTTCCACTTGTTTAGAAAGTCATAATGACTTCACAGGGAACATTAAGATTTGACTTAACCCTGAGGAAGGACTGACTCATATCAGTTAGTGATAATGATTTGTAAACAGTCTTCCCTGCCCTCTGCGACACAGATAAAAGTTTCCAAAACGGCCGTTTCCCCAAAAAAGCACTGTCTCAGACATCAAAAGTTGTAATTACTAGAGGTGCAGATTATATTATTGACCCCTAATTTGCTGCTTGATGTGTTAGTCAGTCAAATGTCTAGATATTAAAGGAATCAATTAGAAGGATTATTTCTAGAGGTTAAAAAGATTTAAACAAAACAAATGTATTTAGATGTAATGTTTATAACATAATTTAAAACTAAGTATGCTTTTCTTATAGACTAATCAAAGATAGATATTTTTACTATATATATATATACAAATTTTAGTTTATTTTTTGCAAAAAAGCACAACCATTCTCCAACCCATAGGAAAAAAAACCTTAAAACCTCCCTTTTCCAGGGTTGCCATATCATGTCTGGTTTCAACCTTCAAAGCTGGGATGTATTAAGAAAAGGATGTAGTAATGTCAGTGTGACAAATGAAGGCATTTATTCTACACTATTTTACTTCGACATTCATAAACTTAAAAGTCAGCTAGAAGAATTAACGTTCTCAGTCTGGTTGCAGTACCAATATAATATACTCAAATGTTTATTATGATAAACTGAAAGGTGGCATATTTAGTCTGAAGAAATATCAAATTAGTATACTTGCATGTATGCCACTAGTACATTTAACTTATTCTAATTATTATATAAAGTAAACTTGGGATTTCTCCTTTAACTTACTTAATTATATGAACTTTAAGTAGATATTTTTGAAGGGTTATTATATAAATAACCTAAAACAATGGAAGCCTACAGAATGCTCAATCAATTGTTATATTTAAGTTCTATATATTTCATATGTCCAACAAAACCTATTCTACATTGAGTATGGCGCCTTAAATCCTTCAATTTCTTTTAAGTGTCCAATCTGTGATGTTCTAGTCGGTTTATATTAAGCAGAACTGCTGGGGCACATTAAAGCATCAAGAGAGCCAATCATTGCAGCACTCCAAACATGGGGAATCTCAATCAACAGCATGCCTTCATGTCAGCAAAGATACTAGTCCTGGACCTTCATCAGAGAGAGTGTTTCAGACTGAGTACACATGCCTCAAGAAAGCAGAACTTACATGGAAAACAAGGGCTGCATCCAAAAACATGTTAAGAGTACAAAATGTTTTGATGTGCTATTTATGACAAAATCGTGTGGTTCCGAACTCCGTCAGTCCGTGAAAAGGTCAAACACTAATTAAAGAGTGGGTTTAATAAACTGGGGTCAGATGCATTGGTCGTTTGCTTTTTAAAGGTGCACTGAGAGATTTTTGCCAAACGATGTTGACATTTGAAAGTAGCAAAACAAACACACCCTTATACCAAGCAGGTCAGATTTCCAGCCCAACTACAGCGCAAAAAATACCAGCCCAAAATGAGTGTGTATATGTAAAATCAGCCCAATGCATTTTTTTTCATTCAGTCTGACATGATCAAGAAGCCCAATTGGGTGAAAAACCTGCCCAGTCTGGCAACACTGGCCTGCAGCCAGTAAGCAATAATGGGCATGTCTGCTAATGATTGGGAGAAGAGAGCGCTGCAGGTGTGTTTTGGGACTTTTTGTCCGACAATGTGGTCAAAATCAATTTTTAAAAATCACTCAATGCACCTTTAATTAGCTTGTTGTGTAAAGGTCTAGTCTGTCTTCATGTCTGGATAGCATAGCTTGCCAAGCTTGAAGAAACTGGGACTATTTCTAGTAGTGTAAATGAAGATATGCACACGTTCACACGATAGACATGCAGAAGAAAAAATAGATTTAAGAGGCCTCATTGTGACCATGAGCTTTTAAGCAAATCATTAATTTACAAACGTTCATCACAGGTTTAACAGAAATGTTCTCTTGCTGACATCATCAAATGGCTCAGAATCACTATTTGTCTTTCCATGTTTGTCCATACAGCAGCAGCAAGCACCTCCAACCAACAGCATTCCAACCAGATGTAGGACATGGCCATGGATCAGAAAAAAATATATAGATCAGGAGAGAGAGAGAGAAAAAGAAAGAAAGAAAACAAAGTATTAGATATGCTTATGATAATGTAATGATCTTAAGTACTGCAGGTGTCCATATTAGAATTTTATGACAATTTCCATGAGTAACACCTTTGCTTTTTCTCAAAGTCATTTGGAAGCGAATGAATCAGCTTGGGCACACCTCATTAGTAATGATTAATCATAGACTTGGATGAGTAGCGTGTGCATCCACAGAACTTTTATCCAGGGGGTACGCCCAGCTTCCAAGTACACAACAGCAGCAGCAAATCTATTAATTTTTGGACAAGTTAGATGTTACTGACTGTCCATATGACTACAGTTATTCCATTGATTATTCCATCCAAAACTGTGTCTGTTTCCTGAATACTCAGCACTGGGGTTTTCGTTCGTGTATTTGTTTTTAATAAAAGCATTTTGGAAATATGTAAAGGCTCTGTTGCAATAACAGAGACAACTGTCTATAGACGGACATTATTATTTAATGTATCTATTTTTTATTAGGTAAGAATGTCTTCAGAATAGGTTTCTAATACAACTAGCATGTTAACAAAGCATTAAAACATCACAGCAGACAAAGATTAGTCTTTGTATGCAGACATTATCTAATTTCTCTTGACAAGATTTGTGATGAACATATAGTTATAAAAAACACAATTTATTCTTTATCGTGTGTGTTTAGATTCATTTCAATGAAACTTTATCTCTAATTTTGCATTTACACCAAAAAGACATTGTGGGCGGCATGTGTGATGTTCCCCGACAAACTCATCTAATCTACATCCAGGAATTCAAAGGCAGAATTTGTCGTTATATAGTTAACAATGACTCTAAAGGAAAGCTGCTAAAAGTTGGCCTGTTGTGATAAGGGTGTTTTAGATAAAGCCAGATTAAGACCCAGCGGCTCGTTTGATGTGTGTGTTCATCAAAGACTGCTTACAACCTCTGTTTTACACCAAGCTTTGTGCTGTTCAGTTAAAACAAAGCCCCAGAAGCGCGAGGACGAAAAGCTGCCAATTCGCGTCTAATGAAGTGTATTGAGCGTTTGTCCTGCAGTCGGCGGTTATGAGTGACCTCCCTGTCGGCCCACATCAAAGAGCTTTGCGTGGAAGGTTGTCCCACAGAATTCAGCACACGGGCACTAGGACACTATTTAATCCTTAATGAAGAATAAGACTTGTCAAAAGAATAAGCAGGATGTTAGTCCGACATTACTAGGCCAAAAAAAAAAAAAAGATCAAATAAACTGTCATAGTGTGTATTTGAATAATTCAATAAAAGTACGGCAAAGTGAATGGTGGCTGTAGGGTCGGAAGATAGTGGACACCTGAGAATTATACCTGGGATGTATAAAAGGACACAATTGTATTAAAAACAGTCATTATATTCTGAATTACAATTACACTTCACTGAATTTAAGGGGTTTTTAAAAAGGTTTCAACATGACGAACACTTGACAGGTTAAGGACTGTGTTGAAAGAAGCCCAGTATTCTGATTTAACCCCAATGAACCGTTGAGAACTAAAACACTGACAAAAACTAATCTAGTAAATGAATGAATGAATGAATAAATTACATTGTAACATATAAAAACATAAAAAACTGAACAAGTAAATAAATACATAAAACGAGATTATAGAGAAAATAAATAAATAAATACACCATATATTCAGCAAATCCCTTGTTTTTAAACTAGCAGCATGTTATGTTTTAGTTTTATTTAATGTGCTTATTGCTGTGGAATAGAAGCTGTTTCTGGGTGTATTTGTCCTTGGTTTTAATGATCTGTATATTGTCTTCTTGGCGGCAGAAGTAAATAGATGATGTCCGGGGTGTGAGTTGCCCTTTATAATATTCTCTCTTTTTTTTGAGACACCCATACAATAGAGGTTATTTTAATAGCAAAAAAATAAATTTTATCTAAAATAGTCATGTTAACTCAGCAAATATAGATGTACTAATCATATGTGCACAAACTTTCCGTTAAATAGTAATTAATTTTTTCCGGATGTGTATTTTTTGCATTACTGTTATCTGACGTTATGTGTGTTTTTATACAACTTATTCTAGACTTGTTCTATAGTCTCACTGTCACTCCAGTACAACTTCTGTAAGAGACTTTTTACTAGACTTTGTAGCGTGTCTGTGGGGCTTTTTCCATACAGGCAGAAAATGATTAGTGAGATCAGGCACTGATGCCAGCTAAGGAAATCTGGGGTGCATCTAGCATTCCATTTTATCCCAAAAATATTCAGTGCAGTTGAGATCAAGCCTTTGTGCAGGACATATAAGTTTTCTGACTATAACATATGTTATTATGGAGCTCCGGATCTTTGTTCACAGGGGACATTCGTGGAACATTGTTTAGGGTTGTTCGTTCTAGTGACATATTGATGTAATACAAAAGAACTAACATACAAATACATTCGAAACAACTGTGTGCTTTCGACTCACTATGTAGTGTCATTTTCCATTCCTAAAGCCTGCATGATTCCATGTTTTATATTACATCAGGAAGGTGGTAGCTCAGTGGTTAACTACTAAACCAAAGATTGTGGGTTTGATTCCACCAAGTTACCACCACTGGGTCCCTGAGCAAGGCCCTAAACCCGTAATTGCTCAGGTCTGTAAATGATATAACTGTAAGTCACTCTGCCAAATGCCGTAAATATAAATGTAAAGATCAGTTTTTATTTCTCTAAACGAATAAGAGGTTATAAAATCAGATATGTTATAAACCCCCTTTTCCAAACCAGCTTCATCTGGTGTTTTTTTTTTTTTATTCCATTTTCATCCCCCTTTCCTTTTAAAATAACACAAACAGTTTAAAGTCATGCCAGCCCTCTGGTCTGTAGAGTTGAGCTTCACAAGCTTCCAGCACCACTTACTTACCTTAGTGTTAATCAGCCACTATTTACTCGCGAGCGCAGACTGAATGATAATTAATTCGGTAAACTTTTCCCGCCTTCTCATCTGCATTCCGCCTTTGATCTTTGCTTACTTTTGTTTTATCGACTGCATTTCAAAGTCCGCCATTACAATGTGCCTAATGGACAGAGAACCAGGAGAAGAAAAAGAAAAAAAAACTTCTTAAGATGCTGTTTTATAGTCTTATACCATTTTGGGTGGGTGTGTGGGGGGTCAGGTCTTTTCTATTTTTTTTTTGATGCTGTTATACAATTAAGTCAATGAAACCTCATATCCAGTGTTGTTACGCACTAACTGAGGTTTATGTAGATTATAAGCAAAATCGAATGGCATTCAGGGAAAACAAAATGCGTCTAACCGCCACAATAATCCCGGCTGATTAGACCGTTTCCCAATACACATCCTGTTAATTCCAGTTAAAGTAGGAATAACAGCTCGGCTAACAGAGCGCCGTGCGCTGCGTTTGATGTGATCTGGCGCACAAACACGGCGCGAGGCTTAAAGGCCACAATGCGCGCGCCCTGCCCTGCCAAACACACCAAACACACCGGCAGCGGCGCTTTTGAAATTTCACCCCCCCCCCCCCCCGGTCCTCCTCCTCCTCCCCCTCCCTTTTTGTTACTTACGGCATGGGGCGGAGTACACAAACATCGAGCCTGGGGTATAAATGAAGCGTCACGAGCTGCAGACCGGCACGAAAATCGCAGCGAGGAATTTCTCTTCACCTGTTGCTTTGGACGGGATATCCGCTATGATGTCTCTCGTGGCATTTTCCGCCTGGTGCCTCAGTTTTCTCACGTGTGCAGCCGCGAGCGCTGTTTTGCACAACTCCAACGCAATCAAGTTCGGTCCAGCTGTGGTCACCGCGAGCCCAGATGTGCTGCCAATAATTGTCGGAGAGCAGAATTTAGCCATCGATACAGCGCAGGTAAGTGGCATCATGACTAACGCAGTAAGGACGTGTTTATGTTTATATTAGCTTTAGTGCCGGTGTTAATTTCTTTTTTGCTCGTTTTTCCGTAGCCGCTCGTGTGCACGGATGACACCGAGTGCGCCAGCGAAGAGTTCTGCTTACTATCCCGTGGCGCGTGCCTTCAGTGCAGGAAACGACGAAAGCGTTGCATCCGGGACGCAATGTGCTGCCCAGGCAACCACTGTAGCAACGGTAAGAAAAAAAATTAGATGATCACTTTTTTTATAACATTTATGCACATTAATAGGCACCAAAAATGTATCAAATAATCAGCTTCACTAATAACATCTCCACAATTTTATTTTTTCCCCCTAGGACTGTGTCAGGCAAACGACCCAGACCTTGTTCTCCAAGCAGGAGTGGAAAAACTCGTCCCTATCAGCCCTCCACAGCAGGAGAACGTCACGGTGCTTCAACCTTCAAAATCAGCAACTCAGGGTGGACCTCAAAGTGCTAAAGGTATAACCCGTTATTAAACACAAACCAATCAAAAGCTGCTATTTCAACTCAATATAGCAGGAAGTCTGACTCTTTTTTCTGGATTCTTCTTCAGGTATAGAAGGAGATCACTGCCTGAGATCTTTAGACTGTGCAGAGGGGCTATGCTGTGCCCGCCACTTTTGGTCCAAGATTTGCAAGCCGGTGTTGAAAGAAGGCCAGGTGTGCACCAAGCACAAGCGAAAAGGCACTCACGCTCTGGAGATCTTCCAGCGGTGTGATTGCGGGGACGGGCTGAGCTGCAGGATGCAGAAAGGAGATCACAGCAAGAACTCCCGAAGCCTCCACACATGCCAGAGACACTGAGACACTGAATAACTTTGAGGATTATTTTACTGAATGTTACCGGGACACAGGACCAGACTGAAAGAACAGAAAAACGTCACAGGTGGAAAAGGATATGGAATGGGATACTCTGTTTTTTATACTGTTCTTATTTCTTTCCATTTCCAGTCGTGTGTGTGTGTGTGTGTGTGTTTGTGTTTGTGTGTGCGTGTCAACATCGCAGAGCAGATATAAATGTTTCTCTATGAAACTTGGCATTTGATGGTTGCAGTACATTACTGTATTGTAAATACTATTAGGAAGTTGGCACTTAACTCTGATTTTGTCAACACATAGAGGATGCATCACCCCCTTTTGTATATACAGATTTTCACAATATGTCTATTTTTTATTTTTAAATAAAAGAGTGTAATGATATTTATGTTTCGGGCCACGTGTAAGTATGCGAAGACGATCTGGTGGATCATATCTGTAATACCTGAAGATGCGGATATTTGTTACAATTACCAATAAACAGTGAAATGACAACTTATATATTTTAAAGAAATGCATTTTTATTCAAACTAATATTACTAATATTGAAGGTAGCAATAGTACAATACCACTATATGATTAGAATATGGATAATATGAGGAGGTGGTAGCTCAGTGGTTAAGATGGGTTCGATTCCCAGCACCACCAAGTTGCCACAGCTGGAGCCCTTGGAAAGGCTCTTAGCCCCCAATTGTTTAGTTGTATAAAAGATATAAATGTAAGTCTGCCAAATGCTCTAAATGTAAATTATGTGTTATTTAAACCTTCTATTCCAAATTTGGTCTAACTTTTATTTATGCTCATTTAACCACAATAGTATTTATGAGATCAGACACTAATGTTAAGGTGAGGATGTTTGGGGTTCAGTCAGGGTTCCAGCTAATCCCAAAGGTGTTTATTGAAGTTGAGTCAAAGTCAGGGTTCTGTGCAGGACATGAGAGTTCTTTTACTATATCACAACATAAAGACACATGTGTTTATGTTACTCAGGGACTTTGTGCACAGGGACATTGTCATGCTGGAACAGTGTTTTGTTTTATACTTTCCAGTGGACTGCAAGTTATTTTAAGAGCCAAAAGAGTGGAACGGAGGAATGGAGATGATACGTTCGTGCGTCAGTCAGTGCTTATGTAATGGACTAAAGTGTTTATTAAGTTTAATGTGGTAATTCAGCGCTCATTCTGTGTGTGTGGGTAAATGCATTTTTCCCCTCGGGGCTTGTCGTAGTTTGGTGAGAGTGCATGTGCACGGGGGTGTGAGACAGAAGAAAAACCTTTGTACCTAATAAACTAGTTCAGTACATTTTCGACTGCTTTTGTTCTTTACTTTATTAAATTTAGGTGTTGAGGCGAACCTGTGACGAACGCTCGGTTACACTTATAATTTTTCTGTGCCTTGCACGCGCAGGCCAGCACAGTCGCAACCTTATTTTAGTGTAAAATCTATTCTTATATTTGTATAGCCCAGTCTGTGCTTCTAACTTTAGGAGAGACACACTTATATGGCTGTGCTGAAAGATGCCTAAAGTTATTTGGCCAGATACATTTGCTTAATAGGATGGTCTGATTCATCGGAAATTAAACAGTTATATTTCCTGGTCATTTTCATGCAATAAAATGCATTATTAAAGGCATATGGTGGATAACAGCATAGGGTGACAGTAAGTATAAAATTTTCTTCTTGTTGTTGATTTTCCTTTAAAATAATAATGAAACCAATTAAGATGGAATAAAAGATAAAAAAATAAAAATGTATGTGTAATAAATAATATTTAATAAAGAAATGGGCGCATTTGTGTGTGTGTCTGTGTGTGTGGTTGTGTGTTGGGCTGGGGGAGGTTTTAGAGTGTAAATGTGCATGTTTGCAAATAATAGAACTGAAGAAACCACAAAATCACAAAAGCAAAAAAAAACCCGCCGCTTGTAACCCTCGTTCCCTTTTAGAAGTGTGTCCTCTTTGAGCACCTAGTGTCCCTTTTGCATTTCCTTCTTAGTAACGGGGGGTGGTTGGGCTGGGGGGGGGTTGAAGTCTTTACTTGGACTTGTCAAAAGAGACAAAGCAGTAGGGTAGACATTTCAAAGCACAGGATATATACACACTGACATTGTACCGTGCGTGTGCTTTGGCTGCTGTTTGAGAAGCCGTCCCTCATCTTTTGTGAAGACCGTCAACAGCTCAGAGACCAAAAACATCTGTGCATGGAATCCCAATCATAACAATTGTACAAACAGACACTAAAGTCCCACGGCTAAGAATAAAAGTAAGGTGGCTGATTCTTTTTTTGGGGCAATAGAGCAGGCATCTCGTGAATGGTGGAGCAGAACTATTCAATTTGTTCTTTGCTCAAGGGGGTAAGAGGCTATTAAAGGAAGTCTGTGGTATTTAGTCATAACTAATCTGTAAGCAATGCAGTTAAATCATGGCTTTGCCTTTATTTTTTTTGTGCTTCGTGCAATAAAATAGCAGTTCAATCACTTTAGAAGAGGGCAGTGTGAATGTCAGCAGGCACTTTGAAGTCGAGACCAGTCGACGGCTTAGTGGCGCAGTTCTACTTCGCAACAAATAGTTAAGGAACCAAAGCTTCCTGAGAGACTTAATTAGAAAACACAAATGCAGTAATATCGGATAAATATTAATTTTATTTCTTAAAAAAAAATAATAAATAAACCTCTTTGCTGTAATTCTGTATATAGACGCTAAGACGCAGACAGGAAACGTTTCAGATCATAATATTTTTGCTTTTAAAATTGCACTTTAAGTCGAAAACAGATTTAGACACAGATTTCCCAGGGTCTCACTGTATCCCTTGAAGTTTCTTTGTCCTAATCTCTGTCAGAAGTCCAGATGTTCAACAAGCCATCTCATGAGTTAATAAAGACAGAGGGAAGCAGATGAGGTGCATTTTCTCCATATCTATCCAAAGTCTGCAAGTTGCTTTATTTTCACCCAGTAGCTCCTCTTCTTATCTAAATCTTTCGTACTTCCAGATGGTTTTTTTTTTTTCTTTTACCCATTTAAGTGGTTTCCTATTTTTCAAGCCTTTAATTTGTTAATTTTCATTAATCTTACACAGGTGGAACGCAGACTTAAGGAAATGCGGCATGATCTTAAACAGTCGTTGCCGTACTGTAGGAGCCTCTTTTCTTAACTTCTATAACCAGCCTTGCATAAATAGGGGCGTCAGGAAAGGTGTCTTTAATTTAGAGATGGATGTAATTGCTGGTGAGAAGTTACCTATCACGAGGGCTCCTCTTAGATGTTGCCATCAAAGAGGTGAAAACGTTGACACAATGATAAAAACAGGATTTCTAATTAGAGTCCTTCTCTGGAAGCCACAGAGCACACAACCCTACACTTGAAGGGAAAATAAACATCTTGCTTTACAAAGACTGAGAAAGGTTTCCAATGGAAAATTCGAGGTTGATAATATGTCAGTGTTTTTATTAAGTGGAATTAGCCGAAGGTCGTTTATAATTCGTACAAGGTATCAATAAAATATTAGTATAAAAACTTATAATTCAGATGTAAATGTGAAAAATGTTATTGGAATAAGTAGAATTTGCTTTCTTTTAATACTGTCTTTTTTAACAATAATTTTTTTTTAACAAAACAAACCTATATAAAACAACTAAATTTGAACTTTACGTTTTTTTATACCTTTGTGCAACTTATTTTTAACAATAATTTTTTTTTTTAAAACAACAAACCTTTTAAATTCAGGTTCTAATACACACAACCTTTAACGTTGCTTCTTTTCATCTTTGCCTGTTGGTTCTTACGTAAAATAGGATTTTAGACTTTGCTCTTGCTAGCTACATCTGAAATGCTATTGTTCCCATACTGGATGTAGATTTTACTCTTAGCTCTGCTAGCTAACATGACGAGCCTACTATAATTACAACGATTGCAGGAGATTACATTTCTTCAGGCAGGCGTCACAGAGACTGAGAGTGAGCTGGGAAAGACATGGCAGGCTTGGAAGTGCAGACACCACCCTTGAGCTGGGCTAGAAAGCCAAAGCTGGCTAGAAAGGTTGCCATCTGAGAAGAGCAGACAAAGCAAGAGCAAAGCAGCAGCAGCAAACCTGGACCCTTAGGCTTTAGAGGTCTTTCAAGTCACCAAAAGTCTGTGCAGCCCAAATCAGGTAAAAAAAAGGTTGAAAAGCAAAAAGCAGCAGCAGCAGCCCCCCCAACCTTCCTAACATTTAAGTCTTTCAAGTCAAAAGTTTGTTTAAAGCAGCCTCAGGTAAAATAAAAAAAAAAGAGGAAGATCAAAAAAAATAGCCACAGCCAAAAGTAAACCTTCAGTTTGGCTTTAAAGGATACCCATGCCTTATAAAAAAAGCCATTTGGCATTGCAAAATCAATGCCTGTTTGTCATATTGCCTATATGCCTGACTTAACTTTGGAACAGTCTGTGTCTGTCTTTCTACGGTAATAAAACAGCGAGAATGTGACTCAACTATATACTGGCCGGGCAATAGAAATGCTGCAATATCACATTTTATTTATAAAATAGTAATTTTACAAGTTTATAAGCATGAAGCCTTTTCATGTTGCAGATACAACTCAAATATTATTAACAACTAAGTAATAAATTTAGTTTTATTTTTTTTCTAATATTAAGTGTTTCCTATTTACTTTTTAATGAAAATTCACTTTATTTCTAAGTATTCAGTCCACCTTTTTTCTTTCTTTCTTTGTTTTTGTCTTTCTTCCTCCTACAAATAACAAAATGACTCTTATGTTATAAAAAATGCAAACATGCCCCTTGTAACTTTGTCACTACATAGAAAGCAGCATCCAATAAAGAATAGATTTATTAAATATTCATCAGTTTCATAAATCAAAGCATTTTTTCTGAAATAAAAATGTCTGTTGGTGCACATAGGTTTTTGTATGTTCTGTTGTACGATTTTTTTTAAATTATAGCTACTGTCAAGCACAAAAGAAAACCATTGAACGTCCCTGGAATTCCGCCGTACCAGTACAAACGGTTGATGGATTGCCTGTATAAAATGGTATAAGTTTAAGATGAACATAATTTGAGCTGTAAATAAATCATTGGTTGGTTTTGATAGCACATGGCCATCATCCATAGCAATAAAACAACCAGGCCTATCCACCATCCTGAGGACACTGCTGTAAAAAAAAAAAATATGGCTATAACTTCAGAGGCTTCAGAAGCTGCTGTATAGTGCAGTGTTAACTGACCCGCTCTGAATGCAGCAGGTGTTGATAATGTCATGATTCAAACGAGTTAAAAATGAATGTTTGTTGCCTCAGGCAGAAATATTATACAACGTCATTATGTAACTCAGCAACAACACATGCTGTTCACGGCTGCACTTAGACGCACACAAAACGTAATTTATGGCTTAATGAAGAGTTGATACAGAGCTGACGTTAAGACGGCCTATTAATTTATTGACCTTCCAGAGCACTAAAGATGCTGGAGTTCATAAACACCCTGCAGGCCACCCGACACCGGACACTAAAACAGTCCCCAGCATAATGCTGTAATGTGTTCAGGCTTTGTCTTACCTTGATGTCAGCTTTTAAGTGCAAAATGGTTTCCCAGATTCTTAAAACTTTTTATCAGTACATGTTTAATGCCTCAGGTGAAATAAAAATCAGATCATTTTTAAATAGTATAAAGATCTAATTGATTTTGTCGCTGTAAGTCTGATATAAAATGTAGTTAAGGAACACAGCCAGCATTAACGGTGAGATGTTTAACCTCTGTTCAGATAACCATATGTCTTCAAAAGTGGCATTGCAGTCAGGGCCAGCAGGTCCCTTCTCTGCTGCCTGAACACTATCAGAAGCACTGACCTACATTTACAACCTAAATTCTAACATTTCTGTTATGAAATTGTATTAATTTATTCCCAATAGTTTATTGCACAGATGTTTTTTACTTTATTTCGTATCGTTTCTTTTGCTGCACTGCTTCCAGTACGTGTATGTGGATGTTAGATTTTCTGTCCAATCAGATTTTTAGTTTCTATGTGCTGCCATGTTAATGTAATCTGCCCAAAACCTTCAGTATCAGTAGTGCTTCTCATGTAACTTAAACTATATTAGCAGTGGCAGATTAATTATTGGTTAATATTATTAAAGTTTCTCTAACCAATCAGATTTCAAGTCCACCTCCCGAGGCCCACGTCAGCATTTTTCTATCCTCTGATTGGTTGATCAGATTAAAACCGAATGGTAACGCTTGTTAACAGCTTTTAAATGTATTATATATTTTATTACATTATTTTTTACATTTTTTGTGATGTTATTAGATAAATATTGATACTGAACTGCTTCAGATAATGTATGTGGTACAGTTAAGGTTGTAGTGTAGAGGTGTAGAGTCTTAACAGTGTTTCTTGTTTGATAAAAAATACTATTCACACTTAATAAGCGAAATGTTTCTCTGTCTGTATTTCCACATCGTGTATAATGCGTTTTTGTATAGTATTGATGGTTTCTATAATTGCAACATGATAGCGGTGGAATTAAGGCCCAGGTACTGAATGTACCACCCACAACTGGTCTTCAATCATATGTGTTTTGGATGTTTATAAACAATCACTTGGAACTTAGATCTTGGATCTTATAGAGCATCAAAGTGTTTGATATCACTTTTCACACCTTCAGAATATTTACATACTCATTCATTCACTTAAAAAAACTAACTTAAAACGCTTATAATGTTCCCCAAACTGGCCATATAATTACAAAAATACAAGAGTAACACAACTAACTTTTTTTTTTTTTTTTTGCCATTTTCTCTATTAAGAAAGAAACAGTTATGCTTTATAAGATCTGATTTTACAACTCTCTATGAATTACTAGTGTAAGGCTTATTTACATTGTAACATAAGTAACATCTATAATTCCTACAATGCATCATGGCAGGTGGGGAAAATAGAAAAAAGGGGTAGCCTGGTTGTTAAGGTGTTGGACGGCAGATTGATAAATAATAGGTTCAGTTCCCAGCACCACCAGGCTGCAGTCTCAACTGCTTAAATGAATCATAAAAATGAGTTAAATAGAAGTAGTTCTGCATAGGGGCATCTGCCAAATGCTAGCAATGTAAAAAAAAACACAAACTTTTATGCCGCCGAAACAGCCCCGATCCACTTAAGCATGGACATCATGTACCTGTACCAGCGTTACAAACATTACTGCAGACCAAGTACATTTCATTATGGCAGAAATATTTCCTAATGACAGTGTTTTTTTTTTTAGCATAAATGCTAGGAACCCAGGCATCATGCTGCCTCTTCTTTTTTTCCCAAAGTGCATCCTGATGCCATCTCTTTACCAGGTAAGTGATGTATGCTCAGTCCAGACCACCTTCTCTATTGATCTAGTTTTAATGGCAATTGCAGGTGCTTCCATTGGTAAAAAGGAGTCAGTATGGGACCTTTGACCAGTCATCTATGCAGCTCCATATACAGTAATGCATTTTATCATAGGCAGCATTGAAGTTTCTCCAAAAACTGCACTGTTGAATGGGACTAGACTGGCTTGCCTTTAATCCCCACACATATTAACAAGTTCTGGCAGCTTATAACACTGCCACCTGTTCATTAAAAATATATTTTTAGACCACTTATAACTCTCCACCGCAAACCCATCCCACCAGACCTGCTGAATTGGTGATGCAGCTAATTTAGTCTTTCAGATCTTTAATTTTCATTTCTTTCAACAATTTAACTCTCTGCTCCCATGTTGCCTAATATATCCCACCATTTGTGAAGTGCCTTTGTAACAAGATAATCTATGGTTTTTACATTAGCTGTTAGTGGTGATAATGTTATGGCTTACCAGTGTACAATATATAGACGTCTACAGCATGTATTCAAGCTTTCACGATATTTATTATATAGTACATTCTATTTAGTGTACACTGTCAATATAAGTAAACACAGTCAAACAGGTGACAATCTCACAAAGTCTAAAGCTCACAGAACCGAGACCTGAACACTGTTCCAGCATGACGATGTCCCTGTGCACAAATCCACCAAGCTCTGAAAATGGAGGTGTTATGTGTGGTGTGGAAAAACTCAAGCGTTCTGAACAGAGACCAGAACTCAACCCTGCTGAAGAACACGTGTTTCTCCTCACCCAACATCATCGCCTGATATCACTCACAATCTCGTGGAAGGTATCTAAAGAAATGTGGAGGTTATTATAGAATTTACATTTACATTTAAGACATTAAGCAGATACCCTTATCCAGACGACTTACATTTTTTATACAACTGAGCAATTGGGGCCCAGTGGTGGTGCTGAGTGGGAATCGAAGCCTGATATTCTAAATAGCAGTCCGACACCTTAACCACTGTGCTACCACTTCCCCTGCCACTATGAGTGAGACTACATCTGGAATATAACCTGGAAGAAATAGCTCTCGCAATATAGTTTGGCTATATAGTTTACATTTTTTAGAGCATGTGAACTAACCAAATATATTTAGATGTGCCTAACGTCTTCAAATATTTTTTACTAAATAAAAAAAATGACAATGAAAAAAAACTAGCAAGATTATTATTATTCAAAGCATTAAAGCCTTAAAGTTAACAGTCATCGGGTCCTTGTTTCTGCTCAGCCTCATTGTGTTCAAAGTCGCACTTGTAAAACTTGTCCTGGCTATGATCTTGGCTTATCTGTTAATGCTTTCATCACCTCCTTGGGCTATGCAAATATGATGTAATTATGTCAACAAAGACAGAGAGAAAAGACAGAGACAGACAGATAGAGAAAGACGCATAATATAGCAAACTTGCTAATGCAATCCATTCACTCAGAACAGCTAACATCACAGCGTGAATACATTTTCAACTTGTTAGAGCCAAACAAAATGTGAAGAGAACACTCTCAGATATCAAACTCTCTTGTAGATGTCAAGATACTGCTTGTTTTTGCATCTCTTCTGATTTGATATGTTCTTTCCCTCTCTCTGTCTCTCTTTGTCTCTCCCTTTTTCCACTACAAGGCATTCACAGTTAAAGAGATGTGCTTCAGTTGTCGTCCAGCAAATAAGAAACAAAAAGAAATGAACTTTAAAAAGCTGTCATCACTTTTTTGTGTTCCAATTTCCCGCTGCAATTCTTTAGCACGTTGACTTTGATGCTTGTCAAAGTGAGAAGTTTGCGTCGTCTTGTCATGGTTTTCGTGGGTCACGGAGAGTTGAAGTTATTATTGGGATTATTAGTACAATTGTAATTACTCATACTTTGACCACCATCGGATGTGAGGAGATGATGTGTTTTATCCTAATGAGAAAAGATAGCTTCACACTGTTCTCTAATTTATGTTGTACTTGTAAAATTTTTCCTTTAATTTGTTAGAATTTTGGCACATAAATTAGTCTGACGCCAACCTTCAGTCCGTGCCTTTGGTTTACACACATTTAAACAATTCTTATAGACTTTCTCCTTTTTTGCACATTTACACAAACCAAAGATTATATCAATGTTCAGGAAGTGTTATTTGTATAAACAGGGTAAACTGGGATAAACAGCCAAGTAACCATATTCACATAAATACCGAATCCATGTTGACTCCAAATCCATGTTGACTCATGTGGCATCCAGCAGTAGTCCTTCTCTTGTCACTACAGTGCTTTGTTTACAAGTATGAGTGTATCATCTCTCTCTTTTACACACAACGCAGTGCATAGAGTTGTGCTTCAGATGTCACACATGAAAAAAAGACCCAAATTTAAAAGCCGTCATTGATTTTTGTGTGTCAGCTCCTGCTTCCCAATTTCCCATAACAGAACGATGGCTTTGATGCTTGTCAAAGTAAGCAGCAGCTTTGAATAGTCCTGTCGTTGTAATGATGGGTCAGGGAGAGTTGAGCTGATAACGTCCTGTTTCGGCACACACGTTTCTAGTCTCCCCTAGGAAAAGAGACAATGTCATTCCGCAGGAGCACTCAATTCAATGATGACCATTCTAAACGCCTATTCTGTCACATTCATTTTATCCCTTTCGAGAGAAGCCCAAAGCCAATTTAGGCTTCTTCTCAATTGTTTCCTTTGTGCCTTGTACAGTTTGCTGGGGCTTAATAGGGCCCGGTCGCTTCCCTTTGATTAAGGCTTTCCTTCACCAAAACTCATAACACCCCCATTTGTTCTATACAAAAGCCCAACTTAGCTGACACAAAGGGGAGTTTGCGCAGCATCTCATTTGCCTAAGTGATTGCATCCCAAAATAAAAGGCAGGAATCTTTGATCTTAGTCAGGTGTAAATGTGTTGGATTGAGTTGTCCCACAGGTCACGGTGAAACGGTGTGAGGACCAGGCCCGAAAAAACAATGGCAGCTCTGATTCGAGCCATTACACACATTAATATCCGTGTGTTTGCTCATTTGCAGAGTTGTTTAGGAGGCAAACAATATGTGTTGTTTAAGAGGGCAGGGAATTTGGGGGAAGGGCTTAGAACAGTTGCCCCCAAGTCCATAGGGTTTATCTATATCTGCCAACAAGGCCTGAAAGCAGCCTGGAGGCCAACTAGGCACTTCAAAAAGGGACCTGTGCTTTCACAGGGATGGTTGCTATCTAAAAACAAACAACATTTAGCACATCGGTGCCTGTTGGTAATGACAAGACGAAAAAAGCTCCTCAGATTAAGCTTGAAAGGGCTGAGTGACCTTTTAACCATACTTCCTCTTTCAGGAAGAAGAATGCTCGTTCTCTCTCTCTTTTCCGCACAATGTTTTATTTCTTTTTTAAAAAGTACCGTCATTTTTGCAAAGTATCACACACACAGTAAATACCAATGCAGTGGATCTGGAAGGTATGTGTGTGGGGTGGGGAGGTGGAGTTGGAGATTGAGGTGGAGTTTTTTTTCACAACTGCGCTTGAAACAAATACCATAAATAAGGTAAAAGGGAAGAGGGAGGGGTGGGTGTACATTACAGCACTTCAAAGGACCTCTATCAGCTTCCCCCCAAACCCTGTGCTTATATTCCAGTTACTCACTAATATGCAGAGAGAGAGAGAGAGAGAGATACTGACCGAGAGACATAGAGAGAACAACAGTGTTACCTGAGCGCACGTAAACACTTCTTCTCTGAGAGAGGGTAAAAATCAGATTTCCGCAGAGAAGCAGAGGTGAAATCACGTGACCCAGTAAACCATACCAGCATCCTGTTTAACAGTGTTGTTGTGGGAGACTCACACGCTCAGACAAAAGGCACCAAAGAAATCATAAAAAAAACAATCAAAGGCAACACAGATGTCCTTTAATGTCGCTGTAATGTTGCTTTAAAGAGTGTAAAGCACACCTCTGATCTGACAGACCTGCTGCTTGTGTATTCACTGAACACCGCATGTCAATGAACGATAGTCCAACAGCTTCAAAATGGCTTCTATGCTTGACAGCACGGGCCGCTCTACAAATACAGCAATCTGCCAAGCTGTTTTGATTGCCAGTCTATTAAAAAATGAAAGATGGGTGCTATGACATCTGCACCATCAATCACATTTGTTGTTGTTGTTGGTGCAAGCCGATCTTTTTTTCACATATTATCACAAGGATTGAGGGTTGGTTGTTTAAACACCATGTTTCATTTCCCTATGTCAGAAAAATGACATAAGGGAGGAGAAGATTTATAGTGATTGGAGGGAGCAGTTGCGCTCAAGTTTTGTGCTTTGATCTACGGCTGCAAAACAAAAAAAAAAACCAAGCCTTATTTTTGTCTCTATTTTTAATGATCATTTTTGGTTGTTTCAACAGCTCTGCTTGTGTAATTATGTTTGAAGAGGAGTTTGAGCTTGTAGAATTTTATGTTTAAGTATGCTGAGAAATTCTTTAAAAAATGACTTTCTGTCTGCAAATGGCACCACATTACAAATGACATAACGCAGGCCGTGATTACATGTAAAGTATGCAGAATATTTCTGTACGGTATAATGATAATGCACTAAGGAGACAAGCAAGCGGCAGCTTAAAGAATATTGCCTTTAATGGCACTTATATTATAAACTAACACACATTATGACTAGACGGACCACAGAAAAACGCCCTGTCGTTATATTCTTTATTCATATGTGGGAATTTTTACTCTTGGTATGGGCTAATGGAAGCCAACATAGATGCAAGCAATTACATATAAGTCATGGCAGTATAGCGGTTTTTAAAATTGGTAATGGTAGTGTGAGTGAAGGCAGAACTTTGCTATGGCTAAAAAGCATGTCTAGACACTTTTCTAATGTAGGCTTAAGTCAAACCGTTTAAAGACTCTGTAAATGGAAATATTTATGCACCATAATGTACCAATGTTGACAGTTTCAGTCGAGGACCTTAATAAAAAGTACTGTGGGATGTAGTCACTCCAAATGCCCTATTTCATATTTATGTCATTCGTTGCCGAGTTTTATTTACATACGATTTAATTGCTCATACCTTTTTACATTTTATTTGTTCAATGTTTAGAACTTACAACATTATCACATATTATTGCATTAAAAATACACAATTATGCTGTAAAATCTCACTAGGATGCTGATGCTAAGAGCTACAACAGAACTTATTCTGCTAATGATCTGTCCATAACATGGCATCCATGTCAGCATTGTATGAAGCCACAAACCGAGAAATCAACATTGCCTTGATCTGTTGACGTACAAGAGGCCATTGTGCTATAACAACATCCTGTAACTTTCAGAATTTATATCTTTGTTGTTACTCTAAAACAGCTTATACTAAAGAAAGTTGGTTAAAACGACAAGTTTTAGAACATTCTACTCTATTATCTAATAATGTGGAAAAGCGCTGTCCCTGTAGAAGAATAGCAAAGCCTGCTTCAACATCAGTTTCTTTAGCCATGCCCACAAATTTGCAATGTGGTAGGTAAATATTGTAGCAGTAGGTTTTTACTTCTGAGACAACAATCCTTCACTCGTATTCCAGCAGAGCGTTCTGATGAATGGGGTCAAAAACAGGACAGAAACTAGCCTATTAACTCTAAATTATAAATATAGGTGTTTTCTTATGTAAGTGGAGCTCAGAGGACAGTATAAAATAAAAGACTGAGATAGTTTATCACCTCTTCAAATTAGATAAGTTCAACAAGCTATTGTTTTCACTATATATATTTAGCATTTAGTTATTTAAATAATGCATGTAAAATATAGACGAATTTGGATCGGACACCAGACCATCTCACATATTCACACACTTCCCATTGCATCACTTTTCTACTTAAGCTTATGGACAAAAGTACTGGGACACCTGGCAATCACATTCTTATGCTTTTTATCATCCTTTACCAGATCTTGTCTTTTTTTTTATTTTTTATAATAACCTACATTCTTCTAATGTCTTCCACATGGTAGACCATGTGGATTTTACAATTCAACTACAATATTTTTTTGAGATTAGAAGCTTATGTAGGTATGTGGTTGCTCAGTTGTTAGTGTTGGACTGCTAATCAGGTGATTGTCAGTTTAAGTTTGTCAGTGCTACTGCTGGGAACCCTGTTAACTGTTAGCTGTTAACCTTTAACTGCTCAGTAGGATAAAAAATAAGATTATATTTAATTTGGTACGGATAAAGGGGTCTAACAAATGCCAGAAATGTAAATGTTGGATGAGCAGGTCTGGGTTGCAAACAGTGTTCCGATTTATTCCAAGGTCAGGGCTCACTACAAGAAGTGTTTCCACTCAGGGGTTTTGTGTAAAGGGACGTTGTCATGCAGGTACTGGGTTTGCTATAGCATATAGAGGGCATCATTGAAGTGTCTAGATAAATAGCACATTTACGGTGGTAGCACAGTCGTTAAGGTGTTGGACTGCCAACTGTAAGATTGTGGTTTGATTCCCAGAACCCCAAGTAACCACTGCTGGCCCCATAAGCAAGGCCCCTAAATCCTAATTGCTCAGTTGTATAAAAGAGATAAATGTAAGTCCCCCTGGAAAAGGGTGTCTGCCAAACGCTGTAAATGTAATGAATAGTTGCCTGTGGACGACTGGTGACGGCTTCAACATGCTTAGTAAAGCTGATAGTCAGGTGACTGCAGAGACATACTTATAACAGCACAACAGCCCGACCTAATCTTCTCTTCAAGCACAGGTGTTTCTCATCCAAACAAACCTGTTGACAAATAATGGACTTCAAATAAAGGTCCCTCTCAGTTAAAAGCAAATTATGTGGATTCCAGATGAAGTTCAGGATTAGAAGCAAGAAGCAGCTTGAAGCACATTTAAAAGTCTGGCCAGACTAATCTCAACTGTGGGATAATAGGCTTACCTGGGTGAATTAGCATATGTAGAACATTAGGGGCTGATTTAATCTGGACTGTTTTAAGACTTGTCTTCTTTCAACTGTTTGTGACAATAATTTAAAATGTGACAGTCCACAAACAGATGTATTTATTTTGAATGTAACAGCAAAATTCTCTCATTCCCTTTCTTTCTGTTTTTCTAAAACAACATAATTTTAAGGTAGCTGAAAGAACACAGTGTTAGTTCTTTGAAACCCATACTTGATCTAAAATGTAAAAAGAAACCACCACCACAACACCAGCTAAGACATTAAGAGTTTCCAAAATGATTTAGGAGTAAATGGAGAACACTGGCAGCAAGCTTTATAGGATAACAGTGCAACTGTCACAGACCACCATGATCTGAATTCATAAAGAGCCTCAATCCCTTTAAAGTCTCCGTCACCGGTTTTACCACACATAACTCATTCTCCACAGAGCCAGTCATAATCCTGCACCGCCATCATCACTTCATCAGCTATCAAATATACAAGCCCCTGAGCTGGGACAGCACACGGCCCGAGCGCCAATTAAAAGACTATCAAGACACTGGAGTATTTTTTAAAGGGGCAGCAGAACTTGACAACCACAAGAAACTACAAATGAGACCATGGATGTGCTACACAGACTGCAAAGCTTCCAGCAGCGTGTGGTCTTGGGCGTGTGCAGAACACAGGACATGGAGATTTGGACAAGGTTCTTACGCAAATGTCTTTTTAAAACAGTGAAACGAAACCATTTTTTTTTTTAGTCATTTCAAGTGAGTCATATGTTGTGGAATTTAAACCGACGTTTGATTGTAAAGGTTGAGCAATGTCAGTGTTAGATCAAAGGAAGTTCTTCATCACAGCCGCATTATTATTTTGTTTTTAGGAGTAATTTACATTTTTACACTTAATAAACACATTTAATATATGTCTATTATTACTTTTTATGCTTGGATGATTGAGTCACACAGAGTGGCGTAGACGTAAACTTGCTGCTATAGTAAGTAATACTTCTTTTAGTATTTGCTGAGTAAACCACACATAACAGATATGCTTACTGCCAGACTTGGCCACACTGCCTCGCATTGGCATGCATTCCGCTCCTGACATTTTATTTGATGGCCTAGCTATTTAAGAAAAAAAAAAATATTCTGGAAAAATCACAGCGAATGTGAGAAGGACAATTATCTGAAAATATGTCTATAATTAAGCTTTCAAGCAGCTTTCCACTCAGCAGTCGAACATTACAAACATAAAACATTTAATGACCTTTAAATGGAAATAAACATCTAGATATCAGAGCCGTGCTTATAAGAAAGAGGCAGACATTTTGTGGATGCTGTAAATTTCAATGGGGTAGAAAATGAAACACATTATTTATTTTATCTTTCGGCAGTGTGCACGCTGCATGACTTTCCGAGTCTTAAAATTGTTGACCCCCTCACACTGCGATCTGTTGCTGGTTAGATGAGCGCCTTTGTGTGCATTACATGATTAATTGCAGATGAGGAGAACACATGAACCTGGATAACCCTGAAATCTTCCTTATAAAAAGAAAACACTACAGTTTTCTATCCAGGAATTTTGAATTGAAGTTTTTTTGACTTACAGTTCCTTGTTTTTGAGGTGTTTATAAGCAAAACTAGGCTACAACATTATAAAACACGTACAAACAAAGTAACATTAATACACAACAGAACCAATAAATTAAAAAAATTGTTTACACACCATTATCCCCAAACCTCACCTATACAAAAACTATACATTTGGTAGATTGGTAGCAAGTGATAGTGGTTACATGGTTAGATTGTGTTATATCATGGGGCCAATTTCTAGTATCACCAAGCTTCCACTGCTGAGCATCTGATTATGGCCTTTAAGCCTCAGCTGTAAAAATGAGTCGCTTTGAATAAGGGTGTCTATTACACATGCCATAAATTAAAAATAGAAGCAGATAATACACAATTTGCATCACTATAAGATATTTTGTTTAAGAAAAAAAATCAATGTTTAATTGCATATTTTGAAGAAATCTGTTTTTTATATTTGCATGTATGAGGAATCATGATGTTTGATTTTAATTCTGCTGTTCCCTCCACATCACACATGCTGCCCCACCCATAATCAATGAATAATAAGATTGATTTAAAGATTTGCTGCACATTACAACAAATTAATCCCAATTGGCTGTTTCAAAGCGCTGTTCTAGTCATGTCCGGGTTCAGAAACGAGTCATCAAATTCTTACAGAGAAAATCAAACAATCATGAAGATTCTCACATTGTTGGATCACCTACATGTAAGATGCAGTAACTTGTAGTATAGTGTAGTATATTATAGTATTTATTTATTAGTATTTTACTGCAGCACAAAATAGTAGAATACTTTAAAGGTAAACTAGAGTAAACTATAAGACTGTGCTATCCTGTGACATATTTTAGCAATTTAAAGGTTTTGTGTTATCTTCTGTCTTTACACTTAAGCTACGTTTACACTGCAGGCCAGATTTTTTGCCCATGTGTGACTTAGATCTGTTCTCATGATAGAGTGAACAGTACAAACCTTATGGACTCTTTAATTCTGATTTGTGCCACCTCTATATATAGTATTAAATTGCGCCCAGGTCAGATGTTTTGCAACGTGACCACAGTGTGAACAGTTATGTCAGAATTTACTTCATTTTTTATGAACATGCGTCATCATTTTGCACTACAAAAAGTTGATATATAATCGATTTTGCTGAAGGCACTTACGTAACAGTCCCACCACACCTGACTCCGGCTCTGCAGCCAAACACTCCTCCATACTGACGTAGCAACCACTGCTCTGCAACGTACTATTTTTTTAAAAAATTTGGCCCTTTTCTCCTTATCCTCTTCCTCCACAACCACTGCTTATTAATTCACTGCCATCTGCTGCACAAGCATCTAACACGTGAATACCATCTTAATTTTCTTCCGTTATTATTATTATTTAGTATGACAGGATGCTGCATGGGCTGTAGAATGTGTTTATTTTCGTTCAGTTTAGGACTCAGTTTACGTTGGAAATCTAATATTGGCTGCATTTAAAACAACAATGTGAACAGCTATAAGAAAAAAAAATCTGAATTGAGCACAAAATGGGGCAGCATGGTGGCTCAGTGGTCAGCACTGTCGCCTTACATCAAAGAGGCCTGGGTTTGATTTCCAGGCAGGGGTCTTTCTGGGTGGAGTTTGCATGTTTTCCCCGTGTTTGCGTGGGTTTACTGTGGGTACTCCGGTTTCCTCCCACAGTCCAAACACATGTACATTAGATTGACTGGTGATTCTATTGCCCATAGGAGTGAGTGTGAGTGTGTGTGGCCCTGTGATGGACTGGTGACCTGTCCAGCATGTACCCCTCCTTACCTTTTGCCCTTTCCTGGGATAGACTCCAGCAGATCCCTGTGACCCCGAATTAGGGAATAAGTGGGTATAGAAGATAAATGAATGAATGAATGAATGAGCATTAATGTGAACGTAGCATTTGTCATGGTATTGTATATGCAATACTATAGAAAGAAACTGTAGTGAACAGTTAACAAAATAGTTGCTAATGGTAAACAGTGTGTTCCAGTGTAAAAGAACTGATTCCTATTTCTAACAGACAGCAATGTCAAATCATTGTTTTTGCAAAAGTTAAACAATGCAGCAATGATTTTCAACAATAAAAATTAACAGTTTATAAATTTGTTGTCTGATTGTATTTATTTAAGTGCATTGCATTGATACACTTTTTGCTCTGATCTGTGCTGTGAGGGACACAGAAAGGAGAATATAGTACACAATTATTATAGTATATGATGTAGTAATTTGTTAAGTTCACTATAATAGAGTTACTATAACAGGTGTAGTATAATTACTACAATAAATTACCACATTATTAAAATTTAAATAAAAGGTTCAAAAACACTACAGTATTTTCCATGTTATATACTAAAGTTATTCTACTATAGTTTTTTTTTTTTTTTTTAATATGAGCATGCACACCACAGTACGAAAGCAGTGAAAGCTGATGTGGGGTTGACCCCATAATTATTTAGTAATTGGGTAGTCACTGGTTAAATCAGTGCAGTGTGCTGGAAGCACGGATAGAAACACAGCTTTCAGCATATTTGAACTCTGTCCTGGCCTAGTGGTGTAGGAATGCTCCAAAATCTCAAAACATCAAATGTTCCTGCTCTGAAGCAGCTTGTTGCTGTCACCGAGTAAACCAGGGTGACTCATTCACTGTAGTCTGTTTTACTGTTGTGACAGATAACAAAGGAAGCATGCCTGATAGCTGAGCCAATCTGTAATACTTAAAAGACGGCAGCACTATGATAATGGATGTTCTAAAGCAAGGTTCCCGACATGCTGACCGCAAGTCTAATGATAATTGATATCAGATGGCTTGTGCCGTCTTTACAGAAATTGAAGATTAAGAAGGAAAGCCAGAAATATCTGCTTCCTGTCCGTTGAGCCTGTAGCCAAATATCCACATCTAGGTATTTAGCTCATTTGAAGAACTCTTGTGCCTTGAATGATAAAGGCACCAAGATAAACGGAGGATTATGGTGTGTGCACCAGACATTAATGAAATGGCAGAAGGATTAGCGGTGACGTAGAGTCCAGCATTTAAGCAAGGTGTGGCCTGGCTTTAATCCTCCCTAGGTCGCAGTCGCTTTCATCCTGGCTCCACTCTACCGTTTTATGATTACTTTTACATGATCACTTCAAGTCGAGCATCTTCAATGTGGCAAAGTTACAGATCTAATAATAGTGTAATGTACTGCAGTGTGTCAGGATCAGGAAGCAGCTACCAAACTGAATTAGAAATAATTCTGACTTGCAAAAGTAAAATGTATAGCAAATATTACCAGCACAAGAGGAAGATTGGCCAAGTTAAGCATGATGGAGCCGGTCAAGACGGAGCCGGTCTGTGTTCAGTGGCAGACCTGCTGGCACCAGATCAGGGAGAGTCCTCCAGTGGCAACAGGGCATGACAAAGCCTGTCACTACACAGCCCAGACACACACCTTTGGCCTTGCTTTTTCAAAGTCCGTCTGTTGGCCTATAAGTCACCCAGCAAGACTCTTTTAACCAATTCCACTTTCTACTAGCTTGTAATTTTCTTTCCTTGAATGCTCTTTCTACGCAAACAAAAAAACCCCAGCAGTCATTCAATTTAACCTCAGTGTTAAGAACATGAATGCTTTGGGGTTAAGAAAGGATTGCTTATAGTATTTGTCATGAAAATGTCTTAAAACCATTTTCAGTATCTGGATTTAATCTTCTAAGAACATCTTACTGATGGATACCAGTTCTAATCGCTAGGGCCAAAGCAAACATACAAAACAAAAACAGTTATGCAATAATGTGTGCCGTCAAAATTTCTTCCTGTAAGATGGATATCATCTTCACACATGTGCAAGTGCATATGTGAGAGGTAATGACAAGGTTCTGAGCTGCAGAAATGCTAGCCGAAAGATGTAAAGATGGTGGGAGTCTCTTGTCAGTGGCGTCAGTATTCCTCAGGCCATACATGCAATTTCTGTTATTACAAGGCTATGCATCTATGAAGCTCTGTTGAATAAACAAGTCCATCTGATTAGACAACAACAATGACAAGACAGTCTGAGACACAGTACAAGAAAATAAAAAGGAGGCCTTAAGGCAACCCAAGGCCTGAATAATGAATGATACATCAAAGGACCGGCTAAATTGCTGGTTCATTAGTGGAGACACCGGCTTTCGAAAATTGCAAGATTTCTTCTTAAAGAAAAAAAAACAAAAAAGGAGACAGACAGAGAGGCACAGAAAAGAGGGGATGACTGCAACTAAGCATCTTCAAACAAATATTTATCTCCCAAGATCAGATATTTAATATGATCAATTTAATGGAAACACAGGGGAGGCGGTAGTGCAGTGGTTAAGGTGTTGGGCACTTGAGCAAGGCCCCTTAACCACCAATTGCTCAGTTTAAAAAAAGCAAGTAATTTAAATGGTTAAGGGCATCTGCCAAATGCCGTAAATATAAATGTCAATGTATGCAAAGTCTGTATGTAATTTATCCATTTCCCGATTCCCAGTATTCAGTTCCACAGTAGAACAGGCAGATTTGCCCTTTATGTATCTGAATTCTTGCCACAGAACCTTTTTTTCTCTATCGTACAGGATTTAAATATACATTTTCTGTGAATTGTCAGATGCCCTTAATTCAGAGTAACTTAGATTCATCACTTTTATACAATTGAGCAATCGGGGGTTAAGGGTCTGGCCCAACGGTTGCAACTCTGCGGTACTGGGAATCGAACACTAATCTTCCAATTAACAGTCCAACACCTTAACCACTGCCCTGCCCTTTCTTCAATATTGTTATGTAAGCATGACAAATAAGCACATTTCTATTGCCAAACATTGGTACTGGGTTATAGAAAAAACCAAAAATTAATTACTTAAATAAAGCAACGATAACAACAATTAAAAATATTACAGTGTTTTAAAAATGACAGTTTTGGTTTTTTTCATTACAGTGCAATACAAAATATTTTTTGTTTATTTTGTATGACAAAAAAACATGAAATACGATTAGCCTGAACCAAAGTTTCATCCATATACAAGATTATAAAGCCAAAATAGCCTAAATACAAATAATTACTAATAATTACTTTTGAAATGTACCCATGTTAGCACGGCCTGAGGTTTGGTCTTGTAAAAATCCACTCTGTGCATTTACATTAATGCACTTGTCAGCAGTCCTCTTGACTCTAAAGGCATGTCTCAGTGATACTTGTCTGTGACAAAAACCAGAGTTAGACAGCCGAGCTTCTTTAGAGGTTTGCTCATCAACGGGATCAACAAGATGACAAGAAGAGGAAGGCAATGGCCCCACTTTCCGCTCGGATCCTGAGCCTCTGAGTGCTTCCACACACAAATCTTCTATCACTCAAAGTTCGGGTCTCGGTAACCCTGAGTTTATGCTGAGGAAGTATGCAGACATCCTTTATTAAATGGCGAGTGTTTAGGAAATCCCTAGCCATTCTCACTTAGATGGATTTCTTAACATTGTAAATGAAGTTTCTCCTTCGTTTCTCTTTTTTTTTTCCTACTTCTTGATTTCTTTTTTAACACAGTACAGTATTATTATTATTTTTTTAAAAGATTATGCATGATGTATTGATGTTCATATTATAATTTATGCTAGTTTAAAAATTCAATTATCCTCCTTCAATTTAGACAAAAGAAAAGATGATGATTAAAGCTCTGGTTGAGTTAAAGGAATTACATGAATATAATATAATTAATTCATTTGATTTTAAACTGTTGCGATTCATTAATTTGTTCTTCGGTATGAAATTGATTTAATCAGTGTCATGCTGGAGGTCATGTCTTAAGCAAAGGATTAACTAAGATTAAGATGGGATACACCCAGGATGAGAGCCCAGTCCATCACAGTGTAAATAGTTAGATTTTACCTTAGATTTTAATCGTGCTGGTTAGTCGCTAGTTAAACACCTTGTTTAAAGCCCAGCAGGGGTAGTTTGGTGATTTGGAGATTTGTACTTACAACTTTACCATCAATATTATAACCGCTGAGCTACCCTTGTTTTTTTTAACCAGCAACTAATTTTATTATAACTAAAATTGTAGCACTGACGATCGTTTGTTTTATAGATAAAATGGTAATATACCTACATTTTTAATGTACTAACCAGCTTCTTAAGCTCATACAAAAACAACACAAAATCCTGAAGCTTTCTTCAATAGAAAACCTACCTCTTTTGTCAAAACATAGCTCTTGCTATTAAAACATTTTGTTTCTGCTGTTTTGCAACAGTTTGGGGGTTTGCTACACTTTCTTTGTGATCTTACATACCATTATTGTCTGTTTAATGATGAGACTGTAGATAAGGATGTCTGCTAAATGAAGTAAGTATGAATGTAAAAAAAAAAGCTACATACGCTGAAACACAGGGTCTTTTTTTTTCGGAACGTGAACCACCCTGCAGTTATTATGCGCCTCGTATCTCTCTATACAGACGTTAGACACAGACGGCAGCAGTGGCACAAAACCTCAATTTACATGTGTTTTTGGTGCCTCAAACCGCAGACCCAAAGGCTACTTACAAAACTATGTTCAAAATGACTGGAATTCAGTCTGCGTTAGAGGGCCCATAAAAAATGCCAGCCAGCTAATTATTGCTGCAAATGACAGCGTGCTGGGCATGGCGCGCCAGTTTATACAAACCATTGTTCTCTCGATCTGTTACCACGACTCGGCTCCTAATGTATGTACCACATATGTGGCGGACACTTGATGCAACCTGGAGAAATAGCACACCAAACACAGCTGTGCTTACGGTAGGAGACAGCAACACAAACATCCTATCGCTTCCTCCACCAGTCCCATCGTGGACATCTGTGACGGAAAGGAAGTTCTCTCTAAACAAATAGGAGTTGTCCGGGAAGGTGACGCCATTGTGACTGTATCTTTCGGTCAGGCCTGCTGGCCAAAAAATGAGCTTTCGTTGACAAAATAAATGACAAAGCATATAATTAAGGATCCATTAGAAGACTTTTGAAGCTACGGCTTGGTAAAAATACCAAGTGGAACATGTGAACAACAGACGCTGTTTGTGCTTTCATGGGGATCACTATTTATTTCCTTGCTTGGGGATGTTTTGCGATGTATCTAATGATAGAAGTCATAGAGGAATAAAAACACAAGGCACACCTACTCGCTGTCTTCTTCTAATTTTATGATCCAACCTCTACAGGTCTGGACTGATATTTCTGTCTCTCTCACTCTTGTAATTATTATTTATAATGCATTTATTGAGTAATATGCTCAAGGCAAATTACTTTAAAGAGCAATAAAGAGAGTAATTTTGGAACAAGTCCGTATTCTATAATATGCATAATAAATAACAAGTTGTAATTACGTGTTTATTTATATCTTATGTACTTTAACTATGACAATTGTCTTTATTCCTATGTTGTAGTTCAGACATTTCACCCGCCTCTTGTCATTAAAGGATGACCACCAGAAGGTAAAAGTAAGTGGACAATTGGAAGGTAATAACACCTAAACACCCATCTCTCACACCTGTTAACCCCACTGAGTCCCATCAAATACCTCACACTCTGACGGTAACAGCAAAAACAGCAACAACAGCAACATTTGGGCAGATAATATGAGCAAAAATGACAGAAATGGAAGAACATGAAGAAAGAAAAAAACCCATCATTATTACAGCTAATGCACTCCTTCTTTATAATTAACCCAGGAGAGGTCACAAATCAAAGGGATTCTCATACTACTGGTCCACACAAACCAAAAACATGTGTGTGCAACAGAGAAACAAGAGCATGTGGTGTGTGGTAATCATTTGTTTTTTGCTTTATTTGATCATTTATTATTAGTTCTCTTAGCAGGATCTACATGCGACCATTTCGGAATGGTTTAACTGATGTGGTGTTGCTAAGCTTAATGACACAAAACATCACGAAAAAACTGACTGCCCTGTGTTGACCCGTGTTCGTTTCTCGATTTGTCCTCTGTATGGAACTTTGTAACTGTATACTACACTTATTGTCTCAGCTGAGATCCTAAAGATCAAACGTCTTACTGGATTAATATGTACTAGAGTAACTGTGGTTCTTCAGCACTATAAGGTGGTGTTATTACCATGACAAAGAGATCAAAGTAAGGCTGATGATAGCCAGGACAGGACAGGATTGTTTTGGCCATCAGTGCAGTGATGGATGAGACTCTGCACTGGTCAGTAACTTCCTATTTCTTCCACAGCATGAGAACTAAAGATTCAGTGTTTCTTCCTGTCAAGGAAGAAACACTGAATCTGCATTATAATTGGTATCTTTGTTGTTTTAGATTTGCAGATTGTAATAAAAAGAAGCTTGACAAAAGGAGTAAAATAAAAGCTTACGAGAGGGTAATTATTCATATTGTGATCCATCTGGGACAGATTTATATGTAACATACCAATTTTAAAAAATTCAAATGAAACAGAAATGAATACAGAATACAATTTTTTTTATTGCCATTGTACAGTTGTTGAAATTAGGGCTATTTGTTAAAAGCATACACAAAAAAGCATACAACATGTCTAATATGTGTGATATCTCACTTTCACGTAAATATATTTGAGCAATTTATAACGCAAGTGATGCTAAATTTTTGAGCAATTGCTTGTTTCATTAATCCCAAAATGACACTAGCGTGCACAAAAATTGATTTACAGCAAAAGTGGCATTGCCACCATTCAGCCAATGTCATTGTAAAAGTCTTATGGCGCCAGGCTCATTAGTGTGATAATAATATAAGGACCAGTGCTACAGAACTGTCCAGTATAGCTGCCCAAGTTTTCCGCAGAAGTGATCAATTTAACTGCTATTTAGTGGGTGTATTTGAGGCTTGCCACACTGTGCTGGCACATGACACTCCCCAAACCCCATGCTTCTCAAAGGCTTAAAATGATTCATTTATTATATTTAGTAGGTCTATATTGCTTAAACTAGAAACCAAAGGGGTTTAAAGACTTTAAAGATGGCCTAAAGGTGTTTAAAATGAACAAGCTGAAAGGTATAATTTCAGGGGCTAGCAGGAGCCATATTACCCCGTCTATTTTAGGCTATAAAATGCAGAATAAGCAGCTACAGTCAACTTATAACAGACATGCTTTAAAACGAATTCCGAAAGAATAAGAGATTTGTTTGGTCAGTGCGGTGGAGGCCATGCGGTTTTCTTGTGAATACCCTCTAATGAGAGCAGACAATCAAATTCCCATAAAAAAAAAAAAACAAAAAAAACACAAAATGCTGTGTGTAGCCTCAGTCCAGCAAGTGCACCATTTCTCATCACGTTCCGCTTTAACAAGAGGCCCTGCTGATGCTTCACTAAGCATTAATACTGTCAGGGCCAAACGCCAAAATGTTTCTAAGGAATAGCTGGTTGATTTACTACACAGTAAGAGTTGATTTAAATTTATAGAGCGCATGCAGAAGCTATGAGACTACCACAAAACACAGGGAGACAGAATTGCTTTTCTGGCGGCCTGCCTGTTTTTTTTTTCTTCTCAGGAAATATACTACAAGCATTTCACATAGGAATCTTTGTCCTGCATGCAGGTATTAGAAAAAAAAAAAAAAAAAAAAAAAAGAAAACATGCATGATAACAAACTCAACCACACACCGGATATTTCTGTAATACTGTGACATGCCATATTACTGGTTCTGCTAACAGGATGGCAGAAGGCCTGTCTTTAGGCCATGAGCTTTGGAGCCTCTGGCTGCATTATGCAACCTCTCATTACAGTAGTCGGCCTGCCAAGCTTATAGTTTTCTATATTCTTAACCTTTCAACAGTAATAAAACGCTTGGGCGAGATGCCATCAACATTTATTTACTGTGTGGCTGTTATTGTGTGTGTGTGTGTGTGTGTGTGTGTGTGTGTGTGTGTGGTGTATACTGAAACATGCAGGCTTACTGTATGCCTTTAGTGCTGTTTTGAGAAGAGGAAATTACATAGTTTGAGCAAAAGTCAGTGTCTAATCAGAAATGGCGGCTCTAGGTATACAGTTGACTGAAATATTATAATAATAATAAAAATAAAGATGAAACAAGCTTAAATCCATCTTTCTTCTGTTCTTTCTTTCTTTCTTTCTTTCTTTCTTTCTTTCATTTTTTAAGTCTTAGGTGATGTCAACTTTAGACAGCACTGAGCTGAGCAAAATCTATTGCTTGTGGATGCTTAACATGATACCGAAAAGCTTTTCTATAAACCAGTGGGTTTAAATGTGTTTTGTGACAAAACCACAAACCTATTATTCACCTGAAACGAACACAGCTGCTCTACATGTATTTGGATGCCTGCCAGAGTAATTCAGGTTTGTGTGTGTGTGTGTGTGTGTGTGTTTACATCTTGGCGGGAAACAAATGTCCTAGGCTAGAAATATCTGACATTTTCAACAGGATTCTTTTATTTTATTTAAATGAAATACATATTAATAATGTATTAACTATACAAATGTCACTCCTAGAGGGAACCATAAGAAATATTTACCATAAAGATGAATAAATTATAATAATATTATTATTAAAAATGACAAGCATTCTCTACAAACAAGTAAACTTTTTTAAGAGCAGTATAAATCCCAAATCGCCTTTTTGTAAAGAGGAACTAGGAGGTACGTGTGGCGTACTCATAAGTGTACTCAATTAATACTTCTTAAGACTAAATTGGTCACTTTTCAGTTTATAATCATCCACTTTAAAGTCTACCACATCTGTACTGCAACTAGACTGAGCATTATTCTGTAAGAAAAGTTATACAGTAGATTCTAGTTATTTTCATTTTAACCCACTTTTAAGTTTATAAAAGTAGTTTTTAAAGTAAAGTTTTAGTTTTTAAAGTAAAGTAAACTAAAACCAAGAATAGAATGTATTTATTATATGCATGTTACATATACATTACTGCACAGTGAAATTCATGTCTTCACATATGCCAGTTTAGGAGGTTGGGTTCAGATCATGTGATTAGCTCCCTATCACTATCAATAGCTGTTATTGTATAGCACCCTTGGAGCAGGTGGGGCCAAGAGCCATGCGCAAGGACTCAATAAGGTTTAAACATTAAACCTTCAGTTAACCAGCACTTTAACCAGTTAACTCCATTTGAACTATCACTAACTGTTAGTGTACTAGTTATTCATTTAGCTTCTATATCTGCTTTTTTCCTAATTCGGGGTCACTGGGATCTGCTGGAGTCTATAAAAGGGCAAAAGGCAGGACGGGGACACGTCGCCAGTCCATCACAGGGCCACACACACTCACACTCACTCCTATGAGCAATTTAGAATCACCAATCAACCTAACATACATGTTTTTGGACTGTAGGAGGAAACCGGAGAACCCGGAGTAAACCCACACAAGCCTGGGAAGAACATGCAAACTCCACACAGAAAGACCCCTGCAGGGCAATCGAACTCGATGCCTTCTTGTTGTGAGGCAACAGTGCTAATCAGTAAGGCACTGGGCTGCCCTGTGTTACATTTTTTAGTTCATTCATGTATATTTTAAGTATTCTTTGGGTGTAAAAGTTTTATTGTGTATTCATTTTTAATTTTGTAAAAAAAAAAAAATCTAAATAAAAAAAAATAATGAAAAATTAGACTTATATACTGATAATGTTTATTCTACAGCTTTTACACCTAAAGAATACTTAAGATCGGATCATTCTGTTCAGTATACCTATGAAAAGTTTGCTAACAGTACACTTGATTCCATTTATTTGATGTGAGAGTGTTTTTATCTAATGGATATCAGACTCTCCCATACTGCTGACATTTATAAATATATGTATAGTTTTTTCTTTTTTCTTTTTCATTAATAAACATATGAGCAAGTCAAGCAAACAGTAAGGACAAAAAAACAAATTATAAGGAAAAAGTGTATTGTTTTGGTTACTGGGGTTAAAAACATTAAGATAAACGTGTGTGTGTGTGTGTGTGTGTGTAGACATGCTGTCACACCCCGGTCGTGTATAATAGCTGCAGGATGTGCATAGAGACACTTTGAATAGCTTCTCTCTGATCTGAAGGCTAATTATAGAATTTTAAATGACTGTGATGCTCGTACACCTGTAATCGCTGAATCAGACACCTTGTAATTATTGACTTAATTGTTTACTTTGGACGTGTTTGTTGTGCAATATTTCACCGGTAACGTGAGCCGAAGATCAAACGAGCATTAATGAAATTACGGTAATCATGTGATCTCTTAAGGTCTAATTAACTCGTCGTGTTCAGCGTTGCTCTTCTTCGGCGGTTTAATTGGTCAGACGTTTCCTTGCATGTAAATCGTGAGGGCGTCACGCGCACTGAGAACTAAGCGACGTTTTTTTTTTTTTAAACCAGATTTACCTTTTTACTAAAAGACTTTACTTTAAATTACTATTAACAAACTATTAACAATTTCTGTTTCATTTTCTCTAATAATTTCACTAATTGTGTAAAGCTGCTTTGTGACAATCACCATTGTAAAAAGCGCCAAACAAATAAAACTGAACTGAATTGAAAACTGAATATTAATAGGAAGAACTCACGTAAAACTAGTACAAAAGAAGGAAGCACCACCTTGTGGCCAAACTAGGCGTTACAGTCCAAAAAGTAAAAACACTGTATAAGCATGTCGTCAGGCATTTATGTAAAAACAAGCAAACGAATCTACATTTAGGGTTATAAAAAAATCTTCATTATATCTAAAAATAATATTGGGTACACTTCCAAAATGTTTGCATTTGGTAGACACCTTTATCCAGAGTGACTTACATTTATTTCATTTACACAATAAAGTAATTGGACGGTCTTGCTCTGGGGCTGAGACATGCTCTCACTCCCCAGTTCTGTATAATAGCTGCAGGATGTGCATAGAGACACTTTGAATAACTTCTCACTGATCTGCAATTGGGGGTTAAGGGCCTTGTTCAGGGGCCCAAAAGTGGTAACTTGGTTGTACTAGATGTAACTGGGAAGTGGTAGCGCAGTGATTAAGGTGTTGGACTGATACCCGAAAGACCAGGGGTTTGATTCCCACCGCCAGTAAACCACCACTCTTGAGCCCCTGAGCAAGGCCCTCAACCCCTTATGTGAATACGGCGTTTGGGATAAGGGGGGCTGCTAAATGCTGCAAATGTAAAAGTAGTGAAAATCAAACCCAGGTTAGCAATCCAACACCTTCATCTTATATATATATATATATATATATATATATATAAAAAATAGATTTCTTCTGATATATATATAATATATATATATATATATATATATATATCTATATATATATATATATAGATTTTCTATATATATATATATATATATATATATCTATATATATATATAGATATATATATATATATATAGATATATATTAGAAGAAATCTATTGTTAATATACATACATTATAGTAAAAATAAATAAATAAATGTATTGTAATATTGTGTTGTATGAAGAACAATCACTATTTTGTTCCCTGTTGCTAATTACAGGCAGATAATTATGTCAAACTTTTTTATTACAGTAATTGTCTGATTTATCATAGCTTATTTGACTACAGATTGTATTTAAAATACTGCCTTTACTTCAACCTGTTTCTACTTACCTGTGTCTTTAGGGAGCACTTAAAGTGATTGCGCAGCTGCTCTTGAATGAAAGCCAACGGAAAAAAAAGCTCACAGACTTTTGACCAGGAATATTTATTCATGTGGCTGTTCTCCCTGACCTCAAGAAAACAAAGTGCTTTGTCATTTTAGCTGTAGCAAACAGAGAAGAGGAGAAACTGAGCAGAATATTTATTGATTGAAAATATTTCCAGATCCAATTATATACTATTAGAGGAACAGTTTGTAAATTTAAGAGCCTTCTGCTGGCTGTTAAGGGGTTGCAATAAACGACTCCATTTTCCAAACTGACCTTAAACTCTAAAATTATGTATGCTTCAAGGTGGTTTTAGAGGCTAGAGGAATGTCTAAACATAAAGTCTGGAAATTAGGAATCTAGTTAGATACGTTGCATGACAATAATCAAATTATTGCTTCTTTAAGGTATCGTTTCTAACATCTAACAGTGACAAACTGCACTTTTAACTCGTGGACATTAGTGAACTGCTTAAAAAATATCTAAACCGAAATATAAACTTTCACCCAGTGCTGTCTCAGATAGTGGACAAAAACTTCACCCAGTTTTCAGCTTTAAAGGCTGAAAATCAGTTTACTCAAACTACTATTTACAGTCTATGAATATCAGGACCTAATGTTACTCACACCATCACGTCAACATACAATAAATTAAAAGGCAGGGAGTGCAATCTGAAGGGTATCAACAATATCCTGGCAAATAAACACAGATTTACATTTACATTGCTGGCATTTAACAGATGCCATTATGCAGAGCGACTCACATTTATCTCATTTTTTATCCAACTGTAGCAGTTAGGGGTTATAGGTCTTGCTCAGGGTGGTGGTGCTGGGAATTGAACCTACCAGGGGAAAGTGGTCGTACAGTGCTCGAGGTGTTAGACACCTGGAAGCTTGACCAAGCTGCCACTGCTGGGCCTCTGAGCAAGGACCTCAACGTTCAATTTCTCAGCTGTATAAAAGAGATGTATATAAGCCGCTCTGCATAAGGGCGTCTCCAAAAAGCAGTGAATAAAACCTAAAATCTCCTAATCAGCAAAACAACAACTTATTCAGTGTGTAATAGAAATCAGATATCCAGTGGTTGATAAAACAAAATAACCAACCAGTGATGTCAGTAATAGCCTTCTTATTAGACCGCACTGCTGTATGTAAAGTAATACTTTATTAGTATTAGGTCATTGAATTAGTTTTAAGTCCTAGCTGTTTATACAGTCATTACCTCACATGCTCATATGTGTTTTTCCAGACCTTCCAAAAATGAGTTGCAATTACATTTTGTTTTAATTCTGCACAGAAACTCACACTGGCAAGTCAATATCTGTTATTTAAATGCCATTTAAAAGCAAGTCTTACATTAAAGATACAGACATTTGCTGCAGACCCATCGTTCACATTTGTGCCTCTAAAACTGACTGGTCGTGAGGTGTGCAGTACTTAATTTGCTCTGCTGTAAATTGTGCACTCATCATATACACACACACACACACACACACAAACACAAAAATTCACACAAACACAATTCCCTCAGTCTTGGTCACGCAACTAAAATTTCATATTCTGCCCCAATATGACACCTTAAACAGCTTTGCGTTCACTTAGAAAAATGTAAACACAATTCTGAATTAACATTTAATTTAAAATTGAACCAGAAAAAAACTGAATGAACCAGTAAAGAGCGAAAACACCCGTATCGGTCGTTCATTAATTGGATACTCAAGAAGCAAGCTCACTGATGATGTTTCAGAAAGCAAGGAAAAGAAACACCAAATCAAAATACAATATTTCTGTAAATCTGCAAATTTAGTGTATTATTTTCCTTTATTTCTACAATAAAAATTGAAACTTAAAAGGCTTAAAATATTACAAGGCAGTTCACAGTTTTGTCATTGGTATGTGCAGGTTATTCCAAGGCCCCATCCACAGTTCTTCTTCGTCGGACTGTGTGCTATCACTGTGCGTCCCTAACATCGCCCTCAATTCTGCATTGTCGACAGTGGACTTTTGTTCATCCACATTTTGTTTTATTTCAGATCTGGCTGTTGCCACATTATATGTACAAGCTATATTTTCTAGTCTTATTGAGCTAGAGACCAGGGACCCACTGGAGGGCCTGGTGTTAATGTTCTGTTCACCCGTGGTTGTTCCTAGTGCAATAGAGCTGTTCAGAGGAAGTCTCTCTTCCTGAGTCACAGCCAATTTGTCTAGTTTTTTGAATTGCTTCCCGAGTCGGACAGGAGAGCTGAATTTGATATTAGTGGTGTGGGTGGCTCGGCGTGTTCGGACGATGGAACCATTGTGAGCCAAGTAGACGTTGCCGTTGATGTTACTGTGGCTGTTAACGTTAGACAGCCGGTTTCGGTGGGACTCCGGAGCACTATCATCTCCGGTTGAACTGGTCTCGTACTCGCGATCCACCACCAATTTGATTCTCTTCTTTTTACCAAACTATCAGAAAAGAGCACATGAACAGAATGTGATCAGTTAGAAATCTTGATAGCCAAAGAAAATAAAAATACAAAACTAATGTCACCTCAAAACACTGAAGGAATTTCACAAACAATTGCAAGGGTTTTTTTTTAAGCATTAAAAATCAAAAGCTTTTGTTCAGCAGTTAGTGGGTTGAGAAAAATAGTTCTTTACACAATATGAATAAATAAATGCACTCATTTGACGAGCAAGTTAGTTTAACTGCATTTTGCCGGCATTCCCGCTTGTTGAACAAAACCTTTATCAGGCACAGTAAATAGTAAAATAAAGAAATTGAGTTGCTGAAAAGAAGATGCAGTTAGGAAAGTGGAAAAATAGAGTGAAGGCTCTGGGGAGGAACACATCAATTCTCTAAGGATGCACTAACAAGCCACGCAAACCGAAAAAAAGAAGACTTCGGCGCTTACTGACAGTTTATTCAACTGTAACAGTATCATTGTTCTCTGAGCCCTTTTTGTTGTCTTCTGAACACTCTGCTGCAAATTTGTTGCCAAGACTACTCCCAAGAGATCCTGCAGATGTTGTTTCCTCTTCTTTATTCTCCGCAATAGGTGGCAGATTACCTTTGTCTGTGCAATCTTCCCTCCTCCCCGTGTCTTGAACCATTACAGAAATAGGATCCTCGTCTTTGGTCTCAGAGTCATCTATCTTTGACCCCTTCTTGGACTTAACTTTATGCATGGCCTCTTCAGCTATTTTGTACATGCTCTGTGCAAAGTTGAAGTCTACCGTAGAACTGATTTCAGCGATGCTGGATTTTATCCGAGGTTTAAAAGACTGTGTTTCATTTGTGGTCTGCAAAACAGACCTAACAAACTCCTGGGTGTCTGTGACACTGTGACGCGAATCTGATAAATCCCGAGACTTGGCCTTTTTTCTAATCTCTGAAACCTTCTCATCTCTTGACTCTTTATCACCATCTGTCTCTCTTTCAGTATCAGTTTCTGAACCTTGCTCTCTCTGTGACTTAGACTCATTTTCAGAATCGTCTTTCTCTGTATCTGAACTGCTCTCACTGCTTGACTTCTCAGAAATTTCCTGCTCTGTATCTGAGTCAAAGTCGGTCATATATGCCACATTCGGTTGGTTTGAATAAGAATGTTGGTGTGTTGATATAGACGAAACAGCATATCTGTCAAAACGGGATCCCAGAGTTGAGCCCCCATTTACATGTTCTAACTTGCTTGCAGATTGCTGACTTTTGCTAACAAAGCTATATGGTTTTTCCAAATCACTGCTTGCCTGAGAAAATGGTGTCTTCCCATCACCTGAGGAGTCTGTGTTGTTGCTAGTGTCGTTCTGACTTTTGTTGTGAGTGTGAATCTGCTTGGAGATTAATTTTTGCCTTGTGGATGTTCCTTCCCTGGTCTGAAAGAAGATACCATCGATAATCATACCGCTCTCTGAGCTATCAGAACCTTGATTTGGTTTAGTTGTCTCAAACCTTCGCACTGTTTCCATTATCGGGAATATTCGCGCCTTCTTCCACGGTGGCTGGAAAGTCGTTGGTGGTCCTGCCTTGCATGTTGAAAGCAATTTGTTAAATTTTAACACTGCTTTAAGATTTGTCACAGGATTTGAACTGTGAAAAGGTATTTTATCCTTTGCAGGATCAAACTGGTTCTGTTCTGGTCTGGGAACCGGCTCTTCAAAACAAAATTTAGGAGGTCTGTGAAGAGTCTGAGGCAGGCTCGTCATCTTTGCCTGTCTGAAAACCTGTTATGACCCAAACATCCATTATTGTAAATGTAAATATTTGTTTGCGTAACTGTATATGTTTGAGGTTTGTCATTTATACATTGTGGCTAAAAAATATAGCTATGTGTAGGATAAAAAAGGAGATTTCTGCTACCTCTCCTTCTGATTCCTGAGGACTGTAGTAATAGCTGCCATCATCCTCGACAATCACCTCGCCGTACTCATCATATGTTCCCAATGGAGAGATTAGCTTTCTGCGACTACCATACTGTGGCAAGTCATAACTGAAAGAAATATAGGACACAAACACATATATTTCCTTAGTATCCGTCTGAGCCACTGACATAGCTATTCATAAAGCTGAATAGCAGTAATCCAACACTGATAACGGAAAGGAACCATTTTGCTTTTTGTTCATTCAACAGTCGCATATTTCCTTGTCTAAAAATCCCTTTGGCCCATGCACAAACAAATGCAATCACAAAAGTGACAACTATACCTGTAGGGATGCACCAAAAAATTTATTATAATGCTTATGATTCTGCAACACCTCTAGACTCAATAGTTCTTAACATTTGCATTGCTAATGTGCAAAATGGCACAACAAGTAGTAAACAGCTACAGGCTGAGAGAGAAACATGGTAACAAATAGTAACTGGTTATTATTGGTCATGATGTTTATTTTAGAATAAAATCTTTATATTTAGATTTCCTCCTGCTTGTTTGAAGGCACAACTGACAGTCTAACATTTACTAAGCAAGAGCACAACAGTCTTAAATCTCTTTGAGTCCTCCTGGTTCATTTGAATTCAAGATTAATGAAGAGACTTTTAAATCATTGAAGTAACACATAGGGTCCACTTTAATACCAGCTAGCCTGTAGGGGCAGCAAGTCTTCACTTTTTAGAGCACAACCAAGGATAATTTGAAGTGCACTATGAATAGATTTATTTTATTGTACGGTTTCACAAAATGAAAAAAAAAAATGACATAAAGCTGCAAAAATGAATGTACTCATTATAAAAGGCATTCAGTAAAGAAAACTGAACAATTTCAAAACGCCTTCATTCCCTTTAGAGAGTGGAAACCACTCAATTTTTAAAAATTCCTAACATTTGATTTGATAGTTGTCTCTTTTTCTCTCTTTCAGCGAGACGTCACATAGACTATTCTCATTGTATCCAGCTCGGCGAATAATTAGCTTGGCTCTTGTAGTAGAAGAAGATGCTAGCGGCAGTCCATTGTATCCGAGATAAGGTGACAGGATTTTTAATTCCTGGGTACACCCAATGCGGTCTTATCAGTCCTACAACTCATGTATTTTAAGTTGTTGTTCAAAAGCACTTGAGTTAGAGCTTCACTGTTGAGATGATGAGCATGGGGAACAAAGCAAGTTAAATGGGATGAAAACAAGCATGTACGGTATATATTAAATTTTATTCAGTTTTATTTGTATAGCGCTTTTTACATTTACAGCATTTGGCAGACGCCCTTATCCAGAGCGACTTACAATATTCCTTGTTATACAAACTGAGCAATTGGGGGTTGGGGGCCTTGCTCAGGGGTCCAACAGTGGTGGCTTGCCGGAGCTGGGAATCAAACCCACAACCTTCGGGTTGGTAATCCAACACCTTAACCATGAGCCACCACTTCCCCACTTTTTACAATGGTGATTGACACAAAGCAGCTTTACACAATTGAAGAAATTATGAGATAAAATGAGACAGAAATCAGTTTGTCCCTGAAGAGCAAGCCGGGGGCGACGGTGGCAAGGAAAAACTCCCTGAGATGGAAATAGGAAGAAACCTTGTGAGGAACCAGACTCAACAGAGAACCCATCCTCATTTTGGTGAAAAACAGGTAGCAGGGATTATGTGGTTACATTGTGTGTGTGTATATAGACACACTTGGGTAAACACACTTACCCATGGTCATAATTATAGTAATCCTGTGTGTAATAGTCCTGCCCTGGGTCGATTCCTGATTCCATCGAGAGTTCCTGTGAACAGAGAAAAAGTCATTATTTAGCATGTTATATCTTCAGAATATGACAAGATGCATCATATACTCTACCACCCAACAGGAACACCTGTACCTACTTATTCAGTCAACTGTGTAGCAACAACGCAATGCATGAAAACATGCAAGTGCATCGCAAAGGCTTCGATAAATACAATACAATAAGTACAGGTGTAAAGAAAACTGATCTCAGTAAAATAATTTTATGATTTTGGTTAATAAAATTAAGTTTCAAACACCAAAGGCATTTAAGGTATTGCAAAATGTTGTAAAATCTATTAACCATAAATAAGAAATAAATCAGTGAGAGGCATTACTGTAAGTGGAAACATTTTTCTAAAGTGGACAGAGAAAAATGGCCAATCAGAAAAAATATATATAATAGCACGGACAACAGTTGAACAGAAACGCAGACTGGCATCAAGGCCAGCAGGTTCTACTGTAGTCCTGCTACAGGAATTTTAGAAAAGACTAAAACTAGACAATTAAAGATTAAGAAAATGTTTAACAAAACCTAAATTTCTTCTGTATGGCATGACAGCCGCACAATTGGTTAATTAGATAACTGCATAAATATACAAATACACAGTAGACAAGTGTCAAAAGCCCTTATTGAACATACAGTATGGGTGCACATGCATGCAAAGGTAAATCAGTTTATATCTTTACACCTTAAAGAAGAAGAATGTACCTCTGGTCTTAAAAGTGAGGGCCGAAGCAACTGTTGTTGCTGCAGAAAATTCACCAAGATAAAATAAAATTTAAAGGAGAAATAAAGAAAAGAGGAAAGAGAACGGTTACACATTAGAAGCATGAGGGAAATGATAAAGAATAGGTCTGAAACAGTGTCAGCATAACAGGGCAGTCAAAGAAAGAATTAAATAGGATTTCTGCATTCCAAAAGAAAGCTGATTAAGCCAAATACTAAAACATACGACGGTCATGGTAAATATCTGTTTACAACATCTTACCATCATGCCACATTCACTGATAAAAAATCTATGTACAATAAAACTGAAGACTGTACATATTTTCAACATAATTTAAATGGAAAATAAAAGTACATACCTCCTGAAGTCCGTATCCTCTCCTATAAGGAGATAAGAGTATAATCAGTCCAATGATCAAAATCAAATACATTTTTGTTTAGATTTTAAATTCATGAGTCAACTTATAACCGTTAGTGATTAGGTGTGTGTGATCAGTATTCAGTGGGCGAGTGAAAGGTGAACTGAAGGAGAGCCTGGCATGGCTGTAACACTTTCCTTTTTTTTAGTATAAATAATTATTTGATGTATTGTCATTTGCTTTACAGAATGAAAATCCAGGATATTGTAGTATGAGAAAAGAAACCGAAAAATCTAATATAAATATTTGAGTGTGTAAACTTGTTTGTTTAATGGTTTCTATTCACACCTTTAAATATTGTTAAATGAATAAATGAAATGCTAAATAGAAATCATTCTTAGTCCAGTGCCAGTTTGGGGATTATGGATGCAATAATAGCTATCTTAGGACATGGGTACAGTATCTGAGACTGCTAGATATACATTCACGTCCTTTTAAAGCTTAAAAGCTTAAAGAATAACATACCAGCTTCTAAGAAAGAGCAATATAAAACACGGTGCCACAGCAATGTCACACTGCATCTATTATTATCTATGTGCTTTTACAATAATCAGTGTAAAGACTTAATCTCATTATGATGTTTACTTGTCAATAGCAAAGACCTTTAGTTCCGCTTACATGCACTTTTTATTATATTGGTGGCTAAGAATTGTGTTGTGTCACATCATTTATGTACGCCACAAACACATGCACACAATATTGTAATTAAGGTGTTTAGATGCTGGTATATTTTGTTCCAAATCACAGTAAGGAAACTATGTTAATATGATTATGCCTACTGCGTTTATGAGCTTAATTGCATTTTTTAGCTCAAAAGATTGTGTGGTAAAAAGTTGAAGTGGTAGTGGAGTGTTTAAGGTGTTGGAAGATCAGGGTTCCCAGCACCACCAAGCTGCCACTGTTGGGTTCCTGAGCAAGGCCCTTTACCCCCAATTGCTCAGCTGTATAAAAGAGATAAATGTAAGTTGCCCTGGATACATTGTTTAGATATTGCCAAAATCTTATTACAATCACATTAAAGAGGGGGCATGTAGTTATACTTTGCAAACCTTTTAGCAAAAAGCAAAGAAGACGTACATGGGGACACAGGGGGAAAACAAAAAGGGAAACGCATCTTTTTTATTTTGCAAAACCTCTTCACAAATTAAAATATTTGAAAATGTCGATCAGGTGGTACCAGTTAATGCCTTTATAAGAAAAATAGTATTGTCTTAAAGGTAACACTGCTTTTTTTTTTACTGACAAAGACTACAGTTAACAATGCAAGGCTTAGTGCCCAATTGCAATTTTTTGCTTAGACAGCGTCCTGTCATACTGAAGAATAAACACAGAAGACACTAAAGGCGGCATTTATCCATTAAGTGCTTACAATTATAAGGTGAAACGCAGCGGACGACAGTAAATTAATGAGCAGTGATTGAGGAGGAGGAGGATGAGGAGCAAAAGGGCCAAAATTTAAATAATAGTATGTTGTGGAGCAGTGACTGCTACTTCAGTCAAGAGCAGTGGGACAGTGACCTGGATTATATCAATTATATATTAAATGTTTGTAGTTATATTCCAGTGCAGAAAGATGATGCATGTCGATCAAACATGACATAAAATCGCATGAATTCCACTATTTACACTGCAGTTGCATTGCAGAACATCCGACTTATTGAATCTAGTACCATATATGGAGGAAGCACAAATCAGAATTGTAAGGATCGGATCTGAGTCACATGTGGGCAAAAAAAAAAATCTGATATAATCCACTGCAGTAAGTGTTAAAAATTAGCTTTAAAGACTACAGTAAAACTGTAAAATGCTGAAAAAATACATCACAAAATTTGCACAGTCTAACTTAAAAGGAGCTTGAAAGATGACTTGTCCACTGAAGTATCTTGGTTTATTCAGTGTCAGCACTTGGTAGGCCCGCCCCTTTCACTATGTAAGAGTTGCATTCTGCATTCAATTATCTTGAATGCTAATTCTGTACTTTATTTTCTGGTAAAAGTCTTCCGGGTACTTGAAGTGCACTTTATTTTGTTAGCATTGTCTGTGTAAACGCCACAGTCTAATTAAACCGAAAAAAGGGGAAAAAAAACTATAGGCAATTTGGGTTGCACCTGAAATTCATATATATATGCTGTACTTTTTTGCAGTATTAGTTTAGATAAAACATTTTCCAGGTTGCCAATAATTTAATGATATAAATTATATAAAAGTCCAACAATACTGGTCTGCTCACATTTTATATGACATACAATAGCATCGAATAATTGCTGCAATCTACATACTAGATGACTTAACACACCACCGTGCTCTAGGTGACCACAGTATCCATTGCTAGTTTAGTTTGATTGCCTTCATGCTGGTCTGTGAACTTCCTCTGTATATTAAAATGCAATAAAACTAAATCTTAACTCAGGAGAATATAAATGTTTAAATGTTCAGCATGACATAATGCATAAGAGGAGGATGATATGTTATAGACAGGTGGAATTTACAGGATTAAAACAGAATAATTGTGTCATCATAAACATCATCATTAGGATCATTGACATAACTTTTTTTTCTATTGTAATTTTCAGTCACTTTAGCTCAAGCTAAAAAAATGATGCAGGTCACATATTTACAAAAGCTGACAATAATCGGCTCTGATAAGAGATCGATTAATTAACAGTGAGCTAATTGAAGTAGGGATTAATAAGATGGCATCTGAATTGATTGCGCTGTGTAGCTCTTTAAAAGATGAGAGACACCACCAGGCCAGACTAAAACACACACACACATAATGGATCACGTTTGTTATTAAAGGCACCTTTGTTTCAAACAAAAAAAAATTACGGATATTATTTCTGCATAGAACGATTGGCCTATATTCTGAAAAAAAACCATCTGCTGATAAAATACATCCTTCAAATAATACAGTCAGATATTAAAGATTTTTGAAGATGCCAGATGTTTGGACTGTTTCAGCCACAATTTTCTTTTGTCTACATAATGTATAAATGTAAATAAATGAAAAGGATTAGAGGCAACAACAGCAATTCAGCCTAAATTGATAAAATATTTATTCAGCGCAGCAGGACTAGTGTATATCATATAATATGACTGAATGCAATACATAATAAAATACTTTTCTTTTACAAAATAACTCTCAGTAACTGAAATAAGTAATGTTTGTAGATGATTAAGTCTAAATCAGGAACTACAAATACTGTTTACAACATAAACAGAAAAATTCAAAATTAAATAAATAGAAAGATGGAAAAAATAAATGAGATAAAAAGAGAAATGGGGAGTAGAGAATGATTTGTGTATGAAGAGTCACAGTATAGTGGATTGAGATGTGAAACTGTTCTCCAGTTCTTCACCCAAAGAGTTTATGGTTGGGTTGTTGTTTTTCTCTGTCTTCTGTGCATCATCCACCTCTGGCCTGCTTACCTCAGACTCCTCTAAAACTTGCGGCTTTTGTGTTATCTGTAGATTCCGCTGTTTTTTATCTAATTGACTATACATGTTGGCCACAGATTTTTCAATCTCTGCTATATTCCTTATGTTCTTCAGGATCCCTTTGAGTTCCTTTTTAGTAGGCTCAAGTTCTACTGGAAGGTTAGGTGGAGGAGGACGTGAGGACAGAGGACGAAGAGATGACACTGAGGGAAGGGGTGGAAGGACGAAGGGGGAGGCAGTCTTTGAAGAAGTGCCAGAAGAGGAAGATGGAAGTGGAGGTGGAGGTGGAGGAGGTGGTGGTGGTGGTGGTGGTGGCAGTGGCGGTGGAATGTGAGATGCTGGGGGATGTGACAAAGAAGGCAGAGGAGGAACGTAGAGAGGAGGTGGGCTTAAAGTGGGAGAAAGAGGTGGAGAGGAGTGATGTGGCCATGCTGTTGGTGGTGGAGGTGCAGGTACATCTGGAGGGTCTGGAATGACCTCTACATTAACCTCGTAGGTCTCTTTACCAACATAGGTAAAGTTGACATATTTCTGGATGCCTGGAGGAATAGGCTTGTGGCTGGGTGGTGGTGAGCTATCATTCTGGGTGATTATAATGGCTGGAGGGTTATCTTTCTTTTCTATGTCTAACATGATGGACCTTGGAGGTTCAGAGGAAGACAGAAGGCGTTCAGAGGTCAGTGAGCCCTGAGAGTCTACTCGCTGCCGGGGCATTTTTTCTTGCTGTGCTTGCTTCTCAAACTGCCCGGCCTGCTCTTTCACTGTCAATTTAGGCTCAGGACCCTTATCTAACTCTGTAACCCCAAACACTTCACTCTCCTTAATCTTTGACCTGAAAGGCTGTGGTTTCCATTGCCTGGAGTCCATCACCACTTGCAGTCTACTCAAGCTCTCAGTGGGCTCATTCTTGCGTAGCCTGGAGGGCAAAGTCCTAGAACGGCCTGATAGCCCAGAGGGAACAGGCTCCTCTAAACCTTTCAGATTGTTAACGCCTGGTGGTTGCAGACCCAGGAGGCACCTGAGGTACTGTTTTTTTCGTATTTGCTCTGAGTTGATGCTGATGCTACCATCATCACGATAGAGAGGATTAGTGGTGGTCAGGGGATTCTCATCTGACAGAAAGGTTATGCTACTCTCAGAGCGGGGAATGTTGTTGGGCAGGACTCCATTAGCCGTGAACTGCTTATGTGCTGCAATGGCACGTGATGCAAATGAACTGATGAGCTGTTGGCGCTCTGCCTCCTCCAAAACACACCTTTTAGCCCTGTTTTTTTAGTAAAAGGGCACAGGGGGACAGAAACATATGTTTGATGAAAAAAACAAGACAGAAAAAGATAAAAGCGAACAGAAATTTCGAAAAGATATGTGGGCTACAGATGGTTTACTAATTAGCGGCAGGGTGTATATACTGTGAGGACACTATTAACTAATCTAGTTAATTAATCCACAAGGACACACATCTAATAAACATAGGTGGCACCATGTAGCACTATATGGCTAACTACTTTTAAAAGCAACAAAGTCTACTTACTTAGACCTGAGTTTCAAAATAAAAAAAAGACAGGAAGAGAGGAGGGAACAGTAAGAGAATAAGTAACAAAATGAGAATGATGATACTCTTTCATTTGAGACACTTCATGTTTCAATAAAATGGACAGATACGATGTAAGAAAACCTTTTTCGGATTTAACTATTTATTGCAATTGTGGCAGCTTATTTCAAAATCTATTTTAAATACTGTTAAGCACAAGCTTAATCTTTTAACTAGTTACTGCTTGGATAATGTAAAAACAACTTGTCACAGGTGACTTAAATAATAACAATTAAAAGATAATTTAAACAAGTCTTTCTGGTAATTGCCATCATTAACACAGCACCAAGGAAAAGAGTCGTTGAATGACAGTTTAACACAGATATTAATAACTCAGCAACTTGCGTTTCAAATGATATTTGCACCGTTTCTTTGGAAACCAAATTAGTCTGCTATTAAACACTGGCGTTTTTATTTAAATGGGATTTAATTACCTTTAGAGAATATGAAATTACATTATGTTAATCGAGACCAATCCTGTAGTCTCTTCCTTTGGAATATTTTAGATTAATCCCAAAAATTTGATGGGGGGTGTACTGGACAGCAGAGACCCAAAAAGAATTTAGACCATTTTAATTTCTAAACAAAAACTTTGATGAAAAAGTACAATGATTAAAATGCAAAGAGCTTATTATTATAAAAGTATAGAAAAGAAAGCAATTAATAGCATAAAAACTTACATGGTGTTGTCACCTAGTTCTTCATACAGATTGCTAGCAGCAGCGCCTCCGGGTTTGCCAGCTGGGAGAGCCATTTGGATCCTGGCGGTTTTGGCACATTCAGCTTGTCGCCTTAAGTTGTCAGGTTCAACAAGTTTTTAAGACAGATGTATAGCATTAGCTTAAAAATGGGAAATATGGTATACATGCGTTTTACAAATAAATAATGCATGTAGCATTTCTTATTTATCATCATGGTAAGAAATATTTAAAAAATGTGAAGCCATAATGCAATTCTGTGGTCATTTACTCCACATTTGGCTACTTACTCTTTAAATCTGCAGATAATGCATTGTGAGAAGATGGAAAAGAAAGAAAAAAAAACAGAAAAGATATTAAAACATAGTAAAGCATTCGGCACAGGACTAGTTATTTTCTGCAGTTATGATGGTTTTTACAGCTGTCTCATGAAATAATATAGAGGAGAATGCTTATCTCTATGTCCCAACCTCTCTCTCTCTGTCTTTGTTCAAAGCAAAATATCTTTCTTACAGCAACAAACATGTTCTCTGGTGTGTCTGGTAGTTGTAGTAAAAAAGTATAATAAATTACGAATATCACACTGGCTATCCAAGATGTTTCCATGGTAAATGGAGAAAATGCACTAGGAGCTTTGTGTTGAATCTTAGCAACCTGTTACTCAGGAATAGAATGCTCTAGAATAACATGGAAGTGGACAATGTGCTGCTAATTTTTAAACTTAAAAATAGGTTTTTGAACAATTTTTTAAATTTAATACTAAACAAAGAAACCATCCTGCCACTTTAACATCCTGCTACATTACATTCAGGGCATTTCTCAGACGTCCATATCCAGAGAGACTTACATTCATTGATTTATACAACTGAGCTAAGGACCTTGCCCAAGGTCCCAACATTGGCAACTTGGTGGTGCTGGGAATCGAACCCTGATCTTCCAGGTACCACTCCAACACCTTAACCACCGAGCCACCTCTTCCCCTCAACAGCACCAAATCTTCTGCTTGAGATTGTAAAAGACCAATTCCTCAACATACAATCTCTCAAGAGTAGTGGGTAACATTCCCTCTTTAGCTTTGGGACCCCACAGAACCTTTGCATAGTTTTTGTAGGTTGAGATGTACGTTTTGAATCACTGCCTTTAACTTCTACATGAAACCATGTGATGCTTCATAATCTGCCAAATTCTCTGGCCTTTGGAAAAAAAACAGACTCGCTACATCACAGATCCTCAGCTATATATAATCCAAGAGAACTTTGGCCATATTCTAATCTTAGTCTTGCTTTTATGCCAGGATGCACTTTGTGTTCAAGAAAAAAAAGCAAATCAAAGATTTAGCAGTGACCAGAAAACTCCAGATGCTTCCATTTGGGGTTAGATGAAAGAAAAAAGCTTTCTTCTGACAATGAGTACAAATTGCATTGAGATTTGTTGATCTAAAAAAAAATGCCCTTTGAAATTGAGCCAACTGTGATCCCTAAGACAAATTGTTATCTAACCTTCCAAAACTAAAAAGCTTACTAAGGGATAAAAGTCCACTTTCTCAGCATATTTTGTGATCCTTTATTTACAAATTTATTGCCTTACCATTTGTAATTGCTTTCCTTTGCTCAATACCATTTGTATGAGGGATAAATAGGGTATACAGTACATACACTTTTCTAAGCATATTTATTAAGGCTTGGATTTATATTTAAAGCCTTACCATTTGTAATTTTCTTTGTGTATACAATGAGGGATAAATATAGGGATAAAATACACTTCTCTAAGCATATTTGTTAAGGTTTTAAAGGCTTACCGTCTGTAATTTTTGTGTATACAATAAGGGCTAAATAAAGGGATAAAATACACTTCTCTAAGCATATTTATTAAGGCTCGGGTTTATATTAAAAGGCTTACCATTTTTACCTTATTTGTATACAATTATTTGCATTTTATATTATTTATTTTTATAAGGGGTATTTTTTTATAGGGCCATTTGTCTGTTCATAATTGTTCTATTTGTATAGGGCCCCTCTGTCACCTCTTTTATAACCATCAGAGGTGCATATTAACACACTATATTTACTTCAGTACATGTTCTTTTTTGAAATATGTAAATATGGTTTACCTGGTCTTATTTTAACTCTCACTCAAGTTAATTTTTAATTGCAGAAATGTATTTTTACTTTGCTACATTTAATGGCATTCCTCAGTTACTAATAAATATTAATTATGAAAATGTAGATTTAATAATAGTGTCTATCATGTTACTTATAATGAGAGGCTGCAGCCATCTGAAGTACGTATGTGAAACCCGCTTGTTTTTTAAAGGAAGCTCAGTTTGGAAAATAATGAACAAAGAAGGAGAAAAAGCGAGAATATCAATGAAGAAAGGTGGCCTATGAACTCACAATCAATGAATTATTTACTCCAAGGAGTGAAATAGAACAGTAACATAATTCAATTCCTTTTGTATGTGCAGCAAAAAAAGGCAGAAACAAGTACAAGAATTCCAGCTTCTGCATCCAGCTGTTGCGGCAAGTTTCATGATTATGGCTATCTGAGGGTGATTCTGTAACTAAAGCCTATTTGACCTTACCATGAGTTATTGTAAAATCTCGCACATTGACTTTTTGGTCTTTTTTATGTAGTCTGTTTTTTTGGATTTAGGATTTTCCCTTCATTTAATCAGAAACAAAGTAACTATTACTTCACTATTTAAGTGGTCTTATCATTTGATAAATAATAATTTTGTTACTTCAGTAACTTTAAACATTAATACTTTTACTGCTACTTGAGTCATTATTTATAAGTAGTTGTACTTGTACATTTCTTCAGTACTCTACCCACCCCTGCGATCTATGATGTAACAGAGAGTACCACTAACCGAAGACATAAGGTGATTAAAGTATAGAACAAGAAGTCTTTATTTATCACATACACCACATTAATTTTTTTTCTTTGTTCATCCTATCATAGGATGTTGGGAACAGGCAAAACAAACAACGGCCTTAGCGCAGAGAGGACCTTGCAAGAGTGGCAGCTCGTCAGTGCTGGGGGTTAAACTACTATGTTTCTGATCATCAATCCCAGGGCTTAAAATTAGGACACTACAACCCTTTTGTGATTGTGCTTTTTGTGTGAATTTCTTATACTCAATTTTGTAATACCTTTTCAGGTAAAAACTATATAAAACATTAGCATTACTATTAAATAGAAAGATTTCTGTTACTCAAATAGTCACTAAGTGGTGACTATAACATGAACACAAATTCCTCTCAATGCTGTTGTAACTAAAAGGTCTTTAATTGTACTCACTGTCTGTATGTAATGATGACAATAATGATGGCTGGAATGCAGAAAACGATTATAATGACAGCTAGTGCCAGCAGTGCTCCTTCTGTGTAGCCCAACGACTGCACAGCTTTCTTCACGTTTTGTACAACATCGGGTGTGCGGATCTCAGAAATGCGGCCTCCTCGGCCCAGATACGGCTGAAACTCCTTATTTATGTCTAGTAACCTTCCATCTAGAAACCTGAAAAAATCAAAGAAAATTAAAAAAATTGCCATACAGCATGTAGAATACACAGATACCTTATTCTTGTGTCAAAAAATCGAAAGAAAATTCAACAGCGAGTGGGATCATGGCAGGATCTATTAGAAAAAAGAACAGGGAGATCTTAGCAATATCCTTTAAAGCAGGGGTCAAAAATTAAGAAGGCTGGGTCAATCCAGCAACGAGAGATATGTATGGATTAAAAAAATTGGTGAAGGTGGTAAGGATGGAAAACACCAAAGGGCTTACTTGAACAACTCCTGTCTGGATATAGCCCTGTTGGTCAGAGGGTCAATGGCATACACCATGAGGTCTGAGCTAGAGTAATCATCCTGTTCATAGGTTTCTCCATGCCGCCGCGGCCCAACAGATTCCACCACTACTTTGGCATCCAGGATCTGGTCCTGGACATAACCTTCCAGGATACTGTAAAAAAAATATTCAGAAAAAGTCTAATCTGAGTGATGAAAGCAAAATTCAGAGAGAGGTGATACAGTCCGAGGGCCATGATATCATAATAGTTTACCAAATTAACAAATTTAGGATAACACCAAGCAATGCTGTGGAATGAGAAATGTGTCACTACTATCTACAGCAGGTGGCCAACCAAAATAAGATGTCTACCCCTACATGTACGGTAGCAGCTACGTCAGTAAAGTGCATTTGCAGCCTTATAGCTGCTGGTTGGCACTTTAATCATGAAGAGACGTCCACAAGTTCAGGCAAATGTATGAATGAATGCATGAATCAGCAAAGAATTTAAGAGAAAAATGTAGTCGAAATTATTCATATTTACAAAAACACATTTAGATTTTATAAACACAAGTGTGTTTGTTATTTACAACAAAAATTCAGGCAGCATAACGGTCAAAACTGTGCTAGTTAAAAGCTACACTGTACAACACTGTTTTGGAAATTATTTAGCATTTTTTAATAGATTCTCTCCGTCATTTTGAAACATGAGAATGGCGTATTCTTTAATTCCAATTGTTTAAACATTTAGCTAAAACAATAAAACTAAAACCACAGAAAAAAAAATTTAAACCTAAAATGTTTATTTTTACTGTCTTTGTTTTACATCTAGGCTACTGAAAAAACTGTTAATTAATTTACCACAGTAGCCAGATTGTAATACAGTTTCTTCATAACGCAGCCTCTTAATAGTATGAAGTGATTTCCTTGTGTTTGTTTGTAAGATTGATGGAGCACTGCTGCTAAAGCAAAGTTCATTTAGATTTACAATAACTAATATTGTAGAGACTTTTTAATGAAAGGCCAAAATAAATAAATAAATAACAGAAAATATGGGAAAAATGGGTGCTAAAATTATAGCAAAATTTTATTATTTATTATTATCACTGATTATCTCACTTTACTCATCCCCAGAACAAGTCTAAAAGCTAAGCGTAGTGTGCAACCCGTCCCTTTGCATTGATTTCTTGGGCCATGGCAGCAACTTATGCATTGTCAATAGCCATTTTCATTGTCTCACATCTTTAATTTTAAAATGTACATTAGAATTTTTATGAGTTTAAATTGTATGCAAAGTTTTGTGCACTAAGTTGTATTTTATGGATAACGTGTGCTAATGTACATTTACATTTGCAGCTTTTGTCAGACGCCCTTCATTTCCTTTTCTATTTACAGATACTAAACCAATGCATATTTAAGTATTGAATAGAATACAAATATAAAAACACAAAAGATGTATATAACCTCCTATATTTCTCAGCAGAGGGTGTGAAAAATCTGTTCTAAATTCAAAACACACCTGCAGTAAACTTGCAGTAATGATTAGTGGTCACGCAGAAAGCAGCAGGTAAATAATGCTAATTAGCTTAATTATTGGGCTCTAATTAGGGACAGTGAATAATACAGAGTAGCAATTACCACACATAGACATACATACATTTTTCTCGCTTAGACCCTACTTAAAACAAATGGTGTGATTAAGGGTTTTAACAAGTGAAATAACTAAACACACAGTTTAGAAATCAACTGTACCAACTATAACTCTTTATTTAATGTTGTTATATTAGCATCAGACATAGTCCTAATTTTTTTAACAAATTTATTGTGTGTGTATGGCATGAAATGTAGTCTAGAAGAATAAACTTTTTATTGGGGGCCAATACTATAGAACAGTATCTGGGACTGAGATGTCAATGTAACGGTAAGTAAGAGTAAAGACACCACAAACTGTGGGAACAGATTTGCTTGTGGCAGGAAGTGGAGGCTGGATTTATAGATTTTGCATTGGAGGACCAATACTAAGAAACAATACCTAGGACTGAGAGGTCAAAATAACCCAAGACAAAAAAAAAAGAGCAACTATACCACACACACTCTGTGATTACAAATGTGAGCATCTGTGTGCATGGTACATTGTACATTTTATTACTGCCAACTTTCATTGAAATGACTTTCCAGCTTTTCTGGCTGTCCTCCAAACACAATGCATGGCAAGTAAAGTTGTAGGCCTGTCCATGAGCCAAAACACACAAATCATCTGTCCGGCCAAAAAAAAAAATCCAGGTTGAGTGTATACCAATGAAAATATGAACAAAAAAAAGTAAATGTTTTATGCTTTTCCTGTATCCTTTAGGGTAACAGAGAAAATCTGCTTTGGGTTTTCTCCTTTACAGGGACCTGTGCCACAGCAGGAGGCCTGGTTTAAAGATGTGTTGTGCTTAAAAAAAATCGGTTCAGTGATTCATTCTACACATCAAAAGAACTTTGGCACACCCAAAGCAGCCATGCCTGAGCAGCCAAAACATGATGACCCTTTCATTCTTTATTACCGTATTACAACAGTAATCTGTTTTTAGAACATTTTTACAAATTTATTTGAAGAATTATAATGTTATCCATTTATTTAGTGGAGAAAGGCATGTGTTTACCCAGTCAGCTGCTCCTTGTTCTGTTCCACCAGAGTTGGAGGCACGTTGAACACCACCACCTGCATATCCAGCTGATTGACCACAGACACCTGGGGAATGTAGTGGCTAAAGAGTTATTACATCAATAAAAGCTCACTAGCCAACAATATTAGTGACAATGTTTTGTTACTTATCTGAACACAATAGTCTTACTTCAATAAAAATCTTTATATTATTTCAAAATTTTAAAGGTCTTGAATTTGGACAATAAAACAAATGAATAATAAAAAATAATAAATCAGAAATAAATCAGTTTTATATATTCCAAATCCATTAAATCTCCAACTGATGTTCTAGAATAATAACACAAACATGCACATTGTGTAAGAAATATGTGGTGCAGTACCCCATTAGACCACCAGAACTCACGCACGTTCTGTAATGTCACTGGCGGGTCAAGAAAGCTACATTGAATAATGTCTGGGCAAAGGAAAGGGAACGAAATCATTACAAAGTAAGCCACACTTTGCATAATGTGTTTTCCTGTGCATGCGGTATCTTTCAGGCACTGACACACAAGAAATGTGCATGTCTTGCTCAGGATCAGAGCATGCTAGAGCATCTCTCAAGGGAACTGACTGTCAGCCTCTTCACCTGCCTGGTCCTGTTTTAATGGTCCTGTTAAGCAGCGAATAGAGTAGCACATTTGATTCGAAGCTCCCGTAGATTTCTTATTAATTATTGCATTTTTCGCCTTGTTTACATTTATTTTTCCTGCAAATTTACCTAAAATTTACAGTTTTTCGCGCCATTGATCAGTTGTCATGGCCAGACTCTTATTCTTTTCGTTTCAGCTGTTCTTTTTTAGGGGTCGCCACAGCGACTCATCTGTCTCCACCTAACCCTATTCTCTACATCCTCTTCACTCACACCAACTAACTTCATGTCCTCGTTTATCGCATCCATATACATCCTCTTTGGTCTTCCTCTTTGCCTTCTGCCTGGTAGCTTCATTTCTAACATCCTCCACCAATATATTCTCTATCCCTCCTCTGTACATGCCTAAACCACCTCAGTCTGCTTTCCTGACTCTCTCCCAAAACATCTAACATGAACCTTCCCCTTAAGGAACTCGTTCCTAGATTTTCTGCAATGCTCTCCTGTTATGTTGCCACGATGTGTTTTAACATTTTGTCATTGCTTAGTTTCTTGTTCCTTGCCTAAATCTCAAATTTTTGACATTATATTTAGTAGGTTTCGTTACATGTAATACCAATTAAATACTTCATGAAAGTTGTTCTTACATTAGCAATCTATAGATAAAAATAACACAAAATAAAATGAATACACTGTTATGTGTTTTCTCTGGCTCACAGCCCAGTGTAAAACTTTCCTCTTCTTTTTCGAATGTGTGTTCGTTAAGGAACCACAGAGACATAAAGGAAGAGATTCAGTCCTGACTCCCCTTTGCTCCATTAAGCAGCAGTTAATGAAGTTAGGGGATGTGCTACTGTTTAATGGCCTATCCACAAGACCTTCCAACTGGCACCTACTGTATTCCTGCTAGTGTGCCATATCAGTTGCAAATTCAGCTAAAGTCACCGACCAAAGAAATATATATATATATATATATATATATATATATATATATATATATATATATATATATATATATATATATTTTTTTTTTTTTTTTTTTTTTTTTTTTTTTTTTTTTTTTTTAAATGCTACCAGCTTTAAAGAAAATCAAGGCCACATGAATTAGAGGGTAAATTATTTAAGATTTTAAGATATAGTTTAACATTTGGCCTTAAAAAATTAAGACAACTTACTAAAAACAAACACAACACAATATTATCACCTGTGGTAAAGGCTGTGTCCATTTGGTGTAAAAAATTGGTACCAAACATTGTCTAAACACCATGTTTGGAATGGCACTACACACAAGTCCATAGCAATGGCCATTTTGTTTTTGGTGTGTACCGTTTGCCTTCTGTTAGCACAGACGTCACAATTCAGACTTTCATTCAGATTCTGCTACATTCGTGGATGTTTAAAAAACATATTAATGTAACTGTACTACACATTTTAATGAATTACATTGTTTGGATTCTTTACGGAGTAATAACATGATTTTGTTGGAATTTTATGGATCAATAGCTTTTCACAGTTTCGTGGATGCATGTTTGGCTGTTTGACAAAGACACTGTTTATTGTATCTTAAAATGGTTATCCTCATTTAATCACAAGAATCTCAGCTTTCTAAAAACACTGTACATTTACGGCATTTGGTAGACGCCCTAATAATATCATTACATTTATCTCTTCCATACCACTGACCAATTGGGGTTAAGGGCATTGCTCAGGGGACAAGCAGTGGTAGCTTGGTGGTGCTGGGTGAAATACTATATACAAGTAACATGTTTAGCTCTAAACAACACAAAGTTTCCACTCAAGGGATGCAGTGTCCCACCAGGATGATGGTGGAACAGATTTTAATCCATAAACCTCTGGTGTTAACACTGTAATAAAAAACAGATTTAAAACTCTATTTAAGTCTAGGGTCTGTTTTGGAATTTTTACTAAATATATGTACCAGTTTAACAGGAATACTAATCTGCAAGTACCTGCAGTTATCGAATCAGCCATGTGACAGTAGAACACAGAAAAATAGTAAACCTAGTAGAACAGCATAAAATCTCTCAAATACACTTGCATGTATAATAAAGTGGAAAATCATACTGTAATTATTTTATATACATGCCGTTTATAAGTTAAAATAAACATGCATTTGTCAGTACTGCTGTAGAATGTGTTTAGTACCTTACTATAGTAAATATTACTGTAGTAAATGTTACATATTACATAATAGGTAAACTATGTAATACTGTATGTATGATAAGTTAAAAAAAGTTTCAATGCAATGCAGGCAATATCCCTCAAATTAATTTAATTAACGTAACAAACCATTAATTTTTATTGTTTAATTTTTATTAGTCATCAAAAAAAATATTGAATTATTATATCATGATATTATACAGTAACATAAAAATAATTAGAAACTATTCATTAGAAAAGGGCTTGCTGGCATGCTTACCACCACTTGTGCAGTGCTGCTCAGGCCTTCTCCGTAGTTGTCAGTGGCGATGACTTCAAATCTGAAGTAGGAACGCCGCATGTTGCGGTACATGATGGCAGTCTTAATGATGCCTGTGTATGGCTCGATCACAAAGCTGTCTTTTCCCTCTGCTGTTGGAGGGATGATAAGCCGGTACTTCATGGCACTATAATTCCCTGTGTCTTTATCCACAGCCTGCGAAAACACAAAGATCGGCCGGTGATATGTGAAGCACTTCTACAGTTTCTACTCTAAGATTTGCAAGACATTAGCTTTGGGATGATAGTTCTTTCGCAATCACTCTGCCATTCATTGCACTACACTGCACATTCTCTTTTTTTTTCGGCAGAGACACAGATTCAAGGTAATATTTTACGTGTGTGTGTGTGTGTGCGCGCGTGTGTGCACACCTGTGAGCGTAAAAGCAAATAAAATTCCTACTCAATCTATAAGCTCTGCTATAGTACTGTAAGCTTTTTTGTATCTATTGTTAGTAATAGGAAGTTTAAAGGCAGAGAGGTATTACATTGGCTCTGTTTTGGTCACGGTTTTGTAACACTTTAAGGAACATATAATCAATATCAACGTCAAAGGAACAACACTTTCACAAATCTAATGTCTCGCAAACAAAATTCGAACAATTATACAACCCCCCCCCAAAAAAAAAATCTCTTACTGTAAATACCCCCAACACTTGTCAGTAATTTTCCATTTTTGCATATATATATACTGTATATATATATATATATATATATATATATATATATATATATATATATATATATATATATATATCCACAGCCTGCGTATATATATATGTATATACATATACATATATTCCAAAAAGCGAGTTATATTTAACCACTAAAATTCTGCATAAGGTTATGTCAAGAGAGAAAGAAAAAAAGTCTTAATTTTGTAATTTTGTAAAAATCTTATCATTTCCAAGCTTGTATGTCTTTCCATTTTGCTACCAAAATGAAACACTGCTGTACTGTTAAAAAACCCTGAGCGTTTGTACCATGAAGAAAAAACCAACATATTAAAATTGCACTAACAAATAAATATTGCACCTAAATTATCCCCACACGTTGGTTCTATTTTTGAGGCAGGTAAAGTACAAGGTAAATTAAAGCCATCATAAGTCCTTATTAAACCTGAGAGCAAGGTATCACAGTGACACTAATTAGCATAGCGGCTAAGCTGAACCATACATCCGCTGTCAGTCTGCTCCGGCTTGCAAATGTTGCACAATGAGAATACAAGTACCTCTTTCAACTTTGTGTCTTTATCTTCAGGTGACAGACAAGGCAACAGTTACAGCTCTATTATCTTAACCTTCAAATTATTTTTAAAGAGATATGACGAATTAGATTTGTCTGCTGATCTGCTTTACAAATCTATTGCATGATCTATGATCTATCTACTGCAATCACATTTCTGAGAGCAGAGAAGAGAAGATGTTACCCTCTGGATTAAGACACAGTTCAAAAATCCACAGAAATGCACATGTACACATGCAGGGCCACATTTGCTTCAATGTTCCGAATAAATGTTAATGTGCTGTTGCTTTTAAGAGGCAAATTGGTGCCTCCTTAATCCAATTAAATTGTTTTTCATATGCTGTCTTTTGGCTGTAAATAGAATTATTTAGAACTTAAACTTATTTTTTTTTTTTTGCTCTATTTATGTATTAGTCCTCTGTTGCCGGGGTTCAGCAAATGAGGTTACATTGATTTAAACAGCACCAAGATTAAATGTATAAAAAATTTTTTTTTCCTATTTGTCATTTAAAAAATTTTCTTCTTGCTCCCTCTATCTATTTATCATCTTATCTATCAATTCGTATGTGCATCTGTTTAAAATTATTTTTTTTGTCTAGTGTCTTATTTTTACCAGGATTCCATTAATTCTGCCAGAAATACATAGACCATTACCCAACCAGGCCACCTGGGGACAACCCTAGGACTATCTATTTTGCCATGTGCTTTGTTGAGTATTTGTTATTTAAGTCTGTGTCATGTGATTATCTTAGTCTTGTCAGGTGGCTTTACATCTGTCTTACTGTGTTCAGGTATGACATGGGGGGGGTTTAGTATGCAAGTGCAGCTTATTTACAGTGATACAAAAAATACCTTCATCTAAAAACAAGAACTTAGTTTAAAAAACATGAACTTAACTAAGCAATAAAACAAGTAACTAGCAACACATGACCTGAAGCATGAAAATTGACCATAACATTAACTATAACTAGGATTGTGACAAGCAACAAAGCAAGGACAAGACTGAAACACAGGGGTATAAATACACTACCAGTTGGGAGAGACAATCAACTTAACAAGAAACACCTAACACCTAAACACAACGAGGAAACAAGCAGCCAATGAGAGGACAGGAAGACTCACATGACAAGATAGACAACATAAAAATACATGGAGCACATGGTCTACAAGATAATAGTCTCTCAGTTTCCCTCTGGTGGCTTGACATGGCAACACACCCGGCAAGCCTGACCGAGACTTAACATCAGGTGTTTTGAGTATAGTTGATTGTTTAACCTATATTAGTATGTGTATATAAACCTGTGGGTTGTTGAGTTTAACTTGGTCTTGCTTTGTCTATGTCTTAATTGAGTGGTTTATGCCAATGCCAATGCCAGTTTTATGGTTTTATCATTTTTTTACTGAGCAGTTCTAATTTAAGTTGTCTTATTACTCTTCTAGGTGATAGACAGAAATGTAGGTTATGGTCTGTGTGACTGATCAACACTTAATACGTTTACGAGTATGCATTCATCAACTCAACTCACCATGTTTAAAGAAGGGTTAGTAATGCTGGCTATGACTCCAAGAACACTACAGTTAAAAATGGAGGTGGAAACAGTATACCTTGGAGGTGTTTTGCTGCTAAGTTTAATGCATCAAAGGAACGATATATGGGGTCATGTACTGTCAAATTTTAAGTAGGCAGGGCATTAAAACTGGGTTGTGAATGGGTATTCCAGCATGACAGTGACCCAAAACAAATGACCAAGGCAACAGTGGCTCTACATGAAAGCACATTAAGGTCCTGGAGTGACCTAACCAGTCTCCAGACCTTAATCTGTGGAGGAAGCTGAAGGTTCAATTTGCTGCACTTCAGCCTTGAAACATTAATGACTTGAAGAAGATCTGCAAAGAGGAATGGGACAAAATCCCTCTTTGATGTGTGAAAACCTGGTGGCCAACCACCAGAAACGTGTCCTCTGTGATTGCCGACAAGTGTTTTGCCTTGTCTTGTTTTGCAAAAGGGTCATATACCTATTTTATTAATTAAAATGCAAATCAATTTATAATCTTCTTGAAATGTGTTTTTTGAATGTTTTCATTATTTTGTCTCTCACTGTTAGACTAAACCAACTATTAAATTATAGACTGATCATTTCTGATCAGTGGGAAAATGTACAAAATCAACAGGGAATCAAAAAATTCTGATCTAATAAACTGTTTATGGAACTGTACTCTGCATGTCTGAAAAAATATCTAAAAGAATTTTTCCTAAGTAGGAGCAACACACACATACATACATACACACTAGTAATTCAAATAATTAAGCAACTATATTTGGTATCTTTTAAATATGTATATATAAGGTATTTTTCTATTCCTCATGGTTTTATACTTTGAGTCTTCTCATACACAGTGCTATTACATTATTTATTTTGTCCTGTGTACTCTTCAACTCCACATAGACTGGACGATATGTGTACACAGTGAATAAGGGAATAAAACCTTGACTTTAGCAAACCACAGACTAAGTGGCACCTCTCTTTCATTACGCTTTGTACAATCAACAACCTTGAATGCATGTTGGCCTTCCTCTCTCTGAGAATACCCTTGCCACCATAATTAAAGCGCGGCTATGGCAAAAGACACTGTCTGCTGAGAGCCAGATATAGAGAACAAAAAAGGCGAGAAGGAGACTGTGAGAAAGGGAGAGCGAGGTTGCTAATGAAGACAGTCTATGGGCTGGAGGAGAAAGCCTGGCTGATGTACAAGGATCTTAATGACAGGCTTTTCGTTGCCTGCACTGTTGACAATTACGTTGAGCTCTGTATCTCAGTTCCTTGGAATTTCACAGCCAAGCAATTTGCCAAAAGCTAGCTGACTAGAGTCTGCACCTGCTTTATATACCCTGGACTAGCATTCCCATAACAAAAAGTGCATATATTGCTATGCTAATATTCTGACAAACACCTGCACAATTTTTTGTCTGGACAGCAAAATCCGAGGTGATGGACTGTTAGTGGATGCAACCGATTCAGTGATACTTTGTTGTGAGCAGAAATTAAATATGAAGAGTTACTTCTTCTTTTTCTTTTGGCTGTTCCCTTGTAGGGGTCGCCACAGCGAATTATCTGTCTTGACCTAACCCTATCCTCTTCACTCACAACCACTAACTTCATGTCCTCGTTTATAGTATCCATACACCTCCACTTTGGTCTTCCTCTTCGCCTTCTGCCTGGTAGCTTCATTTTCAACATCTGCCTATTAATATATTCACTAGCTCTCCTCTTTACATGTCCAAAACCACTTTAATCTGGCTTCTCTGACTTTCCCCTCAAAACATCTAACATGAGCCATCCCCCTAATGAACTCGTTCCTAATCCTGTCCAACCTCGTCACTCCCAAAGAAAACATCTTTAGCTCTGCTACCTGTTTCTTCCTTAGTGCCACTGTCTCTAAACCATACATCATAGCTAGTCTTACCACTGTCTTGTACACCTTCCCCTTGATCCTAGCTGCTATTCTCATGTCACACATCCCTCCTGACACGTTTCTCCACCCATTCCAACCTGCCTGTATTTGCTTCTTTACCTCTTCACCCTGTAATCTCAGTGTTTTACTTTCCTCCCTTTTATTCAAACACATGTACTCTGTCTTGCTATGACTGACTTTCATTCCTCTTCTCTCCAGGGCAAACATCCACCTCTACAGGTTTTTCTCCACCTGCTCCCTGCCCACATCACAATGTCATCTGCAAACGTCATTGTCCAAGGAGATTTCTGTTTGAACTCGCCTGTCAACTGATCCATCACCACCGCAAACATGAAGGGGCTCAGAGCTGATCCCTGATGCATTCCCACCTTCACTTTGAACTCCTCTGTCTGACCTACTGCACACCTCACCACTGTCCTGCTCCTCCCATACATACTTCTCTGCTATTCCTAACTTCCTCATACAAGACCACAGCTCTTCTCTTGGTACCCTATCATATGCTTTCTCTAGGTCTACAAAAACACAATGCAACTTCCTACAGCCATCTCTGTACTTCTCCATCAGCATTCTCAGAGCAAAGATTGCATTTGTAGTGCTCTTTCTAGGCATAAAGCAATACTGCTGCTCACAAATACCTACTACCCTCCTTAACCTAGCTTCCACTACTCTTTCTCATACCTTCATTGTAAGACTTCATTGTAAGAAGAAAAATTTTATGCCTCTGTAGTTGTTGCAACTCTGCACATCACCCTTGTTCTTAAAGATAGGCAACATTATACTCCTCCATTCCTCAGACATCTTCTTACTTACTACTAAAATCCTGTTAAACAATCCAGTAAGAAATTCCACTGCTGCCTCTCCTATACATTTCCACACCTTTACCGGTATTTCATCAGAACCAACTGCCTTTCCTCTTTTCATCCTCTTTAAAGTCATCCAACTTTGCATGTACTAATCTTTTAAACTTCCTGCTCCACATTATTTATCTCTTTTCCCTCTCATTTTCCTTATTCATCAACACTTCAACTTATTTAGATTTGACAAAGTTTTACGCCAGATGCCCTCCCTGACACAACCCTCTCTATTTATCCAGGCTTGGGACTGGCACTGAAGTCACTGGCTTGTGACCCCTGCGGCTAGATTAAATATGAGGAGTTACTACCTAGGACTAAGATATCATAATGTATCATTTTTATTAAAATATTATATTTGACTTGAATCTATCTAGACCTAAAATGCAAAGTATCATTTGAAATAAACAGAAGCCTCAGCAGTCATACTGTGGATTTTTTAAAAAATTGATCCTGTAAATCTATCTGAATAAACATAGTGGTAGAGTGATTACGTTATCAGGCACACCGTAAAAATTCACTAAGTTTCAAGTGCACTTTTCATTCCTATTTAACAGTTAATCTATTTTACAAGTCTAAATTCAAAATGGACATTGTTTTTGTTTGTTTCATTTTTGGGCTTGATTTTACACTAATTGCAAATGTACAATAGTCTTTGAATTATAAAAAAACCTTAAGATTGAGAAGAAAATAGTTTGTGGCTAAAATATGTGTTAAAAGATAAGCAAGCCCTGTCAGAGCTGAGTAGAATTCCAACGATCAGCTAACGCTGCAAGTCGCCTAGATAATGATTACGCACAAATGTGCTGTATTCACTACAACTTATTGACGAGAATGTAATTCATGTGCTCACTGCAAAGTATACGTTTGTTGTGACTAGTTCTTTAATTACACCAAGCCTGTATTTCCTGTGGTTTGATTTTCCTGTCACTGACGTATGTCGGTATGCCTTTTACGATTTCATGTATTGCCTTTGGTCAATGTTGTTTGCTGTTCACATGATCTGATTGGGTTTTGAATTTTTGATAATATTATTAATATTAAAATATTATTTTAATTTAGCATTTAATTTATTAAATTATTCTGTCTTTGCGCTTTAGTTTTTTTTTGCTACTTTTTCTATTATTTATCGTGTACTGGCCTTTGCCTGCCTATCGACTACGAATTTGTATTTGTGCTGTTTATTTAATAAAGCCCTTTACAGTATGGCAAATGATATAAATGATTTTAAAAGGCAGATTAAATATATTTACCTAATACAGCATTGTTTATTTAATTTACTTTCTGTTAATGTATAAACCAAAAAGTGTGTAATGTACCAAAAATAACGAAATACATATAGTTTGTAGTGGTTTGCTTTTGCAACTGTGAAATCAAAAAACTATTAAAATTGTCAATGTTTTAATACAAACCTTAACCTTTAGGACAGATGTAAATGTCTTAGCATCCTCTGTGACTCCAGCTAGGTAGAGTGGTTTAGTAAAAACTGGTGGATGGTCATTTTCATCTTGCACCTCGATGAAAACTTTGGCTGTGTTACCTGTGTAATAGAAAAAATCAAATGAATTAAATGTACAATACACTAAAAAAGTACTTTCAATTAATAATATATAATTTCTCGGTCAATTCAGTTTACTATTGTTTGTTTTATTTTTCAAGTAATATTTTTTTGTTGTTTAAAACGGTAAATATAAATATTTTTAATCAAGAGCTCAACTAAGACGTATTTGTTTTGATAAATGTACAATTTTAAAGATTACGCAAGGCTAGGGTATACATATTAATTAAATTGCGACCAGCTACCACCTCTTCAAGCAGAAGTAATTTAGGTAAAAAATTTAGAATAACTTCCCTCTTACCTTAATTGAAGCAAGACAAAGTAATATTCTTTTAATAGTTATTTGTAAATAGATACAATTAAATACTTATTTTCAAAAAAGAGAGGAGCATATAGTGACTTATAAAAGCGGAGAAAGAAGCACACATGTAAATCTACACTCTCTTTCACCACAAGTTTACAGTCACTAAAAGAGATTAATGACTGTAAAGTTGTGGTGAAAGAGAGTGTAGCAGGACAGCATAGCATGGTGGTGTGTAGAATAAAGGAATGGTCTGAAAGAAGAAGAGATCAAAGGTAGAAAAAAGTGGTGGGAGCTGAAAAAGGAAGAATACTGTGAAGAATTGAGACACGAGTTGAAAGTGGCTTTGGGCGGTTAGTTAGAGTTTTTAGATGAATGGCAAACTACAACAGAAGTGACCAGGGAGACAGGAAGAAAGGCGCTAGATGTGTCATATGGAAGAATGAAAGAAGATAAGGAGACTTGGTGACGGAATGAGGTAGTTCAGGATAGCATACAGAGGAAGAGGTTAGCCAAGCATACAGAGGAAGAGGTTAGCCAAGAAGAAGTCGGACATGGAAAGGTCTGAGGAAAATAGACAGAAATACCAGGATTTGCGGCACAGAGTGAAGTGGCTAAGGCCAAGCAGAAGGCATATGAGTTTATACTACGTTAGACACTAGAGAAAGAGAGAACAACTTGTACAGGTTAGCAAGGCAGAGGAATTGAGATGGGAAGTATGTTCAGATGGTTAGGGTTATTAACCTCCGTCTTCAAGAGGCGTTTGAAAACTCCTTTTTATTCTAAAATACCTTGCTCTTGACATAAAAAATAAATAAATAAATAAATAAACAAAAAAACCCCAAAAAAACCTTCACAAAAAGGTGTAACGACAACAAAAAAAACTTACTTATTTCAACAGGTTTTTTGTTGTTGTTACACCTTTTTGTGAACTACTGTATCAGTATTGAGCTGTTTATTGATGTGACTCAAAGCACTTCTTGTATGTCGCTCTGGACAAGAGCGTCTGCTAAATGCTGTAAATGTAAATGTAAATTAAGGATCAAATGAAAAGGTGCTAACAACTGAGGAGAGTGTACAGAGAAGATGGAAGGAGTACTTTGACGTGTTGATGAATTAGGAAAATGAGAAAAGGGTAGAAGAGGTAAACAATGTGGGGAAAAAGTTCAAAATATTAGTACAAACAAAGTTAGGAGGGCTTTGAAGAGGATGAAAAGCGGAAAGGCGGTTGGTCCTGTGTGGAAATGTCTAGGAGAGGCAGCAGTGGAATTTCTTACTAGATTGTTTAACGGGATTTTAGTAAGTGAGAAAATGCCTGAGAAATGGAAAGTTGATAAGTCATACATTAAAGGTATAGGAAAGAGTAGGGAAAGCTAGGTTAAGGAGAGCAGTGGATATTTGTTAGCAGCAGTATGGCTTTATGCCCAGAAAGAGATGCAATCTTTGCTCTGAGAATGCTGATGTCAGGGTGGTGCAGGATAAGTATGAGAGGAGCAGGACAGTGGTGAGGCGTGCAGTAGGTCAGACACAGAAATTCAAAATGGAGATGGAATCAGCTCTAAGCCCCTTCTTGTTTGCTGTGGTGATCAATCGGTTGACCGACTAGGATGTTTGCAGATGGCATTGTGATCTGTAGTGAGAGCGGGGAGCAGGTGCAGGATGTGGAGCTTTGCTCTGGAGAGAAGAGGAATGCAACTCAGTCTTAGCAAGACAGAGTACATGTGTTTGAAAGGACGGGAAGTGGAACAGCGAGCTTACAGGTTGAAGAGTTAAATAAGGTACAGGAGTTTAAGTACTTGGAGTCAACAGTCCAGATCAATGGAGAGTGTGTAGAATAGGTAAAGAAGTGGGTACAGTCAGATGGAAATTGGTGGAGAAACATGAGTGATGTGTGACAGGAGAATATCAGCCAGAATCAAAGGAAAGGTGTACAAGACAGTGGTGAGACCAGCTACGATGTATGGTTTAGAGACAGTGGCGCTGAGAAAGAGACAGGTGGCAAAGCTGGACGTAGCAGAGCTGAAGATGTTGAGATTTTTTTTTGGAGTGATGAGATTAGACAGGATTAGGAACAAGTTCATCTGGGGGACAGCTCATGTTAGATGTTTTGGGGAGTAGGTTAGGGAATCCAGATTAAGGTGATTTGGACATGTACAGAGGAGGGATAGTAAATGTATTAATAGGATGATGTTTAAAATAGAGTTACCAGACAGAAGGCAAAGAGGAAGACCAAAGAGGAGATATATGAATGCGATAAACAAAGACATGAATTTAGTGGGTGTGAGTGAAGAGGATGTAGAGAATAGGGTTAGGTGGAGACAGATGATTCACTGTAGCAATTCCTAAAAGGGAACAGCCGATAGAAGAAGAAGAAGATTTGTAAATAGCTACAATGAAGTAAGCGACTGCATAAACTGAATTAATCGTTTCTGTTTATAATAAGTTGACTTATTATATGGCTGCATTATAGTTTTGATTATTCTAAACGTTGTGTAAGTAGATGTTTCGTAAAATGGATATAGACATGTAACATTTCAATTATATTCTGCTGCAATGAATGAAATGGTCCTAAATAACTGAGTCTTATCTTAAATAATTAGTAAAGCTATTTGAAGAAATGTATAATAAATTAATAAATATTGATGTATTAAAAATTATTTATGTCTTTATTTATTAGATTTTAGATAGGATTAAATAGTAAATAACGTTCCTTACTTGTAATTATGTTTTATAAAATTGAAATCTTCTAGTTTGTTTAAAACAAATCATTTTATTAATTGTCATTTTAAAAATGAGAAATATTTTTGATTAAATCTTTATCTATTTCATTAGAGAAAAACAAAAAAATAATTGTTAAATGACAATTTTTTGTTCTTTATTTTGTAATCTTTTTTTTCTGTTCAGCACAAATTGAGAATTTTAATTAATTTCAACAAGAATATAGCCTTAAATTAAAAAAAAAAAAAAATATAGATGTAAACTAATACTAAATTGAATGAATAAAAACAGTATATAAATAAAAATATTCAGTCCCTTTCGGTTGCTTTTCTTAACTAACCCCTTCTAAAGAGGTAAATCCTTCTTAATGAGTAAGCTTTAGGTTTTTGAGCTTTAGAAAACTTTGTGTAATGCTTGCTTTAACTCGATTGGCTCAGAGTTGTTATTTGGATAGCTGTTGCTTAGCTTTGTTGTCTTATCTGGGTCTATGATAATTTGTTGCATAATCAGACTATCACAGGCTTGGTGATATACATTAAATGTTTTCCACTACAGACATAGGTGTACAGCTGACTAGTGTTTTTGCTGTTCTCAACTCTGCCTTAACAAACATAAACATGTAATGTTCTCTTTTTAAATTAAAAATACTTTTTACCTAAACAGCACTTTATCTAGAATGAGTCATGCACATCACGCCCATAATCGCTGTTACCCCACACAGGCCCAGGCATTCTCATCCACGAAGCAGAGGCTGCTTTAGCAGCACTCTCATCTGCCCTGCTTTGTTATTTAGTTTTAAACAGTTGTAGCATGTGGGTTCTGAAATTAAAAATCTGTTGTGAAGAAAGCTGACTTCATTGTAGCTGTACCTTCCTTTTACCACCTAGACTTCCTAGCGCTCACTGACAACTGGATATCCCCACACAACTCTGCTACTCCAGCTGTGGTACCCTCTGCTCACACGTCAGAGATATCTTGATGTCTCAGAGATACTGTTTTACACCTCCTCCTATCTCTCATTTAACCATCTCTTCTTTTGAGTTTAACAAAGTTTAAGTCTCTTATCCAAATAACATTTAGATTATCATCATCTACTGCCCTCCTGGTCCTTTTAGACGAGATGGACACACTTCTTAGTGTCTTTCCTACCGATGGCATTCTTTTGATAGTTCTCTATAACTTCAGCCTTCCATCTTTTAACTTATCCCTTGTCCTGCTTCCTGGTTGTCGAATGTGTTGCGCAACAGTCATTGAGAATTGAGATCAGCAGATAGAAGACGGAAGAGATTTGAAACAGATCTCACCACTCACCACCATCTCTTGTCCGGGTTCTCTTTGAATGTGAACTCGGACAAGAGATAGACTTTCTTCTACAAGGAGAAACTTATAATCACTTTCAATCACCATGGACAATTTGCTGATCTCCCCTTCGATCACTGCAATCTTGTGGCAGTCTTGGACAATCAACTGTTCTTTTCTCATGTTGATAACACGATCCAGCCGGTTTAATCTTTACAACATCAGGAGGATTCAACAATTCTTTTCTCTCAGGCGGCTCAGTTGCTTTGCATTCTCTTGTAGTTTCCAAACTTGACTACTGTAACTTGTTTCTGGCAGGTCTACCTCTAAATGCAATTCTTCCTCTGCAGATAATTCAAAATGCTGCTGCGCAAGTTGTCAACCACTCAATTTTCACACACCACCCCACTGCTGCGTTTTCGTCACTGGCCCCCAGTTACTGGCCCCCCTCTTACCTCCAAGCTCCTTCTTTTACCTCCTCTTTACTCCTTGCATCGCACTGCGTTCCCTTAGGTCCACAAGCACCGCTCGACTGGTCCCACTATCCCCTAAGACGTAGGTCTGCCTCAAGACTTTTTTTTTCTGGCACTAAGATGGTGGAATAAACTTGCTATCAATGTCAGTAAACAGCCGAGTCACTTGCAGTCTTCAAAAGATGATTGGAGACCAACCTCTTGCTCAAACACCTAGCACATACATATAAAATCTCCAAAAAATATGTGTTGCTCTTAATTTACGCTGCTCTTTTTTAACAGTTTTTGTCGGTTGTTTTCTGTTTTCACTTTGTTTTCTGATCTAGCATACCAGTATTAAACAGTTCAATGATGAAACTCCAAGCACTTTTTATGTCACTCTGAATAAGAGAGTCTGCTTAATGATAAAGATGGACTTGTGATCTAGAGTCCATTCTGTTTGAAAAAACTGTTATAATTTAAGTTTTCTTGGTCTTTCTAATGCTAATTGTATAAGCATGTTATTTGCTTAAGAAACAGAAACAAGTCTTTTTAATGAAGGTTTATTTACCTTTATTATATTAACCTCTTCACTGGCACACTGATATTCCATTACACCGGTAGAATAGAAATCGACGCATCGGCCATATTCAATCAGTAGAAACAGGTGTAATGTAAAAATAGTCAGGCCACGTTTGGATTTTAGTTTGAAATGGTTTAGTGGCTGAGAATATGGCTTTTACATTTAAGTGGCTTTGGAACACCCGCACTTAGAGCATTTCAGACAGCAGAAATGGGTTTGATATCACCATTTACTTTAAAGCCAAAAACGTTTGTGGAGAAAAAAAAAAACACATTTCGAAGTATATATTGCCTCTAGAAAGCGCAGGAGGTGAGAACAAATGATACTGTCTACTTTTTTATATCAGCTTTCGATAACCACTCGTGGAGTGTGTCATGGCAAAGACATTCGTTGCTGGCATGGGCACCCCAACTGTAGTGCAACAAATTAAATTTTTTAGATTCTGGGAAAATTAGTTTAATTTAACACTTTGTGAGTAATTTTAGAGGAGTAATGGTTAATACTTACGTTTCAAATTGTTAATAATTTGCAAGCTTTGACTTGACGGAAATTTTTTAACGTTTTGTCACATTACAACCACAAATTTAAATGTATTTCATTGAGATTTATATGTAATAGACACAAAGTAGCACACCATTGTAAAGTGAAACGCAAATGTTATACGATTTTCAAAATTTTAAGCAAATATAAATCTGAAAAGTGTGCCGTGCATTTGTATTCAGGCCCCTGTTCTAAAAACAAATTGAGACTGGGAAGGAGATTCAACCTCCTCATACAGCCAGAGCTACAATGGAATGGTCTGGATCAAAAAATATTCATGTGTTAGAATGGCCCCGTCAAAGTCCAGACTTAAACCCTATTGGGCATCTGTGGCAAACACTTGAAAAGTGCTGTTAGCAGACGTAAAAATCGTAAAAATTTCAGTCTGTAGATATGCAAAGCTGGTAGAGACAAACCCCAAACGACTTGCAGCGAAAGGTGGCTCTATTTTTGTGAACAATGTATAATTTTTGTTCCACTTTACAATTCTGTGTTACTTCGTGTTGATATATATTATAAAAAAATCTCGATAAAAACATTTCAAGGCACTGTATAATCCCTTTATGCCCATTTTGGGTCCTAAGTAAACACTATGATTTAGAGAAAGGTCTAATGGAGATAAATAAAAGCAAATGCACTGTAGCATTATTATATCACTCAATCTTGATTGCAGGAGAGAAATAAACCTCTGATTAAATTATGCCACAAATGGCAGCTGCTACACCCCTACACTTCTCAATTAATAAAGTGAGTTCCCTATACATATCAAGATACTACCTGGCAGATTATGCCCTCTTACGTCTTTGTCATTTTTCACAGCAGAAAGCCAAGTCACGTCACTTCTCAGTGAGGTACAAGGAAAGCCTTATCAATCATCTGACAGAACACAGCACCATGCCAGGGAGATACCAGAACATTCCATTGGCACTCACATTAGGCTGCTTAACCGCAAAATAGCACATGAGCACTATTAATGCATCACTACAGGCTGATGTGAGTCATTTTATCAAGATATATTTTAATACTACTAAATCTAAATCTAAATTTAAATCTGGCTTCTCCTACTTGTGTCCAAACATTGTCCAACATGAGCTGTTCCTCTGATGTGCTCCTTCCTAATTCAGTTCAAATTAATCACAACCAAAGGGAATCTCAACATCTTCAGCACTGCTGCCTTTTCCTCAATGCCACTGTCTCTAACCCATATAACCAAGCTGCTCTTGACCACTGTCTTGTACACCTTGAACACCTTGCTGATAGGGCTGATAGAGATAGTGGAAATATTGGTAGAGGGATTTTAAAAAAAGAGCTGCCAGGCAGGAGGCAAAAAGGAAGGCCAAAGGTACATGGATGTGATAAATGGAGACTTAAAGTTAGTGGGTGTAAGTGAAGAGGATGCAGTGGATAGGGCTGAATGATTTGCTGTGGCAACAGGGGGGGTGTTCAGTGAAAAGAGAGGAAGATTTATTTTTAGAGCTGTGTGGATTGAGCTGTCAAAGATGTTTGCTAGAAAACATTAACCAGTTAACCAATGCACCTTGTGTGATGTTGAGATAAATGCATGTAATATAGTAAGTTTCCATTGTAATTGGCTTTTAAAAATAACTAACAAAATGTAATCTTATGCAAACGCCGATCTGAGAAATGACAAATTTAAGTACGTTAACATAAATAAATAAATGCCTTCAGCACTCTTGTAATTAGTCAAATATGTCAAATAAGTTGCTGCATGACCGACAAAAGCAAATAGTTCTACCATCTCAGTTCTGTAACTAATAATAGAACTGGTAAAAACAATTATCCGAAACAATGAATTCATTCAGGAATGACATCACAACCAGATGAGTGAGTTTCCAAACTAGGCTTTACAACTTGGAGTAACAGTGCAGAGATTCCAACAATATAATGGGTGCTGGAGAAACAGAACCTGTGATTGACTCACTTTTTGCAGGAGCCCGCAGATAAGCAGAGATCAGTTTTATAGAGTCGGCCTCCACACGCAGCACGTAGCTGTTGTTGCTCTCAAAGTCCAGGGGCTTAGCTGTGCTGATCACACCAGTCTGATTGTTTAGGCTAAATTGTCCTGTGGAAAAAGGTAATCACAATTAAGGTTTAGGGCCGTGAACACATCTAATAATTAATGTTGTTATAATAATTATGATAATAATAGGTGGCAACTAAATTCATAAAAAATTACACTATAAAGTATGTGCACACCAAACTGTCACACCTATACTATATAGATAAAATTATTAAAACACCTGACCATTACATCCACATGTGATTTTTAACATCCACATTTTGGAGCAATAGCATTTGAAGTTTTAGAACATTAGCCTTAGTGAGATCCTTAGTGAGGGCTGTGTGTATAAGACTTTAATCATAACACATAATGACATCATAAAGCCCAGAAGATTTGTGAAGGGAAACTATTAATGCTACAGCATATAAAAAAATTCGGACAATTGTGCGCTTCCGACTTTCTTGTCTGCTTCCAACTTCCAACAAACTTTTGGGTCTTAAAAAGTTTTTCTCAAAGTTGAAAGCACACCATTTAATTTAATTAAAAAATCTGAACAAATGATCTTTCAGCAAAAATTTGAGCCTCATGAACACATGGTTTGACAAGTTTGAAGTGGGTAAAATGATGAAAAGCTTCAGGACAAACTGAAACAAACACCACATGCTTCCTTACACAACATCAGAGCCAGATTGTTCTTTAGATACAAAAGGCCCGGTTTCTTACTGCTTGTACTGGAAGTGCTAAAAGCACAATATAGATTGTTTTGTTTGTTGTGTTTGATGGAAGTGTCAGAAAATGTAACAGCAAACAAAAAAAGTCTGACTAAAATTTCCCAAAGTATTACACCACTTCAATCCATGTTCTCCCTGACCCATTTGTCTCATACCTATATGAAAACTTTATTTATGTTTCAACTTTCTTCTTTCTAATTTTCTATAAAGCGACTTCTGGTGTGTCAGAGTATAAAAGTATAAAACGTACATTCTATTATTAGTCTTGGCCTCATGACATGACACAGTGTTCTGACATGAATAATTTAGGATGGGTTTTAGGGTCAAACCATGCTTTTGACCTTTTACGTATTTTTACAAAATGTACTGCATATTTATAGACATATTTATAGACATCGATATTTATAAATGTGCTTCTTTAGTCAAAAATCCTGTAGCTTGTGTGACACCATGATGGATTGAACATGTTTTGAATGAAAGACTATTCTGCATACAGTTGTATATAAGCTAATAAAAAAAGGTTATTTTTTTAATTCTATGCATCTAGAAGAGTCACAAACTAAATTTTTCCCCCAGGCAAACAATGCAAATAAGCTGATTTCAGTATTCAAATTAGCCCTGATACAGAATTTAATAAGTCAACATTTAATAAATTATGACTTCGAATGCAAGCCTGTCTTCCCCTGTTTAATTAGTCACAGCAATGTGTATAGTAGTTCTAGTTTATATTCCTAATCAGCTAATCACAAATTTCAGCAGCATGCTTCAGGGGCATAAAAATATGCAGTTCCTACAAAAACAGATTGGTGTACAACCTTAGATAATTTATTTAAGAAGTCATGCCAATTTGCAGTATGGTGCAATGCATTTCAAAAAGGCAACTGCGAAGTCGATTAAAAGTGTGTGCATATTTTTTTCTGAGAATTTTAAATCATTTTAAATAAAACTTAACGTAGACAAAAGCGAAATTTACTGTGGTGCTGAAGTAATTTCTTTTAAAGCAAGCTGCGTCAAAAACACTATGGAAACGCTTCTACATGACCCTTAAGTGTTTGTGTAATCAGTCCAATAGAAGAGCAACGCATCATGGATGCATCCAAAAATGCATGCAGCATTAGTGGTAGCACTTCAGGCAGGTACTCAGTTTTTGGTAACCCTGATTGAAAAAATTCTTTTAATGTTCAATACTGTAAAAGAGACAAACCATAAATCAAACATTGTATAAAATAACCAAATTATCACCATCAATATGGAAATGACCCATGCTTTTTCTACACAAACAGAGTTTTATTATGGTATTTGTCTGCTTATATAAATCGTAATAAATGTGCCAGAAACATAAAATAAGGTATAAAACTATGATTAATTTTCATAAAAATTTAAATGTATTATTTTTTTGTTGTCTCTGAAACTTAATAAATAGCAGACCTTTAAGATTTGTTTAACCCCTTTATTATGTCTGGATTTTGCCCCAGGCATAGCAAAGGCTTTCCTCCACCATAGACCTGTTTATGTTCCTGAAGTGCCCCAAACATGCCTTCTGTTCTTTAAACTTCTGGGACCAAGACCATGAAAGGCTGAACTTTTTATGCCCAGTTTGATCTCTGGGAACTTGTGACAAAGGTCACATCAGCTGTATGTGGTTATAGCCACCAAGCTGACAATAAGCAGGTGGGTGGTTGAAACAATCCCACTTACGTATGCGGCCTCTGGATAATTTCCCTGGGGGTTTCTCAGGAAGGCATTTGTGACACACCTCTGCACACACTTGTCCGCATTTTCAATCTGACCTTGCTTACTTCCCAGGCACTCAGTTTTTATTCTCCTGACTCCACAAACTCTGCACAGGGACCTCTTGCTATGGGACCTCCCATAGCATTTCTGATGCATTGAATATCCATTTCAATGCCCTGGCTAAAGGGGAAAGAAGTTCTCGCCTCGTCCATCATCTTTGATGCAGTGAAGTGGTCATGTCCCCTTAGCAGCAAAACACTTGCAGCAAAGCATGCTTCCACCTACATGTTTGAAAGTGGGGATGTTTTCTCAGGGTCATAGCATTCCTCCTTTTCCAAACACGATAAGTTGAGATGATGCCAAAGAGCTTGATTTTTGTCTTATTTGACCACAACACTGTCACAAAGTTTTTATCTGAATCATTTAAGATGTTCAGTAGCAAACATTAAACAGGTCTGTACCTTTGCTTTCTTCAGTAGGTAGACCCTTTGGGAGCAACAGGATTTCAGTCCTACAAGGTGTAGTGTGTTACCAATTGTTTTTATAGTAACTATGGTTTCACAGCTGCCTTGAGATAATTGATGAGATCCTACCATGATTGGTGAGATTTTTCATGGAGCCCCAGACAGAGGGAAATTCACAGTTACTTTGTGTTTCTTCTTCCTTTTGCAAATAATCGCACCAACACCAAGCTGCTTGGCGATAAGCTTGTAGCTTATTTTAAAACCGTGTATGGGTCTACAATCTTGACCCGGACATCCTTGGACAGCTATTTGGTCTTTGCCATGATAGAGAGTTTCTAATCTCAGCTCATTACCTGTATAAAAGACACATTGGAGCTGGAAATCTTACTCACTTACGTGACATCAACAACTTGTTACACTCATTAACATGCAAATCAATTTAGAACTTTTTTTAAATGCAAATTTTCAATGAAACTATTTTTTTTTTTTTGTTGTTAATCTGTTAGAATAAACCTACCATTGAAATTATAGACTGGTCATTTCTTTGTCAGTGGACAAAATTACAGAATCAGGAGGGAATTAAGTAATATTTTTTTTCTTACTGTATGTAATCTAGAAATGTTTGCTTTTAAAAACACAAAACAGAAACTTGATGTCTGAGGCTAAGACTAGGTTTAAACAGGAATCAAACTCCATCTCCCAAAATAGACCTCAGTGTACTAGGATGCCACTCAGAACTACACCACCACCCAGTAGATATGGCAGGCAACTTTCTCCCAAATGCCTAATTTTAATCACACACACGCGCACACACAGCACACACACACACATACCGGTTTTTCAATAACACACTTGAAAACATGTACAGTTTGTACCATACATCTTTTTTACTAATTAACCCTAGTTATTAATTTCATAGCAATATTACTTACATTTACAACATCTGGCAGACGCCCCTATCCAGAGCGACATACATTTATCTCTTTTATACAACTAATAGTAGCAACTTGGTGGTACTGGGAATCGAACCCTGATCTTTTATTAAGCAGTCCAACACCTTAACCACTGTGCCACCACTTCCCCTTACTTGACTGAAATGCTTTAAATAAGTAGTATTTAATATTAGCATTACTAGTATTTTCTAACAGAATATATTAGATAGACTACATTACTTTAATATAATTTATGGTCGAGATAAACATTGCAACCTAATAGCTAAAATGAAAAGCTATTGAGAAAAAACAAAACAAAATAAAGTATTCTAAGAAAGAGCAAGCATAATCTATCCTCTGATAGGTCTCATCTGTAACTAGGCATATAAATAGATTTAGCTGCATTCTATTAGTCTTGGTATAAAAGCCATTAACTGGTAATGCTCTGGGTAAAATTAGGATTTCTGATGTAAACATCAGGTGTTCTGGATGTCTCATCATTTATTAAAGATGATTTTCTCTTTTCCATGAGGTCGGTGTGCTAAACTTCTTAGACTCAGCAACCCTGAATGGGTCGGATGGCCTTATCTTGTCTTTTTTACAGCCACGACTGGCACTTTGATTAGTTGCACGCTCTGATTCTGATGAGAGTGAACCAAAACCAATTCTCTCTCATTTCTGACCAGCCCCCAATGTATTTTAATGTGATTCTCAATATAGCAGGCAATTTCACTGGAACCCACTGTGAGCATGGGCTGGTAATATGCTTCTGTCTCTCTCTTTTTCTCTCCCTTTTTTTCTTTCTCTATCTTCTTCTTCCTGTCTGTCTTACCTACTTCTTCCTTAACACAACATAAGCAATAAGAAACCATTTCAAAGCTTACTGTTTATGTTCTAGAGCTCTTAGCCACGCAACTAGCTTTTTACCTGAAATCTTTTTATTCTTGCTTTAATCTGTTTCACTTTTCAGCCTAATACATTACTTTTTGCTTCCCTTTTTCATGCAAGGTGCTCATAAAATACTGTTGTGCATGTATTACAGCCAGTATCTAGTTCTGCTCTCATCGTCTTATTGAAGGCTTAAAGTTAAGCCAGGCTTATACTGTGTAATTTTGGCCACGATTTGGTCATTTGAAGCAAATTTTATAGTCCTAAAATATTCCTAGAATCCTGCTCTAAAATCCATTATCTTTGATTGCTAGTTTGACAGGTTCACAGACAGCTAATTAATTGCTGTTGCATTTTTTTCCCTTCAATAAAATTTAGACACTTTCCTGCAGTGTGACTTCTCCTACAACGACCGTCAACTACTGGAAAATATGAAAACCAGTCATTTTTTAACGTGTCTTGACTGTTGTAAAGTTTGACATTATGACAACTGAGATCTTACAGTGTAACATCGAGCTCATGTTGGTAAGTCTGATAAGCAACAATCACAAAGGTCTATAGTGTGTGATCATTATTAGAAGGATTAAACTTATTGTTATAGGCTAGTTGTACTTGCTCTCTGATTGATAAGACACAAATCCTGTCTTTTGTGTGAGTAAAAGTTAGAACTCACCCCCTTCATTCCCTTCAATGATGGAGTAGACAATAGTCTGATTTAGAGCAGAAGCCATGATGACTCCAACCACCTTTCCTGGTGAAACATTTTCACTGACCGGTGGAAACCTGCACACACACATAGACAAATATATTATGACAGTTAAAAACAAAAATAATACAACAAAAATATATAATCATAATCTCTGTCTTGCTTAGAGGCCCAGCAGTGACAAATTAGTAGTGTTGGGATGTGAGCTTATCAACAGTCTATCAAACTTAATTAATATACTATCACTTTCCCACAGTCCTCCACAGTCCAACACCGGGCTACCACCTCCACCACCAAAGTAATGCTATGTTCACAGCTTTGGATGCAGACAGCATGTGCCATTAAAAAGCACTTGTCACCTCCTTTTACCCAAGCGTATAGTCATGGCTGCTAGTTGATGGCTGAGTGTTTGTCTTATGAAACAAGCTCAATTCATTTGGACTGTAAAAGCCCCCTTGATTCACATTGAGAGGCAAAGGAGGAAAAAACCCACACATGAGTAACTAATCAGCTACTGTGGTTAATAGAATCAGGGGAGTGCTCACTGTACCGGAGGTATTAAAATGCCAGTGAATTGAGCATGTGATGCATGAATGTCTCTTTACTAAAAAGATGCAGCTGTTTCAGTTTTAAGCAGCTGGCATAAAAAAATGAACTTTAAAAGGAAAATAATTCATGTCTAGGATTTATGGACTTGGGTTGTATTTTTATGTTAATTAGTCTTAAGGGTATTAGATTAACAAAATCTTATGAGCGAAATGTGACATCACTCATAGAAAAACACTAAAGGTAAACAAACGTATATATCATGTATTTAAAAAAAATAATAAAGAGAGACGATAGAAAAAAATATATATATTCATCATCAAAAAATAGGCCAGAATATATTCACAGTAATCATTATATTGCCCAGGAAAAGCCAACATACTGTTCTTTATCTTCTTTTTTTTTCCTTTTTACCTTTTCTATTAGTATTTTTATATTTATTAGTAGTACAAATGTATACATACATATTAAATATAATGTTTATAATTATTTATTATGTAATTTAATTAGTTTTTTTATTCATTATTACTGTTTGTACTATGTTTATGGTTCGCAGTTTTTTTATGTAAATCCAAAAACGTTAGCATAGATGCCAGTCCTATTTATTTACTTTTGGGAATAATTTAGAATAGCAATTCTCTAAATAAAAAGTTGGCATAAACAAGCCATTAAGAATGTTTAACTGTTCCTGCTATTGCATTATTTCTGCTAATATTTATATTCACATATAATAAATACAGTTCAAGCCGCAAACCACCTGGACTGTATTGGGAACCTAATTATACCCCAAGTCTTTGTAGCAGCTGACTAGAAAGATCATAGCAGTCGACTACACTTACTAGCAGCCGCACCTTGACCACTAGACAGCAACCACATTGGTTAGTGTATCAACACATGAACAGTACACAAGCATCAACCTGAATAACCATATCATTTACCCAGCGACTAAATTGCTAAGTATAGCAAAAAACAAAGTAATACTCTTGCAACCACATGGAAAACAACAGGTTTAGTTTACCAATAACATATACATACATATATATTACATATGTATATTATATAATATATTGTTTCTTTCTATATCAGCACTCTAGCAACTACCTGCAAGCCAAATTGAATCCAATAACAATAATTTTGCATAGTAACCAGACAGAAATTTAAGGTGTTGGAATCCTACAGAACTTACTGATTTACAGATTACTCAGATGGCATTGTTTATTTCGCAGATGACACCATGGTGGTAGGCCTGATCAGAGGTAACGATGAAACGGCCTACAGGGAGGAGATCCAGCACCTAGTAGCATGGTGTAATGACAATAACCAGGAAATTAATACTAAGAAGACAAAGATTGTGGATTTTAGGCAAGCTGGCAATCACACTCATAATTCAAATCACATCAACGGAGCAGCTGTTGAGTATGTACTTAGCTTCAAGTTCCTAGGAATCTACATCACTGGTATCTCATCTGGTCTTTAAACTCTTCTATCCTGATCAGAAAGGCACAACAGCGCCTATATTTTCTGAGGAGACTTAAAAAGTCCCGTCTATGCTACAGGATACTAAAGAACTTTTACCGCTGTACCATTAAGAGCATTTTCACAAACTGTATCTCAGTGTGGTACAGTAGCTGCACTGCTTCGGACCATACAGCCCTTCAGAGGGTGGTAAAAACCGCCCAACGAATCATTGGCACTTAGCTACCCACCTTGGAGAACATACACAAGAAACGCTGTCTGCAAAGGGCAAGCGGCATAATCAAAGATCCCTCTTACCCCAACCACGGACTGTTTACGCTTCTCCCATCAGGCAGATGCTACAGATGGCTTAGAGACTAAAAAACAGCTTTTTTTCTGCGTCTGTTTCTGCACTGAACAGTTGATTATACAGTGTTAACAATCACTATTGCACTGCCACTTTCTGTACTTTGCATTACTTTATCATTATGCATCTTTGCATCATCCATAACTATCTATTGTTACACTTCTGTATATTCTATCCCTATTTACTCTGTGTATACTGTATCATACAACCATAACTATCCCTCGTTAAACTTCTGTATTTTCCATTCATATTTACTCTGTATATACTCTATCATACAAACACTCGTATGTATATATTCATTATGTCTTTCCTTTCACAGCTATAACTGTATCATACTATGTACCCTTATAGATACCATATATATGGTATATATGGTACCCTTATAGATACCATATGTACATACTACTGCACCTTCTTTACATTATTTACCCACCTCGTTAATTATCAACTTCATCGCCGATGTATTACACTGCTATTTATTGTAAATAAGCCACTTATGCACTTCTGGTTAGATGCTAACTGCATTTCTTTGCCTCTGTACATGTACCTTGCACAATGACAATAAAGTCTCTAATCTAATCTAATCTAATCTAATCTAATCTAATCTAATCTAATATTCCTTCAACAAAAATTTTAGCCTGTGTGGCCTCCCACTGAATGTGCTGTTTCTATAGAAACAATAACACACTGAACCAACACAGTAATACAATAGCATTTATGTTATGCATATGATGAAAAGAAAATGATTCCACAACCCCTGATTTAACAATAAATAAAAAAATACTAATCAATAAATATAAACTTGACAACAGTAAATCATTAAACCTTTCCTTATCCACACCCTGTAATGACTAGCTTGCCTGCAGCGCTTTCGTTGCCACTTCCTGTTTGGCTAGTTTTATAACCGTTTAGCCATGCTACATAGTAAGCGTTCTATGTCTATAAATGTCTGCCCAATTTACATTCACAATTCCTTGTTTAGCGTTTTTGATATGTTTGCTAAGTTTCACTCTTTGCAAAATTGATCCTTCTTTCTTGGAAAGAAATATTTCTTGGAAGACTTACAGAATAAAAAAAAAAAAAAAAAAAAAAAATATATATATATATATATATATATATATATATATATATATATATATATATATATATATATATATTATAGTTATATAGGCCAAAATAAACAAGTTTAAAATTAGACTTCTTGTTTAGATGGATTGTTACTTGTACAAAAGTGATTTTATTTTTACATAAGGCATGTCTGCACATAAAACATCTCTGTCTGTTCTGTAAAGTTTGCACATTCTAAACTACATTCAACATTATTGCACATCATGCACATATTATATGTAAGGGAACTGTATTTACATACAGTACCTCTAATATTTATTTTAATATTTTTATTGATTTTTGTATTTTTGGTTTCTAAATTTAGTTATTAAGTTTACGATAGCTGTAATGTGCATATTAAGGCTTTAAGCACTGAATATAAAATGAAATTCTTGAGCGACTGTATTGTGTATATTGTGTATGTGATATACAATATGAATATACTTAAATATTTCCTATACATATGACAATAAACTTGAATCTAAATCCTACCATTCGCAAATATGACAGTTACGTTTGTTTCTCACAGCCCTTAACATAAAAAAATTTACCTCTTTTGAAAATCTTTCTTTAAAATATTACTTTCAACCAGCAGATATACAATTCAAGCCATTAACCCACACTAAATCCTCCTGATCAGAATACAGCCTAGAAAAATACCTCCCCCTTTATAAAACGCCATCTTGCTTGTTAATGTTGGTCCTGAACAAACCTACAGAGACATTTGTTCTTTTCAAGGTACTTCTGTAGGTAATACATTCAAGCTGCTGTTATTCCAGGCCAGCAGATGACAGAAGCTCTCAGTAGCTTCTTCACCTCTTGTAATCTCTTTTTAAGCACTCCCTGACCACACACACACCGACACACACTCGCACACTCCATCTGTCTTCTCACTAGGCTCCTCTTGGCCTGCCTGCACTGCTCATGTATGCTGTGTTGGCCCAGATAAGAGTGTGTATTCCTGGCTTGCTCTTGGTGTGCTAGCAGAGCTCCAATGACCATTCCACTTTACATACATACGCATTTAAGTGTATAATGAGGTCCCCTGAGGTTGGCCTGCCTTTGATTTCCGCTGCTGATCCTCTGGACTCTGTTATAACAAACTAAACCCTAACGACCAGCTGACTATTTAGAAATCAATGTCCTCATTTTTTAGGTGAAATTTTGCAATATTTACTCAGTGGCAGGTTTGAGTGCACAGGTGGGAATGAAAATAAGTGGTAGGGTAAATACACTCTGAACAAAACATTTAATAGACTAGTACTGCATGTAATAGAAAATTGGTGGTAAGTCACGTTGTACAAATTCTAAATGTTTAACCTCTATGTAAAATTTAAAATAAAAAAAAACTTTCTAGCTAAGTGTACATTTCAAAATAGACATTTGGCAAAATTCCACAATACTCCCACGGCATCATTATTAAAAGAGAAGAAAGCTTGCTTACCAAGTTTAAACAAATCATATTCTTAAAGCAAGCCTGATATATCAAAGAAGAGTTAGAAATCTTTATGTCTGTTGGGATAACCTTTAACAGAACTTTAGTGTTCAAAGATAATGGCTTCAAAAATAGGTTCAGTAGATATCAGCATTAACTTTCAAGAGAGAAATATTAGCGTACAAAAATTACAAATGGTCCTTTTTTGCCTAATTATTTGTAAAATTTCTACAAATTTTACAAATAAGATAAAATTTCTAAAGATTATCTACAAATTTCTAATGTATTTAAACAAACTAATAAAATACATGCATAAAAAGAAATCTCTGTATCTCTGGTGTGTAAAGATGACAGTAAGGTTCTTCTATGTTGTTTATGCAGTGCAATGCTTAAAATCATGCAGATACAACCAGCAGCTTCAGCTCACATAAACCAACCAGTTTTTAATATCTATATAACTGCTGATCTCTTAGGATTTTCACACGCAGTAGTCTCTATGTTTGTCGTAGTATTGTGCAATAATAAAGCATTCACTAAGTGGCAGATCTGCTGACAGAAAAGCCTTGTTAATGAAAGAAGCCAACAGAAACTGCCAGACATATTTAATCTGACACAAAAGCCACAATAACCTATTCACCACTATGTGCAATTGTTGCAGATGATCCTATCAGAAAACTGACTCCACAATGGTCACAGACTCACTAGAACAAAAAACTTACAATTTTTTTTTTTTAAAAACCCAGCTTACAATTGTCTAACAACGAGCTCAGAGTTTTGTAGCCTTTCGTATGTGGTAGAACAGAAGATCTACCAGAAATATGTGGGCCTCATACAAACAAGTGGGAAGTCGTATTGCAGTGGTTAAGATGTTGGACCGCTAATTACCAGATCCGGGTTCGAATCCCAGCACCACCAAGCCACTGTTGGGCCCCTGATTAATGCTCTTTACCCCTTAGTTGCTCAGTCTGCCAAATGCTGTAAAAGTCTGTTTAGCGCTATTTTGCGAGCCTAGGGGGGAAAAGAAAACACCCCTCCACGTGTTAGAATGTTTTTTCTAAAGTGGTTAAAGCTAAACATATATTTTGAACTTGTTGCATAATTGTATAATACACATTTTTTTCATCTGATTTTTACCCAAAAGATGATAGTGATGCAATATATCATTGTGATATATCACTGAGAACGCTGACTTCGACAAACTAATAAAACACATAATGCTTTCAAATGAAGTTCATTTTTATATATTCTGGTGTTGGATTTTCTGCATAAAAATAGACAATTTTGACTTGTCAATATTCACTCCATTTTGCTGAACCACTTTCAGTTTCAACTTTTCAGAAACCCCAGGCTTTGTTTTCTTGGCATGTAATAAACAAAAACAACTCGCTAGCATTCAAGCACAAAATAAGAACATAAGTTATTTAATGAAATCCAGAGTAGCTGACTGATAGCAATTTGGCTTAAATATGTAATAGTTTTTTTTAAACAAATGGATCTATCTGACTGTGCCAGACACATGCACTTTGGAAGTGGAAAATGCACTTTCAATTATTTAAATTGAAGCTGAAGTGCCTGTTTTTATATCCTCAGTGCGTGGAGATGGCCTCTGATCCAACAACTCAAGAATATGAAAGGAAAAGTTAAGTCAAAACATGCCATCAATGATAATCCTGACTAAAACCTGTCAGTTCCACCTCACACCACAAAAGATTAGATTTTCCTGTTTCTTTAATTCTTTAATCAAAAAAACATTATAGTAAAGAAGTGTTGGGTTACTGTGCACATTATTCTTTTTATTCAAAAGCTTCAAAAATTAGCCTGATAGTTAGGGATCAACAATAAGTAAAGATATAGTTAGTAGCCTTCTATGTAGTCTTTTCTGTTATACTCCAATTATCTATTGTTTATACCTGCTTTTTCCTAATCGGGGTCACAATGATGGAGTCGGTTGGAGTCTATCCCAGCTGTCTTTGAAACGTTAAAGGCAGGGGTACACCTTGCACAGGTCCAGACACACATTTAACATACGGGCGGGGAAAACATGCAAACTCCAAACAGAAAGACCCTTGCCTGGGATTACAAACCTGGGACCTTCTTGCTGTGAGGCAACCGTGCTAACCACTAAACCACTTACTCTAAACCAGAGTAAGTACCGATGGAATATACAGACGTGTAGGGATAGATAGTCATGCATGTATGAAACAGTAAATACATATAAGGAAGTGTATGTCAATATAAATGCATTTAACTGTCTAACTTATTCATTACAACTGATAACACAAGTTAGCTAACTTTGTTTTTTTTTTTGGAGACCACACTTTTTTAACTTACCCTATGGTTTGGCTTTAAATTCTGTACTTTTCCAATCCCTTGCAGCCATGGATAATGTCCCTATGTACTGTATACACTTAATGGACACAGCTATTGGGACACTCTACTATCACCTCCATAAGTTTTTTTTTTTAACACCTTATTTGAGATTTTGTTTAACTTCCATTTCTATAACAACATCCACACTTTTGGAAAACTTTTCCACTGGATGTTGGAGCATCACTGTCACAATAGTGACGAAGAATGCCGCTATTGAGAACATGTATACGTCTATCTGAATGCCTGTGGAACTACTAATAAGGATCTAACTAATGGAGTTTGCAAATAAAGCTAAAGGTGGACCATAGGATGGTTTATGCCTTTTCTCTGCTTTTGCCTGCTAACTCTAGTGCTGTGTTCAAGATCTTGCTTAGCAGCTTCTGATATAGCATATGGCATCCTGATTGCTGATTTTATCCCCATCCACCTCTATCCTCTGCCTAAGAGAGGCTTGTTGAGGTTATAACTCATGCTGTGCCCAAATTAAATATTGATTGAACAGGAAGTGCTTCCCAGTAAACTAGACAAATGCTTCCTACAGTTTAGATTACAAACTTCGTACCAGGGCTTAGAATTTTTTTCTTATATCCAAACTGGTGTCTCAAAATCATGAAACAGTCCTTTCTTTTCTTCTCCTGCATATTTAGCCTCAGAACTGTAAATTAATGCTCTATTTTGGGATTATGTGTAAATGGCAAAAGGAACAAAGTCGAAGAGGTGCTAGCATGCTATCTTTTCCTGCAAAGTAAGTCATTCCTTAATGCCCCAACACCGCCCACTAAGCCATGCAAAACCACTTCTTCCATGTTGGGCAAAGCTTACATGGCAGCAGGTCAGGCTGTCTTTACACAATGGCTGTTTTGCAAGAGTACCCAGCTGGCCTGCTAAGAGACCTGAAGGCAGAAAGGTAGAACCTGACCTATGTTCTGCCACTAATCTTTCTCTTAGTGCCACCAAAGAAATGGCTTGCACCACTGGCCATTTTATGGCAGCACATAGAGACATTTATGACAGAACTTGTCTAACATCAATGCATGGTATAAGGTACTGCTTCTTGATGCCCCACTGTCTCCTTCTGGCTTTTAAGACAATGTGGTGAGCTCAGACGTCAAAAGTATCTGGGATGCTTAGAGACTGGCAGATATTTTTCTGAGATTTATTCCACAATGTCACAGGGGGTGATGCCAGAAAGCAGCCCCAGCCATCAGCCTTGAGATCCTTTCAGCAGTAACAATAACCACTGGGACCTGCAAACAAAAGAATGAGTGTACAAAAACCTGTCTGGTCCTCACTAGCAGAGGTTTAATGGAATGTTGCCTACTGTGTTGCACAGGGGAATTGCAATGCTGGAACCTTTTTGTAGGCATTTTAGTTTAAGTGAAGAAATAGTAATCCTACAACATACAAAGACACACTTATGTGGGTGTGCTGATAGGAGGCCATATATCATACATAGATCTTCCATAACAATGGACTTGATTAAAAGTAAGTTTTACTTTTTTATCCTCTCTATCCAATGTCTGACATCTCATTCTCTCACCTTTACTTCACACCAGTGATCCAGCAGGTGAAGTTAACAGCCTTGCTGTCTCCTCTGTAGTGCACATCAGCTCGAAAGCCACCTGCTGTGAAAACTTAGCACGCCTCAAAAGCAAGCCAGGGTTGCTCCATGGCAATCCGTGCTGACCCCTTTTAAATAAAAAAGACCCTTTTCAGCTTTGCTGAAAGTTCGAGTGGCAGATTACGCGCTGACCTTTTTAAAACCGTTTGCAATCAGGGCGCTGGCAACCAGGAGCCACACTGCGATTGTCCTTTTCAAACAAGAGCAAAAGGGCAAGCTGCATTTTGGTTAACTTGGTGGGGTAGAAGTGGTCATTCAGCGAAATGCCCTCCGCCATTCAAAAATAATTTCCACTCTACGAGAACATATTAATTCCAAGGGTGTTGTGTATTATAGTTCACCTGTTGAGCCTGTGAGAACGCGAACTCCAGCTGCTGCTTTACAAATCTCCTTTCCTAGCAATTTATCACTTTAACAAAGCTATTTTGACGCCTTTTCGACTTAAGAAAGGTGTTCTATCACCGCATATGTGAGTGCAGCGTAATCAATTAGAAAATTGTCTGGGGAAGATACAAGAGAAGATTAGATTTATAAAAGTGGAAAATGAAAGGGTCTGTGAGTTAAAAAAAACCCCAAAAGCACTCATAGCAGATAAATACCTTCTGGTAAAGCTTCTTGCAAACTGGTGTTCACCTCATTTGCATACATAGCTGTCTTGTAGATGTTTACTAATCAAGCTGTAGAGCAGCCTATAAAGCCTAATGAATATTTTATAAGCAGCCCTTGTCCTGCCAATGAAAAAGAGTGCACGGGAAATCATCTGTGATTCTGCCATACATGGATTAAAGTAGAAGAAGTCATTAAGATGATTAATCGGTTTTACGCCTCTGACTCGCTTGTTCTCTTTAGGCTCTTGTAGGGGTGTCAGCTCATCAAAGTCTTTTAAGAAAAACAATCAACACTCTCATCTACACGAAGAAATAAACAACAGTGCACAGCAAAGGATGGGACGGTACATGCCATAAAACATTGCACACATAAAGAGAGGGATTATATGGCAGTCGAAAAAGCCATTATCGAGACCACAATTATGGTGATAAAAATTGATGTTAAATATTGTGTATGCTTGCATTTTAAAAATTATTGGTCGGGGCAGAGGTTGTTCTGAGACCATGGCTAATGGAAACTCAAGAAAAAAGTCTCAATGCAAAAAATGTACTGATATAAAATAAATTATAATAAAACAAAAAAAAGCATTCAAACTTATCAAAAATGACATGGTATTGTACATTTAGAGATATTAAACACACAAACAAGCACATTTATACATACACACAAAAGCAATCAATGTCTCACTGATTTACTAATTCTAACAACACATCAATATATAAATTATTTAAAGTCATCTGCTTGAAAACACAAACAGCAAAACACTCAACTGTGCATATGACAGACTTACCAAATGCTTCCGTAATGTTTTAACTGTTTTGCTTGTTTGGTTTTTTGCATAAAACCCTGTCTGCCAAGACACTACTATCCAGACTGGTTTTTAAAAAATATAGATTATTATTTTCTAAGGCAGATTTTAACTTATCAATTTTGATTTCAATAATAATTACATTATCACATTGTCACACTGGATGGCATAATCTAAATTTAACTGTAACCTGTATTAGATTGTTCAAGAATGTTTTCTGTATATTAACTATTATAATTAACATTTTCTAAAGCTGCAATTAAAAAAACATTGTTAATCATTTTTCAATTAAGCATCATGATCCAATTTAACTGAAAATTATAAATGTATTTTGTAACTGTAGCCTTATTCTGTGCTATACTCATTTTGGTAGCTTTTATTAACTTGTAATGTCTGATACATGGAAAATAGTTGCTTAGAGGTTAACGGTGTTGGACTACCGATCAGGAGTGTGTGGGTTTAATTTCCAGCACTAACTGATAATGAGCTGTATTGGGCAGTGGTGCTGAGTTGTTGATTGGAGGACCAGGAAGATCTGGGTGCAAGCCCCACCACCGCAAGTCAGCCACTGTTGGGTCTTTGAGCAAGACCCTTAACCCTGCACTCTGACCCAACCTTCTGAGATGGGATATGTGAAGGAACAAATTTCACTGTGTTGTAAAAGTGTATGTGACAAATAAAGACATTTATAGGCACACAGATAAAATCAATTAAGGTACAGGCAGCTAAGTCTTCTGTTTATCCCCACTTACCTCTACACCATGACAAACACTTTAGCAGCTCGCTAACCTGACTGTGATGTGCATATGTGCTACAATACTGTGCTGCATGACATCTGAGCTTGCACAAAATAGAATCTCATTACCTCCTGACCCAACCTGATATTTTTTTTTCCTTTTTTTTTTTGACAGGAAAAGCTGTGTGCAGAAAACACAAACCTTTAACAATGTTTTTATAAAAATATAAATGACATTGATACATATTTATAGTCAAATAGTCAAAACATTGCTTTAAAATATAAATAACTCCCTGCTCGCAAAATATGTGGTTTCTTGATTTACTTCGTCCTCACGCTGATCTCTCTCCTGTCACCTGATCAATGTCGATATCAGAAACTAAAAAATGACATTTATAGCTCTAGAGTGTCATACAATTTAAAAACCTTTCGCCTTTTCACTTGACAGAGGCCGTCCTTACAATTCAATCGACATCAACTGCTGTAAGACGTGGAAGTTGAAAGCAGCAAGTTCAAAAAGTAATGCTGATAGCGGCAATTGTACGGTAGGTAAAAACTGCTTCTGACACGCCGTATGTTGTGTATCTGCTTAAATGAGTTGTGTCACTAACTGGATGTGTGCAATTTTATCTAGGAATTAACTATCCAGGGAAAATCATCCACAATCAAAAATTCTGTGACTTTAAATGGTTTAATTAGAGGTACTCATGAGACCTGACCCTCAAAACTACGTCCTGTTCCTTTGCAGGCGTTTTTAAAAATATAATGCACCTTTAAGGCAGGATTTAAACACACTATTACTTAAAAAATTCCATCCAATGACGGTTTTGTACTGTAGCTGCAGCATAGAAATGTATCTATTTAAGCTAACAAAAAGGTCACATGCTCTCAAACCCTCCACAGTGATACTGTTTAGATCAGCATCTCCTAACCTATGTTGAACTTTCGAGTGAATAGGTTGAAGCAGTACAACACAATGCTAGATAAAAACAGAAACATAAGGTCATGTGTTGGAATGATATGGTAATTGGAATATTGATTTTTGCTGTGACATCTTGACAGGCTTTGAGATAACAGAAGCAGACTTTAGTGGTAACGACAGAAATCTAAATTTATCCTGCTTTATGTAAGAGGAAGTGTAATCATCTATTCTGAATTCTGAAATAGTTGGGATGTTTTTTAAGTTTAAACAAAATGAAAACAACTCTAAGGTTATGCATGTACCTTGGTTCCCAGATAGAACGAATCATGCCAATTGGAAAACAGAACGTCAAATGCATGTCACATCACGGGCAGGAAGGGTGACGTCATCGACCCGGAAATGCGAGCATCCAGCTAAGGTAAGCTTTCAGCGGCCTAAAGCAAGGACAGGAATGCCAGTGACAAATAATAGAGGGTCGCAGCATCGCATGACTCGTCATCTGACCACAGGCCCAGACATAGTACAGGGTCGGAGGGCACAGTAGCACCCGGCTGTCAGATGGCTTCATTGCAGCGGCCAGCTTTGTGCACACTGCTTGGATACACGTAGCAGTGCTTTAATGAGCCTTAACGTGTCATACTGTCAGGGCGGTATTAAAGTGAGGGTGACTGGTAAACAGACCCGGTGAGTACTTGCTGTTGGAGTCGTCTGTAGCACCATGTAAGCCAGCGTTTGCCATTCGATGCTGAAACGGTAAGATGGAGTGGGGGTTCTTGACACAACCAGGTCTCCACAAGTACACATTGTCAGGGTCACCACCACATAGTGTTTATTATTGTCCGGTATATGACATCGTAAGACAATATAGAGGTAGACATTCAAATCTCATACAGCCCTATGGGTCTGCCGAGCCTTTTCCGTGGAGGCCCCCGGACGACCAGGCCTCCGTTAGGGAGGCATGTGTGCTGTCAGGGTCCATCCCCAAAATCACATGGATCATCGTCCAGTGCACCACACTAATAGGATGTCATATTAGCTGGAGACGCCATGTCCAGTTGATACAATTAGGAGGGTGTAAAGACCACCTCGCTGCATACACGAATATACACAACATTTTTCTTTCTTTATTTTCTGGTTGCTAGTTATAAGGAAGCTCCAGAACCGAGCTTGACAGGACAGATTTCATACAGCCGTAATTTTCAATGTATAATGCATGTGTGGCCTCCTGCTTTGGATAGAGTGCAGTGTCTGATCACATTGTGTTTGTTATTTGTTTTGATGAGAGGCAGTTTAATGACATCATGCTGACAGACCTCATTAGTGGTGAGCTTTAGAATGTGTGAAGCAATATAAAAGTAATAAAGTAGGAAAAATTAATTATTATTATTAGAATCATTATTAGCAGTACAGTGTTCTTAGCAGTATTCTTTTAAAAATAAAACACAAACGTATCATAAAATATTGCATAATACATTAGACAATTGGTTTTACATTATTACTAAAACAACAACATAAATAAAAGAAAAAAAACGCTTTTTAAACTGACTAAAATTTTGACACAACCAGTCCAACCGCACATCACTCTGCAATCATAAAATGAGGTTATCTTCTCTGTGTTAAAAGTGTATCCCTGGCTACTAAACCCAATCGGTGTCACGCTTATGTAAGCCACACAAAGATTTTTTTTTTTTTTTTTTTTTTTTTACCTCAGTAACCTTGATAAATATTTCACCGCAATGCTGTTCAACTATATAACAATAATTGCCTCCTGGGGGGCAAGTGGAAGTGGCTATAGCAAGCATGTAGTTAAAAGTATTTGTCTTCTTCCTTTATAAATGGAACATATCAAATTATTATTATCATTATGCAAACTTCATAGTTAAATTAAGACATTATACATTATTTAAATTTTGTGTTAGAATAAGATATTAATTAGAACAGTTTTTTTAGACGTTATCAAAAAATATTATATTTATGACCTCCTAACTTTAGCCGTGTCTAAAGGTGCTTGAACGACCCTTTAATATGCTAACAAGGATTACCACAAAGGATTTTGTCAGAACATATCAATAACATAAATTAACAAGCTAATGACAAAGTTTAGGTTGCCACATGCTGAACAGTGGCTCTATGCATAATAATAATAATAATGATAGTAATAATAATAATACAAGTTCTGCACTGTAGCATAAGGGTCCATCTTAGCCTAAAGGCCCTCATTGCTTCAGTTAGCCTTGGCTGTGGAGTATATGAGGAGCATGAGCTAAACTTACACTGGAAGCAGGATGCATGGCTAATTGGTGCCTTACTGCTCTGGACGCACCAACTCGTAACAGATGACATTTTGAAAACTGTGTTAATTTGCTTCACCGAAAAGTGCAACATGGCATAACAGCCTGTGATAGAGTATTAAAGGCTACTGCACTCTAATTAACACAACAAAAGTTGAACACTTTTTACAATAATATATATATATATATATAAAACACTCACAGTTTATGGCCAAAATTGTCTGGCAACATTTTAGCACACTCAAAATAAGTGTGTTCTTTAATCTAGCTTTTTACCTTTCATAGCTGGTGCAGTACAACTCAAAACTTATACTAATTAACTCAAACCTAATATTATATGCTAACAATAACTAACATAATCCAAATAAATCTATACTAGCACAAAGTACTATAAACTGTCCTATCCAAATGTTGTAGCATTACATTCAGGGGTGTGCAATATGACGATCAGGATTGATTAAAATGTCCTACATGATTCACTTTTCAAGAAAACCTCTGTGTACCGTGCAGTCGCACATGTTTTATTAGTGCGGTTCTATAACTTTCAGCAACATTCCAAAGTAGGCAACATATTTAGAAACATGCTATTTGACGGCGTGTTAACAGTTGACAGCAGTGTTCCAAGACCGGTCTGATTTTTGATACTTCAAACATGTGATTCAATTCATTTTACTTATTAATCAATAAAGTGTTACTTAGACACACATGCACAAAATTGTTGGTACTGTTTCACCGAAATAACTGACAAAAGTAATAATAAATAAAAATTAGGGTACCCCTACAAAAGATCATTTAAAAATAATTTGACCATAGGCGCATGTTAAACTAAGGTGTGTCCTTTAATTAGCATTACAGGTGTCTTTAAGCTTGTAATCAGTCAGTCTGACTATTTAAAAGATAACAGGTAGTCACTGTGCTGTTTGGTGACATGGTGTCTACCACACTGAACATGAACCACAGAAAGCAAAGGAGAGACTTGTCTTAGGAGATTAGAAAGAAAATCATAGACGAGCATGTTAAAGTTAAAGCCTATAAGACCATCTCCAAGCAGCTTGATGTTTCTTCGACTACAGTTGAACATATTATTCAGAAGTTTAAGGTCCACTGGACGTGGCCGCAGGAGAAAAATTAATGACAAATTAAAGAGACAGATGAAACAAATGGTAATCAAAGAGCCCAGAACAACCCAAAGACATTAGAGGTGAACTCCCAAGTGAAGGTAAATCAGTGTCAGATCGAACCGTCCATCACCGTCACTTCATGAGCGACGGCAAAGGAAGAGACCACTGTGGAAAGCAAAGCTTAAAAAAAGCCAGACTGGAATTTGCCACAATGCATATCAACAAGCCATAAAGCTTCTGGGAGAATGCCCTTTAGACAGATGAGCCAAAACTGAAGCTTTTGTGTAGTTTTGTGTTGTTTTCTGTAGCACTGTGGTCCTGAAGAAACATTGTCTCATTTCACCATGTACTGGGTCTGCTACATATGGTTGAAATGACAATAAAGCTCATTGACTTGACTTAAACATTTTAAGGATGAACTGCGGCACCGACTGCACCCCAAACATCCTTACCAAACATACACTAATTCTATTGTGGCCAAATAGACAAATTAAAATCAGTTTATTTTACAAAAAAACACATTTGGATGTGATTGTCAAGTGTCTCAATTCTCATTGTTTATTAGTGTTTTTTCATGATCACAGAATGTAGAGACAGCCACCATACACAATTTTGGCTCAGGAAAGAGTTTAAAACCCCTCCTTTGGTTAAAAATAATCTACTTGCAACCGCGTGGCAATCGTTAAACGCTCATATTCATCACATCAAGCCTCAAGACCATGGCAGGTTTATCTCCGGTATATTCAAGCACCAGGAGTGGAAGGATTGAGAAGAAAAAGATGTATGTAAGCATCCAAGGTGGTAAGCAGAAAAATAAGACACCGATTGCTGTGATCGTCAAAATGACAAACTCTGAAGTTTCAAGGTGCCCGAGTGGTGATTTAGCGCAAGTTGCTTTAGCTTCATTAAGCGGGTTTATGGGATGAGCTGCGCTACAAAATGCACAGGCTGCCACTTGTAAAAGATGAAAGCGGTGAAAGTGCCACAAGCTAAATCCTCTTATCAGACAGTATTTTGTGTTAAAGAAAAATCACCATTTATAAAGAAAAATATGCTGCACATTGAGCAAACTTTTGTTTTTTCAGTAAGGGTGAGATTAAACTTCTTGTCGATCACGTAATTAAAAAAAGGAACAAAGCAACAAAACGACTAAACAAACTGTCTATTTTTTTAAGTCTGGTACAACATGTAAATGTTTTTTTTCTCACAGGCCACAGTAGGAATTTCCACTATGTTTTTAGAAGTTTTATTATGTCTAATTATCTTTGTATTGAATAACAATCAGCTGCCAAGTCTGAACAACACAAAAGTTGTTTTTATTCACAACTAAAAAAAAAAAAAAAAATTCTCATACTCAATATTTTGACTTGCATCTTCGCAAGTGAAAATAAATTATTAGCAATGTAACAGCACCTGGAGTGACTTAATTATGAAAAGAAATTTTGAAAACAGTGTGAATTATGGAGGCTTAAAAGAAACTGGTTTGAAATGAATGTAGACAGGCGAAAAACATTTTCTTTACTGTACCCAAAATGTGGTTATATTTACCAAAAATTCCAGCAATATCAGTACGATCACCAATTCAGAGTTGACCAAACAATAAGAATAAAAGAGAGTAATGAAAAGGTCAAAATGATGATGACCGAACACACCCTGTGATTGGTGATGAATGTGTAATTAAAAACTGGGTAATGTCATTAGCAGTTTGGTGACTGTGAGTGAAGAAGTGCAGGTTGTGTTCTCGGTAGTGGATTCTGGTATACGCAGGTTTGTAAATATTTGAATCAATCCAAAGTGTAACGACTATCAGTTAGACGTTTTCAGCAAGCAGACCCACTCGTCAGCCGTGTGTAAGCCTGTGCTCGCTCTCCCCTCAAAACTATCTTACAACAGCAATAAAAGATTGTGTCATAAGGAAACCTGACAAAATAGAAAACCTGGTAAAAAAAGCTTACGGATTGCACACAGAACATACACAAAGTTGACTCACGCTAGACTGGTTATTCATTGACAAAACTCAGAATTAAACCTGGATTTATAGTGTTGGCACAGCATTAAAATAAGACGGTGTGGCAAATGGAGCTGATTTATATGGCAGCTTTCGGGAATTAACAAAAATAATTAAATAAAATAACATTTATACATTTCTATTCAATCTGCTTAATCTTTTAGCAGCCGGATGGCAGCTGAGCCACAGCACACACCAAAGCATTGTCTTATTTTTATCTTCAATTGCAACCTATTTTTATTTAATTGGGTGTTTCATTTGACTAAAATGGCCCATCACTAAAAATAAAAAACACTAAACAATCTATAAAGACACAATTATAGATTTTCTAATATCAGATTCACACAAATTTGCATATACACAAAAAAACAAACCCTAGTGACATCTCAAAACTTAAGCTAAATATGTGCTTACTTTGCACTTTTGACATTTTTGCTGGCGATCTATTTAATTTTAGGTCATGACTACTTAAATGTCTATACGGTCAAACTTTTATTATTCAAACTATTAATTTTCTTCGCCACACTTTTAAATTCCAGTATGTTTAGTTGTGCAAGCCTTTAGAGCATCTCCGTGCAGACCATACACCACAGACCATACCTTTGGTCTATACACCTGGTGTCTGAGCAAATATTCAATTTAATTACTGGTTCAAACTGGAGCCGTTTTAATGAATTTATCTTGGAAATATCGAAAAATAAAAACCAGCTTCTGGTTCAGACATGGAAAAAATCCACTGATGAAACAAGTTTCAACTAAATGTCATATACAAACATTCCTTGTTACTTTTATTTTAAATCAATAAAAGCCATTTTGCCAGGCTATTTCTCAAGCATTTTATTTGCTTTATTTGCCAAAAGAACTGAATTGATTACCCTTGGTGTCAAATATATTAAACATTTAATCTAATAAAGTAGCCATAATGCATTCAAGAAAAGTGCACTCTGCCCTTCGAGAAAACAATATTGTGAATATAGTACATTCACACTCTTTGCCTTGAAGCCATCATCCATATTCATAAACTTTTATTATAAAAGCTTCACTGACAGGTTCACATCGTTTCAAGTCCCATTTCTTAACGTAGCTCTTTATCCAGTCTAGGCTACGAGCAGCACAGCTCGTTAAACCTGACAGCATCAAATCTGGAATGAGAAAACTTTTATCATACCAACATTCTACTAGCAAACAATATTTGCTTCCATTCCAGTGTCCAAACTCTCATAACTGCCTACCACTTTAGTGCGTTTGATTATTTGAATTTTTGACAGATAGCTAGTCAGTAGGTCCTAATCTGCAAGCTGATAAACACATTCTATGTTTATTAACAAAAGAAATAAATGTGCTAGTAATAACTGTTTACTGGTAAATGTATTTCACAGCACAGTGAAATTAGTTTTGTTCGCATATCCCATCTTAAAGGGTTGGGGTCAAAGCGCAGGGTCAGCCATGAAGCAGGAAGGGTTTTAAGGGTCTTGCCCAACAGTGGCAGACTGGTGGTGGTGGAGCTAAAACCCAGGTCTATCTGGTCTTCCAATCAACAACTCAGTGCCTTAAACATTTAAGCCACCACTGCTCCAGAAATTGATGTTAAGAGATAAGATCTGGGGTTTTGTCAAGGAGTTTAGAAAAGCCTAGTTTAGAATTTAGAGGTTAAGGTCAAAACCCTTTATAGGTCACTTAGAATCTTCTGGACCAACTATAACCAACCATGTCTTTATTTGTGCCCAATACACAGGTATGCTGGAACAGGCACACTAAAAAAATATGCATGCTGAAGCACACAAAGACATTCAACACAAACTGTAGCAGCTGTTTGGTAAAGGCTAACGTATAGGTGTGATATCAGACTTTGGCATCATTTCAGCTATATAGTGTGGTATTTGTTGTGCATCGCGTCAGTCCATCAGCCCGTTTTAACAAACCTTGCTTTCCTAATTGCATTCCTGAACTCCCTGATGAAACCAACATGTCTAAACTGTCCACCGATCTCTGCAGCAGGGCATGAATAAAGGGAGGGAAAAAAATGAATAACCCTTTTATAACTTGTAACATCTCGGTGCGGATAAAAAAGGCTATTCTTTTATGTTTACATTGTAATGTGATCTCCCTAAACAACTCTTAGATCACAAAAACTGACACACACATACAACCTTGGGGTACTATCTTTTATCCTTGCATCACTTTGTTAACCTGAATAGGTTATGCAGTGGGCCTTTACATCATTAATGTTTTTTTTTTTTAACTTAGCCACTTGAGTACCTATTTTGTCTTTTCTCATCTTTAAACTAGATTGATTTGCCCGTTGTTTTCTGCCCAAGCCAAGCAACTAATGCAGAACTTGATTTATTTTGTGTTTTCATTTATGAACATATTACCCTACAGCTGTGTTTACTTTACTTTACTTTATTTAAACCCCAAACTCAGTTTTTTTTGTTTTAGTTTAGATTAAGGCTAGTTTAGGTATTTAATGTGGGTCTTTTATCATCTGTAAAAAAAACAGGCAACTCGGCTGCTGGAACATTGATTGGAAATTCTTTCCTCCGTCTTGTTGTCAGAATGGAAGTCGTAAATTCATGGCATTTGGCAGATGTCCTTATCCAGAGCGACTTACATTTATCTCTTTTTTAGATTGAGCAATTGGGGGTTGAAGCCTCGCTCAAGGGCCCAACAGTGGGGACTTAGTGGTTTTGGGAATCAAACCCTGATCTTCCAATTAGTAGTCCAACAACATTACCACTGTGCTAACACGTCCTCCTCTTGAGGCATAACAGTTAAACAGTGCTTGTAGATCTAAGTAGAGTGGTGCGGTGTGCAAAGTAATAAGTGCTAGTATTAATAGCCTTAGACTTGAATCACATACTCATCATTTAATGTGATGATCCATTGTCTTCCTTAAATGTTAATGTAAATGTCTGTAACCAAAAAAACATGTTTTCTTTACTTTTACTTAATATTCCCAGCTTGTTGGATAGACAGCTGTGATGCTCTTATTGTTCCAAACAACCAGAAAAACATAAAGCATTCAAAATTCTCCAAACCATTTTTGCCCAAACATAAACCATGATATGTTTTGGCTTAATGGATCCAGTGTCAACAAATCCAGCTTAATCTCTTTTAACTCTTTTTGTTTTGCCAAGAAAAAGAGCCTTTTCCTCAAGATATAATAAAGATTTTAGGACATATTTGTTGGTACTGAAAGTACTCTGAATAAAGCATTTACCTGTACTCCTCCTGAGTGAAGATGGGAATAGCAGAGGGCTGCAGGACAGTAATTTCCACCAGGGTCTTACTGAACTTCACTGGCTCCCCATCATCATAAGCGATAATCGCCAGCTTTAGGGGGACAAGAGAAAATCAATTTTGGAAGAAAAAAAAAACAGAGGGGGAAAAAAGGAATACAAAAGCAGCATAATTCTTTTGAGACAGAAGAAGGGATGCGGCTGCACAGGGAGCAGATGCAATAAAAGAAATTTATTCAGTAAACAGCTTAAGGTTCTGTGATGTTTGAGTTGAGAGATACTCACAGTGAATTTGCTGTTGGGCTCCTCATTAAGATTGACCCTAGTGATAATGTTTCCTGTGTCCTTCTCTACTTCAAAGATGCTGGCACTGTAGGGGAACTGCTCCAAATCCACTTTGTAGTGCACTCGACTGGCTGCTGTGCCCTTTGAGGTACAAGCACAAATACGTTTTAGACCCTATGATAAAACTTCAATCGTGGTACAAACTATTTTGTCGTATGTCATTAGCAATATAAAAATATGGGATTTACTTGTTCGCATTGGTGCAGTTGACTCTAAATGATGACCATTTTGATGACCAAATGATGTTTTTCCTGATACATTTTTATTATGCTGTGTGACGTGACAATCGAATAAATATTGTGTAAATATAAATAGAAAAATAGAAAATTGTTATATAATATCATATGTTTTAGTATAAATATAGATATTAAAGAATGTAAACGTAAATGTCTCTGTCACGTACACTTTAAAATACATCTTAGTAAGTTGGGGTCAGAGCGCAGGGTCAGCTATGATACAGTGCCCCTGGAGCAGGAAGGGTCATGGGTCTTGCTCAGGGACCCAACAGTGGCTGACTGGCAGTGGTGGGTCTTAAACCGGAACTTCTTGGTCTTCAAATCAACAACCCAGCACCTTCAGCATTTCAATCACCACTGCCACAAAACACCATTATCCACCATATGACCAACAGTGTGTTGACATTTGACTGTCACACACATATGAGTAGAGCTTTATGTACAAGAGCATTGTGTGCTGTAACAGTGTTTTGACCTAATTTTTCTAGTAAAGAAAAACAGTTTATGTACTTATTTTTATCTAGGAACTGCTTTTCAGATGCAGTGTATCTCAGGGCACAAGACCATGGAAATTAATGATGCCAGTCAGTATACAACATATGTCTATAGATTCTTTAAAGGTACAGAACGTCAGAAGGAACCCACCACAAGCAGAAGAACATGCCAACACTGCCCCATGCAATGTGGGGACAGGAATCAAACCCAGAAACATGGAGAATAAGGAACTATATACATAAAAATACAATACGAGTGTCACTACAATTTACTCAGATATACAACAATGTATATACAATATACATAACTGGTATGTGTTGTAAATAGCTACTTTTTCACATCGACAGCTATAAAACATCCAAATTGATGTGCGCACTCATCTTGAGTTCCGATGTTGAACTAGATATCTAGTACCCTCTTCGCATGTTCTATTCCTGTCACTCCTTTTCAACCTTTGTTTTTTTGAAGCCGACATGCTTTGTTGGGCTGACATAGAGCAATGCTGGGCTGCAACCCCACTGTGTCACCGACAATACAGATAATAAAGAATCGCGTCAAATAAAGTCAACGGGTGGGCTGCACCCTATCAGTGCTGCCACGAGCCTAAATTCATTCATCCACCCTCGCACCGCAGACATCCATACGTCCAATAGTGCCAGTTTTTGTAGCCGATTAAACCTGAAATGACTCATCGAATAATTGTAAAGTACACTGGGTAAATTGAGCAAGCTGTGAGGATTAAAACCGGAATGTAACTCTGGCATGATGTCAAAGTTCACACTCCTTTATTTGCTTCCCGTCGTTGCCATTTCTCTGGATGTGGTACAATATATTAACATCAATTCCATTCTGTCAGTTTTCAATTTGAAGGCATAATTGCAAATATAATTAAATGTCACAAAATAAAATAATAAGCAAAATTCAAAGGCAGGCGAATAAAAAAACATCATTGGTTCTACTTTAATACGAGTAAAGACAGCTTATGGATTAAACACGCAAGATTTAAGTTGGTAATGCAAATATTAAAAAAAAATGAGACGACAGATGCTTTGAAACTATGCGTGATAAGTGTAGCTCAAACAAACCCTTTCTCTGATGAGTTCCACCTCAGCTAGAATGAAGCCAATTTATAAATTATAGCTGATGACTGATCCGTTTACAACACGTCATGAAAACAGTTTAACAACAAACGATGGCATCACTTCAGAAACTTCTACAATACAATTCAACCTAACAACCCTTAATAAAATAATTCTGTCTAGTGCTTCAAAAACAGTTTAACTATTTGTTTAAGGATGTTGGGTGGCTGGTATAATAAAACAGACCAAGCAGACATAAACTGAATACAAATTCTGATGTTTTGTGTGGAAGGACTAGACTGATCCAGACTAAGACTTAAGTACTTCTACAATTGTGTTCTCTTATTCTGGCTTCCTTTGGCTACCTGAAATGGAATTAAAATACTGACAATTGTCTATAAAACAAATTTTTCCAGTTTTGCCGGTTGATCAGCCATATTAACCCAAGTCTGCCTCAAGTTTCTGTAAAACAAAGTAGACTTTTTGTTCTTTAAACAAACTATCTATGGAGCGTACAGTGCCTGCTAACATTATGAACAGCAGCTACGCAATTTTCTCTCCACCTGTTTCACTTTTTATACCCATACTGAGGCAAAAAGAGATGCCAGCACTGGTGAACTATAAATGCTTCAGTGAGGGAAGGCTATCCACGCAAAGATCCTGAGACATCCAGCCATTGCTGGATCAAGTCAGGTTATGCCTTTTAAAGATTTCTGACTGTATATGATTGTAGAAATGACACTGCTCTCATAATCACATAGTGTCACCTAAATAAGGATGGCTTTCCTTTTGAGTCGGGTTCCTCTCAAGGTTTCTCCCTTGAACCATTTAACAGAGATTTTTCTTGCTATAGTCATGGACTTTTTTATTCTTATTTATGCTCTGTAAAGCTGCTTTGAGACATTATTCATTGCTATAAGCGCTATATATATATAAACCTGAATCAAACTTTGTACATATGGGTATTATCATGCTGGAATATGTTCAGGACTAAATTCATTCCAGCGAACTAAATTTATAATGTTACAGCATACCAAGACATCCGACAGAATTGTGCAATTTAGTGTTCCTGGTTTGTATGACAAGCTCTATAACACTTGCTTTATCAGTCTGACAAACTAGATACCCGGCTGTTTAATTCAGCTGAAGCAATTTCATTATCGCAAAAACTTTATGCAAGCTCAATAATCTAATTAGAAAGTCCAACCAGAGAGTCCATGGAGGCTGAACCCTGACAAACTCGGTAAACAAACTCCTGTCCTTATTTGGTTAAACAGAAAAGTAGTATTACTAACAGACTGATACTGCACTGTGTTGCTCCTTGTGGTCACACGGTTGGTTGAATCGGTTTCATTTTTATGCTAATACATTGAACACTGTTACTGATCAAATGTGTCACTGTGCCTATAATAGTTATGTAGAAAATTCTAGACCAGAAGTATCACAGTGTCTCAAGACAAAACCAGCTGCAGTGGCTTGAGTCTTCTGGAGAACTGTTAAAGTCTTTGCTGATGTGAATCATCATTTTTGATAATAATATTTTGGGCATGTAATAAATGACATAGAATATGTACAGAAGATAAGTGTCTCATAAAATATTGAACATGAATGACAAAATAAAATATCTTATTTTTATTATAGGCTAGTCAGATCTTTTTTTTTTTTTAATTATGTGTGTTTTCCCCAAACATGCAGTCGATCCTTTCATTTTAATTCTAAAGCTAAATTAAGCTTTGTTGTTGGAATTCTAAACAAAAATTGTGGGTTTGATCCCCATCACCAACTGGTGGGCTGCAAATTCTTGCTTTACACGACAAATCAGCCTTGTTATAAGAGCCACAATTTTTCTTTTTTAATAAGGATTATTTTATATCACTTTACTGAACACTTGTCACTGAATCTGTTTATAGAATTTTGTTAATTGCATATTATATTGAAAAAAACCCTAAGTTGTAAAATTAGAGAAATAATGCGACTAATGGGAGAACCCAGTGGACTGTGATTACCTTTGCCTTCATTAACAAATGTAATTTACAAGTAAAAACGTAATGAATGCAATTTAGGTTTTGAAATACCCAGGAGTACCCCATAAAAAAGCCTCACACGCAGTAGGCAACAGAAAGCGTGTAGATTAAAGTGAAATAACACTATGCACTTTCCAATTCGTTAGAGTTTCATCTAAAAACGGTTATAGACAAGAGCTGAGACTTGAGATCTTAAGGGCACAGATGACTAAAATTGTATTGGAAGGCTACCACTTTTGCACACAAACACTGTGTCCTTGAGCAAACTAATTACTCTCGAATAGTTCCTAGGCAGCTGAAACACAGAGCTCTAGGCTGTCACCGCTCCCCGTTTCTTGTTTCGTGGCCTCCCTTGTGAAAGACAATATGGCCTCAATGCACATATTTATCAGTGTACTCTTATTAAAACAACTATTTAACATTTATAGGTGATGTATAGGTCGCAGATATTAGCCAAGAAAATAGCTGATATGATGGACACATTGATTACACGATTAGTTTACTTAAATTAAAATCTTGCTTGTCTAAAAAAATTAAGAAATTTTTTTAGCCCAAATAATAGAAACTGAATGCAATACAATACAATACAAGGTTTGCATTTGCAGCATTCCTTATCCAGAGCGACTTACAATATTCCTTGTTATACAACTGAGCAATTGAGGGTTAAGGGCCTTGCTCAGGGGTCCAGCAGTGGTGGCTTGCCGGAGCTGGGAATCGAACCCACAACCTTTGGTTTGGTAATCCAACACCTTAACCATGAGCCACCACTTCCAGGTTTCTGTTCACTATAACAACACACTATAGAACATACACTTCTGTGGACTTTGGAAAAATGTATTAAAACTACATTTGTACACCACTTCTGCTCATGTGAACTGCATAAATGTACATTTTAATTGGCTAACATATAAACAGATTTTTTTTCCTGTGTTTGTCATTAATAAAACTTGCATTATGCTAGTATATTAATTATACCATGATATGACCCACTTAGTTCACACTGCACGATTTTAGCTTTGTTTTTTACTCGTCGACAGGTTTGCAAACTCGGCCTTGAACGACGGTGCAAATGCTAAACTTTCAATCTTTTATTAAACTCTGCTATTAATTTACTAATCGCATCCATGCACACATTGTGATTTCGATGCTGTGTAACCATTTATTGTGCATCCCAATTTTGGATATTTAAATTTATACAATGCCGAAGCTATTTATTTATGGAGGAAAAGAGAAAAAAAGGGTTTTATTAATTTTGGTGCCATTACTTTCTTCCTTGTCAATCAGAGCAAACGCTATCTTATCATGGGAATTTGTTAGCACACATGTGTTGAACAGAGCAGATAACCCTGTTGTGTGGGTTTAGCTGCCCTGTGATGTAGAAAGAGAGCTAGCCAATGGATGTGAATTGACAGACCACTACATTTAAATTTTTTTTACTGCTTGCGGTACAGCTAATTATCATTCACAGAGTTTATCAGTTGCCAACATGCATTCTTTAAAACTCGGGTGGCATTGTAAAAAAAAATTGTCTAGCCCAAACTGGGATTTTTTTTCACAGCTTTTACACCAAATGCATACAATAAGCACATCTTCTAAAATCCATGATTTTTTGGTCATTCCTATTCTTCTCTTCTCCTAACCATCTTAGAAAACATCACTTTATTTCTCCCACACATCTTTGGATGCCCATTATAAAGATAATAATCTATAATAAAAAAATTTTTGGATTCTGATGAGGGGAAGTGGTGGCTCATGGTTAAGGTGGACTACCAACCCAAAGATTCTGGGTTTGATTGCCAGCTTCACCAAGCCATGACTTCTGGGTCCCTGAGCAAGGCCCTTAAAACTTAATTGCTCAGTTGTATAGTAGAGATAAATGTAAGTCTCTCTGGATAGGGTCGTCTGACAAATGCTGCAAATGTAAATGATCATGGTTGGCTGTGAATCTCATATCATCCACCCACACCCAACACCCAGAGCAAAAAAAAACAAAACATTGTTATTATTCTACTGATAATTTTTATCCAACGGCTAACCGAAACATCTGCAAATGAGGAGAGTGAGCGGGGAGAAAAAAAAAAAAAAAAAAAAAATCCATCACATCATGAAGGTGGTGCCATTTCAATCAGAAGCCGCAATATTCCCAAGTTGTACTATCCTGCCAAGAGAGACTCATTGAAATGTCACTCACGCTACTAAGATAAGGGTTCATCAAATGGCTATATGGCAGTCTTTCTCATATAAAGGCATAAATGGCAGTCATTTACTACGATCCTGGCAACTAAACGCTTCAGTTCAGATGATAACGACTCTCCATCTGATTTGGAGCCGGGGTTCATTAAGTTAAAAAATCTATCAGCAAAGCTGAGATTCTGTTGCATCCTGGGATGCGTGACATTCACTTAGCCTTATTGAGCAGGGTAAACAGAAACTAAATTCCGATCAGTTGTATGCTGTAAAGTGCTGACACGCTAAGGCGAATGACAAGCTCAATTTAATCGCCAGTCTCAGCTGGGGTTTGGCTGCTCTGGTCAGCTTTGGCATAAGGTGAGTTATAGGCTCTAAATGACTGAGCAGAAATCAGCCCCCTGCAGTCTTTCAGCAGGGGAGGTGAGACCATGGTTACATTGCATCTAGACGGCCATTTCTGTTAACACATATTACAGAAAAGAGTGTGTGTATCAGTAGTAGTGTGCCAGTTACCGGCACACTCTGATATTGATACAGGTACAAGTATGAGCAAAAAGAGATATACCATAATTATAATGTGTGTGTCAATATAGACATCGATGAAAAGAAAAGAGAGAAGCGGAGAATAGAGATTTACTGAAATGCAGGAAGAAGTGGAAAAGCTAGAGTCTGCATGAGTGTCGGAGAATATTTATGTCGGTGTGTGAGAGGGTGAAAGAGAGTAAAAGGGAGGGAAAAAAACCCCAGAGATCCACAGGGACGCAGGTTGTCTGCTGCAGGCACCAGACTGAGCTCTCTAAAGATGCCAAACACACATACACAAAGCAAGAAAGCCAGATTACTAAAAGCGATTTGGACAAACAGACACAACCCAGAGACACACATAACACATCCTGCCAGAACAGATTTCTCTTTTCATATGTTCTGACTGTAACCGAGAATTTAGTCATGCAAGAGAAGTATTAATTTTTTAGGTAGAACTGTTTATGAATACTGCACACATAACATAAGTCTTGAAATGCTAGCAATTTCCCCTAATTAATTTTCAAACAAAAGCCTCTATATAACAGATAATAATACATGAAAACCAAACACAGAGGCATCAGAATGAATCTAAGTAATCAGAGGCTATGAGGTTTTTCCATAGGACAAAACATCATAAAAAATTATGTAATAATAACTCAATAATCTTGAGAAAAGGGCACAATCTAGACAACAATCATTCCAAAAATGTGAATTCTTGAATTTGCTGTTTTTTATTAACACACAAAGCTGTGTCTATTAAAATGCTGTATGGGGGTAAGAAATATAATATGGTGGTAGTAAAAGCAAGACTAAATCTCAGTAAGAAAAAAAAAATACTACACTGGTGGTCTTTAATTTGCTTTACAATGGTTAGCTATTTATTAGTTCCTGAGAAGTTCATTCCCTACATCATCATTAGTTCTTATATACATAGGTATTAAATCAAGTATTGGTGCAAGATTATTTATGTAGTTTTAATGGCAAGTGATACCACATAAACTGTCCCAGCGTTCCCCAACAGAACAAGACGCTGTGTCAAAATGCAATTGGAATGCTTTTAGTAACTGCAGTCTGTAGCATGTGTGCAATCAGTCCAATCTCAGAGCGATACATAACTGGCGGTGATGTCATCAACCAGAAAGAATAAATGGACACTCTCCTGGCTCCCTAGGAGCGAAGAAACCACATTGCACGCTTTTGGCTTCCGAGATGGCCTTGGGTGGGTAACTAAGAAGTAGCTAAAGAGCTGAGCTGGTTCAATGCTGGAATTCCTGCAGGACGGGTCTAAGCACCCTTGACCCAGAAGCAGATGGGTGGTTGAGACCATCTCTCTAGCTTTTGATGCTTCTGACCTCCCCACTCCAAAGGGGATCTTAGTGCACTCTATTAGGTATCGTGTCTTCCACGACTCTGGCCTGTGGGGGTATCTCTGGTGGACATATGCAGGGCGGCAGGCTGGTCCTCTCCACAAACGCGTGGGTATCTTGTTTCCAAAGTCTCTTGACGCAACCTGAGAGGAACATCTTAGGTTACATATGTAACCATGGCTGCCAGAGGGAACAAGACACCGCGTCACTTGCAATACTTCCAGTGTTTCTGAACAAAAGCTTTTTGCAGTGTGGCACTTGTTTATATAGAATTAATCGATGAGGTTACCGTTCCGTGCTTATGATGGATTGGATTAATTTCACATGTACTTCAGGCCAATGGTTATATAAGGGCGTTTTCAAAGCGCATCGACTTAGTGTCTCGTTCCCTCTGGGAACATGATTACATATGTAACTTTAGATGTTTGTTCATGAATACATTTTGCATTGAATTTTTTCTGTTTTTAGTTTTTGTGAATCTGTGATTTTTGCATCTGCACATGTTCTATTTATAGCTGGGGCAGACAAAAAAAAGCAAAGGTGCAAAATGCAAGGGCTCAGAAAAACCTATAGAATCAGCATTTGGGCCGTAAGTAAAATAACATGCATGTTTTCCTCTTATCTGTGTCTTACCATTATATTATCTTGGGGAAATGCTAAAGCACCTGTGCAACTAATCCAATATTAATTGTTGTCATTTCCTGGAAAGATCACAGGGAATCTGCAAATTTGTGTTTTTCACCAAAGTGCTCTGTATAAAGTGTCCAGGATCAAGCTAGCTAGGAAGCTGTAAACAGAAGCATCCCAGACCACTTCAGGTTCATGCTTAAACATTGCACATCACATAGACTCTGGAAAGAGTCTCATTTCTTCCTGCACATTAACAGAGATGTTGGCACATGGTACATGATTTGTTGTATTTTACAAGATCTTCTTGAAAACAAAGTTATTATAATGCTTCACTTCTCTCATGGAATAAGACGGCTAAATAGTTTTTTTCACCACAGTCAACAGCTCAGAAATACTGATAGAAAATATGACAAGATATCCGTGTAACAATCATGGGTAAAGTTTATGAACTATATTGTTCATGTAATTATAGGCTTCCTCCCCGGTTGTGTCACTGATTTATTGTTGCCATATTGTGTCCAGGTGTAGCTTGTTTCCCCCAGTTAATCGGGATGTATATATACACGTGCGTTTCTGTCTGTTTCGTCTCGAATCGATGCTGTGATGTCATAATGTTGTTATGGCGTTATGTGACTTTCCTCCATCATCCTGAAGTAATGCTAATCGCCAGTGCAAACTGCTAATGCTAAACGCTATGCTAATGTTCTAGCTTGTTCTAGCCTTTTAAGTGTTTTCCGTAATTCCCTATTTCAGTTTAATCCTGCCTGTTTCTTCAGTTGTCTTTTGTTTTCATTAATAGAAGTTCTGTTGCATCCGATCTTCTTGTTCCTCTTTTCCCACTCCACCCCATTATGTGACAAAGTCTCTAAGTAAAGCTGCTAAATCATTTATAAAGGCATATTTGTTTTTTTAGTTTCAGATTCTGCCATCTGGCATAAAGGCATACTGTCAGAGAGGAGAGAAGTAAGACCTACCTACAAACATACAAAGTTCCTAATATATAAACATATAAAGTTCCTGCTAATTACTTTTTAGACATGCGTGTATCATCCTAAAACAGGTAATGTGCCTAAATAATTGCTAACTTCCAAATTATAATATATTCAATTCATTGTGCAAGGTACATGTACAGAGCCAATGAAATGCATTTTTTGCATATCCCATCTTAGTACGTTGGGGGTCAGGGTGCAGGGTCAGCTATGATGCAGCGCCCCTGGAGCAGGAGGGGTTAAGGGTCTTGCTCAGGGACCCAACAGTGGTTGACTTGCTGGAGGTGGGGCTTGAACCCAGGTGTTTTTGGTCTTCAGATTAACAACTCAGCACCTTAACCATTTGAGCCACCCTGCCCCCCTTTTGGCTGTATACACTACATGGCCAATAGTTTGTAAACACCTTATAAGCACACTCATAAGTGTATTCCTGAAACTGTTGACAACCAAAATATTGCCTAGAATATCGATGTATGCTGTGTTATTATCGTCTCTAACCTGCCGGCTCCAGGGCTCTACTGTGACTGCCTGATGTTGTTGTTATTTGTCTCTTAGGATGTGGATATTGTGTTTGCCAAGAGACTCATTTCCCCCAGTTATGAGATGAAAGCTTCCCCTGCCACTTTTTCATGACCACAACACTGAGATGTCAAGATCAGGGGTTAGACTAATAGTACAACGAAAGTTCACTGGTTGTACCCTCTCCAACCTTCTCCAGTTACATACGTAAGCATAAGAGAAAAAACAGACACCGTATCATCCTGCCATATTTCCCGTGTACCCACGTGTGCTTTGCTTATAAGTTGGTGCGGCAGGTATGCAGATGACTTTTATTCTTCTGCTGCACGCTGACATGCCCCCACTGAGACATAACACTAATTAAAATTGGATTAGTTGCACAGGTGCTTCAGATTGAGTCACACAGTAGTCTTCTCTATATCTCTTGACACAATGTCCTGTTTCTCTTTCAGGTTACCATACATACTCCAACAATCCTAATACCATTGACAAAATCAGAGATATTAATGCAATTTTTCCTAAATTTCGATATTTGGCCTGATTAACTTTCGGGCCTTGTATCTATAGGTTTTCAAGTTGAGGCATTTATTTAGCCAAGCCATCAATCTGTATTTTTGTTTCTTTATATAAAGGAACTTGAGAGGTCATGGATATAGGGAGGTCTGGGACTCCTTTTGCATGACTGAACCAAGGCTACAGTTTATACTACATTCAATTATTACAATATGCTGTTATTATTATCAATAACATGCGGTGTCACCCAAATGTGGATGGGTTTCTTATTGAGTCTGGCTCCTCTCAAGGTTTCTCTCTACTTTATCTCGGGGAGTTTTCTTCGCCACAGTTGCCCCCTGCTTGCTCATTAGGGACACTTACTTTTTACTACACTTACTTTTTACTGTTACTGCATTCTGTGTAAAGCTGCTTTGAGACAATGTCTGTTGTAAAGCCATTGTACAAATAAAACTGAATTGAATTGAATAAGCTTTTATGTACCTTGATGCTACCACTTTGCATAGCATGCAAGAGTAGGGAATGTTCCTAATAAAATGGCCAACAAGTGTAGATTATGATTGATTTTTCTGTCATCTTTCCTCTTCTCTTAGAATTGTCCGACACTGCCTACTAATGATTAATATTCATGAAAGAATTTACCCACGCTAAATAATATTCATTATCTCGACACCCCTCGGTGTTTAAAATAAAGGCGGCTATTTCGGAAATACACCATGACTACACAATTTATAGCAAGGATTGTATTAGTTTTATAGATTTTTTCTTCTCACCATTTGAATTTTTCTTACACTCTTTTGAATTTATGTTAAGATGCATAATAGTGGCACAGGTGTCTGGTATACGTTCTATAGTAGTCGTGAGACTTGTCCTGGTCTGTCTGTGGTGCTGGGTGTTGATTTGGTTGGTTGCCCTAGGCTGATAACATTGAGCGGTACAAATAAATCTTTCATGTGAGGTTGAGAATGTCTAAGTTTTTAACTTGAAAGCTGAATCTACAACAACAACCACCGATGCTTTATATTCAAAGCCACATGATGCTGTTCTTGAACCATTAAGTAAAAATGGCATTAAAATATATTTGGATAAAATACTGCAAAACTATAATCAGAAAAATGTATTAAAAATTTGGGGATTTTTTTGTCCACTGATGTCTGCAAAGTGATGAATTAATATAGATTTTACTGTGCATGGCTGGAAAAGGGAAAATCGAAAATATGTCAGTGCAGGGAGGGGTAAAGGCAAAGACAAAAATACACACAAAAACACACTCTCACCATTGAATCCTGGTCCTCGGCCTGCACAGTGGTCACGATGGTTCCCTTGGCTGCGTTTGGTGCCACCATGCCTTGATACAGTGTTTGAGTGAAGATGGGTGAAAAATCGTTCATGTCCTTTGCAAACAAAGAAGAGAATGAAAGCCTGATTAATGGCACCTATGCACAACCTTATCTCCCTTTTTCTCTTTCAACTGCATCTCTAAACCATCATGTGAGCAAGACCCTATTACCTCGCTTCTCCGTTGCACTAAACAAAAATGGCATTTATTCAATAGCGGATCATGAACAACATTAAAGGTTTTTACACGGACTGTGAAAAAAAAAAAAAAGATAATTAAAGCCTTTGAGAATGCAGACAACATAAACATCAGTGTCACTAGAAAGAGGAAGAGAAAGAAGCAGACGAAGTAAAAGAAAACAAAAAAAAAGCTGAGTTGAAGGGGAATAGCGGAAGATATGACTTTTTAGAGTGAAGTTTATTTGTGGAGACTTGCTGGGAGATCTGAGTAGCACGGCATTGTGAAATGAATGCTGATGAGGCAGATGGCTCAGCCCACTCGCCTTTAATACTACACGATTTTCTGAGCCCAAGGAGAAGGCCAGCACAGTTCAGTTCAGCTACCTGAAATACATACCCTTCCCCCCCCCTAACCATGGCCCCCTCTGCAGGAGCCGGCCTTTCATAGATGTCCTTGGGATGATCTGAGCTCCTGACTAATAAAAAAACTAAGCTGTTTACTTGTGTGTTAAAAATCATGGCGTATTGGCAGTGCTTTGGGATGAAACTGCCTTTTACAGGCTTCTTCTTCTGTTGGACCAAAACAGGGAATAAATAAATAAAATCCCAGCAAGCTGCTCTGAGGTGTTAGTCTTCTGGTTATAGCTTTCCTCATCAGAAACAGCACCCTGGGGGGCCCTATCACATCTTAATCACTTCGATATTACTCAGCCTCTATGCATCAGGTAACACATTCATTGACTGCCTGGACTTGTGCTTCTCATTTTCTGCAGCAACTAATTATCAATTAGCGATGGAAAAGAAAGAAGAGGAAATTAATAAACAGTCCCAGAACTCATCTGCAAAAACAATTAGCTGTTCTTTTGAGACTAAAGGGAACATAACATGCTCACTGCCTCGCCTGCACGCTGCGCGGCTTTGTGAACGTGATGAAAATGAGCTAAGAGGGGAGCTCCTCTGACATGAACAGAAGTGAACCAGATGGCGGGTAAAGCGCACACACAAACATCCCTTTATATTAATAAATGTGATAAATAATATCTATTTAACAAGCAGCTTGTTTAATATTTTTTTTTTCTGGTGATGACACAAAGTTTATTAGATGCCCAAGCTTAAAAAACTGAAAGATTGAAGAACTGAAGAAAGGAAAAATGGGCAGGGATAATTTTAGGAATATCGATCAAATAGAAAAATATCACATCAGAGTCTTTAGTACTGAGCTCAGCAGCTGCTCTTAACCCTAATTGGCATTCGGAATGGGTCTGATGTCTCATTTCCAGAATCCTTTAGCATTAGGATGTCTCTGTACTAAGAGAATTTTGTAAGAATGAATGGTCACTTTTACTAGCAGCATACAGATGCACGCTTTACTGATGTCCTGAACAGATGCAGATTAGGGCTCGACAGCAACAGCAGCAACAGTGACAAAGCATCCATGACTTTTTATAGGTCAGATGTATTATAAAATGTTATAGATTCTGCAGATCTTTGTGACGATATTTTACACACAGCCACTGTTGGATTTCATACTGAACTGAAAATTTGTAAAATAAATAAATAAATAAGTAAAAGAATGAATAATTATCTACCCATCCATCCATCCATCCATCCATCCATTGTCAAACAGTCCTAAGTGTTAATAGTATGTTTATTACACACAGATTTGAGTTAAGTGTTGGAATAAAATGAACAGTTCTTTATAATTCCATAAGACTGTTCTGATTCTGAAGTAAAAATGTTTTAAATCTTACCGTGATGGTGACTGTAACAGATGCTAAACCGGGCGGCATACTGCCAGGCATGTCGACAGCTTCCACTAAAAAGGTATGTGTGGTCTCCTCAGGAGAGAGCATTTCAAAGTCCTGTGTGTGCAGCACCTTCAGCTGTCCGTTAACAGGGTTTAGCTCAAAAAGCTTGCTGGCCTCTGGTGTCCTGATATGATAGGTGATGTTTGAGTTTAGATCTGCATCCAGAGCCTAAATTAAAAAAGGAAGGAAACTGTTCAGTATGCATGCATGACATAATCGAATGATAGATTTGATCGTTTTTTGATTTAACTTTTTAATCTTGCCTTGGATTCCTGCAGAGATCATATTAAGTAGATATGGAACCGGCATGCAAAAAAAATTGTCTCTAAGCTATGAATAAAGATAGATTTTAAAAACAGTTCTGATAGTTAAGCTTAAGCAGTTCTGTTTAATTATTTATTTATTATTAAAGTACATAGTATGGAAAGAAAAGTATAAATTAGGAAGATTTATTAAAAATAGATCTGAAAATTAACCCTATCCCTAAACATATACATGAGACAATGACTCAAAATCGCATACTAAATAGCAGGCAAAACTAAGTATGTGAGGCGAGTATAATGTCTTAATTCTTAATGCCAAATACAGTACACGAAAAATTCACGGATGATCTCATACTACTTCCTGGATTTTTAAGGATGCATACGATCTACACTTTACTATGCTTTTTCATGATCCTGCAGGAGTTATGCGAAAGTGGATGTAAATGCTTCAAGGACTTGTAATTAATTGCACTTGTTAAACATAAGTCAAGATAAACATTAACCAACAGTAAATTTGTGCTGCTCTGACGACGTATGTTGTGCAATATTAAAAAGGCGGATGTAGTATATCCAAAATTTCATTCATACTATTATACATACTTTTTTTTAACAATGGGGTAGTACATACTTACTTAAATAAAGAACATACGAATACAGTATCATGATTTCAAATAGAGGTGGTATGTTAGAACTATTCAAGCCTGTCACAAGTTGTAAGGGTGGATTTAGGAGGCCAGCGCAGTTTTTTATTCATATAACTAAATAAGGAAACAAACAAAGAAAGAACTTAAAAAACACAAAAACATCAAACTCATCTAACATGAATAGGATATCAATCTAAACATGAATCTGAAATAGAACTTGACATGGACATTGATCGTGACACGCAACAAAGCAAGACATAGACAGACTGAAACTAAACCTAACGAAGGAAAGAACACCAAAGAGCTAAAGAACACATGACCAAAATAAACCAATGGAGACATGACACAAGGACAGGGGAATTACATGACAAGACATAAACAAACATTGAGAACATGAACTAGAACATAAACAAAGTCACACACGGAAAGCCCTTACAAAGAGTCCTTACAAAACTATTATGCATTGTGCGAGCAGTCACATGCAGTTATTTATCCAATCAGGGTTGCAGACAGTGAAAATAACTGGTTAGGGATAAACAGTATAAAGTTTACCAGGAACAACCCAGGTGGGAACGAGTTTTAGATGTAGAAAAACCCTGATGTTTAGTACAAAATATTTATAAAAGATGAGGTAAAATTGATAAGGAGTAACGTGTGCAGATAAACATTTACACTGTCTACATTTAACTAAAAACGTCAATTGTTGCATCAACAATAGTTTTCAGACAAGAGCTCGGTATTCCAGATGCCCCACAAATCACTTGTTTTCTTGTAATTCATATTATTTTTGCGGTTCTTGCCTTGTGGAGGTAACTTATGTTTATGAGTCTCTTTAATTCTGGTAAATTACCTGCATTTACTGTGCATCCATATTTATTATCTGACCAAAAATGGCAACTTATTTTCTTCTGTTGTGTGCTTCTAACTAAGTCCCATATATTCATGAATACCCACACTGGCTATGAGACACAATCCATCTATCATGCCTTATTAATATGTAACCAAGCTTTAATTTTCTCATTCCCTCGTGTTACTAATTCATAGCCATGACTTAATGATCTCATTCCCATACATTACTGAGTCATGGCCACTCATTAAATTCTTGTTCGCACATGTTAATCATGGTCATGCATTAATGTAGTCGGTTCACCAACAGTGCTCTGTATATTTGCATTACTTTAGCAAATAAATATTTATTTATTTAATACAAAAACTTTTTGTACAAAGTTTTTTTACTATTTGAACAGTGATAGAATTATGAGCACAGTATTATAGCCTTTATGATGAATTTGATCTATACTTTCTCCTGATTCTTTTTATTTTTGAAATCAGTCCTTATTTACACTATATTACCAACATTATAGGATCGGCTGACTAATAAATCTGTATCCATTTTAGATTTAGTCTCTCGATTACTCCTATAATGACCTCTGAAAAGAATTTTTAATGAATTGTGTAAAGTGGCTGTGGTGATTTCCTAATCCTAAGAGTTAGTGAGATCAAACAATGTTGGGTGAGAAGGTCTGCAGTTATTGTCACAGGGCTCTGTGCAGGACACTTGAGCACCTTCACACCAGCCATGCCTTTATGGAGGCATTCTCAGGGGCTTCGTCAACAGGGACATTGTCATGCTGGAACAGTGTTTGTGTCTCCTAACCTAGTAAAAATAATGTAATCCTATAACCTAAAAAATTACTTCTAGCCTTTTGGCAACAGTTTTGGAAGACACTAGTTTGAGATATGCTGATCGGGTTTTCACAAAGATTTGGAAATATATTGTATTAAATATTTTAAGGTTCTACGTATGTAGATCTATTGAAAAAGCTATTGAAAATTGATGGTATTTAGCAAATGCCCTTGTCCAGAGAGACTTACATTTGTATCTTTTATACAACTGAGCTATTGGGGTTAAGGGCCTTGCTCAGGGACCCAGCAGTTAACTTGGTGGTGCTGAGAATCAAACCCTGATTTTCCAACTAGCAGTCCAACACCTTAACCACTGCACTACTACAACCATCATAATAAATACTGGAAAAACTGAAGATGACCTGAACAAGCAACATCTTAAAAAAAATCTTATTTTATTTTTACAGATACAAACTGGAAAAGCTCTGACAACAGTGTAAACTCCAGCTGCAGCTGAAAGAAGAGCTCAGAATGTTAAAAAGCTTTCAACTAAGTGTGTGTGTGTGTGTGTGTATGTGTGTAAAGAGCATCACATAGACAGAATGGCCACTAATCTCTGAAAGAGATAAGGTTGTTGACGAGGCCTCCCAGCTCGTGTCATTGGATGCTTGTCACTGATGAAATGATAATTTTGTCCATGCGGTACAAGAGGAGACCCCTTACACACACACACACACACACACACACACACATCGGATAGCTTTCAGCTGATAAGTCCAGATTCATATTCATAGATGAAGGAGCTATGTGATAATAGGTAATAAGCTAAAAAGTGGAGATATATATTTGATAAAATTTAGAAAATAGCTGAAATGCAGTTTTATACGTTTTTAGTCAGTAACCTACAGATGCAAAGTCATTTTAAATCCTTATTTCTAGGCGCGTACCTTGATCTGATACTATCTTTAAAATGCTGAATCACTGGCAGTATCAAAGAGGATTTGAATTTTTTTTCATTCTGTTTTGTAACCTAGCGCACAGCTAACTCTGAAGCACATTACCATCATTGCTGTCATTTCTCATAGACAAGCAACGAAATGAATCTGCTCTGACAACGTTGGCTCAGTATGCTGTATAAGTCGAGTTTTGCTATCAGAAAGTGAGATCGGAATGAGTTTGTGAAAGTTATAAGAAACATTTCACAGAGGAATATAATATCCAAATAGTCTCTTTGAAAAAAAATATTACAACTCCAAAGCGACTAACTAAACAAAAAAATCTTTAATAGACAGAAGAACAATTAAAATGGATTGGAAGGTTTATAGTAAAATCGAAAGCTGCCTGTACTGCTTTGCTCCAACATCGACATGTTGACATTTGATCCTGGGATGCATTTCCCTTTTTTAGTCAACATACACACACACAGACCACTTTATAAAGCTCATTTGAGCACATGTTCAGTCGGCCAATCGTGTGGTCTTGGAGCAATGTGTAAAATCTTCTGGATGAATATGTTCAATTAATGTTCATATTAAACATTATAATTAAGAAAAATATAACTACATCTACTGTAGCTTGAATGATTGTTTGCTAATGCTATAAATATGTTAATAACCTCTTTGTATTGAGCTAAAACGTATATTAAAATGCATGACACTGACTCTGCTAACCAGAAATCTGAGCAAGAATCTGGAGATTATTTGTGTGTATAAATTATGCTTACAGTGAGGTTTAGGATGACCAATCCTGGTGGATTGTTTTCTGGCAGATTAATGCTGTAGGATGGTTGGGAGAACACTGGACTTATCGTTTATATCCAGCACTGTGACAGAAAGTGTGATAGAGGCTCTACGGGGGTCCAGAGCAGCATCCCATGCCTCCACCACCAGCTCATAATGCTCCGTCTGCTCTCTGTCTAAAGCCATTGTTGTCCAGATGCCTCCATCAGTGCTTATTCGGAAGAGTTTAGCATGGTTTTTTAGCCTGTATCGCACTTGCCCATTTACACCCAGGTCTGCATCCGTTGCCTGTAAAATAAACACACACAAAGGCAAAGGTTCACCAATCTGAATATTTTTGTGAACAATCAGTGCCAGCAGAAAGGCAAACCACTAATTTACATTTATTCATTCTAGCGCTAATCTTAATTGTCTTAAATGAACTATTTTAATACTTTAAAAAAAAAGTATAAATGAAGTTATGGTGATGTTCTCTGTGTTTGATAAGCCTCTATTGTTGGTGTTTACTCTTTTAATGGTTAAGCATCTTCTGTTAAGCAGTTTTCTTAAGATACAAGAGCAAATTTGAAACTGTAAATTATAATTGAACCTTGTTTTACATACAATTCACAAATCACCGTTAAAAGATGGCACCCAGCATCCACTCCAGATTTAAAATTATGCCATTTATGTTCTTCTTCAGGAACTGGGTCGAAACGCTTTGGAAACACCCATTAATAACCTTTCGCCTGAAGAAATGTGTGAAATTCTTGCAATTGAATACCATTACGTCATAAGCGGGAGAAGTCATCGAATAGAAAGTAATGCTATGTAAACATGCGTCACGCTGCCATAAGCTCTTTTTCTTCAGCGCGTGAGTATGTGTGTAAGAGAGAAAAAAAAATTAAAATGTGCCCTCGAGGGAGCTGACAGTAAGCATTGTGAGATTGCCAAATGTGTTTTCTCCGCTCCTGCCTAGCCAAATTTGATGGTCAGTCACAGAGTTCTTAAGGCTCTTGCCCTGCTGCTGCTGACACACAGAGCAGGCTGATGTCTTAAGGCCTCACACTAAGGTTTTGAGGTCCTGAAATAGGCCATACCCAGCCAGGCTATTAAGTGGCTACGGAGTACCATACGCGAATATAGTAGGTGTCAAGGAGTATAATTACCAGGTGATCCCGTGGTTTCAACAGAAACTAGCTAACTGTCTGTCCCCAGGTGCAACATCCTCGCTGGGGGCCCCTAAGCCACCCACCAAGATGCTACTATGGCAATGTTGCAGCCACACCTGCTGAGATGCGTGGATGACCTGTCTGAGGGATCTGGAGGGACCACAGATCTTTCTTCCAGAGCCACCAAAAGAAAAGGCCAGGGCAGTCAGCCACAGCAGCTATTGTGGCCACAAAGAGCTGTGGTTAAGCCTGTGGCCACAGAGAGCTGTGGTTAAGCCTGTCCATGAAATGAATGAAGGATAAGATGGAAAATGAAAAGCTAACTAAGATTAGGAAATAAGGAAGGTTTTATCCTGAATGCTCCACTCATCTCATCAGTAGGTAAAAAAAAACAATATGCTGTATTACAAAAGTACCCACGTCGCTGTTTCTATGTCCAAAGAAATGTTTGGCGGGAGCATCCCTACAAAGCTAGCTTCTCAGGCTGTCTGGCCCAGAAGCACAGTGCCACTTACCATACCTCACTAAGGGTGAAAGCTGACAAAGCAGTGATGATAGGCACAGGGATGATAGTAGCAGTTTTGAGGCACAAAGGAACAACAGCGGTGCATAGTGAAGTGTTGAATATGTCAGTGAAGACATCTGCTAGTTGATTTGCACAGTCCCTGAGCACTCTGCCGGGGATGCTGTCTGGTCCAGCAGATTTTTGTGGGTTAACTCTGCTTAGAGTTCTCCTCACATTATCCGTGGTTAGACAGAGCACTTGGTTGCTGGGAGTAAGGATGATCAGGCATAGAAGTCAGTGCATTGGGCAGGAAGCCATCACTGTCACAAGCAGGTAAGGTTGTCTTGTAGTTAGTGATCCTCTGGATGCCCTGCCACATGCATCAAGTGTCGCCACTGTCATGGAAGTGGCCATGGATTCTCTTGTCGTATGTGTGCTTTGCCTCTCTGATTGACCTGGACAGTTTGGGCTTTGATTTTTTTTGTCTCTGGACTTCAGCAGCGCGCACACCTCTGTGGTTATCCACGGTTTCTGATTAGAGTGTGTTGTGATGATTTTGAAAACAGTCACATCAATGCACTTGCTGGTGTAACTGGTCACTGATTTCATCCAACAGGTCAACAGGCTCGTCTTTGGTTCCAGCCTCCCTAAACATCTGCCAGTCAGTGCACTCAAAGCAGTCCTGACAAGCAGAAGTTGCCCCTATTGGCCAGGTTTTCACCTGATTCAAAACTGGTTTGGAGCGTCTGATGAGTGGTCTGTATGCTGAAATTAGCATTAGCATTTAGCTACTTCCAACAATTAAAACAGTAGTGAATTTATGTAGCAAATAAAATAAACGTTAACAGTCACAAACTTTTCTGAGCGATGAACAGTAACTAGAGACAATCTTGAGTTCTTGCACCATTCCTTGTTGATGTAAACACACACGTCACCACCTTGAGCCTCTGTCCCATCAAGCTGAATGGCGGCGTCTGGAACTCTGTCGCTGAGCCATGTTTGTGCAAAAGCAAAAAGCAGAAGTCTCTAAATTCACACCATGTAGTTAGCAGGAGTCAATTTATTATCCAGCAAGCAAATGTTGGCAAGTATTAGGGACGGTAGTGCCGTCCGGTTAGGGTTTGTTTCTTAGCCTAGCAAAGACACCCGTCCATTGTCATGCCTTTTAGCCTTCTGCACATGAGTCATGTCGATTCTTTCGAACCTTATATATGTGGAGGAACCCTTGGTTTCTGGAGAAAGGTCTGGAATTTGGTGTATCTTTGTCGTCACATAATGACACTTGTGATCTTTTGTTGCTAACTGTGTTTCACATGCTGAAACACTTTCTGAATATATATTTCTGGGTCCCTGAACCATTGATCAGACATTCTGTGGAGGCGCCTCCAGGGAATGGAGATGCCATTGTATGTCTGCTCAGGTTCGAGTTTATACTATGCATAAACAGACAAAATAGAATAAAACAAAATACTATACAGTATATTAACTTAAAATAGTGCCGACCAGATTTTTTAGAAATGTGCAGATAGAAAAAAAGATGTGCAAGTAAGCAGCAAGATGACAATTTTGTGAAAACAGCATTAAAGTGTCCATGCGAAATGTATTTTTGTGTTTATGTGTTGCTGTAAAAATTGATTTGTGTTGAGTGCGTGTGAGTCAGTTGAGCTAGTTCAGTTGAAAAGCCTGATAGCTTTAGGGAAGAAACTGTTAGAGCCTGAATGCTTTGGTACCTTTTGCCAGATGGCAGTGTGAAGTGTGACAAGTGAGTGTGAGGGGTGTGTGGACTCGTCCACAATGCTCCTGGCGTTGCAGATGTAGTGTGTGGTGTCAATGTCAGTTATAGAGGACAGAGAGACAAGGATGATTTTCTTAGCTGTTTTCACTATCCTCTGCAGGGTCTTCTGGTCCAAAACAGTGCAGTTCCCAAACTAGGCAGTGATGCAGCTGCTCAGAATGCTCTTAACGGTCCCTTTGAAGAACATGGTGAAGACGGGGGTGGAGGATGGACTTTTCTCAGTCTTAGAGGCGCTGCTAGGCTTTTTTGCTGATGGAGCTGGTGTTGAGTCACCAGGTAAGGTTCTCCGCCTGGTGAACACCAAGGAATTTGGTGCTCTTGACAATCTCTACCATCTTGACCATGTTCTACAAAGGGACTATTGAAAACATAAGCTGCATAACTGCCAGGTTTGAAAACTGCACTGTTTAAGAAACTTACATGACCAGCATTGTGGACGATCCACAACCCCACATTCAACATTGGTGATGCTATCTGCTGGTGGTCCATAAAAGTAATGAATGTGTATATATATATATATATATATATATATATATATATATATATATATATATATACTGTGCAGATTAGATTTAAGGTATTTTTTCTCTCTCGACTTTTAAGACAAGAGAGTGGCAGCACTATTCATTTGGTATTGTTTTAGTGCATGTTTTTGAAAGCAGCTTGTTGGCAAGCAGGCAAAAAAGCCAATGTGTTTCCCTGATAAGCTCTGCACCAGGCCATGCGACTGCCTACTGCCATAAATTATACAGCAAGGCAGACAGTAAACATGCAAATATGCACACACTCCCACCCTCTTTTAAACACACACACATTTTTAAAATTGTGAGAACTTCATTGACATCATAATTACTAATTTATGCCCCAGCTATCACTGAACATATCCTTGACCTTAACCAAACTGAAATACTTGTTTGATGACATTTTTTGTAAATTTGTAAGATACTCATGGTTAAGACACTAAAAACACTATTAAATGATACAAATTAAAATAACCTCGATAGCATCTACAAATAAAACAATGCCTAATAACAGTTGCTCTAAACCTAAAAAGCATTGGTATTCCTCTGCAACTAAAGTGTAAATCTCTTTAGGATGTTAGTTAGGCAGAACAATAAAAGGTCTGTAGCTGGAAAATAATTGCAGAACTGTTAATGACATTGTCTCTTTTACACTTCATTTAAATTTAAAGTCTTGCTTTTTCTTGTGCTTATCTCTGGTCTGGGCTGGTCTGTGACCTGAATCGTGTCCTTGTTTAAAGGTGAAATTTGGTTGTTTATAACAACCAAATAATAATGAAATCGGTCTTTTTGTTTGCATATAAATAAATGACAGCCCTGTGTGCAGAATGTGTGAAACTGTCCTGCTGTAGGCTTTTGGATAATGAGTGCAGTAAATCAATCATGTCAATCAGATGACAGCATCGTCAGTAACAAAGATTTTAGTTTATAAAAAGAACAAAAAAAGTTAACATATTTTAGGAAATTTACATCACACAACTAATTGATACCTGTTTTGGGCTTTCCAATCTAAGAGCAGTGGCGTAACGTGGGGTTAATTTCAGGTTCTTTAAAAAGCAACTGTAAACCACATAGAAACATCTTTGTTACAGCTTTATTAAAATAATGCGCATATAATGCATAGCTGACATTTTATGGCGTTCGGAGCCTATATTCAGTACTGTAATAATAAATAGATCCAACAAGCTCTTTTTAGTAATGCATAATAAAATTCCTGTGAGGTAAAAGTCATTTTCAAAATAAACATATAAAAAGTTAAACAAACCCGTATTATTATTATTTTTCAATGCTAAGGATTCGTCCTTGACAAGCAACAACAGCAGCAACATACAAAAATGGATGTGATACAGTGTTTTAAAAAAACACAAACTACTGAAATACTGAATTACCTCTAAATGCTAGAAAAATGGATGTTATACTGTGTTCAAAAAACACAGATAAACTACTAAATTACTGAATTACTGCATTTAGGCAACATAGCATGTAATGTCAAGCTATAGATATGCATTTTTGCTAAGTACCTTTTCCTGGACAGGATCATGATGTATACACGATAAAACACACACTCATGTATCTTAAAGGCTGAAAATCTTATGTTTGTTTTCACAAACTTAAGACAATTGATTACCGTATATACTGTATGGCCCAAAGGGTATGAAGCATTGCACCCTTCCATGTCCAGGGCCCAATCGGGGCGGATTAAAGTGGTCAATAGCCCTTAGGCTGCTCTTTGTGTGAGACAGTGGGGAAGCGGTGTTAGACTACTAACCCAAACTGTTGTGGGTTTGATTCCCAGCTCCACCAAGCCACCACTTTTGGGCTCCCGAGCATGGCCCTCAACCCTCAACTGCTCAGTTGTAAAAAAAAAAAAAAAAAAGATAAATGTAAGTCGTTCTGGATAAGAGAGTCTGCCAAATACTGTAAATGTGTGAGGCCCCTTTAAACCATTTGGCTTTACTGGAAAAATGTATTTGGTGCCATACATCATCCACACTCACTTACCAAGATAAACTTGCAAACACGCATACATATTGAGACAGAAAATACTACTGTTTCATTAACGCTGTGGACCACCACACCACATGTGAAATGAAACAATACAAAAAAACCATACAGACAAAGGTGCACCGGGCCCAGTGTTTAGAAGCAGACTTTTAATTATCATCAAGAAACACCTGCACTACAAGCATAACTAACATCAGCAAATATGTAAGTGGAAAGAATACCACATATTACCCTCTGCCACCACATCTAGAAAACAATTCCAAAAGAAAATATGTAACCACAAACAGCAAGGCTACAGAAGTCCCTGCATTCGCAGTTTAACGAACAGCTGGTAACCACTTACAGCTTTATAAACCAACAGGTGGGCTACCACAGTATCTGCATCAGTGTAGAACAACCTGTTTTTCTGAGACATCAATGCTGAGACACAAACCAATGTGCAATACACACAACGGCACTATTTTTATTATAACAGCAATAATGAAACAGCAGCACTATAATAAATATGTACTTTTGGAATGTTTACTTTTTGAGTGGTTACAGGTATAAATGGCCATAACAAGTGCTATAACAACATTTAAAACATTCTATTCCAGATTTAATCTCACGCTTACATCCCTGATAATCTTCAACCTGGTGGAAATTCCTTTCACTAGATTTTAGTGTGTGACTGTGGGAATTTGTGTCTGTTTAGTTACACTATTAGTGAGATCAGAAACTAATGTTAGGTGAGGAGGTCCGGGGTGCAGTCGGTGTTGCAGTTAATCCTATAGGTTTTAAGGTCAGGGCTCAGGGTTAAAGAACACTAAAGTTTCTCAATCATAACACATCATGTCTTAATAGAGCTCAGAGGCTTTGTGCACAGGGACAATGTCATGCTAGAAAAGTGTTCGGGCCTCTTGGTTCCGGTAAAAAGAAATATAATGCTACAGCATACAGGGGCATTCTTAGACATCTGTGTGCTTCCAACATTTTGACAACAGTTTCAGAAGACAGGGTGCTTCATAAAGTGTCTCCATACTTTTGCCTATTATGTGTAAGTGACCTTGTGTAATATGCATGTCATTGTGGAATAATTCCCCCAAATTGCCTGAAATATTACCACTGACATGACGAGCTTGCTGCTGCAACAGCTAACGATCCTGTTGTATGTGTTTTTACCACGGCAGCGATGTTAGCTAGGGCAGTTCCCCTGCTGTGACTCTTGTCTTTAACTGGATAAAGACTTGAAATATCCAGTCAATATAGGGATGTTTTCAGTATATTTTGGTCATGTTGTTCTTTTATCTGTTGTATTTTTTTGTTTTTCTGCTCCGCTATTGTACTGGCTCTTTTTTTGTTGATATTTTCATGCTATGCCATCCAGCAATAGCCGTGACAAATAAAATCGAGCGTCACAACCTGATCAGCAGATAATTATTATGTTTCTGGGCCAGTGAGTGGTTTTTTTTGTTTGCACTTAAGTAATGAAGCCACTAAGATGTAGCCTGTGCAAACCTGTGTATTAAGATTCCTTGACCAGAACTGAGAGACCCAAAACAGATCTAGCATAGCAGCTGTCCTGTACACCAAGCAAACTTCACAAGGACATAGTTTGTCAAGTTTGATATAGAACAATTTAATTATCCTGCAGAGATCTCTGACCTCGACCTCACTAGAAACCTTCGGGATAACCTGAATCATGGATTAAACCACAGACCTATAGCTGAATGATAATTTCCCCAAAGCCAAACTCCAACAGCTACGGGAAAAGCCGCCCCAGGAGACTGTAGGCTTAATATAACAAATCTGGAAGAGGTTGTTTTTAAAAAAATGTGGATGTAATGGTTCATTTTAGCAATAGACATATTGTATATTTAATATTGATTAACAAGAGATAACTGAATAAGGTACTAATAATGAGGAGGTGGCCAATTTAGAAAAAAAAAAAATCAAGCAAAAATGGTAATGATTTAGCACATTAGCTTGATTAGATCTTGAGGTTTTGCCCTTGGTCAAATGATAACTAATTTCTGATAGAAACAATAATGCTTTTCTGATAATGAAGGGCCGTCTCAATTTGTGTTGCTTGCTGTGAAAACAAGAGGATGTTCTTTTTGTTGTTTTTTTACTTTTTTGATTGTATTTTCCAAACCTTCAACACCAACAAGCTGCCATTATTAGGCCCTAGAGCAAGGCCACTGACCCTATCTGCTCCAGAGGACCATGTCTGACCCTTTGCTCTCACCCCAGCCACCTAACAACTTGAAATATGCGAAGAAAAGAATTTCACTGTGCTGCAGTATATATGTGACCAAGAAAGGTTGTTGCCCTCACATGCCTTTGCATCTCAATTATTAGGACACCACTTCTTGCAGACATCTGGCAAAGAACTCTCTCACTAACATTTGTGCTTGATCTGCAATGCTTAAATATAACTTACTAAAAATTTAATTAACGTTTAACAGTTCTTCTGCATTTATCGCTGATTAAACACCATTGTTGCCGATCTACTAAAAACATATTTTCAAGGTGCACTTTTGCAGACAAAAGAAAAATAATGAAAAATAATTACACTAATCACTAACAAAGGCTAAAGAAGTTTCTGTGTGCTATTTCAAAGCATCTATAAGCGCTATGAGGGTGTAACTTTTTACTTATCACTGAATGATTCAGGCTTTGACAATCGGAGCAGCTTCACCAAGTCACAGCTTTAACATCAATAAACAAGGCTTCGAGCACCATAGTATGTCAGCTGTGCAAAATATGACCATTATTTTGATTTTACAGTATATATGCAACCTATACTCATATATGTTGTTAAAGGTGCATTAAGACATCTTCAAAATGCTAACTGTAACCTGACATTTTCGGTAAGAAAACTTTCTATAAACTTATATAGTATAGTTAGTAACAGAACTAATGAAACATAAAGTACCCATTTACACACTGCTGCAGTGGTTGAACTAAATCGCAAAGATAAGCTATGCTTATATGCAAAACACGCCAAAATCCAATCACATTATATTTATACATTGCATTATCTTATAGACCCTTTTGACTCCTATAGTCGACTCCAGCATGGAAACGCAACACTGATATTATTTCGGGGTTTTGTTTTTGTTTGGATCCACCTTTTTTTGCAGTACATGAATACGCTAACTACATATCCCGAATGTGCGAACAGAGTGCACAGAATGTTGACAAGCAGGTAGGAAAGCCTATCATAATATTTGGACCAAACACTTTGATAAGATGAATATTTTGTTGTCCTACACTTCCCACAAACTTTAACATAACGATTGCTATCGGTATTCAAAAAACTTTCAGCCAGCAAAACAAAACATGAACAAAACATCAACTATTATACTGTAATGACTCCACCCTGCCATCTACAGAGTTTGCTTATTTAAACTGACTGTTGACTTTAGGTCTTTGTGAAGTATTGTTTTTCATGCCGCGTACTAAGCGGTTTTCTAGGTTCCACGATTCTGGTTCTGTTTCTAAGTCTCGTTTACGGTTTGTACGTTTTGGTTTGTGTCCCGGTCTTGTTTTCTGTTTTCCTCCTTCCCTCGTTTGTTTGTTTTGCCCGCATCATGTTTGTGTTTCCGTCTTCCCCTTTCTTCAATAAAGCTCTTACCTGCACAATGGATCCTACTCAGCCCTCATCGTTACAGAATACTTCGCCACCTATGAATCCAGCGGGAAGAGCACACCTGCAGGATATGGGCAGGATCAAGTTTTTCTGATCTGAACGGCCCGCAACATCACGTTTGAGAACCAGTGCGTCCATTCTATTCTGGTGCCGGAGAAATTTTTTGCCGGACTAAAAAGCACGTGTTTCTTTCAACGCTGCTTTCTGGGAGCGCACAGGAGTGGGCTTTTGCAGCATGGAATTCTGGTTCACGAATTTTTAGTTCGGTGGACTTTTTTTCTCTCGGTTACGGGAAACCTAATCTGGTCCCACTCAGGACGTCGCTGAGGTCTCTGGTCCCGTTCAGGACATCACTGAGGTCTCTGGTCTCGCTCAGGACATCGCTGAGGTCTCTGGTCCCGCTCTGGACGTCGCCGAGGTCTCTGGTCCCGCTCAGGATGTCACTGAGGTCTCTGGTTCCGCTGAGGTCACCCCAGAAAACATGGCTCCTCGCCACGACTCCGCTGAGGACGTTGCTCTTCGCCACGGCTCCGCTGAGGACGTCGTTCCTCGCCACGGCTCCACTGACGACGTCGATGTGTCTTCCTGCTGCGCGGTCATCCTTGCCTCCCACTCTGGCTCCGCCTGGCTCCTCGCTTCCCCCTCTGGCTCCGCCGCACTCCTCGCTGGCCTCGACCTAAGGTCCCAGGGCAACATCCTGAGCAAAGTCTGGCTCCATGGCCTCCTCCCCCCTCTCGCCCCAGTGCCAATCTAAGCCGAGCCTCGATCTCCAGTAGAAAGGGACTTGGCACCTCTGAAACGGCGCCTTTGGGGGGGCTACTGTAACGACTCCACCCTCCTATTTACAGAGGGCGCTATCGCTGGAGTTCTGATCAGCTCTTCTTTGCTCTCTGTTTGCTTATTTAAACTGACTGTTGACTTTAGGTTTTTGCGAAGTAGAACAAGCATAAACCCTTACACGGGTACCCGGGTTAGTTTTATGTCAAATAGGAATGGGAGAACATATACTAAAATATTCCAATTTAGATTTAGAATTAGAAGAAACTTTGGTGACAAGATGGCAACAGTAAAAGCTACAGTAACTGTACATGCTGTATCCAGGTTGCTAAAAGTTGACCTTAACGTTGACTAAAATCTCGTCTCAACCTTATATTAAAACAGAAAATGTGCTAATTCAGCAAGTTTAACTATAAAAAAAAGTTATTTAAATAATCGGTCATACAGAAATTACATTTATAGCACAGATCAGTGGATAAATGTTAACTTTTATTTTATTATATTTTTTTTTTACTTTTGTATGATGACAGTTAAGGCTGAACCTCACCTGCCACCACTGACCGCAAATCCCTGCTTTTGTTTATTCCAGTCACCCAACAAAATCTAATACAGTAAATAGTCTGATGGTCATGACACCTTCCTACTTCATAGTGCACATACTAAACACAATAATAAAGGAGAAGGCTAAACAACAACACCAACCAAGATTTTCTTTGGAGTCCAGTGTAATTTCCCCTGAGCTCAGATGTGTTCAAAAGGACCATAGTAAATAAACAAACATCCCTGTTATTTTCTTATGTTCTGATTATTCCACTGACGGAGCAGACCTATTTAACTCCACCACTAATTACATCTTGTAGCTTAACAAACCTGCTCATTGTTGCATGTCTCTGAATGTTACATTTTTTAAAACACATTTATTCAATTGGGAAATTATAAAATGAACACAGGTTTGGGAGAGGCAGGTTTCTGTGACAGAAGGGTGAGGTGAGGCAGCTGTCCAGCCAGAAACCCATCCCCCCAAAAGGGACTAATTAGAGTTAGAATGATCAGAGCTACATGTAATAAAGGAAGTCTTTCTGTTCAGTCATGTGATCACTGGCAGGGATGATATAGTGGGGAACAACAGAATAGGGAGTAGATGTCACCAAAGCTGAAGCTTAAATATACAAACCTTCATGCATCACTAAACACAAGATGTGGAGCATTTCCAATAAATCACAGTGCAGAGAAAGTGAACATGCAAAAATTTTTGGAAAATGAGTTTCCAGCCTGTGGAATGCACTCACCTTTACTTGGCCAACAAAAGCATTTGCCTGCTCTTCCAGAACAGTAAGGTTTTGAGACAGCAACAGTTCAAATGTGGGGTCGTTATCATTCACGTCAATCACCAGTATGTTAACCTTGGCAGTTGAGGTCTGGAAAAAAAATGTTAGAACTAAACTTTATGCTTGACAAAACACAGCAGATTCAGAACTAGTGCCAGATTTTATTTAATGACTGTAACGCAATGATACACTATAGAACACCCATCTTTATCATTGTTATACCTAAACCCTGCTTTTGACCGTGGTAAGGAGAATCATTTAAACTTCTAAATTAAAGTACAGTTATCTCTGCTTTTTACCTGTGGTTTTGGAACAGAATTCCAACATGTCTGTTGCTAAGAATCTAGTCGTAACATTTCACTCATTTAGAAACACAACATTTTACTCATTTAGCACCATTATTAGAAACTGAACAGCTTGTTCATCATTTGTGCAAAAAACAGAGCAACAAACAGCTTTAACTGTTTGCCCTCAGTACAGTATGAGTACTGTATAAAGTTCAAAAGAATAACCCAGATTTTTCTTGTCAAGCGTGAAAAGCCCTAATATGTGCTTTTTCTATATTATTATATTAGTGTTAGTTCGCTTTGCTATCCTTTAGTTGTGACTGCAGTATTTTTCACTTTTACATTTCCTTAAATTCAGCCACAGACATATCAAACACGTTTTCCCAGACTAAGACACCCTTTTTAGCCAAATAATGAATTTTGAGTAAAAGTTTCACAGGAATCAATAATAACACAATTAGGTATTTTTTTCCCTAAAATCGTAGAAATGATTATGGTTTACTCTAAAAAAAAAAAAAAAAATTAGGGAAGATTTGCTCTATTTTTAGGTTTATTATTAATAATAACAAAGATCCTCTTCAGTGGTGGTAAGAAATTTTCAAAACCTATTTTAATAAAAATATATTTTTTTAATATTTTATGAGCTGTATATTCCCACACCAGGAATACAACGTATGAATAAATCTAGGCCCCAAACAGCTGAATGAGATTAATTTAGCCCATCCTTGGCGGGGGGCCACTGTTTGCTTTCATAAACAAATATCCCCTTCTACTGATTAATTTACAGAGATCCAACAAAATTGATAACATATTTACAATCATCATCAAGCTGTGAATAGAGCCTAATGAAAAATTTCCACAGCTGCTGGTCAAATTAGCATTTTCAATGGCAGGAAAAAGCAACAACCAAATCAGCTGCAACCGGGAGAGGGCATATAAACCTTTCTCAATGAAGGAACACGTGTTAGTAAGGTGTTTAACTGTAAAGGAGTATGTATAAAGAAGGGGTTTGATTGGTTGTGTATAGACTGAATAAAGTTTGACTACAGTATGCTCATAATTAACCATAGGCTGAAGAGTACATTTATTGCTACCAAGCATAGACTTCATTAAACTGACCCTGAAAGGCTTCATAAAGCCCAAAAATTGCACTGGTACTCGCTCAGAACAGAATTTGCCTATCATGCTTTACATAAACGAGCACACGTTTTAGGGAAATAGGGAAAACGTAGGACAAAGAAACTCTGGGTGCAAACATGCTAACCACTATACCACCTACCCAAGTTAATATTTTAAAAATGAATACATTATGGTTTTCAAGCTACTATATTTATTGGGATTTTATGTAATAGACCAACACAAAGTTAAATGAATGTGGAATGAAAATGATCAAAGTTGTAAGCAATTAAAAATCTAAAAATTGTGGCACGCATTTGTAATCATCCCTCTACTCTATAGATCCACCTTTCGCTGCAACTACAGCTTCAAGTCTTTTGAGGTATGTCTTTAACAGCTTTTCACATCTAAAGCCCATTTTCTTTGCAAAATTTTTAAGTCTTGCCACTGATGCCCAATGGGATTTAGGTCTGGACTTTAAGTGGGCCATTCTAACACATGAACATTCTTTGATGTATGTTTAGGGTCATTGACTTTCTGGAAGGTGAATCTCAAGTTTAAGTTCAAGAAGCTTTATTGTCATTTAAACCATATATAGCAGATGCAGTAAACAGTGAAATGAAAAAACGTTTCTCCAGGACCGCATGGCGCTACACAAAACAAGACAGAACAACAAAGAGCCACTTACAGAGGAACAACACAGAGCTGAGAACTAAAAAAATGTCTTAGTTCAGTTTAGTTCAGTGTGTTGAGGAGCTTGATGTCTTGAGGTAAGAAACTGTTACACATTCGGGTTGTGAGAGTCCGTATGTGTAACAGTTGTGTAACTGAACGGTACCTTTTTCCAGATGGCAGGAGTGTGAAGAGTGAGTGTAAGGCGTGTGTGGGGTCATCCACAATGCTCTTGGCTTTGCGAATGCAGCTTGTGGTGTAAATGTCCGTTATAGAGGGAGAAGAAACTCTGATGATTTTCTCGGCTGTTCTCACTATCCTCTGCAGGGTCTTGCGGTGCAGTTCCCAAACTAGGCAGTAATACAGCTGCTCAGAATGCTCTTAATGATCCATCTGTAGAACATGGTCAGGATGGGGGTTGAAAGATGGGCTTTCCTCAGCCTTCACAGGAAGTAGAGGAGCTGCTGGGCTTTTTTGGTGATGGAGCTGGTGTTAAGTGACTAGGTGAGGTTCTCTGTCAGGTGAACACAAAGGAATTTGGTGCTCTTGATGATCTCTATCGAGGATCCGTTGATGTTCAACAACTATCTTCTTAGTCTTGTCAACGTTCACAGACAGAATCTTGGCTTTACACCAGGCTGTTAGCTTTTGCAACTCCTCTCTGTATGCTGACTCGTCGTTTTTGCAGATAGGACCCACTACGATCGTGTTATTGGCTAACTTGATGATGTGATTTGAGCTGTGCATTGCTACACAGTCATGAGTCAACAGTGTAAACAGCAGTGGGCTAAGCACACAGCCCTGCCGGGCCTCAGTGCTCAGTGTGGTGGTGATGAAGATTCTGATCCTCCAGTCAGAAAGTCCAGGATCCAGTTGCAGAGGAAGGTGTTTAGGCCCAGAAAGCTCAGCTTCTCGATCAGGTGCTGAGGGATGTTTGTGTTGAATGATAAAGTCTATGAACAGCATTCTTATGTATGTGTCTTTATTGTCCAGGTGTGTGAGGGCCAGATAGAGGCTTGTGACAATGGCATCGTCCGTGGAGCTGTTTGGAAGTTACACGAACTGTAATGGTCCAGTGGGCAAGGCAGCAGGTTCTTAATGTGCTTCATGACAAGCCTTTCGAAGCACTTCAACAAAATGGGTGTGAGTGCTACAGGACGGTAGTCATTGAGGAGGAAGACTGTTGACTTTTTCGGCACAGGAACGATTGTAGCACTTTTGAGGCACGTGGGAACAACAGTGGTGCTTAGGTAAGTGTTGAAGATGTCAGTGAAGACATCTGCTAGTAGTTCTGCACAGTTCCTGAGCACTTTACCGGGGATGTTGTAAAGTCCAGCAGACTTCCATGGGTTAACTCTGCTTAAAGTTCTCCTCCGGCCAGCTGTGGTTAGACAGAGCACCTGGTCGCTGGGAGAAGGGGTGGTATTCCTCGCTGCCATGTGGTTTGGCACCTTAAACCGGGCGCAGAAGTCGTTCAGCGCATCTGGGAAGGGGGCGTCACTGTTACAAGCAGGTGGAGTTGTCTTGTAGTAAGTGATCCTCTGGATGCCCTACTACATGCGTTGATTTTCTTGGCGTATCTGCGCTTTGCCTCTCTGATGGCTCTAGACAGTTTGGCCTTTGCTGTTTTTAGGGCTGTCTAGTCCTTTGCCGTGAAGGGCAGCACACGCACCTCTGTGGTCATCCATGGTTTCTGACTGGAGCGTGTTATAATGGTTTTGGAAACAGTCATTTCATCATTCCCCTCATCACTGATGTAGTGTACTCCTTCAGGTTAGCATAACAGAGATATGGTCTGAGTATCCAAGATGGGAACAGGGCTCTGCTCAGTACATGCCGGGGATGTTTGTGTAAACAAGATCCAGCATGTTTTCCTCTCTTGTCACAAAGTTCACATATTGGTGAAATTTAGAGAGCACTGATTTGAGATTTGCATGGTTGAAATCTTCGGCGATAATAAACAGTCTGTTGGGGTGTGCATTGCTAATAGCCCCATAGTGTAGAATGGACACTTCGACAATGAAAACAGCAGTGAATTTCTGTGGCAAATAAAATGGCCTGCATTTAACAGTCAGAAGCTCCATTAGCGATGAACAGAAAGTAGAAACAGTCACAGAGTTCTCACACTATTTCGTGTAGATGTAAACACACACACACACGTCACCATAGCGAACCGTAACGCACAGAGCTGCTTTTCTTCTCCACAACTTTATCCCTGAACTGTGTGGTAAGTTCCTGGGTCTGATGCTGTTTGTTTACTAGTGTTCTCTAACAAAGAACGGGTGTAAGACTAAATTACACACAGGTCGACTCTATTTAGGTGAATTCTGAAGGCAGTTGATTGCACTGGATTTTATTTAGGGGTAACAAATGCATGCCACACTTTTCAGATTTTTATTTGTTTAAAATTTTGAAAAACATGCATCATTTTTATTCCACTTTGCAATTATGTGCTACTTTGTGTTGGTCTATAACTTAAAAAAACTTAATAAAATACATTAAAGTTTGTGGTTGTAAGGTGACAAAATGTGAAAAAGTTCAAGGGGTATGAATACTTTTTCTGTATAGAAAATAACAGATATGTCAAAAATAATCAGTATAATCCCTCCACTGTTAACTTGTTTTCTATGCAGTGAAGACAAATTTATTTCCTTTTGGATTAACTTTCTGGGCTTCATCCAATCGGAAAGCATTACATCATGAGCAGGTGACTTCATCGACCAGGGAGTAATGTTAAATAAACACTGTGCCACAACAAACTCTTCTTCTTTAGGGCGGTGTATGCATGTGTGTGAGAAATAAAGAAAAATTTGAAAATTTGAAAAATGTGCAAAAGACAGCAGAAGATGGCAACCAATATAAGACGCAAATTTAAGTGGTGTGCTTAGCCATGCCCTACATTTATATCAGGGACAAACACACACTTGCAGTGTGTTGCTGCCTGGGGGTAAAGGATGCACAGTTAATGCCATGTGAGCAGTCCTTAAGTCTTAGGCCCCGCTGCTGCAGAGGCAGAGCACAGGCGGATGTTTTGGGGCTACCAAGTGGAGCTACCGGAGGAGTATGAGTTGAGCCTAGCCTTTTCCTCCAAGACAACCACTAGCTCTGTGCAGTGGTCCAAGGGAATACAGGGCCAAAGCATCCCCGAATATACCCGTCATACTGCACGGCGTAAAAGCGCAGCTTCACTACCTTAGAGAGCCTCAGGAAGAAAGATAAGTTTGAGGACCATCACACTCCCCAGGAAGGCCCCAGGGAAAAACACTATCAGAGCCAGGCCTCTGGGGATGCACAACCCAGGGTGGAATCACTCTACAGTTATTATACAGTGCCCAAACCAGCATATTGTACTGGCCTCCCTGTCACAGCACTTGAAATATGTAAGGTGGCAAGTTGGTCTACTCTGCATACATTTGTCTAATTTTACAATTTGGATCCAGGGTCCTTGCATTACAATAAGTCCCCACACATAACACTGGACAGTGACTTGGCATTATGGTGATGTGGGTATCTCTTTCGGGAGCTTAAGTTCCCGAAGAGAAACATCTCCAGGTTACATATGTAACCATGTGTCCCCCAGGAACTAAGACACTGCATCACTTGCACAGCATTCCTGCCCATGCTGAATGCGATTTTACCATGCTGAGGTGCGATTTTATCATGGCTGGATTGCACATATGCTTGAAGCCAAAGTTTATAAAATGGGGGTCCTAAAGCGCTTCGACACAGCGTCATACACAGGTTACATACAGAACATGTAGACGTTTTCCATTATACTATTTCTATTCTACTATTAGAATAGAACACTACATTGGCAGTGTTGGGCATGTTACTTAAAAAAAGTAATTAGTTATAGTTACTACTATAGTAACTGAGTTAGTAACCGAGTTGCATCATTATAAAAGTAACTAATTATTAGAGAAAGTAACTGTCGCATTACTTTTCAAAAAATGTTTCAATATGTCAAATAACTAAGCCTCCATTATTAAATAGGTTCAATTAATGAAATGAACAATAACAGAATAAATGATCAGTATAAAACATTTTACATTAATCTACACTATTTTGTGGTTGTGTCAATGTGAGGACTTTAGATTAGAATGACTTGCCACTGATGTGAAGAGACTCTTTCTTCCTAGTCATAAGTTGCATGTTACATAAACAGTCTTGACTTTCACCTCAATGAGTAGTGTTTTTACTTCCAGTTTGTGAAAGCGAACTTTGGACTTGCTATCACGCTGACTCTTGTAGTACGTCCGAATTTTATTTATACCACCCATAACCATTTATATAGTTCATACTTAACTGTCGGGAAGTACATACTTACTTGTATGTAAGTACATACTTAAGTAGTATGCGATTTTGGACAGAGCCGACTGTGCATGCTGTGTGTGCTACTTTGCCTCCACATAAGCCATTAGTTATATGTTTATCTCCCACCTAGCACACACACACACACACACACACACACACCAGTCATCATCAGTTATGTGTCCCACCTCACTCCACACACTAGAAGGAAAAACTGCAGGTCCTATGGCTGAGGGAGCATACTCGGATTAAAACGGCTTCAGTGAGCTTAATTATAGTAACACTATACTTTTATTGTCAGCCACATTCATGGCGTTTTAGCAAGGAAAACAGTAATTTACTCGTTAATGAAAAAAGTAACGCCATTAATAATGCTGTATATTTATGGTTTAAGTTCAAGGAGCTTTATTGCCATTGCTTTAATAACGCTGTTATTACCATCACTGCATATCAGTAATATTAAAAGTTAAAGCAATATATTGCGTGTTATATTGTACTATATTATTATTTTAATACTATAGACTATACTCAGTGCTCTGTTACTGTAACAACTGGGTAGTAAGCATACATAGTTGAACAGACAAAATTTGGAATTTGGCCCAACTGTGTGCTGGAGCAAAAGAGATGGAGGATGGATAGATGGATGGATGGATTTACTTTTGCAAAAACTTTTTATTTTATTTCACTTTGTTCCAAAAGACCCTGAAATATGGTAAATTCTAATTTGCGGTGGGGAAAAGGTATTTGCTGTGATGTGTGAATAATGACCTACTCTATTCAAATTACAGTTGTTATTGTACCTGAAGTCCCTTCCAAAGCAATGAGGCTTTATCGCAAAGCCGGCTGTGATAGTGAAACGCTTCATTGCATTCATTAATATCAATCTCCCTCTGCTGCATATTCTGTAGAAACTGCACAAAGTCTCCCAAGATTCATATAAAATATTCTGTTAAGCACACAGAACCAAATATGGACTCTCTGTTTTACAGGAAAATAGTAAAGTTAAATGTTTCCCCTCAGACCTCCAAGAGTTGACATATAACCTTGAGCTACAGAAGTCATATTTAATGCATCATCTCAAATGACATTTAAACAGTTTTTTTTTTTTTTTATGAAATGACACGGAGTGCTGGAAGATACACGATCCTTTTGCAAGTATATTTTCCATTCATTCAACCTATCCACCTCTTTCCACACTGAACTGGTTAGAGACCTCTATTACACCTACAATGTCTCTAATTTCTAGGTTAAGTGAAAAGGTAACTATGCTACATCTAATTTATTGAAGTAACTTTCCCACCTAAACTAGATACCAGAGACCTGTGTCTCATTGTGGGTTTGGCAGAGGTCTGTAACCAGTTCAGTGTAAAAAGATGTGAACAGGTTGAATAAATGGAAGAGGTACTAAAAAAATGAACTTGTATCTTTCAGCTTAGGTTAAAATTTTATTTTAGGTTTTAATTTGAGCTGTGTTTATGTGTTGTGCTTACAAAGCTTGCTGAGTTTAAATTAAGTCGGTGTAACATTTACTGTAAACCAGGCATCATGGCATTTTAAGCTAAAGAACAAACAGTTTGCCAGTGATGTTTATACAGCAGTATTGAGTTACTTGATGTCCCTTAAATGACTACAAAAACAAAGAGGGCTTTAGTCAATATGGTGGTTTTAATACAGGACTTCTTATTTTTGGTTGTATTGCCTTTACAAGAATCATAATCCTCTTCAATCAGGTTGCCATCTCGTATAAGGTATTTTTATCCAGCTTTCCATGCATATCCTCCATGATGTGTGTTTATACATTTTGTTGATAATGTTTTTGTCTTTAGCTTGAGTTTTATTTCACCACTGACACCCTACAGTACCTGGATTTTAAAATGAAAAAATCTGAAGATTGTCCTGCCATGCCATGTCATGTTTGTGTTAACAACAGATACAGATCAAGCTAGTGAATGTGTAAAATCAATAAATCAAAGACACCAAAAGACATCATCAGGAGAACAAGCTGAGCTAACAGCACTGTGGTATACACTCAGCATTAATCAAAGCAGCTTGAGCAAGGCTTTAGACAGAAATCTGACAGCTCTGGCGTGGAGCACTGCTGGGAAAACAACCCTTTCTGACCACAGCAAGCCGAAACAACACTCCTAGAGTGAAGGTCAAGTAAATCGGCTTTACTCAGGGATCTGTACACCTCTGCCCGACAAAACACTCGATGTAGGCATGGTTAAAAATTGGCTAATGATCAGGTAGTTGAAAAAAGGTCATTGCATGTCAAAAATGTCAGCAGCGTGCTGGACTGTTCTTCCCGTCTAAATATGCAGTTTTTCAAGCGACTACAATATTGTTTATTTCTTTCAACAAGTGTTACAACATTAAAGCGAATTAATAATTAGGCACAAGACGAGGAAATTATATTCCCTCTCCATAAAGGTTGTGATGTTATATCAACGCTCTGAGGGAATGTGCCTTCCAAGCCTGTGATTTCATAAATGCATTGTCAGGAATACACTTGAAAAACTAGAGGAAAGGCTTTTATTTACAATCACACATTTGGCAAATGTTTTTATACAAAGTTTTACAGTTAAGCTCAAAAGGTGAAGGTTTACCTAAAGAATGCAGGATTTTTATAAAATGTTATAAAACTCTTTATAAACCCCTTTTATGTATAACCTTTGGCCTGAACAACAGACCATCACCAAAACTTATTCTGTTGTAGTCAGAATACAGGGTAGAAAAAGTGTAGCCAGAACTTTAGATGGAAGGCAAAAGCCATCCCTGTCAAACAATGTAGGGGAATTTAGTGTATACTTATGAGGGGGTGGATACTTTTTCACAGTTTTAAATTTGACAAACTAAAGTGCCTTAAAGGAACAGTTAAAAAAATGTCACCCCCGGTAATCCAAAAGAATCCATCCACAATGGCTTTTAAAATCCTAAAAGCTGTTTTTTAGTGTGCCATATGCATCAAATGTAAAGCGTTATGAGCAAGACATCTGAACATGGGTATACAGGGAGAGTATATTAGACTTTGTAAAAGTAGGACGCCACTAGATCTGCTAGCTTTTTAGTTATAGTAAACGAGCTGTTAAACCTCTGAAAAGCTGTGAGCTCAAATCCTAACATCACTAAGGTGTCACTGCTGGGACCTTAAAATCACTTACCGCTCAACTGCTAAGCTGTTTATAGGAGATAAATGCAAACCCCTTTTTGTAATGGTGTCTGCTAAATGCTGTAACATTTCAACCAATTTAATCATAAAAGTTTTAATCTGGTTTCTTCTTTGAGGAATACTGACATTTGAATGCCACCTCACAGTAAGCTTTTTGAGGCCAGCTATTGTCTCTAAGTTCAAAGTTGTTGTTTTTACATTAAATGACTATCTGGGGTAACGTTTAGCTTCTGCCTGTTCACACTGACTGATAAATCGGCAAAAGTAGGTTACGCACTGTATGACTTCATAATAGGGAGAATTGCCAACAACTTAGGTCTACAAACAAATGTTTCACAACCAAACACATGGTAGAAGTGATACGGAAAATCTTATGTAAAACTGGAAATATTATTAAAATGGCAGCCCATACAATACAGATACAATACTGTAATACAAATGGTCTGTTTGCCGACTTGTAGTGTAAGGGCAAAAAAAGAATTTAAAAGATGGAAATCGAAGCCATGCTTGTTAATATCCCTCACAGAACTTTCCGCTGCCTAGTGTCTTGCTCTCCCATAAGCTGTAGGTCATTACTGAGGTACTTTTTTAAGTTCAGATATATAGCATGCCAAAAATTTCATGGATGTCAGCAACGTACCAGCGATTGTCTCAGATCAAGTCTTTATAATTTACCGGGTGATTGTCACTTGCATAAACGAGCACCAATTTGCCTCCAATTTCGAACATTTGTCTGCGATTTTACAAAACCTGTCAGCAAGTAAAAATTGGGGCAAAAATCGTGCAGTGTGATCTCTGAATTACCAAAGGAAACTGTCTTACATAGAAAAGTGTAGGTGGTTGACAGCCAAATTCTGAAACTAGATTCCGGATTCAATGACAGATCTTGATCTTTGCTTGAGACTAGCAAACTTTAAACTATTTGTTTCTGCACTGCCAGACATAGCAGGCGTCAACCAGTCTGTTCATTAAGGAATAGCGTACAAATGTTGCTAGCTCACAGTGGACTTGAAATGAAGAGAGTGAGCTCTGTGATTAAAAAAAAATGACGCTCTGCTGCTTTACCCCCATCATCACAGCATGATCACTCCGTCGTGAAATACTCTATTCGGTTCAATCACAGCAGGCCTGTGGTGAGATGCACTTAAAAAATGCACTTCAGGGACTATAAACTGAACAGGAGAAGTAGCCTCCTCTGCTATTCCAGCCTACTCCTGTCTGTCTAAGTAAATCGATCTCTGTTACATTTTTTTAAGTCTGGCCCAACAAATATTTCTACTTGCCACATCTATTGATCTAACATGCTAACATGAAACTAGAGTTATTAAGCTTAAGGTTTATTCTGTTCATGTTGTGCAGTGTTTGGTTGCGTGACGTCTTGGTTGAACACGTATTGGATTCAAGGAGGTGTGACGCTTCTTCTGTGGTGCTGTTTGATTTAACATCTAGCTGTTTCCTTACCCCGTCCGGCCTACCATCAGAGGCAGAAATGATCAGTGTGTAGCGATCCGTGCGCTCTCTATCCAACATCTTTCCCAGCAGCAACAGCCCTGACCTGCAAGACATCAAGTTGACTGCATGAAAACCACAGGAGTAGACAACTAACTTGCATAGCAGTTTAATAGACTCATTTTTTAATAAGCTATCAGTCTTTTGCTCCTTTGCACTGTAAAGAAATGGGTTGAAAAGTTAAAAATATTAAAACAAATGCAGAAACAAAATAGTGACATAGAAAAAGTAAGTTAAGACTTTGTTTAAAGTCTCTTATTTGTCCCTAAATAAAAATAAAATGGGAATGTGTCAGCTATTTGTAACACTGTTAACCAGCCCGGTATGTCATTGTTAAAAGACTAATTATACATCTATATTTCTGTAACTGAAGTTATATTAACCATTGTTGAGTTGAGGCACAGTTGAGTTAGGAGAGATTCTGAGTGCTATTTTGTTTTTTAAATTGCTTGCTTGTTCAGGCAGTTATTCTGAATGTGAACGCAGCACATACATTAAGCTCAGAGAAAACATCAGAACACAAGAACGTCTGTAACGTGAATTGTGGCATGGTGGTCTGATGAGCCTGTTCTATTATTTTAGAAATTTCTGGGATTTTCACACCCAACATTAAGTAGGGTAAATAGTTTTGTGAGTGGGAGTCTCAGTCAAACTAAAACACACTGATATATACACACACACACACATATACATACATATATAACCTAATAAAGGAGAGTCAATTTCATGCATATGTGCCTCTTTGCTCTCATTATATTATGATTGTAGGTAACGCGCGTGGTTGGTTCTCAAGAAAGCTAAATGCATGCATTGTAAGTATCTCTTGCCTAAAGTGCTCTTCATCCGAAAACAAAATCTTTCTTTTAGGAGTTGGAAGCCTAAACTCTGACTTCATACACATTCCTACACTTGGCTCCTGCCAAGAGTGCACCACCCCTACACAGCTATGTTTAATAAGGCCAGCAAGGCTCACGCTTTTTAGGTATTAGGTCCTGCATTTGCTGAGGCAGCAAGGAAAGCCCAGTCCCTTGGGTCATGGAACAGAAAGCAAAATCTCATGAAAAAGAAGGCTACAGAACATTTTTCAAGAAAAAAAGGCAGTTTCTACAGCCCTTACGTTACATTTTTAAAGAAGGATGGTGTTGCGCCCAATTTGGGGTCTTTATTAATCCTGAGACTTTACAGGTTCAAAATGCTGACTATCCCATTTATCGCCAGTTCATCAATTTAGGATTTTATAACGATCGATCTAAAGTTCACATACCTCCATCCTTTCAGATCAGAGTAAGTTCCTGATGGTTGCTTTTGGGGTAAAGCGTACCAATTATTCTTTTTAGCCTAGCTCTCTTACCCCATACCTTCACAAAGTGCATGGATAACAATCTGGTGCCTTCGAGGCTCAAGAGCATCCATTGTTTAGCTGTGTGGCAGTGGACTGTGCGCGTCTTAAGAGACGTCACACTGTCTGTTCTTATTTTTTTCTTACCATGTTACAGTCTTGGCCAAGGAGAAGCCTGAAGGTTTTCCCCTGTTTATTTTATGCCAGGTAGTGAATTTTACTTTCCTGGTGTATATTAACAAGCATAATTTTAACCTAGCTCAGTGCTCAGTAGCATTTAAGGCTGTAGTTTCTCCAGTAGGGCTTCTCGACTTCCTCTATGCTTTCGGTCTAACTTTTGGCTGCAGCTACCTTTCACACACCTTCTTAAGAATAAAAAAAAAAAAACAAAGACTAAAAAAACGGCTTAAAAGAGAGTCAGTGGTTTAAGCAGGGCTAGTAGCCACAGCACATTTCACTGGACTCGATCTACAAGAATTTTTAAAAACTGCTTCCGCTTTACAAACAGCCTTACAAGCAGGCCTTATCTGCTTTATCCTTCTTGTCGAAGTTGCCCCGATCAGGATGAAGGTAATTCCTTACCCAAGGCTAGGCCACGTGTCTAAAGAACGTGTCAGAACTTCGATGTTTATCCAGAGGACAGGGAAGGCTAAACTTGCTTTGCCCTTTGAAGGCCCTTGCCATCTATTGCCAAAGAACCTTTAGGTGCTGCAAGCCTAAACAGGAATGGGTTTTCTTCTGTGACCCCGAAAAGGTGTCTTCAGTTTATAGCAGGCCATTAGCAGATGTAAAGCAGACTCCATTTGTATTACCTAAAAGGCACGCAACATTTCCTCACGCCTAACTGTGAAAGCCCAAAAGTCCTTTTTCAGAGCCTTATGATTAGGGGTTTCCTTCTAGAAATTATAAGTAAGTTCACCTCTGTTCACTGCAGTTATATTGTTTTATGTGTAAATTCTAAAAAAAAACAAAATGGCTCATTCTTCTGAACAACGTGTATTATCTTGGGGGGGGGGGGGGGGGGGGGGGGGGGGGGGGGGGTGGAAAATACCAAACTTTTTAAAGGGAAAACCCTGTTGAGAAAAAAATGTTTCCATAGTTCTGACAGACTAATATTACCAGACTGAAAGTAGCAGTTATGTCCATTTTCTCTTTTTGATACCACAGTGATGTGAAATTAAGTTTATTCAAGGTTTAAATAATTAGATTTTAATGTCTGAGTGAGCATGTGGGCATCCTGCAAGTGTATTGGAGCCAATTAGTGGAAACATTTTATCAAAACAATGGCGATGTAGACTCTGTTGAAATCAAATGCTTTATAAAGTCTGCTTTATATGTTCGGCATTACTATTTATTATGTCAAAGCATGCTTTTACTCTGGTCATATGGATAAGTGTACACATATTTCATTTATTGGCTTTAAAAGGGGTGAAGTGATCTTCATATTGTTTATTGGTGCCAAGAATGCTAACAACACAGAATTGTTGTTGTATGCAGTTTTGTTTTTTAATTTCCTCTAGTTGATGGTCTGCAATAAGCCCAATGAAAAGCCAGGAAATGAGGCAAACTCTGATACTATGATAGAGAATCAGAGATGTATTGCTGCAGTAGTAATAGAAGGCCACATAACCTTATTTCCTATAAGAGTGCTTATCCTTCTAGGCTTCCTTACATAAATAAATAGATTGGAGCTTTTCACTGAGACTTGATGGAAGTCTGTTCTTCGAGACTCTTATGTCAAAGTTTCCTTTTTTTTTTAAATGGAATCACTGGGTCTAAGTTTGGAGATTCATCTAAAGTAAATACATATAATTGAGAAATACTAAAGAGAATGCATTTAAAGTTAGAACGCGCTTGCATTTCATCTAACAACTAATCTCAGTGGCTATCTAGTACGGCACAGCTGAGATGCTGCTGTCAACTTTGTTTGCAGTGTGATTGATGCCATGCTGCCGCACAGAGAAAAAGGAAAATAAAGAACTACACTAATACAATGTAATCACAGACTGTGATTCCCTCAGCTCTTTCTTCAAAGTTTCCAAGTTAAAAACAGTGAAAATAGGAACATTGGTGTTTCCTTGTGAGTAAAGGAAAAAAAAAAATCAACTGAACAAAACTTTTTGTGAAAACCTTCAATATGCGCTTACGTTTGATTGAGTTCAAAGATGTTATCAGGATCTCCGCTGAGGATGCTGTACGTAATGGGATCTTTTTCTCGGTCTGTTGCCTGTAAAAGACACAAACCACTTTTGTGTAACAATAAATCAATTACTTTGCCAGGCAAGATTCAACGTGACTGTGTGCCTGTGGGCAAATGCGAACAGGCTGAGAAAACGCCAGAACATCGTTTAAGAAACCACCATAATTGTTATGCAGTTTAGCTTAAACAATACTGCATTATTAAACATGTAGGTTTGGAGACAAAGTAAGCTGGCATAACTTTTTGAAAAAAAGAAAAAGAAAAATGAACCACAATTTTTTTTATTTATTTAACATTGAAATTATTTTTTTGGTAATAAATCTGTAACTGCAATTGCTTTTCAGACATACAGGCCATACTTTATACCTTTTTATTAGATATATTTAATTTCATAAAAATATTAAATTGCATAAAATTATCTAAATTTTCAGGTTTAAAAACTAAAACTCTAATGCATCATGGAATGAATCCCTTGTTACAGCAACTACAGAAGAAGTCTGGCGTTTGAGACAAAGAGCCAGGGGCAGGAGTCATATTTCAATTAGAACAGTGGGAGGCTTTTTGTAAGATGGGTGCCGCTAGCTCCACACATCAAGAACTGCAACATCTGACCAAAGGCTTTTAACAATCTGGGACTTAAGAGAAATGTTTTAACATCACTGCATAAAAAGCCCACAAGCAGCATGTAAGCTAGGACAGTATGTTTAATTTTATTAAAATAAACTGGTGAACCTGATCAGCCAGGTATTGATTCTACAGGGGGTGCTTGGTGGGTGCAAAGCAGAAACAAGAAATACAACTTCCAAAACCCACACTTACTTTTTGCTACTGAATGCCAACAGCTGAGCAGAATCTAAACAAATTTTGTATGGGCTTGTTCTATTTTTAAGACTTGTTCTATTTTTTAAGGATTAATATTGCCAACCTGTTTTTTGCTTATATAAAACTTTATTTGCCACTCTTGGATTCTGTAAATAGCATGACCTTGGACTGTTTAATAATTGTGAGTTTAGAAAAGTTCTTAACATTCATCTGCACTTGCTTTTTTCAGCATTATAACCTCCCACTGACCCTTAAAGAGAACTATAAGTATATATAGATAACATATATAATAAAGTTCAATTTATTAACTATTACATATTATTATTAATTCTGTATTAATTCTCAATTCCACTTGAAACAGTCCTTCTTTTACACACACAGAAGTGCAGCCTGCTATTTAAACTGAAATGCTAACTGAACCGAAGACTTCATTCATAAACAGAAAAAAATCCACGTTTTGTCAAGCAACATGTGTTTTTGTAAGCAGATTTTTAGAACACTTGGAAACTTGGACAGTCCTCTGTCAATATTTCTTTAGAATAAATTCTAGAAACTTTCTAGAAAATTTATTTGAATGTTTTATGTTGGAGATGGAAACTACCCACACCTGCTGATCTATAAGTTTCAGATATTTAACCATTATTTGGTATAAACTTTAATCATCCACAACATCATTACTATTTTCTCAACAGCCAACCCTAAAGCAGTAGATCTTTTTTCCTGACAATTGGGGCTGAAGATTGTGTACGAGAAAATTTTTAATACTTTAAAATCAAAAATCTGGATCAAAACCTGGCTCACAGTCATCGTTAATAGTAAATGCATAAAAAAGGAATAGTTCATCTGACCTGCAGGTTAAGGAGTGTGGCACCGCTCCTCATGGCCTCGCTAATCTCCAAGTTGTAAATTAGCTGGGAGAAGCGTGGGGGGCTCTGGTTGTTGGGGGGCAACACCTCAATGTACACAGTGGTAATGGAGCTCCTGAAGAGAAATAACATGAAACGGATAAAAAATATATGCCAAAATGCATGCCAAACTTCCTCACCCAACAGTACTGCCTGAACTCACTTAGATTTGTTACATTGACTCTACAGCACAGTGAAATTTTTTCTTTGCATATCCCAGCTTACAAAATTGGGCTCATAGCGCAGGGTCAGCTATGATGCAGCGCCCCTGGAGCAGAAAAGGTTAAGGATCTTGCTCAAGGACCCAACAGTGGTAGACTGGTGGTGGTTGGGCTTGAATCCCGGTCTTCCAAACAACAACTAGGTGTCATAACCATCTGAGCCACCACTGCCACCCATCAAATATGAACATTTTTTAAATCCCCAATGTCTTAGTGGAAATCATTTCAGAAGTGTGGAGGAGTATTATAGGCATAAGCGTGAGACTAAATCCAGCCTGGGATGTTTAAACAAAAACATATATGGATGTGATTAAAAAGACCTTGAGGATTTAATCAAGAAAATTAACATTTAGATTTTTCCACAAGTGAATTAGAGTTACGTATACTTATAGTCAAGATAAGTTGCAATCAAGTTCAGGCAAGTAACTCATCAGCATCTATAATGCAGTCTGCAACAGTGTGTGTGTGTGTGATTTTATTAGATGTTATTGTGCAGTGCTATACAGAGAAAGCTGGGACAGATCTATTAAAACAGTGGCACCCACCATTCGATCATGCTCTGTCTAATTTATCAGCTTCTGTTCAAGCCAAATAATTGCACACATGCTGCCTTCCTTTCTCATTTAAAACTGCTTTATGCCCATTAAAGTCAATCGACTCCATCTCATCTAACTCCGTACTTTACTTTGGTAAAAAATCTAGGAAACTTTTTATACAGCAATGGTAACACTACTTAAAGTTGTTTGACATTTATTTTTACTCTTAGACTAAAGTAAATTCACAATTAAAATCAGAAAATAAGATAGCAATTCTGCCAGAATAGGATTGTTTATAACATTAAAACACTATAATTCCAAATGTGGCCTAAACCAGACTTGGTCTACATTAAGTCTGGTTTACACTGTACGATTTTTAGTAGTCATTTGTGGCATTTTTTGGTTTAATGTCAACGTCCTTGCCACATTCAGTAACCCACATTCTCCTGCTAACTGTTACCAAGCAGCAAACAAAAAGTGTAAAATCTGTATCTTTACTTTTGACTATGACTCGCTTTAACAAGTACATTTGGTACTGTTCACAGGGCTCGTTTCGACATTTCCGTTTACATTAACATTAAATTGACATTTTCCAGAGGTGGTCTGGGGTTGTCTTAGTAACTGTTTCATCAGATCCGGTGATCCTATTAGTTCTTGGTTTAACGGTCACCAAAGAAAATCTGAAATCTTTTGACGCCGCCAGAATTTCATCAAAAAAAAAAAAAAAAAAAATTGCTCACAACAGACACTGATCACACTAGCCATCGTTTGTCTGTGATATTAGCATCGTATTTTAGGAATCCTTAATTTTTGTCTTTTGTGGCCATTTAAGCCCGGCTTTAGACAGAATCTTATTAGGTGAATAAAGCATGAGCTCATGATTTTGTCAATTATAGGCCAGTTGACTTTGCCATTGTATTAACCTGACCTCAAATGCACAAAACCAATCATTGGGACAGCTGACACCTACTAAAATTGACCTGAATAAATACTTATGTAGGTTGTTTTAAGTTTTCATGAAGGGCTTATTCAGATGTCATGGATCCAATATTTTGCAGCTAATATTTTCCCTAATGTGTTGCGATTTTTAAATTAGTTTATATTTTACTCTTATTAGCAGGCACCAGCGCATCTGAAAACATTTGTTTGTTTGGTTTTCTTCACCGACGCCACCTAATCACTCTGATTTTAGTGATCACTGTTAATATCTGTTTCTTTTGTCTTCCCTCTTTCAGCTGCACATCTATATGCTGTTGTTTCATCTCTAAAAAAAAAGTCATATATCTCTATCTATATCAATATTTCTTTGTCTTCAGGGTTTTACTCATCACCATAGCTTCCTGTTATGGTTTTACGGTTTTTGGAGAAGCCTTATTCATTATTCAATGTTGGTGTTTTCTGTAGCCGCTCCCTGTTTAAGGCTGGCACAGCGGATCATCTGAGCCGCATAAATGATTTGGATTTTTTTTAATGCAGAGTGATCTTCCTGATGCAACATTTCCATTTTTTATGGCCTTGAGTCTGGCATTTTTAACCCCTTAATGGCATAGCAAACATTCCTGGGCTATGAGGGTGTAAGCACAGAACCACCAAAAAATTTGGCAATCATTTGTAAAGATAATTACTAATGCAGTTAAAATATTTCAATCCATTTCTTATGCAATGTTGGCTTACATTTTCTAAGGGCATGTGGTCACCCCAAACAAAACATGAACGCTGCTGAATAGTAAGCATCTACCACATGTGATAACCCGTGACCATAATTACCTTCTCTGCTCAATAGCTGCATTATCTGTTGCCTTGACAGTGAGAGCATATGAGCTGCCAACTGTTAGATTGATTCCGGGAGCCACGCTTATCAGTCCTGTTTGGTTATCAATGATGAAGTGGTCCCGGGATCCTGCCACGATGCTGTAGCTTATTAAGCCGTTGGGTCCCTCGTCATCATCTAAAGCTGTGAGCTGGAAAAAAGCCAACAGCATTACGCAACAATGCAAATGACATTTCACAGGGCTACCATATGCCACATGACTTTTCACAGAGTCAACAGGTAATTTACTAGAGAGAATATTAACCTTTAAGAAGGAGAAAATACAATTTCATTGTAACGTCTTAGATTGTTTTAAATATTCAATACATTTTAATATTAGTAAAAATTGCAGGTAGTCACACCTTAATTTACCAAGTGTTTATTTTCTGTTTCATATAGCTATGATTTTTACAGTATAGGATCAGGCTATAATCTCCTAGGTGGCAAAAGCATTTATCTGTAAGTTGTGCTGAACTGTAAGGTATATTTCAGTCTAAGACTAATAATCATTTGTCCTCTAACTGCAAAAATACACTTTTCAACGTTTCCAATAAATTTTCTTTAAACTAGAGTTTTTGATGTGTCAATTGTATCCCTAATTAGTCCTTCTGTATCAGTCTGTGTCTTTCCCTTGAGTGTGACTGTGCAAGTTGTTGTGTGCCTGCTTAGCCTACAAAGCAGCCAAGTAAAACAGCAACGTTGTACGCTGTACACTTTGAGGTGAAATCACAGCAGAGCCCGAGCTTGCCAGAGCTTGTACAATAATTTCTTCTATAGGCCCTTCATAAACAAGGCCACTACTCCTATTACTCTGAGCAAGTCGACTGTTTGTTAAAATGGTGAGTGAGTTATCGATTACCCATAATACCACTTCCCCGGCCTGCATGTCTGTGTAAACATTGACGCTGTAGGAGACGTTGGGGAAGGTTGGAGTGTTGTCGTTGGCATCAATCACTGTGATATTAACTGCAACTGGTGAGCTCTGGTGCACCCCATCTGAGGCCATCATCTGTGAAAGCACAGTCATCATGATGAAAGGTTTAAACATGGGAATAAAGCCATGATGCAGAGTACAATTCTCTGATGTATGCTTTGTTTACCACAAGACAACATGCAGTGCTTGGGGTTTTAAAAACAGACAAAACAAAGAATTTTTTTAAGTACGACTAAATACGGTTGCTGCCTGGAATAAAAATGTTGAAGGTATTTAAAGATTTAAAATATCAGTTTTTCCCACATTAATTTTTTTTAAACATATCCCTTTTTAACAGAATTAACATCCTGTAAACAGAATGCAGCTGAATTTGATAAATTGCTAATATAAACCTCTCAAAAGGAACAACTGAGCTTATATAGCACATAGTGAAAAATGACTAGGTGTTTTCCTGGATATTGCAGCCCTTTGCAATATCATTCGGCTGAAGCCAATATTGCTATAACGAGTAAAAATGATATACTCTGAGGCCCTGACACTGAGATTTGATGAAGATATAAACAATATATATTTGTGTCTGGCTGCCGTTTGTTCACCTTAAAATGACCCATATCATTTTCATCTGCTGTTCCATAACATGAGCTTAAATCAACATTCCTATAATCTCTTTATTACAGCCATCTGATTATTATTATAACTGAGAAGGTTTTTTATTAAAAGGATGACAAAATTAAAAACATAAGACTGAATACAGGTCAGTTGATCATAAATCAGGTGTGAACAGAAACAAAATTTAGAGAAAGTTAAGATTGAATTTAAATTAAAACCGGAAAGCTTGGAATAGTCAACTAACCTGAATTAAAATTGTTCTAGTATAATACTAGAACCCGACTAATACAAGCTATTCCGATCTTAGTGTGCATGTAGTCTAATGTTTCTGTATCTATGTGGCCTCATGTAAAAGGAAAGTGGTAGTTCAGTGAACAACGTGTTGCACTGCTGACTCCTGGGTTCAATTTCTAGCACCATAACACTGCTGGGCCCCTGATTAAGGCCCCTAACACTCAAATGCTCAGTCTGGTAATCAAGCTGACATACTGTAAATGTAAGTCTTTCTTGAGTAAGTGTTTTAAATACCAAAAAGAAATCAACAAACCAAACTTTCAAACAACAGTCGCGATCGCTACATCATTTGGCCAAAAGTATTGGGACACCTAACTATCACATTCACGTGTTTCTGGAAAGGCTTTCCATTAGATTGGGAGGTGTGGATATAGGAATTTGTTTTATTCAGCCACAATAAATCAGATGTTCAGTGATGTCATTTGAGGAGATTTAGGGTGCAGTCAGTGTTCCAGTTTATCCCAATGGTGTTTAGTAGGATTGAGTCAGAGCTCTGTGCAGGATACTCCAGCTCTTGTACTCCAGTTTTAACACACCATGTCTTCATAAAGCTCAGAGGCTTTGTTCACTGGGGCATTGTCATGTCACGTTCAGTCTGCAGGCAAAGGTGGCCCAAGTCTGTTTTTTTTTTGTCCACATGTGATTCAGATCTGTTTTTACATGATAATGTGAACAGCACAAACTGTATAAAATCTAATTATCTCGATTCCGATTTGTGCCACATGTGCTATTAATTTGCTGTCATCCGCTGAGCAGCACCTTAAAATCAGAATGGAACAATAAGTCTTGCAGTGTGATTGTCTCCCTTATTCCTGTGTAAAATCTAAGTGAAATATTAATGTTAGATATAGAGGCATTTTGGACAATTATGTGCTTCTAACTTTGAGAAAACAGTTCACAGACGACAAATTTAAGGGTGTGCTGGTAAGGTTAACACAAACATTTGGACATATAGTGTAGGTTATTAACTTTTAGCAACACCATTCAACTGACTTGAGTAGAGCGAGCTAATGCTAAACCGCAGAAGAACAAGTGTTAGATCTGAATGAACTAAACTATTAAGTCCACAAAACTCCATGTATTTTAAAGGTATTGTTGTGACAGGTGATTGTCAATAGGGCTCAGCTGAAGGTCATTTGATAAGGTTGTGGGCTGAAGGTCATGCTCTGCCTAAAATTACCTTGGTACATTTCAGATGAATACAGCTTTGGTTAATTAATCATGAAAAGACTGCGTGGTGCAGTCAGTTGAATGTTTCCTTAGATAGTCTAATCAGAGGAGCCGAGAGCTGAGCCAGGGCAATTTTTCATCTTTCTGTTATCTTTGACCTGCCACAAAAGCAGGCAGAGGATAGAAGATACTGCTTATTCAAAGATATCTCTGTAAACATAAAAGAAATGCCTTGGAGCAAAATCAAACAAAATTCAACATGCCAGCAAAGTCAGGGTTTTTTTACGACAATGTAAATTAGATGTCCCATGGGTGTATTTTATTAATAGCCCTGTCAAAATAACCCTTTGGGATTTTATTTGTCCCTAATAAGAAAATAATACAGAAACGAAACAAGAAAACAAATACCATATTACAACATACGGTCTTGATTAATATTAAAATGTAAATCAATGGTTAAAACTTCTGGTTAGATGCTAACTGCATTTCATTGGCTCTGTACATGTACCCTGCTCAATGATAATAAAGTTGAATCTAATCTAATCTAATCTAATCTAATCTAAACAGCATAAAATCGCTATAAAACAAATGACCATGTCTCATAATGCCAGCTTTGTTTCACAAAAAGTATTTGCTTTACTGAAAACCCAATCACCAGCTTCACAGAACAGTAACAGGCTCCTAAGATCTTCAGGCATGCCACATGTATCTTCATTTCTACTCACTCTTTCGCATCTCCGCTTTCTTTCCATAGCTGTTTGCTGGCATTAAGATCATCCACAGGATTAAGGCAACACCTCTTTGGTAATTAACAGCAAAAAGATTCATGATGTTTTGTAAAGCAGACGGTAACAACTTTAAGCCTTTAACCAGGCATTCAAGGTAATAAGCCAGGGTAATTAGGCTAAGCAGAGGAGACAAACAGCTCAACTGATTTTTTTTTTTAACTTGCAGTTGCAATTTAAGTTTTTGAAGCTTGGTGTGCTAGTGAAGTAAAGAAATGACTCCTCTTGGAGGCATTCCAGCAAGCCTGTTTGCAACATGTAGGCTTGTCAATTTGAGGTCTGCCAGGCAGCAAGGTCTCAAATGAAAGCGCGTGCCAGTTGACAGCTTTGCCGTGAAATGAGATCCTGCCATGCTTCAGCCTGATTAGGTGCTAGCATTGATCCATTTGACGTGCTACAACTTTATACAGTATTCATGTCATTTGTCACAAAAGCTAGGCCAATACATGCTTTTTTACACCCTTCCGTGTTAGATATAACAGCTTAAAAAATAAATCAAATAGCTGTCAGCTTAGGTAATCAGTTTTATTAATCACTCAGGTCAGGCTACAGAATGTATATCGGCAGGTGTAAAGCTGCTTTTTGATTTTGGCCAATTGAAAACTCGAAAGGTTTCCAAATCAAGCCAGCAGCCGCAAGCTCTGTAAAACACATGCTGCACATAAATCAAGTTGAAAGTGAAAAACTGCTGGGAGAGCTGAAGCTGCAGTACTCCACAGCAAGGGGCAATCAATTCCCAAGCCATAACATCATCTTCGAAGGACAGAAGCTCCAGCACTGCCAATCCAAGGCACGGGAGTTTTAGTATACTTAACACATGATTTCTGCTTCTGTAAGCACAAAGCCAGCCTAGCCCCAGGGTGCAGCTGAAACAAGGGCTTCTCTAATATGTCTACCCAATAGCATGCAAAAGAATACGTAAGAGCAGGATTCATTAAATTCGGTGTCATCTGCAATGTTAATGTGTTGGTAGTTTCTATACTGGGATTGAATTCCTGTACACGCTGACACGAGAAGACATCATGTCATGTCTTAACATCGAAGCTACTTTGTTAATGATTAAAACTTTGTGCAGAAAGGTGTGTGTATGACAATCTTCCTGAAACATTTAATGAGGATGGAAGCTGTAATGCATAGCATTACGAATGCCCTATCGGCACAATTTAATTTTTAAAATGAAAGCTTTTACAGTGATTGCTTTCTCTATAGCCTACAATCAATCCACAACCCTTCCTCCTATCAACATTAATATAAGTTTTAAAAAATCCCCCAAATTGTGGAAAAGGACATGTATGAGTCACAATAGACAGTCGGTTGATTATTCTTGGACAAAATCCTGGTACCATTATGTACGGCTGCACCAGTTATTGTAATGCAGTAGATTGACACAAATAATAGTTTATTTTTCCTGTATTTTATAAAACTGTGCTTAATTATTAACAATTATATCTACCATTTGTAATAAAGTTTTGCCTGGAAGAATTGGGATAACTGGACTGGTGCAGTTCTTACTGTGAAGCTGTAACTCTTTTGCTCTTCACGGTCCACAGGCTTTCGGAGTGTCAGGTAGCGTGCAATCCCACCGGGTGTCACTGCAAAGATGCTTTCGTAGTTGTCCAGGGAGATTTGCACCATGGGATCTTTGGTCTGTATGAAACATCAATCAAAGTGCGATTTTAGTGCCAGCAATGCCACAGGAATGGGGGGGAGGGGGGGCATAAAGAGACAAACCAAAGCAAAAAAACAGCTGTTTTACTCACTTTGGTATACAGTGTCAGCACGAAACAAATCAATAAAGTGGCTGGATTCACAACTGAGATGAACCCCTTCATAAAAATTATACACATCATGCATCCAACGTCCAGTTTCTGATTTTTTTTTCCTTGTCTTTGCCTCATTTTATTCTAAATTCTGCCTGTACGTCCTCTGGCCATTGCCTGTTTTCTCTGGTAACATTTTGGATAGATTGCTGAACGTTTTCGAATAACTTCTTATCGCTGTTCCTATTAAACTGCCTAGCTACAATCTTCTAAGCCGCATCATCTGACAAATTCTTATAAATATAACGTTAACAAGATTATGTTACCATCTTAGTAACTGTTGAGCTACCAAAACAATATAGACATAACCCTACAACAAGGCAATTCTGCTTTAGGTCCCTTAGGTTTTCCTTATTTTGTTAAAGGTTAAAAGAAAAGTTCTGTTTTTCTTATTACTCTCTACAAACACTCCATAAAAAAATCAATGAAAGTTCAGCTGTGCCTGTTTCAGCTAATGCTTCCTTACCCTAAATAAAGAGCAGAAATCAAGAAGTGTAGTAAACAGAATTGTTCGTAGTGCTTTATTTCTGGACAGCTTTTTTTTTGCGGCTTTAAGGTAACTGTAACAGCTGGAATGAATCTTTGGGGGGAGATTAAAATAGCAGTGCGGTGATGCTCCCCATTCAACCTGACAGGCAGGAAAGTATCTACAGCAGGGAGCTGGAGAACCTCCATACAACCAGATGTGGCATCATACGCAAGAACAGCTGGAATTTCTGCCAAAGGTGTGTCAACAGTGTGTCTGGTTAAAACAGTTGCTTGATTGATAGCATTGGGGTTTTTTGTTGGTTGTATTTCACAGAAAATGATCATATCTGTTTATGTCTTTACATTTATTTATGCATTTGTTTGAATTAAACTTTGCTTTTAGGTCACAGTGGATCACAGAACCAGTGGTAGTGCAGTGGTTAAAGTGTTGGCCTGGTAATTGGATAATCCAGATTTGATTTCCAGCAACAGCAAGTTACCACTGCTGGGCCCCTGAGCAAGGCTCTCACCCCCCCAATTGCTCATAAAAGTTATATAAAAGAGATAAATGTAAGTTGCTCTGGATAAGGGCGTCTTTCAAAACGCAGCAAATATAAAACTAAATCCCAGAATCATGGGATATACTAAAAATACATGAGTGCAACAAAATAAATGAAGAAATAAAGGCAGGAACAGTTTTTCTTATCCGTTATTGATTTATTTTCGCATTTCAAGAGAAAAAGGTTGCACCACAGCAATAATTCGTTAAATGTCTCAGACAGCATTTTGCACTATACTAATTAGAGGTCATGTTAATAATAAAAGTGTTTTACATGAATAGGCAATAAATTATTTAATCTATTATTTTAAGTAATGCATACAAACTGCTCTTTTAAATTGTATGTGTGTGTGTGTGTGAGAGATATTTTACATATTAGAACTGTATTTTTAAATATATTCTATATATTTATACAGTATAACAAAATCACCTTGTAATTCATCACTTTGAAGACAAACAATATAGAAAAATGTTGCACACATTTATTTTTTCCCATGTAAACTCGTAATATGTCTCTGAACATAAGGGGATGTCAATAAATTAATTTTGCATTGAACTAAATAGTCGTACCAGGACTACATATTTTTCAGTCCATTAAGTATTTTTTCTGTTGAGTGTGATGGCTAATTCTAGCTGTGCATACATTTGCAATGTTTTTAAAAGTATAATCACCAAAAACATCCTCAAATCTATTAGGTTTGACTAAGTATTTAGTGTAGCTATGACATAACAAAATCTATAGTTATATAATGATTTTTAGCAAAGGCTGATAAAAAAAAAAAAAAACTGCACTGCGCAGTTTTTATGCTTACTTCCATTATGTGAGCTGTTTCGCTTCTCTCAGCAGTGCAGATAATGATAGTTGTAAATGGATTTGATCTAGCAGCAAACACAGCCGTAAAAAAAGGGAAAATGACCACGGAGGCTGGGGTTTATTCACACATCGCTGGTCATTAACCTTACATGAGTTTTAGATCTCATGCACGCCGCACTACACTGATAAGATCTGTTAAAAGACACGCGCATTGTCCTTCCGAGCCGTCAGGTAAAAACTAAGCCAAGACAGTGTCTTTATACTCTGACAGGCAGGAGGAATATAAAATAATAAATAATTTGAAAAAAAAAGTTTTGTGCATTAGTTTAGACAGTATAATTTGCTTAAAGCTTTATTATGTGCTAGTCCATTCAGCTGAAGTCTGTCTTCGAGATTCGCGAGATTTCATAAGACGAGCTGGCAGGCTTGAAATAATAATCAAATACAGAAAAATGGGGCACAATGTGGCAGGCATGCTGAGTATTAAACAAATTAAATGCCTGAAAAATGAAGACCACTGCAAAAAAAAAAAAAAAAGATAGCGAGCAATAGAAGATTTGACAGCTCTAGTCATACACAAGTTGTACAGACGTTAATAGCTACAGGCAGTTCCCTAGATATAAGCTTCAAGATTAAAGTTATAAAATATGACACAAACTAAGGTGGTTATTAATTATTTAAAATGTATTTAAAATTAAAAAGCATCACGTGATGAGTGTGTTCAGGCATTTCCTAGTTTGGCACCGTAAATGATACCGTGCTGCTCTAAGCAATACAAAAATATCTTATTAAATGTTTTATTATATTCTATTACCTTTTGAAGGACATACCACCTTAGCACCAGAATGATTCTCACCTCCTCAGTGTCATTATCCAGAGCAATGATAGTTAGCGGAGAGGAAAAGCTGGTGTTGCTGGAGATTGTAGTACCAACTGTAGCTGATTCCAGAATGAAGCCCTGGTAGGAGTTTGCGCTGAAATAAGGTGCCTGGTCATTTTCATCCAGCACCTCGATGTGAAGATTAGCGAAAGCTGGGAGTGGATGTCCGTTGTCTTGCTCTGCCTAAAAGCAAAATTCATAGATATAAGTCAGTGGAGAGAAATGTGCATTAATTAAGCCTCTTATTCACGATCGTATGGTGCATTAAAGTTGCATTTAATACATTTTCATAAATTTTATGAATTTTATTACACAAATGGATCATAATTAGTAAATTTCTTTATTTTAATTAGAGAACATTTCTCTACCATAGACTTTTTTTTGTTGAATTGTACAAGATTAGGAACGTTTCTGAGCTAAAAGAAATAATGAACCTGAGGTAAATAAGATGAGGAGACGGGGTACTTTATGTGTTTTTTGGCTTTCAATATACCCTCATTTAGTTGTTGTTATTTTCTCATGATAAATTGTATTACATGACTGTTAACTGCTGACATGATAGAATTCTGCTAAAAGTTCTGCTAATGATTAAAAATGCTAATTTTTAATCATTAGTGAATTGCTGTGATGTATTATTGGTATTAATAATAATAATAATAATAATCATCATCATCATAACAAATGTTTAAAATATTCCACTTAGGCAATATTTTTAATAAACTGAGCTGTTCTTGAAAAGCTTGTGATATTTTTATACCTGTTCACAGCTTGAAAGCTGGGGTATATAAATGACGTCGCAGAAATGGAAATTCTTATTGTTATTTCTTACAATAGAAAAACCTAAATTATTTAAATATTTTAACGTTCTAACTTCAGCGAAATCAGAGTATCACTGCACCTGTACAGTGACAATACATTTCTTTCCTACTTTTCCTACTTTAACCTTAAATTGTCTATGTTTACTCACATATGTTGTGGTTGTATGTACTTGGACAATGCAATCCTTACACACTAAGCAATTTCTATTCCTTTTGCTAATTTTTACCCAGTCATAAGTATAAAGGTGCATCAGTATTCATGGTGTAACATGTGGTCTCTTCTGAGATAATCGGGGCAGATGTAAAGCCCATTTTGGGATTGAAATAAAATAAGAAATAAGTCAGGGATGAAAACTAGTTCTATGGGATGGATTTGGGATTACGTCTCTAGCAGTCAGATTCACTCTGGTTTGACAGAAAAATGCAGCACAGCACAGCACAGCACAGCACAAGGTGGTGATTCAGGTATTGATGACTCAGCAGCAAGCATTTTCCCACCTGAGCTACCAGTTTTTGGCAAAAATTGGTGATGTAATAATCCAAAAAACCATTTGACGTTGATCGAGAAGGTGCAGATTATTGAGTAGAATTCATCCATTGAAGGACATGTTTTGGAGTGCTGACATCAGGAATGATTGTGGTATTAAATATTAAAATGCTGTATTTTATAGGCCAAATCAAAATCTAAATATTAGTTAGTTAGTTAGTTCACTTACACATAAACACAAAACGATAGACATTTCTAAATTCTTCATAAACAGAATTATTAGACATTAAAGGATAGGTATTAACTACTGCCTGATACACAGAACTCTGCTTTTATATCAAATCCAAAAAGGGAAAATGGAATTTGTGTAATATAATATAAAAATAGAAGCTATAATTTAGTGGTCAATTTACAATGGATAAAAATGTTAAAAGGATTAGCATTGGTCAGGGGCGTTTATCATTCCCGCGTCTTACTGAAACCATTACCGTATGAACAGTGGGCGGGCATGTCTACATTAGCGCTAACGAGCTGAGGCTCATATCACGGATATTAATCATTGTTTATTTTTTATTTTTTTATCTGAACTACATTTACATTTATAAGGCAAGCATTTGCTAAGCAAATTTTGTCACAAGCGTCGGAAAAACAAGTTAGCATAGAAAAAGACAGCGGAGAGTGCATCCCGTGTGTTGAGCTTGTTTTACAAAAGACAAAGTAGACCCTCTGCAATTTTAATTATGTATTTATTTTACTTCTATAACCAGAAACATAGTAGAAAAAACATGAGGCGATGGTACTGCTGCCTCTTTAGTTGATAAATATCTTAAAAAACATTGTTAAAGTCTTAAATTTCCGTATGCATTTTTACGTAGTTGTTATCCTAAAAAGTTTCGGATGTCATTAGGTCAGTTTGATACTTTGCTAGCGATACTGAAGCCACATATTAAAATGGAAGACCAACAATTTTTGTAACCCAATTGATCCTGAACAGAAGACTAGCATGGACACACACACACACACACACACACCAAACAGCAGCATGGAAAGGTGTGTGGCAGACATTGAAACCATTATACAGTTTGCTATTATGAATTTTCTTTTTTGCATGTACGTTGGCTCTGAATTGCCAAAACACCAAGCAAAACTGATGGATTTTTCACTTTTTTATGTCTGTAATCGTGTTTGACAAAACGTGAGGCGGTATTTATTTTTACATTTTAATTCATTTTTTAAATATACTTTTAACATTTTTCATCCAACTTTTTTTCTGGTTAAGACCTTATATGTCTTAACCAAAAAATAACTGCAATACTTTTATTTACATTATTTATTCACTTACTTATTGACCACACAAATTTTTTCTATTAGGAGTCCACAAATGTTTTGCTATATACTTTAGACCAAGTAATAATACTGCTACACTGTGCTTTAAATGTAAAACTGATCTGTCCCTGGTCTGTCAACTGTCCGGTATGTGCTGTATTTTCCACAGCTTTGCACTGTCTATAAGAAATTACATTATATAAGAGATAGTTTAATGATTTTAATGATACCATCTCATTATATCAATTATTTCAGTTTGCTTTATATGTAAAGTGGTAATTTATAATGACATCAAGCTGATGTTATGCATATAAATGCAGTATTAATTTATATCCAGGCATTGAGAATAGATGTTAAATAAGGGTTAAACCCAAGGCTGAGGTTACTCAGGCGTGGCTAATGTGTTGTCACACAAGCTTATCGAGTTTATTTAGAGGATAAGCAAAAACCAATAAAGGGAATGGAGGATATGTTTTAGAGATAGTCCTGTTAGTTCACAAGGTAGACATATAATAATCTTGTTTTTTGTATCTCACAAAAGTAACATTTTAGCACATCTTCTCAAAAAAACATACAGTAGAAATAAAATGTGGATATATTTTAGAGTAGTCAATGTGCAGCTTGTATAACAGTATAGATTTACTGTCATTGGATCACTGGATGAACAACATGGCACCTTATGGCAAAGGACAGAGGATTTGAGAAATAGAAGTGTTACTCTCCACAAAAATGGACTAGAGTACAAGAAGATTGGCAACACCCTAAAACTAAGTATTACAGTACAGCAGCCAGGGTCAAACAGAGGTTTTCCAAGATGGGTTCCACTTAAAACAGGCCTCGCAAGGGTCGATCAAAGAAGTTGAGTCCTCGTGCTGTGCGTCAGGTGGAGAAGCTGGCTTTAAAAAACCAACAGATGAGTGCTGCCAACATTGCTTTTAAAGGTTGCAGAAGCGGGAGGTCAACTTGTCAGTGCTTAGATCATACGTTGCACACTGCAACAAGTTGGTTTGCATGGCCGTCATCCCAGAAGTACGTTTTTTCTGAAGCTGGATCACAAGAAAGAGGGCATTTGCTGAAAACAACCTGTCCCAGAGCATGAATTACTGGAACAATGTGGTAGCATCATGGTCTGCTGCATGCATGAGTGCCGCTTGTACTGAGGGGCTGCTGTTCATCAAGTGAAACATGAATTCCAGCATGTACTGTGACATTCTGAAGCAGAACATGATGCTCTCGCTTAAAAAACTGGGCCAAACAGTTTTCTAACATCATAACAACCGTAAACACACCACCAAGATGAAAACTGCCTTGCTGAGGAAGCTGAAAATGATGAAGTGGCCAAGAATGTTTCCAGACCTGAACCCTATAAAGCACCTGTGGGGCATCCTCAAGTAGAAGGTGTCGAGGCACCATATGTCTAATATCCAGCAGCTCTGTGATATCATTATGGAGGAGTGGAAGAGGATCCCAGCAACAACATGTGCAGCTCTGGTAAATTCCAAGGCCAGGAGGATTAAGGCTGTGCTAGATAACAATGGTGTTTACACAAAATATTGACACTTTGGACACAGTTTTTACATGTTCACTTACAGCAATTTTGACAAGAATGTCTGTATGTTAAGTTATTTTAGAGGACAGTGAATCTATACTGTTATAGAAGCTGCACACTGACTACTCTAAAATATATATCCAAGTTTCATTCATTCAGTTTTCATCTATAGTATTGTTCTTTGAGAAGATATACTAAAATGTTTGCTAAGAATAGAGGGGTGTACTCACTTTTGTGAGATACTGTATATGGTGGAAAAAATGCGAGTGCAGATTTTTGTTTGGCACTGAAACATCTTAAGAACAGAATTCGACAAAGAACAGTAGAGGCAGGTTTCCCTTCATCTATCCATCTATTCATCCATCCATTCATTTATCCATCCATCCATCCATCCATCCATATATATAATATATATATATATATATATATATATATATATATATATATATATATATATAAAAGAAAAACAAAGATTTGTATGTGTTAAACCTTACAAACAGGTGCTTGGCATGCTTTTCTATAAAACTTTACTTTGATCCGGACAGAGCACCCAGTAAGAGTGACCTGTTTCCTGATTCATTGTCACATTGGATACACCACCCCAGATCTCTGTGTGAAACGCCTAATAGTATGAATGATCTTTTTTTTTTATTATTTATTTGCCACACCAGCCTACATGTAGCTCCTATGCAGACCTCTTGAGTGCCTGCTATTCATTTTTCTTTCTCTCCAGATAATTAGCCTTGTGATCTACTACACATACACCCCGGTATTGAATTAGGAAAGCATTTTTTCAAGGTAATGCTTATTACCTTGATTATCAAGTCGAAGCGCTGGTGCTGCTCACGGCTAATAGGCTGCAGGAGTCTGAGCTCGGCTGTGCTGCTGTTTAGAGAGAAGTATTCAGCATAGAATGCAGGCTTGCCTAGGGAGGAAAAAAAGAGAGGAAGAAGGGGATCGATAAGATGGAAGGCTTTCAACTATGCAACTGAAAATAATGACTAATTTTCGGCACTGCTGATTCAAAATGCATTCATTTTGGTACTGCAATTTCTTTCTGTAGGAGTAAAAGCCTTTCTTCTGTTTATGCTAAAAAAAAAAAGAAGGTTTGCTTGGTGACACTTTATGGCATCACAGATCTGACTCCAGACACGTACCAATAAGGATGGAATATAGGATCCCTGGGCGTTCAGACGGCGGCTGGATGTTCCTGTCCTGATCCACGGCCTGGATCGGAGGAGTCACGTTCAATGGGTTTGCCTTGCTCTGATAGAAACACAAATTAATAAATAAATAAATACATTTGTTTTGTGTGCTGGGCTTTTAAAAGAGGCTGTTTTTTACAGCCTGCTCCCTGTTCCTTATGTCAGTATAAAAAGAAATAGAACCACCAATGACTAATGCCTTTTTTTTTCCGGTTACTCTTCAGGTTGATTGTAACAGCTGAGACCAGGTCATTGTGGTGTCATGCTGTCACTCAACCATGTGCAAGGACAAAAATCTAATAACAGTCAAAAAATGAGTCAAAGGGCAAATCCATGAGAGGTGACTAACATTTGCAATGCAGAAATTTGACCGTAAACATATCGCTTGCGTATCGATACTAAGCTGTAACAGACCATACTCTTTGCCTTTTTAAAAGCCCTGGGGAGAAATAAATCTCTTTGTCACACACACACACACACACACACTTTCTCTCTTTTTCCCCCAGTATACCTCCTTTTCCCTTTTGCATAATTGTGCAGAGTCATAAGGTCTACGCATAATTTTGGCAGCCGTAAATAAACAGTTCATCTATAATTCAGTCTAGCCTTGCAAAACCTATAATAACAACATTAAAAGAGTGGGGTAAGAATCAAGGGAGAATACTGAGTGAAAAAGGCCAAGGTAGACAGGCCTATGGTAATCCGGAGTGCTAAGTACAATTTAAGACTTTTTTGCAGCCACAAATATGGCCACATATAATGACGTTACTACTTAATGAACTTGGATGCAAAATTGATGTTTGTACAGCTGTGACCCTAGACAACACTAAATATCTTCCAGTACATAACTCTGTTTTAGAGGTGCCGATATTCATCATTTTATTTCTTTTTTTTCATGTCACAGACAGTAGTGGTTAGTAATGACTCACATTGATGTAGACAATCAGAGCTCTGGATTAGTTGCTTTGTTTTGTTTGCTTTTGGTTTCTTTTGTCTTATAAGTACATTGTGTAAGGTACGTGTACAGAGCCAATGAAATGCATTTTTTGCATATCCCATCTTAGTAAGTTGGGGTCAGAGCGCAGGGTCAGCTATGATACAGCGCCCCTGGAGCAGGAGGGGTTAAGGGTCTTGCTCAACTTAGCACCTTAACCATTTTGAGCCACCCTGCCCCCGGTGAATATGTTCCTAGAAAACTTCCAAAAACAAAAGCTATTTTTTTTCTTTAAGATAACTTTAAAATAACAATTGCAATATAAAATAAAACAACATGTTTGTTTTTACTGTTGGAAAATGAACATATTGCTGATGAATAGGAATGCCAGTGTACTGTAAAATAGATTAAAATACTAATTAAATATTGATAATTGAATGAAATCCGTTTTGGAGGTGCCTATATTTATCATTTAATGTCCTGTTTATGTCACAGACAGTAGTGGTTAATAATGACTTTGAATGGAAGTAGACAACCAGAGCTTTGGAACAGTTCTTTCTTTTCTTGTTGTTGTTGTAATTGTTTTGTCTTTTTTATGTTGTATCCTAACTTGGGTCAATATTTTACTAGAAAACCTCCAATACCTAAAGCTATTTTTTCTTTAAAATATGTTTAAAATAATGATTGCAATATTAAATCTCTCTCTGAAATGCTCTCTGAAATGCTCCGACTGTGTGCACATAAACATCTAGAATCTGAACGCATTCATTTTAACTATTAAAATATTAAATAAGGTCCTTGAACAGCAGTAAAATCGTATCAAACTGAAATTCAACAGTTTCCTGAATCATTTTAAAATTATTGGAGATAAAATAATTTATTGATAATTGATTGAAAATTACCATAATGCTGACAAATAGGAATGCCATTGTGAAATGGGTTTAAATCTTAATAAAATATTAATAATTAAATAAAAACTGGGAAATTTTATTTAATGCAAATGAATGGGAATTGTTAGGGGACTAAATGTGTGTTAACTCCAAAATGCTTCACCATTTACAAATCACCTAAATAGAAACAAAATGTTATTTCAATAATGCTTAGTGTTCATAGTAATCACATGCACAAAAATATGCATAAGTAGCCCTTCAATTTGTTTTACATTTTTTTTTGTTTTACATTTCATTTATACAACTGATCGATTGAGGGTTGAGGGCCTTGCTCAGGGGCCCAGCAGTGGTGGCTTGGTGAAGCTAGGAATCGAATCCACAGTCTTCGGGTTGGCAGTCTAACACCTTAACCATGAGCCACCACTTCCCTGTGTTTTCATTAACTTGAAATAAAGAATACTATTAAGACAGATATGTGCACTTCATCTACACAAAGCTAGTACACAACCAGGAAAAGAGCCTGTACTGTAGGAGTAAATATAATCAAAAACAATTTATTTATTTTAATTTGAGTTTGTTTGAGAGGGTCAGATTTAGCCAGAGGGCTGTTTTGAATTTGCAGTCAGTGAACTGATCACTGATCAACGCTGTTAGACAAAATAACAAAGAATGTTTAAATGATTTACTGATTGAACGATAGTTTAGGAAATGTTTGTGTCTGCCTTCAGGGAAGTTGTGTTCTGCTTTTTGGGAGGGAGGGAGAAAAGAAGGGAAGGAAGGAAGAAAAAAAAGGAAGGAAGGAAGCAAGAAAAATGAATAAAAAAAGGAAACAAGTTAAGGAATCAACATTAAAAAGATAAAAAAAGAAATACAAATAAGGAACAGAAAGGAATGAGGGAACTGAACAGAAAACAGGGAGGGTTAAAGAAGGAAGGAAAAAAGATAATAATCCAATATCGTATTGGTCAATAGTAATTTTCAAAAACTGCTATAGAGTAACGGTTGCTGAAAACTTTATCTGAGAGATAAAGACGAGAAATGGCTTCAGACAAAACAACTGTTCCACCAACCTATACACCTGTATTCTGAAAATACTTTCATCATAAAGTTTGACTATAAAGTTTGAGAATGATCATAGCAGCAATGGAAATGTAACTTTAAAAGATGTGTGGTGACTATTTTACAGTTCCCCTCCTGTTTTCCTGTTTTATAACAAGAGAGGGCAAATAACACCGGAGAATGCTTCATCTGCATAAAGGGTCACTTACGTCCACACTGACAATAATGAAGATAAAGTTTTGGGAGGACAAGAAAACTTTTTCATAAGCACAGCTCTTCCTCCTTGTTTTTGGACACATCTGATCTTAAAAACCTTACAAATTGCGGCAGGTATGTAACTCATATGCCACACTTTAATTAGAAACTATTTCCTGTGTGTATTGTGTAAATCATAATGGCATTTATGTGTATCTGTTTATGCTCTGAAACTCCATTTGTATATGAGCTGTGTCCAGAAAGTAAAAAGAATGATATTTTAACAAATTATTTTACGGTTGGATATCCTCTGTAGTAATTGGATAGATTTATAAAATAGTTTTTTTACATTCTACCGTAAATTTAATGGAACTTTAGTGTAAATATGCAAGCCTATTATTACACTGTGCCTTATTCTGCTGTTTTGCTTTCTTTTACTATATGGGGGAGGCGTTGTATCTTGTATCTATGTTAAAATGCACATGAATTCAGTTGAATTGAATGTCATTTTTTTTAGGTTTCAATTTTTTTTTATTATAATTCTGTATTGTACTTAACATCAAAGTACATTATACGTCCTTATCCAGAGCGACTTACATTTATCACTTTTATACAACTAAGCAATTGGGGGTAAAGGGACTCGCTCAGGGGCCCAGCAGTGGTAACTTAGTGGATCTTCCAACTCATTAACCACTGTGCTACCACTTTCCCGCGTTTAGAGCCTTTTTGACTCTTGACCCTTTGGACGTTATACACATTACAAAATGGTACTCTTTTATCCGTAAGAAGATAAAAAATTCCACTGGTGCCAGCGTGGGCTTTTGGGAGAATAAAGAAAAGCTGTGATGTGAATCTCAGGATGCAGACAAATAACTCTTTTTATTTCTGAAGTACTTTTACATAAAATCTTATCCAAACAAGCATTTGTCGCACTATGTGACACCAATAAGACTTTGAAAGAGCTGGAATGCAACTAATCAGTGTTGTAATGTCGACCCAACTGACCCTGGTCAGCTTCTCCCTTCGCGGAGCCTTTCACGAGTGTAGGCACTGCACACACGTAAAACTCAAAGTAGGCATCTTCTAATCAGAAAGTTTTTTTATTATTTGTCCAAAGAAACATTGAAACTCTTATGAAAAACCAGAGGAATAGAATGTCATGCGATTTATAATTGTGTCAGAACCCTTCCTAATTTAACAATAATTTATTGGTTGTTTTTAGGGTTTTTTTGTTTAAATGTTAAAAGAAATTAGGAAAAATTAGAATGTAGAAAGGAGGAGGGGGGGGGGACCTAATAATTAAAGCAAAAAGGGAGTAAAATAAGAAAATAAGACACTGAGAGAGGAATAAACAAAGAAATAAAGGTAAAAATTTAACGTATAAAGTAAGCAAAGAAGCAATTAAAAAATAAAGGAAATAAGGAAATTAAAGAAAAGAAGTTAAGGTCAGAATGGAAGAAAGAAAAGATAAAAGGACGGTATGTCGAGGAAGAAATAAAACAAAGGAACATCCAGGCTGTGCCACAGATTTTGTTGATTTCATTTCCAATGAGAGAATGTGTCAAGAACAGATATTCTTCATTTTATAATATCTACATCATCTACATCATGTGCATGTACATAGAAAAAGCTGAAATTACTATCTTGGCACCCCTAATTAATATCAGTAAGTTTAATAAGTTGTAAAATGTCTGAGAGTGTGTCTAAAGAAAAGAGGAGTAAATATGGGCTTTTGGGTTTATAGTGTGAACGAAAAGCAGGGCTTCAGTAAAGATGAACACAGTCCAAGTGTGGACCAAAAAAAACAGCTGCAAAAATCAGTAAGGGATAATGCTCTTGTCGACTAGCGAACTTAAATAGACAGAAAAGAAGAGTTTAGCTGCATTGCTCTGCCCTTTTTATCACCTGACCCCGCAACTGGCATAACTCTGGGCTGCTTTTCACAGGGACAGTACTAATAGTGCTACTCCTTAAACTGTTTATTGCAATTCTAATCATGAATAATGACTGAATTTAAGACATATAACATTTAAAATAACAGCATTTGGCAGACACCCTGTTTAGGAGAACTGAGCAGCTTAGGAAAAAGGGTTATGCTTATGCGCACAACAGCGGTAGCTTGGTGGTTCTGGTGGGATTGGATCTAACAGCTATTTGATAAGTAGTGTTTTATATTTTTCGAGACCCTATCAGTAAATAGATCAATACATGTTTGGTAGATCAAACTAAAGGTAACTAAACCCAAATCTGTTGGAAAAGAGCAGTATGTTTATTTCCAAAAAAAAAATATGATATCAAGTGTTATGTATTTGGGAAGGTAGCTTAGTAGTTTAGTCTCTTTGGACAGTGACTTAGTTGTTCAGCCTCGCCGAGCCAGGCCTTCAGACTGACTTAAAATAAAATGGTTATTAGTACTGTAAGATTGTAATTTAAATTTTTCTTTAAGAAGAAGCAGGGTGTAAAAAATGTTCTGTAACATTAAAATACACACATAACACAAATATTTGCCTGAACTGAATAACTTGGTTAATGAATAAATACGAAATTGGTTCCTCAGACTTCACTGCACTGGTACGCATGGAGACAGAAGCTAAATATGCTGCACAGATCAAAGTGTCTTAGTTTCATCTTTGTGGTTTTAAAGAAAAAAATGACTTTAAATATTCTCTGTAGCTCAGTGGGAACTAGCAGCAGTCACAGAGACTGTCATTGACTCCTTCACTTGCAATTAGACTAACATATCCGCTTTGAAAGCATGGAGAGATTTCCTGGTAAGATTTGACTCGTGGAGTGGCCCCACCACATTAAGCGTTAAGGGAAAACTCCAGCCGTGCTCAGGCTGACCTTGTTATTGTAGCAGCAGAATGCAGGCTGTACCAGAGGGAGCATAAAACACCTGTCAGACAGGATCAGTTAGTCCGAATGAAAGCATCCGCAATGTTAGGAGTAAAGGAAAAGAAGAACACTGCTGATGTTGTGCCGTTTTTTTTCATTGATCACAATTTAATAATCTATTGGTTTTAAAGTAAACTATTAAAAAAGCTTTTCGTTGAAAAAAAAAACTGCAATGGAAAAGGAGAGTATTATAGATATTCTAATACTCGTATTATTGGTCATCAGCTATGCTAATTCAGTGATATTTTATCTTTGGGGGCAAAAAAACTTTTACACATACACAGAAAGTAAGTATGTTGTGTGGAATGTAGGTGGATAAAAGTTATAAGCTACAGAAAGACAGTAATAGATATTCTAATATCTACAGAATTAAAAAGAGGGTAAGGTAAGTGAAGAAGAGTTTGTATATTGGGGGGATACAAAAGAAGAACACAGTTTTATGGAAAATCAGTCTTTATCTGTTTAACAGCTTGCCGCATTGTGGAACTGTAAAAATTGTAAAAACTAATAAATCACAGAAAAAAAGTATTTGAAAAACGTACAAATAATTAAATAACGAAACAAGGGGAAAATGAAAGGAGGAAAGGAAAAAAATATGGAAGGGGGAATGGTGGAAGTAATAAAGGTTGCAAAGGCAAAACAAGAAACGAGCAAGGCAAGGGCAGATAAAGGGCAAAACAAAGCAAGGAACTAACAATGAAAAAACAAAAATAAGCGTTCAATCTATAAGAGGATGTAAGCTAAAATAAACTGCGCCCTAAAGTCTAAAAGAAGCCACATAGTAATTACTACTTTTTCGATGTGATTCATTCACTAATAACTGGCAACATGTCGCTGTCCAAATCAGATTGTGAAAAATGGCTGCAATGTAAAATTTGCCCATTATAAATTTCAAAAATATAACGATCTGCACAAACCAATCAATACCACTGTAATGTCTTTTTACTTTACCAGACTTTGCTGAAACATTAGCCAGCACACCAACTTTTCCATCTGGCAGCTATAACCCTTAGCCATATCCTATTTATTATTGTGTATGAATGACGTCTCTTATCAGCCTGTGTTCTTCCCCACTATTGTCAACAGGTCACATTGAATCTGGTGGGTCACTGCTTGGGATAAAATCAGCAAGGCTTAACTAAGCTTAGCTGTATAAAAAAATGCATCTCAAGCCATAATCGTAAAAAGCTACTGAATGGAAGACGCATGAGAAAGCACAAAAATTATTATATTCTACTTTAAGGCTTCTGTCTTGTTTTCTGTTATATTTTTGTATAAAGATTTAATAAAGTAGCCTTTTCGTCTATCATCTGAAACCAGCGGTTCCCAGCAGGGGGGTCCCGCCCCACATAAAGGGACTTAGCGAGCTTTGTAGGGGGTAGCGTCATATTTTGGCTGCATTTACGCTGCAGGTTTTAATGGCCAATTCCGATTTGGTGACCACTTACAATTTCTTTTTGATGACCTGCTTACATTATCTTTTAAAAATGATCCATATCCAACATCTGTATTTACACTACAAACGGCAAAACAACCCAAGGTGGACGTACTGACCGGAAAAGGAATTAAAAGCGGTGCAATAATCAATGAACGGAGATGTAATGATTACATTTACATTCACTTCATTTGAATTTCGACTTACATTTATCTTTTCTATACAACCGACCAATTTGGCGTTAAGGGCCTTGCTCGGGCCCACAGTGGTGGCTTGGTGGTGCTGGGAGTGAAACCACATCTTTTCTGGTGCTAGGAATCGAACTCCAGTCTTTCTAGTAGCAGTCCAACACCTTAACCACTAAGCCACCACTTCCACGATTATTGATCAATGCTTTGCATCATATTTAAATGTCATAGTTAAATGTTGACGTCATGCTCCATTGTCTCTTATTCAGTGACGTTCGACTCACATTAACAGGTGAAAATCCGATCTGTCTACTTACACTGCACACACTAGCACGTACCCAATTCATATCCGATTTATCACCACATACAAATGAGGCCTAAATCCAGTCTGAAAATATTGAAATTTATGTGCTTTTTTATTGCTTTCACTGTCATGAGTCATATCCGATCTGTGCTACACTGAAAGAAAATCGGAATTGGGTCACTTGATACATTCAGTGTAAATGCAGCCTAAATGCGGCCTTTAAAAGGTGTTGAGCAGTGAGCATTAATAAGAACAATCATATTGCATTAGCTTATTTTATCTATGATCCCCTGGTTGACTAAAATATGGAAAAATATGTAATTAGTCCTTCACAAAAACAACTGAGTCTCACTGATTCGCCTTTAGCAGCTAATAGTAATGACCAAGGAATACTGGACCAAGGTGAGAAAGCTTCCACCAATCTGGGTGGCAGTGCTAGCAATACTGGAAACACAAAATGCAAGAACATACCAAGAGCGATAATATCATTAAATGTAAAAAAGTTTTTCTTAGGGAAAATGGGGTCTCAGATAAAAAAGGCTGCTCTAAACCAATGAAAATCCTTAGAATCTGGTTTGACAAGATTGCAGCCTTGGGTATCAGATTGATAGTGTAGTAATATACATTCCAGTATAATAACATGAAACATGGCTACATGCCAACTTATCGGCCATCAAGTAAAAACAAGAAGAAGAAAAAAAAAACAATAAGAAAAAAAGGGCAGGAAAAAAGTGTTAAAGATGTTAATCTAAACTAATAAACGAAGAAAAATCAAAGTAATTTAAAGCAGAAAATAAATAATAAAGACAAAAGATATGAGAAAGAGTAAGAAAACAAATAAACAAACAAAGAAAAATACATAATGCAGAAAGGAAAAAATAAAAGGAAGGAAGGAAAAACAAACAAAGAGAAAACTATATAATAAAGGAACAAATAAAAAGTATGAAAAAAGAGGGATTAAAAAAGAAATTAATAAACAAAAAAAGGGTAAAGGAAGTAAGGACCAAAAAAACGACAAACTTTACCTGATTTAAAGTTTTCCAACAGAAGCTATGTAAAACCATGTTCACTCTAAATGATGGGATACAAAGCTTAAAGATAAACTGAAAAGAAGATTGGAAGATTAGAGGCTCACTGGCTCTGCGAGCTCCAGGACGGTGGCTCTGTAAGCGATTGGCTTGCAGTCGCGAGTGTTTTCAACCAGGCTGCAGGGCAAGAACATTGGGCCCAGGTCATCTCCATCCAAAATATCCACTGTCAGTGTCGTGGTGGCAGTCAGTCGCTCTTTAGGGTCAGGGGCTCTATCCTATAGAGAAAAAGAATTGCCAAAGTGGTGTTGGCCATAAATCAACTCTTCCAGGTGGCCACATACAGACTACACAAAGTAGGTAATCTTTACTTACCCAAGATACAAACTTATCGAGAATAAATTATGAATAAAGAGGAGGCAGAAGAGTGAGTGGCAGTGTGTTTCGAGGCGGAAAGGAAAGGGAAGGGCAGGATATGGCACGGCACAGCTACACATTGAGGATGGCAGGATGGTGGCAAAAAGAGCATGGGAAGGTTTTTTTTTTGTTTTTTTTATGTAAGAAGCATTCATGTTAAAATGTTTAGCCTGATAATTATAACAAAGTTCCAGGTTTCTAAGATTATATATTTTTTACAGAATTAAGGGATGACAAGTAGATAACAAGAGAAATATTCCATTTAGAAATAAAACAGCATAAATTATGAGCACTGTCAAAAGTCTAGAAAATGCAAATGAGACTTGAGGACAGCAGAGACAAGATTAAAAGTCACGATCAGTAAAATTGAAGGACTAAAAGTCTAACTAACTAACTAGCAAAATATTGTCACCTGTGTAAATGTTAACCTTATGTTTATATGGCTGTGAGGGCAACTAATTTATATTAGTCATTCTAAAAGTATAGTCATTCTGAAACCAGAAGTTCCCTCAGTCTCTACTTCAAACCACAGTTAATTTAAAAGCTATACATGGGTAACAAATTAACGTTGCTGCTTTAATGCTTATTTCAGGCTATATAGGTAATGGCAAATAGTAAATAATGTAAAAAATAGATAAGTAAAATGAACAAATGTTTAGCATAACCTGTAATGTTTAGGTCATAATGTCATAACTAAACAATTCCTCATAAACGAAATGTTCTTTAATAATTACTTTGGTAGTGATGATATTTAGTATAAACACACAGCTGTGATTGTAATAAACAACATTTAATCAAAATTTCTGGGACACCTGACTATTACATGGTACCATTGTACCATGTACTATTATTATGTACCACTAAGTTACTATTAACATAAACTTCAAAATTCTGGAAATGCTTCTCCACCAGATTTTAAAGATGATAATGGACTCATATTAATAACAAAAGTATTTTTTTAAAGTTAGGAGGTCAGTGGGGTTAAAGTCAGGTCTCTGTGCTGGACACTCAAGTTCTTTAATTCCAAATATAAAACCATGACTCCACGAGGCTCAGGGGCTTTGTGCAGAGACACACATTTATGCTGCAACAGTGTTTGTTTTTCCAGTGAACGAAATATTGTAATGTTACAACCTACAAAGACATTCCAGACAAGTGTGCTGTTTTGCCAAACTGGAACCCTGTGTCATTCCATAAATACCTGGTGTAAACAGTGCACATCCTGGACTCCCATTTGGAGATGCTAATTAGTCTTTAATGATATTATATATTTGTACTGGGAAAAGAAATGTCTCCAGGTTTGGATGAGATGCTGCGTAGCTGTGGGAACACCCAAGGTTACCAGCGACAGGCTGATGGGGGTCAGTTCTGGCAAACTGGAGCAGCACAATTCTGGGAAAACATGTACATATGTTGCCTCGGCCACATCTAAACAATAGCATCCAGACCTAGAGAAGCTGGATGCATGAGAGAAAACCAGCTGTGTAGTATGAGGAGCTAGATGTTTGGGGATGGCCCTGACCAGCATCCCTTCGGAACTGGAATTGACATAGCAGGTATTGGTGTAATGTTGCTAATTGTTTATTCACGTCCTGGAAACTCTCAATGCCAGACTGTACAGAATTGCAGAAGAGACCCGCTGGGATAACCAAGGAGCTGTCATTGCCTCCATGTTAGACAGGAATAACTGCAGGTCTTAAAAAGAAGGTGGAGAGATCTACCTAATAAGCCTGCAGCATGGCCACAGTTTGCAGGCACGCACCTGCCTAGCCTGCCAAGACATAGACCTTACCTACTAGTGCTGACATTAGCTTTAATGACTTAGTGGGTGCACAAAGAGGATGCCATAGCTGGGGATAGATAGGAGTGCTCCTTCAAGGCCACAACATTAGAGTGTAAACTCTGTAGCTGCTAAACAGCTTGCGGAGTACAGCCTGTTCCAAAATATCAACACCTAGGTGTGGAGAACAGGAAAAATGGGAGGCTCCTGGGTGGGGGTTGCAACCCGACATTTCAGGAATTGTTCGTCCGGTATATTCTTGGGACAAAAGTCCTTAATCTTTGCTGGCCAAATGATGCTTAGCCCAGCTGCTGCTCTGGTTATCACCTCAAACAGCTCCTTCTACATGAGAAAGCATACTCTATCAAGTCAATACTCTACACTCATCACATCAACTCCTTTAGAGAAGATGGATACAGTGTTTGAGCCTTTTCCTGAGAAGAAGAATATGCAAAGTGGACTTCCATGAATTGAAAGAGGTCCACAAGGCTAGTGATTAAGGAGTAAGATAAGGCCAGTCCTGTCTCAACCTTTCAACAAGATTTTTTTAGCTTAATCACATGCTGTCTGCTGTCTGTCTTACTTTTGTCACCCCTCTCACTACTCTGCACCTCTCTACAGTCTATGAAACATCTACTGGCTGCATAAGACACAACTGCAAATGTAAGTAATAGGGGTTAATGAAGCAGGAGAAACCTTACTGCCACACATTTCATCATAGCACTTCGGAATAGCTTTGCATATCCCAGTTATAGCGGTTAAAATCAGAGCACAGTGTCAACTGTAATATAGCGTCTTTAAAACAGAGGGAATTAAGGGCATTGCTCAAGAGCCTAACAGTTTTAGCTTGGTAGTACTGGGACTTGAACCCCTTTCAATCAGAAACCACTTGACTCACAAATAGATATGATTATTATTAAAAAAAAAATTTAAGGTCAAATGTGTCATATGGCACTAACTAATGTGTGTGTGTGTGTGTGTGTGTGTGTGTGTGTCAATGTTATGTTTTCTCTGAAGGTCTGTTTGTGTTGATTTTATTAGTTTGAAGGACTTGTAAGGTGCAAAAACGATTTTAAAAAAATGCAATTGGAATTCCGCACTAAGGAAACTGAAAACCTTGCCAAAGTGAAGAATGTGCTTTTTTAAAAAAGTTGAAAAATAAAGAGTAAATTACATACAGTTACAAAGTGACTTTAAATGCTTAAATGCTTAAACATAAAATGATATAAATAGGTAAGGTAAAAAATGAAACAATGCTTTCTTTTAAACCTACATTGGCCTGGATGATAACCAGGTAGCGTGTGATCTCTTCATAGTTCAGTCTCTCTCTTAGCACCACAGAGCCAGACAAAGTGAATGGGATGTCAAAGGTTCTGTTAGCTGTCTGTAAAGACAAAACATGACTTCACATTTGCAATTTGGAGCTTTATCACATAAAAAGGTTGAAACTTGGTATTATTGACCTACCGGGTCATTAGGATTGTACTGTATAGTGTACTCAATTTGTCCGTTTGGTCCGTCGTCAATGTCAACAGCACCATTATTTCCTGCAAAGCCTGAGAAGATAGTGGTCCCAACAGGAGTCAGCTAAAAGAACAGAAAATGCTCTGTTAATAAAAACATTGGTCAGTCGATCTCAGCTTGCAGTAGGATCCTGTCTGTTTATAACTTAGTGCTAGCATTTCATTGTATCCTGCTTGTCTCCTGGTTCTCTCAAGAAGCAGGGCTCCCTGCGGTGACAGCGTGTCATCTGCTGTTTTAAAGTCTATTCTCCTTCCGAAACAGAGACCTGATCGACAAACCTAAGGAAAAAAGTATTTCTTCATACTTGGTCAACTTCCTGGCTGCTAAAACCTCAGAAGTGAACAGTGGAAATAAAATAGAAGGTAATAGCTATGAGCTGTGCAGCAAAAAAAAAAGGCAGCACCGAGGGCATTGGGTATTTGTTTGATCTTTTGTTGAAAAGGTTTTAGCACTCCTAAAATGTACAAAAAAATCGAACCCTTCATAGAAAAGCCAGTGCATCCCGAATAAGAATAATTCAAGTCATTTCTACAAATTATAAGATGAAAGTTCAGGAAAAAGAAAGTCAATACTGATTTCACTGATCAATTTAAAAAAAAAAAAAACATAAAAAAAAGTCCTCCAGGAAACAGACATATCTGATGGGACCCAAGATTGCCTTTCTGCTGCAGTGCCGGGAAGTAATCTATCAGTATCAATAAGAGGCACAACACAGACAGTTGCATTATGTTAGGGACCAGCACTGGGGCAGTCTGTAAATGATAAATTATTTCGTCTTGCCTTGCTGTCATATCATATTCCTGCTATCTGAGCTGCAATCCTACAATCTAGCTACATTCCAGACTACTAGATGCTATACTGTATTATTTGTAAAGCAGTAAATAAAGTATCTTTTGTATTTCTAGAACATTTATCTTTAAGTCACGCTGATAGCTTGGTATCTGTGGTGTTCATTAAGACAATTTTTGCCAATATCCACTTCTACAAAGAAATCTTTACTGTCCAGTGTTACTGTTGACTGATGGACTTTGGTCTGAACATCTAATTTTTCTGTAAGTCCGATGTTTCTGACACCAGGCCAGAATCAATAGCGAAGAATGGCGGCTGGCGGTTTTCTTGGTTGCAACAGCTTACGGGTAGGCAGTCTGCCACTTTATGCAGATGTCTTCTAATGAGGGAAATCTGTGCTGACAGTTCCCTTAGGAGCCACTTTCAATTATGCAAAAGGTTTAGAGAACCTATGGAACCATTTCAAACCACCCACCCAGCACGATATGGGAAAAAGCACACTGCAACCCCAATCCAGTAATCTACTTTTGTCTTCCTCAGACAAAGACAAAATCTACAGAATGTCTTACAAAGACTAGGGTTATATGTTAGTATTTAATGAGTTTCTTTACTACTGGGATCACTACAAAAAGTGGCCCTGTAATCAGTATAGGTGCCCATGAGCCTTTTATATTTGTTAGTGTTATGTTCAGCAATACTAAAATATTTACAGAAAAAATGGAATGAATCTAATTTAGATTTTTTTTTTAAATATTTGAATATATTTAATTTTTTATAAGCATTTTTCAATAAAATACTCTCTATTTTGATATATTTGATACATGTCAATAAGTGTGTGTGGCAATTTGAATGCATATAAAGAAAATGTATCACAAAATATATAAATATTTTTTTATTTCAACTGTTTTGTTCATGTAATTAAATACTTTTATTTTGGACAAAATTGTAAATTTTGAATGATAAATTAGTAAATGTACCAAAGATAAATTCAACATTGCCACCAAATTTGTTCCACACATCATGAAGATGTAGACTACCTCTGATCCTTCTTTAAGATAAAGATGTTTTAATGGGTTCTTTGCACAAACAAGTCGGGTTATCAGTTTCTGTTCTACATTAAAAGGGTTTAAATTGAACCTGTATAAGCGATACCCTTTTGTAGATTTAAAAACTATCCAGTGTAAATTCAGTAAAATATGGGATCCCAAAAGGAACAGTCTTAGGACCTTTGCTTTTCTCAGTATGCATGTCTTCCCTGGGTAAGATAATTAGAAGACAAGCGATTATTTTTCACTAGTATGCTTGCAACACCCAGTTATTTATCTCAACCCAACCTTATGAATTATCAAAATTGTCCAGATTAACTAAGAGTATAAAAGACATAAAAAACTAATAACTAATAATTTTCTATTATTAAATTTTGATAAGACTGCAATATTACTTATTGGTCCAAAAACCAGCACACAGGAGCACTCATATTTCAACTTACGCTACGCTAATTTTTTTCCACCTGTTTCCATTTTTTATACCCATCATTTACATTACATTTAATCATTACAAAATGATGTAATAACGATAACATGCGGTGTCACCCAGACAAAGATGGAAGTCTGGTTCCTCTAAAGGTTTGTTTTTACTCCACTTTAGGGAGTTTTTCCTTGCCACAGTCGCCTCCGGCTTTCTCATTAGGGATAAACTTACACTTTTCACTGTTACCGCATTCTGTATTAAGCTTCGATGTCTGTTGTTAAAAAGCTCTATACAAATAAAATTGAATTGAGCTCACATTGTGCAGAATGTCAGTGTTTACAAGAGCTCTTCTAGATCTGCATAAAATAAGCATCAGCGATGCACATTGTTGATGCCTGGTCTCCTGCTTCATAAAAGATTTAAACTTTACATATCGAGTTATATCCATAATTACGGGGGTAAGTAGTTTAATCTAACATTGTGCTGAGAGCTGTCAATTTTAAATAAAGATCAAGTCACATGTTAAGTCATTTTTGTATCACTGTGGTACAGATCCATGAGAAAATCTGAGAAACCTTACAGTTTGACTGCAGGGTAAAGTTAGGATTCACATACCAGCATTCAAGAGTGGAAGTTTGTCACTGTGCTTGTGCACAGAATCTATAACATGTGAGGCCAATCAGACTTCTTCTAGATAGGATTGCATAATGGATAAGTAACAACATGTTCTTTTCAGCAAGGTTGAGAACTGCTGCCTGCACTTATTATGTACCGTGCTCCAGTCTTTCAGTCCTGCTGCCATTTTTCCACACCCTAGTTCCAATTTTTTTGTGCGTTATTAAATCACCTGGCCTTGTTTCCAATTCTTTATACCTGGGTCCTACTGGTTTCTGATAGTTATTTACTAATAGCACAGCTGGACATCTTCCAATGTTAAAGGGAAGTAAGCATGATGTGTCTTTTATCTGCTAAATTTTCCTCAGGTTAAACAGCTAATTTTACCACTAAGCCGCCGCTTCCCCACAGATTCAGAAGGCCCTGGGCAGATAGATTAATATGGAAGCACACAGAAACTGACAAATGGACAAAGTTGTTGGTACTCCTCTGTGAATTAAAAAAAAACCCACAATGGTCACTGAAATAACTTGAAACTATCAAAATAAATGAATTGAAAATTACTGAAAATTAAGCAATTTTTCAAAAATTGTTGTTCAACAAAATCATTTAAAAAAAAAAAAACTAATGAAACAAAAATAATGGTACCCTTAACGTAATATTCTGTTGCCCAACCTTTTAAGGCAATCACTGCAAACCAACAATTTCAATACCTGTCAAATACCTGTCAACGGGTATTTTCACCCACTCCAAACATACTGGAAGCAGTGAAGTCCAGAGAAACGCTATGAAATTAAGAAAATAATCTGTTGGGAATAAATTAATACAAATTCATGGAACAAATATTAGAATTTCTATTTGTAAATGTAGGTCAGCTTCTGATATTGTTTAGGCAGCAGAGAAGACCTTGTCTCTACCACTATTGGAGTTTGTGTAAATCAGTCCAACACTTTAACACTCTTTTTAGTGTGATTTATTATTTCCACCATTACAGGTCACTTCGAAATATTAGGAGACTTTAGGAAACTTTGATAAATCATAGCAGATGCATGACAGAAAATATGTATTTCTTATTTTTTAGGTCTTACAGAACATAAAGTATAGATTGGCTTCAAGGCTTTCCAACTGCCAATTTTTTTGGGAAAAGGCTACAGAAAAATGTTATCCACCGGAGACTAAAGTGCGTAGGAGAAAAATCTTAAGAGACAGACCTGCAGTAGGGGAAACGTACCTCATTAATAGCCACGTAGTACCGGGGCTGCTGAAAACGAGGAGTGTTATCATTACGATCCCTCACAACGATTCGCACCTCATGAAGAATCACTGTACCTACAAGCTCATTGGTGCACTGAACCTGCACCACAATGGAATGCATGAACGAAGGAGGCTGAAAAAAGAAAAGGTGAAAAAAGGTCAACTACATTGCTGTAATGTAGTTATTTTTTAACTATGCTATGGCTTATTAAATACATATATAATAGCACCAATGTATTTTAAATCAGTTTTCGAAACCATTTGTAAAATTAAATAAATATCAATATTTTATTCATATTTATTTAGGCATTATAAGTAGCATGATCCTGTGCAGTTATTCTGATCATGTGTGCCTGTGTCACTGATCCACATTAATTAACTACTCAAACCCTGTAACAGTGACAAAACCTAGCTCTCTCTCTCTCTCTCTCTCTCTCTCTCACACACACACACACACACACACACACTAACACACACACAGACACACAATAATACCTTCTCGCACTCTATAGAGCCTTTAACAATATCAGCCTCTTACACACACCATTAAACCAAAATGTCAGGTTGATAGTGTAAGAGTAATAAATGGGGTGGGAAAGAGTTTTAATGTGTGTGTGTGTGTGTGTAGAGAGATATAATGGAGTGTCAGTGTTATTCTATATTTATTCACCATTGATGTTTTGGAAATAATACACCATGCTGCTACTTACATCCCGATCCAGAACTCTTCCAGTGCTGTTAAGGTAAAGTCGTTGTCTGACAGGGTCAAGGATTACCCAGTGGTCATAGTTGTCTCTCAGGGATAAAGAGATGGTTCTGTTAGGGTCCTCTGCCCGGCCGTTGATTTGCATATTTTCTACCAGGACAGTTCCTGAACCGATAAAAAAGGGAGAACGAGTAAGTCTTTCTGTAACATCTGTGGTTTAGTATACAGGATAACTGAGATTCAAAATAAAAGTATTAGATCATTATTTTTTACCCACACACTAATGTCACACAATTACTGCCTACTTACACAGGATTTTTAATGAGTATTAGCACTCTTTTAACATTTCCACATTCAGAAGTGTACTACCAAAACTGATATAAAAATATAATATTATAATAAACCAAATATATGATTATTAAACCTAGTTAAGACATCTTTTCCATACATCTGTGCCACGAGGTTTAAATGACTAGCTAACTAAACATCATCCTCATGTGGACGGAGCGCCTGTTTCTTTTGTAATTGCTCATAATGTTACTGAGCTGTAGTTTTCTGTATTCGATATTTTGCTATTTACAATTTTCTGCCATTCAGGTGCAATTAATTAGGTTGAAGCTAAACTCTGCAGGGCGGTGGCCCTCCAGGAACTGAGTTTGGCACCTGTGCCTTAGATTATTGTTTGTAAATGTCGATCAATGTTTGGATCAAAATGTTGTCAAAATCTGAAACAATCAATTATCTAAAAATGTTTATCTTTATCAGCACAAGCTCACTTTTTTTTACAGCTGCAATTGATTGCTGCTCATGCATACCACTAAAATCCCTACCAGTTTAACACAAGGACCAATAGACCTGCAGTTAATAGCTATAATAGTCGCTCTCCATCTTAACCACTCTACACAGACATACTCCGAAGTTAAAGATTTCTTTAGGGAACTTCATTATGTCTGACAGCCCAGAGCCTAACTGGTTACCATGTGCAAAAAGAGTAACCTTCCATGTATACACATGTATATAATTAGTAACCAACACTTGTGTGCATTAGGAAAAAAATAGATAAATTTATATCCTTAATAGATAAATACAATGCACAATTTCTGGAAATTCAAGGCATAAACACTGTTTCAGTAAGCCCCATGAAGACATGGTATGCCAAGGTAAGTGTGTGTAAAAAACATATATGGCCAGTTGTCCAAAATCTATTGACCATAAACTATAGCAGAAGCATAAAATAAGCAATTAATTGGGCAAGTGGTAGCTCAGTGGTTAAGGTGTTGGTCCGCTAATTGGAAGATCAGGATTAGATTTTCAGCACCACCAAATTGCCACTGCTGAAGAAAGGCCCGCAATCGCCAACTGCACAGTTGTATAAATGACTTGAATGTATGTCACCCTGAATAAGGAAGTCAAATACTGTAATTGTAAATGGATTACTTATTAAAAATGTAAATGCTAGTCTAATTATATAATTCCATACAATTACAACATTATAGTTTTAGCTCTATATTAAATATGATGATTTTAGCAGCACCAAGAGTGTGTTAATTTATTCCCATGCAGGCGTGCACTATGACCTCTGAAGTTTCAAGTCACCGTGCCTCAGCATTTCAAACAGCTGGATTTTTTTGTTGCTGAACCAGTGCCCAGCCCTCTGGAAGGTCCCCTGGCATCTGCCTTTTGGCAGATCTTGCCTCTGCAACCTGGCATTACACGTGTGGCAGAAGTACAAAGTTTAAACAAGCCTGCAGACATATTCCTACCCATGAGGCTTTTTTCCCCCCACATTAAGTTTACCACTTCCTAATTCACTACTTTTGTTGAGTAGGGATGTGAAAAATCCAGTGTTTTACAGTTCCCCCTAGTACGTTGAGAATATCCCCTTCTATAACCAATCATATAAAAGAGATAGGATATATATTAATAGATTGTGTTGATAATCAAAAAGAAGATGCAATGTAACTATATACATTTGTATTAATACATCTACATTTGCAGCATTTGGCAGACGCCCTTATCCAGAGCGACTTACAATATTCCTTGTTATACATCTGAGCAATTGGGGGTTGGGGGCCTTGCTCAGGGGCCCAGCGGTGGTGGCATGGTGGAGCTGGGAATCGAACCCGGGTCCTCAAGTTAATAATCCAACAACTTAACCACTGCGCTACCACTTCCCCCCCACTTTTATTAATTTACCATCTGGAAAAGGTGCCTACAGGCCAACAGCATCAGGGTAAGAAATTTTTTCAGTATGTAACCATGGTTCCCCAAAAAAATGGAAACAAACACTTTGGGAACAAGATACCCACATCGCCATAGCACCACATCCCTGTCCCGCGTGATATGACACAAAGACAACATAGAGTTTTCACCAGGCCAGAATTGTAAAACCGGACAAATGTGTGTAGTGAGGACCAGCCGCCACCTTACAAATGTCTTGGCCGCCATACCCCTAGTCGAGTGTGCTCTAATATCCAGAACCGAGAGGGCGAAGGCATTATAAGCCAGAGAGATGGTTTCAACTACCCATCTGCATAGTGACTGTCATCCCTTTTTGTATGCACTGAAAAAGAAAAATAGTTGGCCTGACCTTCTTACCATGGCAGCTCTGTAGATATACATGCTCGCACTGCAAGTTCAAGCGGACCAGGTGGTAAAGATCACATACCTGTGCTGAACTATTCTAATGAACTGTGCTCTACTGCAGTAAGGAGCAGTGGGAAAAAAAAACAGCTCATTGAAAATCAAAACAAAGAGATTGAGAAAAAGTGATGTGCATGTGTAAATGGATAACAAGCAAATAAACATCTGCGTTGATAAAAAGGGGATATGCTGGCTTAGTAGATAAGTGCTAGACTTTGATTGTGACAATTATTTCACTTCTACCTTGCTGTACTTTGTCATAACAGCTCTTTTTGTTTATGGAACTATATGCCGGACCATTTTTATAAGAAAACTTCTAATTGTATTTTTCTTGCAATGCGTCTTCTTGTTCAACTGACAAAACTCAAACGAAAATGCAAGTCCTTTTCGCTTGCATTTCCAAATCCTTACACTAAGACCGTTTAATTAGGGTCATGGGTGGGACTACACTATGGGACAAGTTTGCGTTTGGGAGTGACATCACTCAAAGTCAGTAGACAAAACGGGAAACGCAATTTTATTTGCTGATATATTGCTTTAATTTGAATGCAGTTGCAAACCTTTCGTCACAATTTACGCAAACGTGTACAGAAAACGCATTAGCAAATTCAAATATTTGCAGTGTCTTTAAAGCACTGTGTAATGCTTTTAAATCAAGTGAAAAGAAAAGTAAAGAAATGTTAAAGTTTTAACAGACTAACACGTCAGCAGTTTAAATGAGTCTCTGTGATGATTCAGAGCAGAAGCTTGCCATCAGTGTAAGGGTATAGACATGGTGGCATCTCCAATGCAAAAGAATTGTAAGGTGCCTGCGACAAATAATTAAGTGCTGCCGAAGAAGGAATCCGTGATCCCAACTTTTTGCTCAGATGGGATTTGCATCCTGAGCAGCAGTCACAACAGTAGCACACTTATTTTAACACTGCATCATTTCAAATGAGCTTTTAAAACACACAATTCTAACAGTGTTTATTTCTGGCAGAATAGAATAATAATAAAAATTACTGTGAACTGCTAAACGCACAACTTGCAGTTATATCACGGTCAAAAGTCTGAAAATACTGAATCATGGCACCCCTATGTGCTTATCAACCTCCCAGTTCTAGGCTTTTTTACCTTTTGCTAATTTTGCACTGGATTTTGGAAAATAGCTGTTAAGAATTCAGTCAGTGCAGTCGATGTAAATGTTCATTTCAAAGGTATCCTTGTAGGACAATAGAAATAATATTTTTTATTTTTTTTTTTTTTACTCCAGTGAAGGGAAATCTAAATGTTACAGTCTACAGAAACTTTATTTTCCGAAGCAATGTGAGTGCAGTACAAGGGCAAGCATGGTAAAATTTCCTAATGAGAATTTGTGGAACAACAAAACCCTAAAAATGTGTAAAGGACTCCACTGAGGCGAGATGCATGTTTAGAACCCAGATGCGCAGTTTATTTACAAAATGTTAACAAAATGACAAACTCAACTAGACAAACTTAAATACATAGACACACTTAGCAAAACAACATACTAGACTAGACTAGACTAGACTTAACAGGAACACTTACACTTACACAACATAAACACTGGCATTGGCATGACCATGACCATGACCATGACCATGACCATGACCATGACCATGACCATGACCATGACCACAGTGGTACAGGGAAAGCCAAACCACAAAAACAGGAGGCTACAAGGGGTATATAAGCACAAGACAAAACAAGGAACACCTGTGAACAATTAGGACTAAACTAACCAATAAGACACGGACAAGGGGAAGCACATGACAGGAAGACATGAGGAACAAGGAAGTAAACAACACATAAACAAACTGCCTAGGCTAGCTAGCTAGCTAGCATAGCTTAGCCTAGACGGAAAACAATAAACATCAAACAAGTACAACAATAGACAAGAACATGAACCTTACAAAATAAGAACCAAAAACTAATTATTTGAACGTTGTTCAGTTTACGTTATACAGCATAAGTTAACAGGCACTTGACATCTTTTAGAAAAATGTAAACAGACTTTTAAAGATTATGTGAATAGAAGGAATTCTTTTGTGTTTTTTGTAAAGTGTTTTTATGTAAACTTTAAAACTTTTTATGTAAACATTAAGGATTTTTCACAGGCATGCTGTTACGTTTCAGTTAAAATATCGGAGTTTGTTTATTATTATTATTTTATTAGTGCATACGTGTGTAAGCGTCTCCTTGTGTTTACTGTGTCGAATGTTAGAGTCTGTGTGGTAAGTGGGTGAAAAAAGATTGTTTTAAATATAAAAACATTTACAGACATTAGTCATATGTAACCATAAATGTATTAAAAAGTGGTGGCTTAGTGGTTAAGATGGTTAGGACTAATACTAGAAAGACCAGGGTTCAATTCCCAGCACCATCAAGCCACTACTGTGAGCCCCTGACGAAGGCCCTCACCACCCGATTGCTCAGTTGTATAAAAGAGATAAATGTAATTCACTCTGGATAAGGATGTCTGACAAATGTTGTAATATATACACTGAAAAACTATGTTAGCAGTGACTAATTGGTTAAAATTATTAAAGACTGTTTCTTTAACCAATCAGATTTCAAGTCCGCCTTCTGAGGCCCGCTAGCTGGCATCCAGTGACGTTAGCATTTTCCCCTCCTCTGATTGGTTAGCCCAGTTTGGTTAATAAAACACATCTGTACAGCTGAATTAAAATTGTTACGCCCCCAATGGCCCCCAATGGCTGACGGAGGAGGAGAAATTGACTCGGTATCAGACATACCTGAAAAAATATGTTTTTAAGGTGAATTTTTTCCAGAAAAGTTAGACATCGTGAAGAGAGGTCGGCTAAACCCGAAGCTAACTAGCTTGTCTCAGCCCGGGAAAGAGTTTGTTCACCACTTCCAGACCAGTGCAATGACTGGTAACACTGGCTTACAGCCTTTTAATGTATTATACAAACTGAACTGCTTTAGATGATGTATGTGGCGCAGTTGCAGTTGTGGTGTCGAGGTTTAAGGTTTTTTTTAAGGTGGATTCTTGCTTTAATACAAATGATATTCACCCTCAATACGCGAATTACCTCTCTGTCTGTCATTCCACACCATGTTATATTGTGTTTTTGTATAGTATTGATGGTTTCTATAATTGTGACATGATATTGGTGTTACTAAGAGGTGAATCAGTCAGGTAAGTCCCCACTAAAGGCCCAGGTACCAAATGCACTGCCCGCCACTGACAAAACGTTAGCTGTAACAGCTACAGAATTTATTCCCTTCCACCAATAAAGCATAAAAAAAGAGAAGTAAGCTCCGTGCACTGTATGTCTATGGCTCCAACACGCAGGCAGAACAAGAAATCTTAACTACACATATTAAGTTATATCCTATATATCCAACTACCAGAGTATGTGGTAGGGGACAGAGGGATTTGGTGGCAGTTGGATTTTTGGTGGTGGGTTTCAAATCCCAATGACGGGTATGAATGTTTTACAGTTTAGATTCCAGTTCTGTCAAAAAATGCCTTCAAACTAAGAAAGAAATTAAACACTGTTATTCACATGTACTTGATAAAATCTGAAAGATCTTGACCAGCAATATGCTGTCAGCTGTTAAGTGTTATTAATGACTTCTGCCTGCAGATAATAATTTCGAGTGTGCTCAACACACAAAACTACTAAAGAATTTCGCAGTATCCAGTGCTGGCTATGATTTGGGTTAATCTATTATAGGCGGGGAAATAAATCCTAATAAAAGTGTATGCGGGTAATATATTTTCTGTATTTATAGTAGCAGCACTTAAGTATATTGTGACAAATGCTCAAATAATGGCTTTAATTAAAATCTATTTTATTTATCTCATGGGCTTATCAATTTCAGATGCACTAGAGTTTTGCAAAAAGCATGATGTCAAACATCTACTGTAGTAGTTAATATTCTAAAAAGTCTGACGTTTAAGAAGTGTAAGAGCATCTTTAAAGTGCATTTTTATTAATTGCTTCATCATTCGTTTGTTAATTTGCTGTTACATTTCTTACATCAACAATTACCATCAATTCTGAGACAAAAATGTCTATCCATCAATCCATTATATACCTTAATTCATCTATCCATTACCTTATTCCTAATCAGTGTAACAGGGATCTGCTGGAGTCTATCCCAGCTGTCATTGGGCAAAAGTCAGGGGTACACACTGGACAGGTTCATCAAAGGATCACATACAGACAAACAACCACACACATTCACTCCTATGGGCAATTTAGAATCACCAATCAACCTAATATACGTTTTTGGACTGTAGGAGGAAACCGGAGTACCCGGATATGGACCTGCCACCCTTTTTCTGTGAGGCAACAATACTAACCACTAAAATCAACATGCTGCCCCATAAGAATATATATTATTTTTACTTGTCTTACTTTCAAACCACTAAATGTTCAGTGATAGTGACACAAACGCATAACATTCGAAAGCAACAGTCCAAGTCCATGACTACCATGGTTCACAAGGTATTCATTTTCAACCCTCTTCTATGTGGTTTTTGCATTAATCACTCTTACAGCAAATCCATATTTCTTTAGACAGGCAACAAAGCTGTGCCAAAAGGCCTTTAGTTGTTAACTTGTATGTTACATTTCAGTGCTACCACCAATTCTTAGCTTAATTATAAAAATTATCACTTCTAAAACAAACAAAAAAACGCTCTGTTTATTATCTGTGTATTAGCATAGGGCTTAACATTTCCATTTAGATTAATTTTTTATTATATATATATACATATATATATATATATATATATATATATATATATTATATATATATAAATATATTAAATATTGTCTTTAATAGATTTTAAATCAGAATAAATGTTTACACATAAAGAATTTAGTTTTAGTGACGAAATGAAAGTGACAAAAAAACACATTATACAGACAAATATTTTATGTGGCCATCGGTTAGAATTTTTCACAAGTTTATATGATTCTTTAGGGTCTTAATAAAACGTTTATAATATACTTGTTGAAAATGTTATTAATATCTTTACCTTACACAGTTTTCATAAGACAATAACCTTAATGCATTATTCGTTATCAACATGACAATGTCAAGGCCATGCCAGGTTCCACAGCCAACCAGGGTGCCCCCTCGCCTCTGAGCTGCACCTCAGGTACACCTGCATCTAATCAATCCATTACACTCACTCACTCACTCAATTCATACACATAGTAACTGTGATCTTCTCTAAGTTTGGAAACCATGAACTAAACCTGTGTAAAGACTCCCAACCACCAGGGGGCGCCGTCACCGGAGTACTAGTCCAGCTGTAGTACTCCCGTTGTCACTTCCTGCTTCATCGTATTTAAGCTAGCCTCTTTGCTAACCACATTGTCAGGTATTGTTTGCCTTAGCGACTTGCTAAGCGTTTTCACGCTTCTTGGTTTCGCTCACGGTTTTGTTTCATGCCCGTATTTTGACTTTGATTTCTGTCTAGCGATTTGGATTTGTTTACCTTCTCTGTGGATATCTGTGTACCGAACTTTGCCTGCTTACTGGACTACGCTTTAGATTATCTCCTCTATTCTAAATAAAGCCATCACCTGCATTATGGATCCCAATCCGACTCCTTCTTTACAACCTGAAACTTGAAGATCTAGAAAATACACCTTTTGTTCAATAAGCCTGTTCCATTAGCACTGCTTAGAACACCCTTTCGTTTCGGGTTGGTTTATATCCGGACTGACCTTTGACCTTCTTTCTGCTTTTCACAAGTTTAGCAGTTATTATTTTTGTGATTTTGTAAATAAACAACCTACTTACATCTCCATTTGTCTGTGATTGTAGTTGTTTAGATTTTAAAGATCTGGATTTTGTTAAATGTGCATTTAATTTTTTTGGTGTAATTTTAACCAGTACACAGATTAATCTATATAAAGACATATACAAAGACTTCTATATAAAGATTCTCAATTACACTTTTACTTTTGAGTTTAATATTATAATAATATTCCTCACTTATCATAGTGGAAACATTTGAAACCTCAACACCACTAAATTTGCAAACGCTTAATATGATGCAAATTTTGTATGCCTCTGTGTGCAGAGATTCGTTTAGCCAGTGCTTGGAATCAAATTGAGTGCGTTGAAAAGGATCGATCAGAAAAGTAGGATAATTAGCCAACATTAATGAGAATCTGCAAAACAGCACAAACTGATGAAGACTAAATAAAACAAAAATACAATGAGGATAAAGGCAACCCAACCGATTCGCTTGATGCCTAAATCCCCTGACACTTAGAACATGACTTCGTTAATTTTTCAGAATTATTAACATCCTTCAGGCAGTCTCCAAGCAACTCAACTCTATGCTCATGCCTCTCTTACAGTCCCTGCAGATCGATAACTGACTACTTCTATTCTTCTACGTCAGAGCTTTCTCTTAGACCAATCAGACTGATTATTCACTGCATATTACTCTTCATCACTTTTGTTATGCTAATTTTGAGCGCTCAAGGAGACCCCAGTTCTGACCAGATCTGGTCTGCTGACCACTGGCCATTCTCCAAGCTAGTTAAAGGAAATATTTTAGTCTAGCCTGACAGTAAATCTATTCCCCAAACAGACCTGTTCCCCTCTGAGCTTTTTAATTCATTCCTGTTATTTCATCCCCCACAGCAGACTTTCACAGTCTTATGCAGGACATAAATGAGGCAAATGAGAAGCCCACTGATAAGAAATGTACTAAGAGGCTAGTGTAATAACTTTGTCACAGTCTTAGGTGCTTAGCAAGGTGCTCAGAGGAGAAAATTAGGTTTGATTCCACAGGGTTTTTTTGGGTCTTCTCATCCAGTGACACTTTAATGTGCCTTTCCAATTGATATGAAATTGTTCCTTTTTTAATAAAACCCTTTCAGCTCCATAACTCCAGTCATTTCCTGGAAAAGCCATGGCACGACTGCCTAAGCGAAAATCACAAGGGATGATACAGAATGCTAAAATTGCTGAGACAAGGTGAGTGCTAAGCAGTCATGAATGGAGCACTGAAACGCTATGACTTGTAAAAGAAGTAATTATCTAGAATATAGGTCAAATCACACATAAAAATCTGAAGGAGGATCTTCTATGTGAACATTTTAGTGTGAGCAACAGGAGCTTGGATTGTTGCTTTAAAAGACCCATTGGAGAGGCTGCATCCTTTACTTCAAAGATTATTTCTTTCACATACAGAACATCTGTACAAATAAATAAGAACCACTAAAAAACTAAAGATCCTTTTTTTTAATGAAAAAAAAAAAAAAATTAAGTCCAGACCTACTCTACACAAACTTTTGGGGATTTTATATGGAATCCTGGGCCGAAAAAAACCCTTACCCTTTTTAATAAACCTTAAAAAAGGTTCCATTTGAAATACTATATAATATCAGTAAGTAAATTATAGAACAATTTGCGGTTCTTTACTGTGTCATTCCGTGACACTGGGTGTATGTCTTAATGTGGATCAATCAACACTTGATGATCTGTGTTGATTATTTATGATGCTTTTGTTCTCCATAGAACAAAAAGAGAAGAAATCATATCCTGTCTGCGCCCTTTGAACATATTTTCAGCACAGTGTTAATAAGACAGCCGTGGTTCGAAGCAGCAGTTCAGGTCCAAGATGTTGTCATTATCTTTTCAGTTTGGCTTTCACTCGAGTTAATGTCTGTTATCACCAACCTAAAAATTGAAGTTGAGGGAATGAAAACTAATGTTTCTCATTGGTGCCTCTGCACAGCATGAATTACTGGATAAGAGAATCTAATAGTTTATAGTTTGAATACTTGGAACATGTAGTTTTTATCGACAAGTCTTTGGGTCCATTATAACGACCTTGTCATTGGAAGTTTACTATAATAAAGACATATATCTAACATTCCGCACAGCTTTTCTGTCGTGGTATATGATTGCACAGTTACCTCATGTTTTTTTGTTTTACTGCATTAAACATGTAGAGACCATAAAATTTATCATTTAAGGACTGTACTTATTTGTTCGCTGCGAAAAATATTCCTGAGGTCCAATTTTAAGCATACTGAATATTATTAGTATGTATCTTTGGAATATTTTTCTACACGTTTTTTATATTATTGACTGGAAATCATGCATAAATTATAATCTTTTTTCACTATGCAGGCAAAAGTATTGGGACATCATATCCATATGTCATCATCCTGATTCTGAGTAAGAAGTAAGTACATTCTTTCTAAAATAACTTTCACACTTCTAAAACACCTTCCTGCTAGATTTCGGTATGCTGCCCTGAGGATTTGCTTATTCAGCCACATTAGTGAGATCAGACATGGTTCATTCAGTGTTCCAGTTTATCCCAAAGGTGTTCAGTGGGGTTGTATCGAACTCAGGGCTCTGCACAGGACACTAAAGTTCTTCCACCCCAACCAGAACACACCATGTCTTTATGTAGCTCAGAGGATTTGTGCACAGGGGCATTGTCATGTTGGAGTGTTTGGATCTCTTAGACACCATTTGTGAACAGCACAGTGTCCACAGTGCTGGTAAAGCGTCCACCAACCCTTGACAATATAGTGTTATTACTAATCTAGAATATCCAGCAGTGCCAGTTTGCTATGCTTTTTAGTTGCATTTGGTTGGCCTATCAAGGAAAACTGACCAAGATGTGGAACTTTAACTTAATAAGTGTAAAAGTCATCAATACACATGACTACTAACACTCCCTCTCCACTTCAGCCTTTCTAAAAACAAAATGTCACACAAATGTTAAATCAATGTTCTGTTGTAAGGTGAATGAATAGACAGGACGGTTTTACAACAAATATTCTGGTCTAAATAATCCAGAAGTCCAAAACTTTTATCAACCTATATAATAAGTATAATTTCATGGCATAGTGTCCTTAAAGAGAGAAAGGCAGCTGTACACTGGCAATAAAAGTGACAGACAGGCAGATGGGAAGGGCAAACTGACAAAGACAGAGATAGACATGCAGGCAGCTGGACAGTCCTAAAAAGAAAAATAGATACAGGGCTTGTGTCATAGTTTTTTATCTAGAAAACAAAATATACAGATTAGAATTACAGACATAGATAACATAAATCAAATCGTGAATATGTACATCTATTGGACCTGACACTTTTATTCTGTAAACTGTATTTTAGCTCAAACGCTCTGGCAGGTTCAAGGGTGACTCAGAGATCTTATTCTGTCTGAATGTTCATTCTCACGCAAAAAAAAGAATATGTGCACTGAAAAACAGATTTTTTTTTTGTGAATGGATCTTTTGTTATTTTTTATAACAAAGAAGCTTTTGTTAAACTATTTCATAAGATTACGTAAAAGCCTAATTCGTTCCTAATCTTTTTCCCTGTTTTGCATTATATTCTTCTTTGCAAATGTGATTTTCAAATTACATCCATTGGTACAAAAGTACTATACTATACTTTGCATAGTGTAAGATGACAAATATTATATATGTTATACAGTATACTGTACTTATAGGCTTTGGACATGACTTAGACGGTATCCAACCAGGATACCCAAATCCATTCAAATAAACTCTGGGTCAAGTAACACATACTTCAGCAAATCTGTGACCTGAAACACACGTGTTAGGACTCATTTACAGTTTTAGAGCAAACTTGGTTTCATTTCAGAACAAAGCTAAAACTGCTGAATAAGACAGATAAATTACAGAAACACTTCACCTTGCGTCATTAATTCATCCTTAGGTTTATGACTTGCTCAGAATAAACCCTTTAAAAAATGACCTAGACATCACATAAACCTAAACCCTTACATGCAAACCCTTTTTTACACACACAGTGTTGGTATGGCAACAAGTACATACTGTAACTTACATTATTTTATTGTGCTAAATGAAGTTTGTTACATTGTGCCTTAAAATAGTTTGTGTTCTGCTCTACCATTTTTTATTTACTATTTTAGATAGTTTACCCTTACGTTTCCGGAGACCACCGTGTAGCGCACGAGTCGTCTGTAGCACTGTAGTGTGTGTTTACATGAGCTTACATTCTGTCATGTTTTACTTTATTATTTGTCCACATGACTTTGCGGAAGCGGGGGCTAAGTGGTTAAGGTGTTGGACTGCTAATTGGAAGATCAGGGTTCAAATTCCCAGCATCACCAGGTTACAAGTACTGGGCCCCTGAGCAAGGCCCTTAACCCTCAATTGCTCAGTTGTATAAAAGAGATACACGTAAGTCTCCGGATAAAAGCGTCTGCCAAATGCTGTAAATGTTAATGTCTTCATTTATTTTTCCTTTCCACAAATGTTAAGACTTGTGTTTGATTTATGGTCTTGATTTCTAGTGTAAGCAACATGCTATGAAGCCAAGTCTTGAACTTTTTAAAAATAAAAACTAGCGGTATATTCTTAAATAAACAGTGTCCATGTGACCAACAAAAAAAAATTAAACATTATTTATACACATGGTTAGGAATGTATAACAAGTTAGCTATAAGGTGAAAAGCAATATGGGATGATAATCATTGATTTTTGAGCATTTTGGCCTTATAGGTCAAATTTGACCCGCTAACAAAATACAATGGTACCTTGACCTACAAATATCTCAACTAACGAGTTTTTACATACAAGCCGTCTCTTGGCTGTTTTTTGCTTTGAGATGCGAGCAAAAATTTGGGTTATGAGCTAGTTTCGGTTGGCATAGCGAACGCCGTAACATACGAGCAGCATGTTCATACGAGCAACAACTCAATAGCTAGTTAGCATGTGGAGTCGTCTGATCTTCAAGGTAAATGATGTACATTCTACTGTATTGTTTTTATACAATATTTGTTATTTACAAGTTTATTTTTCTTATTGAAATGAATAAATGGCATTTCAGTTCATTTCAATAGGGAAAATTGATTTGATAGACGAGTAATTTGAGTTACAATCTTCGTCACAGAACGAATAAAACTTGTAAGTCAAGGCACCCCTGTATGTGAGCAGAACACATTTCTAACACAGGGTTAATAAAGAACTTTGTGTCCTCATGTGCTGAACATGTTCCAGAGCACCGTATGACATTTACCATCATAATGCTTCAATCACTGAAGACAGTCCACTTACCCTAACAATCACATTTACTGCAAAAACACAGGCACATGAAAAAACCCTGATACGACTAGTTAACATAAATGTATTAAATCTGACAAGGTGCCCTTTTACATTGTGCTGGAACACCTTAGGCATCAAATCTAATCAGCATATCGATCAAAAGATGGTGAATTTTTGATTTTCTCTGCAGCAAAGTTTTTTAAATAAAGAACTTTTCAATATCAAGTAAAATAAGCAGAGAATTTTGTATAAGAACCCTGTGAGATTTATATTTGCTGATTGGGCATTATATAAGTGTTGGTCTGTCTAAATTTACCTCAGTTAACTTCTTACACCAAAACTATCATGTTATTTCCTGCATGTCACCAGTAGATGCTTATTAAGCGGTTTGTATGGAAATGAGGCTGAAGAGAATCACAGAAAAGCTGATTTTTTTATATGGCTGGCATCCAAGTCAAAATGTACTTCGGTCCATAAGTTATGTCCTTACTTATATAACAACTGACTAAGAATTTATTTACTTATTATTTATTTAAGATTGATATACTTTATATATAAGGACCTTGAAATGGTATGTTTTTCCCGATCAGTTTCCCTTTTAGCCATAAAATTCAACCTACATACAACTTGTTTATAGTTCAATGTATTGTAGACGTTTTGGACTGCTCTTGTCTTCTTGACTACTTGACCTCTCTCTCTCTCTCTCTCTCTCTCTCTCTCTCTGTCTTTCTGTCAAGCTACACACAGTACTCCACAGTACTTCAATTCCCTTTCTGTTCTTTAAAATTTTCTGATTCAACCTGATGCTCTTTTTCTGTTGTGAGTCTCATTAATGGTTAACTACATTTGGCTGCTAAGAATGAACCACATGAACCACCCGGAGAAACATGAGACTATTGTGCATAGTACAGCAATCGATACAGTTTTGTATGTGTGAAAAATTGATAACTTCATGATAGACGTTTTGTCATAACTAGAATAAATGCCCTGGTTGCATTTTCTGACCATATAGTACACAGTTTTAGAAAGGAAATTATTTGCAATCACAATATAAAGTTTGGAGTTACCTTTTGTTGCCTCGGGTCCTTACACTGGCTACCAGTTACATTTAGGATTGAGTTTAAAGTACTGTTACTTGTTTATAAACCACACAATAAAACATTTTAAGTATATTTAAGGTTCAATGTGAGACAGAATCCCTTAAATTTAACAACAGAAAAAAACACTTAATGGCATTTTCTATCTAGACTGCTGAGAATACTCAAAGAATGCTCAAGCATTCACAGTAAGGTTTCTGAAATTAGACGGGTGTACTCACTTTTATGAGATACTGCATTTCTGTGCTTTTGGGAACAGCTTAGTGAATCTAATGCAGAGATCTTAGTTAGGGATGCTGGTAGAAAGTTTGAAGTGGGTTGAAGTGTTTACTTTCAAGTAGTCTAATACAAAGCTTAAGGGACAATTAAAGGTTTTCCGTAAGGGTGTTTAAAATGAGCCAACTTGGTTGTTTGTGTTGGAACCAGCTTGACTTATATTAAATCAGTGGTCCCCAAACACCCCCCCCCCTTTTCTACCACCACCTAAATCAAATAACATTCAGGCTCGCAGACACAAAGACACTTTCAGGAGGATTTATTAGAACCCCTGTAATTCATGAAAGTTAGTTAACACAAATTCAGTGTGTTAAACTTGCTGAAAAAACTAAGGCACAAGTCATGTAGAAAAGGGAGGCATTAAAACTGAAGTCTGCAGTTTCTACATTGTTTTGCTATGTAACAGTATTTACAGTCACTTTACCAGCACTGACACCGTGGTACAAGCACAGCAGAGCTGGCGCAGACTTAGTTTTTCCATACACAAGTAAAGTTTTCATATAGGCTGCAACCAACTTACTGAAACATTTAGGGCCACACAGTCACACCAGTTAGTGACCTTGGCTAAATGGAGAGGAAAACTTGCTTACTGAACACTGCCAGGCGTTGCGGCACATTATGCGATATGTTCCCAGATAATTTCATTAGTTTGTCTTTTATAAAATTTCAGTGAGAAATTAGAAATCTGCTGACGTCACACTAGCCTTTCCATGTCCCCCTTATTATAACATATTATCACCCCCCATATAAATTGAGTGATATAACTGAGGCTGAGCAGATATTTAGAGCTAGAAATCACACATATTTATCAAAAAGATTTCTAATTGTTTTAGTTCAAAAGTGTACATAAAAGCGAAATAACCGGCTTGACTGACATTACCAGGATTGGTCATCGTGATTTAAGCGTCTATTTTTAACACCAAGCTCACAGCTGAGCATCAAACCCACTGGTGTTTCACAACAGACAAGTTACTTGATCACACCAACTTTACATCATTCAGTTTAGTCATAAAATCTTGTTTACATTAAGTAATGTTAAAATTAGTAGTTACTGTATAGCTTTGCAATAAAAAATATAAAAAAAAATAAATAACTCTGAATTTGTGGACTAATAAAAAAAAAAAAAAAAAAAAAAAATAGCTGCAAACATGTAACACTAACAGAAATCGAAATTGAGACTGTCCACTTTTACTTTTAAGATATATTCTAAATTACTCAAACACTAGCTAGTGACATTATCTGGGAGCTTAGCAAGCCACAGCAGCAGTCCTGATGAGAGTAGTCTCTCTGCGCTAGCTGGTTAAAATTAATCAGGCAGAAACACACCAGTTGTACAGATATGTGGCTCATGGGTATATTTCAAAATGAATGGCAGAAGGGTACTAGAAACTGCATCAGGTTACATATAAAACCATGGTCTTCCGATGGAATAAGACGCTGCATTAAGATAATTTGGAAAAGCCCTTTCATAACCTTTGGCCTGGGGACGGGTGACTCCATCGACCGTAAAGTAATGCCAGATAAACACACCTGACACAGGTCTGCCACAGATACTTCCATGTCCTTGGAGGCCACCCAATGTAATAGTGGCCTCTGATACCCTCTGGAAATGGGAGGTTGGAGGCACCCACCCGGGGCGTAATGCTTTTTGATTTTACAGATTTCACACGTGCTTCAGGCCAAAGGACTTAAAACAAAAAATACTTACGCCGGCATCCGGGAAATCTGTGTAACTGGCTAATTCCAGAAACTGTGACCGGTTTGTCTGCCTAAGCATGAGTAGCTGAGCTCTAAAATGATCCATTTTGGACTTGCCAAGACGAGAGAACAAAAAAAAAATCTGCTGCATCCACATGTCGGTCTTTCTTTCTATAACGAGTCGAAGGGTTGATTTAGTTTAAATGCAGTTTTATTTACAAGAATAGGAATTAAACAAAAAAAGAACGTACAAAAACACAAAACATAACACTTAAGACAACCAGACCTTAATTGGCATGACTAGAACATAGACATGACCATGAACTTGACTTAAAAACCTCACATGACATGAAAAAGATATCGACTGTGACACACAACAAAGCAAGAGCAAGACAGACTATAACAAAAGGGGTATAAATAATAGACCTTATAGAGGAAATGATCAACTACATTTACAGCATTTGGCAGACGCCCTTATTCAGAGCGACTTACATTTATCTCTTTTTATACAACTGAGCATTTGGGGGTTAAGGGCCTTGCTCAGGGGCCCAGCAGTTGTGGCTTGGTGGTGCTGGGAATCAAACCCTGGTCTTTCTGGTATCAGTCCAAAACCTTAACCATCAAAGCCACCACTTTCCATAAACAAGAAACACCTGCAACCAATGAGGAACACATGACCAAACAAACCAATAGACATGACACATGGACAGTTAAGACAAATGACAAGACATGAGCACATGGACTAGAGTGTAAACAATGAAAGTGTCTTCAATGAGGAAGATCATCTTTTTACTTGTTTCTGTGAGAACTTGAACTTGATATCCAATGTATAGTTAAACTATACATGCATACCTTCATTAGGAACAAAGCCTTTAATAAGTAATATTAGTGTAAACAATGGTGTAAGCAATATTTTCTTTTCAGAGAAGTGTGTTTTAAGTAAAATTCATTAGGTATTTTTAGGTTCTTTATAGTACTGTTACAAGTGCTAAAGGCTCTCCAGCTCTTCCCTCAGACTCATATATCAGTTCAGGAACGTTCACAGGTAATTACAGTGCTGACAGTGGGGCAAAATTGCTTAAGGGCAAAGAGCTGTTTCGAAAAGAATTTGGATTTGGGGATCTGCTTAGTAAAAATGCCCCCAGAAACCAAGAACTGAGGTTTGCATTGCCACAATCGGAAATCTGTCATGTTTCTCAGCATATGTCTACTACATCCCTGAATTTTTACATTTATATTAGAAAAGTATAATCAAAGCATAAACAGTTTTTAACAAGCTTAATTAAATTTTAAATTATAAGGGAATAGTTTATTTAGCATGCCTCAAAACAAGAGTTGCAAAATACTTCAAAGATTCTGTTAGGATTGTGACATTGAGAAAGCGTAGTGTTTTGATTCCCAACTGATAAAATCTTTCAAAGCTGGTAGAACTTCCACAACTCTAAGTAAATACTTACTTAGAGTAAGTTCGGTTTGACATGGTTCTAACACATCATCTGCCTCTTATTGCATATGCCTGCAAAACAAAGCAAAAAAAAAGACAAAATATGTACTTACCATTAGGGCTCTCTTCATCTATGGCAACTATGGTGGCTGGTGGACCAGCTCTAGAAAGCTTGCAGTCTGGGATAAAGGAGAAACACACAGATATACATTTCAATGGCTTTGTAACAACAGCAACTTGTGTAATATGAAACTGTATTTTGTTTATGTGGGCACCAGACAAACAAATGTTTTGTAGGTCCAAAACTTTTTGAAAAGCATATGATTTGAGCGTGAACTCTGTTTGGCTTGTTTGAAATAATTTTCAGAGAACGCTTTCTCGCGCTAAAATGACCCTCACAATTGTTTTGTTACCAAATCAGAATTGCTTGTTTATTTTCGGCCTTATGTGATTTGATGTTGCCATGTAAACCATGCCTTTTATTGTTTGCCCTTTGGCTCCAACTAGTGGAGAATATTATTATTATTACCTTTATCTCTGAATCCGATTGACACAAATGGCTGAATTATTTGAATTAATTAAAATTACCTTGATCACACATTTACACTCACCCTTATGGGCAATTAGAAATCACCAATCAACCTGGACTGTGGACTGTGGGAGGAAATCCACAGGGAGAGGCCCCTGCCCGGGAAACAAGCTGTGAGGCAACTGTGCTAACCGCTAAGCCACTGTGCTGCCCCACTATTGAGCTTACACCTGTGCTATTGTCAATGATGCACATAGAACAGGTGAAGACAACAGAAAGGAGAAAAGTAGAAAGGTGAAAAAAATCTTACCCTCATACTGCCAGTCTGTAAGCAGCAACACAGCCGTCAGAGAGACAGAAGGAAAAGGAAAAGAGAAAAGCGTGACCCATTTCAACACTATTTTATTTGTTTGATCTGCTTAAGATTTAAGATATGTTCTTTATGTCCTTCATGACAGCTGTTTACTTATAAAAGAAGAATACTAACACAATTATAGAGAAATTACTATACTATACGTCACCACATTGCTTTTTTAAGATAACAATAATTATTAATTGCTGCATCTTCCCTTTAGTATTTCTAACATGCAATGGTGAAAAGAAAAAAAAAAGTTTTGTCTGAAACAGAGCAATAAAGAAGCATTTTATCTTAAGCAAACAACTAATGTAAAAGATATTATGTGGACTAGAAAGTGGGCTGTGGTTTCGAATTCTTGTTAACAGGAACCATGTGTATCATGAGTGACAGGTGAGCATAGTGGGAAACTGACAATTACGGTTAACTATAAATTCAAGTGAGTATGAATCAAGATCAGCGCTGCACTAAAACATTTATAATCAGATTTGGACCATATCAAACATGCCCAGTCTGAAAACCACCTCTTTTTGGTTGTCGTCACATCCATCAAGTTTACACATCCATCAAGTTTTTGAATACAGACATGAGTATTTGAAGCAGAAAACTGAGACGGATACAGATAGTAAGTACTGTGTTTAATTTATATAACACTCTCCAGGTGCTATGTTGTTAAAAATATATGCATCATCCAGAAACAAAATTATGTTTTATAAAAGTCACTTTAACAAACTGCCAAATGGCAGCAGGAACAAAACTCCCCAAACTGGACCTTAAATGCACTTTGTAATGTTTCTGATTTTACAGAACAACTACAAGTTCTACATTGTGTAGTTCTTCTTTGCACAGTCACACTTTTTTATCCTTGTAACACTATATGGCCAAACGTTTCTGAACAACTTACCAGCACACCCCAATAATTGGGTATTACCAAAAAATGTGCCCTAAAGCCCCAAAGCTCCATGAAGACATGGTGTGTTATGATTGGTATTAAACAAATCTTGCACAGTTTCTTGCACAAAGCCTGGACTCAACCCCACTGCACAATTTTAGGGTAAAATGTAAACCCAGACCTCCTCAGCTGTGATTTGCGCTTCAACTCACTATTACAGATAAAAGGCTGCCTTTAGCAACAAGAAGGGTTTAGAAGAGAAAAACTGAACTGGGAAAAAAAATCAAAGAAGGTGAGGATAGAAGGTGTTATAGAAGGAAGCTCTCAAAATGATAAAAGAGAGGTGTGGAATGGTATGAGAACAATCACTGGCCATGGAAGAAGAATCAATGAGACCTAAATGAGGCCAAAGATTTAAATCTGATTTTTCTAACAAATAACTTCTCAGCTTCTTCCGTGGTTCTTCCTCTCCCCCTTCCTCAGTACATCATCTCTCCCTAACGACTCCTGTACTTCCACAGCAGACCTCTCCTCCGCCACCTATGTTAGGGTCGTCTCCTGGGTCAGCTATCAACATCAGTGCAGAGGATGTGAGGAAAGAGTTTAGTCAGCTGTGCCCTGGTTCGACTGCAGACCCTGATGGCCTTAGCCCTAGGCTGCTACTCAGCTGTGTGTAGTTTTTCAGCACACATTTAACTTGAGCTTGAGCATAATGACTGTATGACTTTGGGGATAACAACATGCCTGGTTCTGGTACAAAAAAATCATATAACTGACAAAAGACTACAGTTGACAACTGAGAAAAGACGACAGTTAGAGCCACAACTCATATATCATGCAGTAGCAGTACAGTCTGGTCCAGAGGCACCTAAGAACTGTGCAACCACTGGAGCCCCTGCAGTTTGTGTATTAGCTCATATTAAAATAGAGAATGCTATCATCTTCCTGCTGAGAACTGGGACTGGGGTTTAAGCCACACTATCGCCAGTCTGCCACTGTTAGGTCCACTAAGACCCTTAACCCTTCCTGCTCCAGAGGCGCTGTATCATAGCTGACCCTGCGCTCTGACCCCAACTTACTAAGCTGGGATATGAGAAGAAACCAATTTCACTGTGCTGTAGAGTCAATGTAACAAATAATCACCCATCCGTTTTACAGGAGTGTGTGATAGACAGCTTCGTGAAGTAATATGAATGCAATCACCTGGAACTCAATGTCAAAGTTGAATGAGCTCCTGGTGGATTATAGGAAGCAAAGGACTACCCCAAGCCCAATCTGCATCATAGGCACTGAGGTGGACATTGTGGACAATTATAAGTATTCGGGTGTCCATATAGACAACATACCACTGTAAAAGACGGTTTAGGTGTTCCAAAACCTTAATATTGTATGGATATTGTGTATTATTGTCTCACATAGGCTGTTCGACAATCATCTTTATTTTCATGTATAAACCTGTTAATAATTTATGGGTTTTTTCATAATGTCGAACACCAAAGGGATTTATTAGCAAGGAAAAAAAGGCTGTCTGATTTTATCCAGAAAGCGCTGGTATAGAAACTGGTTTAAAAAATGCAGAAACTCATCTGATTATACAAGTCAAATTTACGTCCACATCACATTATTAATTAAAATTTAGAATAACAATTCGATTTTTGACATATACTGTATATATAGTGGTAAATCAGAGAATATATTCTTAAATGGTAAATTATTTAGTTCTGGAATTGTTAGAATTATAAATAAATGGATAAATGGATGGCTGGATGGATGAATGAGTGAGAGGATGAATAGAGAGTAGACAGACAAATTGGGAAACAGACAATTCAGCGCTGCAACATTGTACCATGTCGTCTTCTGAACGATTTGATAAACATGCTTCTTCATTGCTAGGACGGAGAGAAATAAAGAAAGAGAGAATGAAAGAGCGAGAGAGAGAGATAAGCCTGATTGGGGCTGCATTTGTAAGCATGGAGAAATTTGGTTTCAGGTCACTCTCATCCTCTTCTGCCTCCATCTGTGCTACATTTCTGCCACTTTTCATCAGGGTCAACAGGTTTGAGGCAATCTCCGCACAACTAGATTCAACTGTTCTGTTATAGTCTCAGGTTTAGGACGACACACGTAACCCAGCTGTTTGTTGTGTCTGCTGGGAGAATCCTTGTGCTATTCTCATATACAAAGCTTATATCTCTGCCTTTAGTCTGCTACTCATGAATTAGAGATTAATAGTGCGTATCTCATGTTACATGAGGGGATCGGATTCTTAGCAAACTGGGCCATTGTTTACATGCTGTTTTCGTCCTAGATTGGACCCTATTTACTCTGGAAAAAAAAATCCCAGACGTTTTAAGAAAAGTGTAGTTGCCCCAAATGTGAAGATGTTTATTTACTGCTGTGTATTACCATGGAGACTTTGAATGTTGTATTATATTTTTAGCATTTTGTTCTTTTGTCTTTAATTTCAGGAGAAAAAGAGTCAAATGCATGTTGCAATACTTGATAATTTATACAAATGGCCAATCAGTTGATCATGTGCTGCCAGCACATTGTACGCATTTATCGGGATACATTTTAATTCTTAGTGATTATGTGACTTTGGCATGGTTATTGTTCCCAAACAGGCTGGGTGGGGAATTCTAGAAACTGCTTAGATATTTTACACACAACAGTCTCCAGATTTTACACAAAATAGTGAAGAAAACACCCATGGTAGTGACAGTTCTATGAGTAGAAGATCAGAGGAGCATCTTAGAATAAAGAATATATTGTGCAACATATACATTACAGCACAGTAAAATCTTTTTTTCTTCACATGTCCCAGCCTATGAATTTGGGGTCAGAGCACAGGGCCAGACATGACACATTCTCTTTATCGTCTATAGTGTTAAATGCCTAGCAATAAGCCACCGATATACTATTGAGTCACCAATGTACACTAACCCTTGGGGATTGGTGGACAGCTGAAAATCATATAAGGTTTTAATATTATCAACCAGCTATTGTATAGTTAAAGACTGAAAAAACAGTCAGACGATGTAAAAAATAACCTTTTTTTTTTTGTACCAGAGATGTGCGGGGATATTTTGCTCATTACAGAGATTTCGGCAAACTGGTTAATGCCCATCGCTCATCTTTCTGCTCCACAGGATATTTTTACTTACATTCCATTGAGACTTGCATTTTATTGTAATCCTGTCAGAACTGTTACTCTAATGTCCACGCAAACACTTTGCAGTGTATTCTTCATAGCTTGCTCAAAATTTGCCACTCACATAAGGCCTGGTTTGCTTTCAAGTTCGTTTCCTCTTAAGGATACTTGATAATTCCATTCATCTTCTATAGAGTAACACTTCACTCAGGCATTCATTAAGTAGATATAGTTCAAAGCTTTAGAATGTTTAATGATTTCTTATTATGCGTCTTGATCTATCAGACAAAGCGGAATCAGAGACCGCTTTTAAAATTTCGCCTCAGGTTACACTGCTCCAGCAGATTCATCTCCATTCAGTCTCATATACTATAGACTACTATAAAATTTCCTTGAAAAATGAGCTCAAATATCTAGAGGAAAATACTGTGTATTTACTGTCTATCGAAAATGTTGGATATAATAAGGGTTTCTTTAATGGAAATGGTAACATTTGCTGATATGAATGGATATGAATGGATAATAAACAGCATAAGTTGGTCATGGGTCATGTTCTGATGACATTTCTGATTTTTTATTCAGCAAGCTAATAAATAAAACATATGCGGGATACTTTTATATGTAAAAAAGTAAAAATCAGTCAAAAGTTGTTTGTGTTTTTTTTAATTTAACATAAGTCATAACTATCGGCATATACTACTGAGGTAGATCTACATTACATAAATTAAAAAGAAAGATTGAGAGGCTTCTTAGCCTGTAAGCACACCTGTACCCAAGATACTTAGTCTTATTTTTAACTACATGAAGCAGTGCAACAATTTATCCAGTAACTATCATCTAACAGAGTTTATATAGTTTTTCAAATAATCTACAGCACAAAAACCCTATATGGCCAAAGTTTGTAGACATCTGACCATCACAACCAGGGCCGTGAAAAGGGGCAGTAACTCAACCATAAAATCAACACATAATGGTGCAAGAAGTTTTTTTAAATTACTGTTTAACGCTAGTGGAGTTTGTGACTGTTAAATGCAGGCTATTTTTCACTTTCCATGGGAATTCACCACTTTGTGTGTTCTATAGGGCTATCAGCAATCTGTTAGAGGTGTTTTGCAACTTCAGTATAGTGGGTTTTAATTTATTGCCAATTCAGCGACGTCTGATGCTGTTGCCTTAGTGAGAAAACTGATATGTTATTACTGAGGCAGCTCCCGTTAGCAAGTGCTTTTAGTGTGAGAGTGCGAAACTTTTAATACTTCCGGCATTCCGCATTGTTTGGTCAAACTCGTGACTTGTGACCAACAAATCGGATGGGCAGTGAGCAAAGACTGCTTTAGGCACAGAGTGGTGACTTACAACAGGCTGCATCAGGGCCAAATATTGCATTTCAAAATTTAATTATTTTATCGGCAAAACGGATATGAAAATGACAGATACCAATAATGATAAAAATACCTATCATACCTAAAATCAGCACTGGGTTAAGTATAAAGCAGGCTTTGCTAAGAAGTTACTCCTGAAAAATGTGTCAGCAGCAAATATTGGTGTCCCAGCTTCACCTTCAGAAGATGCAAGTAAATTTTTTTATGAATCTTTGCAAATCATCTTTTATACTAATGTGTTATAGTTAACAAGTTTCATGATAAATGCTGCTACTCAGAGAACATTATGTCATCTTTTCTATGCACAACCTTTTTAATATAATTGTCACATAGGGACCAGATAGGAACCAGAGATAATAAAAAGACCCAGCAGATCGCTTTATTTACAACTGCAGAGAGAAGGAAAAAAGCAGGGAAAAGAGTTAGCTTTGGTGGGCAAAACCCAATCAAAGGAAGGCACTTGAGGAGTGGGTAAGGTGCAAATGTATCTGGTTGATAATCAGGGTGCTGGTAGGGTGTGGAACCTGGTGGCATTAAAAGAGACCGTCTTATTACAAACTGTGTACGTTCTCAATAAAGATAACACATATTAACACTACATTATGCTTACCTTTGTAGCTAGTTTCCAAAGGTATATGTTAATGATTAATAAGTAATTGAAAAAAAATATTTTAAATAGTTTTGGAGCAGAGGGGTGTGGTAAGTAGAGCTTATTAACATTCAAAGCAACATGCATGGAATCAGTTCAATGCGAACAGGTAAAATGAGATTAAATAAATTTTTTACACCACCAATAAAAAAAAAAATAATCAAAGTATATTATAGACTTTTAAGACTCTTAATAATCATTTCAACTTGTAAAATATGCCTCCAATGACCTCTAAATATGACAACAGAAAAGCAAAAATAATTTTATTTTAATACATTTTTATGTACACCGTTTTAGCAAGATTGTGTTTTGTTTCTTTCATTTGCTTTTATTTTAATTAATCTTAAGGTTTTGCTTTTAATAATAATAATAATGATTTATTTTTAAACATTTGAATATGTAGAGACGTCATGCTGCCTAAATATATTAGTCACAATAAACAATTTAAATTACTTATAAACAGTTTTCCAAAAATCCATGTTTAAATGTTTCAAACTTAAAATTTACTAAAGGATAAGAATAAGAAGAGACACTTCATCATGTCCAAAGACTCTTTTGTTCCAATGCACGTGAAAAATTCTCCTAAAAATGGCCACAGAAATGTCTTTTGTCAACGGAGAATCACTTGCTGCCACTTTTGCTGCGTCTGTTACGAAATCTGCCTTACTATCAAATGGAACACACTTGCTAGCATAAAATGACTGGCCTTGGGTGGAAAATTAAATTAACTGTGGTTATGCAAGCACTTGCTTCCATACACGCAAAAACATTTGATCAATGTATTCCAGTAATAAAACACCAGACCTTTTTCTTTTTCAGCAAATAGCAAGTATGCTTTAGAGAAATGCATTAGAGTAAAAGTACACATTTTATAGGAAATGTAAAAGTTATAAAAGATATAAAAACTTAAGTAAAGTACAGATGCTTCCAAAAACCATAACACACCATATCTTCATGGAGTTCAGTAGCTTTGTGCAGAGAGGCATTGTCATGCTAAAAAAATGTTAAAGCATTTCAATTCCAGTAAAGGGAAATTAACCACTGTTCCAGTATAGAAATACTTCTAAATGAAGAAGTGGTAGGTCCATTGTTACTGGTATTGAACTGCTGATCAGTTTATTGTTTACTGCTGGGTCCCTGAGCGAGGGGACTCAACCCTCAAATGCTTAAAAAATGATAAATGAAATCTTTTTGAGTAAGGGTGTCTGTTGAATTCCAAAAATGTAATTCTATTAAAATGTTTGTGTCCAAATTTGAGTCAATAGATTGGAAAGTGATGCCTCAAGGAATACAAGGATTCGCAGCACAGAGTGGAGAGGGGGGTGGCTAAGCAGAAGGCATATGATAAGTTGTACAATAGGTTAGACAGGCAGTAGGATTAAGATGGTAAGGATATGCAGCAGGTGAGAGTTATTAAGAATAAAGATGGAAAGTTGCTCACAAGTGAGGAGAGTGTACAGAGAAGATGGAAGGAGTACTTTAAAGTGTTGATGAATAAAGGAAAATGGGTAAAACGGTAACAAAGTGGAGCAGGATGTTTCGTTTAATGAAGTTAGGATGGCATCGAAGAGGATGAAAAGAGGAAAGGCGGTTGGTCCTGATGAAATACCAGTAAAAGTATGGAAATGTCTAGGAGAGGCAGCAGTGGAATTTCATACTAGATTGTTTAACAGGATTTTAGTAAGTGAGAAGATGCCTAAGAAATGGAGGAGGAGTGTAATGGTGCCTATCTTTAAGAACAAGTGTGGTGAGCATAATTGCAACAACTTTAGAGACATAAAGTTGAAGTCACATAATGAAGGTATGGGAAAGAGTAGTGGAAGCTTAATTAAAAAGGGTAGTAGATATTTGTGAGCAGCAGTATGGTTTTATGCCCAGAAAGAGCACTACAGATGCAATCTTTGCTCTAAGAATGCTGATGGAGAAGTACAGAGATGGTCGTGGGAGCTGCATTGTGTTTTTTTAGACCTGGAGAAAGCATATAACAGGGTACCAATAGAAGAGCTGTGGTATTGTATGGAGAAGTCACAGAAGTATGTCAGGGTGGTGAGGGATATGTATAAGGGGAACAGGACAGTGGTGAGGTGTGAAGTAGGTCAGACAGAGAAGTTCTAAGTGGAGGTGGGACTGCATCAGGGATCAGTCTGATCCCCTTCTTGTTTCCGGTGGTGACAGATCGGTTTTCAGATGAGGTCAGACAAAAACCCCCTTGGACAATAATGTTTGCAGATGGCATTGTGATCTGTAGTGAGAACAGAAAAAAAGGTGCAGAAAAACCTGGAGAGGTGGAGGTTTGCTCTGGGGAGAAGAGAAATTAAAGTCAGTCGTAGCAAGACGAGTACATGTGCATGATTAAAAGGAAGGGAAGTGGAACAGTGAGATTACAGGTTGAAAAGGTAAAGAAGGTACAGGAGTTTAAGTACTTGGGTCGACAGTCCAGAGCAATGGAGAGTGTGTAAAAGAGGTAAAGAAGCGAGTGCAGGCAGGTTGCAATGGGTGGAGAAACGTGTCATAAGTGATGTGTGACAGAAGAATATCAGATAGAATCAAGACAGTGGTGCTGAGGAAGGGACAGGTGGCAAAGCTGAAGATGTTGAGGTTTTCTTTGGAAGTGACGAGGTTGGACAGGATAAGGAATGAGTTCATAAGGGGGGCGCTAATGTTAGATGTTTCAGAGAGAAAGTAGGAGATAGTAAATATATAGATAGGAGATTGTTAACAAAGAAGCTACCAGGCAAAAGACAAAGAGAGATGGGATATGAAGTTAGTGGGTGTAAGTAAAAAGAATGTAGAGAATAGGGTTTGGTGGAGACAGATAATTTGGTTAGGCAACCCCTAAAAGGGAACAGTCAAAAAGGAAGAAGAAGAATAAGGGTGATACAGTGCAGTGCCTTTTTATAGACAGCCAAAAAAACACAAAGAGTTATACAGCTAAATTAATTAATTCTGTATCCTTTTTATCAGAAATAAATCATTTAATTATAAGAATAATCATAGCTAGTTAATTAGCTGCAATGACCATATGTTGGTTAGAAATGGAATTTGAGATTGGGCAAAGTAAATAGATACTGTTACTGTTTAAACAAATAGGAACATTTTGTATAAAGGTTAGGAAGCCAACTTAAACCCAATTAAGCCGTTTAAACCATAATGCAGATTTCCAGACTGCTTTTACACCTAGATACTACACTTATCCCATGGCTGGATTTAACTCTTTGTTCAACTCCTTTTTTATATTTTCTAGTCTACTTGTACAAATTTCAAACCTAAAACATTGTATTTTAAAATGTCTAATCCAACAAACATTACTTTATTATTTTTTGCAATTTTACAGCAATAAAAATATTTTTTTCTGGGGTTTTTTTTGAATGAAAGTGTAACAGAGCTGGAAATAAAACATATATGACACATCGCTATGATGGTTTTTATATTGTGCGATCAAGACTCAGCTATGCTCTTTAGTGGTGGCAAGCATCTCAGACCATAATCAAGGCATGTTTCTGTGATGTGGAAACACACTGGCAGAATAAGATGTGGCATCGCATTGCAGGTGCAACAGAAATTCTTTGATTCTTTACATTATAATAGATGTTGTGTTTTTTAATAAATAATCTGGTCACGTTTATTATCTTTTTCAGATGTTGTCATGCTGATGTAGTATCACTACAGAATTTTTTTTTAAATTAACTATTAGGCCGTATTTTACTTCAACAATAAATAACTTAAAACAACAGTAAAATGTATTTTTGAAGCATTTTAGCATCATTACTGTAAGACTTGTTTGGTAGCTTTTACACAAACTTTAAGATGGAAGCCTTGAACTGTGCTGCCTGTTCAAAAATGAAAAAGTGACTGCATTTCACGGTGCGTATCTCACCCTTGTCCTTAATATGCGCTGCAGACTTGTTCAGACTGACCCCTGGCTGATTCATGTTCCTCACCAAAACAGGCATAGTACAATTTCTTGATATGAGAGTGCACTAGTGGTTGGGTTCAACTGTACTTTCCAGCCTCTCCCGAGACACAAGCCATCTTAATACACGAGTACAATCTTCACTCCTCTTAATATGGCAGAAAGGGTTCATTTCAAAGTCCTTCTGCTTTTTTTCTTTTTTCACCATATATTATATTAATGTGACAGAATCTAAGCCAATTTTTTACACAAATCATGGTTGATTTGAACCCACGTTCCTGGAGAAGGAGAGCAGCCTAAAGTTATGGTAAGGTTTCAATACCCATATTCAGTCATGTGGCATGTTTACAGATTAAATCTTATGGGCTTATTTTTTAAAGAGCAAAGACTGAAAATACACTAAACCAAAATTAAACAAACTATCAAAAGCATGTTAATGTAACGCCATGCCAGCAGAGGGAGTCCTCACCTGAGTACTAACTGTTTTCGCTCCTTCTACTTCCTGTTTGGCGGCTATATTAGCTAAGCCATGCCAAACAGTCTTTGCGAAGTATTGCCAGTTTCACTGCCCTACTGAGCTTTTCTATTCTCATGTCTGTTTGCCTCATGTATGATTCTGTGCCTGTTATCTTAGACTTCTGCTTTTGCCCGTTTGCCCTGATTCTTTTGACCTGCTTCACTTTTTAGGTTGTTTATTTCTCTTTACAATAAACATTTGCACGTGGATTCTAACCTGAGTTTAGTTTCACCTTCTTTAGAAATAACATTAAAAAACATAAAATTTTCTTTAATCTGGAATTCTGTGTGGAAAAAACTGTTGGTATGAAAAAGAAAAACAATACCAACAGTATTAAAATAAACCAATTTTTGCAGTAATTAATGTATCAATTAATTACCATTAGGACTACTAACTCAATAACCTATTGGTAATACATAGTAGTACACACCTATATTTTAGTATTTTATAGTAAATATAGTATATCTATAAATAGTAAACTACTGCACACTATATATTCTTACACTGTATTCAATGTCAACAATGTGCTGCATTGGACAGCAAAGAAATTAATGTTCCTTCATTCTTTAGCCATTTTTTGACACCAGATTGGTTTATATTGGATTTGGTGTCTAAATGTCAAAGATTTGCAAAACAATTAGAACTGAATGGGTTCTTGTTTGAGTATAGTTTCTTTTTCTAGTTTTTCTCAGGTCCGCTTAGGGACTTTCTTACCACAATTATTTGTGTTTTCTGTAAAGCATTGTGACTATTATTGTCTATTGTATAGTCAAAGCACTATATTAAATAAACCGAACAAATAGTTACCCAGCTAATTAACAATTTATTACTAGTAGAAAATGACTAATAATAGAATTAAAGAAAGAAAAAAATCCTGCAAATGTACAGTATATTAAACTAAATTTAAGCCATATTTGCGGAACTATGTAGATTTTTTAATGTAGAATATTATCTATTATAAAACAAAGACAGAATAGTGGTCAGACCAAATTAATAATATAGTAAATCTACAATAAAGGTCATCATTTACTTTTTAATTTTTTTACAGTTAGAAGTTTATAGGTCATTGGATCATGTCCTGTATCCTTGGGGTATACAGTTAATACCAAGACGTCACTTTCATCCATCACCAGAGAAAAACCCGAACTGCCTTAAACACAAAAGAAACAGATGGCTGCTAATTAAGAGCATCGGTTAAATAATATAACGTAATATTATATCATATCAACAAAAATTAGATTTAAGCAATTAGGCAGTAATTACTTTGCATCACAGAGGTGCTTGAAACCAGTTTTACAGTTGGAGTTAATGAATCCTGTTCATTAAAATAGATAGCTATTATTAGCCAGTAAGCTAACCTTCACCAAGCTTATCAATATCACATTCAGTTGATTGAGGCATGAGCACAATTTAAATCCCATTAGTTGTACAGACTTAGTGTACACTGAGTAGGGGTTAATTTATTGTCTTTTTAAAGACCATATTAAAGCATGTTTTGGTGTTTTTAAAACTGAAATGCATCACAAAAAATCAACAGCTTAGTTAAAATTAATATTGTGGGGGGAAAAAAAACGAACACCAGATTCAAACACTCGAAAGTCGAAAGTCTTATTACAGCGTCTGACAAGAATTCTTTTCTCTAAGTAATCTTGCTTTTGTGTAGTCAGGGGAAAAAAAATAAGGTGAAATAAGCAGGATTGAAACAAAAAGGATGTGCGAAGGCGGTTTTCTCTGGTCTGCGATAAGACAGACTGAACAGGGGTGAGGAATGACAGCGGTGGGGAACCCAGGTCCTGCAATCAACCCAAAGGCTTTAACCCTTTTTACCTCAGTCTTATGTATGAAATGGCAGTGTACTGGTAAACAGGTTATGTTGTGCTTTCCATGTGATACTTTTGCTGTGTTTGCACCCTTGGGTAAATAGGCATTATCCTGACACGATATTACTTGAGCTTTGTCAGTGTCTTAGTATTTCAAGGTTGAGAGTAATATGTGCTTTGTTATTAGACTTTATTCTGTTTGGATTTATTCATGTTAACAAAAACCTACACATGTAAGCGCAAGGAGGGACCCTGTGCTTTATTTAAGTGCGCCAACTATTCAACCTAGCAGAAAATCGTGCTAATGTGTGTAGTGCAGCAGGCAGCAGGAATGAGGACTTTTATTACACAAAGATACAGTGTGTACTATTTAATTTTTTAACATTTGTTTACCTTTCTTTTTTTTTAACTAAAAATAATAGGTAATTTAATGAAATCAAATTTAATCGAGTAAACAAAATGACAGATTTTTAACTATAACGACACAATGGTTCAGTTTCTTAAATAATGTTTAATTTATTGTAATAATGTACGCATATTACACAGAGCAACACTTACCATCTGTGTCCTGAGGCCAGCTGGAAGCTGTGACTACAAGAACGCTGATGCCGATTCTCACCCATTGAAAGAGCCACGACCACTGGCACATCTTTCCTCAGCACTTGCTACCAATACTGCCGGTCCACCTACAAAAAGGAACGTATTATTCTGTTTAAACTTCTAGTAGATAGCAAGATTTTTTTACTGTGTATGTGCTGCCATCTGTTAGCATTTCTCGAAACTTTTTGATAATCTTACCTGTGTATGTGTATATAAACAAAAATAATATAAAAGCTATTACATTCATTGACATTTAGACTAAATCCAATATTCTAAATATAAGACCTATTTTGAGACAGTAATGCTTTTTATTTGCTTACATGCTCATTGAGAAATGTAAATTTTATCAGTTCCTGTTGTTAAGAAGGATTAGTAAAAGAAAAGATGCACAGTTTTGGACTGTGGAAATTTTTGTTTTCCAAAGCATTGTGTAAAATGTACACAGACACTACTTTTTGCTGTCTTCTTTGGTGTAATAATTGCTAGAATTTTACAGCACAGGTGCAACATAAACATACAACCAGGCCCTTGAAATGCAGGATAAAAGCATACTATTTTTGTAAGAAAAAAGAAATTATAAGAGGAAATGGCATTTGTTGCACATATAACCTTTTCTCTTTGAAGCCAGCAGGAGGCCTGATAGCGTTTACTATTTCTAACCTAGGACATTCCAAAGCAAATAGCTTTGAAGTTCTGCTGCTTGTCTGAGGCCCGAACAATGTTTCCCGAATAATACTCTGTGGGCAACATACTTTGACAAGGATGGGATGTTGAGATGAGCTACAATGAGGCAGCAGTATGCGAGGACCTTTAGTTCTAAAAGCCGCCTAGGAAGAATGGCACAGTAGCAACCAGTTTTAGGATTTACTGGGTTGTGCCTATTAAAACCAATGACTTTAAGTGATTATTTTATTTTGTCCTGACCACAATGACCTATAAGTCTAAAATGAATGGATATAAGAATTTGTAAATATGCCTATAATGGCATTCCAGGACTACCTGACTTTACCCAGGTGGTTTATCTTAACCAGTTATCAATCACAAAGCACATCTTTGGCCTTATAAACCTAAACTGAAGCTATACAAGTCTCCGGAGGTTGTGAATAAATACACTTTGTTGCTGATATCATGATAATCAAGGCCAAAATTATATTGCCACAATACGGGCTAGAAAGAATGAAAAGAAAGGTATAAAAGTGCACAAGGTCTTAGAGAGTAATCATATAATTCTGGGCATTGAATGTGCAAGTTCTTCTTTTATGTCGTTTTACAATGCTGGTGGCAGCAAGAATAGAAGACCCGAAATAGAACACTATGAAAAACCATAATTTTTATATTCATTACAGATTTTTAATGCAAAGATATTAAAAAAAATTATGATAATAATACGTTTTCAATTCTATTAGCTCTTCAAATGAAAAAGTACCATGTTGTCACAGCAAAGCTTGCAAATGAGCTAACTGCTAGAACTGTATTTTGGAAGTTGTGGGTGGGCATCTTAGTATTCCCAAAACATCTTGTTATAAAAGCAGCTGTTTTTATTAGCTTGAAAGGTTTTTCACTAAAATCCATTTTCACAAAAAATTGGCTGTAGAAATTTTTGCTCAATTGTAACAACGAGCGAAAAAGTATTGTGGTCTAGTTTATCCTAAAGGGGTTCAGTAGTAAAAGCCAAGGCTCTGTGCAGGACATTCAAGTTCTGCAAACACACCATGTCTATATGGAGGTTGCTTTGTGCATGATGGCAGCTTTCCAAAGACACAATTTGACAGGGTTAGAATAAAAGAACTTTGTGTCCCAGCTTATTCAACCCCACTGAAAGCAGAATAAAAGAAATCCCCGAATTTGTGCTTCCAAAATCTTTTATAAAGCCTTCAAAGATGATTGGAGGCTATGAGTATAGCAAAAAGAGCACTAAATCAAAAGCAAATGCAGTATATATATATATATATCTGAGAATCAGGTGTCCATAAACGTTTGGCTATACAATATATGTACAGCACTGAAAGCAGGCTCTGCATGCACAAGTTCATAGACTAGGCTCTAGAATATGGGTGTTTTCTAATAAGCTAATGGCTTTGCTTCCTGTCCTCCTTTTTGTCTTTAATCCAGCTGAAATTCAGAAAACACTCGCTGACTCGTCCTAAATCCAAGGTCAACAATTTCTCAAAGTGGTTGGCACATACTAATACAAGAAACTGTCCTTTCAGTACACACTAAATGCCATCAAATATGAGATCACGAGTGAAAGGAGAAGTTCTAAAGATCGCAGTAAACAGACCAACCATAGTCACCAAACTGATAAGGCACGAAATTGTCGAAATGGCACCTGCAAACGAAGCGTGATAAGAAAATACCATATCGCTACACATCGCAGCATATCATCTGGGATAATGCTTTTCCGCCTATTTCCAGTCGCTTACAGCAGGACCTCTATTATTGTGCAGGTTGTTGAGTGTCAGCGCCGAAATCCGTCAGCTTTGGCTGGAAGTAAGCAAACAGTGCCTCTGACAGCTGAGCCGTCAACACACCTAATCCATTACTCTCTCTTGTCTAGATGCCTCTGGAGCAGCGCATCATTACCTCCTGCCATGAAGTGGATAGAACACAACAGTTGGAGAATAATGAGGCCGACAAGAAACGTAGCACAGTGGAACTGCAGGTAGCGCTGACTGATTACTCTGTGTGACTATTAACCTATTGCAAAAGAAACGTACATTACATTCTGTGCACACTTTTTCACATGCCCTCACACACACTTTCTCTCACACAAACACCTTTTTATTTCTCACTTATAGGGGCCAGCTGCTTGAACTTAACTTTTATTAGCTTTTTTCGATAGGATCAATGATTCAAAAAAGCATGGTGCCTCAATAAAGCAGGATTTTATTTATCTCTGGTTTGATGGACAGACACGAGTTAAAAATGTCAGAAAGACTCACTGGGATTAATCCTATTCAGAGCCTGTTTTGGAGCGACAGCCGTATAGAGTCTTACACGGAATTAAGGAAGCTGTTCATGAGAATCGGTGGCACTGGTTTCATTGCTAAAAAAATAAAAAGGGGAAAAATATTACTGGTACGACTATAGTTTTTTTATTATGTATATTTATGTATATAAAAGAAAATATATTGGTAATAAATACTAAAGCAAACTAAAAATACAGTAATGTGTGTCAGTAGCTAGGCAAGTAAAAGCGGTCCATCCTGATGGCTAGCTGGAGAGGATGACCAACTATAAGGGACACCAGGTCTGAGAACCATGTTTGGCCCCGCCACTCTAAAGGTGTGCTTTACTCTGGTGTGCTTTACTGCTTACTGGATCCCAGAGTATGATAAAAAATTTCTACAAAACCATAATATTTACTAGTTAAGTTGATCTCAGGTTAGCTTTTACAAAGAAGTATAGCAACTCTTAAAAAAAAAAATTAAGGTATAAAATTGAAATGACGCACATCAATTTCACAAACGGGTTATTTTCATGGGGTTTTTTTTATTATTGTTTACCAAATTAGTACTGACGGCACACACACACACACACACACAAACAATCATATATGGCAAATATCTACAATTTGATAAATGGATCGAAAGCCTGGGTACTGACTAAGCTTTATAAATTTATAAATAAATAATTTTATACACATCCATGCAGTACGTACATACACAGACTTTACTGGTTCTGATTCAATCCCAGGCTTTAGGATGTGTGTATACTGAAAGGCATGGAAAACATTTTTGCCTCAGGCGTTTATGTTAGGAAAAAAAACTTGCTGCCCTTGAAATCTCTGGATCTAAACCTAAGACCTGACATGATCTTGTCTCACAGAGTTCTATGTGAAAAACTTACCTTTGACCTCTATTAAGAGGTGCCTCACTTTACCCCGTGTTGTTTTTCGATCAAGACTCGAGACCCTGAGGCGGCTGGATTGTGGCATGCGCCATTTATTTTGAACAACAGGCCATCTGGATGCCACAATGAACAGAAAGGGACACCATGCCTCGTTAAAGTCTTCTTGTTTGATGAGGATGCTGCAGCTAGATGAGTGTTTCCTGCGGTTGCTGAGAGAGTACAATAAACCCTGTTTAAGTCTATGCGTTTAATGAGACAGCCAAGAAAGCCGTTGCAATAGCATCTGAGCCAGCGATGAATCAACAGGCTGGTGGGAAAAGCCGTGCAATATGACAGCCGTATCCATGGGGCATAAACGGTAAAGACAACAGATGTCTGGCTTTTGGCGACTGTGAGAGAAAAACACACAGCCCTGTTGTCACTTTAAGAGGTGTGAAGAAAATGGTTTCAGTTGCTGTTACTGTTTATTTTACGTTGCAGCTGTCGGCAGGACCGTGTGACACATTAAACAAGATATATGAAACTCCTAAGCGTTGATTTCAGCTTATTGCATTTTTCTTTTATTTCAATCTCTATTTAAACTGGATTATATCTGGCATTAGTCTATCAGCAACACAGGCCTGATTTACAAACACGCTAAGCAAAACTAAATCTTCATGATAATAAATAACAGCAATAATCATAATTATGATAATGAAGTAATAAAATAAATATGAAGGTTTTGTTAAAATATTATTTGAATAACCTGTGCCTATAAAACAAGACATTTTTCTATCGTTAAAAAAAGGCTGATCTAAAATGTTATCGCTTTGATGGGATAAACGTATACAGAAATGTTATGGTTATGGATAACAATGTTGTGCATGCTTATGAACAACTACAAGACATGAATTTCAAACTGAAGTTAATCACTGCAGGGCTGTGCCCCACAGGAACTATGTTTGACAACTGTAACTCAGGGAATCTCAGAGATCAGAAGATATCAACTTTAAGAACTTTACTAAGACTACATTATCCCTAAAAGTCTGAATAAAACATAAATAACTACAAAAATAAATATCTTCAAGTTCTGGTTATCAAGCCGTAAAACAGCAATGTTAATGCTCTTTGTGATCTTTACAGTAACATACAGTAATGTCCGTAAATCCAAAATAAATAAAGTGACCTTTTATAAGAATTAGTATGAATCTGAGGCTAGTTAAAATCACACATTTCAACACATCTATAACATGAAGCTTTTAACACCATGCTTCACAGTTGGGATGGTGTTTCTTGTGTTTGGTTAGCATACACCATATTGTTTCGTGCATAGCACTAATTTATATAGTTAAACATTAAGGTCCAAACATTTTGGCGTCATCTGGCCACTGAAAACAAAGCCCTTTTTCTTCTGATACACTGTAACACACTCCTAGCAGTGGATGTACATATGTTTGCACATGATGCACTTTCGTTTTTTACCAGTGTCTTTCCTGCTGTCTCGGTGTGTAGTTGAACCTTTCAGTCTGGACTTTTGTGCTAAATCGATGAGCTGTTGGCTTGATAGGTATGTGATGCATTAAAGCTATAGAGTTAATTTTCAGACTTTGTTTTGAAATAGGACTTTTAGAAACTGGATTAACTATAAAAAGAGTTTACGATTTTAAACATAGTGTACAATGTGTAATAGTATAGTATAAGCCAGGAGTGGGCAATCTCGGTCCTAGGGGGTCGGGGTTTCCTGAAGAGTTTAGCTCCAACCCATATCAAACATACCTGAACCAACTAAGCAAGATCTTGCTAGGTAGACTTAAAACTTATAGGTAGGCGTGTTGAGGCAAGTTAAAGCTAAACACTGCAGGACGTCAGACCCTCCAGGACTGAGACTGCCCACCCCTGTATAAACTGTGTATTTGGCAAATGTGGCAGTAATGAAAACTTAACTGGATGGTGAATTCTCTACATATTTAATTCTTTACATAATTAATCATTGTTTAATAGCCGACTTTTTTTCTAATTGCAAAAGAGTGCGGGCTCGAGGGGGTTCAAAGGAAAGCAGAACAACTGACATTTTTTTTCATCTGATGTTTTCTATGTCATCACTAACAAAAACAAATCTAATGTGATGCCTAATCAGATGGACATTCATTAACAATTAAGCGCTGCGGTACAGATGCTTGTGATGCATAGAAATTTTTGGACATTTTTGGAGCAGGTCCTTATTTTCTTCAATAGTATATATTGAAGTATATATAATGAATAATAGTATATCTAATGTATATAGTATATATAATGAATAAATATTATATAATTAAAGATAAAATCTTTCCTAATATTTCTCTATATTAGGAAGTGAAGTTTACCAAACAGCTGTTTAATATGATGCACCTCAATGCATTTAATTAATTTAAGTATCTGTTCCTTTTCATTAAAGTGGTAATAGTTTAAATTGTACATATAAACATATTCCAGAGGATGATGTTTGGTACTATGGCAACCATCATATTAGAAATTATTTTGCATGAGATAGAAAATACAGACTGGAAAATGTTAATTAATATCGAATTAATAACTATGGTTAAATATTTCTAACCTGGTAGACTTGTACAATGATAACTTACAGTATTTTAAGTTTAGTTGTCCTTCTAACCGTTTTTTGGCTTCAGTCTGGTTAAGCGTTACACTGGTGAAATGTTCTGTTCATTTTTTAATTCCAGAGAAGCTGAAACTAATTTGTACATCGCAGTTAAAGGTTCTTCTTCTATGTCTATTCTGGCTGTGCTTTTATATTTTAAGTCAAAAGTCATATTTGAGGCATTCCTACTTTATGATTGTAACATTTAGAGTGAAAAAATGTGAAATATAAATTCTTAGAGAATCTATATGTTAACAACATATTGCAACACCCGCTTTTATATTCTTTTAAAGTCAACTCAAGTCACCTTTATGTATATAGCGCTTTTAACAATCAGGATTGTTTATACCTCAGAAACAACAGTATTAAACATTCATTAGAACAGTCCATCTGATTGATATCCATAAAATAAAGCCCTAACCATAGAGTTTGGGCATCTGAAAAATCTTAGTCTATACACATGATTTATATTTTAAATGAGAAAAATCTAAGTGTGTTACAGACACAACATTATTTGAAAGCTAAAATTCTGCAAATTAAAATGCACAAACCCAAAGAAATAATGCCAGATAGAGGGATAAGGGCTGGTTCTTTATAGAAGATAAATTATTTGTTTAATTCGGTTTTTAATTTTTGCTTTTATAATAAAAAACTGCTGTTATGAATGTCTTTCCAGTATGGACACGGCCGATATGAAATAAACACTTAACTGACTCCACAAAATCCGATTAAATACTTTAAAAACCTTTTAGAGAGACCTACTTGTGGTTTTTGTTGGGTATTTAAACCAACAAACATTGATCTTTGAGACATCTGTATGATAATATTTAATGCACAATAAATAACAACTAAACTGAAATCATGTTTTTACAGATGGGGGAAAATATTCAATTCCAATTCAATTCAGTTTTATTTGTACGGCACTTTTTACAATGGTGATTGTCACAAGGCAGCTTTACACAATCAAAGAAATTTTAAAATGAAAATGAATCAGAAATCAGTTTGTCCCTGATGAGCAAGCCAGAGGCGACGGTGGCCAGGAAAAACTCCCTGAGACGGAAATAGGAAGAAACCTTGAGAGGAACCAGACTCAACAGAGAACCCATCCTCATTTGGGTGAAAAAACACAGAAGGAATTATGTAGTTACACTGTGTGTGTGAAAATATAAGCGCGCAAGACAGATCTGGAAATGTTTCGCAGCCAATTTCTAGTCAAAGCGATTAAATTTTATTTCGTTGCCGTTTCTGGTTATATTTTGTTATAGTAATATTTCATTCATTTCGTTTCCAAAATGTTACTAAAATTAATCTTTCTTAAATTTTTCGATATATACTAACAAGGTGAGTCAAATAGAAAGAAGTTAATAGGAAGCGTCCGTAACGGTTGCATCCGTAACACATAATTAAGGTTTACTGTTTACAGTGAACAAGTGAGTTGAATTGTCAGTCATAGTTAGCGTAGACATATATTAAATAGTTATTTCAAAAAGTTTCACATTCAAATAGTTTCACATATTTTAAATAGTTTCACATTATCTGTATTTATATTTATTATACAATATAAACTTCATCTTTGGATAGTTATGGACGAGACACAGCACTGCAGCATCATTAATTCCTAGATATATCACTTAAAATTTTACAAGGCAGTGCTAATATAAATAATTGAGTATATTTATTTCACACGCATGCCCCCATCTTTCTGCAATGCTCCATGCCCCAATGATTACTGTTATACACTTACTACATAATGTATAAATAAGTAAGCTTTTAATCGCTTTCTGAAAACCATGAAATATTGCCGATTCAATTTTGGTTGATTTAATTCAGGTTGAAAATTTAATTTTCCTGTCTGTGCACACCTCATATGTGGTTAATAAATGAAGCAGTTTCCTAAAAAATGTCCATCACAGCACATCAGTACAAAACATTAAATCCAGACCTTGAAGTACAAAGTTACGAAGAGTTTTGTTAAAATTAATGGCAAGGGTGACATTAGCATGTAATTGCCCAGCAACAGTGTCAATTTAGAAAGTGAACACAGTCTACTGGGCTGATACACACAGAGGATCAGTTCACTGCGCTCATGGTAGAATTTGCCTTCTTAAAATGCTCCTTAACTAATCAAATGAATGAAGCGTAACTGACTATCCACAATACACAATAGCCACAGCAAGTAGCATAAACAATACTAGTCTTTCGCATTACAGAAGAGATATGATGGAACAGGAAGAAACTAGGGAAACAAACAAAGAAACAATCTTAAGCTTTTTGCATTTGCATTAGCATCAGCGCGATAGCAATACCACGGGAGCTAACAGAGTACCGACTGACACAAGCAAACACACAAAAAAAAAAACATACCTCCCAGGGTGCCCTCTGTTGGCCTAGATAGTTATCGTTTTCTTACAGAGCTCCGCATTTAAAGCGTAGCTTCTGTAGTGCAAAATCCCAGCCAGAGAGAGGCCTGAGAATCACGGCATAGCAGGGAGGACACAGAGACCTCTTTAGCTGTGCAACATCCTCAGCCGAGGCATGGGTCCATGTCCAAAGCTGAGCCAGGGTATGGAGCAAGTTTCGGGTCCAAGCCAGGAGGCAGAGCTGGATCCAGAAGCAGATCACAGTATTGGGCGTACGGGTGTTGACTAGTACCGAACTCTGTTGGCTCCTTTTTAGCAGCAGGGCTTTGGACGGGCAGCAAATTTAGCTTCCTCACCCAGGCAGGAGGCCCAAGGTCTGGCGCTGGTCTGGACTACCATAGGTGTCGCAGTAGTCTTTGTCCACTTGCTACATTGGTGGTTGGCTGAACTCCTGGTTTGGAGTGGGGATAGTCTGGTTCTTCTCTTCAGGACACAGGGAGAGCCATTGCTGGCCAGCAACCACTCGACAAACTCCACAAAATCACCTCTGGGGCCCTCCCCAGACAGCTTGACCTAGCTTGACTATTTGAATGTGAAACTATTTGGCCGAGTTCAGTCAAACAGAAAAAGATGCACAGGTGCTGTCTGTTAAGTTAGTGAAGGGTACTAAGTCAAGGAACTCACTGATGTGGTCCTTCAGAAAGGGTTCCCCGTGTTCTATAGTGATGAATTGCACCCCTTTAAAGTAGTCCATTTTGGCTTAGAAATTATTCCACTGTTCAGCCTTGCAATCTGTCACAGTCGGGGCAGAGATGGAGATGGACATGGGGACAAGGAGACAACAGAAACTTTCACATTAGAGTTAGGGTTAGCATCAGTGTTAGCAATAGCATCAGCTTGGGAGTACAGTGAAGTACTGACTGAGATACTGGTAAGCTGTTACTTACAAAGACTAGACACCAATAAAACATCCGTGATAGAAAGACGATGCAAGACCAAGACAGACTAAAATGCAGGGGTATAAATACACAGACTAACAAGGGAAAACGTGAGGTCACAATGAGGAAGCAATTAACCAATGACCAGACCAGGGAGATTTACAAGACATATCACAAGACAAACGAAGGCTTACAAAAAAACCCCAGATGTTCCAGGATGCCCTCTGGTGGGATATCACTCCCTTTACCCCTTTTACACACACTCAGATTATTTTACTTCATAAACTGTCACCTCAGTCACCCGTGAAGATGTCCGACGGCTTATCCTTCATTTTATATAAGAATAAAAAAGTCAAACAAGACTACACTAGTGTGTTTGGTTCTGGTGCCTCCTATGGAAAAATAGATATGATATGATATGATATATCAAAGGTAAATTAAGCACGATAGTTTTACACCTCATAAGGAGAACATTTAGAACAGTTTTAAAAGTAAACTACCATAGTCTGGAGCACAGTGTGTGATCCATACACTCACATCAAACAAGACATCAATCATATGCAGGGCATAACAAAGAAACATTAAACTACTACATGTGTTACTACTGCAAATTTCAGAACAGAAATTAGAAATTTATCAACATGTCATGTATTTATGTGTTTTTATTATCATCCACTTGTCTTTCTATTTGTGTGTTCTCAGGGATCTATAACGCTTCCTTTTTTACTTGCTCTCTCTTCTCTTTCTCTCTCTCTCTCACTCTCTCTCTTTTTCTTTCTTTTTCTCTGTCTGTCTTTGTCGCGTTTTCTTCTCTCTTTTTCTCTCACTCTTTCACTCTCTTTCTCTCTCCCCCACTATTAATTTTTGCTTGACTGTGTGTGTGTGTGTGTGTGTGTGTGTGTGTGTGTGTGTGTGAAACAGACTGGAGGGACAGAGGCAGATGGTGAAAGGAGCAGTAGTTCCAATCTTGCACATCAATATTACTTCCTACTTCATTTTATTTTTTCACCAGCATGCTCTGTTTGATTTAAAACACACCCATCCACCAACACATACATACACACACACAAACACACACAGATGATGTTCATCCTTGATTCCACTGATCGGCTCGCTTGCCAAATTCATAAAAAATACTCACTGGCATGAATGGACAACAGCTCCTTCATTCCGATTTGCTTGACAAATAATTTTCTCTTTTGTTGAGGCTTTCACCTTTATTTCCTGCTGCTGTTTTGATGACAAAGCTCAGCAGGATAGGAATAACTTTAAACACCTTTTCCATTTGTAAATAATGTTAAGGTTAAATGGATAAATATAATATTAGAAATCAAAAGCACAGCTTGCCTCATACTGAGAAGCCATCGAAGTGTTGGGTTCCTGTTTAAACACTGTTATTAAAGTGCGTCTTTAATAGTCGGCTGTATTAGGACAGTCACCTGAAGTCTCAGCTCACGGACCGGCACGTATTTCACAGAATGCTCCGAGACGTCTAATGTAAGCTGACAGTAAGGCGCTTAACGTCAGCTGCGATCGGAGTAAGGTTACTGTCCTGATGTTCTCGTCTGAGGCTACCGATATGTATATGGCTAAGGCTTTTTTCATGTACTGTATCAGTTAGAATTCCTTTTACATGTAGAAATCTACTTTTCTAAATAAAACTTTCACCAATTTCACATGAAAAAATCCTTTGTTTTCATGCACCAAAGACAAACACAACAAACGCATTTCCATCTTACACAATTTCCTTACTCTTACTGAGAAGCCCTGTAATGATCACTAAGCAGCCGGAAGCGATAATGTGAACGATAAAGAAAACGAGCGCTTGAAAGCGAGCAAACGATGCAAGAGAGAGAGACAGAAAGTAGTGTCATGCCGCAGCTCTAAAAATCAGCAGCAGTATAAATGAATGTTTAGTATATTCTACTTTATATACATATAAAAGCTATTTTTAAAAATGGCATGTTAGTTTGGGGGTAGTTAACTGAGTACTGATGTATAAATGAATTCATCTGGGATTGTAGAGTATTGTAGCTCGTTTAGCTGACCAACAATTTGCATTACTAATAAAATAAGGATAAGGACTTAAAAACCAAATGATTATTCGGTATCTTGCTTTCCGCACCATATCAAAATTAAAGTTTAGGCTGAGGAAAAAAAGAATCTCACTTGTTGCAGATGGGCAAATAAAGCATTGATCGCTATATACAGAATAAAGGTCATTGTGGGTGTCTCCTAGAGTCGATGTCATGCGCTGCAGACGCTTATTCAGTGACATACGACTCGCATTGTCCAGTGAAAATCTGATCTGTCTGCTTACATTACAGATGCTAATGCACGTATCCGATTCAGATTCGAATCATTTCCACATCCGTGACACACTGGAGGAATAAATCGGAATTGGGTCATTGATACACGTGGTGTAAATGCGGCTTAAGTGTCACAGTGAAGTGAACACAAATGAGTTTTTTAAATCAATGTTTTTTTTAATTATTTTTTAAATTATTTTTACATGTCTACTGAATTATACATATTTTGTTATTTTATATTAATTCATCTACATTATATGTTGTGTTTTATTTTCTCCTTTTTTATTCTCATTGATTGCGTTGTTGAACGCAGTAAGTCAGTAAAGGATTTCAGTACACGTTGTACCGTGGCAAACAAATAAATTATTAATTATACACAATTCAGGTTGACACCTTGTTTCATTTTAATATTTAACACCCCAAGCGAATCACTGGCAAATTTTCAAACCTTAAAAAACAACCCAAATTTCAGCCTTATCCCATCACATCAAATGCCCTACAGGACAGAATCTGTAGTGTAGAAACTGGAGGTAGGTAATGACTTGCAAAGTTATCTCAAGGTCATCTAGGTTTACTACTTCTGCATTAGAATAAAACTTTTACAGCATGAATTAAATTGTCCTGATTTCCACATGCAGCTCCCATGCAAATATGAAAGCACACATGCACAATACCCTTAGGGCCTTGCTGAGACCCAGTACCAGATATGTGTGAGCTGGTAGCTCAGTGATTACTATAATAAACTGCTGACTGGAGGATTGTGGGCTTGATTCCCAGCGCCACCAAGTTACTAGTAATGGGCCCTCTGAGCAAGGCCCTTAGACCCCCGTTGTTCAATTGTACAAACGAAATAAACTGTACGTTGCTTTGGCTAAGGGTGTTTGTCAAAGACCATAAAATGTAGATATAAAGTAAAAAGAAAAAAATCTACACACCTGTAACGATGCCGCCCTCCCACCACCAGAGGTCGCTGTCTCCTGAATACTAGCGCTTCCAGGTTTACTTCCTGTTCACAAACTAGCCATTTGCTAACACACTGCGAAGTATGTGGCATACCAAGCATTTGTATCTCCTTTCTGCTCACCTGGTTTCTAATCCTTGCCTGTTTTTGACTTTTTTGCCTAATGTTTCGGATTTGTTTCATTGTGGATTATTGTGTACCATCTATTGCCCCTTTCATGACTACAGTAATAAACTGTACTTATCTGTTTAATAAAGCTTTTACCTGCATTACGGATCGCTCTAAGTCCTCATCATTACACACCTCTGCTGAAATTCCACTATAATAATAAGTCATGCAAGATCTTTTCCATCTTAAAAGCAACATAGAAGCTAAGAAGGTTACAAGATCTTCTTTTCAATATTTCTAACCAAACATGCTTCAGATCTAGAACATAGTGACAGGATCTCCTGTGCTCAGCCCTTTTGCAGTTGTTCAACAGGTTTCAAAGATAATCTGACTGGGTTGTTTAACAAATGTTGCTCTACTCCTTAAGCTGTTCCTTGGTTGAGTTGCATTTTTGCTTTGGAGTATTGCTTTGTTAAAAAAATAATAATTTATCGTTGTATAAAAGATTCTTGCAGGTTCTGTGCCACAATAGACGAGTATACATAATTCAGTCTACCTTCAGTCCCAGCTGAAGGGATGCAGCCCTCTGGCATGATGCTGCCACCATCGTCCTTCACCGTGGAGCTGATGTTTACTGGCTTTTGTTTTTGTGCCATTTCTTTTAAAATTTGTTATTTAGACTTATATTATATTATTTATTAAAGTTATTTAGACTATAACACATTTTTGGTTCATTTAGGCTGAGATGAGGAAGTGCATTCGTCTAGCCACCCTAACAAGCAGAACAGAAATGAGAAAATATGAGCCGCTGTTGTTACAGTGTGTGAACAGCAATTGCCAGATATTCCTACGGATCCATTAATTTTGCTCTTGATACCTTGGCAGCTTTTCTAATAAATTAACTTCTTGCCTTTCTGTCAGATTTGGAGGGAAATCCTATTCGCTTTTGTGCTTCATTTTCTTTACTTGTTGATTACGACTTTAACTGCCTGTTGTTTTGCTACCCCTCATTATAATTAATGCATTTTAATAAAAAGCTGTTTACGATTTGTAAGATCTCATAAGTCGAATGGAACCAGACAGAAAATACAGCAGACACAGCTGTAAAATGAATCCTTCCTTTCAGAATCAAAACCACTTTCTCTCTGGCAGGAGTAATGACATGAGTTTGAATATGATTAGTTCATTTTGTGCATTAAAAATTTTTTTATTTATTTTCTATTGTTTTTGAGTTTTGAGAAAATGCATAGGTGATTTATGTTGGTGTAATTTTTATGTCCCAAAACATAGCAATTTTACAGAGGTGTGGACATTTTCTGTACGTGGACCAAAGTCTACCAGAGAGTCTTGAAAGTGTAAAAACCTAATTGCATTATATATTTGAACAAAAACCTTACAATTTCAATATTATAGATGAGATGCACTTATTTATAACTAGAAGAAGGAACAAAACAAGGCATACTGTAAACTTGGACAATCTTCAGTTAGTATAGAAATAGAAAATAGTTCATTGCTCATGCACAAAAGTGCTCACCAAACTGAGAGGCTCGTGTAACAATGCCGGTGTACACACTATACAGACTATAGAAAGTCTAGTGACCCCAAAATGCAATGGAAGGACCTGGTCCCAACCTCATCAAGATGATCTGGGACAAGTCAGATCAAATGTTCAGTTCTATAATCTTTACAAACCTCTGAGGGGTTTAACAACATACATGGCACAACAATAGCTGCTAGGAAAGAATGGCAAAGCAACGATGGCTCTGATGGTTAGACATTCCAATATTTTGTACATGTAGTGTATATACCTTTAGTATTTGTGTATTTTATTAAGGGGATGTGTTAAAGAAAGCAATTAACCATTATTAAAGGTTATAAATAAACTTAAAGTTAAAAAATTATGTTCAGGAACCAGTCATGGCAGACTGTAAGCGGTAGCATTTAAATACACAACCCTTTGTCCTGTAACACTATGCCTTAACCACCACAACCAGCTCAGCATCACACACTTCACTCAGAGGCTCCGAAACTGACCTACTGCAACATTTGAACTCGTTAAGTGATCTAGCATGGCTTTTTTGACCTTTTTCGGTTCTCTCACACAAGCCTACTACTACGATGCCTTCATTGGCTTCCTGTAGCTGCTCGTATCAGGTTGAATACACTGAAGCTTTCTTACAAAGTCAAGTCACCTTTATTTATGCAGCGCTTTTAACAGTAGCGATTGTGTCAAAGCAGCTTTACAGAATCAAAGAGTAGAATAGTGTGTAAATACAATGACACTCAGTAAAGCACTCTGTTCAAGTTTAATTAATATCTGTAAATTAAGAGTCTCTAACTAAACTAACCAGAAGCGACAGGGAACCAAAACTTCATCTGTGACAGAATGGAGATACCAGCCTCAGTCAGGGGGTCAGTTCTCCTCTGACCAGACAATCCACAAGGTCGTTTCATGCTGCAGCAAAAATTAGATTTTGTGCAGATTCCGATTCTTAAAGCCCGAAACTGACCAACACACAGCTTTTTTTAATGCATTTATTACACCCCGCATTGCACCATGCGACTTTTTAAGCTGGCCCCACCAATCTCTCAGGATACAAGGACTATATGTCTCCAGACACTTCTCTGCTCTGGGACTCAGCCGATGGAATAAACTTCTAATAGACAACCAAACATTTGAGACACTTGAGACAAAGAGAAACTACTGTAATAATCGAGCAATAACTCATTCTGAAGTTCTTAGAAGTTTTAAAGCATGTTTATTTATTTATTTTTAAATTTGTTGTTGTTTTTTTTTGGGTCAAATAAGCATCAGCTTATTTATGCTTGTGGATTTTTTTGTTAGTAAATATCTACACTGCTAAAAATAAAACAAAAATACTATTGTTTACTTTTTACTTTCTTTTGTATTTTTTATTATTTGAATTGATTCAAAAGACTCGATTGCGGCTATTCGATTCACTCGTACAGGCTTGTTGGAAAGAATCAGTGCGATAATTTACCATGACAATAATAATAACTGATGATCAGACAAGGGGAAAGGGTAAAATGCCCATGGGTGTTTTATTATATATATATATATATATATATATATATATATATATATATATATATATATATATATATATATATATAGATATATATATGCTGGGAAAATTACATTCTGTTGCTCTTCATTTTATTAAGTTTTATTAGTTTTTATTAGAAAATCTTCGAGTCAAGTACAATTGAAATAATTTAATCAGCTCTTTCTAAACAATAAGGTACCCAAACCCGTTGTTTAGTAAGTATTATTAGTATTAAAAGAAACAAATGTATTTTGACATATTGACGATAAGTCAGACGAGCGACGTTTTATAGTACAAGCAAGCAGGTGGGAGTTCTTTTGCTTTGACGATGCATCCTGTTATTATTTTATTTTATTAAAAAAAGAAAACAGGTGATAATTATTTAAGGTTTATAAGCTAGAACTCCTCCAGTAACTCTGTCTATCTACAACACTGGAGTACAGCCTCAATGCGCACTTTCATCCCAATCAGTGCTACTTTTATACTGTAGTAAGGCAACAGATTGGTGGAACATCCTCCAACCTTTAAGCTAATTGGATGAAGTGCTCGGTAATCCACCAGACTTGAGTCACAATGCATTATATAATAAATATATTTCAGTATCACAGACTACATACCGTTATTAAAGAGGAAAAGGAGCTTAGGTTCATGATCTGGTCCATCTACGAGCAGGATGTCAGTTTGTGAGCGGAACAAGGCAACACCACCTCAGTCTTTTTTTTCCTGTTAGTACCGCGCTTTAAACACGAGAAAGAAAAAGTCTTACCATGTTTGTTCGAAAAGGCAGATAATTTCCTCCAGACACGGCGTGAAAGTGCCAGAGAAGCCAGAGAAGCGAGCACATCCCGTTGTAATGTGGAAACGCTCCTCAGCCACACACTAGCGCCCTCTGCGCGCGTGTCCGTGCGTGTAGACCGGGTTACACGCTCAAACTCTCAGGCTAATTTCAGTCCAGAGGGAAAAAAAAGCGAACAAATTAGTTCATAAATAACATAAATAGTTGTCGAAATATCTTATTCTACTTTCCAAAATGAGCCTTACATCCCCACGTCACCAGCGTAATCGCATTACGGAGGAGACACACACACACACCAGCTCGTCCCTGTGTGTGTGTGTGTGTGCGCGTGTGTGAGTGTTTGTGTGGCTCCGAGAAGATACAGAGCTGTCCAGTTCTGCACGCGCTTGCGGTTTGTTCCAGGTGAACGTGCGCATGAGCTCACCGACCAATCCGCGTAACCAGAGTCACAAAATATTTGCATAGCGAATCATTCAGGCGGAAATTGAATATATTCACGTGACACGAGTTTGCTATTTGAAGCAGGATTTATTAAAAAAAAAAAAAAAAAACAGCCAGACCTATAGCTGTAAATATAATTAAATAATTTTCAAAGTAATCATACATGTATTTATTTAAATTGTTTTGCATCATCAAGAAGCCTATAGGCTAAAACAGTTGTAGAATATTCTCTGTTTACTGATCGCTGGGCCCTTCACCTCAGGATGTCCAGTTTGAAGAACAAGTTAAAAATGACCGAGAAATATGTGGGAATTGATGTTTAAACTATGAACAGATTAACATGAGAAATTCCGGGATCGGATATCAGTCTGACGGATTACTCATTCTCATTAAAAATGCTTCCCTTCCATGTGATACTCCGTGTGCTACAGTGACAGCTGGCACCTGAATAATAAAGGAAGCCAGGTTTTCTTTAATACAATAGCGCACCCATAACTGTGTCTTTCACGACCTGTTGCCACAATGTTGGAAGCACGCAACTGTCTAAAATGCTATGTGCAATTAGAAGACACTAGAGGCCACGAGCTCCATGAAGACAGGCTCCTATGAAATGGCCCAACTACACCGAACACCTTTGGGATAAACTATAATGTCGACTGCACCCAGGACCAGCTCACTAATCCTACAGTGGCTAATTAGAAAAATTCTTAGACTAAAGACTGTTGGATATCTGGTCCAACAAATTAATCAATAGACAAGTGTAAATAGCTTCATTCACTCATTAATCTTCTAAACTCACTTATTCCCTAATTTGGGGTCACTGGGATCCACTGGAGTCTATCCCAGCTGTCTCTAAAAGGGCAAAAGGCAGAAGGGGTACACCCTGGACAGGTCACCAGTCCATCACAGAGCCACACACACTTACTGCTATGGGCATTTTAGATCTAACATACATGTTTTTGGTCTGTGGGAGGAAACCAGAGAACCTGGAGTAAACCACACAAGCACAGGAAGAACATGCAAACTCCACACAGAAAGACCGCTGTCCAAGAATCGAACCTGGTGCCTTTTTGTTGTGAGGCAACAGTGCTAACCACTAAGCCACCATGCTGTCCCGTAAATAGTTTCAATTATTATTACATTTTAAGTTACACAAAGAATAATAAAAGTGAAAAAAAAAAAACTATACATAATCATTATAGATTAATGTACTGATGAACATTAGAATCGTCTGTCTGACTGACTGGTGCTGATATGTTTACATTTGAGTTGTCAAAACATGTTACAGTTACTGTAAATGGCAGATGGCTACAAGTTTTACTTGCTATGTGAGATTTTAAAATGGAGATATTTCCAATTACCCAAGCAGAAGACACACATAGATTGACCTCAAAATGATGTATTAAAAGCCTGTAGTCTTTCGACCTTTAATCTTCTCTCCCATTAAACCATCAGGAGCATAAAGACGTGCTTCACTGGACTTTTCCCACAGGCTGTTGTGTGTGCTGTCCACCAAAAACTGTTAAATTGTGTTAAATAAATAAATGTTGCAGATCAGCAGTAACATAGCGTAAATGATAATTAGGTCCAATAACATATTGAATTTCTGCAAAAGTGAGAAATTTATTGCAGTTAATATACTTTAACCTTTTGCCATTGCATTGTAATGCAACTTCTGGAAAGGCTGGGCTTCCCAAATTTCAATCGTTGCTGTTGGCCTAGTTGTTGTACTAATGACACAAAATGTTAGCAAAGTTCAAAGAGTGCACTAAAATAGAATAATACCAGAGTACTGCAGGTACTATACACTATACTACTATACTAAAAAAAAAGAAAGCTATATTAAAAAAAATAGGCGAATGAGGAAGCATGGTGGAACAGAACACAAGCATTGTGGATTAATTGTAAGCTTGGGATATGATTTTTTATTCAGGGATTTGAAGGTGCTTAAAAGGTGAAGCTTAATAGGTACTATACTACAAAAGATACTCTAATATCTTTTTACATCACTAGAATCAGTCTATTTAGTAAAGTCAAAGTCAGTAACTATTGGCAATATTGACCTGAAAGTAAACTCAAGCTGTTCTACACATCATGCCTTAAGATGCTGACTGATTTTACTAAAATCTTTTCTAGTTTTATGAGTTTATACATCTTTGAGGCACAAATACTTTCATTATGCATTCTGCCATACAGTGTATTCAGAGGTAGAAGGTCAGACAGTATATAGCACTGTAAAATTTATTCCGACACTGAGCCACTGATGAGCCACCAGCACTAAAGTAAAAGATTTTATTTATTTATTAATTATCGTGCCAATAACTCCAGCTTTGAATTAATTGCAATGAAAAGCACAGGGCAATATTTTCCTGGTGTGAGACATCTATTAGTGTGGCCTGAATTAAAAAATGTTTACTAGATGAAAGTTGCTTTGATGTAATGGTAGATATGAGAATTAAGGCTAAGCAAAAGATTTAGGACCAAGAGGGGAAAAAACAATAAATTATAACTACTTGCATTACTGTATCTGTAATCGATCTGTTTATTTGGGTATGTGTACTTTTCCGGGTAAAATTTTAAGTGTTTAATTTTATTTAAGTAATCTTTGTTGTTTCAGAAAATGACAATTTATTACTGAGTTAGCATACAATATGAGTTGGTATTTTAAGAGTTGACTGGCAATTTAGTGTCTAATAAAGCATCGATAAATACAGTGAATGCAGAAATGATGAAGAAACAGCGGAGGACGTGTGTCCGTGGCCACGTCTGGGGGAGCTGTTCGCATATAGAGGGTGAGAGGTCACAGCAAGGTAATGCAATCTGAACCTTCCGTTGTGAATTGATCTTACAGAAAAAATTAAATTAAGAAAGAAAGAACTAAACAGTTTTGAGAAAAGATGGCAGCAATGCTGTGCTCCAAGCGTTTTGATACCCCCCCCCAAGCATGTATGATATTTTTTTTACTATCAGACCATTAATGTTCTATAATTCTTATAAACCATACACAAAGGTTTGCTTTGCTTTGTCTGGATTAACAGGATTATTAGAAAAGCTGCAAATGGTTTTAAACCATCAAAGAGGGAACACCCCCCCCCCCCAAAAAGAAATACAGAGAAATTATTTTTTAAAATGGCCTCCTAGGTAAGTATCCTTATAAATTGTTGGTTATGACTCAAATAAACGTTGAGAAATATAAATCAGTATATTAGCTCCTTAAGGGACCACAGCTTTTAATGAAACAACATAGTTAGTGTAGTTGTAAAATTGTATTTGCAATTCTGCTAATATTCCAGTTGTCAATATTTGAGTAATAAATAAAAAAATCCGAGGAGAATATATAATTTAACTATTTACATGTTTAAGTTGTTATTAGTAAGAAAATTATTTGTACCTTTAATTAAGTAATTTTTAATCAATGGTACTTTTACTGGAGAACAACTTGTCAGCACTTAGGACATCTTCATAAGGTGACACGCTGTCTAAAGCAACTTTTGTCCTCATTTGTTTAGGAAATTCTTAAATCCAGAACAAACATCTGGATAGGAAGCTAAACAGCCACTGATTTTATTTGACATATGCATATATTCTCATAGTTGAGAGAATATTCATTTATTTAACAATTATTGGAAAATGTTTATTATTTTGTTTCAGCAATACAAACACATTATAAAAATGTTATTAGCATTCAAACGTTAACAAAATGTATTGAACAAATATTGGCACCTCTTTGCCATGTGAGGAAAATAGAGGTGGAAAATGTCTGTGTGTGAGATAGAGAGGAATTTAATGAATAAATATTGTGCTTTCCAGAAGCATTTATTTGCCAAGGGTTACAAAAATTTAAATCCATCAGAAAATGTGTGCAGTTGCAACATTGGAAATGCCAGGCTTGACCCACAGCTATATTGCAAAAAAAAAAAAAAAATTGTTGACATCTTACCAGCAAACACATTTTAAATAAAATAGATTGTGGTATTGCAAATACATTCATATTATATAGCAAATAATAAACACAAAATGGCTGCAGAAAACTGTGTTCTAACTTTAATTGTGAGTTTATGATATGAATCTGTGGGTTTGCTCTGTCAAGCTCTATGTCTTTGCTTGTTCCGAGCATCATGTTGATATGACGATCATCAATCGGAGGCAGGTCACAAGGAAAGGTCAGACAGGTTCAGAGCGGAGATGGGGTTTGGATTACTGGCAGCTCAGTAGTGGCATATGTAGCACGACAGAGACAGACACAGAGAGAGAAAAGAGAGAGAAAAGAGAGAGAGAGAGAGAGAGAGAGAGAGAGAGAGAGAATAAATAAAAAAAGAAGGAAAATAGTTAAATATAGCCGCAGTTACAGTGTATGGAGTAATTGTGTAGAATGCAAGCATGGACTCCGGCAGGACTAACTAGGATAGAACCAGAAGGAAACACAGACATCCAGCCAATCTCATCATCAACAACTTGATCAATATCAATATTAGTCAAGACTTAATCCAGTGTAAAGAATCCACGGTCTAAAGCAAGTATTTAGAACCCAAGTGCAGTTTATTTAAATAAAGTGAAAAAACAATAAACATAGACTAAACTTGACTTATCTTGAATAGACTAAACTAGACTTAAACAGACCTAGCCTTACACAGCAGTGGTACACAGACCAATAACTCACAAACACACAAGGCAACAAAGGGGCTATGTATACACTAAACTAAGAAGGAACACATTAACTAAACAAGAGACACCTGAACACAATGAGGAACACATGACCTAAACAAACTAATAAAAACATGACAAATGGACAGGGAAAACATATGACAAGAAATGAACAAACATTGAGCACATAGACATAAACAATAAAAAGTCTCTCTGTTGCCCTCCGTTGGCGGGCAGAGTAGCGCATCCGGCAAGCCAGAGTCCCTGAAATCAAGATGCTGTATAACATTGTTTAAAACTCAGTTTGGCTGTCAATTTCTTCCAGTGCTAGTTGGGTTAAAAATAGGAAGCTACACAAAATTAATTTATTGTTTTTGTAGGCCAATATGTTTAAAGAGTCAATGTTGACTGTTGACATAGTTGACTATATTGACATCACATTGAAATCAATGATTAGTGGATTAATCATAAATAATAACTTATTATAAACTTGTTTTCAGCTCGATTCATTTTAAATAGCATTTTTTTAAGTGAAGCCCTAAAAATCATAGTGATTTTCTACAACTGTAAATGACAGCATTTCTGCTGTAACCTGCTGTAAGTATTGTTCTTATTTTGAATTTATAGTAATACTGTATAATTACAATACATTTGCAAGAACATTGTTTAATGTAAATTACAGTAGGCCTCAACTTTTCACAGTAAAAAAAAGTTATTAATCTGGTATTTATTTATTATTTTAATTATTTATTTAAACTAATCAATATGCCATTTTAATGAAAAATGCTTTCTCTGCTGTTTGGTGCCATACCTGAAGATGGGGCTATGGTGGAGCAGAGACAAGGCCAAAATCGACATCCTTACAAATCCTTTTAAAAAAGTTCACATTAAAGTGATCTAGCGTGCCAAAACGAAGAAAGGAATCACCAAAATAAGTGATCTTATATTACAATGTCAGTCTGCAGACATAAACGTGAGCATGACATGAAAAGATGTTGAGATAAATGTTGAGGAGTGAAGTTGCAACCTGTAAATCAGTGGATTAATTTGACATATTATCTTGAAAGGGCGATCGTATTTGGGCCCTAGTTTTCTACTTGGCAGGCGTAGCCTGAGATCTCTGGTTGAAAGCCAAACCATTTGCCTAGGTTGATAATCTGGATAGGGCATCTGCATTGTTTTGCTTGAAGGTCTTGTGCACGTACAGCTATCTGTAGCCGAACAAGTGGTTTTCCAGACTAATGTCAACATTCAATGTCTCCCCTGACCGCAGGAACATTGGAGGTTGGTACCCCAGAACACATTGGATAGAATGGGTTAGAGAATTCTGTGCATATTCAGCCCAGGGAATAAACTCGCTAAACCCTGCTTGCTTGCAGGCACAGTAAGAACTATTTACCTACCACAATAACTACCTTCCCAGGTCTTGATTTAACCTTTTCGATTGACCATCTGACTGCGGGTGGTACCAAGAAGTGGGATTGACATTATTATCTAGTCGTTTGCAGAGTTTGGACCATAGGTGAGACAGGAATTAAGGGCCACGGTCTAATATAATATCCTCAGGTATACCATAATTCCGGAACACGTGTAAACAGCTCGGTTGCCGTTTTCATGGCTGTGGGCAGACCCTTGAGTGGAATTAGGCGACAGGCTTTGGAAAACAGATTCATGATGGTCAGAACTCTGGTGAAACCATGAAAGCTTTGAAGGTCAGTAAGGATATGTGTGACGAGGGTTGTTGTGGTATTGACAGAGGTTCCAGAAGCCCTTATGGTAAGTGGTGCAGTGTTTTTGATTGTGCAGTTCACAAATGTCCTGCTGATACCCTGGCCACCAATAGAAATTTTTAACCAGTTCTGTGGTTTACTTGATACTTGATGCCTGGATGCCCTGAGCTGAGGGCAGTATGGACCCATGACATGACTCGAGCGTAATGTACTTGACACAAAGTTTGCCAGTAGAACAGGACGCTGGAGAAGGCTCATTTCAATGCTTTCTAGTGATTTCTTCATTGATCTCCCATCGATTGGGACCCAGCACAATCTGAGAATTAAGAATGGGTTTAAGAAGCTTTATTGTCATTTCAACCAGATATAGAGGATGAAGTACACAGTAAAATGAAACAATGTTTTTCTAGGTGCTACACAAAACAAGACAGAATTACACAAAACAACAAATAACCACATACAGAAGAACAGCACAGAGCTAAAGACTAGAGATTAATTGTCTTAACAACATAAAGTGCATGTGTGCAACCTGGTGCAAACAGTACAAAACAGACAGTGCAAATAACAATACAAACATTAATCTAGACAGTGCAAAGACAGACAAAAACCAAAACACTATACAGTATATTAAATTCAATAGTGCCGACCAGATTATAAAAAATTGCATATGGAGAAAGGGATGTGCAAGTAAGGAGCAAGATTGTTTGTGCAAAACAGCATTTAAAGTGTCTGTGCTTAGTAAAATGTATTTTTGTGTTACATGTAGCTGTAAACACTGATTCTGTTAAATGAGTGTGTGTGTTATTTGAGGTAGATCAGTTTGTGTGTTGAGGATCCTGATGGCTTGAAGGAAAAAGACCTTGCTATTCATAGTCATAGAGTGAAGAACAAACCCCATTATGCTTGCCTGGAGCTTCCACCTTGGCATGGTCCATAGCAACCTCTTGTGTACTGATATGATAACCTAGAAACTCGACATGATCTTGTTAAAACTCACATTTCTCAAGTTTGACAAATAGCTTGTGTTCCCTGAGTTGAAGTAACACAGTGTGCATATGCTAAACATCTTAAGAGAAGAAGTGTAAATAGATAAAAATATCATCTATGTACACTATGACACAGAATCAGGAGGTCTCAAAAAATCTCATTAACGAATGATTGGAATACTGCTGGTCCGTTAGAGGGTCCATACGGCATTACCAAGTATTATAATGGTTCTATAATGGTGATAAATGCTGTCTTTCATTCATCTCCTTCTGAATCCTAATTAAATTGTAGGCACTTTGCAGATCAAGCATGGTAAATACTAGGGCCTCACTTAAGCGTTTAAGGCCGGTGGGTACTAGTGGTATAGGATATCGGTATTTTACTGTCACGGCACTAAGACCATTATAATCAATGCCAGGTCCTAACCTGCAAGATGCATGAAGGGTTGGATGAAACTGTCACGGCATTAAGACCATTATAATCAATGCCAGGACCTAACCTGCAAGATAAGTGAAGGGTTGGATGAAACCCTTCACGTATCTTGCAGGGCTTTTAGGGCTAAGTCTCTATGGCTTCGTTTTTCGGCTAAGGCAGCGGATAAATGCGACTCTTAAGAGAAATAGCATAGGTTAACAGTTCTAAAGCACAATCCCATGGTCTATGAGGTAGTAGCTGCGCCGCTTTAGCCATGCTAAAGACCACTGCAAGGTCCTTGTATTCAAGTGGGATTTGGTTGGAGTCCGTCAGTTTCAAGGCACAAAACATGAGTAGTAAGGCAGGGTGTGAAGAGTGCAGGATGAAAACAATTCTCATGAAAGTGGGTCAAATATTGCGTGATCTCTCGCTTAGTCCTTGAAATAGTGGACTTGTGTGTCGGAAACAAGGGTTACTCCAGAATGATGGGGATAATTAAACGATGTTAAATTTTTTTTTTTATTTTCTCAGGGAAATTTCTGACCTGCATAGTGGTGAGGACTGTTTTGTGCATGATATCATGGCCAATGGGTGTTGAGTGGAGAGTTTGGTGATGTATGGGCTCACAGTTGCCCTGTAACGCCTTTGTAGTGTGTAAGATGCATTTTTGTTTTTCTCGAGGGAGCTGTTGGTAGCAGGTTATGCATACTGTGCGAACGTGCCTGTATCATCCCGACAAGTAAGCTCAGCTTGTAACCATGTGTATAATTCCTCTCTAATCACCGGTTTAAGTGCCACCTCATTCCACACGATTTGAGCCGCAAAAGTGCAGAACTGAATAGCGAATTCTGCTGCAGGGAGAAATGTGTAACCCACATTTAGGGTTTTTAAAAACTTTGTATAGCTGTGCAATGAAATAGTCAGGATTAATGGGCCCCAAACTGTAAAAGCCTAATCTAAACTATTATTTCTTAATGAGAAAAGTCAACAGAAATTTTTACTTTCGGTAGGGAAAGCGGTGGGCTGGTTTGTGCAGAAAATCTGACATAAGTCATAAGAATTCTTTGCAACATTGAGAAAGGGATACATGTTGCAGTAAAAGTCTTCATTAAAGGTTTTCCAATATTTCAAAGACGTGGCCAATAAACAGGCAACGTTCGGTACACAAAAGGCAATGGTAATTCAGACAAACAAGTCAGGCAGAAAGCCTGTAATTCAAAAACAGAGTTCAGAAAACCAGGCAGACATAAACGCAAACATGAGAACGCTCGGTAAGGTTGATTAGCAAACAGCAAAAAATTAAGCTATTTTATAAATCTAGCAACTGGAAGTGCTAGCGGAAGTGCCTAGTACACAGGGGAGGGCGACCTCTGGTGGTGGTAGGTCGTAAACGTTAAAGTGAACGTCAAATGGATGTCAAGTGTTTGACATCTGTTTTATTTGCATATTAAACCTATATTTAATGTATATTAGATGTTAAAGTTTGACATCTTTTTTTTAACATTGCACACTAGCTAATAAAACTGGTATAAAATAAAATTTCTTCATATGCAAATTTTCATATTACCTAAACATGTATTTAAATGTTGATATGAGATATAAAACAATGTAATGGGCAGTAGCCAATAAAAAGATAAAATTACACCTCTGTTTTTGGACTAAAATGAGCACTATTGTGTTTTTATTTAAGTCAAAAAAGACCGAAGAATAGAAAAAGAGGTTTACAAATTAGATTAAGCCATGATTTATTGTTTACTAGTTCAGTGCAAACATTTTCTTTCAACAGTTAGTCAGTGCATAATGTTTGTGTGTTCATGCACAAAGATTGTTTGTGACTGAATACAGAGTGCAGTCACACTGTCATAAGCATGGGTGTGAGAGAAAGACAGAGGGGGACAGTGAGAGAGAGAGAGAGAGAGAGAGAGAGAGAGAGAGAGAGAGAGAGAGAAAGAGATTTTTATGTTTTAAGATATTTTAATAGATTCTTGTTTGATCTTCGAGAAATAACAAAAACACTAATACTAAATACTAAACTGTTATTTGTTGCCGTTACAATTCATTCTTTGATGAATTTTTATTAATGGACTCGACAAATTTATTCTATTTAATTGCATTATGCAAAGACCTAGACTATTCAAAGTTAATTGCATTTACTGTCTATAATTTATACAACTGAGTAGTTATGAATTGAGGGCCATGCTGAAGCAGGGACAGCTTGGTGGTCCTGGGCGTTAAACCCAACCTTTTCTTTAGCAGTCGAACACCATAACTATTGAGTCACCAATATGTACAAAATCATTATACCCTTTTCTGCTCTGGGGTTCTCTTCAAAGCCAATAGTGTCCTGACTCGTTTAATTTCAGGATTATATATGTAGATAAAGTTAATATTTATTTATACTGATAGAAAATGGAAGATAAGAAGTCAACAAATTAAAAATATATAATAATAATAATATATAAAAATAAGTCTCCTATGCCATAGTTTTACCTAATATAGTAGGTTTAATATTATGCTTACTAAATTGGAAACTAAAAATATAAAGATCACAAGTTCAGCGCTACAGTCTACAATGAAATTCTATACAATCGTATGCAAAGTTTGGGGAAGAAACATATACAGACACAAACTAAAGCCCACATAGCATAGCATTAATGGTAAAAGCAAAAATTGAAGATTGAATTTTTAGAGTGGATATTATTTAATATAATTAGTTACAGTTTTATGTTACAATATACAGTTAAGCCATACGAGGAACTGACCCTTTATATCAACAGATTAAATAGAAATGAAAGCATATTTGACTTAGCATTAGTTATTATTTGCAGCCATTATTTGCATTGCATTGCAAAAATTCTATTCGAAATATCTTCATTTATTCTCTCTTAAAATGCTTCCTTGCTTATAAGTTGAATTAATTGACATGTCTTTAATGACGAAAAACTTTTATTGATTTCCCTGTTAAAGCCTAAAGAACACAGGATCGAGTTGCTAATGAGGCGCTAATTAAAATTTCCAGATGAACCCTTGATTTACTTGAATAGGCTGGGATTACAAGAGGTAAAGCATTCCAGGAAATAAGAAGTCAATTTATTAAACATCAATGCTGGCAGTAAGAAGATTTATAATAGAATAGTAGTGGGTATAGTAGACATTTTTATTCGCTAGATCGATTACAAATACAATATTACTAAATAATTGCATATTTATAAAATACATATATACATACCATGCATATATGTTATACAATGACCCATGAACATTCTGAATATACACTGCAGTTCTGATGTAAATGTGATTTCATGGCACTCATAATGAAATAACAAATAGCTAAATGCAAATAATTAATATTTATATTTAGCTTTACAATATTTTTGTGTGGAATAAAAAGAAAAGCTAGGTCACTGGCAGTCTTCTTATTTCCTAAAACTAGAACTAGTACTTATTTTCATCAGGGGAAGTAAATCTCCTTGGTCGCTTGGGCACCCATGTTGCCGCTGTAGCTGGTGTATCTTGGGAAATATCTCATATTCCTACTTTTGAAGTGGGGTCCTGAAAAATCTTCATTTGAAGTGGTATCTTCAACCAAAAGAGAATTAAGACACCCCTTCACATAAACACGCAAAACAGAAGGGTAGAGGAAAGGGGGAGGACTAAGGGGTACAAAGATTGAGCCTTAGTGTGTGTCCTAGTTAATAAGTATTCATTTCTTGATAGATAAAGGCTTTCATATCTGTACCATAATATCATCCCGATTTAAAGAGCTCACCAGTCTTACAGTTAACATCAACTACTGTCTTATCTCAGTGACCTGCACTTTCAGGTGCACAATTAGCCTGATAACAGCTAGACAGGCTTGTTTGAGTTATCAAGGAACTTCTAGTATCTCCTGGTTTAATAGAACATGACTCACCTGTCACCTACATCCATTGTTTGTAATTGTAGCCATTATTGACTGTACATTAAACTGCAATGTAAGGGCATGTGATGTGATGCACAAGATTGCACTACACAATGGCCTCCATAAGCCCTGACCTTCATTAGGAAAGCCCTGACCCAGATGTGACCATTATACATGACAAAATCTCAATGCTATTGGACTGTGGTGGCTGATATATTGATATATTATTGCAGTGCTCCTTTTATTCAACTGGCTATTGTTTTTTGATGGGTAGCACTGCCTACTTACAAACTCAGTGTCCCTAGGATACCCTAACCCTAACCAGGATAAAAAGTTTACTATGGAATGAATCACAATGTTTCTTTTAGTTCTTTCTTTAGTTGTGAGCTCATCAGCTATATTTACTTCTATTTCCTGGGAGAAGATGTAAGATGTTTTCCAATAATTAATGACCCTTCTGACATAAAAAAGTCATTGGAAATGCACAGACTTCTGGATCAATTGCTTATAGACGACAAGCGTTTCTAGACTTTCTTGCCTTTATCTTATACATTCATTTTAAGCACATTTTCACATAGAGTAAATCCACACGGTTTCAAAAACGAGGCAATTTTATTGACAGATTCTTGTCATGTGATCCTTGTGCCTTATATGTTTCTGTCACGTTCTGTCATGATTCTGTGATCCCCTTGTCAATGTGTCTTGTTCCCATTGGTTCGTCTGTTGTTTATATACCCTATTGTTGTTGTGTTCTTATGCATTATTGTTTGTGGAACACTGTATAGTGAGTCTGTGTTTAAGCCAAGTTTTTGGGGTTTTTTTACCTTCTAAATAAACTGCACCTTTGGGTTCTAAAAATACGTCTCACCTCAGTGAAGATTTATTACAGTACATTCATCTACGTTATTATGGCTTGTAATGATGTGAGGTGCCTTATTACTTGCCACTTATGTAAAGAGACATTTTTTCCCTGTTAATAAGTTGAATGTTACATTAACAGTCTTGACTTTCACCTAAACAAGGGAAAAGAAGTGTTCATTCATTCCTCCAGTTTGTGAAAGCGAACTTTGAAATCATTGGACTTGCTATCACGCTGACTCCTGTAGTCACAGTACAAATTTTATTTATACTGCCCATAAAAATCTATATAGGAAATACTTTTTTTTAATAGTCAGGTAGTACTTACTTACTTAACATGTAGTATAAATACATACATACTTAAGTAGTGTAAGTTAAATTTTGACTGAAGCCGTTGTCATTGGTGTATGAACATCCAATGTGGTTGTCTCCAATTATCAGGTATGTGTCCCACCCGCCACATGGCAGAAACAGTCTATATTAATCTTGCATTTTTAATTTCAGTACTGGTACTGACGTTGTAACAGAGAAAACACTAAAAAAAATTTAATAGTACTGCCATTTATTTAAAATCCTTTTATTCCTATCCCTAACATAGAGATAACTATTAGAATAATATAAATAATGTAGAATAACTATTGGAGTATATTATTGTTAATCTGGATTCTGACTGAAAAATTGTGGAAATGCTTTTGACTTTTAACTAACACATTTAATCCATCGAATTCTTATGAATAAAATCTTTACTACAAGTTTGACAATAAGGTAAACAAAATGAATATACTACATCAGAAGATTTAATAATATAGCGATGTCTGCTTCTTTAACAAATATCCATGAAGAAATTACAGTCAGATCATGACAGGTTAGAGGCTTGGTGCTGTTCCCCTTCCCTTATTATTTATTTAAAAGAGAAGAAATAATGTGGCACTTTGGAAAAGCATCTGTTTTCTGGAGAAAAAAACATCCTGTGTCCTGTCCTAGGATACCGCTTACAGAAATACGTCATCATACAACATTTATTAAGGCGTTCTCTCTTACAGCCATTCCAGCTATGTTACTGTACGTTTGCAGTATAGGGAACTTATCTGCACTTTCCCAGCATCGAACAAATCCTTTAACATATTTTTAATAATAATAATAATAATAATAACAACATTCATTTTACATTCATTATTTTCCATTACTGTTTATTAAAATGAAAAATAACGAATGACATACATCCGTATGTATGGTACAATTTATTTACAAATTATAAAAAATATTAACAATGCAGTTTAAGGGGCAATTCTTCATCATTTAACTATAAGTACTTAAAAAGCATTTGACTATATTATATTTTAAATCCCATATTTCTTTCCCAGACCTGAACTTATCAAAAGTGGTGGAAAGTAACTAATTACAAATACACTGTAAAACATGCATTACATCTACTCAATAAACTTCTTGCAACAAGTTAAAAGTAATATTATCAATCAACTTTAACAAAAATTGAATAAAATTACGTAGATGCAAAAACTAAAATTTAAACAAACGTATTGTTTTTATTAGAGCACTGTTAATAAATTGTTTTGATTAAAAAATATATATTATATTTTTTATTACACAGACATTAAAGATGAATTAAAATTATTTGCTTTATTGTCAACATTAAAGATGAATGTTTTTTTTTTTTTTGCTTTATTACCAACAATAGTTGCAATAGCAGTTATGAGTATTCTCAGAAGTATTGAACATTAACTAATGCATATAAATTCTGCAGAACACATTTTCTTTTGAGGAGGCACACATTGTTTAAAATACACAACGCAGTTACATTGTTTACATTGTTTAAAATACACACATACAGTTACATTGTTTAAAATACACAATGCAATTACATTGTTTAAAATACACAATACAATTCAGTTACATGTGTTAAACTAAAAATACATTGTTTAAAATACAATGCAGTTACAATACAAATACATTGTTTAAAATACACAATACAGTTACATTGTTTAAAATACACAATACAGTTACATTGTTTAAAATACACAATACAGTTACATTGTTTAAAATACACAATACAGTTACATTGTTTAAAATACACAATACAGTTACATTGTTTATACACAATACGTTACAGTTTAAAATACATTTACGTTTAAAATACACAATACAGTTACATTGTTTAAAATACACATTTACATTGTTTAAAATACACAATGCAGTTTACATTTTAAAATCATTGTTTAAAATACACAATACAGTTACATTGTTTAAAATACACAATACAGTTACATTGTTTAAAATACACAATGCAGTTACATTGTTTAAAATACACAATACAGTTACATTGTTTAAAATACACAATACAGTTAAATTGTTTAAAATACACAATGCAGTTACATTGTTTAAAATACACAATGCAGTTACATTGTTTAAATACACAAAGTACAGTTACAATACAGTTTACATTGTTTAAAACACAATACAGTTACAATACAGTTACATTGTTTAAAAAAGTTGAAAAGATTTTTTTTTTTTTTTACAGCAACATTGAATACCTTAAAACTGCAGATATGAATATAGTTAATCCAATCACCATCTCATTTTAAAACAGTTTAGATTTGAACAGCAGTAGATTTAAATCTGCAGTGTAAACTTGTGTGGCGGAAACACTTGACTGATTGAAAGCATAAAGGTGATAATTTTAGGGATAAGGGAAATTTAGTGCATACAGTAGGTCAAACCTAAGAGGACTCATCAAGCCCTGGGAAAACCTCTAAAGCCAGTAAAAAGGTTCACCCCTTGACAACTTGATTCTATTTTTCAATGTCTAGTGTCAATTGTAGAAGCTCCTTTTTTGGTCACAATCACAATGAATATCAGTACTCTTTATTATGTATTCCCATGGGATAAGAACAGTTCAAGATTGCTGAACACATTTCCCTGGTGTTTCTCTCTTTCTGTTCAAAAAATGTTCAAATATATGTCCAATATATGTTTGGGAACATTAAATCTGTCACTAGCCGTAGGGTTGGCGGGAAAAGCAGTTTTTTATTGAAATAACTAATAAATAAACAAACTAAAGAACATAAAAAACACAAAACATAAAACTAAACTTAACAGAACCAGACCTGACATGAACATACAGTACATAAATGAAACAATGAACTTGACCTTGACATAAAAACCGAACATGACATGCAACAAAGCAAGACAAAGGCAGACTGAAACACAGGGATATAAATACTTAACCTAATGAAGAAAACAATTAATTAAACTAGACACACCTGAACACAAGGAGAAACACCAGTGGCCCGGCAGGGCAAAGCACCTGGAAAGCCAGACAGAGTCCTTACAAAACCACAGTCCTAATCTTATTTTAAGTTCGCAGTTTAGACCTGAGTGTCTAGACTCTGTTTGACGCTTTGAAGCATCCATCTACATTGTGTATAAAACCCTGACAGAGGTGTGCGAAGTGCAGTCCACGTTTTAAAGAAGCATGGACAATCCAAATGAAGGCACGCCTCTTTGTAAAGTGGACAATTTGGCTCATTAGTTTTTGAACTTGGCCTTGAGCTTTGACAGTTTACCCTTGAGTATAGCTGTTATAGGGGCAGATGTCATAATGGCAGATGTGACTAATGTGTTAAGTTCAGTGCAGGGTTGCTTACTTTAGCTGAGTGAGACATGGGTTTTCCTGGAGCAGTTGAAGCTGACATGATTGGGACCCCACAGTAGATGTTCATCAATGGAGAGTTTGACACCCAACTGCATTGGCTCACAGTCGCACTGAGGTGGCGCCATTGTAGCACACAGTGTGTAAAATGCATTTTTGCTTTTCATAAGGGGGTTGTCACGTAGGTGGTTATCCAACCTCACTGCCATTGTCACATAATTTGAGAACGTGTCCATGTCATCACGACAAATAAGCACCGCTTGTAGCCCTGTGTTCAATCACTTTCTTCTTAAAACTGGTTTAAGTGCCTTCCATTTTTCACCCGCTTACAGCCACCAGAGTGCAGAACTGAATAGCACTGACACTATCAGGAACAGACACCGGCCGGCCTTTGCCGTGTTCTGGCGTGCCGTTAAACTTATCCGGAAGTGCAAAATGCATGGTTCCCATTCTGGAGCTGGGCTGAAGCGGCAGTTGCTGGGTGGGCTGCTGGTTGGGCTTTTGCAGCGACGCTAGTTAAGCCTGCAAGGCTTGGAGTACTTCAGCATGGTAATCCACTGTGGCTTGTTTACTTGCTGGATTCTGCGACAGATTCTTAGTGGAATTGATTTTGCAGTGTATGATATTATTTAAGACTTAACAATAATTCACAGACTTGGTCAATAAACATTCGGTACAGAGAAGTCAAACACCAACCAGGCAAACAAATCCAAAACAGTAGGCAGTAATTATAATTCAAAAGCAGAGCAGAGTTCAAGAAACCAGAGAGGCATAAACATGAGCGTGGAAAATACTTAATATGTTGATTGGCAAACAATACTTGGCAATATAGTCAAAGTCCTGCTAGCTTATAAAGCTAGCATCAGGAAGTACTAGCGGAAGTGGCTAGTGGTCGGGCCTCTGGTGGTGGGAGACGGAATCATTTTCGATAGATAGATAGATAGATAGATAGATAGATAGATAGATAGATAGATACCTACATACATACATACATAGATATTCATTTAAAAAGAACAGAAACAATTGTTTCCTTGACTTTGAATAGACTTTAAAGACAATATTTCATTGGTTATTTGTTTTGAAAATGTATGTAAATTTAAGCAGTTAAGTGCTTTCTGAAATGACTGATATTTGCATTTGTTTAAATCGTGCCATCTTTTCAACTGAAATATGTCAATTCACATACCTAATAATTAATGACTATAAAACTAGTTTATGTGCAGTGGGACAAGAAATTATATTGGGGTCAAAAAGTCATAACCAGTCCATTTTATGTAGATTGCGCTAAGAGAATTTGTAACCGCCTGTCTTTGGATATCAGGGTAATTAAAATAAAGGAAAAAATAATTAAAATATGAAGAATATGAAGTTCTGTGTTTATCCGTTTACAACAAAGCTTAGCCTTTACGAACAAAAGTATTTTCTTTAGAGCAAAAGGTGTTTTTATGAAAATGACTACCTCATAATCTCTCTATTCTGATTACATTTTCCTTCTATGTCTGGCTCCATTAAAGTGTGCAATGAACAGCACTGTCGCTATCATACACACATGACTGCCTTTATTGCTTTGACACCAGGTCAGACTTTACTTGCTTCTGTCTTATGTTTTGTCAGAATATTCTTAGATTATGTTCGACGCATGTTAAATGTAATTGGATTTTAAAGGTTCCACCGTATAATTTGATGCAATTTAATTTTGAAGTTTACCAACATTGAGAGGTATGACCCACCCAAGCATTTATTTAATTATAATACAATTGATCTTAACCTCAAAAGCTTTGGCTTTAGTTTTCATGTCCTTTAAAAAAAACTGTTCTAGACATAGTATAGACTAAATGTTCTCTTAATGTCCTTAAAATACCTGAAAAATTACAGTCATTTCTTTGAATTTAAAAGTGGTGTATTGTGCACTTTTATTTTAAAAGTACTGCTATATAAACAAAAGTGTAAAAACATTTGGTTTGCAATCACTTTAAAGGTAACATATCGTGACAATATCACTTTTTCATGTTTTAAGTGCTATAATCAGGTCCCCTGTGCATCTACCAACATAAAAAGTTAAAAAAAAAAAACATTTACCAAGTAACTTTTTGTTTTTGTAAGCCTTTAATTGCAACCATCTGAAAAAAACTGTTCTGTATTTGGCTGCACCCCCAGTCCCAGAGGTGAAAAGAGAGGAGTAGATTTATTATATTTTTAACAAAAACCCATAGAACAAAGAAACAAAAACCTGTTTGTGTGTGAATCGCTTGGATTTGCTTTAAAGTTGTGACTAAAGAAGGTACAGCTGCTGTATGTGTTTATAAGTAATGCAATTTGTTAATCCGATTCAGACAGCTTTTTCTTAGCCTCCATATGCCGATGTTATATTACTTTATGTGTTGTGTTAAAAAGCTTTATGTGTTTCAGTGTTCATTGTCTTATCCACAAACTTTAATAGCACTGTAGTTCGTTTTCTGATTGCTAGATTTTTTTTAAATACTTTCACATATTGTTTGTTAATGATCTGGCTAGCCGTCACGATACAGTGCTATGTTAGCTTGGATAGCCTGCATGTTGACCCTGTCCAAGCGCTATTTTGGATATAATATTTACAGAATTTGATAGCAATTATAAATGTTACCCTTGTTTGTATGGCTCTGTTTGGCTTAATTGTAAAGCTGTACATAAGATCATAGGAGATGCGTAATGCGCAGGATGACTATTAGCCACATATGACAACAATAAAGGTCTTTGTACACTGAGTCAGAGTTGTACATTTTTCGCCTAAAAAAACCCAAAACAACCTCACCCGGTGTCAATCACACTAAAAAAAAACAAACTCCGAGTTCTGTTGTTAGTGCTGATTCATGGCATGGCATTTTGAGAGGTGTTGAGACTAAAACAAGATGTTTTGCATGTTTGCCTCACCCGGTGTCAATCAATCACACTGCATCATAAAAAAAAATCCGACTGAGTTTTAAAGCTGGCAGAAAAACTGTTTATTGTAAAATCGGACAAATGCATTCATGGCAAGCATTTTGAGAGGTGTATGGGTGCATCATTTGGAGAAGAATGTTGAGACTATGCAGAGCCACTGTGTATGTTTGCATGTGTGTCTACAACAAAATACCTTAAAAAAATCAATTTATTAACCCCATGTCTTTTGGAGTCCAGTTTCAGGCTGTTTAGGATCAATTGGTTTATCCTCCCTACAACGAAATGGGCTAGTGGTTTTCTAATGTCTCCAGTATCGCTAATGTCTCCAACTAAGTTACTGACATCCTGAAATAAACTTTGAAACTCTAAAAGATTTTGCAAACCCTGCGTTGCCAAAAGAAAATGCCACCCCACACCATACAATTCATGCGGGAGGATGTTACAGGCAGCAGACGTTCACCATCACGGCGTTAATGCTAGGACAAATATCCTGCTTTCAGACTCAAGTGGCAGGCCGCCAAAAACTAAAAAGGGAGGTAAGGCCTCAAAAGCTAAAGAGCTTCTTGCGTATGGACAAAAATTTTGGAAGGGCCAAGTTTTTAGGGTTGTTAAAATCTGAGAAAACCTTTAGTCATCAATTTGAAACTAAAGAATGACTATGTGAACCATTAGATCTGACTTATTAAAACTTTGTTTAAGATTTTCTGTTGATTGAAACTTCAAAAGTGACGATTATAAAAAATAGTCAAAACATCAGCCAGAAAAAAATAAACGGGAACACTCATAACACAATGCAACATCCTAGGAACTGAGAAGTGGTCTGGAGTCTGGAGGAGCGATGTGGTCACCACCTCCTGACCTCAATGCAGAACCACTCCTTTATTGGGGGTGTCTTGCGGCACATGGCCTGTGCTCCAAAAATGCAACGGATCTGCTGGAAGGATGGAGCGAGGATTGCCTATAATTGGCAAACTGTGAGAACAAAGGGCGCCAGTCACCTGTTTGTCTACCTGCCTGGGTGTTGCACGGCGTCCTCCACATTCCATTTGCACAACAGAATTCCACCCTGTGAAATTGATTGTCAATGTCAGTGTCTAGTGGAAAGCACAGTTTGCTTCCTAAGTGTCAATCATGTACATCTCGGGCAGTTTGATTTCACAGAAGTGTGACACTGACTTGGAGTTACATTGTGTGGTTTGTTTAAGTGTTCCCACAATTTATTTTTTTGAGCAGTATATATATATATATATATATATATATATATAGAACTATATATATATATATATATATATATATATATATATATATCTATATAGTTATAGTATATTTAGCTTTATTCTCATTTTAACCATATATAGCAGTATGCAATGAAAAAACAACATTTGTCCAGGACCACATGGTGCTACACGAAACAACACAGAATTACACAAACAAACAACAAAGAGCCACTTAAAAGAAGAACAACACAGAGCTAGAACTAAAAATAAGTTGTCTCAGCAACATAACGTGCATGTGTGCAACCTGGTGTAAACAGTGCAAAACAGACAGTGCAAATAACAATACAAACATTAAACCAGACAGTGCAAAAACAGACAGTACAGGACAAAAACAGAACACTGTACAGAACGTTAAATTAAACCAAATTGAGCCAACCAGATTATAATCATTTGCAATTAAGACGTGCAAAAAAACAGCAAGATCTTTGTACAAAACAGCATTTAAATTGATAGTGCTTTACAATATGAATTTTTGTGTTTACGTGTTGCTGTAAACATTGATTGTGTTTGTGTGTGTGTGTGAGAGAGAGAGAGAGTTGAGGTAGTTTAGTTAGAGAGAGAGAGTACAAAAGTTTCTTCAATTAATATTGAACAAAAAAATTGCATCAGTAGTGCATCAGTATTGTAGTGCAACTGCAACATAACACAGTATGTAAAAAGAATATAGTAAAAAAGAAGCAAGTTAAAAAAAAAGCTCTTGGTATTCTTGTTGATCATATACTTAATTGAGTCCATTTTCAAAATTACCATTTAAGAAGCTGTACTGAGTCAGCATATCTCCATAACAGTGGCTTTTTCCAAGTATACAGTAGTAAGTACCTACCAAAAGTGGTCCAGAAAAAAAGTAAATCAGTAAATCAAGTAAATCATCAGGTTAACTGACTCACAATGCTCACTGATATGCCTGGGGAGCAAAATCATGCTTGTTGTCCAATCCCTGCTGAGAGGGGAAATAAAATACTGCTGAAATAGCAAATAGAATACATTCACATTTGCATCATTTAGCAGACACCCTTTTACAGAGCGACGAACAAAAGTGCTTTGAGTCTTATTATTTACCAGCTCAAAACTGATACGCTGGAATGCGATACAAAAACCAATAGCTAAAATACAAATAGCTAAACAAACGTGTGAAGATTGGCAGGACATATTATTCCACTGTTATTAATAAATACCATTGGCAGTAAGTTGATTACTTGGTGTGCAACAATGTTTAAAGATGTTTAATGCCAAGAACCATTACAAGTCCTTTGCTAGGTTGTCCTATCTCCCCTAGGGGCCCATAACCCATTGGAATTTCTTCCTGGATCAGTGATTGGGCCCTACTTGAACCACTTCTGTAAATACTAACCACTGCAAGAAACCTGATATTGTGGAGAGTCACTGATTCAATCATCTAGCATCACAATTTGGCCTATGTGGTTCACATGTCAGTAAATTTAATATATGTCTATTTTAATCCTGCTAACAAATCAGATCTGATTTATTTATTTTAATATATACAATAACTGCATAAATTATATAATTTGGTTTATATCTTCTTGGAAACACTACCCGCTATCCTTAATCTTGCTCTTTTATATTTGAAAAAAAAATATCCATCCTTGCTTCCTTACTTACTTACGTAATACTTTTCACTAAGGAATGCATTTATCACTGTTCTTATCTAGCTTATGAGACCCTGCAGATCAATTCATTCATTGCACTGAAGAAAATTAGCTGCCACAACTTACAGTGAGAACCGTGAGCCCAGAAATCCAGGGTCAAACAGACAGGAATTAGACTAAAGATTGACTTTCTGACAGTCAACATAAAACTCAAGGGAAGAAACCGTAGAGTACATAGACTATGGCAGCGTGCAGTTGTCCTTCACTGACAGTGCTCCGACTCTGTGACATTTACAGATATGATTAATATAATTCCTAGAGAGACAGCCTTAAAACTCAAATAACAGCTCATTTTATGTAGTTGGATTCGATGGTCAATGAAAAGGTTAGGTCAGCTTAGCCGTCTTCAGGTGGATAATTCTATTGATCTGTCTATTTAGTCTAAAGCCAGATGGAATTAGTGGAGCTTAAAAAATCGAGCATGTTTGTCTTGTGTGTCGTCTCTTTTTCCCAATCCTACATGCTTATGCAGTGGAGGAATAAATCATCTCTAATGATTTTGTAAATCTCTCACAAAACCTTTCATTTCAGATGAATTTTCTTGATGTCATAATTTAAATAAAATGCACTCATTTTTAATACATGTCTGAGAAAGTCTTTTAGTTTTCGCTACTTGTGTGACATATAAGAATTTCTTGGAATCATCAGAATTCCTTTGCATATTCATTGCCCGTAATAAACTTTTTATAGGGTTGGTAATAGGCAATACGTTGTTTAATTATTGGTAAATTAAATTTTAATAATCCCATATTGTAATTTAATTTAAGTGTTTTAATTTAGTTTTAAGTTATGCATTAGGGTTTGGTAATAAACATTTTATTAACATGTCATCTATTGTTTACTAAATTTATTCTTTCTTACTGAATTATCCTTGATTAATAAATATAATGATTTATAAGTAAGAAATAACATGCAACAGGAATACTAATTTCAATTCAGGCATCCACACTGGCCCTTTGGGGATAAGATTAAATTACTTTAAAAAATCATTTTATAGACAAAATGTCACACCAACCACCAACCACCAGTGTGCAGATATTTTCACTTTTTTATCTACTTTATTCAAGTTTATAAATAGTCTCAGTCAGATTCCCCGTGGAGCACTCTGAAAAAGCTTTTGTGTCTAATGTCACTAAGAAAACTAATCTGTCATTTCAAACTCTGAGAACTGTTTTTATAAATGGTTTACTCTATTAGATTTAAGGTTTGTTACTTCCTATAAATGTTAGAAGCTGGTCTTCGAAGCTGAAACAGTATGGTGCAGTGGCTATAAACACTGAAGCATATTTCTTCTAGAATTTTGGTCCAGTTTGAGTAAAAATATGTTTTTTTGTTTGTTTTGTTTTTGAATTTCGGTGCTTTATAACAATGTTTTCTGTAGAAAATGTTCCACAGTGTAAAGGTTTTATTCTAAGAACTGGAACAAACCTACAGTCAGGCTGTTATAGGTTTAATATCAATTGCGCTGCAAGACCCTACAGCAGGTAGTAAGGACAGCTGAAAAGATGTCAGGTTTCACTTCCATCCATTACAGACCCTTATACTACATGCTGTAACCTTAAAGCCAGTAGCATTGTGGATTACACCCAACACCCCTAATGCAAATTCTTCAACCATCTGGAACATGACCCCAAAGCAATCAGACTCTCATGCACCAGACTGTGTAACATTTTTTTTAAGCTATCAGTCACCTTGCTACCCAGAGACAGACACACACACACACACACACACACACACACACTCTAAACTAAACTTCACTGTCTATTCTTGTGCTTAATGTCCTATTTTACTTATTGAATTGTACATATCGTGCATGTGTGCAAACATTCACAATCATTTGCAGTTTTAAACACATGTAGTTCTTTGTGGTCGTGTGTACACTTTTTTTTGTGTGTGTAGTCTTTTGTAGTTTTTGTTTGTGGTCTTCTACATATCTGTGTAGTCTGTTCTTAATCTGTGTGGTCGTTTGTAAATCTTCACTTTGAATCAAATTATACCTTCATTATCGAAGGGTTAGACAGCAAATTTCTTTTTTAGACCACTGAAACCGTTATTTGTGTCTGAAATGCTCTAAAAACCCAACCAAACAACAACATAATCACCTTTTCATTCTGTTAGGGAAATCGATAGCATCATTATAAAACAAGATTTAAATTTAAAAAAATAATCAAATAAAATGCTTAGTCAAGCGGAAAATTAAAATATGTAAAACTGCACATTTTATATTTAGTGTTAGAAAGGTTACTTGGAAATGTAATAGGATACACATTACAGATGATCCTATTTAAACTGTAATAACTAGTGTAAGTTTTTTATACTTGCATTACTTTATACAAGTAAAGTAACTGGTTGAATGTAATAACTTTTTGATTGCTTTTTACGTTTCTAAAAAATATAAACCAAATCATTTTTCAACTAAAACAATGTTTTAAAACTAAAACATTTACGCCAAACAGGGTTAACCTTACTCAAGTTAAATCACCTTTATTTATGTAGTGCTTTTAACAAGAGATTGTGTTAAAGCAGCTTTACAAAAGACAGGGTGTAGCATCCTAAAGCTTTTAGCGGCAATGTGGGGAACCAATCAAAAGCATCAGAATAGCACCAATTTAATACCATGGCTTTAGCAGAATATATTAATATTATTTAACATATTCTAGGTTGTTAAAGTAAATATTCAGATGTAACATGACTTGTAATCTTTAACATTTTCATAAGCAACTGTAACATATTACTGTTACAATTATTTTGTGATATTAAATTATTGTGTAACTCTGTTATATATAACTAGTTACTCCCAATACTAGTTTTTACACTAGATACTCCACACTACATTTTTGCGAGCACCCACTGAGCTGTTTGACAGGAGACAGACCAGCATTTTAAATGATTTAGAAACAAATCAGTGTAATTCATTGATTGACAATGAATCCCAAACTGTATCAACCAGAGTTGAGTCCAGTAAACATGCTGAGAGGAGAAGTAGCTAGACCGTAAAGACAAGACAAATAGAAGAGAAACAGCTTTAAATCACAGTCCATCATGGTCTAATAAAAAAAAAATAAAAATGCTGATATAGCCTGTAAATAATTTAGATTGTCTTGTGGTTCTGACAGTATCACGACCACAGTGTCAGCTCTCACATTTAATAAAATAAATACAGTAAATAACATTAATAAATAGTGCAATGTTATAACAGCATAATGATAAAAGATTGATAATATCAAATTATTTAATGATTATAATAATAATAATATTGATAATAATAATGGATTAGAAATTAATATCAAATAGAATGTGAATAGTATGTAATATTAATTGCATGATTTGATAACAAGGTAATTAGTAAGTAATGAAAAGTAATATAATCAATTATTATTAATAATAATAAAACCATCAGTAATCACAAATACTTTGAAGGATTAAAGTGTGTAAAAGTTAAAGGGTTGCAGAGGTTTTTTCTTGAGTAGTATTACCTGCTGATGAGCAACTAACATCAGCTGGAAATTGACGCATCGTTACTCTACTGCCTTCTCTGTAGATCCCCTGTAGATGTGCACTGTTGAATATTCAGTTGAAATTGAACCACTGAAATTCGTGTTTGTAAAGTAAAATATAATGAACTAAATGGACCAAAAAATGCTTGTCACATTTTATACATTCAAAATTGTGGAAGTGAACTCTAGAAGTAGAATATAAATGATTCAACTTTTTATTGTGAAAATGTGCATAAAATGTTTTAATTTAAAATATTTACTGTTTAAATAAACAACTATGTTTAATTTCAGCTTAAATTTTTATTTCATGGTCGTCCACTAGCTAAGAATAATCTCTCTTATTGCATGATTTTATAAGGCTTGATTTTTGGGCAACTATATCTGTTCCAAATCTGGATAAAAATTTAGAAAGGTTGTGCAGATTATATGACCTTTAGTGGTGATCGGAAAACAGATGAAGTAAACTTCAGCAATGTATATGATAAAATGTATCCCTTCTAAGCAGGCAAGATGTAATAGTGGCAGGAAAAAAATCCCTGAGATGATATATGAAGAAACATTAATAGGAACCAGAAAACAAGATACAAGGGACAAGGAACCCCTCCTCTTCCACACTAAACAGTGTAATTATTAATTACTGTAATTATTAATCATTATTAACAATCTGATATTCTAATATGTATAATACACAAATGAAATCTTAGTACAGTTGAAGGTTAAGTTAACTGTGTTCTTAATTTCGACTGTTTTTCTGGCATCAGCAGCCTAAGGCTTATTACACTATAACTATAATATATATATTGGACAAATTGGTCCTGAAAAAAGTTTGACAAAATACTATTGTAAAACATATACAACAGCTTTATATTAAAAACTATTTTGCATCACAAGGGTTTGGTTTGAAAGGTTATGCTAAACTAAAAGTCCCTGATCTCTCCTAGACTGCTAGTTGCTAGTAGTTTGTTTTGCTGATGACGGGTAATCATTTGTATTTATTTTTTCCCAAGTTTGTAGGTTATAAGTGCTCTTTCCACTCTTGCTTAATTAACCAATATGTTACGTAGCTAACTATCACAAAGAGAACAACATGATGCACATGCTAATGAATTCAGCTGTCACAAATATAGCCACCAGGGACTCCAACTCACAGCAACCACCAGAACTCCTACAGTATGTTCCCTGTAGTTACCTCTTTTCAGTGGCGAGCAGTGCATTTGTGGCTTCAGTAGACTAATTTAAGTTTCTGGACACCACCATCTCTGAGGGCTTGAAGTAGGACAATTACATTGACTTCACTGTGAAAAAGGCCCAGTAGAGGTTGTACTTCCTGCGTCAACTGAAAAAGTTCAACCCCCCACAAGCACATATGAAGCAGTTCTACACAGCTGTTATTGAATCGGTTCTGTCCACTTCTATAACTGTCTGGTTTGGGTCAGCGACCAAATCAGACATAAGAAGTCTACAGTGGATTGTGAGGACAGCTGAAAAAATAATTGTTGTGCACCAGCCCAACCTCCGGGACCTCTACATCTCCAGAGTGAGGAAACGGGCGGGGAACATCATTACAGACCTCTCTCACCCCGAACCCAATCTGTTTACACTTCTCTCCTCAGGCAGATGCTACAGATCCATATGCACTAGAACATCTTGGCAAAAACAGTTTTTTCTCACATTCCATATCTATTATAAGCAGCTAAAACAGACAATCATTACTGAAAATCATCTCATCATCTATTTATACACCTGTACAAGTCACAACCAGTAGATAACTTTGCTGTTAATCACAATTTATGTCTTATATTTACATTTGCAGCATTTGGCCGACAAATGACTTACATTCATCTCAATTATACAACCAAGCAACTAGGGGTTAAGGGCCTTGCTCGGGGGCCCATCGGAGATTGCCTATTCTCTTAATAGAAGAGCTGGCCAACAGAAACCCTGTTTTCATAGTGAGGTGCCTGTCTAAAGCTTCCTCCAGAGGTTCATAAGGGGGCTCCATGAGCGACCCCAGAACCAAAGCCAGGTCCAATTTTGGCCCTCTTAGGTGCCGAGCACACCTCAGCCTCCTGGTGCCATTAAGGAATCTGGACACTAGCTGGGCCCCTACTGATTTTCCTGCCAAAAAAATGTGGAAAGCCGATATAGCTGCCACATACACCTTTAGGGTGAAGGGAGTTAGACCTGCAGAGAACCTTTCTTGTAGGAACTTCAGCACTGAACCGACAGGGCAGTTAACTGGGTCCTGGTGACTGTATCTACACAAAGAGACAAATAGGTTCCATTTTGGAGCATATAGCTTCCTTGTGGCGGGAGCTCTAAATTGGTGTATGGTCTCCACAACCTCGGCCGAGAGACCCTGAGCTAGAAGCTGGGACCTTTCAGGGGCCATGCCCATAACGTCCTCGGGACGAGGGTGCCACAGGACCCCTCTCGCTTGAGACAGAAGGTCCCTTCTGAGTAGGATCTTATAAGGTTGGGCGTCTAGGAGGAAGACCAGGTCCTCCATGCCCAAGTGCTGCCTTTTTTGTCTCACTTGTTTTAGTCCTGGGAGCAGAACAATTGGTGGAAATGCGTACAGATGTAGCCTCACTGTGATGTAGCCAGTGAAAACCAGAGTGGGCACTGTGTCGTCTTCTGTGACGCAAACAGATCCTCTTCTGCTCTGCCAAAGCGTTTCTATAGGAGCTCTGCCACTTTTGTGTGGAGTCTCCACTCACCGGGCCTCAGCCCCTGATTCTACAATATATCTTCTCCCTGGTTTAGGGACCCTGGGATGTATGTGGCTCTCAAAGGACAAATTTTCCCATGAGCTCACTTAGGGATCTGGCTCGCCTGCTTTTAAAGTGCACACAAGTGCAGACCCCGCTTGTGGTTGTGCTTACATCAACCACAAGCGGGGTCTCATACGTAGCTGGCCCAGGGTTATTACACTGGGGGCCTAGGAGTCTTTGAAAATCCCTGACAGTCAGTGACTACCCCTCCCTGAACTCTCTGACGGTTGCAGGTATCATGTGCACCGATTTTGGCTGGAAGTTTTTGCATCGTGACCAAATTCCAGCGGCCCCTAGCTGTCTGTGCTGAGGCAAGAACACTTTTCAACTCTAAATCACCCAGAATGCGCTTCTGAAATCTATTAAGAGGATCAGCCTCTTGAGGCTGACTTCCGGTATACTTAGGTTATACTGCCTCCAAAGGTTAAGCAAGTAGGCAACCCCTTTGGGAACACAAAAGGGGTTCTGATAACATGTTTAGCGGCATGATGTCTCCCTGCCAAGAGTCCCCCAAGACCCTGCCGCTTGGTTGTCAAGGTCTTCTTGGGAAGTGTGATGGTCCATAAATTCATCCCCAAACCTTTAGACCAAACAAACACCAGGACCCTGGCTTACATCCACGATACATTTCTACAGTTTTTACAGATCCTTTTATGAGTTCAGTTCTTTACACAATACTTAAACACTAATGACTTTGTTGCATCAAATTGTTAATCCGCCAACGCATAAGTGGATGTAACATTGCTGCAGGGAAACAGTGTCACTGAGACACCCGCTTGCTCGGCACTTGCTACAAACGTTTTGTGAATAATTTTCATACTAGTTCCTAACTTTTTATAGACGTTCTTTAGAAAATAATCTGGTCATGTGAAACTATATGCTCAAATATAATTATTATACCAAAAACTAAATTTAATAACTTACACCGTAAATCCCCCCATGGCAGTATCTGTTGGATTCAAAAGGACTAGTGGACTAGTAGCCCATGCAGGAAATACTGTCCATCGTCAGGTCAAGGAGGCTGATAGACATTGGGTGGCAAAAGATAATGTGAATTATCTTTAACAGTGAATGAGTGCAATCATGGTATGTTTCATATAATTAACAAGCATTTATGTTATTTTAAACGAAATAAGATATGTGCCACAGTGTTGTTTTTTCTGTTTATACAGGTACATGGGTGGGGTGGACCTGTCCAATGCCTTGATCAGTTACTACAAGGTAATTCACAATACCCAGAGGTCGTACAAGACCTTTTTTTTTTTACAACTTTCTGGAAATTGCAATTGTGAATGCCTTTCTACTGAACAAATGCATTGTCCAAGGTAAAGAAGAGATATTCACCTAAGAAATGTGTGCCATTGTCTGCTTCTCACACAATAAGTCATGCTCCTTTGTATTTCTGTGAAGACCGCACTGTAGGACCCCTGAGTTGCACAGTTGCAGACACTGCCACACCACGTCTTTCATACCCACTGCTGTTAGACTGTACAACTCTACAGTCTAACTACAGATGCTAACTGTAACTAACTGTAACTAACTAACTGTAAATACTTTTAGATTTGTAAAAATGTTTTTTTATCTTAAATTGTTTTTATTTCACACAATTTGCACTTTTCTATTGCACATTTTTTCTATTTTCCTACTTTGCATGTAATTGTTTTTGTATCTGAGCCACCGTAACAATTTAATTTCCCCACTGTGGTATCAATAAAGATTATCTTATCTTATCTTATCTTATCTTATCTTATCTTATCTTATCTTATCTTACCAGTAAAGTGCATCTCCTGCTTTGTGCCTCCAAATAAGCCACAATTGCTATCAAGATTGGCGTATTGTTTCATTTTATTTGTATATAGTTATATTTTGTTATAAAATGTGTAAATATGTTTGAGTTTTTATACCATTTAATTTGTTTTGTTCTTTTATCTGCACAAAACACACTATAATGTTTTTACGGTTTATGTTTGTCAGCAATCATTTACAGTGAATCTGAGAATAATATAACTCTAAGTGTAACCTTTCATTAGAGCCCAAAATTATGATTGTACATCAAAGCATTCTAGAGTTACAGCATTTTATATGTCAATGGTGCCAAAGGGTCCTCTAAGTGTTCCTTTTTGGCGGAAAAGCCTGGATATACACTTACATAAACATATTTAACACACTAATTTTCCAAAGAATTGTTATCAAATTTAAAATGTCGTTTGGTAAGGCTTCATGCTGTCATCACAGCTGTAGTCATTTAAAAAAAATAGTTTTAGTGTGTTCTTAGATCTGTTACTAAAAACCAGTCAGCCTTACAGTGATACTGTTTAGTAACAAACTTCAGAGTCACACCTTTTAAAAGAGACCAAAACTGTGCATATACTCCTGATGGTTAAATAACAGCATTCAAATGTTTTTGGGTATGTCTGGTTTAGGCATTTTGGGCAAATTCTACATCGTCTGTAAAAGGATTTTAAGTTTCATGTGCAGCACTACTGATTCTAAAGGCCCTGGGCAGATTAGATTAACATGGTAGCACATAGAAACTGAAATATGACTGGACAAAAAAAACTAACATCCACATACACACACTGGAAGCGGTGCAGCCCAGAGAAACGGTATGGAATGAAGAGAATAAACTGTTGGGAATAAATTCATACAATTAATTAAAACAAATATTAGTAAATTTGTAAATGTAGGTCAGCTGCTGATATTGTTTAGGCCAGCAGAGAAGGCCTTTTCTCCTTTGCCTGTCCCAACATAAAGTTTTTACACATTTGCTCATGCAAACATTTTCTCACTGTTTATTTTCTCTGCTCCATATGTTAATAAAAGCACCTTCAGATAATTAAATGAAAGGTTATCTGAGTACCTGCATGGCATTATTGGTCATGCAAAAATAAATGGAGACTGCTTTTAATGTTTATCTTGACATTCACATGCAAAATAAATCTTCATGGTAGTTTTCAAAGGCAGAGTTTGAGAATACCATTAAACTAAATTTTTGAAAAGGGAAGGGCTCTACAGCAGAGGTGTTTACATGTCACATGCCCTTCGTGAATTGCATTAAATTTTAGGGCCCTGCATAGTTCCTTTTTTTTCTAGTAGGTTCTACCGTGTGGATTAATTTCTAGCCACATTAGCTACATCAGTGTTTTTCTCCGTTCTCCTCTGAGGAAATTACAGGCCGAATTACCTACTGTTTTCATCATCTGATAATTTTGTCCCTAATTTTCTATGCACATGTTGCCATTGATTTGAAAAAAAAAATGTTTGCTGCTGCCACTTATCGTATTTCATCTTTTATCCTGCATATCAGTGATCCTCCCCCAGACATTACACGCTTCCTGAGTCACATTAGAGGTAGTCAAGCATATAGTTTGCCTGGCTGCTAAAGTCGGGACTATACACATTACCTAGGAAACCCTTTTTAGGAGAATATTGAAAACAAAAACAAAATAAAAATAGTTTAAAATGCAAGATCCCAGAGGTTGCTTATGCACAATAATGATCTTCTTTAGTTTTCAATACAAAATTTGTTTTAAATAAATTATAATAATCCAAAAATCCCTAAAACATTTTTTTTATATATGTAAAACCTGTATATCAGCCTTTTAGACTGACAGCATTGACATTTTCCATTAAAAAACTGACTGTTGTGTAACTGTAGTTCATTTATTTAATAAGTTATACAAATTATAAGACTAAACTGTAAATTTACATCATTTCGCTAAAGTAGTAGCTCAGTGGTTAAGGTGTTGGACTGCTAAACAGAAGAATGTGGGTTAAATTCCCAGCACCACCAAGTTACCACTGCTAGGCCCCTGAGTAAGGCCTTTAACCCCAAATTGCTGAGTTGTATTAATGAAATAAATGTTAATCACTCTGAATAAAGGCATCGGCCAAATGCTAGAAATGTAAATCTAATTCTCATAGGCACTTTTAGGCACATTTGTGAATAGGACTTTCCAGGACATTCTTTCTGTTGAATCCAACCAATTGAAGTGACTCTCAAAATCCTGACAGCGCTTTAAGTTGTGTGTGTCATAAGCAGTGGAAGTTCAGTGAGAATTTTGAGGGTGTGTGTTTGAGACTTTACTCTCTGCATAAGATTGTTGCCCCAAAAAACAATTGGGGCATAAGAATCTTGTAAATATAATTTCGCTGATTGTAATGTCCTCAACGCCAGCACAGATTGGCTATTGCACAGCAGACGGTTGTGTTTGCTTGAACTTACAGTAGCTCACTAAACCTGAAAGAGCACAGATTTGTTGTTAAATGCACAGGACATTAACATTTTAGGACAGCGTCCAGGACATACCTCAATTAAAAAACAATGCACTGACAGCTGTATAACAACCCCTACGCTTAGGGGAATTAAATGACTAATTATGGTTTAAAAGAATAATTCTAGAACCCAAGTTTAACCCAGGATAATGATTTAGGTACTCTAAGGTCTTTTTCATATAGTGCCCGTTGCTTTAAAAATGATTCAATGGGCACTGCCTAGAAGAAATGTTTTTTTTTTTTTTGCCTGTAGATTGGTATTTTATAGATTTACACTGTTTTTATTACAGGCAACCTCTAGTAAATAGACAGAAAGTATAAAAAAAAAAATAAAGCTAAAAAAATTGATGAAAAAATAGCAGGGGACTATAATCAAGCAACTTTCTGACTTGTTGAAAATATGGAAAAACTTGTTGGAGAAAAGTTGCAATATATTTGAATTGAGAAGCTTTTTAATTCATTGTTTTTAGTTTTAAGAGTTGTATAAATTTGACTTTTCAGTGTAAAATGTGATTTTAAGCAGCCTGTTTGCAGCATCTTGGTACCACTTCTTTCTATTATTTAGAGAAAATAATATGATTTTAATTAGTATCTTAATGAAGAGACTAAAATAAGGTAAAACAGCATTAGTGAGGTTCATGCACTGGTAAAGTACATTGTAAAGTACCCTGGAAGGTCTTTCTATGGTTTCTACCAGATAGCAGAAATGTAATGACGTAATGTTAAATAACATATTTAAAAATGGCAATTTATGTTACTTTATCTGTAATGCTGTACTGGCTGCCTTGCGTAAAATTCTCGAAACCTTCCCAGGACAGCGGATATATTGGCGGAATCATTATTATAAAACCGATATCACAATACCGGTAAATATCAACAACAATATCTGTAAACTGATTATTGGTTAATCTGTAATTAAATAGAGAAATAGTATGTTGTATAACTGGATGCACTGACATAAGAGTGCTGTATGGTATAATTTAGTAAATTGGCTAATGTTTTTCTGGCTAAAGGGAGAAACTTCTTATTTTGGTGGCACCAATCTTTTTGTGTCCTAATTGTGTCAGCTATTATTTCCTAACAAACAAGACATCAGCTTGTAAAGATCCTTCAGTCAGTTTTGGGCTGTTAATTTTACACATTTATTACCATTTGTTTAAACTAACCCATTTTAATCTAAATAATTTTACACCAAACAGACAACAGGTAGACACAGACTTGACATTTTAAGGCTTTATTAACTGAGAAACATGTAGATCTGCTTTAAGATAAATCTTGAAACTTGAAGAAAATAACATTTTTTTTAATATATTTTATTACTAAAAAATATTCTCATACTGCATATAATTAAGTAATTGCTGAAAATTTAACCAATAACCCATAGGTTAGGAATTAAAATCCTAAAATTCATTAAACCCCCCTGTGTCTCAATTTTTGCTCCCATTATGGTAAGTCAAATTGACTCAGAAAATGAATTGGGGTGTTTTCAACACCACAGGCATAAAAATGCACAATCACATGTACATGTTCTCGTTCTATCTTTAAATATTTTAAATCTACTATTTATTGTTACCAATTAAGTTTTAATTATTTTAATCAAAATTAGGCTGCGGGTTCAAAGCTGCTTTGGTTTGTTTTGAAACATTGCACATCACCGTTAAAATCGACACAAATGAAAATAGGATTTTCAGAAAAAAATGATAAATAAATGAATTCACTTTTAATTACAAATCATACTCTAACAAATAATTAGCCTACAAGCACACAGATATCCACATACTATGATATACATTTACAGCAAAACTATGTAACAATGCACAACAATAAATAATGTTCTAATCCTTTTATCATCTATTTTTATCATAACCAAATGTACAATTTGTAATATTAGAAACTGTTCTGTTGTATCATTCACTCTTTCATTTGATTACATGACATTCACAAAACCAAACAAATATAGATTATAAATATTTGAAATATATCTTTATGCGTAAGTATGTTGTTTATTATAAAATGAAATATAAAAACAATCCTGCTGACTGGACTATTTATTTTTCGATTTAATTTAAGTATTCAGGTACTCTTCAAGGAGAGAATTAGAATGAGTATAGGGAATACACGGTAGTACCGCCAAAATTAGAATGCTTCCTGAAATATGGATTTATATTCTGTTAAAAAATAACTAGCTCCACTCAGAAGCAGCTTTTTTGTACTTTCCAAACATCATTTATATCTTCAATTTACTCAGTCAAAGCAGACAAATTACACACACACTGTCTGTGAATGCAAAAAAATAAAAGAGTATATAGGGAGCAAATTTTCTTATTTAAAATCGGTGTTCATTTCTTACATTATTTCACTAAAACAGTTAAAATTAGTCATTTAGTATATGCGCAAATGATTTTAGTCATTTTAAAGTTGGCCAGAAAAAAAACTATAGTTAATAAAGAAAAGTAAAAAATGGTATTTATTAAAATGTATTAAAATCCTGTAATGGGAATTAAAAGTCAGACAAAGGTTAGGTGATCTATTTTTTGTGTTTCAGGAGGATATTCCTTCTTCATCATATTAAACACTTTATTACCACCTAAAATAAAATTAGGCCAAAACATGATTGATTGATTGATTTATTTATTAACTGATTTTATGTATACAGCTTTATCCTATCTTTAAACGTGAGATTTTATTTCTGTTATTAAAACTTAAAACAGTCTACAAATTACAATAGATTGCACATGCAACTAAATGGCTGAAGTGGACAATAATGTTTAAATCCTCCTGATGTTGTAGAAGATATACTGGCAGGGTTGTGTCAAGTTAGCAATGTATGAGAAAATGGAAAGTTGATTCTTCATGAGCAAGTTCAAGTTTAAGAGTTAAAAAAACTTTATTGTCATTTCAACCAAATATAGCAGATGCAGTACACAGTGAAATGAAACAACTTTTCTCCAGAACCCCATGATGCTACACAAAACACAGAATTACACAAAACGCAGCTTGGAGTTCTCCTCACATCATCCATGGTTAGACAAGGTACCTGGTCGCTGGGATGAGTCATGGTCTCCCTCGCTGCCACGTTGTTCTGCACTTTAAAACTGGGTGTAGGTGTTGTTCAGTGCATCTGGAAGAAAGGCATCACTGTCACAAATAGGTAAAGTTGTCATGTTGTTAGTGATCGTCTGGGTGCCCTTCCACATGTATCGAGTACCTACGCTGGAAGTGGCCGTGGAGTGCGCTCTTTGTCTCACTGATAGCTATGGACAGTCTGGCCCTTGCTGTTTTTAGGGCCGTCTTGTCCTTTGCTGTCCACGTTTTTTTGATTAGAGCGTGTTGGGACGCTTTTGGAAACAGTCATGTCAACAATGCACTTGCCGAAGTAGCTGGTCCATTATGTCATGTACTGCTCTAGGGTAACAGACTCACCGTTGGTTGCAGCCTCCCTAAACATCTGCAAGTTAGTGCACTTAAAACAGTCCAGAAAAGCAGAAGTTGCTCCTTTTGACCGGTTTGGAGCGTCTGACAAATGGTCTGTATGCTAGAATTAGCATAAAAGAGATGTGGTCTTAGTAGCCAAAATAGGGGCGGTACACACTGGGGGTGTTTGTGTCGGCTAGGGTTTGTTTTTAGCCTAGCACAGATACCTGCCCGCTTTCTGCGCTTCCGGCCGGCAGCATCAGGCGATGCCAAAGGCTGCGGGCCTGGTCCTTGTAGCGAGCCAAGGTCATGAAGTGTGTCAAATACATTGTCTAGCAAGTGGGCTGCTTATTATTGTACATGAAAAGCGTTTAGTTAAGCTACGGTTAAGTTTCAGCTGAGATGAGGGAAGAAGCTCTGGTGTCCAAGGGAGAAAGAAAAAGACTTGTTGGGTTTTCAGTGACTACCAAGAGGGCAGTCTCTGTAGAGTGTGCTGCTTTGAAGTCAGACTGGTTGCGATCTTGAAGAATGTTCTGTTAGTTAGATTATAGTTATTTATAATCTAACTAATATAATATATTTATAATAGATTACAGTTAATTATAGACATGGCTTTCAAGTAAATTGAAAGAAAAGAGAGAAGTGAAACTGGTCTGTAGTTGTTAATGTGTGAAAAGGGGTAGAAGTTGAATCCATGATTGTGGATGGACAAATAAATACAAAAAAACAGGACATTTTCTTACCTGTGTGTGAAAAAACAACTGTTGAAGTCCATGAAAGGCAGAAGCCAGGAGTACTGGAGCTTATTGGAAAGAAGGTCACTAAGGACCACCAAAGGGATGCTATCTGTAGGGGAAAAAAACACTAAAAAGTGTGCCTATATTGTAGGGAGGAACAGGGAGGCTGTAGATGACAATAATCAAAATGTTAATTGAATAAGAAACTAAACTGCATGAAACTCAAAGAAATAGATATTTATATGATACATAGGGAGAGGTGCACCACCTCTTGTGGTGTATGAGAGAGCGCATAGGCAGAGGATAACACAGTTGGAATAGTAGAATTGTGTGGGGACATACAGGTCTCATTGAAGGGAAGGAGGTCAGGAGAGTAGAGGGAAGGTAGAGCTGCGATGAAGTCAGATTTCTTCACAGGAGGCAAATCCAGAGCCCACCTGCCACCACTCTTTAAAACTAAAACAAAGGGGGGTAGATGAGGTTACGGTAAGAGTGGCCTCCACTTCGAGTGTTAGAATGCCTGGGCCTGTAAGGGGTAACAACGGTCATGAGCCTGATGTGCATGACTCATTCTAGATAATAGTGCTGTTTTGTTAAAAATACTGCTATTGAAAAGAGACCATTACAAGTTCATGTTTGGTAAAGTAGATTTTGGAACCGCAAACTGCTGTAGTGGAACCTTTAATAGATATTAACAAGTCCTGCTCAAAACTTAAAACTTAGATCCAACTACGTTTAAGCAATTAGTATACAAAGTTGCAATCTTATTATACCAAAAGCCACCTAACAGCAGAGAGCTCTTTAGAAGGGGGTGAAATTAGCTGAGTGTACCATCAATACTGAGCTCCCTCACCTGCAGTACATCTACAGTAAACAGTGCTTGACCAAGGAAGATAGTAAAGAACATTTACTATCATTTCTTCTCCTTAAAGGCAAACACAAAGAGAATAAGGAGCTGATTTTTTCAGCAGATGAGACAGACCTTTAACTATACTAGAGCCTGGATTTTCTTTTGGACCTGCTTCCTTTTTATTATTACCTCATAAGATAGGTCAAAACCACAATAATCAGTCTGATTGGCAAACAGGCAAAACGGTAATCTAAAAAGCAAAAGTCTAAGCAAATAAGCAAAGAATCATACACGAAACAAACAGACATAAGAATAAAAACATTCAGTAGGGCAATATTTTGCAAATATTATTTGGTATGGCCAAGCTGATATGACCGCCAAACAGGAAGTTGAGGAAGCAAAAACAGTTAGTATTCAGGTAAAGGCTTCCTCTGCTGGCTTGGCGTTAAAAATCTGAACCAAAAAAATCATTTGAGTTTTGTCATGATGTCTGTCTTAGTGAAGTTATAAACTGTTCATTGATGAAAACGTGGAAATCACAGTTCTAAACTATATTCATAGTTTCTTTTATGGTGGTACCACCCTCAATGGCCTCCTTAGCGGCAGCAAATGGTTTCCAAATGATTAAGATTTTAAACAGTAGCATCAAAATAGATCATGCTGTTTCAGAGAGCAAAAGGGTTTGAAATTACTTACACTTATAAAATATATAAATAAATAAATATAAGGAGTAGTGTGCATGATGAAAGAGATGGGCTTGCTGAAAAAATGTAAAATTATTGCTGATTTTACATGAACTTAACAAGCAACACATAAAAATAACTTCATCAAAATTACGATACTGTGCTCTCTGGATGGAATATAGACTCAGAACAGCTTTAATTTTTTATGGATTCCGCCCGGATTTGGAAACATTCCTTTTGAATTTCACCTTATTGCAGATTTGCCAGTAGTGCATTCATGCTGTGAATCTCCATAACATCCCAAAGGTCCTTTATTGGAATCAAATATGATGGCTACAAAGGCCATTAGGGCATATCTTATGTTTAGGCAACTTTGTGACATAGCTCATTACTGTATAATGCTGGTATTAGTCTATAAACTGAAGCTAAAACAACTGTCTATAAATAGATGCACATGGTCACACAAAAGTAGATATTTAGGTGTAGTAAATGGTATAAACCAGACAGTGTGTGCCCAGAATCTATTTAGCACACTGTTAGACAACCTTCACCAGCCTGAACTGTTGTATGGATTTATAAGTCATGGTGATTCACAGCAAACATTTATCCGAGCAAATAACATATTCCAAAGCTTAATTTGGCCAGCTTGGGTGAGCCTTTGCCAAGTATAAATTTGGATTGCTGTGTTTAATTAATAGTAAAGGAATTTTTTTCAATGTATATTATTTGAATAATCCAGTCTATAAATAATCCAGCCTCTAATATAAAGATGTTATGCACAACACAGACAAATGCAAGTGCTGGAAACATTCCTAATCATACAGCTAATCTCTTATTCAATTTAATATTTAACATAAGAAATTGTCGTCGACCAGCTGTACACTACTTTATAAAGCCAGGATATAAATTGCAAATTACAATATGCAATCCAGTGTTGAAACCTCCATGGAAGGATATGAGAAGTAAACCTCAGGAGAAACCAGACTTAAAAGGGAATTCCATCCTCAACTATTCTTAATTATAAAATTCAACAGTAATATATCACATGAACAAAAAGGTTGATATTATTAGAATGCAGAGGATACTGAGGATGTACTTTATGGCATGACTGCAACTAAATGGACACCAGAGCAGCTGTATACCTGTGGTTAAAATGAAGCATGTTGTCTTTGGACAGAAAGTGTCTGTAGTAGGTAGTAGAGAAAGCTGAGAAGATTATACGATTCTCTTTTCTCTCTGTCACAGACATGTTGCATTCGCCAAAACAACAGCATTGTGGATTCCCAAATGCAGCCCTTACACAAACTTTTCACCCCCATGCTAATTGAAAAAATGTATGGAGTGGAAAACACAGAGAAAATAAGGGAAAGCTTGTTTTGGGGACTAAACACAGAGCCGGCTCCCACTGAAGAGAGTAGTAGTTTTGAGCCCAAATGTGCAGTTTATTTACCTAAGTGTCAAACAATACACATAAACTAATCTTGACTTGGGTTAGCTTGACTTAGCTTAGCATACATTAGCATAGCTTAGCATGAACATTAGCAAAAACAAAAGAAAAACAAACAGACTGAAAAGGAACTTGCCTTGCCATAAACCCACAACAGCTTTACAGGGACACAACCAAAATCCTTGACAAAAACAATCATTGACAAAGACAAGCATTACAATTATCACGATTACGTCACACCAAAACCAAAACAAATTGACAATTATATGCTGTGAAAACATGCTAATATCTCCAAGTCACATTTAAGCTTTTATAAATTAAATAAACACATAACTTATTTTTTAAAAAAGCTAAAGACTCTGCATAAAATAAACAGGTTAATTTTCATTGAAAAATAAACACATCAACTGTAGTTTTTATCACAATAAAAAGTTATAAAACATTAAATATTTAGCTTATTTTAGTTATTTCTGATATAAAGTAAATTAATTAAAAACTGTGTAGGGGGGCACAATAATCTTATGGGGGGGGCACGGCCCATAAATGCCCCCTGTGACTCCAGCTCTGCCTCACAACCAGCCTGTAGTTTTCCAAGCCTTAATTCCCAAAAAGTGGACTGACATTAATCTACACACACACATGATGTTCAACTGCACATTTTTGCACTCACACTGCAATGTTTGCACATCTTTTTACGTTACAGATCTGTATACTTGCTCAGTGTACACTACTTTTCATAACATATTTTACTGTCCGTCTTGTACTGTCTCCTATCTTCTGTCTTACCATCTTTACTGTCTTAGACTGTTTGCACACGTTTGCCTACTGTACATGCAAAAGTGTGCTAATGTGTTCATTCTAAGCTTTGTTTTGTTTTATGTAGCTTCATGGTCTTAGTGGAACCTTTTATATCAGCTACCTGAGTTACAGAGATAATATGTGCAACAGGAAAAAATTGTAGCAAATTTTAGGAATTTTTATTTTAGGAAAAAAGTTTTAGTAAAATTTGACAGCAACGTGCTGCTTGGTAATAGCTAAATTATTAGTTAGAATGTATTGCGAATTACAAAAATGATTGTTGCCGTTAACATACAAAATTTTACTTCCTGTTAAAACGAATGCTTTCAGTTTCTTCAGCTCAGACTGCATGGCATTATTAACATTTTTCTTAACCTTTAAATATAATATAAAAAATATAAAGAATGCAAAAAAACTCCAATGACTACGTTTGTCAGGTTATTATTATGTCGGTTTGGCTAAGCAAAAGCAAATTCTGTGTACTGTAATGGAATTGGTGTTGTTAGTTGTGAACACTGAATTAATTTTATGTTAAAGCACATGAAATATATATAAAATTAATATGCTTTGTACTTCTGTCTTGAACTTGGGCTAAAGTGGTAGCTAAGTGGTTAAGGTGCTCAACTACTGTTTGGAATTTCATAACCAGCGAGCGTAACTGGGTTCTAAACCCTTAACTGCTGTTGTATAAATACAAGTTACTCCGGACACTGCCAAATGCTGTAATTGTAAATCCATTTCTAAATATGCAATTCAGGTAAAACAGGTGCACCGTTGACTTCGGGGGACAGGGATCCGCAATTTTGCAAAGAAAACAATTCACACCCGCACTTTCGATAAGGTAAATTAATATTTTCAAGTATTAACACACCTGAAGCATCCTGTTCCAGAATAGTCTCAATCTTACACTTATAATAACCTCCACATTTTTACCAGTGGCTTAATGGTTAGAACTATTAAGCCACAATAGTATTAGCGAGATTAGTGAGAAGGTCTGGAATGCACTCTGTGTTCCAGTTTATTCCCAAAAATTTAAGCGGGGTTGAGAGAAGGTCAAAAATCTATAAGATTTTAGTTGTAAGTTTAAATGTAACACAGCTTTTTTTTCACGGATCATTTAAATTTGTTAGTCAGTTTTGGCATTTAAAATCAGTATTTCTTTCGATTGTTTATTGGTATGACATACAATTCAGATCCCTAGTTAAATGGATACACAGCAATAAACAATTCCCTTGTCTGATAGCAAAAAATGTGCAACATTTTTTATGAATCAATATGTATTTTTTTATTTTGGTAATAATTACTATGTAAATACTATGTAGTGCGGTGATTTAGCATATCCCATCTTAGTAAGTTGGGGTCAGAGATGATACAGCGCCCCTGGAGCAGTTAAGGGTCTTGCTCAAGGACCCAACAGTGGTTGACATGCCGGTGGTGGGGCTTGAACCCAGGTCTTCAGATCAGCAACTCAGCACCTTAACCATTTAAGTCACCACTGCCCCTTAAAAAGCACACTGGCAGCGCTGGGTTTCGAATCCATGCCTCTGAAGAGACTGGAGCCTTAATCCAGCGCCTTAGACCACTCGGCCACACTACCCACCTATATATACTCATATATATATAGTACTGTAAATTAGTTTATCATTAGCTCTTTTGTTGCTGTTTATTTAAACCATTAAAGAGTTGCATGAAAAACCATTCTCAAATCCAAAAGGCCAATGGGGCTGATTTAACAGAGTATTGCGAACAAATTTTCCTGATAAACCTTTAAACTGACATATATTTTGAGCTGTATTGATGTCTTTTTAAATTAAAACGCTGATTAAATCAAATCAATATCTGAAAAAGGCAAACATTTTCTAATATGTATTAATTGTAGCATTTATTCAAGAACATTTAAACCTTTATACGGGATTACTGTTGCATACTAGGAATACCAAACACTTTTCCCAAATGTGCAAGACAGTGTTGATGTTAAACTTTCTGACCTTCCAACTTCTTGTCTTCAATATACAAATGTGAGACATATGGGATGTGAGGGCATTTTCAAGTGCAATGATTTTAATTGCTTTTTTTGTCAATGAACCCAGATTCACAGGGTCTCATTTTTTATGCAAATAGCTTAGACCTAACAAGTGACATGAAGAAATGAAGTCTGGACACAGGGACTGGATTGTTTCAGCAGTTTTTTTGTGCCTGCATTTCTAATATAAGAACAGTAAATCATGCATTTTATTTACCAGAAAAAGATGTTGTTCTGTGATTGGAAACTACAACATACAGTAATATAATTGTACTGCATGGCTTTAGGTACCTACATGAGAGTGAATTTGCTATCTGGCTCTGATTCATTTTCAAATGGGAGACACTAAAAATGTGTAAAGTATATATATAAGGTCAGAAACTCAGAGCATGTTAAAAAAAGATAGAACTTATTGCGGTTTGTCACTGAATCATATTGACTACGACACCAAAAGGTAATTAACTGCAAAATATTATCAAGGTCAATATTTCCACACAGTCCCTATTTGCAGCAAAAAAAACATATTAGATACAAGCTTATTATAGCATAATCTCAGTCAGCTATAATTTCCTCCATTTACATGTACCAGAATATTCTTTTCAAATTTTCTATGCTCTATAAAATATGTCACTGTTTGTAAATTAGCCCATTATGGTAGCTTGGTATTTAAATTAAATATATTTAAATCACATTAGTATCATTTGCAATCAGCTTTGTAGATACACAAACTACAGGTGCTGTACAACAGATTTAGAGTGACTTAATAAACAAGATAAAATTACTTTATTACTTAGTTATGTAACTGTTTTCAGAGGCCAAAATAAAGAGGTGGAACCAATCTATGAGGTAAAACCTATTTTAAGGAAAGTTCCGATGCTAAATGCCACAAGTGATTGTTTATAAAAATTTTTGCATCCACTTAAAATAAAAGCATACTCTTAAAGAGATTTTATTAGGGGGAATACAATTTTCTAAAATTTGGTCAAATCTTCTATTTTACTGCAGGTTTTGATTTGTGGTTTCACTGGCTGTTAATAGTCAGACATTTAACACAGACTCGCCATGTCAGGTCTATATGCACACTAGCTGGTTCCAAAGGTTTCAGCTGCTGCTAGGCCAGTAATGTAAAAACCTAATGCAATCCTCGATAGCTTAAACTGTTTAAAGTCTCTCAAAACTAAAAAGATACAAGTGCATTGGATAGTAACCGAAAGGCAAAGTAGAAATCCTTTTTTTTAAATAAAATGTATTTTTTTTCTCATTCATTTGAGCTGGTAAATGCTCAAGAGCAAGCAAAACACTGCCCTGTGGAATTAGATCGACTTCCAGGCTGGGGTCTACCCGATTTTATGGGGTACCATCATCATTTCATGTACCAAGCTATTTGAATTCAGGCAATATTTTTTCAAAACTCACAAATCTCACAAATATTAAACATGAACCTAAATCCAACCTCACATATCGCTATTTTTAAACAAACACCTAGAGGACCACCACAGCCATTTAAACAACATAATGCTTATTATGTAACGCTCCCAGCTCCTGACCACAGGAGGGCGCCCTCACTGAAATACTAGCGGTTCACTTTCGGCTTTAATTCCATGTGACTAGCTTTATAAGATAGCGCTACAGTCATGTAGCATGTCTACATATCAAGTGCTTATTTTATGTCCATGTCATGGTTTTCAGTCTTTGCTACATTTTGTTTCTGATTTCTGTATTTGCGATTTCTGTTTTGGTTGCCAATCTTATTAGTGTTTATTGTTGTACCGACTTTTATTCGTTTATTGACCCAACTTTGTCTTTCCTCTATTAGCGTTATTGTCTCAGTAAAGCCATTATCTGCATAAAGGATCCTACTCTCATTGGTTTTTCACACACTACTTGTAAAATAATCCTTTTAAAATCTCATCACCCACCCTCAATCAAAGTCTGGTTACATGTCATTTTAGAGTTTCTAAAGTGTTCACTTAGAGGCTCATCTGACATGTTCTATACACAGTGGAGATCGTACTGGTTACTGATAGTAACCCTAGTTCCCTTATGGAGACGACAATGGGGGTCAGGACTACATGTCACTGCTGCCGGACTGCGTCAGGGGGTCTACCGAAGGTAAGTACTGACAGAAAGCAAGCATGTCAAGCGCGGCCTTACTCAACCTAATGAACCACCAGCGATCACAGAGCCTCATCTGCTCAGAGAGTGACAGATCTCTTAAGTCCTCCTGGTTGTGTCCAAGAGCTACACATGGAGGCTCCAGAGATCTGGGCATAGATGCCAGCCCTGGGCGTAGTACCCCTGCCCTAGGAGAGAAGGACCCTCCTTAGTCGAATCGGCCAGGGGGCAACACAGGAAAATCGGGACCACTGTGGCCAAGTGCCCCAGGAGCCTGTGCGTCAAGAGCAAGCATGTCAAGCACAGCCTTGCTTAACCTAATGACCTACCAGCAACCACCAAGCCACAGAGGCTCCAGAAATCTGGGCGTGGATGCCAGATCCCAGACCTAGGAGAGAAGGTCCCTCCTCATGGGAGTCGGCCAGGGGGGTGACACATAACCTATGCAAAGAGGCTCACTGGGGGGGGGGATCGCATACTTGCGCAAGTTATGTGCCATTGCAGCTATACTGAGGGGTGCCTCGGTCAGGAAAAACTACAACTGGCAGTGTGTCAATTCTGACAAGGCGAACAGATCCACCTGACTCCAGAGCTGGACTGTCTGTGGGTGGAGTTTCCACTTGCCCTGAGGGACCTCTGTCGTGAAAGCATGTCTGCTGCACGGTTGAGGTCGCCCAAGACATTAGTAGCACACACAGATTTAAGCCTGTGCTGGCTCCACACCAAAAAAATTAAACCTTTTCATGGCTGTTCCAAGGGCATGTCTGCCTGTAAAAACGAGGTGACCTTCCACTGACTGAGAGTTCGGCGACACAGCGTAGTGACTTGCACCCGGTGTGTGATGCAATGCCTATCTCGGGACCCAGTTGTGAAGCCAATGCTGTCTCATGTGCATCAGGCCTAGTGGAACCACCGTGGCTGAAGAGGCCTAGGAGCCTCTGAAAATGTTTGAGGGGAAACATCAAGCTGCGTTTGAGGAGCTCACACATTTCAGCACCGTCCAGGCTTGCTGTAGCGTTTGCAGGGGGCTGTCTACTAGGCGAAGCAGCCTGGGGAAGGCAGTGCTAGTGCTTGCTTTTTGTTGGGGCAGGATGTGGCTCATCGCCTCAATCTGCTTTTTTACTGTGGAGAATTGCTGGGAAAATTTCTCCACAGTGTTGCCGAAGAGAACACCCGGCGAGATGGGGCGTTGAGAATGGCAGCAGTCTGCAGGATCACATGCACTGTGATATCCTGTTCTACCTGAGGGATGTCCTCGTACCCCCTTTAGGGAGGTGAGATCTGAGGAGCTGATGTGTCGGGATCTGGCCGAAAATGGCGCTTTTCACGACTTTGTCAACTCCTTGTATAACTCTGGAAAAAAACTGTGGCAGGTGTGGCTTAGAGTTGCAACCGGCACCCAGGAACCAATTATACAGCCTCGACCATTCAGGGCGGTGTGGAAGACACCACTGCAACCCGACAGCTTTGGCTGCCTGGGTCAGTACGGCTGTTATTATTATGGTGTCGCGAATGAGTGAGAGGTAACCCATTGAACCCATTGAGCGGCCGCCAAGTGATGACACATTAACCAAAGTAGGGCATCAGAGGGGGGGGGGTAAACAAGCGGGGATGAGTCAAGATGTGTTAGGTATGTCTAGGGGGCAATAGCAGTATCGCTTGTATGTAAACAGTATGTGCTGCATACAAAAATGCACCTTTAGTAAGACTTCGAAAATATTTTTTTTTAACCAGATACATTTGTAAATATCCTGAGACAATTAAATAGTCTATCAAGCATTCTTTTCCTGACAAGACAGATAAACCAATGCAAATAATAATTAGTTCATTTATTAATTTTCCCTCTTTAATTTGTAATTCTCTGTTATTTCTGTAGCTAGTAAAATTAGATGGGCCTCTATATGTCTGTCAGAAAAACACCTTTTATACAAACACACAAAATATAAAGCTTATAGAAATGTTATGTTTGTCTTTTAGGATTGTCTGACAAATTGATGAAATTAAGAATAGTACTGTTATGGTAAATTAGGGCTATCAAAAGAAGCCTGGAGTTAGTTGCTATTAAAGTGATGATTTTACTTTGTCAGCATTTTCAGGCCAGTTTATTAGGAGTTCAATACTAATACTGAGTAAGTCTGCCCTATGGTCTTAGAACAGCCTTAAGCTTCAGACAAGATACATTATCATGCTGAATGTAGCCATTATAAGATGGGTAAATTGTAGCCATTAAGGTTTAGATAAAGTCAGAAACAATACTGAGATACTCTTCAGAATATAAATGGTGCTTGATTTGTCTTACAGAGCATATTGTGCTCCAGGAGTTGCTAGGAAGCGGGGGTCTATATTTAATGTAAATGTTTGGCCCTTTTTCTTGCAACATTCCTCATGTTTTTTCCAGTTTTTGGCTAAAACCTGATGTCAATGTCTGCAGTTGAACCCCACTCTACTTACAGGTAATTTCTCACAGGTTTTTACACCTGGTTTGTTTGTTTTAATTTCGACATAAACTGGAAAGGTTGTGGGCACAGAGCCATCAAAATCACATTTGTTATTTGAAAGTGATTTCAGATTTATTCTATTTCTTTCTTCTGTAATAACACTTTTTAAAGGTAATTACACCTTTGAAAATCACTTAACTCATCTTAAAAACTTGGTTGTGGAAATTTTACTCATTCAGCCACAAATGATTAATTTTAAGCTTATTAAAAAGTTGTTCATTGAGGTTGAAGTCAGGTATCTGTGCAGGACACTTTGGTTTATCCTAGTTAACCTTTATAGAAATGCATGATGGATTTGTGTACATTGTTGAAGAAGGCAGTTGTTTGGCTAGCTAATGCCGTACAAAATATTTATTGGTTAATATGCCTGTCAGTCTTTGCTGATGAAGAATTCTGTGGCTGAGCATATCATGGACATACATAACATAGTGCCTTCCTTATAAGGATTAAGGTATTAATGTTTCAAGAAAGATTCTTTGATATATGAACACCAAGGAATTAGTAGCCTTTCACACACTCCACTTCAGCCCCATCAATGTAAATAGGAGTGTGCGTGTGACGTTTTCTGATATGTCGTTGGTCCGCAATCAGCTTCTTGGTCTTATTGGTATTAAGAGCATGAAATTAAAAAATGTTTCAGAATCAGATGTATTGCAAACCCAAGAGAGTTTGGTAAGTTAAGCCTGTTTCTAAAGCGAGATAACTGAGTCAGTCATGTAGTAATTCGCTCTGTTGATCATAACACATAACCTGGTCGGGAGTTTTTTTTCTGTGTCCTCCCTTTTTTAAAGCAGTGGAAACAAAATTAATAAATACAAATCACAACAATTAATATCTTCTAGGTCTTTATTTCCTACAAACACAAAAGCAACTGTTGTGTTCTAATTTTATTTGATGCTTTTCTATCTCAGGATATGTCAACTTTTAGTTTAAGTTTAAACTCGAAGTTGGTTGAACCTTCTTCCAGAAACGGGGCCCATGTCTTGAGGAAAATATTTTTATTTTGTTTATTTTCTGAAAGTGCCAGAAAAAATATAATTACTAACATATAATATCTGTAACAAATTTCACTGGGGCAAGATGTATGGTAGAAGCCAATGCTGTAGTTTATTTTTAAAGTGATAATCTATTCATATAAACTTGACCTGAATAAACCTAACTTGACTTGACAAGGCATAACAGGGCATAAACACTAGCATAAACACTAACCAGACACTAACTAACAAATATAAACTAGACTTGAACACACTTGACTTGACTTGCCAAAGAGTCTCACGACAGTGGTACATGAACAATCATGGCAATCAAGGACTATATATACAAGACTAAAAGGGAAGACATTAACTAAACAAGAAACACCTGAAGCCAATAAGCAACACATGACCAAACTAACTATTGAAAACAGGACACAAGGACAAGGGGATCTTGAAACAGAAACATATAAGAAACAGGGATCACATGACAACAAGTAAACAAAGGCAAAAACAAAGAACAAGAACTTAACATAAGACATAAACTATAAAACACAACATAATATAAACATGAAACATGAAACATGAACATAAGAAACAAACTTTAAACATAAACATAGACTATAAACAAAAATATTAAATATTAAACATGAACGAACAAACAAACAAACAAGATCATAACCAGAACCTTACAAATGTTACAATATTAACATTAGGATAGAATCAAAGACAACAAAATTGTCACTTACTGATAATCGGCACCAAATATCCAAAAATTGTGTTTCAAAAGCAGTACTAAAGAGGTGCCCTACCCAGACCAACCACATCATACTTATACCTTTATAAATCCCAGCATAATGGTGCTACAGATGTTGAAAGTTTGGTAGCACAGGCCAAACAGTTGTAGTATAAAAGTATAAAAGCCTGTATTTGCTAAAGTTGCTCCTGTCGTTCTTACGTGCTCATTTGGAGTTTTCATAGATTAATTCAAACTACAGCATATACTGAAAATTAAGTTGGACAAAATGGCTCAATGCAGCTAGGACACGAGTTTTAATCAGACAACAGACTTGAACTACCAAGTATAACAGCATCAATCTCACACACAAAGATATTGTATGCTAAAGTGTTAAATTATATAGTTATAATTATTAAATTATTAAAATAAATTGCATAGACCATAGTACATGTTTCTCCATAGTACATGTGACATATATGTAACACAAACACTGGTAAAAAAAAAAAAAAAACAGATTTTTTTTCATGTTATTTAAGTTCTAAGCTAAATTGTTTAATAGGCTAAAATAATACAGCGTTTAAACTAAAATGATTTAAAGAATTAATTAAAAATGGTCAACAATTTGTAAAAAAAAAATTAAATAATGTTGTATTGTGTAGCATTTAATTAGTAAGCTGTTTAAAATCTTGTAAATAATATACACACTTTTGGTAATAAAAACTAAAGGTGCTTTTGTGAATATAAATCATTTAACTACATGTTTTTCTTAGATTATCTGCCGACTGAAACCACAAGGGTATGTGCGAGGTAGAAAGCTTATTCTGGTTGGCCACCTACTGTATGTATCATGTTTGACAGAAAATTGTATCTCATACAAGAAAATATATATATAGCTGATGATCCTTGACCTCTTTTGTTCTTAATGATGCTGACATTCAGCTGTTCTTTTCAGTAAGTTAGGAGTCAGTCAATAACAAATCTAAATAACAACAGGGACAGGAAATCAACATTTTGCCGTTTTTTTAAAGTCATTGTCTAAGGTATGAACTGAAAAGGATTGTGTTTAATTTACATCAGCCAGAGTTGTGGCAAATGAGCTGGCTCTAAACGTTCATTATTTCTATGTAAATGATTTTGCTTGGCTGCAATATCTTGGCAGTAAAGCATGTCTTACCCTTTTATTTTACAGGTTTTTATGTTCACAAAATGCATGTCATTATTGTTATCATTGTCATTATATTTGTTTTAAACCTGCCTTTACAAAGTGATGTAAAAACATGTATACCTTTGAAATGAAGGGGGTATGCAAGTAAGAAGCAGAAATCCATTTTAAACTGGAAGCTAGCAAACTACTTAAAAGCTATATAAAATACTTATATTGCATAAACACTTTTTCAAAAAAATGTAAAATAATAATTATTTTCAAAAATACTATTTGCGAGAGGAGGTCCCTCTTGACGGATATCTGGAAAGAAATAACCATCTAGGGACACCAGATATGAGAACCATGCTTGAGCCGGCTAAAGCGGGGCTACAAGCAGTAGCCGGACCCCTAGTCTGGCATAGTCGCTCCTCTACTCCCAGGGGCAGTGTGATCATGGGAAACACATACAGACGTAATACCAGAGAGTACCAGAGCATACAGTTTGTTGTTCCCTGTGATGCAAGCAGGTTCTACATCCTACATCATTTCTAAAGCATTTTTATAGCAGTTTTACCACCTCTGGGTGGAGTCACTATTTCCTGGGCTTCAACCCCTGTCTCGAAAGGATGTCTGCTCCCTGATTAAGGGAGCTATGAATATAGATCGCTTCCAGCAAGCAAAGTTTCAGCTGAGACCATTTAATGATCTGTGCTATTTATATAGCAGAAATTGTTTCAGTCTTTAAAATACTGCTAGTATGTGTAATGACATAAGCATCATCGCACAGTTCTCTGTTCACACACCTGTGAAGGATCTGACTCAAGCATTACATGATGACAAAGAGCCCCCAGACCCTGCAAAAGGAACCTAGGGTCCCTCATTTTTGTGAAGTAGATTACCCTTTGGAGAAAATTCCTATGGTTTTGAACCACTATTGTAGCGGTTTTATATGCAGCAGGCCAAAAGGCATCATGTTGATGATGCTGCCATTAGGCTCAGTCGCCTTTGTAACTCATGGCTATAAGTGTCGAATCTACATGGGCCTGCGTCAGACGACGCCTAATAGAAAACCCCTTTGGGCTGGGTAAAGCACACTTTTCTTAACATGTCTATTAGCCCTATCCCCTGGAAAAAAGCAAGAATGCCATCTTAATGCCGAACCACCTGCTGTTGCAACATTTATGTGTTTCAGAATGCGGATGGCCAGGATTCACAGAGGAGCATGTAAGTTGTAAGGCCAAAAAAAGACTTTAAAAACTCATGTTTTTTATATGAGAAAAATGTAAAAAATCTGCACATAGTTTCTTTAATTAATCTGTTTATATTAAATCTTTGCACATGACATCTTTGCACGTTTTCACTTGTGCTATGAAGTGTGTGTTGTTTATTTTGCAATTTTTATTCAAAAAGGTAAATTAAAACATGCATTGATGGGCAAGAGTTTAGTGGTTTAGATTTTAAGAATTATTATTACCAATAAAATCTGACAAAACCTAAAACCTGATTTACGATAACTATTCTCTACCATAATCTCTTAAACCTGGTGTTTATTGTTTTTATTGTCCCAAATCCTAGAACATAGGCTTTATCCTGCAATGCTTGATTTATTTCATTTTACCGACATATGTGTCATTTCATATATATCTTCTAGAGCCACTGTGTTTCACAATAACTAAAAAACTAGGATAGGCTCCAGCAGATCCCTGTGACCCCGAATTAGGGAACAAAAAAGGGGTATAAAAGATAAATGATTACATTTTTTCCAAGTTTGGCAGCGACCTGTGTGCAAGCAGTGACATGTGAGGACAGGACTGTAACAATTCTAATTGGTTAAGGTAAAGAGGAACCCTGGGGCAAGCTTGATGCACACTTGGGTATGCACACACACAACCTGCTCTATGTTTCACGCTCCTCCTTCTCTTTGCTTGTTGCACCAGTGCATGAATTGTTTGTTTGATTAGTCACAAGTGTGTGGGCTTTTTACCACTTAACCAACTGGCTAACTGGAATTGAGCTTGACTATGCCCACTATACCCAAGTGACCTGCACAGGACCCTGACCTTAAATCATCTGACCTTTGGATAAACTGGAATACTGACTGAACCTCATAACTCCTCACACAAATCAGTTTCCAAGCTCAAAAATCTTGGCTAATTTGGCAGATCCTCACATCTACAATCCAACACACAGTGAAAGCCTTAGTAAAAGATTCTGTAAAAAGTGCATAGTCAAAAGTCTTTTAAAATGTATTTATGAGTGGTTAGGTGTCCACAAACTTAATATTATAAAATAAAGCAAGTTAAAAATCTGTGGGACATCCCCAGAGCATAACGATGGAGTGAATTTTGTACTTTCTGCAAATACTCTCTCCACATAATGTTGCCACAGAAACATATATGCCTGCGTTAGCTCTTGACACATAGTGTCACCTCGTAGGTACATCTAAAGCCTGAATAGAGACTTTTCCCTTGTCCTAGTGTAAACATTCAACATGAACTCACTTTCAGTGTTATAAAGGGAAAGGTTTGCTATTGTAAGCCACAAAGGATATTTTGTCTGCCTTTTCTTATTTTCTTGTGTACTCTTTCAATGGTCAACAGACAACACATATAGGACTATTTTTATTTGCAAATGTGCATAGCATGTTGCTATTTGATTTAGGGTAGCGCTTTGTTACTATATTGCTATGTAATTTTAAAATGTTAGAATTACATATTTTTTATATAACATCAGCAGTATTAGCACAGGTTAAATCTCTTTGATAGTCTTGCAAGTCAGACCTTCAGACTGATTGCAGAATGTCTGTACTTGTTAGCATCATTTGTTGGCCAAGGACTAGCGCAATCATAGCACATATGATCTATAAAGATAGAATGGTTTGTACCCATAAATTGATCATTTTGAACATCCAGCATTAATCTGATCCTTATAAGTGCATACAGATGTCACAGACTGCTTTCAGCTTCTGTGTAAAAACTGAAGCATTACAATGGCTTTATTTCAAGCATGGCATACATGCAACCCCAAAATACAGTATAATAAATATGATTGATTTTAAAATTCCCGAAACATTTTTTAGTTTTGTGTTCCATATGCATTAGATATTTAGAGTCTAGCGCGGGAATAGAGACTGGGACTAGGATAACTGTACTAGATCAAATGACCTTTAAGCTTTAACTTAATTAAATGACATTTTAATTACCATGCTTCATGTAACTCTTCATGTAACGCTTCATATAACTCCGCATTTAAAAGCACAGTTATAAAAACTTAAATCGCAATCGAACAGTATGTCAAACTAGTAAATTCCATAATAGTAAATATGGCTATAGAACCATTTAAGTCATTTAGTAGTTTTATAATTCCCAAAAAAAGTCGACTGTGCCTTAGATCCTCAGCTTTGCTGAGCAAAAGGTTAGCTAGTGTTCCTGAGGTAGGGCACATTTTGTATATATATATATATATATATATATATATATATATATATATATATAATTTGCTAACATGCTAATATTAAATGTAAGCTTTAAATTTATCACTGACAGGAAATACATGAAACAGTACGCTGACCTTTTTTTCTTATATTCCTAAATGAAAATAGTTTAAATATTTGTGCAATTTCAGTGCAAATGATTTCAGATACAGCAAAGACTGAAATAGATTTTCTAAAGATTTGTTTTGTATCTTTTGTCATTTACAAAAGCAGACATTAACAAGGCAAATGTTGAAAAAGTTAATGTTAATAAATCTGAGAAATAAATGAAACAATAAGCACAAGTTTGTTGAGCAAATCAAAGGCAAATCTTGTTACCAGCTCCAAATTCTTGATTTAAACCCAGTGCCTGTCTTGTTCTACTGTTCTACTAAATTAAGAAATTTAAAGTTTATGGTTCTCTTTAACTTTGCTTTTACAATGAGTTTAATATAGTTTCTTGCCAGTGGTAAGACGAAAAAACATCTAACCCAGTGCTAGTAAAAAAAATTTTATTTGCATTACCTATTTTTTTTTTCAAATGAAGAAACTGGTCATTTTGAAATGCCTGAATTAGAAATGTCTGAATTTTCCTGTTTTGTTTTAAAAATTGATTATCTTGTCGAAAGCTTTTTTATAGTAAGAATTAACCTCCTGACAGGGGCAAGCTTGGAGATACATACTGACTTTTATTAAAAGTAACTTAACTTTTATTTATTTAAGGGGTTATTGAACTTTCAACTGCTTATGACTTTAGAATTTTTAAAAACTTTAAATAATGCTGTTTGATAATTTCCTTCAGAATTTTATGTTTTTTGTGACGGCTACAGCCAAAATTGCAGCTTTTTAAAATTTGTGAATATAGATTTTTTTTTTCTGTTCTAAATCTGATCTAGCTTCTTAGCAAAGTTTACTTGCGTTTGCTCATATTTCTGTGTATGATTGTCTATGTTGTGTACTTATAAGTGTTCTATGAAGTATTCTAGTGATTTAATTGTTTTTAATGCTGCATTTTATCTTTTAATATTTTTTGGATTGTAGATTTAAAGCTTGCGTTTTATGTTTTTAATTCATGGTTTTTTGTGTTCCATGTTTTCATTGGTTGGTTTTGTCATGTGGTACTCAAGCCAGAGCCTGCATGTCTTTCCTTATAAGTCAGAGCCTTCTTACATTATGCCTGGCAAGTCAGAGCCTTTTCACGTTATGCCTGCCAAGCCAGATCCTGCTCCTGTCATGCCTGCCAAGCCAGAGATTGTTTGCTTTATGTCTGCTGAGCCAGAGACTGTTCGCCTCATGCCAAAATAGCTGCCAAGCCAGATTCTCAGCTCAAGATGACATAATCACACGTTCCTGCAAGTTTATCCTACTCAGTTGTTTGTGCAGTCTCTTATAATTTCTAAACTAAACTACTGCAACTAGCTCCTGGCAGGTTTACATCTAGGTGCAATTCGCAATCCTTCTAGCCAGATGATTCAGAATTCATCTGCATGTGTTGTTTTTTTAACCTACAAGTTTTTTACACACCACCCCACTGCTGTGCTCCTTTCACTGGTTCCCAGTACCTGCATGAATTAGATTTAAACACTGATGCTTGCCTACAAAGCCAAAAATGGAGCAGCACCCTCCTACCTTCAAGCACTCATTACTATCTATGCACTAAAAAACTATCTGTGCTCCTTATTTTAATACCAGTATTGAGCTGTTCAATGATGCAAGTTAAGGCACTTTTTTTCGTTGCTCTGGACAAGAGTGTCTGTTTAAAGAAGGTGCAACATTTAACAGCCTGGTGTAGAGCCAACAACCTGTATCTGAACGTCGACAAGACTAAGGAGATAAGGAGATAGTTGTTGACTTTAGAAGAGCAAAGAGCAACCACTCTCCGCTGAACATTGATGGATCCTTGATAGAGATCCTCGTCAAGAGCACCAAATTCCTTGGTGTTTACCTGGTGGAGAACCTCACCTGGTCATTCAATACCAGCTCTATTAGCAAAAAAAAGCCTAGCAGTGCCTCTACTTCATGAGTAAGCCCATCTTCCACCTTCCATCCTGACCATGTTCTACAGAAGGGACCGATCAAGAACATTCCTGAGCAGCTGCATCACTGTCTGGTTTGGGAACTGCAAAACCGCTTTGGATTGCAAGACCCTGCAGAGGATAGTGAGAACAGCTGAGAAGATCATCAGAGTCTCTCTTACCTGTATAACAGACATTTACACCACACCACCGCTAAATCCGCAAAGCCAAGAGACCCCCACACACACACACTCTTCACACACTCTTGCCATCCGGAAAAAGAAATGTGTAACAACAGTTTCTTTCCACAAGGCATCAGGCTCCTCAACACTCAACACGCTGAACTGACTAAAACTAAAACTACCTCAACTCACACACACACACACACACACACATACTTAATATAGTTTGATGTTCACAGCACCATGTAAACACAAAAAATACATTGTTAAGCACGGTCACTTTAAAATGCAGTTTTGCACATTAACCTTGCTTTTTTAACTGCACATTTTCTATTTGCACATTTTTATGATCTGGTCGGAGCTGTGTAATTTAACTTTCCATACAGGTCCTGTTTTTTGTAATGTAATGTTTGTATTGTTTATTGCACAGTTGTCTGTCTTGCGCAGTTTGCACCAGGTTTCACACATGCACTTTATGTTGCTAAGACAATTTACATAGTCTTTAGCTCTGTGCTGTTCTGTTAAGTGGCTCTTTGTTGTTATTGTGTTGTGTAATTCTGTGTTGTTTTGTGTAGCACCATGGGGTCCTGGAGAAATGTTGTTTCATTTTACTGTGTACTGCGTTGAAATGACAATAAAGCTTCTTCTTCTTCTAATTGTAAATGTAAGAAGACAATAAGCCTGAGTTCTTGCTCAAGATGGCCACCAACTCAAAGTCTTAGCCCAGGATGGGTGACAAGCAGGAACCTCAGCCCAAAATGGGTGACAAGCCAGGGCTTCAGTCCAAGACAAGCCAGAAATAGTCCAATATGGCCTATTAGCCAGTCTCATCCCAAAATGGCCAAAAAGCCAGAGTTTCAACCGAACATGGTGGCCAAGCCAGAGCTTTAGCCCATGAAGGCCACCAAGCCAGAGCCTTATCTCAAGATGGCCGCCATGCCAAAGACTCAGCCCAAGATGGCCGACTAGTTTTATGCCATATTTTTTATGTTGTTTGTTCATGTTCTTAGTTTCTTGTTTGTCATGTCTTCAAATGTTTCCCATATGATCATGTCTTGTGCTTTCCTTGCCCATGTGTCATGTTGGTGCATTCATGATCGTAAGTTTGTTTATTTAAGTCAAGTTAAGATTGTCTAGTTAAATTTGGTCAAGTTTACATTTATTGATTTGTTACTTGGATTAATAAAGCTGCACTTGAGATCTAAATACTCTTTAGTCAGTGGATTCCTTACAGTTATATGTTGAGTTATTTTGCACAGACACACAAGAGGTAGAAAATAGTGCTCTTTTATTCAGCAAGCTCAGGAGAAAAGTGAAAAAGAGTAGCTCAGTGGTTAAGGTGTTATACTGTCTTCTCATAACACGGACTAAATCTAAAAGGATAAATATATATATATATATATATATATATATATATATATATATATATATATATATATATATAATATAAATATATATATATATAGTATGTGTGTGTAAGAACTTTTAAATAAATATTTAATTTAATTTCAGGCAAAATAATGTTTGTTATTGGTATCCAAATGTTCACGGAACATTCTCTAAGTAAAACAAGGTTTACGAAAGTAAAATAGATGATCTTAACTCCCATGATGTCTTAACTGATCAGAAAAGAACACAGCACACAAAGTTGAAAATATATTCTTTGGTTTACGCTTACAAACAGCTGAGGAGGGCATTCACTAAGTCTATGTAAACCATATGGTCCACATACATACCCTCCGCACCTGAAGGCTAAACGAAGGCCAGAAGAAAGAGGTAAGGCTCTCTAATGTTAACTTCTGCAAAATAATGAGGTGCTCTCTTTGCCGGTGATGGTGAGAAATGTGTGCAGGATTAAGCAGTGTGGAGGTGCGCCAAGGCATTGTCTGTGGAATCTCCAGGAGTTCTGTAGAAAGTGCAGCAAAAAGAAGCAAAAAAGACATGCACATGTGGCATCTCCTTAACTCTGTAAAATTGTGTTGCACCTTCAGTCTCTTTCCTGAAAATGCTTGCAGATGTCTTTCAATCCAAAAATGTTTCATGAACCTTACTTCGTTTACAGGATCATTGTACCTCTGAAACAAGTTTGGGATAGACTCCCTTGCTCTTTATAAAGAGAGTTTAAAAGTCCATTCATCAAATTTTGTGTCAAGAAAAGACCTACATGTGGGGAAGAGCTACATATAGATGTTAGGTCATGTCAAAAGTGTCAAGTTTTGATCACAATTGAATTGTGAATTATATGGACCCAATTTAAAACGTGCAAAATTACAGTCCAATTCTTTAATATCTATGTACTATAAGCTGTTAACAGTGGCAATGCATTCGGACTTTAAACCTAAGTGACTTTAATAGTTTCTCTAATACTATTTCCTAAATGTCAGAACACCAGCAGTATGAGTGTGCAAATATGTCTCACGCCCTCAACCTTAAAAGTCTAAGTTTGCTGACAAGTGTAGTGGTCGGAATTCTGACAATGATTAGACATCCTACCCAGAGGAGATCAAAAAAATGCTCACAATCAGTAGGAAAGCTTGAACAGTGTTTAGTATGTTCACATCACACAGGACCTTGGACCAGTCTTGATCCTGTTAAATTAACACCATTGTTAGAAAGTCTGGCAACATCATCTCAGATGCTTAAAGGACTCTACACTGCCCTCTCAGATGCTAAGTTTTTTTTACATCTGGGCAATTATGTGCATGCTTATGGAAAGCTAAGCTCCCTAACCTGCAGCCGATCTACAGCAAGCTGTGCATACCCAAGGCTGGTAGGACTAGCCACTATCTCATCAGGACTTTTCTTTGCATATATAAATGTGCATTTCAACATATATTGCAAAGCACTTCATATATATTCACATTTATGTATTACTAATACTGACTGCCACCTAATTCTTCCTATTTGTAATGGTATTTCTAAGCTTATTTAATGATCATTTATTTACTGTACCTTTATTTTAATATCTTATTTTAGTGTAATTCTGTTTTTCTATCCTTTCTATTCTCTTGTTTTTGTGTTAGCATATGCAGTTGTATAAAGCTTTCAACTGCATATCATATAAGGTATGATTTTGTCTGTCAAAAAGTAAATAAAAATTTTGTACAGGCTTTTCTAATAAAATATGTTCCAAAATTAGGGGCATGGTAAAGATAATCACGATAATAGCAATCGATATGATGTTGCTAGAGATTCACTTTGTTTTTCTTATGTTAGAAATTATTTTTATTCAAAATAATAAAATTATCACCTTTTAGACATTTAACTATTCATTTGAAATCAAAACATGGTTATTCCTTAACAATAGACATCAGTCTATTTTAAAAGGTCAAAAAGTTTATTGAGTGAAAACTGATTCCAATACTAATACTAATCGCGTATATCCTGCTGAGCCCTTTAAGACATCTGAGATATTAGGTGCTCCCCCGACCCACACACACACACACACACACACACACACAGAAAAGTTGTTACAATGGCTTTATATAGCCAGTGCCTGATTAGGGTTTTCTTGTTGCTTCTGATATAAAAACACATGCATTTTTACAACGAGTTGTATAGTGCTTACCGCCTTATACTTAACCTTTAAATTATGCATTAAAATTTAAATAAAAAATCTACTAAAAAAAATTGAAATACGCTATACAATAAAATACAATATACAGTCACAACACTTTGGTCTTCACAATGAGTTGATCCATGTTTATAAAGACTTTGTTAAGCAAGACCTTTAACCCCTCCTGCTCCAGGGGCGCTGTATCATAGCTGACCCTGCGCTCTGACCCCACATTTCATTGGCTCTGTACATGTACCTTGCACAATGACAATGAATTGAACATACTTACACTTATACTTAATGTGTCTGCTCTTTTAGGACATGTATGTTGGTTTTGTTGGAACAAACATGAATCTGATCATGAACATCTGTTTTTTTTAACTCCGTAAGCAGCTTTGACAGGTTTTAAAGGTTCTTGTTTTATGTTTTGTTTTTTTGTGTTAGCTAAGCTTGCTAGCTAGCTAACTATGCTATGCTAGCTAGCTAAGCTAGCTTTAGGCAAGTTATTGTTTTGTTAACTTTCTGTTTTGTCCTCATGTCTTCCTGTTATCCGCTTTCCTTTGTCCTTGTGTCTGTTTTAATTAGTTTGTTTAGTCATGTGTTCATTGGTTCAGGTGTGTCATGTTTTGTTAATGAGTTGCTTGTGTATTTATAGCCCTTGTGTTTGTCCTGTCTTATGGTGGATTATTGTTTACTGTTTGTTTGCCACTTTGTTGAGTTCTTGTTAATGCTATGTTCCTGTTTAGTTCATGTTTGTTATTCGTCTGGTGTTTTGTAAATAGTCACTTGTAAATAAACTGCACTTGGGTTCAGTGCATCTCGCCTCAGTGGAGTGATCTTTACAGTAATGCTAATTATTCATGTTGTGAATGGTTAGTACGGCCATCTGTTACTATAGGTAAGTCTGACTGTGATAAGGGGGGGGGGATAAATGCATCGGACCAGGATGATGACCAGGATGATGAGTCAAATGACTACTAAGCATTGCAGTGTAATTAATCTTTTTAGGGTTTTTTGCTTTTTTGTAATATTTGTAAGCATTAAATTTGGTGTTTTTATATTTTTTGCAAAGTTTTACCAGCACGTCTGTATACCGAGTGCTCTTATTAAGATTTATTGGATACTCATGTTTTTGATTTAAGTTTTTCAGATTTGGTTTTGTTTTCGATCTCGTGCTTATTTTTTATGTATCGACCTTTGCCTGCTTCCTGATTATGATTCTGCCTCTTGTTTAAATTGTGTTTGATTCAAAAAACACCATTTTGCAACATAGATCCTTCTCAGCTTTGTTCCTAGCCCAACCTTGAGCTGCGATGGATTACCACGCATGGGCATTACAAGTCTTCCAAGTGCAACTAAGCGTGTTACAGACAGCAAACCAGCAGCTCACTCGCTCCAGTCTAATCCTACTACTGGTGCTACTGTGATGCACTTCGCTCCAATAAAAAAAGATTGATTGCTCCCTTGAACTCTGTAAAGGATTTTTATGGTGATGCCAGATGTACTTTTTGACCTGACTACCTTCAATACAGACAGCAAGAAATATGTATTTATCATAACGTGTATAACTAGTAAACCGCTAGACTGGGATTTGGCAGTCTGGGATTTAGACCCTGCTATATAAATCTTTATTGAATATTTTATATTACAAATTCAGGAGGTTTTTAAGTAACCAGCTATATAAGCTATGCCAGGATACCAGATCAATTGCTGACTACGCCATTAATTCCACACACTGGCCGTTTAGAGAAGGTTTGAATACTTGAATGCGGGCTGAACTCATGTGTCACTATAAAGATGCCCTGGAAATGTAAGTTTTGTAAATTTACTTGTGACAAACGTTATAAGTTAAAACATAAACTGTTCCATTTCCTTGCCTACATTAATATAATACATTTAAGTCAAATAATGCACTTTAATGCACTGTCTAAAATTTAAAGGACAGTGAAATTCCACCTGTAAAGAGGCTGGCATACGAAATTGTGCTTTGTTTTGATTCTTGTTTGTAATGTTTTTTCTACTTCCGAAATTCTAACTTTTACTGACTTGTTGACATCAGCAGTTAAACTGACTATGTCCCATACCCAGGGACTGGCCAATCTGGAGCTGTGGCTTTAGGCAGGAGAATTTTCAAACTGATGCCGCCTACATTGCAGAGATGATCTATAAAAATGTAGTAAACTTTGTTTATAAATCGAAAAATAAAGTACATATAATGTACTTTGAAAAGGAACGTTACAGACCATTGTATAGGACATCATGCAAATGGTTACCCTAAAATGTAATGTTACATACCATTGGATAGGACATCATGCAAGAATCATTTTAATATCAAAGTTAGCAATGGCTTAGTTAAGGCACAGAATGATACAGTCTATGCTGATCTGTTTGTTTAATGTGGACTAACTTTGTTTTTTTGGTTAGGGTACTTTGAAGGACAATAAACATTTCATGATGTCTGCAGCCCCCACCTGTACCAGAAGACTTAATAATGCACTTCTTATTTCCCCCTATGCCACCACCAATGTATGCAGAATCGGTAAATGTCTTTAATAATTTGAATGAAAGAAAAACTAGAAGACTTTAAAATCACAGGAGCCCATATTTTATTCACAATAGAACAAATGTTTAAACTAGGAAATTTTACAATGTTATGCACAAAATGGGCTCATTTCACAGGCCTTAAATTAGTTTGAACAGGGCATGTTTATTATGTAGTAACATCTCTTTTCAAAACAGTCTGAAGACATCTGGGTATCGAGGTTCTGGAGTTTTGGTGTTGAAATTTGGTTCAATTCTTGACTGTTTTCCAGCTGCTAAAGGTTTGTGGTCAACTTTGACGTATTTTTTGCTCTCTAGCCCAGAGGGCACGGCATCCATGATTTCAACAAAAATGTCAAATTTGGACTCATCTGACCATAGAAAACTTTTCCATTTTGAATCAGACTTGGCCCACATGTGCTTCTGGACCATGTTCATATGGTTTCCTTTTTGCATGATGTCGCTTTAGCTGGCATCTGCACATAGCACCACAGATTTTGTTTAGTGACAGTGGTTTATAAACGTATTTCTGGGCCCATTTAGTAATGTCAATCCCAAATCATGTCACTGAGTGATGCACTGAGGTTTTAAAAATCTTTTAGCTTTTATTTAATTTACAAAATGAGAAAACGGAATTCAGGTTGTATGAAATGCACAGAGTGTATACCTTGCAAAGACAGTCAGCCTATGTGTGCTTATATTTTCTGGGAGTCTATGCCTATTATATTGGAGTCTGTGATGTCACAATCATTTTGTGTAATAATTTTGCAATAGAAATTTATAGATAAGCTTACAGTTTAATAAATAAAATTTCAGGTAATGTATGTAGCCATGGTTCCCTTGAGGGAAAACACTGTCAAGAGAAGATGCTGTACGAAATGCTATTGTGTTTGTCAACCTGAATCAGCTGTGCAACTTATCCAATTTAATTGGTGTCATGTCCCAGCAGAGGTGTTTCAGCATGCACTAGAAGTATAAAATACAGCGTCCTTAAGAAAAAGACCTCATAGACTTACTGGAAATATGCCAGGATGACACACCATCTTTTCCCATCCCCTTTCAGGAGACTATGGTATCAATCACAACCTAAGACATTTTCCTTTGAGGAAACTGCAACTAGAAAAGACACTAGAGTAATGAAATACCTGCTATGCCATACTGCCAAGCTGCAGACCTGCTGTTAAGCTAAGGAGGCACACTTATCAGGACATTAGTATCACAGAATCTGAGGTGCAAGGCAGGTCCAAACTCTAGAACCTTTTAAACATGTGCAAGGAAGGCCATCCCTAAAAATTATATGATTGTGTCACGTCACCAAAGAACAAAGGTAGCTGCTTATAAAATATATACAATATAGAATATATAGAATATATATAGAACATACTTTTTTTTAACAGTCGGGAAGTAAATCCCTACTTAAATTAAGTACATACTTAAAATGTATGCGTGCTATTGTATGTGCGTGACTGTGCATGCTTGTGTGGTCTGGTCTTATTAATAACACTATTATTTCCTATCACTCATCAAATGTAGTTTTTGATAAAAGAATTAAGGATGCTCAGTATTTTCAATCGGTAATAAATTCATGATACTTGTGTTTTTGTAGGGATTGAGTTATTTTTGGTCTATTTTTTTTTACAGGTATTTACTATTACATCAGATTTACACAAATTTATCTTTTTATGTAACTGATTCCATACATTTTTCTGATTAACAGCCCTTGAAATACCATTTGTCTCTTTGTATTTGCACAGGTATTATTATATTTTTATTAAAATTCAATATGATTGTACTTGGTATTGTACTATGGATTGAAATGTGTGAAAGTGTAATATAAAGAGTTTGAGTGATTTATATTATTACATTGTAATAAACATCATATTGCACAAATGTATAGCAGAAAGGTGGTGCATATCCATATTTGTGCATGTGCAGAGGAAAAAAAACAGATATTTGTTTAATCTACCTTCTACCTTTTTAGTTTTTACAAATAATATCTCTTTAAAATCATGAATCGTTACATCATATCTATATAGGCAATGCACAAAAATATAATCAATTAAATATTTGTTACAAACTTTAAACTGATTAGGTATTGAAAACATTTTTATAATGAATACCAGTGAACACACATGTTTATGAGTTTCTATTTCTAAGCATAAATTTCAAACTGGTATTTAATGTGCTACCTACCCCAGGTGCTGTTTGAAAAATTTGCTAAAAAAGGCTCAGCTATAAAATTAGTGTCCTTTAAGATGAAGACACTTAATCAAGTCTCATAGGCAATAAAAGTGCATTATTCTGACAGCTTTTTATGCTTTCATCTACAGCACAGATATATATTTATATTGTACCCCAAGTGAAAAAAACATAATGATGCAATCCTCTGAAACAAGAATTGTAAAGAGATGTTAGAATATCATTGTCTCGGGTGAATCGCTGATTTACTAAAGAATTTATTAACAGTGTTAAAGAAAAATGTATTCACAGAACACCTACCATCTGTATCTTCAATCCTTTCATTTTCTACAAACAAAAATATGAAAAAAGTTTTGATTGAATAGGTCAGGGCATTTAAAATCTTAGCCTAGGAGAGTCCTTACTGGCGGTTTACCCCTAAAAGAAATGACACAGGTTCAAATTCAATGATGTTTCCCAATTGCAAACTATATTTGAAATCTTTTATTTAACGGTTAAATAATAAGCACATTTCCACAACAGCAACATTGGCCTTTTTTTCTTTTTTTTCTGGGGTATGTCACGTCAGGCTGCCGATAACTGTCACGTCAACATTAAAACTAATGAGTGCGATGAGTGGGACCCACCACATTATGTCAGCCACCTGAGTGAACACCAGCGACTGGTAGTACAGCAAAGGTATAGAAAAGAGTACCATCCATTTTCTACCAGAAATTTGCAGTTGAGTATTTCACTTAAAGATGATGTCAATTACAATTATATGTCTGTGCCAAAGTTTTTTTTTATAGCGAGATGAAAGAATACCCACAAGACTTCAGAGCACAAGGCTGGAATTAAGGATCCAACTCATCATACACATCTGTAATTTTGTGCATAATTAAGAAAGATATTGATTATAGTGACCTGAACAAAAAGACTCACCCAGACAATTCTAATAGTTCAGGACATCATACAGCCTTGGTGGTAGTTCCTTGTTATCTTCATAAGATCAAGGGAAAGCCTAAGGCGTATGTAACACCCTGGGTTCTATATAAATATATGTGCATTCCTTTCAGGCTAATAAATGCTCCTTCAGATCTATGGAAGAGCAGATGTGGGAAGTAACGAATTACATTTACTTTGTTATATTTACTTGAGTCAATTTTTAAGGTAATGTTTACTTTTAGAGTATATTTATTGATGTGTACTTTTACTGTTACTCAAATGCATTTGAAGTAAAAAAAAAAATACTTTTACTTCGACATTTGGCACCGTTTCTCCGTTACTGTCAAATGGTAATAAATATCAGGTTCTTTAAATAATTCGTAAATATAAGTTGTTCGCAAATCTTTCGCAAAAAAGACTTTGGAGAGGCTGCTACAAATATCCCGCTTAAGTTTAGCACGCGGTTAGCTTGAAGATGAAGCAGAGGAATGTGTGTGAGTGTGTGTGTGTGTGTGTGTGTTTAGTCTATGTTTTTACTCTAATAAGTTAAAAAAAACAGTATCATAATCCTTGAAAGACAAACAAGCAAAGAATGTTGGTGAGTTGAGGAGAATTCTCTTGCAGAGCTAGGCCTTTGTATGACCTATTAAACAGTACTTTAGAATATGATGTTCACCTAAAAAATTAAAGACACTTAAAGAGAAAATGCACAGAAACTGGTGTTCCATCGAATAACGTTATTATTTTGACTGAACAACATCAGAGCACTCTTAAACAACTTGTCAAACAAATCTTAAACAAATTGTCTGTCCCTTGTATAAGCTTTCTCTGACTTTTCACATTTTATTTATTTTATTTATATTATTTAGCTAGAAGAACATTTGGCAACTAATTAAGTTAATTTACATCAGGTCTGTTACATGATTAGCTATAAAAGTGATGTCTTAGAGACTGGAACTGAAACAGTTTGCCATAGCTTCAATTAACAGAGTGGGGTACCTGCAGACATTGAATCATGCCTAGGGTTTGGGCCAGATGACCCCAGCCAGCTTTGCTTTGCCCTGTCCACACCCTGATTTTGACCTTAAACCAGCTTTTTGTTACGGAGGCAGGTAGAAAAAGAAGGCCATCTTCAAGCAGTGGATGGCCAACTGGATACTGGGCACTATTACCTTGGCCTATCAGGTACAAGTTGTGCCTTACCTGTTTAGGGTGTGAGCTTTCTCCAACAGAAGTGTTGCATCCTCTTTGGCATTGGTACATGGTGCCTTGCTGACACATCTATGTAAAGCAGTGGGCTGGGCAACACCTAACAAATTCGCTAGATTCTATCGTCTTAGTGTGAAGCCGTTGTCTTCTGTTCTCATCCCTAATAGGTGAAAACACAAAGAGGTTTGTCTTAGATTGGCTGTCTCTGCAAATCAGTCTCTGTATTGAGCATGAGCGACACCAAAGACTTTTTTTATTTACAAACAGCCTGCATGTCAGTCTGTGTGTTTTTCCACCCCATTGAAGATGCACCTTTTACAGCATTACTCTTTTTTTCAAGTATTCTTTTCCAGTGTTGCCCAGGTCTTACAGGAACAGTGTTTATGCTGAACTAAACACTTGGACTGTTATTTGAACTTTGCTTTTATTTTGGATTTATGCTGTTGCATGTTATGGCTATGACTTTGCAGATGTTTGTTTTTTACATTAAGTTGTTTAATGAGTTTAGTATTGCCTGTTTCTCAAGTAAACTAATTAGAAATATATTTTTGACTCTTGAATACTAACAGAAAATAATTTTAAAACATTTTCCACATTAAATGTGATATATAACATATTAAGATTTGTCAGAAAAGTTTACATGGGTCTGTATTATGCATGAATTTATACATTATTTACATCTATGCTTATGTTTATATCAGGGGTTTCTATTTAATTCACTTTTAACTAATTAAAGTAATTTTAATTAAATACACCTTAAGGGAATATCCAAAATCAAACTCAGTGCACCAAGCTTATAGTCATTTAATGCTGTGCAGCATTTGCCTGCTGTTTTTCCCCGGGGAATAACATCATTTTATGTCAGACAGCTGATATTTATCTTTTTTAGGCAGTTCACAGCTAAAATGTTCCTCAATGCATATTTGGTAGATATTTCAATAGCTTTAATTTTATTCTAATAATTTTCTGCATAGTAGGCTGCAAGTAAAAATATTTTTATATTCTTTCAAAAACAAATATAAATGTGAAGCCACATTATGGAAGAATTTCCAACAGAACAAGTAATTTGACTACAAACTAAACAGACACTTCCTCAGTCATCACATTTGCTTTAACTGTAATCTACACGGAATATGTATATTTAGGCAAGGTTAGTTCTAGCCATCTTCTCTTATGAACCAAGCAAGAGAAGGCCACAATTTTATTAGCTTGCCTTCTGTTTGCTTTGATTTCTTTGGGATAATGACAAACCATTTACCACTTAAGAATCTGGTTTCGAAACAAGCATATTAAATGTTGGAATTAAAAAATGTAGTTTTATGTAATCTAAAAATTTAATTTATTGATATTACGGCCATGAGTGGACGCTTTTACAAATGATATATTTGGCAGACAAGTGGTGGCAATGCCCATAATGGCAATAGATTTTGTAAGAGTTTACTGGCATAGTTTTATTAAAGAGACAAACAGTTTCCTTTTTTTAATGACAGGAACCACTTTGTAGAAACACCTTTTTCCATTGTCCACAGAAGACTTCTAATATTTCTAATACAGACTTCTGGTAGTTAGCTTTATGAGCTAACCAGAATACCATTGCTAAGTATTGCTAGCTAGTCAGCATATTAACAATTGTGCTATCTTAAGATATTTCCTTCTTGCTGATAGATATACATAATGATAATCTGCTAATGTCTAACCCCTCAACTGTATTAAATTTTCCATCATTGCTACTAAATGTTTTAATTCAAAATCTTGCCCGTCATTGAATTTGTGGAACAGTTTTTTGTGGTATTTGATACAAATCCTTGATTTATTTTCTTCCTTACTGCCCTACTATTATATAACTTACTTTGATTTCATGTTTGTGTCGTTCTAGCTCAGGGGTTGGCAACCCACAGCTCCAGAGCCGCATGTGACACTTTCATCCCTCAGCTCCGGCTCCCTGCGGCTTTGGGAAAAAAATGAGAATAATTAATGAGTATTTAATTCATATTTATTTTAGTTTGGTCGCTTTTTCAAGTTCATTCTAAAGTTGAGGACTAGAGTAATAGAGTAACTCTGTGATTGTTTCTATTTACTGTTCATCGCTAGTGGGGTTTGTGACTGTTAGATGCAGGTCGTTTTATTTCCCACGGGAGGTCACTACTGTTTTCATTGTCAGATTGTACATTCCACCCAGCGCTAATGCTAAGGAGGCGCCAAAGATGTACTCTATGTGGGCCTAATAGCGATCTGCAGAACGCATACCCCGATGGACTGTTTATTATTACCAGAGATTTTACATGCTAGATTTTGTTTACACGAACATCCTCAGCGCATACCAAGCAGAGACACACACACCCCCGCCCCCATTGCGGATACATAGACCACATCTCTGTTATGATGATTGGCAGATGTTTAGGGAGACTGCAACCAGTCTGTTAACCTGGAGGAGTACACAACATCAGTGATCAGCTATATCAGCAAGTGCATTGATGACATGACTGTTTTCAAAACCATCATAATAGAAACTATGAATGACCACAGAGATGTGTGCGCTGCTAAAGTCCAGGGACTCCACCTTCAGGGCAAAGGACAAGACGGCCCTAAAAACAGCAAGGGCCAAACTATTCAGAGCCATCAAAGAGGAAAGCATGCATATGCTAAGACAATCGGCGCATGTGGCAGAGCATCCAGACGATCACTACAAGATAACTCCACCTGCTTGTAACAAAGATGTCTTTTTTCCAGATGCGCTGAATGACCTTTACACCTTTACACAAGACATTTTGACTGGAAAACCACAGTCCAGATTGGAAGCACCATCACACAGAGTACTGGGGCCCTGCAGGGCTTTGTGCTCAGCCCACTGCTGTTCACACTGTTGACTCAATAACTGTGTAGCAATGCACAGCCCAAATCACATCATTAAATTCACTGATGACACGATCAAGTCAGCATAAAGAGAGGAGATGCAACAGCTAACAGCCTGGGGTAGAGCCAACAACCTGTGTCTAAACCTGTCTCAGTAAATTGTTATCTACAAAAGCATGTAATCTAAGTACAGAGGCATATAGAGCATATAAACTAATATTTTTACTGTAAATTTAATTGTACACAAGTCCAAGTTAATTTAAAAATGTCTGTAACATACAAAAATGATTGCACCCTTTTCTTTTCATACAGTAAAGGAAAAATATTCTATTCTCTTTTGATTTTGTATGTTTGCTTAATAACCATTATATAATCTAGCCACAGGGGTCACAAGCCAGTAACTTTAGTGCCAGTCCCAAGCCTGGATAAATAGAGAGGGTTGTGTCAGGAAGGGTATCTGACCTAAAACTTGCCAAATCCAAATATGTAAATCATCCGTTGAAATTTTATACCGGAACGGTCGAGACCCGGGTTAACAACGACCGCCACTGGCACCATTGACCTACAGGGGCCGGCGGAGATTGAGCTACTGTTGGTTAAAAGAGAAGAGGAGGAGGACACGTAAATAGACAGAAAGAGAAGAGAAGGAGGACACGTGAATAGACAGAAAGGCAAGAGGAAACACAAGAGTGTAGGACTGAGAATAAGGATGCTGAATGTTAGGACAATGACAGGAAAAGGTAGAGAGCTGGTTGATATGATGAAGAGAAGTAAAGTATATATATTATGTGTACAGGGGACCAGGTGGAAGGGTAAGCAAGGCTTGTAGTATTGGATTGGGATTCAAGTTGTTTTATTATGTTGTGGCTAGGAGGGGAAATGGGGTAGGGGTGATCCTGAAAGAAGAGTTTGTAAGGAATGTTCTGTAGGTGAAAATAGTGTCAGACAGGGTGATGAGTCTGAAGTTATACATTGCACCAGGTATATTACATCTTATGTAGATGAAGCGAGCTGTGGTGGGAAAGAGTGAAGCCAGACAGCATAGAATGGTGGTTTGTAGGTTGAAGATGTTGGTCTGGAAGAAGAAGAGATCACAGGTAGAGAGAAAAACCAAGTGGTGGAAGCTGAAAAAGGAAGAATACTGTGAAAAATTTAGGCAGGAGTTGAAACAGGCTCTTGGTGGGCAAAAAGGGTTTCTAGATGAATGGCAAACTACAGCAAAAGTGATCAGGAGGACAGGAAGAAAGGTGCTAGGTGTGTCATATGGAAAAGAAGATGAAGAGACTTGGTGGTGGAATGAGAAAGTTCAGGCTAGTATACAGAGGAAGAGGTTAGCAAAGAAGAAGTGGAACATGAAAAGGACTAAGGAAAGTAGATAGGAATACAAGGACAGTTGAGTTGTACACTAGGTTGGAGGGAGAGAAGGACTTGTACAGGTTAGCAAGGCAGAGGGATCGAGATGGGAAGGATGTGCAGCAGGTTAGATTTATTAAGGATCGAGATGGAAAGGTGCTCACAAGTGAGGAGAGTGTACAGAGAAGATGGATAGAGTACTTTGAAGTGTTGATGAATGAGGAAAATGAGAGGGAGAAAAGTGTAGGGGTAAATAATGTGGAGCAGGAAGTTTAAGAGATTAGTACATGCAAAGGTAGGATGGCTTTGAAAAGGATGAAAAGAGGAAATGATGGTCCTGATGAAATACCAGTGGAAATGCCTAGGAGAGGCAGCAGTGGAATTTCTCACTAGATTGTTTAACATGATTTTAGTGAGTAAGAAGATGCCTGAGGAATGAAGGAGGAGTGTACTGGTGCTTATTTTTAAGAACAAAGTTGATGTGCAGAGTTGCAACAGAGGCATAAAGTTAATGAGTCATACAATGAAGGTATGGGGAAGAGTAGTGAAAGCTAGGTTAAGGAGGGTAGTAGGTATTTGTGAGTAGCAGACAGGTTGGAATGGGTGGAAAAACGTGTCAGGAGTGATGTGTGACAGGAGAATAATCAGTTAAAATCAGGGGAAAGGTGTACAAGACAGTGGTAAGACCAGCTATGGTGTATAGTTTAGAGACAGGTGGCAGAGCTGGAAGTAGCATAGCTGAAGATGTTGAGGTTCTTTTTGGGAGTGACAAGGTTGGATTAGGGGGATGGCTCATGTTATATGTTTTGCGGAAAAAGTCAGGGGAGCCAGATTAAGGTGGTTTGGACATGTACAGAAGAGTGATAGTTAATATATTGGTAGAAATATGTTAGACATGAAGCTACCAGGCAGAAGAGGAACCTCAAAGAGGAGGTATATGGATGTGATAAACAAGGACATAAAGTTAGTGGGTGTGATTGAAGAGGATGCAGAGAATAGGGTTAGGTGGAGACAGATGATTTGCTGTGGCAACCCCTAAAAGGAAACAGCCGAAAGAAAAAAGAAGAAGAAGCCCACTAACCATTCTATAATTGATTAGTGATAAGTGATCAGTGATCAGTTATTAATAATAGGTTTATTCTAAAAGCAAGAGACAGAATAACAAAAAACATCTAAAAAAGCGTTGTTGACAATCACACTCCTCCTTGCAGACCCTCAGCAAGTCATTCTGGTTTAAAGACTGACATTGGACAACTTAATTCTTCAGCTCACACCACAGATTTTCTGTGACTGGATAGGCCACTCCAGGACCTTAATGTGCCACTCATAGTCATTGGGTCATAGTCAAGCTAGAAATACATCCATGACCAATTTTCAATGCCCTGGCTGAGGAAAAGAGGTTCTCAAATAAGATTTGACGGTACATGGCCCCGTCCATGTCCCTTTGATGTGGTAAACTTGTCCTGTCCACTCAGCAGAACAGCAAAACACTTCCAAAGCATAATGTTTTCACTTACATGTTTAACATTGGAAATGGTGTACTTGGTGTCATAAGCAGTCTTTTTTTTCTCAAAACACAACAGGTTGATTAGATGTCAAAGAGGTTAATTTGGCCTTATCTGACCACAACAGTTTTAACCAGTTCTCCTCTGAATCATTCTGAAGTTCATTAGTGTCCAATTAGTGTTTTTTTTTATTCAGGAAGGGAATATCAGCAATCCAAATACAGAATAGACAGTGAAATATAAACCAGCCCCAAGATTTGTTATTTATAAGTGAAGGCATCCATAGACATTGACCCACATGCCCTCTAGTAGCTCACAATATTGTCTAATTAACCAAATGCCATTTAAATAAATACTTAAACTAAAATGTCAAGGCAACATTTTAGCAGATGGCATTCACCAACTCAGGTAGGGTGTCATGCTTTAAGCATTCCTGAAATAAACTCCTATTGAGGCAAGACGTATTTTCAGAACCCAGTTTGCTAAAACCACAAACATAAACTTGACTTAAATTGACATGAACACTAGCATGAACACAAACTGACCAGACAGTGGTACACAGACAACAAAACCACAAAGACACAAAGGCTACAAGGAACACCTGCAAACACAACCAAACCAATGCAAACATGACACAAGGACAGGGGAATCACATGACAGGAACACAAGAGGATCAACGACACATGACATAGACAAACCAGGAAGTAAACAACAGCAAGAACAAAGAAAACAAAAGCATGAACTTACCACAAACCGTAAACATGAACTAAAAAAAGAACAATAAACATAAACCCTCAATGGGCGGCTCCCAATGCCCATACTTCAAACCAAACATGACCGCCCAATAGGCGGCTCCAAATGCCCATACTTCAACATGACAGGCATAACAAAATCAAAATCTAATGTGGCAGGCTTGGTGTAAGCCCCCTCTGGTGTGGCAGGCTCAGTGTGCACCCCCTCTGACGTGGCAGGATCGCAGACTGAGCATTATGTTGTCCAGACACACAGAATGGCTACCCTCATTACCGGGAGAGCCACAGATAGTCTTTTTATTAGCCAGAGCTAAGGCCCTTGGCTTTTACGCCGCACTAGTTGACCCCATCTGTGGGTTTGCCACACTGGACACCAGCCTCCAGTGCCTTTCCCTGGCAACTGGAGGCTCTAAAGCGGCGGCCATCTTGGACCTTGTCTGAGAGCAGTGGCCACTTGGAGCTTGGCTGTTAAGTGGTGGCCATTTTGGAACTTGGCTCAGGAGCAATGGCCATCTTGGAGCAATTGGCCATCTTGGAGCTGGTTTGTAGTGGCAGCCCACTTGGCTTTTGGCTAAGGAGCGGTGGCCATCTTGGAGCTTGGCTGTAGAGTGGCAGCCATCTTGGAGCTTGGCTCTGGAAAGGCAGCCATCTCGGTGCTTGGCTGTGGAGCGGCGGCCATATTAAGGCTTGGCTTGAATCTTGGCTGAGCGGCGGATTGTGAGGGGTTGCGGGGTTCCTTAACTGTTTATTCCACAGTTAAAGAGGAACCGCTTAGCTGCAATGCATAATCCAAAATATTTCGTCTGGGACTAGTACATTTTTCCTCCTGGAATTAGAAGCTGAAGGGAATATCTAAGTTCTGCCCGAAAATGTCTTTCAGGGCAACATCATTAGTCACATAGTCCACAAATATCTATCGCCTGGTTGTCTTGACAAAGGCGGAGCAGCCAGCTCACTGCTGGTTTAATTCTGTGGTTTTGTTCTGTAACAACCCTGAGATCAGAAGTATTTTTAGAACCCAATAGTGCAGTTCATTCAGAAAGTGACCAATGAACAAAAATTCAATCAAACACCTGTATAGTAATATGCAGGGGGTGTAAAAAGGAAAAATCTTTGCATTTTAATAAATTTTAACGTGTTTTTTTAACAGTAAAAGCGAAATTTAAATAAAGCTAATCCAGATTTGCAAACCCTTACAAATGACTTAATTGTTAACTTAAATTTTTCGTCAGCAACCGAAGCTGCGTCAAAATGTATTGGGACCTGTCAGAAATTTTAGTCTTGAAAAATCTTAAAGTCTTAGTTGCCATTAGACAAAACCAGCATAAGATATATTTTTTTTAAAAAGATATCACCCAACAGCAGAGTCAGTTAGTCGAGCACTTGGGTGAAAGAACCCTTCTAATATCTATTATTATATTATAGATATTATACCAATTATACCCTTATAATATCCATATTCATTTGGGGACCTCTTCCATGACTCTGCCCTCTTTTATTCAATTCCCATTAAATTCTATGTTTGTTCTTATCCCCTAATTACCATCATTCTCCTGCTTGGGGTATTTCCCATCAAGGTAATAGGGGTAGCCCTTTAGGTTTTTCATATTACCCATGTGATTTCCCATTAAAACTGATCTTGCCCTTTTTTCTGATCTTCGCAGCTGGACTGAACCTTTGGTCTTAATTTTTTCCCTACTGTCACAATCTTTACCTGTTTTCCTAATTTTTTTTGCAAGTTGCACCAGTTTCAATCAGCCTTCTACATCTGTGCCAATTTGCCTTATATCACCTATCCTCCCTGTCCCACCTGCATCATCTCATTATCTCATCAGTAAATGCTGTTGGTCTTCGTCTAATATCTTCTGTCATCTTTGACTTGCAGGAAGACACAGCACAGCTTGATTAAGCTTATGAAGCTCTTATTAAAAAATATTTGTTTCCTATACCACAGTGTCTCAAGATTTCTATATATCCTGTTTCGCAGTGTTCCTAGTTAGGTTTATGTGACTTTTATCTTCTTATTTTTCCAGGTGCATATTTAAATTAAATTGCTCTTGTAGGCCTGGTGTCTTCTCGCTTTCTCCTTGACTGCTTTTTTTGGTCTTATTATAACTTTGGCAGCCTTCTGCCTTCTTATCAGTGCAGCTTACACCCACACACTCTATGTCTCTATGTGTCCTTATCCTCTCAATCCTGTTCTTACAGTGCTTTCCCACATTTTGGTGCTACTATTGTTTTAATATTGCATATTATCTATTTATCATTTATAATAGTTTTTTTTCTACCACCCCTCTACTCGTTAGCCGGCTTGTTATTTGCGTTTCTACTTGCATTTTTATTTGTGCAAACTACTGTTTTCTCCTGTCCTGGGTGCATTAAACAACAGCGGTAATTCGGAATCATTCATCATTCACGTGAGTATTGTTGTCTGCACCACTTGCCATATGTACAGTTTATCTCTCTCTGTTGGCGGAGAGGGCTTCATGTGTAAAAAATGCAGGCAAATAGTTAGGCTGACAGAGAAGGTTTTAGAACTAGAGACACACATCCAAACTTTAACTAAGGATAGTAAGAATATAAGAGCTGTAGATTCTGTTTTGGACGCAACTAGTTTAGGGAATTCTGAACATGGTTCGGTTCCAGTTCCAGAATAAAAATAGAGACTCTAGCTTCCATAGACCAATATTTACTGGAAGCCAGAGCACCTGACATTTTGGCAAATTAAAAATTGTTGGCTAATGCTAAATGTAAATTTAGTAAGATTGTTATTCACACTGGAGATAATGATGTTCAACGTTGCCAGTCGGAAATCACTAAATATAATTTTAAAAGGTGTGTGATTTTACAAGTATGATGTCAGACACTGTAATATGCTCTGGTTCCTTCCCTGCTTACTGTGGTGACAAGATACATAGCAGATTGTCATCACTCAATAGCTGGATGTCTAAATGGTTCCCGCAAAATAACGTAGTTTTTATAGACAATTGGACAAGTTTTTGGGGCAGATTTGACTTGATAAATAGAGATGGTATTTATCCTTCCTGGGGTGATGCCACTCTTTTCTCTAGAAATTTGGCACTATGCCATTTGACTAACTGGAGCATAGGTCAGGAATCAGACAGACTGGCCAAACCGACCAACTGCTAGCCATTTCACCTCACAGGTCTCACAGAATTTAGTCTCAGCACATAAAGACTCTTTCACCAAGATATCACACTTTAGAGACTGTGTCTTCTCCCCAAACTAAAAAAATACAATAAACGTCCAAATCAGCTTAATAGAAACAATTTAATTGATGTTTAACAAATAAAAAATGTGTTCCCTGTTAGAACCATCACTTCTACCACAAAATACAGTTTTGTAATTACCCTTCCTGATTTATCCCAATTCCCTAAGCATACTTATCTGACTGTTTATCAGCAGTAAATGAAGAGGTACAGTGCCTTGTAAAAGTATTTATACCCCTCAAATTTTTTACAACCACGAAAATGTATTTCATTGAGATTTTATGAAATAGACCAACCCAAAGTAGCACATAATTGTGAAGTGAAACAAATATGATACATGGTTTTTAAAATTGAATAAAAATATGAAAAGTGTGGTGTGCATTTGTATTTAGCCCCCTGCGACAATATATTGTAGCACCACCTTTCGCTGCATTTATAGCTGCAAGTCTTTTAGGGTATGTCTCCACCAGCTTTGCAGCCATTCATACTGATATCTTTGCCCATTCTTTTTTGCAAAAAAGCTCAAACTCATTTAGCAACATTCAAGTCTTGCCACAGATGCTTAATAGGATTTAGGTCTGGACTTTGACTGGGCAACATAAATATTCTTTGATCCAAACCATCCCATTGTAGCTCTGGCTGTATGTCAAGGGTCAATGCCTTGATAGAAGGTGAATCTCTTTGCAGCCTCCAACAAACTTTTTTTTATCGCCACAGCATGTTTCACACTGGGCATGATGTGTTTAGGGTGATGAGCAGTGTTATTTTTTCGCCACACATAGTGTTTTGCATTTAGGCCAAAAAGTTTGGTCTCAACTGGCCAGAGCACATTATTCCACATGTATGCTGTGTCCCCTACATGGCTTGTGGCAAACTGCAAACAGGACCTCATATGTTTTTCTTTCAACAATGGCTTTCTTCTTGCCATTCCATACAGGCCAGATTTGTGAAGTACACGACTTTTAGTTGTCCTGTGGACAAATGCTTCCATCTGAGCTGTGGATTTCTGCAGCTCCTCCAGAGTGACCATGGGTCTCTGCCTCTCTGACCTTGCTTGGTCTGTCAGTTTAGGTGGACGGACATGTCTTACTAGGTTTCCAATTGTGGCATACTTTTTCCATGTTCAAACCTTGGGTTATTTTTCATAACCTAACCCTGTTTTAAACTTCTCCACAACTTATCCCTGACCTATCTGGTAAGTATCTTGATCTTTATGATACTGTTTGTTCACTAGTGTTCTTTAACAAACCACTAAGGCCTTTAAAGAAACAGGTGTATTTATACTGAGACTAAATTAAACACAGATGCACTCTAATTAGGTGTCTTCTAAAGGCAATTGATTGCGCTGGATTTTATTTAGAGGTATCAGAGAACAGGGGGCTGAATACAAATGCACGCCACACTTTTCAGGTATTCATTTGCTTAAAATACACTTAAGTTTGTGGTTGTAAGGTGACAAAATGTGAAAAAGTTTAAGGGGTATAAAGAATTTTCAAGGCATTGTATTGATCGCAAGTACAGTATGGAGTAGCCAAACACTTGGTTCTAGGACCCTTACTTTTTCCACTTTATATGCTAAAGATATTAGGAGATATTATTAGGACACATCATGTTAGCTCTCACTGCTATGCCGATGACACTCGGCTATATATTTTTTCGTAGCCCGGCGAATTTTCTAACAGAATGCAAAGTCAATATAAAAAAACTGGATGAGAAATAATTTATTACATTATTATTATTAAAATCCTGAAAAAAACAGGTGTTAATTATTAGACATAAAGCCTCTGCATGTAATAATCTAGTTCACTGTGTAACACTTAATGGCTGTTCTGTCAACCCTTTATTGTTAGTTAGTAACTTAGGTGTGCTTTTTGACAGGAATCGTTCCTTTAAGATCCACATTTCTAGCATATGTAAAAATGCATTTTATCGTCCTAAAGTATATATATATAAATTACGACCTATGCTCTCAAGGTCAAATGCAGAAATTTAGTTTATCGATTATGACCTGAGTGAGGACATGAAGTAAAGTGGGTGTGAGTGAAACAGGCAGATGCAGATTGGCAGAAAGAGAACAAGAAAGAAGAAACAGAAGAAAAGAAGGAAAAAGAAGAAGAAGAAACACCATAAAGCAAACAGAAAAACCATATTAAACGAAAAATAAAAGAAAAAGGCAACAGAAAGTTGAACAAAGTGTGTAAGAAGAAAACCCTAAGTTTATATGTAAACGTTAAAATGGCAATTTAAATTGTTGTTGTGTAGTTAGTAGTTTAGTATTTAAACAAAATTAAAATTTATTTTTTGAATTTATTTTAATTAACTATAATTACCTTAAATATTTTAATTAAATATGTCTGCATAATTTATTCTCTGCTTTTTTTTTCTTCTTACTGTCAGTCAGTGTACACTAAAATGTAAATTGTACATTAGTCTTAGTAGAAAGGTATATTCGAAAAAAACAGAAAAAACTGTTACTGTAACGCTTTAGGAGTTAGAGGTTTGTTCTGCACTTCTAATAAACAAACTCCAGCTGGTCCAAAACACAGCTTGCTTTTGTCAACATGGCACTGGCTCCCTATTAAATATCAAAAATATTTAACATTTTATTAATTACTTATAAGGCCCTGAATAGTTTATCATCTCAATACGTGAGTGAGCTCTTAGCCTGTTTAAGTCTTCCATGTCCACTGCACTCTCAAAACTGTGGCAATCTGATAGTAAATAGAATCACAAAATTAACTGCAGGCAGCGAATCCTTTTCTTATCTAGCATTCAAACTTTGGAATAATTTACGCTTCACTGTTCGAGAGACAGACAAACAAAGTTTAAAACTACAACTATAATTTACCTGGCCTACACATATACACACATTTTCATTATTCAAATTCATTAAAGAATTATTAAACTGCAATAATCTGACTGGGAACACAACTAATAATACACAATATAGTTGTATATCATAAAGTGAATAGCATGTTTGAATGGTGTCTGTTTATTTGCTATTTTTCAGTAATTATCTTTTCTTTTAGACAACCATCCAGACAAGACAACAAAAAACTTTGCTGTAGCATGAGTAAGCTACTGGTTTGTCTAATCAGATGAGAACTGACCTCCCGATGGAGTTTTGGTGAGTGTTTAATATCGTCTTTTTGATGTAATTCTGTTAAGCTGCTTTGAAACAATCTCGAATTGGTAAAAGTGCTCTATAAAAAAAGGTGACTTGACTTGACAATGATGTTTGCAGAAGACATTGTGAGCAGTAAGCAGGTGAAGGAAAACCTAGAGTGACCTGGAGTAAACTTCTAGTGTGTCTGAAGAGTATCTGGAATTATCAAAGGGAAGGTGTACAAGACAGTAGTGAAAGCAGCTATGATGTATGGTTTAGTAACAGTGGCACTGAAGAAGAGACAAGAGGCAGAGTTGGAAATGTTGAGCTTGTCTTTGGGAGTGAAACGTTAAAAACGAGCACATCAGAAGGAGAGCTCATTTTCGACATTTTAAGAACATTTTTTTTTCTTCAGAAATTCACATTGAGATACATGCACAGAGGAGGGATAGTGGAAATACAGATAGAGGGAATTGGAGCTGCCAGGTAGGATGCAGAGAGGAAGACCAAAGCAGAGGTATATGGATGTTATCAGAGTGGAAAGAAGAGATAGAGTGGAAAAAAGTAATATAAAATTCTTAAAATGACAACAGAAAGGTTAAATTGTTGTGTAGCTTAATAGTTAGGTAATAGAAAATAAAATGTAAAATGTAAACCCTTCTATATACAATATATTTTGTCAAATATTTGAGTTACGCAATGTCTGCCTAATTTATTCTATGCTTTAAAACATGTTTTTTTTGTGCTTACTGTCAGTGACACTAGCCAAAAATTATGTACAAATCAACATTTCTACTTCAAACTGATGCACTTCTATTTATACAAACACAGTCACATAGTTCTTGTCTTAGTCAGAAAGGTAAGTATTCTGCACACAAGAACTAAAGGTCAGGGTAGAAAGAAAATTCCCACACCTAGTAAGCAACAAAGAGTTATGTTGGCTCGTGCACTGAGGTTCTCGAGCTACTGCCTGAAATAAATTATAATACTTGGATATTGTTTACTGCTACTTGTTGAACCATGAGCCTACATGTTCAGGTGAAGCAATATGTGAAGTCAAAAAAATATAAATTTAAAATTCAATTTCTGCTTAAAGAGTATGCCAGAGACATTGGTAACATTCTTTAAATAATCAGAACAAACCTAGGACTAAAAAGTATTATGCAATACCATAAAATGAATTTTATTTTTAACTGTTCTCTGATGAGGACTGGAAAAACTGCTTTTATAAAGCTAAACTTTGGCTACTATTATGCAAAAAAATTGCTACATTAAGGCTAGTCTCAGGTTATGTATGCAAACATGGTTCTCAGAGTGAATGAGATTCTGAATAGTAATAGATAGTCGTCTATGTAGTTCATTTCGTGAATATGCAAGGTAAGAGTGTGTAAAAGAAAGATTCAGTATTTGCATGCTTTGCCACCAAAAGCAAATATCAAAACCTTAATGTGATGAGTAAGGATGGATATGTGGAAGTATGCTGACTTAATTTGTGACACGACCTTCCTGACAGTCAGCATGTTGAACTTTAGCTGCCTAATGGCCTGCTTTAACTGGTGTAAGATCGGATGCAACCCCCATTCTTCTTTGGAACTATAAAGTGATGGCTATAAGGCCAAAATACACTTGGTGATGAGCCTTGGTGATGAAACTTTTCTATTGCCCCCTCACAGAGAGTGTGTTCACTTTCATTAATTCTTAAATGATTCCGTTGTTCTGGTAGTAGCACTGCTTACTTAATTTCTTTTTTATGGTAAAATTACAAACCCAGTATGTAGTGGAAAGTTGGAAAGCGCAGAATCAGGGAAAAATGAAAAATACCTGCTGGCACAATGGCTGCTTACCCGTTGCACTGTGGTTTGTGGCCGCAAGAGGCAATCCTAGGGAAAACCTCAATCTATCAGGAGCATTGAGAAGACTAACTGCAGCAATATAAAGTGACTAAAATCGAATAAAATCTCACTAGATTTATCACTACACTATTAATTTCACAATATGTGGGCACTGAAAAACTAACTACTGGCAAGCTTGATTACAATAATATCTGTAAATATACAGTTGTGTAAGCACATATATTTACATTTACAGTATTTGGCAGATGCCTTTATTTAGAGCAATTAGAGTACAAAGAATGATTTAAGTCTGTTAAAAAAGTTCATTTCACCACCTTGGTCCAAAAAAAGTTGTGCATAAAGCTATCAGGCTAAAGAACTTTACAAATGCAGGTCCTATTAAATTCATGATTACATTTACAACATATTAAATCCAAGGTTGTGTAGATTGTGATATCTGGTTATCAAATAAAAGCTGTTTGCGTAAATAAATGATCATTAATTCAATCAGACTAATTCAATCTAGTTAAATCAATTAATTCAATTTAAATAATGCACCTTGTTAATTATGTGTTATGATCTATCGTTATACCTTCAGTCATCAGTCACTATTGTTCAGACTGGTTAGCTGTATTGTATATTTCAGGGTGAGTGGCATCTCAGAAAATGTTTGACTTATAGATCTAATATAACTTTATAGCTCAGTTCAAAACCACCAAGCTGTCGAGCAGGACCTTTATTTGCTTTTTATTTGTCAACTGTTTTTTTTAATGTAGTCCCACTAAATAAGGGTGTCAGCCAAATGCTGAAAATAAACATAAGTTGAGTGCCTTGATCAAGTGTTGAGAATATAATATTTTTGTTAAACAATATGTTCTGCATGGTATATAATTAACAAGGTGTTCAGTGTTAGTTATGTCTCACATTACCAGACTTCTGGCAAATTGTCTTGACCTTTAGCAGCAGGTGGATAAAAATTTGACATAGACTTTTAGAAATCCTGTAGAATCTGATGACTTTGAATCACTTAAACTGTTTTAAATCTAGTTTGGCATATGCATCAGACATTCATGTGTGCCTGAGTAAGAATTATGAGTAAACAGGAAACAGGACCAGTGTATTCTTTTTTTCCAGAATTGAGCAATGCATGCTCATAAGTAAAAAGCTGGACATTTGCACAGCACGGTGGCAAAGCACAAATAGAAAATTAATTTTGGCCTCTACTTATAATTAAATATAATTAAATATAATAAATTATTATTATTATAATTATTATAAATATATTTTATTGAAATATTCACAAAAATAAGTGAACTGAAGTTTTGCTTTTTCAGTATCACATCATTTTTATAGCATTCAATATTTATTCAATGTTGACTGACATCTAGTGGGAGAAATAAGAACACTTTGAATCTATAAATGGTACACAGTATTTAATAGAATATGTATAGTAAGTTTATCAGTTTTAGGTAATCTATGCTGTAAAATTATGGGCAGTGGTGGCTCAATGGTTAAGGCGCTGAGTTGTTGATCTAAAGACCAGGAAGACCTGTGTTCAAGCCCCACCAGCGCCAGTCAGCCACTGCTGGGTCCTTGAGCAAGACCCTTAACCATTCCTGCTCCAGGGGTGCTGTGTTGAAGCTGGCACTGTGCTCTGACCCCAACTTACTAAGATGGGATATGCAAAAAAAGAATTTCACTGTGCTGTAAAGTATAAGTGACAAATAAATACATTTATTATTATTAAAATGCTGTGTAATAGAAAAAATTACATTTAAGATCATTAAAGCAACTATCAAACTGCTTTAAAAGATCTATATAATTATTAAATAACCCGTTTTGAATATAAAATCCCTGGTTTATTTAATGAATACATTTTGGCAGCTCTCAATAATATGATAATTGTAAAAAACTTACTGGTGCACCTGACAGTCACAACCTTATGTGTTTTTAAATATCCTATTCTTATTTTTATGGGTTTATGGGTAGTTGGAATCACACCCAGTCCCTAACCTGAAGGACCGGGTGCTGTCCCTTGTTTTATACCAGCATGGTTATAACTTTCAGGTATTGTGTCCACGCTCAAACTCAACCACTACGTCTTAATATCAATAAAATAACTTTCAAACTTACCTGATTTTAGCACATAGCTTCAGCCACAAATGTATTAGTTAGTTTAGGCCCAGATGTGTGGTGAGGTGGCCTGGGGTGCAGTTGGTGTTTAATTTGTCCTGAAGGTCCTCATTGGGGTTGTGGTCACATCTCTGTGCTGAATGCTCAAATGTTTTTTTTACATCAAGCGTGGCAAATGTCTTGAAGTAGCTTGCTATTTGCACATAGACAATGCTAAAACAGTGTTGGTCTCTTAATTCCAGTGAAGGGATAATGTAATAATACAAACTTTGGCCATATAGCATATATTTAAGATGATGCGGTTTTAGAGCATCAAGACATTGCAAGTTAAAGGATTAAATCTGAGGCTCAGGTTTGGTAGTGTTCTAGCAGGTCTGCTTACAGTAGGCCAGATTAGAATCAAACTAATGTACATAACATAAGCAAGATGGAGTTTAGGTGTCACTAAAGCAGATATGCCAACTAAATTATTTCTTACACTTTAAATTAAGTCTATAACATTTATCTAAAAAGCTTGTTATAAAATAATTTTGAGGTTAAGATTAACTGGCAGAAGAAAAGCTCTTCTGTCACTTTAGTTTGAAATCACTTCTACAATCTATTACTAATTATGCAAGTGTTTTCAGCTTTCTCCAAGCAAAGTATTTGGTTTATTTGCACAAACCAGTATACTTTCAGTAGTGCAGGATCATAGAAAGGTATAGGCTCCATTGCTTTATGTCAGAGATTATTGTATTTTATGGTAAATAAAGTGGTAGCGCAGTGTCTAGATTGTTGCCACTGCTGGACCACTGAGCAATGTTATTTACCCCCACTTGTAAAGATAAAAAGTGGCTTTGGATAAGGGTGTCTGCTAAATACTGTAAATGTAAATACAAAAACCACAATTTAGTGCTGCATACTGGGGGTTGTCCTGGTTTTTTTGTTTTCTTTGTGATAACTGCATTGTAAACAGAATCACTTGTTTCAGTTCTGATATACAGAGTGTAATGTTTTTAAGAAATACAGCAATGCCTAAAATAAAACTATTACATCGCTCATGTTGTTTGTTTTTCCACCAGGAGACAAAGAGGTTCCATTTTACAGGCATAGATTTTCCTTGGGGTGGGAGCTCTGAACTTAACAAAGACCTCAGTCGAGAGACCTTTTACTAAGAGACAGTTTCCATAACGTTAAAATGGGTGAACTAGTGCTCGCCCCACTTGCGAAAGGAGGTCCCTCCTGATGTGTACTTTGAGTAAATGTCTATCTAGAAGGGACACCATGTCTGAAAACCATGTTTGGCTTCTTCATTTCGTGACGTGGATTGCTACTCGGGGAAAAAATCATTGGTTTTGTGCCACGATTGTAGCTGTCTTAAATGCAGCAGGCCAAAAGGTATCACTTTGAACGCTGCTACCATGAGGACTAAAAGCTCCCACAAATTCCTGACAGTTAATAACTTTCCCTATGTAAATTCTCTTACAGTCGCTTGGCCTATATTGCAACCAAGTACCAGACAAACTCCAGATAGATAACAGTATTAGCTAGAGAGAGCACACTTTTCTTGGTGTTAATGCTTAACTTCAGCCTCTGGATATGTGCGAGAATAACATCTCGATGCCTGCACTAATATTAGCCACTCGTCTATGTAGATCACTATGCAGATATTTGCATAGGAACCAGCACAGTATGGGTACTTTGTGTCTGGCCATTTTCTTCAAATCCAGCCAGGTGAAAGCATGCACATGCTCCACTCCCAGTCAGCCTACACACTTCCAGTGTGCATCCATGCCTGAAATAAAACGGGGGCACAGATAAACACACTGCTTGAATTCTTGCCTATTTTTAGCTGTTTTTTTGCTTCACTTTTGGATATATGGTTTTCTTAATGTCACACACACGCTGAATAAAAGGTGTGCTGCTGTTTGTGTTAATATAGCATTAATTTGTGGTCGATGACATCACCCGCCCATGATGTAACGCTTACTGATTGGTTAGATTAAACGTGCTTCTAGAGCAAATGTTGTAAAAGGGTGTTCCCAATGCATTACAATGCAACTCAAGTTCCTGTCAGGGAAACTTCTTTATACAAAATTTTTGTTTTTCCCTCATACCCTGCCCCTTTCTATTTCACATACTCTCTTTCACTGACTCTTCACAAATAATATTAGTGCAATTTTTTTCTCTCTGTACATGGCTAACATACCACATGGGAATAAGTTCAGCAGTACTGTAGCTTATAGGGTAATGCTCCAAAGAAATGTTTTAGAGACTGATGCCATGTGATTGTAAAATGAGTTCCCTTTCAAAGATAAGGAGATAGCTTATGAAGCTAGTGCCTTGAAGTAATTAGCAGAAATGAGTGGGACAAAACTCGGGTAAAAGTGCCCTCTGATGGTCAGACACTGAAGATGCAGTATTTCCAGAGAGTTTTAGACAGTAAGTGATTGTGTTGATCTGCCGTAGTATCCGGAACGATCCTTTGACTTCTTGGCTTAGGTAGATGAGGCTTGAGGTCGCTGGTCGACAGCCATACTTTCTGGCTACTGGCTGCACTGTAATGCATACCCTTTCCGCAACAGCATTGCTAGTCTTGCTGGCATTGTTGATGTTCCTTTAAGGGGACCTTAGCGTACCCAGGTTACAGGGGTTTGGGGGAGGCATACTGGACCTGATTAGAGGTTCCAGGTAAAGCTTGTGAGAATTTTTACATGCCAGAGAGAGCATTGCGCAGACAATTGTCCAGACTTCCTTCTTACACATTAGTTCCTGTGTTGACTCCCTGCCGGGAGAACAACTTCGGTGTCACATCATTCCATACACTTTGTGCGGATAAGGTGTGGAACCTTAGAATGAACCTGTTGAATCTTTTCCCTAACAGCAACTGAGCAGCTGGCATGAGAGGTCTTGCCCCCCTGCTGGGCATTGAAACACCTCATGGAATTGTTGCATAAAAATTGTCAACCAAAGACTGTACCTGGGGATCTTAATCACATACTGTCAATGCCCAATCCAGTGCTTTCTCATTAATTAATGTAATCAGAAATGCACACTTTTTATTGTGGGTAATAAAATTGCAAAGCGGTTGATAATTGAATGTGGATTGGGAAACCATTGTTTTTATTGAGTCAAGGAAATTAAACAGGGCTAGTACCCCTGCAATGTCTGCTGGATCCTGGACAGGCAAAGTATTCCACAGGAGACAGATCCATAATTTATAACAGATTTATTAAAGCCAAGCAGATATTCCAAATCGTACAACAAAACATAAATGTGAGACAGACAAAAGTTGATACACGAAATGAGTAAATACAAGCAATTAAGTAGTTGTTTCAGCTGATTAAAAACAACCTTTTCAATTCTTTTGCCAATAAACAAAGATTTAATATTAGTCTATAGTTCAATATGGTGTTATCCAGATTATTATTTTTCAAAAGGGGTTTAACAACTGCGTTTTTTAAAGAAGTAAGGTGTTTACCACTTTCAAGACATTTACCTCTAGACAGTTAAACACACTTTTTAAAAAAAATGTCAATGCTATCAATTTAGACATTTACATATATAACATTTGGCAGCCTTTATTCAGAGTGACTTACATTTATCTCATTTATACAACAGAAAAGTCATGACCCCATCAGAAGATTGAAACTAAAACTTCTGATAATGAACATCACTTTTCTTGTAATTCAGGTTATACACCAATGTTTACTTTTAAAATATTTATCTCAGCTATCTTTTAGTTATACTTGGTGGTGGTTTATAAACAGCCTGCTGAACATGCTTATTCCAGGACCTTGACACCTTGGTGTGGTGCTCCTCCGCTAGCTCCATCTAAGAGCCCATATTTTGCTTAATTTATTAAAAAAACAATTATTTTATTTATCTATTTATTTTTAGTTTTATATCACATACTTATTATGTCCCACAAGAGATTAGTTTCCAAAGCATCTCGGCACAGCTCGAGTTCCTGAAGTGAAATTACTTATATTATCTTGCTCAGTGTTTTGATGTAAGAAAAGCAAATATAAGAATATTTGTCAAAATTGTAATTCACATGCTGCAGTTATATTGATATTACACTAGAAGAACATAAAACATGACATTCAATTTTTAGAGTGGTCATCTAAGCCGTATATAAATAAAATAAAGTCACTGCTCAATTAAAGACATAGATTTCCCTACTTCATTGAATTTCTATTAAATTTTAAGGAGAAAAGTCCTCAGCAAAAGCAAATGTACTGTCCTCATCACCCTGATGAAAATACTGTATAACATTGGATCTTGTGTAAATAAGGTAGGCGGTAGGATTTTACATAGATTTATAGTGCTTAAAGCTGTGACTTTGATAGTTTTACTTAAATTTATTATAAGTTGGAGTAGCAAAGATTTTGGACAAGCCAATCACTTTCAAGGAGCTTACAGATGCAATGCACCTGCTATCCGCCAGATGATGGACTTGATGGACTTCCTGCTGGGTTCTATTTGAAATTTTGTAATACATTAAGACAGGGTTTTGCAAAGCATTAAAAGCAAGTAACTTTCCACAAGCTGCCGCTGAGTGGTCTTATTCCTGCTTTACAAGAAAGTGGATACTGGAATTTGAAAAGTTGAAGACATGTATTCTTGTTGTGTTCAGCTGCAAAATACTTTCAAAGTGTTTAGCAAATAGGATCAAATATTGTCGAAATGCATTTAAATTAACAGATAAATTATTGATAAAAAGGAATGCAAATAAATAGAGTTATGTCAATATGTGCATAGAGGAGTATGTGCAAGTATTTACAGCATGTAAAGTGCAAAAGTGTGCTTTGTGTACAATGTACAGAAAGTATATATTTTATAGACAAACTGGTGTAATAAACATTATAATGTACATTATAAATAAGCTACAGTGGTGCCTTGACTTACGAGTTTAATTTGTAAAACTGTTGAAATGAACTAAAATGCTATTAATCCGTTCCGGGTCCCCAGAAAACACCACTATTTTTTGTTACATGTTTTTAAAAAGGAAAAATAAAATATACAATAGAATGTACTGCAAAAAATGTACTGGTTTTATTAAGTATAATGAACAGCATTTACCTTGGAGACTTTTAATGTAACCGAGCATTCTTCACAGGTTTGCCTAAACTAATAAAATATAATAAAATATAGGGCGAAAGCAGTCCAAAATGTACTGAACTGTTTTTTTTTCCATATAAATATGTGTTTGTAACTTTTTTTTCCGTCTTACTCTCTTGCGCATGAACGCTTACCAAACGCTCACTCGGGCAAGCCCTGAGGGGAAAAAATGCATTCACCCACACACAAAATGGTGGGCACAAAATTACTACGTTCAAACCCATATGTCTGACTAGATATCGAGTGAGACACAGGATGCTGGGAGGATTTCACAGCATTTACTGTGGCATTCGCTACGCCAAATAGCGGTGGGGTACCTAAAATCTGGCTTGTAAACCTGAATTAAGGTTGCAACTCAAAGCAAAAAAACAAATCGTCTGAGAGACGACTCTTATCTCGAAAAATGTAACAATGTACAGAGTGAAAGCAGAACTGCAAGATGGTGAAGTTTAGTGAGACATGAGTGTCCTAGCCATGTAATGTACAATTCAGAAGATTTATGGTTGTTGGGGAAAAAATGGCCCTGAACCTGCTGGTGCTGGTGCGGGTGGCCATGTATCTCCTCCTGGATGGAAAGCGGTTAAACAAGTTGTGACTTGTTTGGAATTTTGTGTGCTCTGCGCAGACATCTACTGTGGTAAAAAGACTTCATGGCAGGTAGTTGTGTGCCGATGCTGCATTGGGCAGTTTTTCACGACCCTTTGAAGTAATTTCTTGTTTACACACTGTGGTTAATATCTTGGGGGATAGATTAACTTTTTTTATCTTCCTAAACCAGAGTTGAGGTGTTCAGATGCCAAGGCAGATCCTCAGAGATGTGGATGCTCAAGAAATTTAAAGCTAGGCACACAACAGGGCGGAAATCATTCAGACACTCTGCAGAGGAATGCTTGGGCACTAGTATAATGGTTGTAGTCACCCCAGTTTTTTCCCCACAACCATAAATCTTCTAAATTGTACTCAGACATGTGGGGACAGTCGCCTGGGCCAGTGACAGGTTGAGAATGTCAGTGAAGACTGAGACTTGGTCAGCACACCTCCGGGTTTCAGGACCAGCTGACTTGGGTGGATCTTATTTGCTTAGTTCTGCATGTACTTCCTTTGTGGAGAGTATATTTGGATGAACAATCATGAAGAAGTCAGCATTTCTGGTGTGATGTATTACAGATTTGTCAAAGCGAGCAGAAAAGTGGTTGAGTTCATTTTGGAGGAAGGCATTGCTGGTTGCCAGTGACTGTATTCATGGTTTGTGTTTAGTGATGGTCTGAATGCCCTTTCACATGCATCTGGGGTCGAAGTTGCTGTGAAGGTGCTCCTCAATGCGCAGGTTATGTGATTGCTTGGCTTTCCTAATGCCGTTTTCAGTTTGGCCCTGCCTTTGCTGTAGTCCTCTGCCTTGCCAGCTTCAGCAAGACAGTTCATCCATGGCTTCTAATTAGGAAAAGTGTTTCACATGTTTTACAGTGGTGACATTGTTAATACACTTGTTAGTATGGTCCAGATGATGTATAGATGTTGTGTCAGACGTGGCCTGTGAAGTAAACATGATCAGGTCAGTGTCTTGTAGCTGTTGCTGTGGTGAGGAAAAGCCCCTCGCTGGCCATACCTTTACCATCCTCACTGACTTTCACATGTTTGATGAGTGGTGTGTTTTTGGGTATCATGAACAAAGAGAGGGGATCAGACTGACCCAAGTGGGGGAAGGGAATGTTCCTGTATGCCTCAGCTATGTTACTGTAAACATAGTCCAGTGTGTTGTTCCCTCTAGTAGCGCAAAAAACATGCTGATAAATTTGGGAAATACAGATTTTAAGTTGGAGTGGTTGAAGTCCCCAGCAACAATAACAGCTCCACCAGGATGTGCAGCCTGTTGCTTGCTAATGGCTACATGCAGTTCATTCATGGCTGACTTAGCATTAGCATCCGGGTGGCTGTATACTGCAGTCACAACAATGGCTGAGAATTCTCTCTGTAAATAAAAGGGTCTGCATTTAATAATCAAATACTTCAGATGAGCTAAGAAATGACTTTCAATTACAGTCAAGTCTGTGCACCATGATTTGTTAACAAAAAATGCAAGGACCTCCACTTTTGAACTTACTGGAGTCCACTGCTGATCTGTCTGCACGGAAAACACTGTATCCCTCTAGCTCATAAAAAAAATAACATTACATTTCTTTAACCAGATTTTTGATGTAATCCAATGTCGCAGTTTGTCTATTTTATTTACTAGAGATTGTACATTTAACAAGAAAGATGTTTGAAGCAATGTTCGATGAGGGTTTAGCTCCAGCCTCCCTTTAGTGTTTTGGTGATTTCCATAGGGAGTTAAAAAAAAAAAAAGGTAAATTATTATCTATCCAGTTATGACTGATGTCCAACAATGCTTGGCTGAGATATATGCAAGGCTATTCGAATTAAATATACTTGCAACTAATAGGGAAATAACTTTTAAATTGCGAAATGTGGGAAGATGCTGAGCCTCACGTTGTGCACATGCTGCTATTTGGTCTTATGTTAACACACATTAGCTAACGATATGTATTTAGACAATAACAAAGCTAGTATTGATCATCTATGAGTACTGATGCTGCGGTTCATAGCAACTTAGAAACATTATTTTACTTCTCATTATTCTAATCATTATGTTTACTGGTTTGGTAATAAGCGAATGTTAAAAAAAAGATTTACGGTGCACAGTCCATATTTTCGTCAAGCTGTGTCTCTGGCGGATCCATACCCCTCATTTTTCCTGTCTGCGGCTGAACCACAGGATGACAGAAGACTTAATAAAGCTGCTGTGTGTACCGAAGGAACCACACCAGCTCTGCGTCTCACTTGGTTCTTGTTGAACTGCATCATGTCGCCAGGATAATAATACTCTGGTATAAAGTGGAAACTACACACCACCCAGTTTTTAAACATACATAATAGAAAGCGTAAATGCCATGTGTGTACAAACAAAAAAAATCATGTGCATCCCTGTGACTGTGCAAAAACTAAGCAAAAAGAAAAGACAGTTTCTTTTTGTAATGAATAAAATGGGTCTGATATTTTGTGTAGTTTTTGCAATGTAGAGAGCTTTGACATTTTGCTGAAATTTGGTGTTCCTATTACACAATGTGACAGGTAAAACACCTGCTGTTTCGAACACAATTAAACAATATAGATACAACTACTTAAACAGGCTAATAGACTGGATAATGGACAAATTGATGATGTTCTTTCTCAAAAGGCTGTTACTTAAAAATGCACCAGATAGAAGCTAATATCGTAAGTAGCATATGGGAATTGCTTGAGTACGCTTTAAATGTCATTCTTACTTATTGAAATTTATGGTCCCAAGCTGTTGCTGCACTTTATTTTTTTAGCATAAGTTTTTTTTAAGGATGATATATAACATTTTAGAGGTAACAGTCAAAAAAAGCAATAAATATTAGTTCAATATTAGTCACTTCAACCATATATAGCAGATGCAGTGCACAGTGAAATAAAACAACGTTTCTCCAAGGCCCCATGGTGCTACACAAAACAACACAGAATTACACGACCTACAAAGAGCTGCATAACAAATGAACAACACAGCGCTAAAGACAAAAAAATTTATTAAATCTGCACAACATAAAGTGCATGTGTGCAAACTGGTGCAAGCAGTGAAAAACAGACAATGCAAATAACAATACAAACATTAATGTATATAGTGCAAAAACAGACAATACAGAACAAAACACACTACATTTACATTTACTAGTCGGCGCCAGATTATAAGTGATGTGCAGTTAGACAAGGAGATGTGCAAGTAAGCAGCAAGTCGGGCTGGCAATCTCGGTCCTGGAGGGTCGGTGTCCTGCAGAGTTTAGCTCCAACTCTAATTAAAATTACCTGCACCAACTAATCAAAATTTTTTAGGTATACTTGAAACTTACAGGTAAGTGTGTTGAGGCAAGTTAAAACTAAACTTTGCAGGACACCAGCCCTCCAGGACAGAGATGGCCCACCCCTGATTTAAAGTGATCGTGACAGAATGTATTTTACTTTTGTGTATGTGTATGTGTGTGTGTGTGTGTGTGTGTGTGTGTCAGTAAAGGTTAAGTGTGTTGAGGAGCCTGATGGCTTGACACATTCGTGAGGACTCGAATGCTATGATACCTTTTCTAGATGGCAGGAGTGTGAAAAGTGAGTGTGAGGGGTGTGTGGGGTCGTCCACAATGATTTTGGTTTGCGTATCCAGCGTATGGTGTAAAGAGAGACTCCAATAATCTCTGCAGGGTCTTGCAGTCAGAAACAGTGCAGTTTCCTTACCAGGCAGGGAGTAGAGGCACTGCTAGGCTTTTTTGCTGATGGAGCTGGTGTTAGGTGACGAGGTGAGGTTTTTGCCAGGTAAAAACCAAGAAACTTGGTGCTCTTGACGATCTCTACAGAGGATACGTTGATAGTCACTCTTTGCTGATCTGAACTTAAGAGCTATCTCCTTAGTTTTGTCAACGGTCAGAGACAGGTTGTTGGCTCTACACCATGCTGTTAGCTGTTGCACCTCCAATCTGTATGCTGACTCAGAGCTGAGCACACAGCCCTGTGTGGCCCCAGTGTTTAGTGTGGTGGTGCTGTAGATACTGATTTCAATCCGGATTTAATTCCAGTCAGAAAGCCCAGGATCTGTAATAGGTTTGTCATTTAAAGTGTCTTTTTCTTATTAGAATAAAAGATTCAGGAGCATTTATGCTATTAAATTTATACCAAGTTAAATAGTCCTAGGGCTAAAACGGTCAGTGTTAGATGCAGTCCCATTGTGCCATGATTCTTTTTAAATTCATAACTCCAGATTGAGGCAGACAGAAATGATGTTTGGTGTGGCTTGTTAGTTTGCTGATTGCTGTCAAAAGCATTGCTTGATTGCACTCAGCCCAGTACACTCGCATACCGGGGGTCAAATCTTTTAGACAACATGCTGCTAATATTTCATATAACAACAGCTCAAAAGAAAAGACAATACAAAGTACGGAGACCATCGCTGTTAAAAAGCTGAAGTGTCTAAAAATCTTGAATTATAAATTTAACAGGAAATGCAAGAAACTAACAAATTATTAGGTTAAGATCGATTAAATGTTATATAAAACAAACTGACACATGAGAAAGAGGTAGGTTTTTATCCATCATTTAAAGGTTGTAAGCCAGCATTTCCGTTCATCGGAACTTATCTGGAAACTCTTCCTGAGCTGACACAATCTAGTTAGGTTCATGGTTAGCCAAACTCTCCTCTCAATATCTTTTTTCCAGAAAAGTCCACCATGAAAACTGATTTTTAAGTATGTCCGAGACACCTGTATAGACCTAATTCACCTGTACAGACACGTTTTGGTAGTCAAACAGGGCTGTAACAGTTTTACCCTGATCAACCAATCAGCTATCTTTAATAATACCAACCAATTAGCAATCTGCCACTGCTTATATTGTTTAAGTAACATGGGCCAGCAGTACTGATTCTGAACGCTTTGGCAGATTAGATTATCATGGCAGCACATAGAAACTGAAATCCTAACATTCACATACACATACTTGAAGCAGTGCAGCTAAGAGAAAATCTACGGAATAAAGAGAGTAAACTTTTGGGAATAAATAAAAAAAATTCATAAAACAAATATTAGAATTCATGTCTCAAATGAAAAATGTTTCTGTAGACTTTCATGTGAAAAAACTATTCACTGTTAAAAATAATTTTAGGGCTTTGAAGGTGCCATGAAATTTGATATTTAAGATTTTTTCTTTAGCTTTAGGGATTTAAATTATGATAAAACTCTTATTGATAAAATAAATATAAAAGAGGAATTTCTGCTTTAAAAAGGAGTCATTGTTGAAGGTTGCAGTTCTCAAAGATAATAAGCAGTCCATGTCAGGTATCATACATCAAACCAAGGTTACAGAAAAATTTAGAGACTGTCACTTAAACCTCTATATATCTGTCTGTCTCTGCATTCCTCTAGTCTATCATGAAAAATTTTCTAATTGCCTGACAAGGGCAATAAAAGATATCGAGACAGTTCAAAAGTTTGTAGACTTTAAAATAAAGTTTTTAGAATTATTTCAGTGGTAGAACACCTTTTAACTGGAAGAATTTTACTGCCGCTGCTACTTAAGCAACCTCCTAATAGCTACAACAAAACTAAGTTTGGTTTTCGGAAAGGTACAAGCAGCTACTACCTCTGCCCGGCCACCATAAAAAGTGTGCCAGCATAAGGCGCATATACTGTATAGTCTGGGTGAAGTTAGCCAACAGTTAGCTAACAGCTAACTATAAGACAGAACAATGTAAGATGCAAGCCACAAAACCAATGCCATAACATAGCCAGCAATAGACCTCTTTGGGTCTATAACATGCCAACTATAGGGCAGTTGGTGAGGACCTCTATCGCTCTTTTGCCAAAGGTGTGTTTACTTTTTGTTGCATTACCAGAGCCTGCCCAGATTTCACATTAAAGTGAAGCACCTAACTGAACCGCGACAGATAGAACCAAACTGGATTCAGAAAAAGCTTCCACACTGCCAAGAAGTCTACTAGGGGAACTAAATGAGTTCATGGAAGAAAGCAAAACAGCTGATGCTAGTGTGCAAACCAACTTTTTGGGGCTGGCTCCTGGTAATGCTGAGGTCAATGACCCTGGCATCTGCAGTGGGGTCGGCTGGCGGGTCGTACTGCTTTCGAGTGACTGCAGGGATAGTGGTATATTTCCCAAGGAGTCACTGGGGAGGTATAGCCACTGTATGCTGCAGTGTGATATTTCTATGCACCGGGAAGTGTATGTTCAGGCATCTTGGGGAGAATGATGGTCCTCAGACTCCCTCCCTGCCTGTCCCTGGTTGCGGTCCCTGAGAGAAGCTTAGCCTGGTATGCCCGTACATGTACATTGTATGCATACATGCACTGGCCTGAGACGTATGCTTTTCCCACCCATTCCGGTGTTCAATCTGCTTTACAATATGTCCGATATTAAAATAATTATTTTTTGATGACCTAGATAGCGGAATGTAATATTACATAACTTAATTCAATTTTAATACAATCTGGATAAATAGTAGTGACATTGCAATTGTACTGTTTGAAGGCGATGATTATCATGGAAATAGTATATAAGCATGCTGCTGCCTGACCTGCCTAGACATAAGCTTTTCTAACCAAGGTGGATCTTGTTTTGAAGGACCATACTCCTTAGCCTCAGCTATATTAGCGTATGGCACTCTGTACCTGTATGTTTTTTTCCCCAAAAATGGGAAGCCCTTGAGTGATGGCTGCACCTTTTTTTTAAAAGGAAATGTTAAACTTACTATAGGGACAAACATCCTTTTGTTTGGGCTGCCCCTCTATATTTACTTGAGCGTCAGCACGGATTATAACCTCCACACTGGAAAGCATAGCAGCGACTCCACCTTCCTCTCAATACTCTTGAAATGAAAAGATGAAAGCTGAAGTTGGGTCTCTCCTTGGGGAAAGAATCCGCAGAACGGGCTTCTTCAGCCAGTTCAGGGGAATCTCAACTTACACAACTCACTTCTACTACCATGGAGCTAAATTAATACCTAAATTGGAAGAAATGTTGGCTAGATCAGCTATATAGATTTAAATGAATACATTTAGCTCTAAAACGGCACATTGTTTGTAAAATATTTATTAGGCTTTCATTTACATAAGATGTGAAGGCATCAAAAGTTGTTTTTGACATGAACATTTACTGATCAGACGTAGAGATTTATTTCCAAATGTTAAAACAATGATGCTATTTTTAGCCAGATAAAATGGTCAGCATAGCTGAGTCATCAATCTTTAAATGCCATTCTGCTTAATTAGTAATATTATTGTTGCATACAGAATGTTTTATTTATTTAGTGATGTGTATGTAGTCCATGTTTATCTTGTTCCTTTTCTGGCTGTCAATAGTATATTAGAGAGTATTTTTGTCACCAACATGGTGCTAATTCGGTTGGGCCATGATGGACCAATTTGGCATATAATAAAAAGTCAACCGAAGAGGTATATTAGACAATATATAAAAACAATTTAAAAATACATATTAACAAAAATTCACTTCTTTTCATGTGGTTGGCTATACACATAAAATAGGCTCCACAATACAGGTTTGCTGAACAGAGAACAAAAAGGTTTGTACTGTCACAGACAAAGAAAAAAGGCAGTGATAGAACATGGAGGGAGACAAAGTATTATTCAAAACAAAAGTGCATGTCCAAGTAAACACAAAACATAGCAAAATATACACGGGCGTCGAAATAAGAGCTCTAGTGCTCTGGGTTGTGAGCTATGACCGGGACATTTGTTATAGTAGGCTTGCAGGATGAAGCAAATATCAAGTCATAAATAACACTTATAATCCATTTATGCTCTTACCAACTCCCTTACATTTGCTGATAAGGTCTGATACAGCTGACCTATTGCAACTGCCTGAGCTGTAAAATATTAGTTAACCCTTTATAATTTATTAATTTAAATGCGAATCCAAACTGTTAATCAAATGTATTATTTGACATTTTAATGTTTTAAATACTCTTCTATTAAACACACTGCTGTAGATTATCTGAATTCAGAAAATAAATCAATACTGTTAAGCCTATTCTTCAAACGTTTACATTACTATTTATTTGGACAGACATATTAAATACCTTTCATTAAATTCTGATTTAAGTTTAATAGTAATAATTTCTAAATAAAAAACTGTTGTTATAGTGCAACAGAGCGCAGTATAAGACAATTCTATAATATGGCTGAATCATGTAAATACATGCCTATAGCAAAATTTAGCTCTGAACCTAATCGTTTTCTATATTAACTCTTTTCCTTTAAAGGCATAGGTATAGTGGACCTTGAATGAAATTGAATAAAAAAGGCAGCTTTGCCCTTTGTTTAATTCTGGTTGCACAGTTATTTCTATCAAGCCAATCAGCCATCCTGTGTTTAGACAGAGGAGCATCCATATAATATTCTCTTAAGCACACCCACAAGCCAGTCACTTCCATATAATGCTTCAGATCTCTCCGTGGCCACAAGGCTGTCTTGGGCACACTCTCGTATTTGGAAGGAGAGTGTTTGATTGTTATAATCGATTTTCTGCAGTATCAAAATGTCGATTCCAAATCAAAATTTCATTTGGCAGGAATTTGGGATTCAGCCATAGTGTGACTTTCTTGTCTGGCCTTAATAATTGTCAGGATAAAATCAAAATGAAAGATTTTATTTGCCATGAACAAAGCTATATACAGTATACACTTAGAAATAAGGAAGTTATATTAAAAATGTGTTGTCGAGTGTTATGTTACATGTAGTAAAATTACAGAATGTGCAAGCACAGGGTGAGCAAAAATGTAACAAATATGCAGATGTGTTACATTTAGTAATTGAGATTAATCGGGGTAACATATATTTAAAATGTTAAGGTATCTGAATTTTGGACATGTCCATGTTGAGGAGTCTGACATCCTGAGGACAAAAGCTCAACCTGGGTTTTAGTTGTATCCATCAGTTTACTAAAGCCTTTTGAGGGCAGTTAACAAAGTGGTGAAAACCTTAAAATTTTCAGCAGCTCTGGAACCTGGGTGTAGATGTTGAGCTGTGTGAACAGGGAGAGAAAACCTGAAGTTGCCCTACACTGGGCATTCTTCTCTCCGCAAGGCTGTGATAAATAAAAACTCAATTTTTACCATTCTTTGGGTCATGTGGTTGGCTATATAACCTGCTTAGTACCATAGCCCTAAAAGCACACTAAGAAAAATAACCAAAATTGTTTAATGCCAAAAATTGCAGTATGTCAGGGTTAATCAAAATGTCTACAGCGGCCTGTTCACCAGGCACCATGTCTGTGGGCATACGGGGAAGTGGTGGCTCATGGTTAAGGTGTTGGACTACCAACCTAAAGATTGTGGGTTTTAGTCGCTCTGGATAAGGACGTCTACCAAATACTGTGAATGTAAACATATTTTTTTAGGTTTAAATATATTTTAATTTTTTGAATATATGTAAAATTTATTTTCTATATTTGATGTTTAATAAAATATATTTTTTAAATGGAAAAAAAATTCCAAAAATATATTTAAAGAAACTAAAATATATTTAAAGAAAATACAAATAAATTTACAACTTTACAGACTCCGTTACTTTATAATAGATGTAATTTAGTAATTCATGCTATGAATTCTAAGCTGTGGAACTGTCACTCTAACGCCACAATCATCACCCAAACCTATCACCATGCAGGGCACTTTATCTCCAGAGTTTTAATTAGGAGCACCTGAACATAATCTGTAATCACCTCTCACACACACACACGCACACCCTTCTATAAAATGCTTTCCAGATTCCTGTGACTTCTGTCTCCAGTGTTCCGTCATCCTGGCTTTGTGTCTCTCCACGTCCTTTGTCTCTGTCATCCTCCTGTTGTCCGTCCATGCTACGTTTCTAGTCTTTCAAACAGTGGTTTCTGTTTGTGTCTTGACGCTACAATAAATGCACCCGCTGGGTTTCAACTAATCCATGTCTCTACTAAGCGTCGACAAAGTGTGTCTCATTTTATAAATTTGCCAACAACGGCCTCCAATACAACAGAGCATTTACTACTGATATGTAACTCTTAGTATGTCTTATCTCAGACATAAGTGTTCCTCCACTCATGTCTGGATCTTTGTCTGCTTGAGACTTTTTGCTTTTCTGTTTAATGTAAAATATCACCATGATGTTTTTTAGTGCACACTCACACCTGCAGGAAGTGGATTTTGATGATGCTAAGCTTTAAAAGCCTACACCTGATTTTTTCCATCTTTCTTTCTGTTTCATTTTTTTCTCTCCTTTTTTCTGCTAAGAGGTATCCGTCATTACTGTTTGACATTTTTGCAAAAATAAATAGAAAAGCACACGTAATTTCAGCGAGACAACAGACTGGTTTTACACCTTAAAGCTTAATTTTTCACTACTGATGCCAGACATTAAACTGTCAACATTTTTACCAGAAACAGAAAGCCTATATATGGGTGATGTATGTGTTTACTTGTATTTTTTGCTTTAGACAGCTTTGTCTACCACCTAAAGATTTCCATAGCCAAAATTTTATTAACCTGCTTCAACGCATTTTCTTCGATCTGACGTGATCAAAAGAAAAAAAAAATTAGGGGGAACCCGTCCAATATGGCAACACTGCTCGAGGTGGGTCTAAACTAAAATGAAAATGTCAATTAACAATCATGAATGCAGTCGTAATTTGTGTGACATAAAAAAAAAAAACAGGTGCGTGAAAACGGCTTGATTTGAGTAAAAGGAAATGATTTAATGAAATTTTTAAAAATCTTTATCATTATAGGGTGGTTGTGTACACACTGCCAACACATATTTCAGTTCAAACAGTCGCACGTCGCATTCAAAAGACTCTTTAAGACATCTCGTATTACTGTTGGGGGTAGGACTGAAAAATACACTAAATTACACTGACGATGCATAAAATTAAATCCAGTCTAAAATAAAAAAAGAAAGTAAAAAAAAAGAAAAGAAAGAAAATGAACTCGTAATAAAAAAATAAAATTAATGGTACAATAAACAGGGTGGTTGTGAAATAAAAAGACAAAATATAAGAAAATATTGCATCTGATTACAAAGGCTGATACAGTAATATTGAATAGAATATACATAAAGTATTTTTACAAAGTGCACAGTGTGTAGCAGTTTTTATTGCATTTTGCAAATTTAAGGAGGAGGGTTTTATTTGACAAGTACAGAAAAGTATGTGCTCTCTAGGTGTGTGTATGTATATGTATATAAAATTGTATACTTTTTAAAATCACAAAGATCAAACATAGACAACTTTTCTGTCCTGCACTATTTGTACTGTTGTAAAAATATAGTACAAAGTGCAATTCTGCATGTTTTTGTCTCTTTTCTTTGCAAAAGAGAGAAAATGCCCCCTGCTTATATAAGACCTATTATTTAAACTGTCTACATTTTTTTTTTTTACTTTAGTTTACTATCAGCGTACAAATGACTAAATAAAAGCCTTATTTCATATGTGGTATTTGTTTTCAAAAATAAAAAAATAATAATATATTAACCTACCACTTGAGAATTAAAAAAAATCATTTGCATTGTGTTTAGTTAATTGCAGAGATTTCATTAAAGGCTCATTTTAATGCTGTGGGTGCACATGTCTCTAAGTCCCTAAGCTAATAAAAGTTTAATAACTAGAATTGCCTCCAACACCAGACCTATTTCTATCAGGAGCTTTAGTGTCAAAGACAAGTACACCGAATTTTATTTTTGGTGAGTCATACATCTAAGAAAACATTATGGATTTTGGAGACAGGAATTCCACTGCAAGATTGTGTTCATAAAAATTTACCTGTAGTCCAGTGTTCAACAGCTGGCATGAACTAAAATGAACTTCATTTCACCCTGCAGCTCAGCTACTATTTCTGGCCAGCACATCTCTCTCCATCTGCTCCTCTGAGCCCTGGGAGCTGGCCCAGCCAATTTTTCTAAATGGCTGTTTTAATGACAAAAAGCACACATTAAAAAAAAATATATAACTATCCAGCTAAAGCCAGCAAAAAAAACCCCAAATTATATATTTTAAACGTTATACTTGGGGGTTTTTCATGATATTTTTATACCAGTAATTGCAATTTAAACATGAAGATATACATGACAAGAAATACACGTTAAAATGACAAAAAGAAGCCATTGTGTGAGATTTTATAGCAACTTGCAGCAAGGTTTACCTTCAAAAGCTCGAGCTGCATATAAGTGGTATGGACATATTTTCTGTGGGACTGCAGTTTTGAACCTGGTGTGGAATTACAACAATCACAGTATGTCATGGGCAGGGTGACATAAGCGGCAAGTATCCAGCTAAGGTAAATGAGGTTTTCTTTTTTTGGTGCATGATTTGCGTGTTTTTTTCTCAATCATGCCGAAAAGAAAGGTGTTTCATTGCTGGACATGCACACGTTGTGTATGGCCTGTCTCAGAGTGGAGAGTGCTAGGGCAGCTCTCGAGGGAGCCCACTGCCCACAGTGTGAGCTAATGCCTTTGTGTACGCTCCGCTTGCAGTTGGCATTGTTTAATGACAGTCCTTTAGGCGCCTAAGATTGTGGGGGCTAAGATTGTGGGGGTCACAGGCTGAGCTGGCGAAGACAGGCCTTATATCAATTCCCCTTATATAGCATGGCAGTAAAGGGGGAGTCTGAAGCATACACTGTGGATTTGTTCCTCTCTGAGGATAGCTCGACGAGCGGTGGCCAAACAGGCAACTTCTTAGCGGTACTTTCATTTTCACCTGACCATACTCTGAACAGACCACAGTGTGGTGGGCCTCAAAGTGGAGGGGTATATTAAGATGCAAATGGTGGAGCACGGATCATTAGAGGCGCAGAGGCCTTTAGCCAAGTCGCTGAGGGCTACTTTGGTCTTGGTGCGTAAAGCCTTCATGACAATAGGCCAGGCCGCAACCTGTTTGCACACCATGGCAGTGCTACAGGAGTATCAGGAGCTCATTGTGTAATGATGGTGAGGTTGACCCGGAGGCAGTTGGAGAGCATCGAAAATGAACTTGTCTCTCCAAGCAAAATTATCCGTGGCCTATCCTCATGGAGATGCACGATCAGGACAGGTCATCAATAAATTTGCTTTTGGCTGTTCATTGTATAGTATCATACAACAAGGTCAAAAACAACCCAAGTGCCACAGAGTTACACAGTTCCTAACATGTACGGTAGAAACAGGAGTAAAATAACACACTCTTTTAATACATTCTGTATACTTTATTTTTTTTAAAAGTATCTAAGATCCGTGTAAGTTCACAAATAATTGCTTATTATTACTTTGATCGTTTTCTATTAAAGCACCATATCAACCTGTAAAAATTCGGAGATCATTTCATTTTACGAATTTATGTTAGCTAGAACATAAAAGAAAAAAGCATAAACAGAATCTGTGGCTTTATAAATATGTAATATTTCATTTGTTGTAGTTTTGATACACTAATTAGGATCAAAGTGAATTAAATAAATGTATACTTTCATTACAAGGTTATGCCTATTAAGAAGATTTGCAAAGCCTACGTCAGCGTTACAAGTCATTTTAACTTCTACAAGTAAAAAAAAACAACTTTACTGTGGTTACTAAATGTGCTAATTATATCATAAGACATGAAACAGTATGTGAATAATTGAATCGATAAAATTGGCTAGGTAACAATAAGTAACAATAAAATACCATATTATATCAGAGATGTTTTAATTTATTCCTGTCCCATCTTCCGTGCCTTAATTTTCATGAAAATAATCACAGCCAACACATTATGTACTAGTAAAATAATTTATGGCCATGTTTTTGATCAGTCTATGACCAGTTGCCATGTTGTAATTAGGGTTAAATTTAAGCTACTTTACATTCCACAGTTTTAGATTACTAATGCTGGGTACACAAAGATTTTTAACATCCGATAAGATATGTGAGCGACTACAAACATGAGAACACAAAATCCTAGATAGTGTGTGGTGTAAGGCATTTGTCCTCTGGGTTCCGCACAAACAATAGGATTTCTGATTATAAATTTCGAACACTGCGATCGGAGCACATCTGACCTCCCTTTGAGCAGATTCAGTCACTCTTGAGTCTCCTAACACCACAGGACAATCTGCTATGATTTTTAAAATAAATATGTTGACAGGCATGTAGAAAAGGTTGAAGTTTTTTGGTTTTACACATTCCAAAGAATATATAAATACATTTAGACCACTTAAATTAATGAGTGATATCAAGCTGTGAAGAGACCTTTAACCAGCAGAACAATGATGTTTTGAGCCGAATCTCCAACCCTGCCTTTAATTCCCATAATTATCATTGTGTCCTAGAAAGGGTTGCTGCTTATTTGTCTAGGGTGGGTCTTCCCTGCCTTAATGTCACTTGCTTATCACCAACAGGTAAAAATGTGGCAAGTGTGCCAAAATAACTTTTATTTTTAATTTCAACAAAATTACAAAATTGTAAGCAAATACAATATAATGTTATTAATGTCTCAAACTATGGAATGGCCTACCCGACAATGTTCGAGGTTCAGACACACTCTCCAAATTTAAAAATAGATTAAAGACATATCTATTTAGCCAGGCAAACATGTAACATATCCCACAATATTATATCTGATTAAAGGCACATTATCAGTTAGTGCCCGCTAATACTATGAACAGCAGCTACGCTAATTTCCTTCATCTTCCTTTTTATACCCATCCCGAGGTATCAAGAGATTACTGGTAGACCCCTAGGGAGAACATGCTAATCTTGCAAGGATACTTAGGGAGCAGTGACCAGGTTTCTGCCCCTTTACTCGATTTCAAGGAGCTTTTGAGATAGACTAGGACTGACTCTGCTCCACTGGCCCAAGGCTACAATTTACATTACATTAATACAATATGTTATAATTAACAATAACATGTGGTGTAACCCAGATGGGTACTCCATTGAGTCTGGTTCCTCACAAGGTTTCTTCCTTCTCTAACTCAGGGAGTTTTTCCTTGCCACAGTCGCCTCCGGCTTGCTCATTAGGGACAAACTTACACTTTCACTGTAAATGAATTCTGGGTAAAGCTGCTTTGAGACAATGTCTATCACTATAAAATTAAGATTGAATTTATTTGAATTGAATCAATACTCAGTATTTATTGCTCTGATCTTTCGCATCTCACATTTTAATTTAGTTTTTACACTCTCTAAATTGCTGTAAAAAAGAAGAAGAAAAGAAAAGAGATGTCAAATTTTCGCACGACAGAAAGCCTGGTAGGAATGAACGCAGACAGTAGCTTAGCTTCTTTTCTGTCTAAATGTTTGACTGCTTTGACTTGATCTCGTTGCTTGGTCAGTCAGTTGCCACTAGAGCATCGTACAATGTGAGTTTTTATCTCTTAAGCCGATTGTTGATGTGCCCAATAATACATTTAAATAATACATTTGAATAAATCAATGTTCTAACAATATTAAGCATCTATGCGGGACATTTTTGCTTGAAATGAGTCTATTTGGGTAAATAAGACCAAGCTGTATATCTAATCTCAACATTCTGACATTATATAAAACATTCTGACATTATATAAAAGTTTGTAAAGTGTTTGCTTTACAAGCAATTGGGGAGGTGATCGAGGAAGTGGTAGCGCAGTGGTTAAGGTGTTGGACTACTAATTGGAGGATTAATTATTTGGGGCTCGATTCCCAGAACCACCAAGCTGCCACTCTGAGCCTCTGAGCAAGGCCCTTATATAAGTTGTATAAATAAGGTACAAAAAAAAAAGAATGTAAGTTGCTCCGGTTAAGTTTGTCTGAGTTTTCTGTCTATTTACCTACGCTAAACAAACTGGCACTCTTCTGTTATTACAGTGTCCTGTTTTTGCACCCTAAAAAAATGATTAGTTTAGTAAATACTTTTGAATATAAAACCATAGGATTATTTAGTTAAGATGCATCCTTGGACAACAAGAAAAAGAAAAAGTTGGTTATAAAATTGTGAAAACTTCAACCCCTTAATGCTCTGACATCCCGTCCGCAGGACATTAGGCTGTTAAAGCATGTCAAAGCTGAACATGTCACATATCTTTCAAGACTTTTCTCTGTTCTGGCACAAAGATGGTGGAATGAACTTGCCATCAATGTCAGAACAGCAGAGTCACTGGTTGTCCTTGAAAGGCGTTTGAAAACTCATCTCTTTCTTAAATACCTTGTTCTTGACATATAAAATAAAAAATAAAAAAACGTACTCTTTCAACAGTTTTTGTTGTTGTTACACCGATTTGTGAATTATTGTATCAGTATTGAGCTGTTTAATGATGTGCCTGAAAGCACTTTTTGTATGTCGCTCTGGACAAGAGCGCCTGCTAAATGCTGTAAATGTAATCTTTTGAAAGCTTATATTCTGTTTATTCTCCCAAAACTCAGCCCAGGGTTAGTCCCCAAGGTGCCGGCTAATAATGTCATGACTTTCCAATTGGCATAATTTCTTCAAAACTACGGTCATGCAAAAGCGTTCCCATAGCGTTTAGATGCAGCATTTTTTGAGTTGAATTACATTTACATTTGTGGCATTTTGGCAGACACCCTTATCCAGACTTCACCGTTGTTCTGTAATTCTGTTATTCAACTGTATTCTGTTATGCAGGTGGGAAATTGTGGGTTAAGGGCCTTGCTCAGAGGCCCAACAATGGTAATTTGATGGTGGCGCTGGGAATCGAACCCCAATCTTCAAATTAGTAGTTCAACACCCTAACCACTGCGCTACCACTTTTTCCACTTGTGTTAACTCCATGTCTGTTGTTTCCCTATTAAGTAGAATACAAAAACTCTACAGTCTATGTTACTCTGTTATCGTACTTTACACCTATCCGTAAAGTCATATTTGACTTGCTGTAGGAGAATAATGAAGAATTTCATGCAATAATATCAACAGAAATTAAAAATTATATAAATAAATATATACAAATACACAGTATAATAGATTTTTGAGTTTTAGAACCATTTAGTAAACACCACAACTTGAGAAACAAAAATATGTCACTTAGTATCACTGCTCATTCGCAAAGGGGACAAATTTGGTGAGTCCTGTTTAAGAGATGACGTTATGTGGAGCTTTTTTTTTTTCGCACTGTTAAAATTTCATAACCTCTAGTACTGCATGTCCTTCAGAACGGGTGCTGCTCAGCCCAGCTGCCTTCTGGAAAAATTCATCATCATAGAGTCTTTGCTCTGACATGAATGCCAGGAATTTAATGAAAGCACTTGATCAAGTCTCAGAGGGTGTGAAAATGGGTTCAGTTGGCACTTTATTTTTTCAGCATAATTATCAGCTTGGTGTCGTCTGCAGCATGGCTGTAAAGTGAACAACTCTGAACACATACTGATGCAACAGATTGGCAACAGAAACTTACTGAGATGTTCACAATTTACTAAAATTGTTTTTTAATTCTTTGAATGTGTCAAAACCCGGTGCTTAACAATATTAACAGACCTTTAGGATTAGTGCAAAGTAGCAGCCTAATAGAAGTTAGTTAGCGCTTAAATGATATGATGATATGGGGCTAAAGTAACTAAAACTGACATCTATTGTGTCTTTTTCAATATTTTATATGCACAGAAAGTATTAATCTATTCAGTTATTTTATTTTTAATTTAATCTTTTTTTTTTTTTATCTATTCTATATTATTCCAGACTACTTTCTTCTATCTACTCAATTCTCCTTTCCTCTATTTCCCTCCGCCCTGCTAAAATTTTTGATTATAGTTTATTTCACTTACTATTTCTAGTTCTCTTCTTTTTTTTTCCTTAGTTTGAAGAAAGAAAAAAACAGCCTGATGACAAAATTTACTTAAGGATTCTACAAAATACAGTGAATCGTCACGCTCCAATGGTTGTCTCTATATAGACAGTGCTGATACAGCCAGTAATCAGATGCAGATGACCAGTCATACAGATGGTAATCATATACTGTAAATGACCTGTCATACAGCCAGTGTGACCTCACAAACACACACACACACACACACACATTTATATATATATTTTAATTAAATTTAACATTTTTCCAAGCATTTCTATTAATAAAGCACACAGACAGACCACATCACAGCGTATGACACGTGCGCCATAGCCTGCGTCATGCGGGAGTCACAACTTTGACCACAAAAACACAAAAACTTTTAGACATGAAGAATATGAACTTTTTGTTCTGTTTGTGACACTGCATACTACAAAAACATGTTGCTTTTCGAAGACTGTAAGTTGTTCCATAGCAGAAAAAAACAGTAACTCTCCTCAAAGAAATGTGACGTAAACAAAGGAATAACAATCCATATTACAACGTTATTGTGTCAGTGGACTAAAAATGCTCTAGTCTATATTGTTCAGTGGATCCTTACCTTTACAACTAAACTGGGAATTACAGCGGTGTATGCGTTTTTGGCTCATTATCACGATGGAACAGGTACATGCAGAGTTTTTATTATGCATGTTTCCATGTGTACTGCCAACACAAATTTAACAATTACATTGTTATAACTTTTCCATTGGTAAACAGCAATCTATTGTCGATGTTTGGGGCTTATACTTCTAGAACCATAAATAGTTTTTCCAAGAATAATTATGTCCCTTTTCATTTAATCTATTCATAAACACGTGCAAACAAAGAGTGTTTCTGTGCACCAACATCCTGGTGCGGGTTATCAGGTTAATGCATTGTTCATTATAAAAATAAATCAATAATTCATAATTATTGTCACGGCCACGCCAGGTTCTCCAACTAAGCAGAACACAGCCCGAGGTACACCTGCACCTTATCCGCCTATCACAATCATTTACCCTATTTATACCCTTTACTCAGTCATTGTCTGGTATCATATATTTCATGGATGTTCGCAGACACACTACTCTGCATGCTAATCGCTAGCATCCCGCTACTAACCTGCTGGCCTAATTCTTCGTTTATCATCAAAGGCTCCAACACCCGGGTCCAGATCCTCCTTACTTTCTCCTCTGCTTCCTGCCTAAATCCACCCACTGGGTCTTATTATTATCTCTGGTTCCTCTGTGAGAAGGTTGTACATAAGAAAGGCGACATAACAATGTTTTCTGAGAGTTTACACTTCACTTTGAAACTGTAGCACATTATTAGGAAAGGCAATTTGCAAAGATTTATAAAAAAAAATACACTTACATCTTCTGAAGGTGAAGCAGGGTGACGGATAGTTGGTACTGATCCATTTTAATAATTTACTGATTTTACTGAAATATGTTTTAGATGGTCTCTCTGAAGAAACGTTCCCTTTGCGTTCCGACACAGCCTCTCGTATCCTCTGGGAACTGAGGTTACCTACTTAACCCTGAGATGTTTGTGAGAGCTTCAGTACTCATTCGGAATTCTTTAAGAAGCTGAAATTATCACTAGGCTTAAGTTAACATTAACAGTTTGTAATAAAATGAGGTAAAAAGAAAATAAATAAGCGTATCAGGTTTCTATATGCAAAAAACAAACATCACACTGTTTTAGCAAAGAAATGTAGTTTAAAAAAATCATAAAATAGTAAAAGAAATTGACTGCCATATCTGATGATACAGGAAATGCACGCAAACAAGCAAACAAGCTTCAAGTCAATTTTAAAATCTAACGAAACTTTAAAATGTAAAAAAATGAAACTAAATATCATTTAAATAAAATAAATTATATCAAAACAGCATCTAAACTGACATCTACGTTACTGCTTGTTAGCCTGATATAATTTAAAAACTGCCAAAATGAATGCAACACAAGAAATCTGGCAACACACCGGACTCCACACTCTGTGGAGCATATTTGAAGAACCCACTACAATCATCAGCATACATCATACCTGCTTATGTTCCCCTTTGCAAAACAAATCAATTCCTGGAATGTGCACAGCATGTTCCTTGGAAATTCAAATCAATCGTAGTTAAAGAATGGTTCATTTTGTCTGTACGCAACAGCATTGCCAAAGCTCAGGGCATCATTTTCATGCTGAGCAGCTTCTAATAGCTTCAGATGGCCTAACTGGGAAACAGGTGAGGTTGCCAGATTCGGTCTGGCAAAAACGCCAGATTGAAAGAAGGAATTTCCCCCTCTGATTTGACATACACCAGCTTGTAAATTAAAGCCAAGTTATTTCTTCCAAGCCCCTGGCTACAAATTTTATGTCTGAGTTGAATAAACAGGAATATTGCACAACCTGGCAACAGCATTGTAATCTTGATTAACATGTTAGTGCCACCTACAGTATATTCTAAGAGAAAAAAGTTTCCAGTTTTAGCTCTTATAAAACAATTAAGGTAAAAAAGTTGCTGTGTTGGACATAGAAATACTGAATAAATCATAAAATATAGTATAGATAGAAGAATTAAGAAATAATAGAAATGTATAAAATAAGATAAATGCGAAAAAAGGATAGAGTTCACTGTAACAATAATATGTAGCGTGATAAAATGTAAATTGTGTGTGTTTCATTGGTTAATTACAGAATAGCATATTTTTCAGGCTCTTATTTTTTAGACACTAGAACCCATTTCATAACTGTGACATCAATGAAGAATCAGTTGCACTCAAAAAAAAAAAAGCTGTAAATAGACAATTGATAACTTCATCAAGAAAGTCTTCCTGTTTGAGCTGTAACGAATTTCCTGGTTATTATTTCAAGAATAGGTTTAGGTTTTTCTTTTTATTATCCAGTGTGGATGAGGATGTGTTCTCTTTTTCTCCGTATTCCCAACGTATGCGGATGAGAACGGGTGAAATTTTTCACTATTACCTCTGGCTTGCTAATTAGGGATGAATTTAACGTTAGTTCTATACAAATAACATAAAAGTATGGCAAGGATATAAACTACATCCTATCTGAAAAAAGCTAAATGACAAACTACAGAGGTCAAGGATTCGTTTAGTTCTTTTAGTGTTTGAGTGCTCAGAAAGGCATTGATATTTTACCATATCTGGGTTAAAATCCTGTTCCCTGGTAGCCCGATTTTCATTGTTGTTGTGTGAAAAATGCTTCTGCAACGGGCAGGAGCTTTCTCTTTTTTTTCTACAGACATTTGCTTTAACCAGGATAACAACTAGGAATAGACGTTGGTCTTTTCTGAACATTTCTAACCAGAATGTATGCCAAAAAATAATAAAAATTGATGTTTATTGTGTCTATTTGATTTTTTTTTTTTTTTTTTATCATGTGAACAGTAAGAAAAAAGCCTTTTTACTGAATCTGTTATGCTTATGAATGCAACAAAATGTATATTTATTTTAACATATTACAACAAACTCTTTATTACAGAACCTAAATTGCATGTAGCTCAGTGGTTAGGATTTTGGACCGTGGGTTCGATTCCGAGCATCATTAAAATACCACTGTTGGCCCCCTGAACAAGGCGCTTAACTCCTAACTGCTCAGTTGTATAAATGAAAATAAACGTAAGTCGCTCTGAATAAGGGTGTCTGCCAAATGTTAAAAATGTCAATTTAATCACGGTAGGACCAAATGAGATTGTAAATATTCCTACAGCACCGTAACTTTCGAGATTAAAGGATAAGTTTATATCACAAACTACTGTATATTGAAGATATCAAAAACGAACACGTCTCAGTGATATTAGGCTTTGTGACCTTCCTGTTTGACAAGAAAGTAAAAAAAAAAAAAGGAAACAGAAAGAGAAATGTTATTGAGTGATTTTATTATTAAGGATAGATTTGACAAATATACACCTAATATACGAGTCTGATTATTACATGATTTACAGCTATATAAAAAAAAATTAAATTAGTTTTGTATGTTATGACAGGTTTTAAAGGTGAGTGATTGCCATTCCGGTACAGAATAATGTCTTTTAGATGTTCGGCTTAAAAGAGATCGATTTGCAAAAAAGATAAAGCACACAGTGAAAACCCTTCCAATGTAGATCCTAACAGTAAACCCATTTATATTGTACAATTCTCTTTTAAATATGTAAATGAGTCTGCATATTTCAGGATTAATCTCATTTCAACAATTTCCTCATAACATAATCAAATTAACCCTGATAAAGTCCTTTATTTGACAACTACGAGCTTATACCCAGGTTATAAAACGGTTACGTTTTTGTTCTCCAAGAGATCTGAACTGCAAAGTGTCTTTTATTAATACAGCTAGTTATTCAACTCGTTCTATAAGCAAAATCCAGTCTAGCCAAAATCATTAAAGTGCTCTTAAGCACCTCAGTCTGGTGCAACTGCTTAAAATAATAATAACAATAATAATAGCCATCATTATCAAGATCATCATTATTTCATTGTATGTAAGAATAAGATTTTGAGTGAAATTAAAGACAAATGGATTAGTTCACAGCAGAAAGTTGTATACAGTATTTCCACTTATACAGTGCATGAATAAAATATATGCTGTAAATATAAGAGCAGGACCGAACAAAAATGGAATGCAAACAAAATTCTGGATTTACAGGCGCATGCTACAGAACAAATGCATCTTAGCTTGAAATTGGCCCATGGCCCTTTTCCTTTCCTTCAAGTTCTTGCATACAGATGTCTCAAACTGCTTTGAAGTCCTCGTAACGCTAATACATTCCTGAGAGCGAGACAAGAACCAGGGAATTAGACGCACAGGTAGTTTTTCCGTTTTTGCCCAAAGATGTTGCAATTCCAATTTTGCTATTTTTTTTCTTTCAGAGCTCGACCTCCTTCTTGCGGGGAGGGGTTGGGGGGTGGGGGGGAGCAGCAAACGCAGGACTTTTGTTTCAATTAACAGGAATGCCAAAATTCAGTTTTATACTTTCAAGACGAACACAGCAGCAGTCAATCAACAAAAAAAACAAAAAAAACAAGAACATATAAAAACATACTACATATACGTTCAGACCAAACCTTCATTGCCGAAGAACACTTAAATTTAGTTTTTCTTAAATGCAGAATAAAAAGAAATAAAACATATAAACTTTGAGATGAATAATAATCCTCACAGATTTTTAAGTATGTCAGTGTATACAGTGATTACGCACCTATATAAGTCTCTAAAAATTTTGCAATGGCCAAAATTTTAAAAAGGATAATAAAAACTGTTATTATAAATAAAATAAACAGCAATAAGGAAAATAACTGTCCTATAACACAGCAACAGAAAAAAAAAAAAAAAAATCATGGTTTATACATGTATATGTTTGAGATAACCGAGTTAATTTGGTCTCTTGCACTAACATTAATACTCTGCACAAGAAAAAAAGAAAAATAAGAGAGTCATAAGAAAAGCAGGGCTATAAAATAGCTAAAGAGAATACGAACCTAAGTTTGATTTGTCGTTGTTTTCTCCAATTCATGACAGGCTGGACAGCTCAGCTATACGCTTAAGCAACTGTCAACATTACATCCGATCTTCCTCCTCATGGGTTCTGCATATTGTATAGTTAAACGACAGGAAGTTTAATGATGTATTAAATCAGGGTCAGAAATTAATTTCCTAACATTTTCTAATATTTTTAAATTAATTTTAGGAGCATTTCATATGTCTATGGGGGCATGTATGTAAACACTTGCTTATCTGCTTCGAGACAATTATCTATTGTGAAAAGCGCTACAGAAATAAAATTGAATTAAATATTAGATTAAAAGTAACTATTAATCAAAGTTGATACCACAAGTCTTACTTATCCCAAACAACACTTTTTCAGGTTATATAGCGTATACGTAATGGTTTCTTACTATATGCAATTTTATAACTATGTGCAACAGGTGTTGGTACAGATCCAATCTGACTCAATAGCAGATACTTTCACAGCAGATTTGGATGGTTTATGGTGTGTCTGCTTGATTGATTTTATCCTTATTTTTTAATTCAGGGACACTGCAACATCACTGTGCAAGTGACAGCATGCAGACAAACGTCACAAGCAACAGCAAAAAAAACAAAAAAAAAAAAAAAGAGTGCAAATGTTAACATAAATACCACTAATTAATTCCAATTGGGCTTTATATTGTAGATATTTACAAGAACAAGAACGAATACAGGAGATGCTTTTACCTTTACAACATTTTGTTCATTTTTAGTGGCATTTTTACCACAAACCTCCGTAAATATATGACACTGGAATTTACGCAGGGTCATTTTTGTAGGTGAAGTCACAGTCAGGGGTCATTTTGGCAGCACAGGTTAAATAAATTGACTGCAAATTCTTGGCAAAACAAAGCCATACTGAAGTAACTATCTAAAAACTGAAGTTAAAAAACAATACCTTCTCTGACTGGGGGTGGGGGTGGGGGTAGGGGAAATAAAACAAGCTGAAGCAAAATAGGGTTAAAACAATGTGATGTGTAGAGATGAGAGAATTTCATTTCAGTCGTTGCCAGGAAAAAAATACTATACATGACTATGTTATTGGTTTACCTGAGTAAAACACTTTCATATTCAAATAAAGAAAAAGATCAGGAGCAGAAACAGGAACAACTCTTTTCAAATTGGTTACTTCATTATAGTCCCAAGTAGTGCAGGGCTTGGATAAGCAAGAGAGGAACGAGTGAATAGCTACAAAGCTACTTCAAAAACGTCCTCTCTGACGAGATGAGCAGAATGTTATGGCTAAGAAGAAACTTTTAATCATCTATTATCTGCTGCAGCACCTTAAGCAGGTTCCTCAGGCCGTAGATGTAGCCATGATCGTGGACTTCACTGGGGAAGACATGGGCAAAGTCGATCATTCGGACCTCCACCTTGTGTGGCACTTCCTGTGTACTGGTCTCCTGCTCGTCAGTGTCGCCCTGTGTGAGGAGGCTGTGCCACGTGCTGTTGTCCTGCATTTCTGGATGGTGGCTCTGCATGCAGCCTTTCTTGTGCAGAGAGTACATGGTTGAAAGGCTCGCCTCGATGTTGTTGTTGTACTCCAGAACCCCTTCGTTCTTCTGTAGGCTCAGGGTGTTAAATTTGTCCTCTGAGAATGAGGGGAGGCCCTCATAGACAAACAGCAGAGAGCTGGCATAAAAGTTCAACTGGCTCTGCTTCTCAAACCAACGGAGGATACTCTGGACCTTGGCAATGCTGGCAGTGATGACATCACGGCGGAGGAGGTCGCCGTCGTAGAAGAATTTACAAAGACCTGTGTTACAGAGAGAGACATGATGGCAGATGGGGGTTAGGGAAAGAAACCAACATCCAAGTGTCTGCTAGAATAAAGAAAAAAAATTGTGCGGTGTCTTGACTGTTCAATCTTACTCTATACAGCTAAACTCCATTCAGAGTATCTGCCTCACATATGTTTATCCTGAAATTCTTTTAATGGCTCTGTACTGCAATGACGTCACAGTCCACCACTTATAGAGGTGTGTGACAGCAGGGACGGTCTGACCATCTGGCAGATGGAATTTTCCTGTTGGGCCAAGGTACTTATTGGGGCAATACATCTCGTACGTGGGTAGTTTTTGTTATTGTGTAGTGTAGTGGGCCGGTCTGGGCCAAAATGCCAGGGCCAATATTTTGTCCCAGGGCGGTCCAGCTTTAAAGATTTTAACCAGGGTCAGAAAAAGTCTTCATCATGCATCATCATATTAATAAAAGAGTCCACTATAATTACACACGGTCATTTAGGATAGCTAGAGAGTGATTTATGCGCTGACAGCATGATGGCGTTGATCTGGTATTTGCCTTCGCATTTGGAGTCTGATTAAATTAATCTGGTTGATGACAAAATCACTAAAACACAGGTCTTTTTAGGTGGAAGTGAAACAAGGCCCGAAACTCACTAGCAAGGTTGGCTAAACGGATGTGGTGGACAGTTGTAATTCACTGGTTAGGTTACTGTTTGGAAAGGCTCCGAGTTTAATTACAAACCCCAAGCCACCAATGCTGGGCCCTTGAGCCGCACCCTTAACCCTTAAATGTTTTGATATATAAATGAGATAAATGTAAGTCACTCTGATTAAGGAATTTGCCAAAAACTATAAATGTAAACGGCATTGTGGGAAATCTAGAAGTAGAGATTTCCATGTGACTTATGGTGGATTACAGCCCTTAAATAGCATGAGAATATATTAAGAACACCGGGTGGGTAAAAAGTAACTGGGCATTAACATAAAACAAAATGTACATTTACATTATCATTTAAAAATAAAAGCACATTTTAACATAGACACCAGGGGCCAGAAAAGCAATGCACAGTCTTCTTAAGGAAGTGTTTTGGGATATTGCTGCGAACAACCCAAATCTGTGCCTCCGCATCTATTAAGAGGCCATTTTTATCATGACTTTAGTGTTACCACAAATTCTATAGTCTAAATTAAATTAAATTTGGCCAGGCTGTAGATTAAATTCACACACAAAGCTAAAGAAAAAAAAAATCTTACCATCTTTGACTGTATCCTTCACGAGACCTCGTCCATAATGCTGGTCATATGTTTCGAAAATGTCAGAGCCCACATTGTACACCTATACAAACACACACACAGAATATAATATAACATAAAATGTGGCTGCCCTCTGGTGAAAACTAAAGGCAATTACACTAGTTAACTAATGAAATAAATAATTAAGCCTCCTTTATTTCTCTAGTGTCCTGAAAGAAGACAAATAAATTTTGATGCGATCAAATCGGTGGTGTAAATAACAGTAAAACTGTACAGCTTAAAGCCTAAACCTTTTTTTTTTGTAGTATACACTGCCTGAGACAAGAAGAACACTTTCACATATACCAAAAGTTACCAGCAAACAAAAGTTTCCACAAAGTTGGAAGAACGCAGTTCTTTGCACATTGTAGCATTACTTTATTTCTTCAGTGGAACTAAGATACTAATGCTGATGCCCCTGTAAATAGACTGGTGTGGAATGACTTAAGTGTCCTGCCCATAAGACATACAATGTTTCCATTACTCTGCATTAATGCACTTTCTTTTCTATATTTTTGGGGCAGTTTTTGCCTTCGTTGCTAGGACATATTGAGAGATGAAACAGGGGAGAGAAAGAGGATGGGACCGGAAAGGAGTCAAGCCAGAATCGAACCCGGGTCGCCGGAGCTCAACCGCGCATGTGGGTGCCGGCTAATGTGCATTTTTTAAGTATTGCATGAGAAAAAAAGTGATGGAGGCAGCAAATTTAAAAGAAAAACTCTGATTTCACAAAAAAAAAGGTTTGCACGCTTACCCGAGGTGGTTTTTGACTTGAAATAACCACCAAATTATTTCTGCTGAAATAAATATTAACCATAAGTTCCGATGATGTTGTCTTTTGGTTCCTTTATATCAACATGGCTTCCATGTCGATTGCGAGCTGCACAGATGAGATTTCCCGATTAAACTCATGCGACTAATCACATGTTTCCGCACAATTACGCTCGCCTTGTTTTATTTACTGTTAGTTCCTATGTCGCCAATACCACCGGCAGCCACTTATTAAACAACTTGATAGAAAGGCACCTAATTCACATTTGTTTTCTGTGCAAACTTAGGTTATCCTGAGGATGGAAACCCCGGCTACTAATCCTAACCCAACTGAACACCTTCAGGATAAAGTGGAACACATTTATGGGACCCCAGACTTCTTTACTCATAAACATTACTGTCTGATCTCACAAATATTATTGTGGCTAAATCTAAAATAAATCCCTCCAAATCAAATCAAAAGTCTGTAAATAATCTGGTCAGTAAGTGCATATGTATAATAAATATTTAAAAACGGCACAGATTAAGTTGGACATTATTGCTAATCTTTATCAGTGTGTGATAACAACCGGTCAGGACATTTAGCCGTTACACTTCACTGTGTGCTTCTGTAAAAAATAACGAGCCATAACTCTATCAATAAAAAATAAATAATAAAAAAAAAAAAAAAAAACAAAAAAAAAAAAAAAAAAAAAATAAATAATAAAAAAAAAAAAGCAGCATAGCTGACGCAACCTGTCAGACGCGTTTAGTAGCTTTAAGTACACATTTCCTCTTCGGATATTAAAATCGACTCGGCACCCGTAACTGCGCCGGCTATTGTGTTAACCTTACGATGGCAGACTGATAAGGACAAAAGAGCCTCTAGGTGATGCCGCGCAGACTGACGAGGAAGCCAGGGCAGGTCGGCAACGCTGACGGCTGAAAAGCTCTCTTGGGCCTACCTTAGTGATAAGTTCATTCTGTCAGACTGATAACACACACATGCATTCACATGGAATGCTGATGCTCAGCTTAGAGTGCAGAAAAGCAGTCCTGCTGGTCTTAAAGGATAATGACCAACAGATTAAAAAAAATAAAATAAAAACCCCTCTTCCCCAAAGTTTCCAGGAGGATGCATAATTTATCAGGCCATTACTTAAAGCACAGAACTGAGCTGGATGATTTCAACATGTTACACAATTCGATGCTGAAACCATGTGCTCCATCTGCTGTGTAGAAAAAGGGTCAGAAATATGCTGGACCACGATCTGAACAAAAGAGGACATTAACAAACGGCACTGTTACTGACTGTAGCACAACAGATCATCATTAACAACAACAAAAAAACCTGCTGTTCACTTATTCCAATTGTTTACCATTAGAACGGCAATTTGTCTGTCTTACATACATTTTGGCTTTGTCTATTCGCCTAATATGCGGCCCAAATTACGAAAAAAAAAAAACATTGAACAAAACTTTGATGACAGCTGAACTGAAAACACTCGATAACTGAATTTCTGCTGAACTGAAAACACTCGACTGAATTTCTTCTTTAATTGCTCAGATTGTTCAGACTACATGGCACCGGTTATGTGCAGTGATGTGTAATGTGGGGCGCTTGTGCAAAACAAAACAGAGCCACTTCTGTCTTATTTATAGCTAGCGACTAATAATTAATAGTTAATAACCATAAACTGGGTGATGACAGAGGAGAATTTGACCCATCAGGACCTTTGGAAGTTTAAAGAGCACTTGTTAGAAAATGTATGAAGATATAACCTGCCTCTTTAATATCACCTGGATCTCAAGTGCATTACAAAATATTCTTTTAAAACATTATGTACAAAAAAAGCTAACTTTTTTCACTTAATACGATAATTTGTTTTAACTAATAATCTAATACGTGACCGAGAGACACGGATAGTAATACAGATTAATCGCATGTTTATGTGACTGATAACCGATATGAAGAACTGATTTATTCCTTAATTTATTGTTTTTGCCAATGACGATAACAACAGTACTAAATTAAAGGCACTTTTATATATAACAATTGCATTAATATAAATAGAAGTGACTTAAAACTAAAATAAGTAGAGGGGGGCTTAAAAAAAAGGTGTGGGAAGTGGTGGCTAAGGTGTTGGACTGACACCAGAAAGGCTGGGGTTCGATTCCCAGCACCACCAAGACACCACTGTGGGCACTTGAGCAAGGCCGTGAACTCCAATTACTCAGTTATACATAAGAGAGTATATATAATAAACAGATATTCTCCAGTCAGTGGAATGAATAAGACGAGCTAAAACTGATCAAAATCACCTTCCTGATTTAATCCCCATGTGCTTTCGTGTTTCAGGACACTTGAGCAGCTGCTACAGATAAATACAAACACATCTGGCTGTGTGTAGGTTTGTTTTTAAAACCCATCAGAGTCTTGATGATGGCGAGTCATAACAGCGGGCGCCGTCACTGCATTTGATGAGCGCACAGCAGGAGGTTGTGCAATACTGTACTGCACAGTGAAGCTATGTGGGCTGGTGTGCTATGATGTGGAGTTGTGTGGGGTGCTTAGCTGTTCTATAGTGGTGAATTGTAGTGTGGAGTTGTGTAGGGTGCTGTGCAGTACTGTGTTAGGTTATGGTGTAAATGGGGGGGCGGAATGCTGTTGTTTGGAGTATGCCGCCTGGCCTCCTGTTCTGAAATTACAGTAACTAGGCCATCAAACATATTAAGTGCATATCAAATAAACAGCTAAATAATTATAGTGTTACCGTGTTATTAATACACAGGGCTGAAAGCATTTCGAAATTATTTTAATATGTCTTCGGCACAGCGTTGGACAACTATGATCTGAACGCTGTGGGAAAATATTAGCAAAAAAGAGCTTAGTTATTAATTTAGCATTAATTAATTAGCATTCGGATTACTGTGGGGACGGAATTTATCTACTTCGAGATTTTTTTCAATGAGATGAAATCTCAAATCATTTTAATGAAAAAACAAGAAGGAGTTAAGCGAGTGCCTACTCTCATCCCGAGCACCAGGAAGCCGATCTCTTCCATCAGGGGGTACTTCCTAATCTGTTGTTCACGCTTCTCTTGCGAGGCGAAAGGGTCGTAGCTGCGCTGACCGATCTTCACGTCCATGATGCAGGGCTTCTGGAAGCGGCGTGTGACATCCTCCAGCTTCAGATACAGCTCTGTGGAAGAGGAAGTTGGATTTTGATGGCTAGTTACCACTCACTTTTCTCATATAGTGCAAAGTTAAGACCAGTATTACACCGAAAATATAACTATGTGCACACACACAGTACTAATAAAACACTGCTGTAAAATGGCAGGTCCAATCTGATTTCTCTAATTATTCCAGAGAAGCAGCAAGAAAAGTTTAGCTTTAAACCTTCTCTCCATTGTCATGGTTCGGTATCATAACCACCATGTTATTGTGAACATCTGTACACCTCTGTAATTCATGCGACTCTGGTTGCTAGGGCCAGATGGGCTGCTTTCAGAAACTGCAAATCTCTCGGGATTTACACACACGACAAAAAAAAAAAAACCCCATCCAGTTGTTCTATGGAAATAAAGGAGCAGCTGTTCTTTGGGCATAAACACTTGGTTGAGTTGATAAGACTGGTGCAAGTTGACAGGAAGGATACACGCAAACACGTAAATGTGAGAGTGGATAAGTGGTGGCTTAGTGGTTAAATAGAAACACACTAATGTCGGGCCCCTGAGCGAGGCGCTTTACTCCCAATTGCTCAGTTGTATAAAAAGAGATCAATTTAAGTCGCTTTGGATAAGAGCGTCTGGCCAAATGCTGTAAATGTACATGTAGTACATGCTGTTGCTGAATTATTTTTCTTTAAAGACAAAGTGAAAAAAGCAAAAAACTTTAAGACCTGATAAAGAAACAAAACTTTTGTTTGACATGCTGTTATTTCCCGGGAAATTACGTCGAGACCAGTCATATGAGAAATGAAGGAGTCATTTACATGGGCAATTTTTTGGGGTTGTGAAAAGTTTAATCCCTCCCCTCTAAAGCTGGTTGAAGTGTTATTTGTGTTGCCCTTTTGTATTCTGATTAAGGTGTTTACATACGGCATTTTCATTCCGATTCGACTTTTAAACTAATCTTAATTGGAATTCAATGCCTCAACGTCAACAGGGCTACCGGTCTACATACGTGTTTAGAACCGGATAGAACTGGTGCTTGTCACCTGTAGGGTTGTCAGGAGAAGCCCAAGTGCTGTAGTACTTGGGAAGATGCTGCTGTAGCTCGAGCAGGCAGGGGTCACAGCAATCCTTGGCATAAACCTGCACAAAAACACAAAATTAGATCAGGTGAGCGATCAGCAAAAAGGTGGAAATAGGAAACATGGTTCTTGGTATAGCCAGAATTGTTGCTTATCTAACAGAACAGAACTATGACGGAGGAAATGAAAAAAAAAAACTTCACTGTTTCAGAGTGTAATACCGCAATACCGCGCTCAGCATTTTTTTCTGCCTTCCGATTTTGTATGTAAATATGAATTATTTTCGTTACTATTTGCTAGTCAAATTGTCCAAAACTTTGCTTATAATATCGCAACTTAATACGCGTATCAAGCTGTTCCCATCAACCCTTCTGAATCAGGGTTCTTACCCAACATCTGGTCTGTTGTGTGTGTCGTATATTGTATACTACCTATAATTAGCGCATGACATACGACACATGCGTAACAAATTATTATTATATTATATATAAATCTATCCCACATACATTGGTATATTCAGATTGGACAGACTATAGATTATTTAATTATACATACTGCTATTTAAACTTATATTCCGCCACAATGTCTAGAGCTGCAATCGAGATTAGATTAGATTAGATTCAACTTTACTGTCATTGTGCGAGGTACATGTACAGAGCCGATGAAAGGCACTTTCAGATTTTTACTCACCTTACATCAAACTGAAACAGAGTCCTTACAACTTCATTACAATCTACGTACCATGCTATAGAACTGCAGCTCTCTGGGTCCTCTAGGTGGAGGCTGGAGCTGCTTTAGTACCGTACCATCGGGATGCTGCAGGATGCCTAGAAAAGAAAAAAATCCAACCACATAGAGGATTTTATTTACTATGAAGTCGGTATTAATTACTAGGCAGTGCTGTTTTACAGTAGACTGAAGTGTTATAGTGACTACACGGAATTCACTCCATTACTACTATTGCACCATCTGCACGTTTCTGCTAAAACGGCATTTTAAGAATCATTAAGTCGTATTCGCGTGTCGTGTGAGTCATCATTTAACGACACGTACCAAACACACTTTCGGCAAACCAAAAATTGTTGGAAAATGGCGTTTACAGGTCATTTTTAATTACTCTATGGGTCAGTGAAAGTCCTGGGGGCAAAATGTGGTGCTGTGGGGCAGGTCTGGAATTCATTCCTATAGAAAGGACGACATGGCACCTGATTACGTGAAAATTTGTTGGCGTGTAAACAAAGCAGAACCTGTAATGTGGGCAAGTTGTACAAGACTACAAACAAAACCTGCTGTCGTGTGTGAAGGCTCTGATGTAATCACAATTACTTTTTTTTTCGTTCTTTCCTTGGGGATAAATAAAGTTTTGGTATAAGCAAGCAGAGGTTTACAGGTAAAATAAAAGTATTAAATAGAAATTAAATGTGATACATATAAATTAAATAAATTATACAAATAAGGAAGACCTGGGTTCCAGCACCACCACCGCCAATCAGCCACTGTTGGGTCCCTGAGCAGGACCCCTAACCCTTCCTGCTCCAGGGGCACTGTATCATAGCTGACCCAGCGCTCTGACCCACAACCTACTAGGATAGGATATGTAAAGAATGAATTTCACTGTGCTGTAAAAAGTAAATGTGACAAATAAAGATTTACATTACAAATATTTATGTTGAAATCTAAAATTGCTTTATGTACATCAAATTTCCCGTTTGTCTGTTACATGTCGGTAAACATTGTACGATTGGAGTTCGATTCCCAGCACCACCAAGTTGCCACCGTTGGGTCCCTGTGTAAGGCCCTTAACCTCCAGTTGCTTTATTGTATAAATGAAATAAATGTAAATCACTCCGGATGAGAAAGTCTGCCAAATGCTGTAAATGTTTACAAGTTAAGCGCGGTGGTTAAGGTGTTAAGACTTAAACTTAAATGGGAAGAAGAGGGTTCTATTCCCAGTACCACCAATCTGCCACTGCTGGGAACCCAAGCAAGCTTGTAACCTTCAATAGCTTAGCTATATAAAGGAGATAAATGTAAGTGGCTCTGAATAAGGGCGTCTGCCAAATGCTGTAAATGTAAATCGACTATTTCGCAAGTTGCCAATCATTTGCCGATTAATAGTTCTAATAAACAGCGATTAATCGGCTGTTATTTAGTCGTGTGTTGCAGCCTTACCAGCTCGTTTAAACAGTAACTTACTGTATGAATGACGCTTTGGACGGATGGATATAAAGGATTCGGGTTAATCAGTAAACTGACCTACTTTGTCCACGCCGTACTTGTGACCTGCGACCTGGTGAGAGAGCGGCACGCAGCCGAGAGGTCCTGTGCGCGGCCCCGCGTGCTGGTGCTGGTTCTGCGCGCTCCTTTCTCTCGCTCCCGGTCCATTCAGGAGTGCGGCGGGAGTCACGGTGGCGCGCCCGAGCTCCAGCCTGCCAAGCGTTACCGACGAGTCCATTATACGTCGCTTCGTCAGTGCACAAAAAGGCACCAGTCTGCTACATTACGACACGCGTTGGTCGTCCAGCTGTATGAAGCGAATGCCATGACTCACGTCGTTATATATCCGCGTGGATGAGTGTAAGCGCGTCCCCGAGGCGCTGTGATTGTGTCACATCGTAAACCGTAAGCAAAGATAAAACCGGGCCACATCCCACTTCCTCACTTCAGAGATGTTTACACAGTAATTACTCCGAGATACGAGGCAGGCGGAACAACACTGCACTCCACCCGCGAAATACACACGCCATCCAGTTTATTCTTGCGAGATTATATTTTTCCATAAAAAACCCCAATTCATACAAACCATCATTTGTCATACACACCGTGGATCGCGTTCTCTGTGCCTCCGTGCCTCCCTGTCCCAGAAGACACGTGACATCACGCGTGACGTCACTACACATCCGAGTGAAAGATATACTATAAAAAATATCTGTACAATTTATAAACCGCTTAAATCCATATTTAGTTAGAAGTTTATATAGATTATTTTATATACACAACGAATTTAATCTGAATAACCCAGCAGTATATACAGCGAGCAGATTTAAATTTACTTCCGGGTAACACATTTATCATGATAAAAGTCCATGTAGACTTTATCAGGCTGGGATATTTTTTCATCATAGTCGTTTGTATATGTTTTTATTTTATTATATATATTGTGTCTTTTCTTTTCTTTCTTTTTTTAATGCCCTTATAGTTTGTTTTTCAGTATGTGACTGTTGGAAGGATTCACAAATTAAGAATTTTAATTGTATGCTGCAACAGATGTTTCTTGTACACGTGACAATAAAGTATTTACATTTTTAAAGTACGTTTAAAGTTTTCATGGTTGACTTATTTGACATCAAGACAGTGTTAAAAGATATAGCAGTTTATAGTGCTCCTTCAGGTCATCTGTGTTATTGCACTCTATTGCACAAGAACTGAACATTTTTCCGGGAACATGACTCAGCTGTATTTATTTCTCAGATGAATTTCTTCCATCCCATTAAATGAATGTCATAATAAGTAATTGTTTGAATAACCGCTTACAGAAGTTACATTTTATAGGAGCGCTTATGTAGAGAAACTTACATTTGTTTAATTTAAGCTTAAACTGAGAGTTTAGGGGGCCTTGCTAAAGGGCCTGGCAGTGGGCAGTGCTGGTCCTGGGATTGTAATCACCACATTTATCAGTAGTCCAACACCAAACACTAGTTTTATTCATTTAAACTGCTTATTCCCTAATCCGGAGTCACAGGGATCTGCTGGAGTCTATCCCAGCCGTCACCCTGGACAGGTCACCAATCCATCACAGGACCATACAAACACACTCACTTCTATGGGCAATCTAGAATCACCAATCAATCTAATATACATGTTTTTGGACTGTGGGAGGTAACCGGAGAACCCGGAGTAAACCCAAACAAGCACGGGGAGAACATGCAAACTCCACACAGAAAGACCCCTGCCTGGAAATCGAACACACACTGTGAGGCGACAGTGCTTACTACTAAGCCACCTTGCTGCCCAAACACTCCTTTATTGATTATTAAGGCAAATTTTTGATTCAATTCAAATCAGTTTTATTAAGCAAGCTGTTGTTTAACAATTTTACAGGGTGGAGTGACAAGAAAAAAACGTTGTATCGATTCATTTTTACCCTTTAAGGGTTTTGGGACTCGGCAGCAATGATGATTATGCTTATTGTAAGCCATGTTGTCATATTTCAACCTCAGACCAAAAGTGACAGAAAAGGAATTTGCACTTGTTTTATTATGTCCATAGTCAGCAGTGAATTTCCATTCATCACTCCAGTGGTGATCTATAACTCATATAAAAGTAAACACAGCGTTAGAATTTGTTAGTTTTTTTGCACTCAGTTTGACACGTTAACGTGTATGACCCGAATTCCGGAAAAGTTAGGGTGTTTTTTTTTTTTTTCTTTAGTTAAATAAAATGAAAACTAGAAGACTTTCAAATCACATGAGCCAATATTTTATTGACAATACATAGATAACAGAACACTTTTATTCACTAAATTAGCTCATTACAAATGTGAGGTCGCATAAAAGCTGGGACAACAGGGCTGAAAGAAAGCAATACATTTACAGAGAACATTTATCAACTAATTAAATTAATTTATATCAGTTCTGTAACAGTAGCTTTTAAAGGGATGTTTTAGAAAGGCATTTTATTCTAATTTTTTTTTAAAAAGTCAATTTTTTCCGGAATTTGGGTTGTCACGTGTGTAATTTGAAACACGGTCATCCACAATGTCACACTGCATTTTCACACTTTTTATTTCATGCTGTTTTTGGACTCCACAGTGTTTTGCAGCATGTAATGTGTTACAGTACAGTCCTGCAGGCCATAGTTTTGAATTCACTTTGAACAAATTGCCTGGAGGGAGTAAGTCACTGAGGAAGTAACTGCAATGGAAAAATCTCTCTTATCAGTTAATGATGATTGTTGCAGGTTATTATCCGGTTTACAAACAGCCCAAAGTAGAGAACATCAAAATGTTACGTGGCTTCCTGTGGGAAGACATCTACAGATATGATGAGATTTTTCCTCCCAGACATCTTTAGTGAATAAGACACCAACAAATTATCTATAAATACATTTACATATGTGTGTGCGTGAGTTTATATATCATACAACTGTCTTCATAGCAGACATGCATGTTGTATATCTTTCTGTATGGTGAAATGTTTTGGGAAATAATCATACTTAATTAGAAAAAAATGTTATGATACTTACTATGATGCAAAAAAACCCCCATTATTTTATTTATCTTAAGGATGAGTTGATGGACTTAGAGTCTATTCGGAGAACCCTGAAATACTGTAGCGGTGGGTCTAATACATGACATTCACCTAAAATTAAAAAAGAAAAAATATGTACCACTAAATTTCTACATGTTTATTGCACCAGCTAAAAAAAGAAGATGCAGATTTTTTTATCTCCACACACTACAATAGAGTGCAGTGAATTTCTTTCTAAAAGGTCCGCCATCGAACAGCTTCCCAGTTAAGGGCCTCGTTCAAGGGCCAAAAATTGTAGATGACCCAAAGCGGATTATGGTTGTAGATGTATGGTATATATTCCACATGACAATGAAATCGAAATCAACCAAAGACCAGTCTGCATCAGTAGGTAAAACAGACTGGAACTCTTCCCAGATAATATCAGGTCCGATGTCGAGTGTTTTGAAGTTAATGTTGAGAGTTTCAATGGTGTTTATTTAGTCCGCCTCTTAAGGTATATATAAAACTGTCAATTTGGAGTCATTCACTTGGACAGATGTCATTATGATCTGATGTTGACCAGCTGGAAAATCCATTTCGGGCTGCACAGACTTCCCATAATAAAGCTGGTGTACAATATAAAGTGTGACCAGAGATGCATCGTTAAAACAAATTTTAATGAAAAATTAAAAGAAAAAAAAAAAAAAAAAAAAAAAAAAAAAAAAAAATCAGGTATAGTTGCAGTTTTACCTACACAGTAAAATATCTAATTGCAATTGAATGAAAAATCTGGGTTCATAATTTCCCACTCTCAGGGAATCTTAAATATGATCGAGTATATGAGCGAGAAAAAGTGCCTAACACCACCCAGAGGTGGGTAATGAGGGCGAGGAGCATCGCACAGACCGAATAACCGTTTTTGTTTTGTGCAAAAAATCCAACAACCTCGCCTCTGAAATACTAGCTTAGCTAATCTTATTGGTCATTGCAGATGGTAAATGTTATCAATACAAGGTGTTTATTAATATACCCTAAGTATTCTCTCTCTGTTTTTAAGATAGTACAACTGACAGTGATCTGTGACTTTAAAAAAAAATGTCCATTAAGTCTTCACATTGCATACTTCTGGGTCCATTCTCTTGCTAGTCTGTTGTATCTGCAAAATAAAAAAAAAATACAAAAATGTTAGTTTATGTGGAGTTTTATAACGGAGCTTTTATTGTTTTTCTGCATTAGATATTCCAGATGGATCCTGTTTAATAATCTAGTTTAGTACACAAGAATGCTCTGTTCTATTACAGGTCCCTAGTGAATTCAAGTATGTAGACTTTTCCTAATAATAAAAAAATCAGCCAAAGCAGGTTGGGTATAGATTTATGCTAGTAAAATGGTTATCTACGTTACTGTAGATTTTGTGTCAGCTTGGCGTTCTCCATTGACCTCTTTCACCAACTGACAAAACTTTAGAGACGGTTGTGTGTACAAAATACATGAGGATCCAAACTTCTAGCCAACAGTCACATGCTGTCAACATCACTAGTATATATTCTTCCATTAAGGTGGGTGGCAAATGGTAGCATAGTGGTTAAAGTGTTGGACTGTCAACCAAAAGATTGTGGGTTTAAAGCTGCCACTGCTGCTCAGTTGAATAAATATGTTGTTCTAGAAAAGCAGCTCTTTTTTAAATATCAAAATAGTAAACGTAAATGATAGAAATGTTAAGTAACGCAAAGCTAATAAAATGCATTTGCAAGATTTTGTGCACTGCACTGCTGACACACGATTGGCTAAAAATACAAATGAGTTCATTTACAAGCGTTTCTACTGAAGTGCTCAGTGAGTGGTGGTTTTAAAGGGTTTATACTCTACATATGATATGTGGATATAATCAGATGCATCACATGCCACAGTAGTGTACTTACTTTTCTTTGTCTGATTTGTAGATGTGTGCTATGTCTGGGACTAAGGGGTCATCAGGGTTTGGGTCACAGAGCAAGGAGCATATGGATAATAGAACTGTACAAGAAAAAACAAAGCAGGTTGTATATATACGCGAGGCAAGAAAAAACATTTACATTTTTAACAATATGTGATGCACTCTTGGAAAACCTGTTGCATGTCTCGCGATGGGAAAAAGTCAATGGTCAAATTTATTATACTAACAATTTTTTGAAATCTAGAACATCTTGTCTATCCTCTCTGAAAATATCTTGGCAAAATACACTTGTTTAGAGAAGAAAATAGTGATTTATTGTGATAGGCTTATGTGGAGGTGAAAGTATTTTTTTAAAAATATTAAAATTGACAAAAATGGGCAGCACGTTGGCTTAGTGATTAGCACTGTTGCCTCACAGCAAGAAGGTCCCGGGTTCGGTTCCTAGGCAGGGGCCTTTCTGTGTGGAGTTTGCATGTTTGCATGTTGCATGTGCTTGCGTGGGTTTACTCCGGGTTTCCTTCCACAGTGCAAAAAACATGTAGGTTAGGTTGATTGGTAATTCTAAATTGCCCATCGGAGTGTGTGTATGTGTGTGGCCCTGTGATGGACTGGTGTACCCCTCCTGCCTTTCATGCTTTCAAATATGGCTGGGATAGATTCCAGCAGATACCTGTGACCCCGAATTAGTTCTAAGTGGGTACAGAAGATAAATGAATAAATAAAATAATAAAAATCAGAGCGCTGGGTCAGCTATAATACAGCGCCTCTGGAGCAGGAAGGGTTACGGGTCTTGCTCAAGGATTCATTGATGGCTGACTGCATTACTTCATTTTATTCAATGGTGACAGCCTGAACTATGACTTCCAAGTTATAGATACAAACCGCGCCTGGATCTGTATTATAAGACGTGAGTAAATGGGAGTAGAGCAGAAGAGGTTATTTAAATATCCGACACACTGTAAAATACTCAGTGATGTTTTTTGTGCCCGATTAATTTCATCTTATTATTTAAAACGTGCCACAATAAAAGTGTTGTGTGTTTTTTGGGGTTAAATTGTACATGTTTTGAAAAATACAAAAAGGTCAGTGACTAAAAAAAAATCTTGACTACAGTAAAGTAATTTTTACTTGCGACACTTGACATTGTTGTGCTTTTATTTTCATTGCCTCTTTTTAAAACTTTCCTTTCCTGAAAACCTTTGTTACAGATTTGGAAATGGCTTGAAATCAGCTTTCACATGACATCAAAATCTGTAATATGTAAAATTTTACCATGTGATCACAAACACATATTTACATGTCAGTGCATGCTGTCGAAGGGAAATAATCACAGTGAATAATAGAGACATTATTAAGAAAAGTTGCTTATTTTCCAATAAAAACATGTCCCAACTGTTTTATTCTGAAATAATTGTACAACTTGCATCTAAAATGTATTACCTTTTTATTAATTATTAAATGAAATGCTTTTTTCTTTATTGTATAGCTTTTACAGTATATTTGTTCTTTGTTACTTACATTATAGCAGTTATTAACAAAAATCTCTTTACCGAATTTTCTTTTTCTACCTCCCTGCTCCAAAAAGGTCATCAGGAAACAAAAAAGCTCCTTTGTAATAAAGACACCATACCAGCAACTCCTTTTATAAATGTTATATATCAATGCTACCTTACAATAAACCTCACCATATTAGAGAAATATATTGGGGATGCACGATATGAAACATTTTTTAAAAACCGGTACAATAACCAATAATTAAATTGGCCGATACAGATATCGATAAACAATAAGTTTATATTTTTATATTATAATTTTTAAATAATATAATACTGATATTTTAGTAGCTACAGTTTAACTATAATATCAAACATCAATCCTGACTCTTGAAATATTTTATTATTGTGTAACACCAGTAATCATTTATTGTAAATTTGGATTGCATTTTTGATTCAAAAGATAATAAAAATAGCATGTTTGTGGTTAAGATTCGGCAACACTGGGCAGGAGTCCGCCCAATCTGGCAACACTGAGCAGGAGTCCGCCCAATCAGGCAACACTGGGCAGGAGTCCGCCCAATCAGACTGATTGTATGATTTACCAGTAAGCGTATTTTATTGGATCCATTTAATGGAGCAATAAAAATATCATTTTCACTCATATCGCCCGATACTTTTTGTCTGATAAATATCGTTCACCGCTAGAATATATGTACAAATCTGAGATTATGTAGTATGTACAATTTTCAACATACAAATCCTGATATTAGCAGTTGCTAAAGTAATGATAGCATACCAAAACAAGCTTTTTAAAATATAAACATCATCCTGGTCAAATTAAGGAAATGTTTGTACCTTTCGAAACTGTTAATGCCGGAGACCACTGTGACCTCAGAATATCCAAGCAAATACTTCCATTGCTATTTATGTTCGGGTGATAAATTTTCGTTGTAAATGCTACCTAAAAGTAAAAAGACATGGGTTAATTCGAATCGCTGTTATATTGGATGACACAAATTTCAAGTTACCTTTGGAGGCTTGAAGGGATAGTCTGTAGGAAAGTGGATCGTAAGGAAGAAGACCCCGCCTTGGTATGGACTATCAGTCTGTTTAAAAAAAAAAAAAAAAGAGGCAGAAGTTAGCGCCATATTATCTTCGTGTTACTGTGTTAAAGGTAGAATAGGATGTTATCTTTCAAAGCATGGTTATGCTGGTTAAAAGTCTCTTCACATATTGTTAATCATCAAGTGATCTAAATGAATTTATATGTGTGTGTGTATATATATACACACACACACACACACACACACACACACACACACACACACTGTGGAAGGAATAGGACCAAGAAATGTCTGTCCAATCAAAATGTTTAGTCCAAACATTATGATAGGCTTTCCTACCTGCCTGAAAACATATTTATTTGCATACCTTTGCACACCCTGTTCTGATACTAGGACACTGGGTTGCCAGATTAAGCAGTTTCCCACCCAGTTGGGAGGTTCTGAATTTGATTGTATGGTTAAAACCTGGCTTGGGCAGGTGTATAAACCCTATAAATACCTGGCAACACTGTCAAAAAAAAAAAAAAAAGCTATGTGTGATTGGATTTTGATGCATTTTGGTGAATTTGGTCGTTTTATATGTGTGATTGGATTTTGATGCATTTTGGTGAATTTGGTCGTTTTATTTTGATAGTAATGAATATCTTATGTAGTCTGTGTCCTTTACAATAAAGCTCAACTACTGCAGCAGCGTGTAATCCGGTACTATTTTTAGATATTATATTTGTCTGGTAGTTTAGTACTGTTACTAACTGCACTATAAAGTTTTCTCACAGTGAATAATACATGATGTATTGGAATAATATTGTTGATTTTGTTCATTTACTTTTTAAATGTTATGCCAGCATCAAGCCAATTTTCATGGCAATTTTCAGGATAAGTTATACATAAGCAGATATCACTACATTTGAAATGTCAAGTATGAAATTAACAAAAGGTTAGAAAAGACATTTCAAAAGTAGTGATATCTGCTTTCCCATCACCAGAAAGGCTCAGCAGAAACCCAGCTGAAGAAAACACTACAGTGCATTTGATGTGAATAGTCTGCTAAATCTTTATGATTGTGGGATGATCAGTTTTGACGTTTTCAAGTGCTCGAAGGCAGGATTTTGAATCGGTAAAAATTAGGTAATGTTTTCTTGTCCCTTTTCCATATTTTCCAAAGCCAGTATAAGCTTTAGCTGTGGAGATAGAACTTTCTCCTGGGATACGCACACCAAGACGTTGGTCTCCAGTTATTATAGCATACTGTAAAAGCAGTTTTAGACGTCTGTGCTGGAGTGAGCGTTCTTTGGCTTCTTCATAAAGGCTCAGGACAGAAGAGGTCCCAAAAGCTTCTAGGGCCAAACGTAACGTGAATATTGTAATGTATAGAAATCCAGATGTTTCTGTTCTTGTCATATTCAAATTACTTTTAATTTAGTGTCGACCATTTTCTAAAAAGGACTGCTAACACCTCTGATATTTTTCCTTTTGTTGTTAAAAGGTTATACCCATGTTTAATATGATGTATTGGTGATCCACCTCTTTTGCTGTTCATTTTACAGATTAAATCCCAGATCTTTTTGGTGGGTGTGCTTGTTGTTAAACTCAATACAAAATTTGTTGATGTAAGTTTATTACTGTGCTTTGCTTCCTGGTACACATCACAGCTTTTACATTACCAACTTTTTATGTGATCTGTGCTCTGTTTCAGACTAAACTACCAGCATGAAAGCAGGTTAAAAGCAGAAAATACTTACAGGGCCCATTATTGTTGCCTGCCAGTGAAACACTGAAAACCACAGAAGGTTGTAACATTAATTGTACATCTAACGGTGAGCAAGAAAAAAATTCAATGATTTAATGAGAAATTGACTTACGGTCATCTCCAACAGGTCCGGCTGAGCATTGTGCAGGAGGGTCCCTTTGCAGATCTTGAAGCTCCTGAATGAAACACCAAAAAATTGTAATAGATTTACACCATAACAGCTATATAATGGGCCAGATACATCGGATTTATCGCGATTCCTGAAACGATTCTCAAACATTCAAATAAGATCGCGATTGTGCAGGCCTGCACGTGCAAGACACAAAAAAAATGATAATTCTAACCAAGCGTTCGGCGCAGGTTCGACACCTGAATTCAGTGAAATAAAGAATGGAAGCAGTCCAAAATGTACTAAACTGGTTTATTAGATTAGATTAGATTAGATTCAACTTTATTGTCATTGTGCAAGGTACATGTACAGAGCCAATGAAATGCAGTTAGCATCTAACCAGAAGTGCATAAGTGGCTTATTTACAATAAATATCAGTGTAATAAATAGGGTATTGGGGATGATAATTACAGAGGTGGGGGGTAAATGATGTACAGAGGTATATGGATAGAGTATGGAGGTGTAACAATAGCTAGTTATAGATTGTACAAAGATGCATAATGATAGGTAGATACAGACATGCAACATTTTTCTTCTGTCTCACACCCCTGTGTACATGCACTCTCACCAAATTACAGCAAGCCCCTAGAGGAAAAACGCATTTACCCACACACACAGTGCTGACTCAAAATTACCAGGTCTAAACTTAATAAACAGCTTAGTCTAATACATAAGTGTTGACTAACACACTGGCGATTTTGCTTCATTTATACAAAAGTGGAAAATCATCATCAAATTTAGAATCGACTGTGTGGCCTCATTTTGCAACGCTTCCACCGGATTCTTAAAAAAAAAAAAAAAGCGATTCAAATTACTCGGTTAGTTGCGGTTTAATTGCCAAGGATTTGTGCCAGTTCTCCGTCAGGGTTTCACACAACCATTACAGGTGCTCAAGCCGAGGTACAGTGTGTCCTTACAGCGTAACTGTTAGAATAATCTGACATTTCTTTGTTTCATTCATTGTTAATGAAGATAATTTATGAAACCAAATCATCTTTTTTAAGATGGATGATACTCAAATTCCGACTATAAACAAAAAGAATAGAAACACCAATTCTGCTCAAAATGCAATGGTAAAAACGTGTTTACACAGCATAAGAATTTTAAAAAAGGAGACTAAAAAACTATTTTGGAATCAGATTATGACTCCCAAAACTGTAATCAGATCTGATCACTATATAACATCTATCACTATAAAATCACCCTGCCTGATAATTTTATACTGGTACGACAATCTGATGGGGTATTATTACTATAAAATCACCTGTCTGTTTATTTTATACTGGTACAACAAACCGATGGGGTATTTATTATTATAAAATCACCCTGCCTGCTTATTTTATACTGGTACGACAATCCGATAGGGTATTATTACTATAAAATCACCCTGCCTGTTTATTTTATACTGGTATACGGGACAATCCGATGGGGTATTTATTACTATAAAATCGCCCTGCCTGTGTTACCCTGGTCTATAACTGTTTATATTTATACTGGTACACAATCCGATTTTTACTGGGTATTTATTTACTATGTAAAACATCACCCTGCCTGCTTATTTTATACTGGTACGACAATCCGATAGGGTATTATTACTATAAAATCACCCTGCCTGTTTATTTTATACTGGTACGACAATCCGATAGGGTATTATTACTATAAAATCACCCTGCCTGCTTATTTTATACTGGTACGACAATCCGATAGGGTATTTATTACTATAAAATCACCCTGCCTGCTTATTTTATACTGGTACGACAATCCGATGGGGTATTTATATGCTGCTTATAAAATCACCCTGCCTGCTTATTTTATACTGGTACGACAATCCGATAGGGTATTTATCACTGTAAAATCACCCTGCCTGCTTATTTTATACTGGTACGACAATCCGATGGGGTATTTATCACTATAAAATCACCCTGCCTGTTTATTTTATACTGGTACACAAAACCGATGGGGTATTTATTATATTATAAAAATCACCCTGCCTGCTTATTTTATACTGGTACGACAATCCGATAGGGTATTTATTACTATAAAATCACCCTGCCTGTTTATTTTATACTGGTACGACAATCCGATGGGGTATTATTACTATAAAATCACCTGTCTGTTTATTTTATACTGGTACGACAATCCGATAGGGTATTTATTACTATAAAATCACCCTGCCTGCTTATTTTATACTGGTACGACAATCCGATAGGGTATTTATCACTGTAAAATCACCCTGCCTGCTTATTTTTATTACTGGTACGACAATCCGATGGGGTATTACTGTAAAATCACCTGCTGCTACTGGTAACATCACCCTGCCTGCTTATTTTATACTGGTACGACTACAATCCGATGGGGTATTATTCTATAAAATCACCCTGCCACTGCTTATTTATACTGGTACGACAACCGATGGGGTATATTACTATAAACACCCTGCTGCTTATTTATACTGGTACGACATCCGATAAGGGTTTTATCACTGTAAAATCACCCTGCCTGCTTATTTTATACTGGTACGACAATCCGATGGGGTATTTATCACTGTAAAATCGCCCTGCCTGTTTATTTTATACTGGTACGACAATCCGATAGGGTATTTATCACTATAAAATCACCCTGCCTGCTTATTTTATACTGGTACGTACAATCCGATGGGGTATTTATCACTATAAAATCACCCTGCCTGCTTATTTTAATACGGTACGGACAATCCAATGGGTATTATTACCATAAAATTACCCTGCCTGCTTATTTTATACTGGTACGGGACAATCCGATGGGGTATTAATCACTATAAAATCGCCCTGCCCCTGCTTATTTTTTTATACTGGTACGACAATCCGATGGGGGTATTATTACTATAAAATCACCCTGACCTGCTTTATTTTATACTAATACAACAATCCGGTAGGGTATTTATCACTATAAATCACCCTGCCCTGTTTATTTTATACTAATACGACAATCCGGTAGGGTATTTATCACTATAAAATCACCCTGCCTGTTTATTTTATACTAATACGACAATCCGATGGGTATTTATCACTATAAAACATCACCCTGCCTGTTTATTTTTATACTGGTACGACAATCCGATGGGGTATTTATTATTAAAATCACCCTTTTATTTTTACTGTACGATCCGTGGGTATTATTACTATAAAATCACCCGCCTGCTTATTTTATACCGGTACCGCAATCCGATAGGGTATTTATCACTATAAAATCACCCTGCCTGTTTATTTTATACTGGTACGACAATCCGATGGGGTATTATTACTATAAAATCACCCTGCCTGCTTATTTTATACTGGTACGACAATCCGATAGGGTATTTATCACTGTAAAATCACCCTGCCTGCTTTATTTTTATACTAATACGACAATCCGATAGGGTATATTACTATAAAATCACCCTGCCCTGCTTTTATTTTATACTAATACAACAATCCGGTAGGGTATTTTATCACTATAAAATCACCCTGCCTGTTTATTTTATACTAATACGACAATCCGATAGGGTATTTATCACTATAAAATCACCCTGCCTGCTTATTTTATACTAATACGACAATCCGATGGGGTATTTATCACTATAAAATCACCCTGCCTGTTTATTTTATACTGGTACGACAATCCGATGGGGTATTATTACTATAAAATCACCCTGCCTGCTTATTTTATACTGGTACGACAATCCGATGGGGGTATTTATCACTATAAAATCACCCTGCCTGCTTATTTTATACTAATACGACAATCCGATGGGGTATTATTACTATAAAATCACCTGTCTGTTTATTTTATACTGGTACGACAATCCGATAGGGTATTTATATTTACAGCAATTGGCAGACCCCCTTATACAGAGCAACTTACATTTTTTTATTTATACAACTGAGCAATTGGGGGTTTAGGAGGCCCAACAGTGGCAACTTGGTAGGATTGATTCCCAGTGTTGGGCCCCTGAGCATGGCCCTTAACCCCCTAACTGCACAGCTGAATACATGCAATAAATGTAAGTCCCTGTAACAAAATTTACAAGTTAGGACAAATTGACACCGGAAATGTAAATCTAATACTAATAAAACCACTCATAACTAAACACTCGCTTTTTACACCCCGCCCCTGCCTGAAATTGCGTAATCCCCGTCTGACGTCATATCCTGTTCACAGTGAACCGCGCTTCCACATATACCCCAGCACCGGGACGTGTTTAAGGGAAAACACGATGAAAAGACACGGTGGGGGCTTTAATTGTTTAGTGTAAAACAAAAACCCTCTCGAGCTGTGTGGTGTGTAATATCACAATGACAACCGAGTTACATGGGGCTCAGAGAAAGAACAACAAAGTGAGTGTAAAGAGGTGAAGAGCAGCTAAGCTAGCGTTAAACACACGCAGAGTTGTGTAAACCTTTTCCTAAGTTACATAAAAACATTAAAATAAAAACATTACAAACATGTTTTAAAATACTTTAACTGCTGACATTATGACCAAAAATGAATACATACACACACACACACACATATATATATATATATATATATTTGAGATATATATATCTCGAGCCCAAATTTAGCTCTGTGTCGTTAATAGAGAAGAAATAACTCAATTAATAATCGTCACAATAAACAAACAAATCTTACTCACAAAAGTAAAGCATGACTAGTCACATTAATGTTTACATATATAGCTAACATTATTCTATACATATAATACACACACACACACACACCAGGAAATGGCTGAACAAATCAAAGTACTAAGTTTACCATGATTCGCTGAAATACTTTCGCTAACCTTCTTTAAATGATGTGTCAATGTTAAAGGAAAAACGTTCTTAAAATAACGGGATAACTTCTCATATTATAGTCACTATACGTTGTTGTGATGTTGAGAGAAAAACATTCCCAGAACAATGTTCTCCCGGGACGGTCCTTATGACGTTGTTTGTACTTTATTGTCTCAAAATGTTTACCGTTCTTAGAATAACACCGTAAAAAAATCTTAAACAACGTTTTTTTGGTCAATTTTAAATCCCGTGTTTCCAAAACAGAACATTTATTTAACATTAGCTGTGTGTGTGTGTGTGTATTACTGAGTGTATACACGATCCAAAAGAAAACAGCGCCCACACACACATACAGTATTATAACACGTGTGTATTAATATAACAAGTAAATAAATAAATAAATATTAATACCAATATTTATTAGCTTGCTTAGTTACCCGGAAAAACTTTCCCCCTTTATGTTTTGACTGTCAATTTTTTTTACCCCCCAAGATATCTCCATTCTTACCTTCTGTATTCTTTTTAACGCCATAGCACCGCTGTGAGTGTGCGTGACTGTGTGTCGACAATGTGTCAAAGTTTATTGCTCTAGAAAAGCTAACAATACTTTGGGTTTCCCTGAGAGAAGCTGGTGTAGATGATAAGACCGAGTCTCGACTAACGGCTACTTCCTGGATCGAACGGTCGCGTTACAAACCGCTCACAGTGACTTGAACTAGGGAAAACTACAGCCAGGTGAAGAGCACATATCTAGTGCACTACGTATGGAAAAGGGTATGATATAGAATCAAGCCGTATATATTAGAACGTCAAAATAAGGCGTTTATTCATTAGTATTCGATTCGTCTATGTCATAAGTCTGCGTCTGAAATCGCATCCTTTTATACTACATAGTGTACGAAAACAAGTATGTGAGGTTAGTAGTATGAACGGATTTTTAGTATTCTAAGTATGCAAAAAGTTCCCGGATGACCTAGAACTTGCGTGTGGATTTTTTAAAAACGCTTTATTTAGAAATAACATAGAAAACCGATCCATTCTAAATAATTAAAGCGATAAGTAATAAAATAAAAATATAATAATAACTAAGTTGGATAAAGTAAAAACAACGAAGTTCTAACTAAAGATTCTATTTAAATCAATTTTCTATTTAATTTAATTTGTTTTATTTTGCTTTTTGCAGTGGTCAATGTCTCAAAGTGGCTTTACACAATCAAAGATAATTATGAAATGTGAATAGAATAGAAATCAGATAGTCCCTGATTTGTCCCTGATTAGCAAGCCGAGGGCAACGGTGGCAGAGAAAAACTCCCTGAGATGGTAATAGAAAGAAACCTTAAAAGGAACCAGACTAGAAAAGAGAGCCCATTCTCATTTGGGTGATAAACAGACAGCAGGAATTATGCAGTCACACAGTATGTGTGAGCAACTGTACTCACAAGTCCTCAGAAAACAGTTGGATCGTCCTAATGGCAGAGTGGAAGTGGAACCATGGTGATGTATAGTATGGACTTTACGACTTCCGCCGGGATTTTGAAGTATGTAGCGCAGGGGTGCCCAAACTTTTCTTATAATAGGCCAAAAATTCAAAATTAATTAAGTTCTGTGGGCTAAATGTAAACATTGGATAATATATCAAACTGTATTACATTAAAGTTGGCATGGGTTCCACTTTTTTATTTCATAATATTTAAAAATAAATAGAAATTTGTTGATGTTTGTTGACGTCAGGTGATTTTGGGTTTGATTCCCAGTACTGCTAAGTTACCACTGCTGGGCCCCTAAGCAAGGCCCTTAAATCCCACTTGCTCCATTGTATAACGAAAGATAAATGTAAGTTTGCTTTGGATAAGAGCGTCTGCCAGATTCGGTAAATGTAAATGTAAATCAGATTAATCTACAATTTATTGTAACGTTTAATATCAGTTTACTTTTTATCCTAACAATAAAACAAACTAAAATGTTATGATAAATTAGAAATGACGATCTGTGTCGAAGGTCATCCCTCGGCTGGTATAGTGAGCCAACTTTAGTCTGCGTGCCCCAGTTTGGGCATCTCCGAAGTAGAGGATGGACAATTAACTATCCATGATCCAGGAGGAGACAGACTCATATTCCAAACAAAGCGGTGATGCTGCGTTCTTTACACGCTTAAAATAGCTTTTAGTATTTCAGATAAAGTTGCACTTATAGTACGTCTAAAATTCATTCATACTACGCATAACCGCACTGTATAAAATATACTTATCTATGATCAGGTTTGTGGTTTATTGGCATAAAGGTGAAAATCACAATGCTAAAGCAGTAACATGAGTAATACAGACAGGTGCATTCATGCATCAATATTACAGACATTTAAAAAAAGTAAGGAAAATAAAACAAATGAAAAGACGAATAAAATAATAGGAAAAGAAAGAACAGAAAATTAAATGACAAATAAACAGGGGAAAATATAATTAATGGTGATAAATTAGCACAAAGTGTTGTACTGTATTGTGTGTGTAATTGTTACTCAGTCAAACATTCTCTCTCTCGCTCTCTCTTACACACACACACACACACACACACACAGTGTTTGGACAAAAAAAAAAGGATTTGTAAATGTGACATAATGCTTCTTTTTTCCCCAAAAGTTACTTTTAATAAATCAAAATTGTAATGTCCTTTTTTGTTTAATATTATTAAGAGCATAAAAGAATATAATGAAAGAGTAAATAATTAAAAAAAAATCCGATTTGTAAAAAATGTTTTTACGTGTAAAATAGTCAATTTCTCGTCTATTTTTAATCCACTGCTCAAAAACAGTGTTCTTTACGGTCTGTTTTATTTTGTATGTGTTTTATAATCACAATCAGCTGCAAATAAACGTATGACGAATGTACCGCGGTGAATTTCAAACTAGGCTGTCGTTATCCCACAATGCACCTGGGCTGCAGAAGGCGCCTTCCATGCTTCTGCAGAGGGCAGGGGGGGTTCGTGTAGACTGAAACTGATTCGCTAAACCGTTAGTGTGGTAGTGTCGGATAGTTTACTGACAAGAGTGGAAAAGTGTGTGTGTCTGTAAAACAGAGAGAGAGAGAGAGAGAGAGAGAGAGAGTATGTGTGTGTGTGTGTGTGTGTGTCAGACTTATTTACAGTATGGCTCCATTCAGTTTGATGACAGTTGGCGCTAATATTTTGACCAGATCTTGGGGTCTTTTTTCGGGGGCAGTGGCCGTAAGGTAACGTTAAAATATAATAACATCGCATTCGTTTATCGTGTGTGTGTGTGTGTTTCTTCCTTCCTTCATGCGATGTTTACTTGCATCTTACGTTAGTTTTGTTTACTAATTGTGTGTGTGTGTCAGTGTCACATCCTGGTGGGGACCTAAACCTGGAAAGTGGTGGCTCATGGTTAAGGTGTTCGGCTATCAACCCAAAAATTGTGGGTTCGATTCCAAGCTCCACCAAGCTACCACTGTTGGGTCCTTAACCCCCAATCGCTCAGTTGTATGAAAGAGATGAAAGTATGTTGCTCTGGATAAGGCCGTCTGCCAAATGCTGTAAATGTAAACCTGAATACACACAGACTTATGGGGACTTGTGTCACAGTGGGGACCAAAATTGAGGGTACAAAAGCTTCCACATCATATGGGATGAGATGTAAAAATACAGAGTTTCCAATTATTGGATAGAAAATACAGTTTGTATAGTATAAAAAAAAAAAACATTACACCTATGAAGAGTCCCCAAAAGGAAGCTAACCAGAAGTGTGTGTTTGTGTGTGTGTGTGTGTGTGTGGCATCTCTGGTTTGCAGGTGTTCGTGTGTTGCTCCAACATTTAAAAACTTCAGCACCGCGACTGGCGGTCCTCCTAAACGACCCCTGTCTGCATACCTGCGCTATGTGAAGGAGCAGCAGCCCATCGTGGTCAGACAGAATCCAGGTGAGATGAGTGTGTAATGAAGTTCTCACTCCAACACAGCTCTTTTCCCATGCAGTAGGTTGTGAACCCGGATTAACATTTCAATCGACCAATCATAACCATCCGATGTCATCAGTATGTGCCGACCAAAACCCCCTTAATACATTTTTAAATCTTTCTCTTTTTTCTTAATGTCCACAGACAAACTGAACAACTTGAATTGAGAAAAAATCATTGGCTGAGACTGCTAATTTATTGATTCTGGAACAATTTACTGACACTGACGACTCCTGGATTAACATTAAACCACAACGTGGAATTAAACAAACTATGTTAAAACAATTGATGATAGTCCAGGAACAACATTAGTGAATTTAAACAGATCCTAAATAAATATTAATAAATTCAGACAGATAAACAATCACTAATAAACAACTGAATGTAAAATACTCCTAAAAGGTGAACCTGTAGAACTGCAATAGAGCAACATTCTTACTCTAAAACAGGGTTTAACATCATTTCATAAAATCACAACCTTTTAACATGTAACAATCACAAGTAGTATTTTAATACATTTATTTCCATTTACATTTATAGCATTTGGCAGACACTCTTATCCAGAGGGACTTAGTTATCTCATTCATACAACTGAGCAAGGGTAAGGGTTTAAGGGCCTTGCTCAGGGGCCCAGGGGTGGTAGCTTGGTGGAGCTGGGACTCAAACCCACAATCTTTGGGTTGGTAGTCCAACACCTTAACCATGAGTCACCACTTCCCCACTAAACATTAACTCACTTTTTATTCATGCCTGCACACCTAAATACATTTTACTGCACACATGCATCTATTTAGGCGAGGACAATGTTCACACATTAACTAAACTGCACATACATGTTGCATGTAATTCAAAGATGGATTGAGGCAGGTTTGATTGGCACACACTGATGACATCAGATGCTTATTATTGGTTGATTTAAAAATTGATCTTAATCCTACTTGGCAAAATAACGTCCACATCCACGGGTGTGGGTCCTTAAATTGTATTAAAATGTCTTATATTCTTCCTTATAAAAAGTCTAAAAAAGATTTAAATTCAGATTCGATAGGTCTTAAATATTTTATTTATATTACCGCCAATAAACCTGCACAAAACAAACAGACAGACACAGTGATTGTTTATGATCATTAGACAGATCGAGGGAGTTTTTCCCCTGTGCCGCCAGGGAGAATTGAGGTAGCAAGTCGAACTACAAGTATCTGCAATGAGTAAATGCAAGTTTAATGAAAAATGACCTGATAATGATGAATTCTGGTGGTGGTCCAGTCGGTGCCTGAAGATGTATACGAAGCTTAAATAGAAGGCAAAATATTGAATATTGAAATATGAAACATATAAACACTTAACATCTGTTTGTTGTTGATGAACTCCCAGCGTTTCCATCAGTCTTACACGCAGCTTCTTCAGGACTCGCAAAAAATCCTGGTAGTCCATCAGACAGGCACTCTTCAGTTTTGTTATTAACTTCTGAAAGGACAGTATTGGAGAAATTGGTGCAAAATATCTTGTAAAATCAGTTCTGCTGTTTTTACTCTGTGCAACGATGAGGGCATTTTGGTATATTTTGGTGGCCTGACTGGATAACCCAATAGCCCCGGGAAGTCAGTTTGAAAGATTTTGCAAGCCCTGATTTTGCTCAGGCTCACACATGCTGCATGTGAGTTGGCCACGCCCACTTATTTACATGTCACAATATACACAGAGTAAAAAATTCTATGACGGGTGGCAGTTTATTATATATCTTCGATATATACCGTCATATTGCCCAGCCTCACTTAGAAAAGTAGTGATTGTCGGTGATTAGTTCTTCAAAACAGTAATTTGTATATGTATATCATTGCATGACATAATGGCTATTATACTAATGATGATAATGTTGTTATACATGTTTACATTTAATTTATAGTCAAATGTTGCCAAATTGTAAAATATTTCTTTAGCCAAAAATGTGTCTGCAGTCAAAAAGTAATTAACTGATTAGACCAAAATGTTGGACTATAATTTCAAACCTCCAGAAATCAAAGCTGTGGACATTGTCCGGATGATAGCGCAGCAATGGAGGACTCTTACACCAGAGCAAAAACAGGCAAGTCGTGTGTTTTTTTTTTTTATTGGTTCATCCTTTCAAAAATATATAATAAATGACCTGGTAAAAATGTCAGTGATGAAATATTGGAATGGGCAATGTTTCCTTACACTGTGTACTGATTTGGATGCAATACAAGATACAGTCTAAATAATAATAATAATAATAATAATAAAAGAATGTAATTATTAATAAGGGTCTCCATTATGCAGTCAATTTTCTGTCATTGAAAGGTCTTTAACTAGTTTGTTGTTTATTTAATATTACTGTCTTATTTTCTGTGATGAAGTAAAAGAATGTTTAAAGCGACTATAACACAATCATAAGTTAAACACAAATGAAATGCAACTATAAGTTTATGAATGTTTTAGCTTGGGACTGATTTTGATCTTGCGTCATTGTGACCTGTTGCAGCCATTTGAAGAAGTGTCTATAGCAGCCAGGGAGCAGTACAAAATTGATGTAAAGACATACCAGAATCAGCTCACACCTGCCCAGTCTGCAGCTATTGCCGAGGAGAGAAGACAGAAGGCGGAAAAAAGAAGAGCAATCAGGAAGAAGAGGGTGAGTGATTTACTGTATTCTGATGACATTTGGTTTAAAACGTCGAACCCTCCGGTCGACAGGGGTGGGATGAACTTTTTCACAACATAATCCAAAAAAAAAAAAGTCCTACTTGTAAATGGGTTATTAAAATATTCTGATTTAACATCCATTCACGCATGACTGGTCTTTTTTTTTTAGGAAATGAAAAATTGCATAGTTACATAATGTGGGCCGACAGTGATGTCATTTTTAACACTTTTTCGATCATGTTTGTGCTGTAAATGTTTGTGCTGCAGATTTTTTTTTTTGTATTTTTACAGCTGTTGTTTTTTGGCATTTGAAAATTGTTTAACAAGTTGGGTTTTATGTTTGCAACTGTAGGAACTGAACAATCTCGGCAAGCCCAAACGCCCCAGAACAGCTTTTAACATTTTTATGGCTGAGCACTTTGAGGAAGCAAAAGGAAGCACAATGACCGTAAAAATATTTATTTTAATTCAATTGAATTTGATTATAAACTTGTCCTATGTCATGACATCTAAAGCGCTTTCCTCTTTTCCTTTTAGGGCAAAATGAAGTCTCTGTTCGATGACTGGAAGACACTGTCCACAGGACAGAAACAGGCAAGTCCAATTTCACTGCAGTTAATTTTATCCGATATGTTCTTATGATCTCTAAATCTCACTGTCTGCTTTTTTTTCCCTTTGTGTGTTTAGATCTATACACAGCTAGCAGAGGACGACAAAGTACGTTATAAAAATGAGATGAAGGCATGGGAAGAGCACATGACTGAACTCGGGAGGGAGGATCTCGTCCGACAGAAGGAGTCGCGGCGTAAGAAGGCGGCGACTAAAAGTGGCAAGAAGAAAACCAAAGTGAAAGTATTGAAAGCTAAAGCACCTGCCAAGACAACAGAGGGGAAAAAGACTGCAACTGCTGAAACCAAAAAACCCACGAGTAGCACTAAGAAGTGAGCAGCGGCTACACTATATGGCCAAAAGTATTTGGACATGTGACCTTTACAACATCATGTGATTTTGAACTTTCTATTCCAGATTTATTTCCTTTATGATAACAAGCTTCTGCAAAAAGTGTTCAAAGGGGTTTATGCGATAGGCAGGGATCTGTGTGGAATATTCTAGAATATTCTAGAGCTCTAGGGCTTTGTGCACAGGGGCATTGTCATTCTGAAAGCGTTTGGACCTTCTAGTTCCAATACTTTTGGCCATATAGTGTATGTGAAGTGGGAAGGTATGCATAAGTAAAGGTGAGCTCCTTTCCTAATAAAAACCTTTGGAAAAACATCCTTTCCGCTGATTGGTGCTGCTTGTTTATAGTGTAAACACAATACACATTTTGTACTGTGACTCTGTTGAGTGAACACAAGACTGAGTTTATATGACTACTGCATTTGCTTTTGTTTATCACAAAATTACCCATAGCAGCAGTTCTGACTTTTTTTTTTTTTTTTTGCTTTGTAGAATACTTACAATATATCTGTAGCATGTGCAAAAATCCCAAGTCATGTTTTGTATATCTTTACTTAATAAATATTAACAGTTTTATTAAAAAAAAACAAGATGTATTTATACAACATAACCCAAATTCAAAATAAAGTAGTTTCATACATTTAAACAGGCATCGATTACAACACACTGGGAACAAACGTCTGATATTTTTATACATAAGATACTTTCTTGTGTAGTACTAAAATGATGAGTACTTTCACCCCAACGGCAGAAACAATAATTGCACTAAGGCAAAATTCACAATTGAGGAGGACGTGTGTGTGTGTGAGAGTGTGAGATAGGAGATTGTGTGTGACACAACCTTGCCAGTCTGACAAAAAACCAACCACATACCCACTGGCACACTACAGACAAGGTAGTAGTTTCTGCAGTGTTTGTTAATTTGTTAATGTTTGTCAGAGTAATGCCATGTTTTTGAGGAATAGAGTGGGGGGCGGAACATAGCAGTTACTGGGTTAGAGTATCAGGATAGCTATAATTCTATAAAATAGCTATAAAATGGGAAATTGGGGAAAAAAATCCAGGTTGGTAAATTCGTTTGAAAACGTTTTTCTTACAAACCTATTTTTATAAAGCAGCACCATGTGTGGTCACACCTTCAAATTTGTAAAGCCAGATGCAGTTTTTTCCTTACTATAAAAGGAGGGTAAGTTAATGCATAGCGTACAAATCAAAATGTTTTCTATTATATACTGTACAAAATGACTGATGTGGGCAGTACAGATGTGTGCAGTACAGCATTCCTGGCATCCCATCTCTGTAACGTACATAAATAGCACTTACTCAATTGACTTCACTATATCAAATCTCTGGTAACTTTGCTTTGTTTAGAAAGCGTTTCTCCCATAAATAGTATTTAGGAATGGCTGGATGTGTGGCGGGGCTTTGAACCTTTCAGGAGAGCCTCGAAATCAGGGGAACACACCAGTTTGTGTCTGACATCACCAAGCACCATCATGTCGCCACTGGTCAGACCCTCCTTTAGCCGGACACACACCAGTTGCTGTAAAAGCACGAACAGAAACAAATGCCACAAATGCTACAAACCGTGACTATTTCTTACTTAATATTTCTGCTTTACAACACTGCTTTGTCATTTAAGCAATTAATTCACACGTCTGAAAGACCAAAACGTGTGTATACATGTAAAAAAACAGAACAAAATTTTCCCTCTTTAATGTAATCTTACCTGCAGAAAAGAAAAAGCTGCTCCTTCCGACACATCGAGTGCAATGTCCCCTAAGACTAGCTGCACTTTGCCTGACCTCCTAATTTGCACCTTTCCTATATATCCTTCGGTAAAGTCAGAGAGCACAGGCACAGCCTGTTTCTCCACTGGGTTCTGGAGCATGACAAATAACATCTAATTAGTACAAATACTAAAGAAGGCTGCGGATGGAAAGAATAAAACGCAGATGTGAGATGTGACTTACTTGTGCTTTGATATGAGAGGCACGCTTGTCTTCAGAATCACATTTTTTCCCAGACTTTTCCCTTTTTGCAGCCTTTATAGGGACGGGTATGGAATCGGGAAGCTGGATAAATACAAGCTCCTCCTTATCTGATACGCTTAACTGCTGGAAAAGTTCTCCAACACTCGAAGGTTTAGGACCTGCATAAGGTCTGGTCGTGTGTGCTGGAATCCTCTGGTGAGCTTGAAATAAAAAAAAATAATGCATGTTTAGGCATGTTAAATAAAGCATGTTTTTCTTCATTTAATACTATTAAAAAAAGATTTTTGAACCTACTAGATGTCTCTGAGGGCAAAGAGCTGAATGATTGATGCAGTGGAAGCCTTATTGGTGCCTGCTTGGGATCATTTTTCAGGCCAGGATCATCTATGAACTACACATCAATCCATCCATCCATTTATTAATCAATCAATCAATCAATAAATCCATATATCAATCCATCTGCCTATTTACCTATCAATCAATCCATCCATCCATCAATTAATCCATCCATCCATCCATCTATTAATAAATCCATGCATCAATAAATCCATAAATCCACCCATCCATTAATTCATCTATCAATCCATCAGTCAGTGGCTATGAGTCAAAGAGAAACAAAACATTTTTTACTGAATTAAGCAAAAATAACAATTTACATCATCTCGCTGAAGCTTCTCTAGGATTTCATCCACATCATCCTCAGGAACGCTTCTTTCCTTTTTAATACTTTTAGGAAGAACCGAGGGATCGTAGTCAGTTATGTTGTTGCCCCCCCAACTTCCTGTGAAATAAAAGTGTTGGTGTTACTTTTACTGAGTACCGTTTCTATGCCTAATTCCGGTTGATTCTGTTGTGGAATTTTCTACCTGGTTTTCTGAAAGTGTCTGCAGGACCTTGTTCAAAAATGGAGTGTGACTGAATAGTCTGTGGTTTCTCTCTCCTCCTGCGCTCTCTCTGTCTGTCTTCTTTGTCTCTTCTCTCCTTTTTCGGCACACTACGCTGCACCTCCTTTAACCTGCATTAAAAAAAAGACTCAATTGGCTGAGCGCTAAATTAAAAATGACTCATAAGAGATTTTTAAACAGATACTTACTCGTCTTTGCTTTTACGGATGGAATTGACGTTTGGAGCAAATGTTTTCTGCAAGAAACAGAACATTATCCAAGTCAGTATCATTTATATATAATATAAAATGCTATAATATGCTAATTTTCTCATTAGGCTAGTTACTTACCCCCCCTATACTATACATACTCGGTCAATAAGTTTGGATAGGTTTAGAGCTTTTGCGTTATTTTTACTTTTTATTTTTATTATATTTTGTTTCTTTCGGGGTTCTTTAGTCTTTAGATTTTGCTCTGTTCTCTGTCTATGATTTTGGATCACCCTGTTTAGTCTTTCAGCAGTTTACATGACAATACCTTCTATAGTATGTGGTCGGAAAATTCTTTTACATTTTTTTCTAATACTTTTGGAGTTTTAAAACGTAAAGATATATTGTTTAACCTTTTTATATCCCCCGAGCGTCAGGTCTCTGGAGCGCAGAGACGTGAGTCTGCCCGGTGGTGGAGGATTCATTAAGGAGCATCCTGCGAGTCCTCTTCCTAAAGAAAAAGCCGGACGCAGAGTACCAGATGAACTGGCCACAGGTTCTCCGTCACCACCTTCTGCCATTCTGTAAAATTTCAGTGGATCAAATACAGACGTTCTGTTCAGAGTACTTACTACATTGTATGCTGGAGATATTGACAAGGTAATAATAAAAAGACATTTTACTAAACACCAGATAGCTTAACTAGCTTTTTTGACAGCATATTACTAAAAAATAAAGATTTGTTGAAACCTTATTTCCCTTTATCAGTGGCCAGATGAGCCATTCTTTTACAGACAGATGTGTGCAGGACTGTTATTTCAATAGGAAGTTACCTGTGATTAACCTAATGTAACAAATGCACACTTTCTTACACATTCGAAGTCAGCCAGTTCAGTCACTTTCGGCGTGGGTAGCGTCCATAGCAACTATGACGTTATTCACTATAACGTATAACTTTAAGCTACAATCACAATTATGCACATCCATAAAAGATTTGGACTTGTAGTGCCTTTACATACTATTATCATGCATGCAGTTTAACTTTAACTGTCTCTGTCTACTACAAACAATTTTCCTAACCCCATCGTCAATCCCAGTTTCAAACATCTTAAAAGTAAGGGAAAGTTGGTGGATGTGATCCTTTTATTCAGGTAAAGTTGACATATAGCACAAAAAAGTGGAAAGTATCTGAGAATTCTAAAAGTCTCTGATAGGTTGGATTTGACGTATACATTTACAGCATTTGGCAGACATTTACAGAGCGACTTACATGCATCTCGTTTATACAACTGGGGGTTGCTCAAAGGCCCACGGTGGTGGTGCTGGGAATCGAACCCCTGTCTTTCTGGTATTAGTCCTACACCTTAACCACTAAGCCACCACTTACCACTATTGTGTTTACCCGGTAAGTCGTGTCGTGTGGGGAAGTGGTAGTGCAGTGGTTAAGGTGTTGGACGGCTAATTCGAAGTTTGTGGGTTTGATTTCCAAAACCACCAAGTTGCCACTGCTGGGCCCCTGTGCAAGGCCCTTTACCCTTAATTGCTTAGTTGTATTAAAAAAAGAGATAAATATCATCTGCTAAATGCCATAAATGTAAATGTGAATCTGTGACACTGAGCACTTATAAGGATCAGATAAAGATGTTAACAGTATATAGACTCATTCATTTGCAGTTTTCCTGAATAAACGATGGATGACTGCACACTGGTCTGTTTTATACTGACTTTAGCATCGATTTGATGTTTTTGGGGCCCCTAATTATGACGTTGTCTAAAACGAACTGTGATTGGTTGCTATATCGTACATATTAGTCATATATCAGTCATCGCAACCTGATCTTAACCCTACTAAACATTGTTCAAATAAAACGAAAACGTAAATATCTTATTTCAGTAACGTTCTTTTAACTAAACTGTACTAACAATCCTGAAGTTATACCTCCGAATTGGAGTTAAATGCAAAATTAAAGTTAATTATAACAGCATAATAACATAAATTTGAAACAGGAAGCTTAAAACCGCGTACAGGCGAATTTAACGGAATGTGATGCTGTTTCCTGATACTTGAGGCAGGAATACTGTTAATTCGGTTCTATTAACAGTTATGAACAAAGTATAATTAAAAATATATAAACACAATAAAAAGGTTTCTAAGCTCCAGCTATAGATATCGCGCCATTTCTAAAAGTGGGCGTTACTTTTCAGGCTGAATCCCAAATTCATCGACATTCCTTTTATAAGTCCACTACAACTGTGACGTCATAATGACGTATACACTCTAACTAGTGCACTAGAGCTACAAACACGATCTCCGGATTTGGAGATGCGCACTTTATCTTGTTAGCAAACGGCTAACTAAACAAAACACAAGCGGTGGCGTTCTCGCCGAACACAAAATAAACATTCACAACATTCTATTCGAGTTATAACCATACACACACGCATAATAAATAGTAACAATGCAATGACTTACGATTGTTGCTATGTTTATAACATATTTATTACAGTTGAGCTCTCGTAGCTTTCCAGTTAACGCATCTTTGTTAACTTGTGATCACGTGATCAAGGTTCTCGCGTTTCTATTGGCTAGTATGCAAACCAATTGGAAGAAATAGGAAGAAATATACGGTCAAAAGTTTGTGGACATCTTACTTAATTGAGCTTCATAAAGACATGAACTGTTATGGTTGGAGTGAAGGAACTCGAGGCTTCTGCACTGAGCCTTGACCACAACCCCACTAAACACCTTTGGGATGGACCAGATCCATATTTGCCCTAGAAACCTTCTCACCCAACATGAACCTAAACTTCTTAAAGCTTCTGTGGCTGAATGAGATCAGAATAAAATCAGATCAGTTTGGGTTCTTGCACTGTGCAGTCAACAACTAGTATGGGATAGGGTAGGAGAAGGTTGGGGGACCAGTTTGAATAGATGATTATAGGTGTGTGATGTTATAGGTGTGTAATGGTGATTTTGGATGCTCAGTTTCCTTACGTTGGAAATGATGCATGTATGTGGACTGGGAGAGGAAGCCATAGTTTATTGACACACAATACATATTTTTTTTTTTTTTTACATATTTCTATTTCTGGCCCTTATACAGAGTGAGTTACATTTATCCAACTGAGCAGTTGAGAGTTAAGGGCCTTGCTCAGGGACCCTTGGTTGTGCTGGAACTACCATCTTCCGGGCAGCAGCAGGCTTTAACCACTTTCCCTGTATTTTAGCTTTAAAGTTGAAGGATGAAGGCTCCACCAGAAGATGCCACTATTTCTCTGTTTATTGCAACAAAGATGTAGATTTCGTGTAAAAGTACACTTTTCTACAAAACACTTATATTAATTACAACATCTGCAGTCCAGAATTACTGTATGATGCATAAATTCAAAATCTGCAAAAAGTTTTGTTAGACATTCTCTCTCTCTCTCTCTCTCTCTCTCTCTCTCTCTCTCTCTCTCTCTCTCTCTCTCTCTCTCTCTTTCTTTCTTCCTTAAAACCAGTGCTTGGTCAAAAAATAAGCATTTCTAACATTCAGTTTGCACTGAAATAAAAATGTACCAATTGATGAATATGAATTATATCTTCCATAAAGCTGCCTGTGTGTTGCAATGTACCTACCTATATATACACTTATATATATATATATTGTCCATGTCCATGTAAAGGTGCTGTAGGACATTTTGGAAAATGCTAACTGTGGTTTGATAGCACTGACTGCGTATGTCCCACTATTTTTGCAAAATGATGTCCTCCTTCAAGCATGAATGTGCCAGACTAGACAACCGGAGACAACATTACTACAATAAATCATGTGTCGTTCACCGGTGATATAACTTTATAGTTCAGTTAGTGAAGTACAGTACAGTACAGAACAGTAAAGTGACACAAACTACCTAAGCTACACATTACAATTAAAACACACAAATTCAATTACACCATATTCCTACTTTCCTACGCTGTATGTGAGCGTGCTGATGCAGATCCTGTCTGTGCAAATAGAGTAAGCAGAGGTATACACATACATATGTTGACAGGCAGGTAGGAAATTCCATCATAATGTTTGGATCAAACACTTTGATTGGAAGAACAATCAATTCTTGTTCCTACACCTTCCAAAGAATATATAAATACAATTAAACAATTTTTAATGTAAAGATTTCTTATTCAATTGTCCAAAAATGTTTCTGAGGAAAATCACCTATTATACCTTTTATGTCAGGTGTGGAAGTGGTTTCATTACTCAATACATTTTCATATAATGTCACAAGTAGCAGATTTGATCAACTAAAGCTTTTCACAGGTAAAGCTAACATATTAAACAACTTGTGACTGTTGTGGCTGTGCAGTGTTTAAGTTGTTGTTCTGCTAATTGGAAGATCTGGGTTTGATTCCCAGCACCACCAAGTTGTCCCTGCTGGCCCCTGAGCAAGGGATGAGTATAAAAAAGATGAATGTGGAGAAGTCGCTCTGGATAAGGGTGTTTGCCTTGTCCCATGGGGACAGATGCATTAGTAAGGTTCGGAATTGATGTAGGCCAGTTGCACAATTGTTAAAGGTGGTTGAGTCAGAGTCATGGCTCTGTGGAAATCACATTTACTCTAAACCTGGTCACTCAGTGTCTTCATGGGGTTCCAGGGCAAAGGGGCATTGCCATGCTGCAGGTTTTGGGTGTTTTAATGAAAGTAAAATGTAATGCTAAAACATATAAAGACATTCCATAGAATGCCCCTCTTCCAGTGTAATAGCTGGAGAATGTTTGGAGAATGTTTACATTCAGCTGTGTTATGTCATGCACATAGTTTTGGCTACACAGTGTAATTTAATAATTCATCGATTTAGCCCATATCTATTCAGCCTTATTCTATAAACAACATTTAAATTAGTTACATCACACACTATTCTATTGACAGTGTGTATACACAAAAATAATAATAATAAGCTTATTATAAAATGCTGCCTCACAGCAAGAATGTTCCAGGTTCGATTCCCGTGCAGCGGTCTTTCTGTGTGGAGTTTGTATGTTCTCCCAGAGCTTGCGTGGGTTTACTCCGGGTTCTCTGGTTTCCTCCCACAGTCCAAAAACATGTATGTTAGATTGATTGGTGATTCTAAATTGCCCATAGGAGTGAGTGTGAGTGTAGCAGATCCCAGCAAACCCCAAACTAGGGAATAAGTGAGTATAGAATAAGATGATGAATATTAAAAACAACAATAATAATAATACAAAAATTTATAATAATAATAAGAAGAATGATAATATTGATGATGATGATGGAAATAATAAAGATGATTTGTTATTTACTCTCTGCTTGTGAAACCACTCGCAGGCCCCTTAAACAGAGGTAATTCGCCATTCGTTAACTTGGTGTCGCATGTGGACCAACGCGCGCACGGTAGAAGATTCTTCTGTCCTGCTTCAGAAGTTTTTTCCGATGGGCGGTGCTCTTGTCTCGGGCGCAGTTAAAGAGCGGACTCCTGATCGAAGCGGAATGAGCGCAATGCCTTTTGCGCGTTTTCATCCCGCGTTGGGAAGTTAACGGGGCCGCGTCGGATGGAAAGAAACTGTTAACGCATTAAGAACGCTTGTAGGTAGTGCGCGCACACGTGTTTATCCTAGTGTTTGGTCTCTTTCTGTTTGTGTGTGTGTGTGTGACGCCGCGTTGAGTCGGCGGGAACCGCATGGACACCATGGCCGCCAGGCGCAGCTCGGTTAACGGGCTCATGCAGCAGTCAGAGGAGCCGAGTTCCAGCGACTCTCCGCCGCCTCACGGATCCGAGGACGAAGAACAGCACGGCGGGGCGACGGCGCCCCACGACCCCGAGTGGACTGAGGAAAGATTCCGGGTCGACCGCAAGAAGCTCGAAGTCATGCTTTTAGGTGAAATTTTAGCTTCTAAGTTAAATAGAAAAAACAGCTGGTGCCGCTACTTTGGAGGCTCATACTAACTGCATGCTTCAGTCTAAGTAGTATGCCAGATGTTAGAAGTCTAATCTAATAGTAAGGCCACGTTTATACTTTTGTACATGGAAAACAACTTAAATGGTACTTAAATAGTACTTTGGATAAGCGTAAACTAAAGCATTGTGCCATTACGCGATATCCAGTGGGGATGAGAATAACAAAGAGTGAGATTTAGGATGCTTTTAAAAGACCGATTATCTTTATATTCACTATGATCCTTTAATGATGCTTCTTCACTGTTACTTTTTGATCCAAAGCTTATAATTATTATTTTTTTTTTTATAAATGTCTGGATTTTTTTCCCTTTAACCACATCCGGTCAGATTGCAGCTTCCAACTTTTCTATTTTACCTTTAATTACGCAGGAAGCCTGAAAACATCTTCACACAGGAAAGATTTTTTGCTTATGTTGCAACACATTGTCGGATTGTGCAAATGCTCGTCTATATGCGCAATGGATACATTCGATTGTTGGATGTTTTTGTTCCGAGCATCCCGATCAGTAATGCAATATTAGAAGTCAGTTGTATTATTTTTTTGGTTGTATTCGTCTGTATCTTAAACTAGATAACTTAAAAAGCTTTATAAAGGCGTGTGTAAGTGAATCAAAGTTTTTACTTAGCCAGAGACACTAAACTAAATCTACATCTGTACAACATCTGTACAATCTTTTTACTTTTTTATTAAAGCCGTAAAGTTTTCACTTCCATAACCTTCCACTGCCGAAAACATTACTTAGTAGGTTGTCATTTTCATTACGGCATACATACTGTATGTATGCACTATTTATGAAAAGGTACAGCAATTGATTAGCACCTTAGCAGAACTGGGACCTAAGCACATGACCTTCTAATCGGTAGAACAACAATCCTAACCAATTAGCTACACCATCAATTGCAGGACAACATGTACTGTTTCTAGTCAGCATTAAATGGGCAGACACTGTTTTCTGATGTCTCCTCAAAGTCAGAATCCGTTTTTGCACTTTTTACACCCCACATTATATCCCCAAAATACCTTTCTAAACGTGCCTTGCCTTGTTTTTCACTTGTCGGTACACTGAATGAGTGAGAGACTTAGGCTTATAGCTTATGTGTTCCAAAAACAGTAGGTGCATTTAGATGAAACTTCCAATTCTGATTGTCAGAACAAAGATACTCCAAGTAAACACCTTGATCGAAATAAAAATGCCCATCCTGATTAAGAGGGGTGGGTTTTCACAACCCGATCAAACCAAAAATTTCTCCATATGAACATCTAACTTTGGTTTGTTTAAGTGTAGGTCCTTCTGGTCTTGGTGTAGTTTTTGAAAATTTAAGCAGCACAACTCTCACTAGTCCTTATTAAGTCTTTATTATGGACTTTTATTTACATGCTTTTGCTCTTCAGAGGTGGAAAGAGCAGAAAATCGATGGCTCATAGCAAAACACCACTACAGAAAAGCTCACATCTTTTGCACTCTGTTTTTATTAAAGATCTCAGCTACAGGTAGCTCTCACACACTCTCATGATTAAGAACAACACAATGTCTATTATGTCTGCGGTTAGGCAATGCCGCTTAGTGGTGTAGCTGGGGGCAAGGGGGGGACTGTCTCCGGGCGCAGCATCTGGGGGCGCCAAATTGATGTAACATAATTATAAATGAATTTTAGAATGAATAGTTTTTCTTAATTATATCTTCAAAGTACAATTGTTGCCTTAGTTATTTTACTTTTTTATTCCTCTTCATACCCTAAAAATATGCCATAAAATGCAGGTTTTCATGTTCTAAATTTCGGGGAAAGCATGACCAGCCCTCTTATGGCTCACACCTTGTCACGAAGGGGCCGGGAGGGCACGCAAAAACTGACTTTGTCCCAAGGCGCTGAAAACCCTAGCAACGCTACCAATGCCGCTCTATCTTTACAACATTAAAACCACAGGAAATAATAAAATGTATAAGGTGACAGAAAAACTCAGACTGAAATTATTAATAATTAAGAAATTGTTCTGACTGAAAGCGCTGAGACATGTAAACACTGGCTCGGAATAAATAACATTTCACAAACAGTCAACTAGAATATTTCAATCAAAACAACCTTAGTAACTTAAACTGAGCTAGTGCGAGTAACGAAAAGAGTGTGTTTTGAGGCATTGGTGCTGTTTCTGCCATTATATTGGCAGAGAATCCACAGCCCAGAGGATCCTGCCATAATAGACAATGCTAGTTCTTATGCTGGACTTTTGCTTTGTTTTTACAATAGAAATAAATTAAATATAAAGTAAGCACACTATATAAACAATTAGTATAAAAAGTATGCAAAAAGTTGCAAGGAACTAAAAAGCATATTGCACATTGCATGTATATGATATTTCATATTATACGCAGTGCTGGGTAAGCTACGTGGAAAATGTAGTGAGATAAGCTATCAGTTACTCTACCTTAAGCTTCACTACACTGAAGCTCCACATCTATGATGAAGCTTGCTTTTCTAATAGGTTTGTTAGCATCTGCATAGTTCTGCAGACAATAATGGACCTGAGTCCCCTTGGAAGTACAGTGTTTTTGGCTCATTGTTTTTGTTTTCTATTTGGACAGCCTGATACTTATATCTGTTCACAGTGTCGACTCCAATGCCTATGATGCTGATTAGGCTTGGAGGAGTCCTATGCTTCCACCACTAGCTCTTTCACTGTTGAGACATTGTGTCCATTTTCCCCCCACAACTCTTATAGGGTCTGGATCTCATGGTAGACTGTGTTTGTGACCTTCAGAATGGATTAAAATAGTGCACAAACCAACACTGTCAGGTCTTGATGTGGAAATGGAGTAAAAACGTCTTTCAAACCAGGCATTGATCGACATGTCCTACTCTCTTTAGGACTGTATTTGGGCCCTGCCAGTGAGTGAGAAACTCAGGTGGCATTTGGAAACATAAGGAGAACTTGATTGGCCAGGTTAAATTTTCTGATCTGCATCTGTTTTTCGAGCATTGCTGACAGCTTTTAAAAATCATGCCTTTCAACCTGCGGTCTTTAGTGGAAATTACTTCCATTAATGTCATAGGTTCATATGTTTGAGCCCTGGCAGAAATACGGTATAATTGTCAGTGTGTTTGAGCCAGGTGCAGAAGGAGATTACTTTTCTTTGTTACAGAAAACACAAGGAGGTTGCAGGGCTAAATTTTCTGCGTCTTGTGGAAAGCTCATTTGGAGTCCATTAGGATTTGCTGAAAGCATCCTGAGAAATTACCTCAAGACTAGGCATGCAGGAATGGACATACGTAGCTGGAATGTGTTACATTTTTTATTTTAATTGGGTGTAAATAGATGTATCCCACCTCTCTCAACACAACTGAAATTTCAATCAGGCTGTGCGTTGTTTTCATGGAGCATTTTTATTTAATTAGGACTTTTAAACTAAATTATAATCGGAATACAATTCTTCATGTAAACAGAACTAAGGGTTGCTAATTGTGTAGTTACTTTAGCACCTGTATTCCCTAATGGCTGTGTATCTTTCAGCAGGGTAATGCTACCTATCACGTATCAAGTATCAAGGAGCTTAATTGCCATTTTAACCATGTATAGCAGACATTTCTTCAGGACCATGGTGCTACACAAAACAACACAAAATTACACAAAACAACAAAGAGCTACCTAACAGGAGGACAACACAGGGCTAAGGACTAGAAAATAAGTGTCTTAGCAACATAAAGTGCATGTGTGCATCCTGGTGCAAACAATGTTAAAGAGACAGTGCAAATAATAATACAAACATTACTTCAGACAGTGCAAAATAGACAATACAAAAACGAAACCTTCTGTACAAGTACATTTAAACGCTCTGACCAGATGTTGAGTAATGTTCAGATAGAGAAAATTGTGCAAATAAGGTTTTAAATTGGCTTTCAGTCTCACCAGATTTTATTCTCATTAAGCATCTCTTGCAATTTACAAAGTCTAAAGGATTTTGGGGAAATTGTGGCTCAGTGGTTAAGGTGTTGGCCTGCTAATTGGAAGATCGGGGTTCGAATCCCAGCACCACCAAGTTGCCACTGTTGGGCCTTAACCTTAACCTCCAGTTTTATAAAAAGAGATAAATATTTAAAAAGTCTCTCTGGAAAAGGCCATCTGCCAAATGCAGATAATGTAAATGGATCTGCTCTCTAGGTCCTAGTTCCATGTATATATATATATATATATATATATATATATATATATATATATATATATATATATATATATACTGTATATCAGAGCAAACCTTCAGAGGTCTGGTGAAGTTTATGCATCAACGACTTCGAGCTGTTTCGACGATATGGTCGGAACCTACGCATTACTAGACCAGTGGTTTTAATGTTGATGGCTAACCCTGCTTATGCTTGCTCTACAGTTTCTCCTGTGATTTATGAATGACCATATTGAAAACATTCCCTCCTCTAAAGGCTTTGAAGCCAAAAAAACCTTTTCTTGGCACTTTTAGACCTTTAAATCACAGCCTTCCTGTCCAAAGAAAAAAGAAGCTGTGAGGTAAACATTCGATCATACACCATGACCAACTGTGACCAACTATGACACTATAATGACCCTGCTGTTCATCTGTAGTTCATGTTGCATAAAAAAAAGTTTCAATTTAATATTGACCACAGAAGCCAGATCATTGTCATACGATAGAAACTAAGTCTAATGTATCATAAGCTTTGTTGTACTGCTTGTTCCTGGAGTGGCGTTTAAAAGCATCGAAAAAGAGAAAGAGAAAATTCGGACTGTAAAATGAATAACAAGCTTATAACGCCAATGTAAATATAAGAGACTTATCAGCGTATACCGGAAACTCAGATACAAATTGCTCACTGACAGCAGCTTTGATCCAGAAGGCAGCACATCATGATTAATCTGTTGACCAACCCATCACATTATCCTGTCATGTTAAAAATAAAAGCCTGGTGACAGACTTTACTTTAAAATGGTTAAGCTTTACCTCAAATTTCCATCACAAAGCATGTCCTGTCACTACTCTGATGTTTTTGCGCTGATTTCTTTCCGACTAGATGTATGCGTGTGAAAGAGAGATTTTCCATTTTCAAGCTTTGAAAGAATTTTAGGCCGGCTGTTTTCATGTTTCTGTAGCTCTCACTCATCAGCTTAATCACACTGCACTGGGTTTATTTCTTCAAGTGTTTTAGGACCAGAGTGTAAATAAAACAGGTGCCAACACCATCTAGACCCTCAGAAGCTGACCGATCAATAGTCAAGGCTTTTTCTTTCATTGAGCAATATTATTATATAGCTTGGACAGTGACGTTAATCATTTGGCTTTAAAAATGGGTTTCTTTGAATTGGCACTCATGAGTAGTGTAGCTTTGCACAGACTTTAAAGTGCTGCGTGGCAGCAGAAATGGCACATGGTTCTGGATTTTAATTCAACTAAAATTACTTTTATCCTCAGGTATTTGTAGAATGTCTTTTAATTCATCATCTGAGCTTAAAACTTGAGTAACTAGCACATTTTTTCATGTAAATATCCCAGAATGTCATAAATGTTACTGGGATGTGGGATTTGTATAAAAACTAGTTACACTCTTTAGGTAGTGAGAGTAGAATGCATTGGTGTAAAACTAAAAACAAGTAACAAAGACATTAGAACATGTCGAGAATACTCTCCCACATAATTACTCTGTGTGTGTGTGTGTGTGTGTGTGTGTATGTGTAATGTAGGGAAGAATTTGACACACAGACAAACACACTAAGCCCACTAAGTGATAGTCCTGAGAAAACACAGGGTAAAAATGGCAAAAAGAATGCGTTACGTCTATAAAAACACTCAATTTGTTCTAACTCAATTATACAGTTTAGAACGCGTACACCATAACAGTTTACAGATTATATAAACCCATTAAACAAAGTCTTTCAAATTTACAGTATTTAGCATTCTATTTTTTCTCGTCATCCAGCCTTCGCTATATCGCCAAACGTTTGTGGACACCATAGAAATGTGTCCTTCTCAAAAAGTTGGAGGCACAGAGTTTGCTTTAATGTTTTATATGTTGTAGCATTGCATTGATCCCTTCAACGGATCTAAGAGACTCGTACCTATGATAGGACACTTTACCTGCATGACAATGTCCCTGTACACAAAGCACTACATTTACAGCATCTCTGAGCAGGTCTTGCACAGAGGCCCGACAGTGGTAACTTGGTGGTAATAGGAAATGAACCATGATCTTCTAATAAGCAGTCCAACACCATAACCACTGTGCTACCACTTCCTGCATGCTTTGTGTTAGAGCGAATTAATTTTAGTTTTCTGCATACAGTTATTTACTCAACACCACCAAACACTCATCACCAAAAATCAGTTTTGTGCTTTTTGTTTTGTGCAAGACCACTAAAAGTAACATTCCTTTTTTTTTTTATTGCTGGTCAGGAACCAAGAAACCAGTCAGAAGGGTAAGGGCAACGGCTCAAGCAGGTCACGTTGTATGCAATAAAAGAGTGCAAAAAATGACAAATATTTGAACAAGCTTATTTTTTAATATTATTTTTGGAAATCAAAAAGATGTGTTAAACCCAAACCAAAGCTTTAAACCAGACAGATTGCGGAAGAGAAAAATATTTCTCTGTCAGTGAACTCTACAGCAGGCTTTCGGAATAAATGAGAAACAGACCAAAAGCAAAGTTTGTGTTTTTAATGTTTGTAGAATATGAAAGGAAAGTTAAATGAACACAGGCAGCCAAACTATTGAAATATTAACTTAATCGTTAATAAAAATTAAAAGATTAAACCAGCGATTTCCTTACATTGAGAGATAAATCTGTTGTGGTAGTAGTGCAGTTTGCTAGGATAAATGTTTTTAGTAGCAATTTGGCTCAGGCATAGACAACCATGCTGTTCTGTAAAAAACTGCGGCACGCCAAAGACTTCACGTAATGTTAAATAAACATTTTTTTTAAAAAAGGCCATCTTTCCCCTTTCACAGCTGCAGTTATCCTTTAAACCATATGTGCGAGTGTGACGCAATTCTCTTTTCACTGTTTTACCACACAAGTGGCTATAGTGCATCATAACTTTTTTCTGAGATCTGACACTGAGATCAGTATGGTCAGTCAATGAGCATTAAAAAATGGTGGCTTTAATAAAGCCATTTTATTAAACATGAGTTATTTTTTGTTAAAATGTTTCCAATAGTTTTTAAAGAAATTCTAAAAGATCTATCTCGAGACTTACACAGCAGAGAGATCAACAGCAGAAAGTTTGGATTTCGCAGCTCTAATTGGCGTCTGACTGACATGTTAAACAATCAATCACAGTTCGTTTTGTTTTGCGTCATAAAAATGTTAATTTAATGTCCAAATTAAAACAGACCACATTAATGAGTCACCACCATTTGGAATATGCAGTGTTCTAGAAGTTCTGGAATACCTTCAGTGACTGCTAGCAGTGAATAAAAGCTAGTTCATTTGCCTGTTAGAAGCCCTAGAACTCTAGTTTACAGCATGGACGTTAGAACAAATTTAGGCCTGTTTTCTTTCTCAATGATTTTGTCAGATGTAAAATCATGAGGGGCCACAAAGTCCAAAGTATTTTGAGTGGCAGTTTGATGCTTGAACTTCGGCCCAGTGTTTGTCAGTTCAATCAAAACCTTCATGATATCCGTTCTATTCAATTTAACATTGTTAGCCATCTTGGCAGAGGTAAGCTTTAGTGAGTAATCTGTCCTTTTATAAACAAAAGACTAGCAATAGAAGTACCAAGAAGCAATAGAAGTACCAAGAATGCGACTAACATATATCTATATACGCACATTAGTGGCAAAGCCTGACCAAACTGAAATTAATGGCTATGTTTAGCAGTAAACTTTGGAGGCTTTACTTATTCTAAAGTTCGCTACACAGGAATTTGTTGCTACACTAAAGGCTAAATATTCCATTCATCCATTGTCTTTACCTACTTATTACTACTCAGGGTCACAGGGCTCTACTGGAGCCTCGGTGCTAAATATTCTACTGAAAAATAATGTGTATTGTGGTTTGTGCTCAGTCTTTAGTTTCCTTCAGGGGTCACGGGTATCCACAGGAGGAGTACAACCTGGACAGGTCGCCAGTCCATCACAGGGCCACACTCACACTCACTCCTATAGGCAATTTAGAATCACCAATTAACCTAACATACATATTGGACTGTGGGAGAAAACTGGAAAACGCGAAGTGAACCCACACAAGCACGGGGAAACATGCAAACTCCACACAGAAAGGAATCCTGGGAATCAAAATTGGGCCTTCTTGCTGTAAGGCAACTGTGCTAACCAATAAGCCACCGCGCTGCCCATTTTGAGATTACATTATTCCTTTACTCTAGCAAGGAATCCCAAACACTGTTCCAGCCTGAGAATGTTTCTGTTTACAAAGCCCTCTAGCTTCATAAAGACTTGGTGTGTTCTGGTTAGTGTGAAAAAACTAAACCATGACCTCAACCCAACTAACACCTTTTGGGATAAACTTGCATCCCAGACCTCATCACTTCAACATTAGTGTCTGTATTGCGGCTAAATAGCAACATTTACAGAAGTGTTTTAATCGAAAGCCTTTCCAAAAGTCTAGGATATTTTAGAAGTAGTAGTGAGCCAAAATCTGGAATAGTGGAATAGATGTTCAAAATACATACTTTTGCCCATATATTTTTGCTCTCTATAAAAGGTTTTTCATTGTTGTAATAGGTCAAAGTATAAAAGCAACAAGTGAGCACCGGCTGGAATGCACTGAGGCCTGGTTGTCCTCTGGATTGCAGCCTAGGGAAACACTTCTCCACGCTTTTTAGAGGTTAAACATGGCAATCTCCCCAACAGCTACATCCACAGCCAGCTGGTGCTACCCAGCGCCTCTATTCATGGCAGAGAAAGTCTTTCTTTTTTGGTCAAATCAATTAATTTTAGAAAATTGTCACATCATAAACCTAATGTTTGGCTTCTGTCTGGTCAATAAATAGTGTAAATGACTTAAATCGGCATGCTAGGTCTAAGCACAAAGCTCCAGCTCGGGCTGTTCTGGTCAGAAGGACCCTGGAGGAGCAGTGGGTGGAAGGTTCCCAGTGTTCACAATGCATAATTCAATGCAGCTGTTGGAGAGACTCTGGGTTAAAAGACACACACACACACACATATAAAAAAAAAAAAGTCTGGCTCAGACCGGAGACTTTGTTATGACAAGGAAAGAAATGGTCCTGTTACTCCAGAGCCAGCTCAACAGCTCAAAGACAAAAACAAAATGGTTGTTGTTCACAGTCAGAGCTGCAACAGTGCTTTATATTGGTATCTAGCGTAAGGTGCAAGCTGGTACTATTTCCTAATAATTAATTTAATAACGTCTCCATGTGGATTTTCCTTTTTTTTTTTTGAAGCAGCACTGATGATATAACCAGCCATATGCTTGCCTGCAAATGATTTATAACGTGTGTTTGTAAAATGCTGTTAAAAATGGTTGCTTATTTTTAATCTGCATTTCTTCTATATTTTTTATAATTTTTTAGTAGTCAAGCTTGACCTATTTTATTAACCCGCCCCCTCACCCCCCATTTTCAGTGCCTAGTTCTTCTTTCGCCTCCAAACACTTTCGAAGCTCAATTTTAGGTATGTTTGCATCCAATACCTATGTCATGGGGTATCAGCAAACCTTTTCTGTTTCTTAAGGAGAATAGTTTTAACTTGCAAACCTCCCATGGACATAACATACTCCCTCCGTATGAGACCAAGGAACACAGCTGCTGATAACGATTTCCCAACATACCATTACATCCAACTTTCATAGATGGTTTGGACATCACTGGCGCATAACTCAGATAATCAGGAGTCCAGCGGAAATTTTTCCGACCTGACTCTTTTGTTAAACGAAGCCTCAAACCTGGCAGATTTCACATCATGCTTCCATTTTTTAATATCGTTTTAGTGTTTAATGAAACACATGGCCGGTTTTGTTTTTAAAACAGTTAATAATACACTTGGTTTAGTAAATCTTTAGCTTATGTCTAATGCAAAAATTAAAAAAAAGGCTATTCACTATTTGAAAGCAAAATTTATTTGCAATATCTTTTGCTATTTTTGGGCTCAGGAATTCATTCAGTGTTCACTCTAAATCTAGTGGCAACCTTATCAAAATTAGCAAAATGCCTTGTTTGCAAAACGTGCTAGATTTTTAAATATCTGTTTTTATGTGAGAACAAAAACCATAAAGACACCAAGCTGCAACTTTTTATCGGTTAATAACTTCAGATTGTTTATTTAAAAAAGTCAAATGAATGGGTCTATACTGTGCATATAACATAATTTACAACATAAAACCCAGCGTTTAGCTGATTATCATACGTCACGATTGTAAAAATTACAACTTCCTTTCTAGCCAGATAGTTAAACGATATTTAAAGTAGGAGATCTTAAAAAATGCTTACTGTAGCCTGATAGCATTGAAAGTGTACATCTCACCCTCTGTGCAAATTGCTGTCCAAATGTATCGTACAGTTAATAACAGTACTAACAGTACGGTTAAAATCAAATCACACCCTATTTCAACCTGTCCAAAAAAGATACTGTTACCATGACATCATCTTTCAGATCCTTTGGCTCCTGTATAATTATTATTATTTCAGGTTTTCTCTTTGTTTTAATCCAGACTTTTTTCCCGCAGTACGCGAATGTGCTAATGACGTATCCCATCTGTTCGTACCGGTGTACAGAAGTATAAACATACATATGTTTACAGGCAGGTAGGAAAACCTATCACGAAGTTAAGACCGAAAATTTTAATTGGACAAACATCAGTTGGTCCTCTGCCTTCCACAGAATATGCAAATACATATAAATAGATTTAGACCACATAACCTAATGATTCATGATGTGAAGAGACTTTTAACTATGTTTTTAAAGACAATCACCTATTATACAGTGTCTCACAAAGGTAAGTACACCCCTCTAATTTCAACAAACGTTTTAGTATATCTTCTCAAAGGACAAAACTATAGAAATGAAACTTGAATATATTTAAGAGTAGTCAATGTGCAGCTTGTATAACAGTATAGATTTACTGTCCTCTGAAAATAACTCAACATACAGACATTACTGTCAAAATAGCTGGCAACAAAAGTGAGTACTTTCTTGTGAGCCAGCTGCAGAAAGAACTTCCTTCTGGGATAACAGCCATTCAAACCAACTTGTTGCAGTGTGTGGTGTACAGTCTGAGCACTGACAAGATGACCTCCCGCATCTGCAACCTCTAAATCAATGTTGGCAGCACTCTCCACCTGACGCACAGCACGAGGACTCAACTTCTTTAACTGACCTTTGCGAGGGCTGTTCCGAGTGGAACATGTCGTGAAAAACCTCTGTTTGACCCTGGCTGCTGTTACTGTAACGTAGTTTCAGGGTGTTACCGATCTTCATGTATCCTAACCCATCTTTGTAGAAAGTAACAATTCTATTTCTCAAATCCTCTGAGAGGTCTTTGCCATGAGGTTCCATGTTGATCATCCAGTGGTCAGTATGAGTGAATTGTACTCAAGTTTTAAATGCTCTTATATAAGAAACACAAATTTGTTTGGTGCCACATAAACATGATGAATAGGACATGTAACCTTGCATGATGTACAGCGGTTATCACTTAGGGTGTAATTACTTTTGTCGGCAGTTATTTTGACAGTAATGTCTGTATGTTGAGTTGTTTTCAGAGGACAGTAAAATCTATACTGTTATACAAGCTGCACATTGACTACTCTATAATTTATCCAAGTTTCATTTCTTCTTTGAGAAGATGTACTAAAATGTTTGCTGAAATTAGAGAGGTGTACTTACTTTTGTGACATACGCTACCTTAACTAAAAACAACAAACATGTCTTCCAGTAATGCTCTAGTATCCAACTTATTTAATAACTCTGAAAGTGATTTAGGTTTGTTGTGCCATTTATTTAGTCAATTGTTTGTGAGCAAATTGGCATTTGGCTTATATCTATGGCTACCTTTCTAGAAATCTACCTTAAACTGGTGCGACCTGCTAGCTACTTATTTTCATTTACTCCATTTGGTAGGCACCCTTACTTGGTAGAGCAGGTAGAAACAAAACCAATGAACAAAGCCAGGATCAGAGAAACAAAAAACAACTAATATTAGCACCATACATTAGCACGCATTCCTTTTAGACTATTGAGTTGATAGTTCAGTGTTTAACATGCTGGAAAGATCTTAAAAATGAATCCCAGAATCCCAGTCCTTTAGCAAGGCCGTTAACCCTTATCTGATTAGCTGCAATGTGTGATTGGAAATTGAAATGGATTCTGGTTGTCTTCAAACTGTATGTCAAATAGTAAAAGTGTGGACAATTCTGGAGAAGTCATTTATGCAAACTGGTTAAATCTCTTTTCATTGTCATATTTTTTGCCTTGGGTTGGATATCAATTTGTGGTCATTATCGTCTCGAGAAATCTATAGCTGTCTTTGACCAATTCTTTAACTTTTGCCAAAGGTAACAGCGTTGTGGGCTAAAATATTTTAGAACTGAGCAGAATTTAAGCTGTCATCCATCTTCACAAAAGCTTACAGACCACTAGGCAGTGAACTTTAGAGCATCTATGATCCTCCACCATATTTCACGCTGGATTTGGGAGATTTTCCTTTTACGCAGGTGTGAGTGGCCAAGATGGTTTTTTAATGGTCTCATCTGACCACAACTCGTGATTTTAACGGAATTTCTCATGGAGCGTGGTGAAGCTCAGCTCTGCGATTTCAGCTCGTTTTGTACCTCTTTTGGCATTTCATAGTTTTGGATAGAGATGCATTGACATCAATACTGCAACAATCACTGACTAAAAGAGAAAAACAGACAACTTTAAGGCTGACAAATTTACACTGCCTAGTACCTTAATGGATGTTTATGATTTTGTAAGAAATCAGCCCTCCAGCCAACAGAGGGCGCTATCTCCCGAATTTCGACTATGAACCTCTATACCACTTCCTGGTATTCTAGCAAACAGACTTTGGGAAGTAAGTCAAGTCAATTCACCTTTATTTATAAGGTGCTTTTCAACAATAGAGATTGTGTCAAAGCAGCTTTAAAGAATCAAATCAAACAAAACAATAGTAAAAAACTAACTAAACTAAAAACACTCAGTTCAACAAATCAATATTTGTAAATTAAAGAGTCTCCAAACGAGCAAGCCAGAGGCAACAGCGGCAAGAACTCCATCGGGGACAAATTGGAAAAATAAATATTTGGAGCAACCAGGTTCAGTCGGGGGGGGGGGGGGGCCAGTTCTTCTGATCAAACAAACCAGCAGGTTATTCCATGCTGCAGTAAAGTTTCCATGGTCATGGTCTGGATGACCATCTAGAAGACCAGGTCATCACTGGGAAAACTATCTCTGGGATCTGATGTCTAAGTGCTGATCCACCAACTGGACTGGATACAGACTGGATCTGGTGGTGACGGTGAGCTCAGTATACGAAAGAAACAGACTTATATAAGTGTAGATGCCCTTCTACTTACAATATACAAGCACATTGTGAAATGTATTCTGTTTACATTGATCTTCATGTGCATGTTCCTTGCTATGTTTACATTATGACTCTTGTTTTGAATTTAGTTGTTTGCAGGTGTCTTTTGATTATCTTGTACCGATTGATTTTTGAGGCGAGGTAAAACCACCCTCTCTGATCAAGATATAATAATCCTAGATGCTCCACATCAACTACACTAAGACTTCTAGATGCCTGAACAGAATAATGTACCAAGTATATATATTTACTTAAAACTGTAGTTCTAAATATTTGTCTGATTTTTAGGATAAAAAGTTAGCTGATTTTTTGTTTTTAAAATGGCAGATAATTTGCAAAATATTAGGCATTTATTTTGTAGAAACGAGCAAAATTACTTCGAAAAAAAAAGATAAATGTTATATATGGTTATTAGTATTTAACAACTTTACATAATTATCAACAAAACATAATTTTTTTTTGTGTGCCTGGACCACAACATTAACTAGGAAAGCAAATTATGCTTGATTGGTCACATGGCGATTGATTAATACATAGTAAGTTATTAATTTATGTGTCAATATTAAAGCTATAAAAAGATTTTGGCCACTTTCCCAGCAAGTTCAAAGCACACAATGGTTTAGGATGTTTCTATATGCTACAATGAAGAGGTAGAAACACTGTTTCAGCATTTTTATTGTCTTTAATAAAGATTTTTTTTGTACATTTTGCCTTTACCGAAAGAGAGAAGCAGGTAGGATTGGGAAAGGTTAACAAGCCAGGACCGGAACAGCACCATATACATTTACTTCTTTTAATTATCTCACTTATACTATTGCATATCCACAATCTAGTTGGAAAGCCTTTCCAGAAGTGGGGAGGTTATTATAAGAGTGTGACTAAAGCTGGAATGAGATGTCTGAAAAATATAAATGTGAGTTTGGTGGTTTAATTTTGTTCCTATAGTGTAGATTAAAAATTTGGTGAATCAGTAATGGGTTCAAATTTTCAACCGTTTTAAACTCTTAAATCTTGCTGTCGGTGCATTATTATAGCATATTTGTTATATACTTTGTATAACAACCATGTGTCTGTTTTGTGTTAGAAGCATATGAGGTTTCATATAGTGATTATTAAGATATTTCTAAAGCTGAAGTGGTCTGAGAGATGTTGCAAAAGCTTTCAAAATGTTTTATGAGAAAGATTTCCACAGTTCTTTAGTGAAAAATGTAAATCACTGTATGTAATATTTATCTTACACAATCGCTGGTAAAACTTGCCTGGGGTTTATTTGCTTGTGGTTAGTTCTACAATTCCTGACAGCTAAATAGCTTCTCTTTAAAGTTATACTCAATGCAACATATTGACTGCATACCCGAATGGACGTTTTTATATCGTTTAGCTACGTTATATAACAGATAATAATTATTACACCTGTGATCCCATTTGTTCTTCCCAAGAATGCTGTTCAGAAATCTGTAATATATTTAACTGGCTTCATTTGACCATTTATAAGTTTTATAAGTATTTATAAGTTCCCATTACTCAGCCTTTCCTAAAATGAGCTATGTAGATGATGACATAGTAGCTAAATGTTTAGACAGTCAGAAAATCAAGTGTCCAGGTGATCATCTTTGAACCAAGTCAAACACCGCACATTCCTTGAGTTTGTTTAGTTGTTGCCAGGAAAACAGCTGATAATCATTTTCTTAGACAGTTGGTTAAACAATAATGTGAGAAATTCGAAAGGTCAAATTCTTTTAAAGGTATTTAAAATATAGCACTATTTGTACATTATTTTCATTATTTTCTAATGTATATTAGTATAACATTAAACAAAACAATGATAACATTACTAACACTACAAAGAAGCAAATTTATCTTCCAAAAGAACAAGTATAAGTACTATGTTACAAAACAAACCATAAAATTGGTCTATGCATCTCTTGCTTTATTACCTCCAGAGTGTTTAGACTGGTGCCATTCTTAGTCCATGATGTAGCTGGTAGATAATTGGTCGTAACTCATTAATTAAGACACTGAGCTTGTAATCAAAAGCTTGTAAGGTCAAGTCACAGCACCACCAAGCTGCCACTAATGGACCCTTAGGTAAGGCCATTAACTCTTATCTGCTCAGTTAGGGACTCGATGTAGGTTCGTTTCCTTGGAACTTACAGCCCAGCGACATGCAGCTGTCAGGCAGCTTGGTAGCATTAGTTAAGGTGTTCCAGGAACCACACAAAAATCTGTGGTGTTCTTAGCCCTCGGGCTGAGCGTCCCTTACTATGCACTGTTTGGTTCCTGGTGGCCTCCCTCGGGGTTAGGGCGTCTTGGGAGATGGCACTCTATCGCAGCACTGGTGACCTTAAGAAGATGCAGGACCTCTGAGATGCGAGTCAGTGTCTCTTGCGGCCAAGGACCTTCACTATAGGGCAACGGATCTAAGGACCGTTCCTCTTCCTCCTCCTCCACCTTCTTCTTAAAAAAAAAAAAATAGGGAAAAGTTAAAATCTAAAACAATCTTGGTGAAACTATTTAAGCTATTTAATATATATCTATAGCTATTTAATATAAAATCATTTACATTTACATTTCAAGTACATTTAATATAAAAAAAAAAGGGTTTTATCGACCCCTGACCTTAGACTGTTTGACCCTGTAGTCCAGAGCGTGATGTGGCTTAACACTATTTTATGGAAAACAAATTTATGCAAAAAGTGACACCCCCCATGCTTCCTACTGTAAAATAGCCAAACCAGCAACCTAAAAGAAGTAGAAGTAATATTGGCCTTATGGGTTTATATATTGTTTTGAGAGAAATAAAACACTAAGGGCTCAATTTATGCCTTAGGAAACTATTGCACACAGCATGCTGGGTAATGATAATGATGATTCATAGACTTTCTTGATTTATTTATTTTTTAATTCACTGTAAAACTGTGTGACTGGCCTAAAAAGCCTTGATATTTGCCTGACAACCTAATCATTCATTTGATTCATCACAGAGTTCTGCAAGTTCTCAGCTGGAGCTGGAATACCCTTTATAATGTCAAGCCTCGTTGTGTTACCTTTCTAAGACTTGTGTTTAACTTTGGTGGACTTCAGAGGGTTTTGTGGGTTTGGCTTGTATATAAAGAAGCTGTCTCAAAACTAGAGCATGGAGAAGAAGTGTTATAACTTCAAAGGAGTGATGCCTTATTCAGTTTTAAGTTTTGTTGGCTTAGTGTTTTGTGGTTATACGTATTTAATTAGTGCTTATGTGTTAATAATGTGTGCGTATAATGTTTTGCAAGAGAAAAAAAGAGCATGAGTTAAACAGATGGATTGCGTTGGTGACAGCCATATAACATTTACATTTACGGCATTCGGCAGATGCCCTTATCCACCGCACCGTCAACGCTTTATCTCATTTATACAACTGAGGTTACAATTGGGGTTAAGGGCCTTGCTCAGGGCCCCAACAGTGGACATTTATGGTGGTGGTGGTGGAAATCAAACCCTGATGTTCCTGACAGCAGTGTTAAAATCACTGTATGAAGTTTTTTAATGGATTGTCATGTGCAGAAAATGGGGTGAATTACTGAGTGCAAACAGCGAGGAATACTGCACATTAGGTACAAGGAGATTTATAGTCCATGTCTGATATCAGCACAACAATCAACGTAGACATATATTAATTTAAGAAGTTTAGTTTTTAAAATAAAAACTTTTGTTTACTGTTCCTGTTCTTACTATGCCCTACATAAAACAAAGTTATAAAACAGACTTGCTACGATTACTCTCTCTCTCTCATACCCTTACACAGTTAGGAACTCAACAGCCTAGCAAACCCTCAAAGTAGAACCAATGCTGGAAATATATATCTCATAGATTTCTGAATTTTTGAGGATTACCCTGGAAATGAAAGAGTGTAGAACGTAAGACTCGTCCATTCTGTCAGTTTCAGTGAAAAAAGTCACTTTATGAAGTGCATAAGCCACAAAATAATCTTTAGATTTGTTTGGTTTGTGCTTCATGCACCAAAAACTGGCAAACATTTTTGGAGCGACTCATGTATCTTGTGGTGTAAATGCTATTATTCCTGAATAATCAGATCTGAAGAATTGCTTATGGATGTCATGAATATACAGTTCATCCTAATTCGTTACAGAAATTGTTATTCTCACTGTGCAAACAGTATTTAGCTTGGCAAATTTAAAAAGCATTTCGACAAATGGCAAAAAACTGTTTTTATTGCTATTCAAAACTAAATAGCATTAGCAATGCCGTTCGCATTCAGTTTGTGTTAAGTGCAATATTGTGGTTATTTCTTTTACAGATCGGTTGCTGCAATATAAAATAAAATGTAAACAAAATCCTAAAAAGTTTCAGTACTTTTTGCATGTGATGAATTAGCTAGAAATACAAAGATTGTTCTAGCTCTGGGATCCTTAAACTATGACCCTGGGTCCAGATACATCCCATCCACGTTTGGACCTGCCTGAGACAGCATTTCATATATTTAACTAATAGCTTATCTTTATCGGCTACTAAGAGTCTTTTAAACTAAAATTTCCCTTATTTAAGTTATTATGTTATTGGGGAAAGTAGAAGCAGTACGGAGGCAGTACAGTGTATAAATACAAACGAAAAAGAAAAACAATACAATAGTTGCACTTCCAACAAATGGTCCAAAAAAGTCTGACTAATTGCACTAGGGTAATGTTGCACATTTTAAAAATATTCTTAATGCACAGTTTCTATTGCAATGAATTGCACCAGAATAATATTGCACAGTTTAAAAATAGGGTTATTACACTGTTGCTATTGCATGCAAATATAAAATATTGTAAGTGTTTAATATAGAGATGGCTTTACTGGGAGCCGCTCTGATTGTATAGTCTAATAGCAGCAGGAAGAAAGGACCTTCGATATCGCTCTTTTAGACACTTAGGATATAACAGTCTGTCGCTGCTCAGAGATGAAATTATTTTTTACAAAGGGGTTAGAATCACTCTCCAGCAATCATGATAGCTTAGCCACCATCCTCCTTTCTCCCACCTCCTGTACAGTGTCCAGGGGAGTCCCCAGAACTGAGCTGGCCTTCTATAACAACTTATCCAGTCTCTTCCTGTCTACACCAATAGACCACTCCATAGAAGATGGCTGAGGCCACCACAGAGTCAAAGAAAAAGGTCTTTAGTAGTGCTTTCTGCACTTCAAGCACTACTCTAATGACTCTACTCATGATCTGTACTCATTTTTTAAGCATGTAAATCAAAAAGGGATTAACATGTGTTGTGATGACACACAACATGATCTTTGCCCAAATTTTTTAGTAAACTAGAAAATTTACTAGATAGTGAAAATATAAGTTGCGTTAATTTCTTTCAATTTTAGAAGGAATAAATGTCTATTGTTAAAGTGTGGTAGTAAAGCAATAAGCTCTAGTGCATCTTTAAATATACTGAAGGAAGGAAAAAGAAAACGGACAAAAAAATCCTTAACTAGAATTGACAATTGTGGAAAGCATACCAGGCAAAAAAAATGTAGAAGGTGTTAAATAAAATAATTGAGGTCTGGTTAGTGTTTAGGTCTAAAAAAAATTGTATTTACATAATTGTAGCCTTATGAAACCATCTACTGAGACAGGCCGCCATGTAAATTTGGGCAATTTATTTTTTGAAAAGAAATGTTTTCTTATAGCATGAAGGTAATTGGTCAAGTTGGTCATATTGTACTATAGTGACACTTCACACCAAGTGTAAACTATACTAGGTAAATGAGAGCCGCACGATATATCATGGTTGGTTCGTGTGTTTTAGGTCAGTGTGGATAGTAAAATATCCTAAGACCAACAAGACGCAAAGCTTTCATGAAGTTTATCCTGATAAGAAAAGCCAGTCCGAGGCCCCAAAACAATAAATTACCTGAAAAAACTTCAAACAGGTGAATGTGTCTAAAGAAAACATGTTGGTTGTACCTTTTTTGAAAATATTGTATTGCAAATCAAATATCACATAATTTCGCATTTTATTGCATATCACAGTTTCCTTTAATATTGTACAGACCTAAGGTTAATAAATGGCTCTTTAAGTCTAACAGGCAGTGTTTTTTCCCATTTAATTTATCACTCATTTTATATATTAGTAGTGGCCAAAGAAACCACTGGAAAGTAGAATATATAGATGTGCATACTAAAATAGACTAGCAGTACAAACCTGTTAAGGTTTAAACACCTTTCTCTGTCCTTTCCTTTCATTTTAAAGCAGGATATCATAACCCAATATCATATAACAATGACATTAGCTTTATAAATCCCATAGTACTGTACATAGTAACTGTAACCTTTTCACATGCAATTTCTTCACACAGGATTTTAGAATGTGTTTTTCATGGCCTAATCATGATGCCGAGCTTTTTCATACAGCGCTGTGATCGTTTGTATTCAAAAGCATCTCTGTAATTTCAAGGTTATAAATATTTGTTTATCTGAATTGGGCCTGTGGTGACAGAATTTTGCCTCACAATATGCCACACAATTAACTCCTCTGAAACTAAAAGGTCCAAACACTGTTCTAGCTGTATCACAAGCTCCAACAATACATGACATGTTAGTGTGCAAAACCTTAACCCAGCACACACCCCTGCTCTAGGGCTGCACAATATATCGTTTCAGTATCGACATCACAACGGGTTCATCTGAAATAGTCACATTACAGGATTTGCAGTCAGGTTAGGATTATAGTTGTCTGCACCACAGTTCATTGTAAAGTAAAAGTTTAAGGTCTGTTACTGTGTAAAAGCTATTAATCTGGGAAACGTTTTCCTATAGCAATATATAGTGCAAAAAATGTAAAGATCGCAATGTCTTTTTTTCCCCAATATCATGCAGTCCTCCCTTTTTTTCCTCAACCCCACTGACTAGCTTCAAGATGTACCAAAATGTTAACTACACTCTGGAATAATTAGTGCATAATCATTTAGTAACCGAACAAAATTTAAAAATCTCCTATGTCACGCTCAAACATTTAGTGAAAAGCATTTTCAGAAAAACAGTGAGCTTAAATCTGAAATAAGCTGGTCAAAAAACACAGCACAAAATGGATGTGATGAAAAATATTTTCCAATCATTTTTTTTTTTTCATATAGTGCATATAAAAACCATGTTGGTATTTTGGATGCTTGACAATCCCATGCCTGTGAAGGAAAACATGGAATTTTCTTAATATAACACTTACTCATACACACCAAACACAACTCTTATACGAGCCTTAACGCATTTCCCGCAAGGACATCTTATTGGCAACAAGCAGGAAATTGGCCTGTGCATGCTACCTGCTTGAATACCAATGACAATGATTTTTCCACTGCAGCCATGTGGTAAAATGCGTTAATATTACTTGCTGCATTTTGTTCATACACATTCATAAGTGAAACCTGATGTTTTATACTTGTTAAAAATGTCCTGTTCTACTCCACAGCTGCCGCTGAGGGGAGGGTGAACGGAGGCGAGGATTTCTTTCAGAAGGTAAGGAAAACCGCATTGCTTTGACAAGCCCATGCAACAGTAGATAAAAAAAAGGTTAAAATCACTTTGCCTACACAGTTCTGTGAAAAGCAACTGACATATGGACATGCAGCCTTTGCCCAGTTGCCCTGGTAGCTTAAAAACTTTCCATATAGTCGAATTACTCTAATTGACTGAAGCTCCAAAAAATTTATGCTGCATTGATGACAATGACTTTTTTGCACTCTGGTTCTTTGGCAAACTGTAACTGACATTTTTGCTGAGGTGGACTTGAATCCTTCAGCTTTCGTAGCCAAGACAAACAAACGTGTACTGTATCGATACCTTTATATGAGAAATAGTTGCTGGCTTTTATGCAGAACGCTAGCAGGATAAACGCAGAAAGGCAAATGCGGGTGAATGGCCAGATGGCTCAAACTCTGGAAATGCAATCCAGGACCTGAGTGAGACCACGGCAGGTGGCCCACTCCTGTAGAAAGCCTGGCTGCTTTACAGGCTGAATGGAGTAACGCCTTCAATATAAATACACTCTTCAACATGCCATAGGTCTGATTCCGTGAAGAATGCCATCGAACTAAAGCCTTAAAGGTTTGTATAAAGCTGAAAGGTGTGTGAAAATAAACCCACTAGGCTGAGGAAGCCTGCCTCAGCGGATCAAGTTTGGACCTTAAACTGCTTCAAATAGTAGCAGCCAGAGCTTTAGGAATGCAAGGGCTGACTTTTTTAAATAATCATTCACAAGGTTGACAGCCAAGTTAGAAATGAAGGATGTGGTGAAAAAAAAAAAATCTTTTAAAAATGACAAAAGTACAAAAGGTGCTTTAAAGATAGTGAATAGATTTAGGCTACTACTTTTTTTTTTTTTTTTACATATTAATCTTGCATCTTTTCTCGAATAATATATGTACGAATTAAGTATTTTTATTTAGTTATCAACCATTTTATGCCCACTCTGCTCTGACAGGTTTTGCAAATTTGCAACAAATGCTTAAAATCAGAGGCAAATTGGTGCTTGTTCTAGCTTTAATTTTTCAAGGATGCACTCTGAGAGAATCTCTGGGCAATGGGACGCTAGGGTAAGAGTTATAGACCACAATATTAGCAAACATGGCTTTGGTTCCGAAAGAGGCTACTTTTCTATTTAGACCCAAGAAATGGAGTAAATCAGTGCATGAACCATTTGTATCACAAACTTCTTTTGATTGTCGGTCAAGCCCGAGAACTTTGATTGTTTTCGTATCACTTCTCGCTTGCTTTGGTTAGGAAACATAGTTTGAGGACCAGACAGAGTTCTTGGCATTTCTTCCTATTTTAAGGTCATGCAGTGTGTCACCTCTTGTGGTCGATCCTTCATGCCATGTTAATAGAGCAGCAAATGATTGTTAACCCAGGAAGTGCAGTGTGAAAACAACGGTCATCCGACAACTTCAAAAAAATTGTGCAGTGTATACTCTGTATTAGAGAGTTGCACATCTTGAAATAACCATAGTAAAGGTTATAGTTATAGCACAGTAAAATTCCCTTTCTTTGCATATCTTAGCTTAGGAAGTTGGGGTCAGAGTGCAAGGTCTGGCATTAGCAATATGACACCCTTGTAGCAGAAAAGGTTAAGGGTCTTGCTCAGAAAGTCAAAGAGTACAGCTTGGCAGTAGTGACATTGCTTGCCTAAACCATTTGAGCCACGAATATTCCATTTCTGAAATGATTAAAGTGCCATTAAATCACGCTAAAATAAGTTTTACAGAATAAATCAACTCATTTTAAATGCCTCACTTTGGATTCACACTTTTCCAGGTGTATTGCTCATGCTATGATTGTCTAAGATCACAGGTCTGCCCTTTTCCTGAAGTAATACCGACTTCAGGGATGTTTTCAGTTACAACAGCAACTTCCTGTCTGTTACAGTTTCAGCTTTGGGCTCAATGAAAGGATCCAGTCTTTATGTATTCTTAAACTCAAACTAAGAGCTAAAGAGTAAGTGCAGAGATTAAACCCCCAAACCCTCAACGATTCTTTCTGGCATACACAAATGAGCACTACTGCCTTCTTTTTAGTCTGTTGATTTCCAGTACTTTCTGTTATGTGATTTACTGTTTTGTAAGCGTGTCCCAAGAAGCCTAGACAATACTGTCAAGTAGAATTTAAGGCGTTTGATCTTATAATGGATCTCCTGTCAAGATTAAGAGTAATTGTTTAAGCTCAAAATTTCTCCCCCTAAAAAGTTAATGGGTACAGTGATTATAGCTGATTGTTAATATAAGTGTTTTCTTAACCACCTTACATTCCTTAGCAAAACGGTTTCACCAGTGCAACAGCTTTTATGGAACTGGACCATCACAAGTTTTCAAAGTGAGTTACCATCTATCCTTGCGACCTGTCCAGGACTAAGACTTAAACCAGACATCCGATATCCCACACTAGATCAAATTATTCAAAGAGCCTTTTAATACATTTACATCCCCTGCCAAGAAATATATACATGTTTCCGATCATGATTATTGTCTGGTTTACTTATTCTTTATCCTAAGACCAAACTTGCTTTCGAGGCAATTATGCTTCAGCATTCCTCTTTTCCATAGTCCCTCCAAAAACCACAATTGTTTATCAAGTAAAGGCAGATTGTAAACAGAGAATTATTTGTAGTGGGACTATTGGAGAAGTTGGAGGTAATGAGAAGCAGGTGTGTAAGTACTGGAACATAACAGCTCCATTAGCACTTTTTCATTGGGTTTGATGTGAAAGCGTGTTCGTACACACTTTTGAGATGAGCTTATTTTTTAAGTAAGTTTGACATTTCATCCTGATTGCTACTTTCTGTTGCCGTTCACCAACCAGGAAGTAAAAAGTGTTTAAATATTCACCACCTTTTTATTTTTTTTTGTATTTGGAATGCAAACAAGCACACAAAAATTATTTACACTATATTTCAAAGCCAAAATAATCTTAATCAATATCTAAGAGATCTACATTAGCAACAAGTCTTCTGGAATAATGTGCTTGTGTGGTGTTTGTGTCTGTGGGAGAGAAATAATGCTGTCATTTTGTAGCCTCAGACTTATTAGCCTTGGCTCATTTTTCTATGCAGAACATAAAATAGATCATTTTTTCCATAACACATATTTAATGATGTCTTCGGTACCTGCAAGTAATATCAGTTAACTGTTTTTTGATAAATTGTGTTGATTAAAAGCATAATAATGTGGTGGGTCCACCAGACCCGTGAACATTGTCTACGTGACAAAAACATAAACACCACATTAAGGATAATATTTGTATGTTGTTGACAGATTAAATAAAGAACATTGATAAATAGCCATTTATTAAGTCTTGCCACAAACTCTTAAACAGATTAACTGAGCAATTTATACAAGTTTTTTTAGGATCAAAGTCCTGATGGAAACTTAACAACATTTTAGTTTGTTAAACTGATTTTACATGTGTAGACTTAAGGCAGATGTAAAGTGATTGAGCAGTTAAGGGTTAACGTTTGCTCAGGGGACCAACCGTGTCAGCTTGTTGGTGATAGGAATTTAACACACGCTCTATGGATCAGCAGTTCACAACACCTTCACCACTGTGCTACTGAGCTTTTTCACAAAATGATGCTTAAAGCACAATTCTTCTCACAATGCTTTAAACTTTTTTATCCTCTAAACAACACTTAGTGCCAAGGCTAAAAAGTCAGATTTTGGTCCAAATAAACTAGATTACCTTTTGTCAAGGTGTTTGCCAGATTTTCAGACTAACTAAGAAACACATACATGTGGAACCACTCACCAGTACCTTTCGTAATATGCTTAGAATGCATCTCCTAATGGTAGAAAGCCTTGTTAACAGGTTAACAGAGTTAACAGGTTTGCCCAGTATTTGGTTCCACCATCCTTTCCTCAGCCACAACCAGTTTTGTTGTCCTTGCTGATGAAAAGCATTCCTGCAACGGAATGCTTACACCACCATGCCTCAATGTCTGTATGATATTTTTATTCTCATATGCAGTCTTGGGTTCCCCTAAAAAAACAATTACAGAGTATCTTGAGGTCCTTTTTGTATCCAGGTGTTTGCAGAGTCAATAAATGGGGTTTGACATGGATTTTTTTTAGTAATAGCTTCCTTCTCGCTACTCTTTATAAAGCCCAGCTTTGTTGCCTATCTGGGTACGGCTGTCCTATGAACAGCTTCTTGTCTATGAGCTGTAAATCTCGTCAGCTAAGTTTCACCTAAAGATTTTCTTGGTTGCTTCTCTACGACTCGCCTTATTGACATTTGGTATCAGATAGCCTTCTTCCAACCAAGTCATGTTTGCACTATACCCTTTCCAATTTTTTAATAATAGATTTAATAGTGTTCTGCCCGGATATTTGAATAAATATATTATAATTGACAGTTTTAAAAGCCAAATGGGAATTTTTCAGGTTCTCAGCAAGTAAAAGAATCCTGACTTCCTGTTTTAGTTCAAATAAACACTCTTCACCACTTAGAACAGAGGCAGACATTGTACCGTGCTTCTGTTCTTAATTTTTACTGTTTCGTTTGCATTTGGCCTTGAAATAAAATCCTAAAGAAATTCACAACTTCTTTCATATCAATTCCCTTAACTGATTTAAAACTATATTTTTTAACATGATACTTGAAATTTTTTGGGGGTTAAGTTCATTTTTTTTTTCAAATGGTCAGAGTTTAGCAGTCATGTTATCACTGAAGACAATTAAATGATTTCAGGAGGTATAAGATTTCAGTGCCACTTGTATATAAAAATATAGACATGATCAACAAAATAAAGATTTGGTAACTGGGACCGTCTCATCACACACTCTTCCACTCTCTGGCCTGAGTACATAGGCTGTGATGTAAGTTCCTCAGTGACGGTTGAGACTCCCAGCTCTCTGCATGTACTTAGAGCTCTTGCCAATTAAAAAACACACTTCACCCTGGGACAAGAATTCTGTGGAAACATTGGTCATGCTGGCCTGTGATGTGGGCCAGGCCGCTCCCCACGCCTACGAACAGATGACTCCACACGGTGTTGCTCACTGTCTGTCTGCTTTCTTTCCTCTGAGCTTTGTGATGAAGTGTTCTGCTTGGACTGGATTTGTTTTTGCCTTGCTTGTTTGTCCTGAAACAATGGAGGCAAGGTTTTCAGACCATATGTGTCTCACTAGATGTGTGTGGTCGAGCTATTATCTATATACCCATTGAAACTTTGATGTCCTAACTGTGTTTTATTGCTTATCATCGGGCTTTACTTTTAACTGTACGAGTATGAAGTACAAAATAAGAATGTCTGCCCCTTTTAGCAGAGGAAACACAGAGCGGGCTGTAAGTTAACTATCATTTACAATTTAAACTCCAACCCCCTTAGCTGAAAGCCATCCAAATGAAAACAAAAAGCCAGTACAAGCACTAAAAATAGGAAGGAATGTGCTGCTTAATCATGAATCCTGAGGTTTTTGGGGTTTTGTAGCGCTGCTCCTATAGGACCTCTCTAAGGAAAGGGAGAGGCAGTTCATGATATAGAAATGACCAGGTTACTGTGTACACATTAACTTTGACATGGAACAAGAGAGTTTTCTATATTAAGTAGGCAGTACTGAATAAATAAAATTAATTTATCTACTCCATGAAATAATGTACTTCCAAGCTGTATGAGTCCCAAATGCTAAGCAGCCTGGTTTTGTAATTATGATTACTCACATGAAGCTGTATTAATAGGTCCCCAGATGAAATATTAAAAAAATGCGAAAGCTTTGCACATGTAGGGTAACCATATTTTACTTTTCAAAAAAGAGGACAGGGAAGGGGGCTAAAAACAGTGTTTCACAGCCATGCACCTATGTTACTGGACTTACATAAAGTAACACATCATTTCCAGCCAACTTTTGGTCCTTAACAATAGAATATTTACAAAAAAAAAAAAAAAAATTACACTTTTAACACGTATGATAGGATAGAAAGAATTAGTCAGTTGCAAAAAAAAATGTATTTCTGTTCTATCTGGAAAATATAGTTAATTTACCTGACAAACTCTCTTTTTTCGTTGCAATTTTGTGTTTCGTAGAGCTAATATAGGCTTCTTGGTCGCTAGCGCCTTTATTTTATGCTACTGACACGTATGTGCAAGCGTAATACGACATACATGCTGCTTTACACAGATCATGACTAGGACGGATCTAAGCTTTTTAGAACCCATGTAGTACCCACTGTTGACAGACAAAGCTTCTGCGCTGTCTCTTGGCGTGATGCTGAGCACAATGATTGAGATGCAGTTCGATCAATGTTTGGATACATGATGGACCATTGTTGACCTGCAAAAGGCAGGACTTGTTTTTAGGTTCAATAAGAGGACATGGAGAAAAAGAGAATGTATGACCACACTAGTCAATGGAAAGAAATTTTACATGGTTTAGGCTTAATCAGGCTCTGATTCAAGAAACCTTATCATCCTGTTATCATCATGTTACTGGTTTGTTCTCAGAACAGCCCATTTAAGTTCGAAAAATTGATCAAGAAGTGTATAAACAGTTCAGATTTCAGGCATAGGATAATAATGCAAGCTAAAGCACTGTATGTTCTCTTGCTGACATTTATGGAGTCTTCAGAGATCAACAATCTACTCCTATTCCTCTTATTTTAGTAGACCTTTAGGACAGCATTTTCATTTTCCCGGACAGACCGGCAAACCCATTGGTCTTTGGGAAACGTGAACTCTGTGTAACTCTCTCTGTGTAACTCTCTCTGTGTCTCGGCTCGGTGTACTTAAAATCTGATTAAAATCTCACCCACTCAATAGACTCAGCTGAATTAATACACAGGACCACCTTTTTTTTCCACAAAGACTTTTCATAACAACAGCCAAGAACTGTTTATGCGAATTAATCTCCTGACCCAGTCTGGTCCTGGAACCCAGGGTGGCGTACGAACAGCTGTTTTTACTGAGACAACGGCAGGAAGCAGGTGCCAAAGCCGAGCTAGCATGGCAGTCGGTTCTCACACTATGCTCAGCTGGAGCATTTAATATTACAATGTGGAAAATTTTACAACTTCTTCCAAAATCTGATCATCACACTGTGCAAATGTACTATAGCCTTGAGCCTAGAACAGTTCATCATAGTCCTTTGCCTGGCCAAATTTAAAAATGCTAAACTGCACATACAGAATAGGTATAGCCAAAAGTATTGGGACACCTGACCATCACATACACATGTTTTTTAAACATCCTGTTCCAGATTTAGATTCACTCTTACTTCTATATTAAACGTTCGTTTCACTTAAAGGCGCAACTGTGGAAAAATTAGTTATGCAGCTACAAAATGATAAATAACATTAGATAGCACCATGCTCTCTTAGATCCACAAGTACCGCTCGACTCGTCCCACCATCCCCTAGGACACAAGGTAGGTCTGCATCTAGACTTTTCTCTGTTCTGGCACCAAGACTGTCACTGATTGTCCTCAAGAGACAATTGAATACCCACCTCTTTCCTAAATACCAAGCACTCGACATCTAACACACACAAAAAATACCTATGCTTCTCTTTTCAACAGTTTTTGTGGGTTGTTACACTTTTATCTGCGAAAGCATTTTTGTAAGTCGATCTGGACAAGAGCGTCTGCTAACTGCTGTAGATATAAATGTAAATGAAAAGGTCTGGGGTGCCGTCGGTGTTCAATTTTGTCGCAAAGGTGTTCAGTGGAGTTGAGTCAGAGCCGGGGTTCGGGTAGAACACTCAAGTTTTCCTACAATCAGAACACACCATGTCATCATGAGGTCAAAGGAATTGTCGTGCTGGAAAGTTTTTGGGCATCTTAGTCGCAGTAAAGGGATATCTTAATGCTACAGCATAAAATAATATAAATTCTAAAATATTAAGTGCTTTAGTCTTTGGGACAACAGTTTTGGAAGACACACATATGAGTGTGCTGGTAGGATGTCCACAAACTTGGTCATATAGTGCATTTTACACTTTACTCTGTATATTTAGCTGATTAAATGTAACTTAAGGGTATGAATTTTTTTTTGTGTTGTAACTGGGTAAATTTGCAAAAATGTCCAATCATACTACCAAAAATGTGCTGTTGGTTTTCCTGGTATTACCCAGTGGCTGCATTAGCCCTTCTGTAGTGTGTGTGGTCTGATTAAAAAGTGCCGCTTACATGGGCACGACGCTGCCAAAATCAGCAATGATCTCAGAGTGGAATAGCATTCACAAAAGAGTTGGATTATAGAGTCATCTGTTCAAATTTGCCAAGCGAGGCAGCTAATGAAGCATAAAAGATGTGCAGAAGCATGACGCAGATGTATCACACAAACATGACAAACGTCTCAGACAGCGCTTACAGCTCAGGCTGTTCAATGGCAACTGTCGAGTTTTTGTGGCACATAGTGAAAACATTACGAGTCTGGAAAAGGAAAATAAATGCAAGAGTGTTATGAAAATAAAATGAACTGATTGCGTCAATTGAGTCCAATTTTGGTTTTTTTGGCTTGTCCTTTGGTTTTGCAACACGCTGGATGTTAACATAGCACGCCAGCATAGAACGACTTTTAATGACCATGTGACCAAGTATGCAAATCAGGTGGACATGAAGCTATATTCATAAATACCACCACAACCACCGCTTCTATGACCTTCCTTTTCTGATTGCTGTGGTTGACTTTCTGCTTTATTTGTAATGCTGCAAAAATTCATAGGTTATTTTTTTCTTTTTCCCTCCGCCCTCTAATAAATCCCTTGTTTCCAGCAAGGAACTAAGCAGTTTGGGTTTTTCTTACTGTAAACGTTTCAGCTCAGATTGTTTTAATTGGAGGACGTTTCCCCCTTTCAGCTGGACATGTGTTATTGGGTGATGCCGAGCCATAGCACTGCAGACCTGGCAGCTTTCAGCAGCACAGTGGCGTGACAAAGAGAGCTACGTTTTTGTTTTTTTTTTCTTTGACCTTTTCAAAAACCACTGGAAAAAAAATATCAAATATTGGCCCAGGAATTTATTAGCATGTCATTTGTTGAAATGGCTACCTACCTCAGTCAGGAATGAAAGAAATAACGGAAATAAAGTAGCCACTATGAAAACGTTTGCTTTTGAAAAACATTTTAAGAAAAGTTGGTGAGGGTATTTAAAAAAAAAAAAATGCTCATTTATAGATGATGTAATGAGTTCATATGTAAATCAGAGACTCCAAAGATTTTATTTTGCTTCGTTTTTTTAGGCGGAAGCTGGCGCATAGTAATTAATCACCTCTTAAGTGCCCCTACTCTTAGCTTTTTAACTCCAACAGCAGAAGTCAAGTGGTTGGAATGCACAGCCATATGCCAAACATAATATGTGTCTCTCACTCCTACCACGTTGAGTGAACGAAAAAAAACAAGGTAGCAGTGTAGCTGGGCTGTACTTTAACAATAATATTCGACATACTCTTCATACACTATATGGAGAAAAGAATAAGGACACCTGACTATTACATCAGTATGCGTTTTTGGACATCCTGTTTCAAATGTAGCCTCACTTTAACTTCTATATTAACCTCCACACTTCTGGAAAAGATTTACACTAGATTGTGGAGTTGAGGTGAAGGGTTTCACACGAATGTCAGATAAGGAGGTCTGGGTTGTATTGATCTACTCCAGGGGTTCTCAACCAAATTTTGGCTATTTTGTAAAAGGCGGTATTAAAGGTAAGAAAAGTAAAGCCATACGGAAGATAATCTATATTATATTAATCAGCTGCACTGTTATAGTTTTGGGGAAACTTGTCCTAACTGCTTAACACACCTGTTTCTTTATCGTCCACCATTAGCGTTCAAATGCCTCCCTCAGGAACCACCAGATTTCCAATGGCCCCCTAACGTTGTCCGAATGCACAGTTGGGGGCGCTTTAAATATCACTAAACTACACCAAACGTACCATGTCTTTTTGGGGCTTAGGAGCTTGGTGCACAGGGACATTGCCATGCTGGGACAGTGTTTGGGTCCTGTAGTTTGTACAGTAGAGTGAAGGGAATCTAAAACAACTGTGTGCTTCTAAGTTTGTTGCAAGGTGCTGGTGAGGTGTTTACAAACCAGGGCACATACAGGGCATGTAAGTGCAGTACAGGATTTAGATCAAAATACTGATTTTAATAGTGTGAAAGATGGAGGAAATTTTGTAATAGGTTATGTATTATGTCTCCTAATTTTACATTCCAACTTATTTTAACGTATGTTAATTCCATAGAAATGGCACAAAATATTTCTTAATCTAAATACTATATAACCTGCAATGCGGCATGTATTAATTGAACTATTTTATGTATCTTTTTTTTATTTTAATACACCTATTTTGTGATATGTTTTTTATAAGTGGTTTTCATTTTCACAGGTTATGGAGGAAACCAATACTCAGATCGCCTGGCCTTCAAAGCTGAAAATAGGTGCCAAATCTAAGAAGGGTAAGATCCAGTCTGTACTTTGCTATGGTTATATGTTTACATTTAAACATTCTGAAGCAATAAGAATGCTACTATAACTAAAAAATGCTGCTGCCATGAAGCTTCTGGTTTTTGTAGCAGTCTGGAAAACCATTTACATAATAATTGATTCAGCTTCAAATTCTAATCGTTTTTGGCGCATACACACCTATAAGCAGTATGACATGAAGTGAAATGCTTTTCTTACTGTCTTATGGTAAAAAAGTGCAGATGTGAGCAATTGTGTGCAATTTGAAGTGTCAAAAAAGTCTAGAAAATTCCAAGCACTAATTCTAGGTTGAATTCTAAGCTGGATCTTTTACACAAAATCTACAGGACATTGCTGAAAGATTACTTGTATGTACTTTTACCCAGCTCAAATTTACAACAGTTTTAAAGTCTAAATTACGCTGGCAAAAAGATGTCCCAGGTTTGTATCCCCAGCAGGGGTCTTTCTGTGTGGAGTTTGCATGTTCTTCCTGTGATTGCGTAGGTTTACTCCAGGCACTCCGGTTTTCTCCCACAGTCCATGTATGTTAGGTTGATATAATAATTTTTTTTATTGCCCATAGAAGTGAGAGTGCGTGTGTGTGGTTGTTTGTCTGTATGTAGAACTGCGAGGGACCGGTGACCTGTACAGGGTGTACTCCTACCTTACACCCAGTGACAGCTGGCATAGACTCTAGCAGATCCACATGACCCTGATTAGGAATAAGCCGGTATAGACAATGGATGGATGATGGATGGATGAATAGATAAACGGATAGTCAAATGGATGAATAAAATGATTCATGTCTGACTGCGACACGTCAGACTATGTCATAAAAAGCCAAACCCAATTTTCATTGTTTTTTAGCCCGACAGGTTTTAGCCCCAGTACAATTATTTATCAGACCGTCACACATTAATTACAATTCCACACCTCAAGAAAAACATTATAAACACTAGAGTGTGTGCATACACTCCAAGTCATTGGTCAGCGGTTATACTGAAGAAATCCCACTTCGGTTCAACACATTTCATCTTATCAAAGTCTAATATGGGGGAAAAATGTCTTAAATCAACAGCACCAGCATCTTCTTGGCAACCCCCTGCATGCGATGCTTGTTATCTCAGTTTCGGGCCCTCTTTATACTGAAAGCGTTTTGCAATAGCTATTATGCAAAGGGAAAATCTTTTACATACTGTACATTCCAAACTTCTGTTAGCCAGATGAGATTTACAGTAGACAATATAAAAAGACTTTTTTTGGTAATTAGGGAGACAGATTGACAATTGATGAGAAGACGATTTTGGGGGTGGACAGTTTCCACTGCTTGGTCTCCTAAACAAGACCCTTAACCCTTATCTGCATTTTTTTTTTCATATATATACAACTGAGCAATTGACAATTTTTTTTTATACAACTGAGCAATTGGGGGTTAAGGGCCTTGCTGAGGGGCTCACATTGGTGGCTTGGTGGTGCTGGGAATTGAACCCAGTCCAACACCTTAACCACCAAGCCACCCTTTTCCAGTTTATGTGCAGTGATAAGTATAATAAAAGTTTATCTGCATGCACATTGAATGCCGAGATGTTTAGTATTATACAACAATATGTATGTGATGTATAATAATAATAAAAGTATATATATATATATATAAAACTATTACTAGCATTAATTGAGATTTACATTGTCTGAGTAGTTATATAGCAATTACACAGAAATTGTTGACCTGTGGGCAAGAATCAGTTCTGTTTCCCCAAACACAGCTCACATTGCTTTTTCACACAAGTTTACACACTCTTTCTCCATGCAGAAGGTCATGGCGGGGTTAGAGGCCATTTGGATCCAGTGAACATTCCCTCAGATTGGCCGCCAGCCCTGAACATTGGCTGTTCTGGCGAACAAACCTTACATAATCTTTTGCTGTTATCTGGTGACTGAACATGGCAAGCATCCCAGCTAATTAAAGATGAAAAACATATGCTAGGCCTCAGACATGCGGTCTGCACCAGGCGCTGCGTCGCACTCCTCTGTCCCCCGGGGGGCTCCTATGTTTTTGTGAAAGGTTTACAGCGAGTGTGCAGCTCATCATGACAAAACATTCGGCATGTTGTCTCTGGTGCCAAACACTCTCCTAAGTAATGTTTGTGGAATGCAATGACAGCCACTTTTTAGTGTGCTTTTCATTATTCAGCTACAAATGTGTATGTTCCATACACATACCCATAGTAAGACGTGCAGCGAAATGCCTTCTGTGACTGCCTGTGCTATAAACACTAGACAATGAAAATGAAAATAAAAAGGAAATAAAAGAAAATAAAATTTGCTATACAGAATAAAAATAGAGAAATTCCATACAAGGAAAAAAATAGAATTACATTATAATAAAAAAAGAATATTCATTTTTTTTTTTCTTGAATTTTGGAAAACTAAGGAGACAAATCAAGATAAACATTGAGAATATGTAAAAATATAAAAAAAACATTTGATGCTAAAGATGCTAAAGTATGTAAGATGCTTTTATTTGATTCTAATGGACTTACAAGAACACAATTAAAGCAGTTACTTGAGTTTACGGTTAAAATCCCTGCCCAGAAGTGGCTACTGCTAGCATTAGTCACTAAATCTGTGCATTCTTCAGTGATTAAAAGCTCTTCTAAGCACAGGCTCATTATTATTGTCATCACTAATTAAAGGCAGATGTTCCTCAGTCTCGTCAAAGCTTTTACAGTTTTAAGTTCATCCAAAAGCGTGACTTTTCATTAGTCTCAACAGGACCGATCAGCTTAAAAAACCAAGAGCTCAGATACCATCATTTATAATCATCCAGTTATTTGAAAGGTACAAACCAGGACAATCTGCTGCCTGAAATATTCACATACCAGTTCCATACAAAGTTGCTGCCAGCTGCACACTTCTGCATCTCAGGGGGACGCATTCCAATCCATACACTCCAAGGTGATGCTGGGTAACTCTGGAAGCTCTCGTCTGTTTAACTCATTTAACGCTGTAAAGCCCAAAGTGATTCTCAACAGACCTTATTGTGTAGCAGCTGTAGGAAAAATGAGATTTTTTTTTCCACCACATGCTAAACCTTAATAGGCTTTTGTGTTCTTTTAGACTATTCTGATCCTCTGTCAGAGAGCGCACAGGGACCTGAAAGGAAATGTCCACCCTGAAACATTTTAATTTTGCTATCGGATTTATAATCTTGTTCAACATTTACAAAAAAATTAGAATGATCTCAGATTTGATTGATAATTGGTCAGGTTTTGCTGGGGTTTTTTTCACAGAAATATCCTAGCAATGAAAAATCCAGCATAGAAATACTGGAAACTGGGGAAATGCTGGGATTTTTCAACTTGAATAAATTTCTCTTTTGGATTGTAAATGAAATGTTTGGTGTTTTACACCACTTACGGTTAAAAATTAATTCACGCTGTTTAAAACTTGATGTTTAACACTGTCCATTCCCAAACACCGATTTAACCTTATTTGCATATTTGTGGTGTCAACAACCACGAGTGGATAAATGCAGCGTGCAACAGCGTATCTCAGGTTTCTGTATCTGTGGAAAAAAAAGCAGATCCGCCATTCCACTCATAATATTGTTTACAGTTTTGTAAGTCTTATTTAATATTTTTAGGTACCTCAAATTCACTACAAACTGCAAGCTTTTTGTTTTCCAGAATAAAAGTTGCATTACAAAATGTAATGCCTGCATCGGCTTTATCTGCCTTTTGTTTTTTTTTATAAATATATTTTTACGTATAAACTTTCACTCTTTCATTCATAATTTTATATAAACATATGCATAAATTTTTACTGACTGAAAAATATTTTTCATGATACAAGTTAATTAGATCATAAATCTTCATTTGCCTCATGATCTGATTTAATTAGCATGCAGATGGTAATGATTTGAACAGTTCTTCTGTAACATTCATTGTTTGTGGTTTCTTGTTTAATGTTTATGTATAATGTTTTGTTCATGTTTCTAGTTTATGTTTTTTTTTGTTTATGGTTTAATTGCGTTTTATTTAGGTTTGAGTTCTAGTTCCTTTGTTTACTTCCTGTTTTGTCCTTATGTCTTCCTGTCAAAATGTTTTTATTGGTTGGTTAGTGATTAGTGTTGATTATTGTTCTCAGGTGTTCCTTGTTAGTCTTGTGTCTATATATAGCCCCTGTGTAGCCCTGTGTCTTTGTGGATGATTGTTCTGTGTACCATTGTGGTGAGTTCATGGTCATGCTAGTGTTGGTCATGTCATTTCATGTCAGCTTAAGTTTAGTCAAGTCAAATTTAGTTGTAAATAAACTGCCCCTTGGGTTCTACAAATGCGTCTCGCCTCAGTGGGGTTTGTTACATCTTTATGCATTTTTTTTTTGTTCCAGTTCTTTGATTAATAATAGATACCATAGTGATAATTACAGTATAGTTCTTTGTTATTATAAATACATATTAAAAAACAGTTATCTTAGTAATTGCTATCGAGATGTAAAAAGACTTACAACCAGCAGAACAAATAAATGTTTTTGAACCAAATCACCAACTCTTCCTTTGAGGGGTTTGCTTCCAAAGGCAAATGCAGCCTTTTCTTATTAATGTTGTTAGAGTAGTTTATTTACAGTAAAACAGTTTTTTAATGTCATTTATGCAAAATCGTTTAAATAAATATCATGCATTATAAAAATGATTACATTCCACAGCTGTACTGTGTGGTGGCTGAATAACTACTGAAACAATGTTAAGATGAAAAAGGAGTTAATTATTTGACAAATTACAGATGATTGCAGATTGCTATTGCTAGCATATGACCTACTAATAGATGGTGATTGGCTTCCGCTTCGTTTTCTTCTATGCCCGTGTTGAAATATCTTTTCAACAAATTTGACTGCTGTTCAGTTTTTCAGATCCGCTTTCATATTTTTAAGACATCACTTTAACTCGCCCTTTTGACCCGCTGTTTGCTTAAGGGGCCGTTCACATATCGCAGCTTTCAGAGCAATAATAGATATTTTTATTGGATTTCAGACAGAACATTTAATGAAATGTCACTGGTGATTGCAGGCTTCGTTGAATGAGAGATTTTTGGGGCAGTTCGCAAGTCGTTGCTAAAAACCTGTGGAAAAGTCGGTTCATGCTGCTTTTCTCTCTGGAGGCGTCTGTCAATGCTAAGCAACCAGTAGCCATGCTCTTAATCACAACAAGGAAATTTCAGCAATGGATTGTCACCACCAAAAAGCCCTTGCAGTAAGGTTCCGTTCACATATTTCTCTAATTTTGTTATTTTTTATGTAGACGCAAATAGACCCGTATAAAATCATCTCGTATTCTCAGAATGCTGCAGCAAGTGACAAGAGGCAAAAAAAGCTTAAGTTTAAGCAAGGGTGAAAATTCATTCTTAAAACGTCATTATTGTAATGGAGAGTGCAGCTGATAGCTGCTTAGCAACGACACACGCCTTCAGAGTGCAAATGCCAGATCGCTGTTTTTTTGGGTTTTTTTAAAGACCCACAAAGTTGAGATATTTTTTTTAATCTCGAACATACTTTCCGGGTGTGTACATTTGAAATAACGAAATTAGCATGAAAAAGACAAAATATGTGAACGACTCCATTAACTGACATTTCTCAAGCCAATACTGCATTTACACACTTGCATTTAAACAAAGCTATACACGTAATTTTAAAGGGATACTAAACTCATCAAACTCAAATTTTAAAGGGATAGTAAAATTCTTTTTTTTTTCTAATATCACCACCCTGGTATTAAATAATTATTTTAAACACACTAATGAAATATACCAGAGAGCTAATAAAGCTTTGGCAGCTAATCCCTGGAGTTTTTAGATAAATAATAGTGTTGCTGCATCAATTTTTTTTAGGTTCTAAAGAAATGTTTTCCCTTTGTCTGTTACATCAAATCATACCACATTCTGGTATGTAAAATTTAAAAATCTGAACTAAAGTAAAGATTGACCAGCATGTTAAAGGAGAAACTTTAAAGAGGACAAGGGCAGCACGGTGGCTTAGTGGTTAGCATTGCTGCCTCACAGCAAGAAGGTCCCGGGTTCGATTCCTTCTGTGATTCCAAGAGTCTTTCTGTGTGGAGTTTGCATGTTCTCCCCGTGCTTGTGTGGGGTACTCCGGTTTCCGTCCCTTAGTCCAAAAACATTTATGTTGGGTTGACTGGTGATTCTAAATTGCCCATAGGAGCGAGTGTTAGTGTGTGTGTGGCGCTGTGAAGGACCGGCGACCTGTCCAGGGTGTCCCCCTCCTGTCTTTCGCACCTTTTAGAGACGGCTGGGATAGACTTTCTATCCCCGAATTAGGGAATAAGCAGGAATAAAGGATGAGTGAATGAATGTTAGACATAGAAATAATTATCAATTAAGAATAAAGAATAGCACAGAACCTGTTTAAAAAGTTTTAATAAAATACAGTAACTCTTTACAACATTTACAGTAATCACTAACATCATCAGTTTCACTTCACACTTCATCCCCTTGTTTTCAGCATCACGTCATCTGTGCACGTTATTACTGAAGCAGAGGTTGGAAAGGAATTTATTTTGCAGAGAATTACTTTATTAAATACAGAAGGGCAGTTCAGAAACATGGTCAAGAAACAGGCAGAGGTCGGTACACAGTAATCCAAAATAAACACAGGCAAACAATTCCAAAACTAGAATCAAAACCAAAACCAAACAGAGATCGTAACCCGTGAATACATAGAGATAACATGAACGCTTGGTATGTCGCAAGAGCAAAACAATACTTTGCACAGAAGTATTCGTAAGGCTATCTTGTATAGCTAGCCAAACAATAAGTGACACCAGAAGTACTACTGAGAAGCTAGTACTCTTGTGATCCCTCTGGTGGTGGGAAGGCTAAATTGTTAGAATCAAATATTGTGGTGAATGTTGTTTGCTACATTAAGATTTTCAAATTTTTATAATGGCTCTTTCTAGCAGTAATATGTGTATTACATAAAGATTATTATCTGATTCAGAACTGAAATAAGATACTCCAGCTGATAATTAATGATATTTTACAATAGATTGTTTTAAGTTTAACTCCCCATGTCTTATATTTGAAAAAATGCACAGCAGATTCCTTGCGTAACATTTACACCCCAAGATCGTACAGATCGTGTCTGGTCAAATCATAACCATATGGTAACATGTGTGTCAACTATTTACAGCTTTATTAACATATGATCATCCCATGTATTTATTATTAACAACTTATTAACTTAGTTTTCAATCAAGAGTCAAGTCCACTATTTTCGTGTCCAATATAAAATCTTCTTTAGCATCAAACGGAAGTGCTAACATCAGACGACGTGTGTAAGTAGAAAATGTAATTAACTGTGGTTGGTTAAGCATATGTTTGCACATGCACAGGGAAGTTTAATCAATAATCCAACAAACTAATTAAACACCAGACCACTAAATTGTTGATGTCTGTCTGTCTGTGTTTTTCTTTTCTAAGTAACGAATATGCTTCAGAGAAATGTATCGGAGTAAAAGTATACATTTTAATTGGGAAATAAAATGGAGTAATTATTTTGACAGAAATATAGAAACACAAGTGAAGTACAGATTTTCACAAAAATACTGAAGTACTGACCTGAAGTAACGTTATTACTTAGTTATGTCATTGGTAGCACTTGTTATTATTGTAACTAATTAAAACATATAAAAATGCAATGCAACGCATACTTTGTTACCTCAAGTTTTTTTGGTTGCATTTTTGTTAGTTTGGTTCTGTTTAATTTGTGCTCTTCCTTCCTTTTTAAGTGTTTGTTAGGTGACGCTTATTTACTCCTCTCACATTTTGATGATAAAGCACTTTTTTTTGCATTGTTCTTCTAGCTTACTAATGGAACAGTAAGCAAGTTACAACCACAGTTTGTAAAATCGGAAATATTCCAAGCCTTTTGTTTGCTGGAACTATGACGGACATGACAGGAAGAATGTTCTCAGATTTACTACTCAGTTCCCAGATTCAAATTTCTAACATTTATGAAAATACATGTTTATGCTTTCTATTTTGACATGAACTGGGAATAGAAGCTTGCAAGATTTGCATTGATTGATTATTTTCTGGTAACAATTAAAAACGCTTTTTAAAAGCGGAATAATATTTTTTCTTAAATGGATATGATATATGAACAATCTTTTGTATTTATTTTTATGAAGATTATGTGCAAAAACATAATGCACTTTTGTACAAATGAAGCCCAAGGTGGTTTTAGACCGGCCACATTTCCGTGTTTAAGTTATTCTCTCATCTGACATCAAATAAATTCAGAAATTTTCTAAACTAAATTATTCTAACTTCAGTTTAATTAGTGCTTTTTTAAGATTTTGTTTTACTTAGTGGAAAAAAAGATACTCTTAAAAGCTTTATGTAGAACTTCTTTTGATTATAATTCTTGTATTTGCTTAGTATATAAAATCCAGACCTGTCCAGGGTGTCCCCCTCCTGCCTGTTGCCCCTTTTAAAGACAACTGGGATTGACTCCAGCAGATCCCCGTGACCCTGAATTTGGGAATAAGTGGGTATAGAAGATGAATGAATATAAATTCCAAAAATGGTTCTTTTTTAATTCAAATCAAATGAATCTTTGTTAATTGTTTATTATTATTATTACTTTTAGTATAACGAAGCTAGAAAAATTACAACAAATTTGTTAACTCAACAAAACAACACTGTGTTGTAAAAATATAGTCTTGATACTAAAATAAAATAGTATTAATAACTGCAAAAAAAACCCCTCCTGTTATTTCCGTGTTTCTCTTAATTCAGTTTAGATTCTTTCACAAATTGAATTAATTATTTGATCTTCCTCTAAATTTGTCAATTATAAACATTTGGTTTCAAGCGTTAATGTCTCACAGAATTATCAGATCCAGTTTCAAGACTTAAACTGGTATTGTTTGATTAAAAGCGCTTTATTGCTCTACGTAGGGGTTATTTGTTTGAAAAGGCTTCTATATACAGTAGAAAAAATAGAACACTGGGTATATATTTTTTGGTTTTTTTTATATATATATATATATATATTTTTTAGGTTCACTTCATTTTAGGTTTACTTCAAATTATCATTTAACAAACCTTGTTGCATTTATCACAATAAAAAAAGGTCAGTTCTTCTATATTGTATCTTTCATGCCCATTACTAAGGATAACAGTATTAGCTGATAACTAGCAATGCTCTAGACAAAGTATTTTTGTACTTAAAACGTTGAAAACTGGTCTATATAATAAGAATAATCCCAGAAACAATAAAAAATAAATAACCCTGAGCCGCATAAAGTGTAAGTTGAAACAGTGAAATTCAATCCCAAAATCAATTTGCATGGAAAAATCTTGTGCCCTTTTTATCATTCCCCTTAAATTAAAAGGTGAACCTTTACCAGCATCACAGCCACGCTGGAGTGTGGATTTAGTGTAAAATATTTCAATCAAAATCTAACTTCTTTTTCTGTTTATCCGATTTTAGGCTACCAAATTTAACGAGATTTTTTAACACTGTACCTGAGAAATCTATCTATCTATCTATCTATCTATCTATCTATCTATCTATCTATCTGTCTATCTATCTATCTATCTATCTATCTATCTATCTATCTATCTGTCTATCTATCTATCTATCTGTCTGTCTGTCTGTCTGTCTGTCTGTCTGTCTGTCTGTCTGTCTGTCTGTCCATCTAGATTTTTTTTTAAATGTTTACTCAAGTTCTCTCTTCAAAATATTGCTTGAATATTTCATTTTTATTTGTCCCAAACTTCACTCAAAATTTAGAACGATTATAATATTACCTGAATTTGTGCCCTTTGTTTAACATTTTAAAAGTATATTTGTGCTTATATTGACGTAATATCTTTAATATAATATGTACAATATGTAACCAAGCCCTGGCAAGAATATTAGTACAATAATATTTTTGCTATTCCTTTTTTTTTTTTTAATTAAGTTGAATTTTACAGCGTATCTATCTTCTCAACCCCACCCCCCCAAAATTGCCCACCTAGAATATCTGTCTGCCCATTCTTCTATAGTTGGCAAGAACCAGGCCCGGTTTTAGATTTCTGTTATCATAGAATCAGAGACCGGAATCGAATCTATTGAGAATTGTATTGTTTTGACTGCACTCTGGATCGAGCACTCAATCACTGCTTCACAAATCCCAAATAAAAAACCTTTTTTACCCTTTTCCTGTCTCAGGAGAGTCAATCCAACCCAAATCAAAACCGCTGATAAATCAGCATGTACTTCTACCCGAGTGATTTACAAACAGAGCAGAACAGGTCTTAGTGCAAGGGTGCAACAGCTGGAAAAACAAACCCGAAACGTACCATTTCTCAACACTCTTCGCTCGGTCCACACAGCATGGTCGCCGAATGCGTGGCTATTTCCATGGCAAATTGTGCTAGGCTGCTGTATCTCCCTGACCTGGTATGCCACCGACTACACGGTTCTGTTATCCCTGGGGGAATTTAAAGTCACTCGCCTATAATGAAGACCTTTTGCTCTTATTGTCAGCAGTTTTTTTCAACACAGCAATCACCTCGCTTTTATTTTAACCAGATCAAATAAATCGCTGGCACTAAAGACAGGGTACTAAAGGGCACACAATGAAGCTTTGCTGTGACACCAGATGGGAAAGACACTGGAATTTACATGCAGTTTAAAGGAGCTGCTTTTGTTCTGTTAAGCCTGTTTCTTATTACAGGACACAAATACGCAGTTCCAGACTGTAGCGTTACAATTCAATGGCTAATCAAGTGCAGAGGTGGCAGCGTCTACCATTTTGCTGTAATTTAGCAGTTGCAGTTTGCTCTGACATGATGGGAAACACCTGGAGGAGACAATGTTCTATTCTTTTACCTAAAACATAGTCAGATAAAGTGTGAATAAAAATCAATTCAAGGATAAAGGATTTTTTTGTCCATGTTTGCAGATGTTTTGGCTTCACATTCAGATGCAAAAAAAATTCAAAGGTTTTTCCAAACTAAATGAAAGTAAAAAGCCAGGATCATGTGCTACTTATTACTATTTATCAGCGGCGATTGCAGTCAGGGCCAGCAAGGTCTTCTCTGCTGGTTAAAACACTGTCAGAAGCACTGACCTACATTTACAACCTAAATTCTGATATTTGTTTCATGAAATTATATTAATTTTTTCCCAACAGTTTATTCTCTCCATTTTGTAGCGTTTCTCTTGCTGCACTGCTTCCAGTATGTTTATGTGAACGATTTTTTTTGTCCAATCAGATTTCATATCTGCTGCCGTGTTAATCTAATCTGCCCAAAGCCTTCAGAATCAGTAGTGCTGCCTATGTAACTTAAACTATATTAGCAGTGGCAGATTGCTAATTGGTTAATATTATTAAAGACTGTTTCTTTAACCAATCAGATTTTTAAACCCAGCTCACGGGGCCCGCTAGCTGGAGCACAATGACATCAGCATTTTCCAGTCCTCTGATTGGTTGATCAGCCTAGCACAGAAACTTGAAAACACGTCTGTACAGTTGAATTAGAATTTTGACGCCCACAATGGCTGGCGGAGAAGGAGAAATTACCTTTGTTTCATAGATACTTAAAAATGCGTTTCTAAGGTGGATTTTTGCAGAAAAGTTAGAGGTCGGCTAACCCCGAAGCTAACTAGCTTTTCTCAGCCCGGGAAAGAGTTTGTTTCCCACTTAAAATGTATTATATATTTAATTTAATTGTTTGTTTTTGTGATGTTATATTAATTTAGGATAAATATTGATTCTAGATGTTGCGGTTGTAGCGTAGAGATTTAGAGTTTTCTTTACAGGGTTTCTTGCTTTAATGGTTTTCTTCCTCAATACATGGAATTTCTCTCTGTCTGTAATGCCGCGCTGTGTTATATTCCGTTTTTGTATAGTATTGATGGTTTCTATATTTCGATGTGATAGTGGTGAAGCGTATCATCGGGGTAAGTCCCCACTAAAAGCCCAGGTAGCAAATGCTCCGCCCACCACTGCTATTCATACAGATGTAAGACAATAGAAATAATATAATATAATATAATATATTATAATATATATATATATATAACTATTTTAATGAACAAGCCACACTATATAGCCAAATATGTAAACACCTTATAAGCGTATCTTCTGTGCTGTAGCATTACATTATTTCTTCACTAAAACTAAGGCTGCATTCACACTGCACATCTTGTTGCCCAATTGCGATTTTGTGACTATATCTGATTTTTTTTTTACAGTGTTTTTTAAAACTGACCCCTATCCGATTTCTGCGTTTACACTATACACGGCTAAACTACCCATTGTAGACGTACTGACCGAAAACACAACGATAATCCAATAATTGCAATGGACCGATTAATCAATATGTTACTTCCGCATCATACTTAACAGTCAGCAACAGAATGCTTTTTTAGGCGGAAACATAGAGAAAATGAGGAGAGCCCTTGTACCAGCCTGACCAAATGTAGCACTGATCACTAGGTTATAAAAAGTTTTTTTAATTTAAATGTTAACAAACAAAACAGATTTTAAGTTAACAAAAATAATAAATATCAGAATACATAGTTATATAAAATTATATATATCGCTGTTAGTGTTCACCTGAGTTGACATCCGTCATGTGCCGCCGTCGCTTATTTAATGACGTGCAACTCGCATTGACAGGTGAAAATCTGATCTGTCTGCTTACATGGCAGACGCAAATCCACGTATCCAATTTATATCCCATTTATACAAATGAGGCCTGAATCCGATCTAAAAATTCCAGAATCCATATATTTTTATGACCTTAATAGGTCCCACATTGGATGAAACTCCCACTTACTCTGACTCACCCCCACTGAACACCAACTGTGACCCCAGATCTCCTCACCCAACATTAGTGTCTGATCTGACTAATATGCTTTTGGCTAAATGAGCAAATCCTCACAGTCCCATGGCAAAATGTAGTTAAAAGCTTTTCCAAAAGTGTGGCGGTTAATATAGAAGTAAATCTGAAATAGAACGTTTAAAAAAACACATATGGATGTGATGCATGTCCCAATACTTTCTTTTATATCATGTAGTTTTAACCACTACAGCATACTGCCTTTAAATGACACTGTCCAAAGCTTAAAAGCCAGAAATCACACAAAAAATGCAACATTCACAACTAACATAAACCATGAGAGTCTTACGGGAGACCCTGCGGAAACTTTCCTCTTTTCCTCTTAAAGGCATTTCAAAAATATTTCTTTGCATGAGTCTCCAGCGTATCTGTGATGTGACTTTAAAAGACTCTGAAAGCAAAGCGAAGCTAAAAACTCAGTGTCTTGCAGCATCTGGGTTTTTTAATGCCAAAGCTGCAATGCAAAGTATGTCAAGGAAAAAAAAACCAAAACAGGACAGCTTCCTGAGTTTTGGCAGGAAGTTGCTGTGTGAGCCATTTGTTGTAGATATATAATCATTACCGTTCCTTAATGAAGTACATTTGAAATTTCAGTGCACTCTGGGGAAGAAAAAATATGTCTGGGATGCTGTGAATCTTGCCAGCATGCGTGAGCGCAGTTTTGTTTTCGCGAATCTCTGGAACATCTGTTGGGTCACATGCAGTGCGCGAAAGTCACATTTTTTCTGTTGTTGAACGTTCTGGTTCCAAACATGCCAGCACCTGGGGTTAAATGTGCTACATCATCCTGACTCTAATATACTAGAACAGAGCGAGGACATTGTGGGAATCAACTCTTTAAATACCCCAATACTGTTTTAAAGTTTAACGCTTCACAGTGCTGCATTCCAAACATCAGTGTTTAGTGGTATTTGCTTTAGTGTTATTCGCTATTTGATTGACGCGGCTTTGTTCATTGTCGTGTGTTTGTATGCGTTTGGAGTACTATAAGAATTAGCTGCGCTAGAGTACGCGTGACATAAATCACCACTTCACACAGCTTGGAAACCACTTCTGTGTGATTATCACATACCCTTTTTAACACAGCGCCACCTATGAAGTAAAGCCGCGTCTTGCACTTACACTATGCAATTTGTAGTCTTGTGCATGAATGTAAAAGGGTAGTATTGCCTCAAATGGAGCACTATTGCTTGTTTGAGCCTGTTTTTTTTTTTGACAGGCGTAGGCAAATAAGGTCAAACTCAGGGAAAAGCCGTCCTGCTATTGTAGTTTTAACATAATAAGGTGAATTTTTAAAGCGGTAAAAAAAATCTATTAAAGAATGTTGACTAATTTACATAGACATTTACATAGAATAATTTTTTCTCACCCAGTTTTTGTGCCCGGTAGCTCTGCCCCTTCCTCTATTATTAATAATACTCTTTCCATAGTAGTGTTATAAATAAAATCCATTTACTTTTTTATTATATCATTCAGAAATAAATCTGTCTTAAATCTGAATCATTTTTGCATCATTAACAGTTTTCTGAACAGTTTTCTGAAATTTAATAACATTTTTAATCCTTCTTTTTTTTTTACTGTGGTGTTTTTTTAATGATTAGTTTAATTTCCCTTATGTCAGGCACTTGGAATTACCACCGTGTATGGAATGTGCTGTATAAATTCAATAGTCTCGAAAGACATTGTCTCAAAGCAGCTTCACACAGAATCCAGTGACAATAAAAAAGTGTAAGTTTGTCCTTAATGAGCAAGTCGGTGGCGACTGTGGCAAGGAAAAACTCCCTAAGGTAAAGTAGGAAAAAACATTAAGAGAAACCAGACTCAAGAGGGAACCCATCCTTTATCTGAGTGACACCGAATGTCCATTTATTACAGCTTATGGTAATAGTGATCAAATACAAATGGGTCAGTGAAGCAGAGTGAGTCCCAATTTATCCGTGAAGCTCCTTAAATTCTAGAAAAAGGGCAGGAAGCTGGTCACTGGTACCTCAGGGGCATGTTAACCCGCCCCCGAGAGAAAGAGAAGGAGAAAGAGCAGAAAAATATTCCATTTTCCCAATAACTCAGTTCTGCTTATTTACCTAAAAAAAAAATGAAATAAACTCTCCCTGCCTTTATTCCTGCTTATACCAGTATCTAGTAATGCTTTTTTTCTAACATGCTGCTCATAACACAATATGTTGTGTACAGTGTCGAGCAATTTCTTGGAATTTTATGTTGTCATTCCTTTGTAATTTCTAACAAAGCCAAATTTTAGAAATGTCATATTTTGGGAAACTTTATAATTTATAATGCATGTTCTCATATCCTTCAGTGTGGTTGTGGTTGGGAAGTCAATAATTGCTTATCGTATATAAGTAAATATACAGCAATTGAGGATGTAATACTTTCTTGTGCTTCTGATTAATTGCGTTTTGTTAATTAGGACATTAACTAGTCCTAATGGTGCAAAGAAAATTACTTGATTTTATTATTTATCTATGCAGCAGTAGCTGGACACCTTCTTATCCCAGTTCTCTTATAATCCACGTAAGGCAAAGGTTTTATATGACTGACTTCATGTTCGTCCATTATTTTGTCCTCCTCTCACATTCCAAAACTGCACCTGAAATGAGTTTAAAGACAACATTCTGTGGATTCTGTTTGGACAGATGTGCCTCGCGCCATCATTAACACTTATCAAAACCAGCTGTGCATGGGGAAGCAGGGGGGCAGGGAGGTGCACTCGGGCGCTTTGGGGGAGTATTAACAGCACCAGATGTGCCTATTTTTAAGCTGCTAATCTAGTAACAAAGATAGAAGTGTGTATCAGCATCAGCAACATTGCTGTGGTAAATCAAATGCTGTGCATTCCTTCTTTAAATCGTTTCATATGTTGATGACGGGTTCAGTGCAGTCTGTAATACACTGGGATTGATTGTGAATGGTGAATTACAATGTGGTATTTTTCCACATTTAAGACAGTTTAGTGCACAGATGTTTCATAATTCATTTATTTAAAATCAATTGTTTAAACAAATGAAGCAGATGATGGAAAATAAACCTTTAGAATAATTTTAATAGCGTTTATGTGCAGACCAAAGTTGTTAAAGGTTATTAAAGCATTTCTATTAAAAAATTCTTCTGCTTCCATCAGTTGCGTTTAGGACCATTGTACCACCAAATGAGTATAACCCAATAGTATAAGTCTATTAAATCTGGCTAAAAAACATATAATAAAAATGTTAGTAGCAAATAATTTCTGATTGATTAATTCAAAATCTTTATAAACTAAATCAAAAATATTCACTATTCCTTTAAAGAATTTTAGTCAACAAATAGAACTTTTAATCAGATTTTGATACCTAGAAAGTGGTTAATACTTATTCAAAGAGGTCCAAAAAAGGACACTTACACTACTGTAGTGGTCATGAGTTTCCAAGGCTCACTGAAACAATTTTTGGGTCTGACGTCACAAAAGAGCTTGTATAGTATAAATTACCTAGTGTCACCTTTTTAAAGAGTTTCGAATAGCATACTATAAAGTTAACAAATGCAAAATAAAAAAATATAATAATTATTTATGCTAATATGCATTATATGGCCAAAGGTCCATGAGATTAGATAGCTTTCTGGCCCACCCATACCCACATACTTTAAGGCTGCATTTACACTGCAGATCCTAATGCCTATTTCTGATTTTGTGAGTATATCAGATTTTTTTTTTTGATTGACCTGCTTACATCATCTATTAAAACTGACCTGTATCCAATTTCTGCATTTACACTATACACGGCAAAACAACCCGATGTAGACGTACTGACCTGAAAAGAAAGTAAGAACAGCAATGGAGTTCATAGACCAGTAATCAATGGAGGTAATAGACCAGGATGAAATGATTATGTATTATGTTGCCTCCGCATCATATTTAAAGGTCGGCGAAACAACGCTTTTGTATAGGCGGAGAACCGCTGAAAGAGAAAGAGAACCCCAATTGATGTCATGCACCACTGTCGCTTATTCAATGACATACGACTCGCATTGACAGGTGCAAAACCATCTGTCTGCTTACACAACAGACTCTAATGCATGTATCTGATTCATATCCGATTAATTTTGGAAGTGGTGATTCATGGTTAATTTATTAGACTACCAACCTCTAAGATTGTGATTTTGATTTCCAACCCCACCAAGCTACCACAGCTGGGCCCCTAAGCCCCTTAACCCCAAATTGCTTAGTTATATAAATGAGAAAAATGTAAGTCGCTCTGGATAAGGGTGTCTGCCAAATGCCGTAAATGTAAATGTATTTTCACATAGGAATGATGTCTGAATCGGATCTAAAAATATCAGAATCCATGTGTTTTTTCCTGCTCATATCCCAACTGTACTACATTGGAAGAAAAAAAATCGGATTAGGACACCTAATACGTGGAAATGTGGCCTTAGTGTGTTGGGAGCACACAGTTGTCTCTATATGTTGTGGTACGCACAGTATACGTACAGTTCCAGAATGCCATTGTCCCTGTGCACACTGTGTTATGGTTGAGTAAAAGTATTTAAATGCCCTGATCTCAAACCCACTAGACATCTTTGGGATGAACTGGAACACCAACTGCACCCCAGACCTCCTCATCTGAGATCAGTGTCTGAACTCACTTTAATACCTATTGTCATTGATGGGGCAAATCGTCACTGTTCCACTTTAACAACTAGTGTAATCCTCCAGTGTGGAGTTTATCATAGCAGTAAGAATTTTCAGGAGAAAATTCCTTAGGTGCTTGATTAACCCAGTTGTGTTCTTTGGGGATTTTTTTTTGGGTATTTTGGTCATTTATAGATAAAGATAATATAGTCAAGAATTTGAAGTTATGTGCTTTCCTAATAGAAAACTGTTAAAAATTCTTATTTAACTGTATATGACGTTAACAATTTTTTTTTTTCACAAATGTCAGTGAGTATGCTAGCTGGCACACATTTGTAGAACTGGCTTAGAGATGTTGTCAGCTTGACTCATGCCCAATTCAGCTGTGGGCAGAGTAAATGCTAGCTTCTTTTGGGGGCAGCTTTAATGCCTAGTTCTCCGTTAAAAAAATATCAAACTATGCATAAAATTTAGCTTGTTTGTGTCAGAACCTTCCGATGATTCAACATGTACTGTATGTTTTTGCTTTAGACTCGAATTATAACTTGTGCCACGTTTGCGATTTTTAACCGTTGCTATTCCCTCTCAAGCTCTGGCTTCAGATGCCTTTATGTTTTTCTCTCCAGTCGTCTGATTTTAGAAACAATATAATAATTGCCTTCGAGGGTGGAGCAGTGGTATATTAAGCAGGCTTCCTACAGTACCTCACAATTTGAGAATTTAGTGTCCAGCCCCAAACTGTGTGTATGTGAAGTTTTCTCTGCCTCATGGAGCTTGTCTGAAATCCACTGTTTCCTTGCAGCCGTTAAAACATGCAGTTTGGTGGACATACACCTCTGAATGTGAATAAGTGTATTGACTGGGTTCTCATTCATGCAGTCTGTGCCATGCATTGCCTCCTGATTTACTGGGATTCTGGACTACAAGGGTATTTTCATAGGAAAGTTTTATATCGTCAATGTAAATAGTGATATCAAACCTTTCTCTACTTTTGCTTGTTTGCATGCAAAATTTAAAACCACAAATATTCGTTACAAGGTTTTCCCAGCAGAACGTCTCAACAGTGTCAACTGGCTAATTGTATAAAGATTGACACAGATTAAGTCATTCATTTTTTTACACTAATCAAAAATGTCCTTTACATCGATTTTATCTTTTACATTGACATTTACAGCAATTGGCAGACACCCTTATTTAGATTTATCTCATTTATACAAGTAAGCAATTAGGGATTAGCAGTGGTAGCTTGGTGCTGCTGGGAATTAAACCCAAATCGTTCAATTAGCAGTCCAACACCTTAAGCACTAGGCTACCAATTCCCCCTCATCGTTGTATTAGGTATGATAACTTTTTTTTTTTTTTCATTTATAATGTCATTCTGTAATTTTTTTTTTTTCTTGACCTCCTTGGCTGCAGCACCTCCAAACATAATCCACAATTTCAAGCAACCATAGAAAGCTGCTGTTGCTCACAATCTTAAAGTTGTATGTAAGGTTAAGGAATTTTGTTTTGGAGTAACTAAACAAAAAAATAGAGTTCACCTTGTATGATGTGTAACAAGTCTCTGTGAAAGTTAAGGCTAAAGTCGGATCTCCTCTATTTTATTTAGGAATAATTAGATGTTGTCAAAGGTTAAGGTGTAGCTTCACATCAGACCTGGTTAACCCAAAAAACTGGTTAAATCGAATAATATTTTTTACATTAAAAAGGCCAAAGTTAGTTTCTTCTTTGCTGTTATATTAGCCTACACCCTGTTACGAAAACTTTCTTTCAGCCACAAGAACATAAGTTCAGCCTCTGATGTTAGCGAAGGGGGTCCAGGTCAGTGTTCTAGTTCCCAATGGTGTTCAGTGGTGTTGAGGTCACAGAACACTTGAGTTCTTCTAATCCAAGCATGGTAATCCCTATTTTTATTGCAGCAATGCATTCAGACTGGAAGACATTCATGCTTGCAACTTTTAGAAAAAAAGTTGCCATGTAAAGTAACATTAAGCTGGGTTTTCCAAAACACCAAAAATTAATCATTCAAAAAAAAAAAAAAAAACTCCATAAAAAATGCTACAAACACTAAAACCTGTGTTAAAAGTAAAGAATGATTGAGAGTGTTAAAATGTATCACTGGCTCAGGGGTTCGATCACTGCGGGACCACAGAATTCCAAACTCTACAGCAAAATGTAGGCAGTTTGTCAGTGATTGTGTCTAAGACTTTAAATATATTGGGTCACTGTTCCAAAATTAAATCAACAACAGAATGATAAATTTTTTTTAGAAGGGCTGAGTCAGTGTCCTGATTGCAATCCCCGTTGAATGGTGTGAATATTGAATGATTGGAGTATCATCCGAGTAATGGAGTATGATCCAAAAAGAGAATGGAAAAAAAAATGTCGTAAACTAAAACAGGAAAATACTTCCTACACACATCTTACTGATTAATATCTTCTTAAACCATATGGTTAAAGTAAACACCAATAAAGTAAATATTACATGTTTATTTATTTCAGACTTTCAAGGTAGAATATTTGCACTCAAATTGTTAAGCCTATACTGAATATAAACAAAAGATTTAGTCATTAACATTAACAGGATTTGGCTGATGTCCTTATCCAGAGCGACTTATGCAGCATCTCTGTTATGTATCTGAGCAATTGGGGTTTCAGGAGCTTTTTCAGAGGCCCAGAAGTCACAGCTTGGTGGGTCTGAAAATCAAACCCAGATCTTCCAATTAGCAGTTTAACACCTTAACCACCGCTTTACCATCCCACTCTTACCCCTGCTACCATCATTCTTATAAAGGCTTTACAGTAAATATTAGATTGTGCCTCAATTTAGGGGATTTGTGCCTTCAGCCACGATATTATTAGTGAGTTTAGACACTAACGTTGAGTGGAGTCGGTTTTCCAGTTGTCCCAAAGGTGTTTCAGGCTCTTAAGGAGGATTGAGGTCAGTCCTTGTCTTCCATACCAACCATAACACAGCATGTCTTTATAGAGTTCAGAGGCTTTGAGCACAGGGACATTGCTACGCAGAAACAGTGTTATAGATTTCTTAGTTCCTGTAAAAAAAAAAAACTCTTAATGCTACTACAATTAAAGATCCTAAAAAAAAAATCGTCTGCAGAGTGAAACCAAAATTCCATCTGTAACAAAATGAAGAAAAAACTTTGGGAGGAACCAGGCTCCGTCAGTTTTCCTTTGACCAGACAGACCAGCAGGTTATTCCATGCTGCATAAAGTTTCCGTGGTCTTGTCTGTAAGACAAGATCATCACTGGGAATCTGGCTCTGGGTCTTATTGTTTCTGTGCTGATTTACCAACTGGGCTGGATACAGGCTGGATCGGGTGGCAACGGTGAACTCAAAATACGAAAGAAACAGACTTATGTAGCTTGTTCGATAGAAACAGCCTTTATTTGCTTGTTAATTTGTAGTTACATTTTAAAGCTACAGATGCGGAAATCCGTCTTTTTGTCTCACATCTGTATGCATAGTGAATCGAGCGTTGTTGGCGTGTGATTAAAGTAGACCGCCTGGCTGGTGCCTAGGGATACTATCTAGCTTTGTTTTTATAATTGTGCAAAAACCGCTAGCCACTTTCCAGTACGCTATTACACTCAATTTAAGATCATGCCAGTCACCATCAAGGACAAAGCGCTGAAAACGGCTTAAAGTGTAAAGTGAGAGATCGTTCATTCATGTAATCCTTCTACTTACACCGCCAGAAATTAGCCCTTAAATATGAAACTGCCCATTTAAATACACTTTTTTAAATCTTTGCATTTCTCTCGAGTTCCTTCTGCACCACAGTGCAAACAGAGAAACCTCTAGTGAGCACTTGAGTTCAACCACAGAAAACGCTTGCATTACATGCAGTTTAACCAAGGTCAGTAGTGGCTAACTAATAGCCTATCATTTGACCGGCGCACAACAAGCAGCCGGAGCCGCATTCAGGCAAGCTTCATTTTCAGGATCCACCTAAACGCAACAAGCTGTTGTTCCGCTGCATTTTGCGGTAAAGGAATCCGCCTCAGTGTCGCGCAGCAGTTCGGCGTGTTTTTTTTTCCTTTCTCATTGCATTTGGCACTAAAAGCTTTCATTATATGAGTATAAATCCAGTAGCCGCAGTATGCACGATGGAGGTCATTTTAGCATAAAAATGATGCCTTGCTTTTATTCGAAGTTATTAATTTTGATATGGTGCATTAGTCTGTGACTTCAGACATCTTTGTTGATAGAGAGTCTCCGCCCATGATGCTCCAAACACAGGCTAGCAAGCAACAGTTTTTACACCCTACAATTTCGATGATGAAAACTGTGTTTAATTTTTGCAAGGGGAAAAAATGTCCATACTGTATTGGTTTAAGGCTTAGGGTTATTAGAGCAAAAGATGAAGCAAACTGAAAACATCCTTAGTATCAAAATGTTCAGTTTAAATTATTTAGCAATAAGTAAACAATATAATCTTTAATGTTTGCTTGCTCACTAATTGACTAGCAAGACCAAGAGAGAGGAAGTGGTAGCTTAGTGGTTAAGATGTTGGACAGCTAATTGGAAGATCAGGGTTGATTCTAAGCACCAGAAAGTTACCACTGCTGGGCCCCTAAGAGAAGCCCTTAACCCTCAATTGCTCAGTTGTAGAAAAGAGATAAACGTAAGTCGTTTGGAATATGGGCGTCTGCTAAATCTTGTAAATGTAAAAACATTAGAATTGAGCAAAATGAGTAATGGAAAACTAGTTAACACAAAAGGATTCTGTTTGGTATCAGAGACTAGGAACAGCTAGCTGGAATGGCAGGAATAAAAGCATGGCTTTAGCGTAAACACTTTACCGCCGTTTCTAACTCTGTACCAAATAACATTCAGTCAACTTGATGGATAAAAAGCAGCAGTCCAGAAGGTTGCAATTATTGTGCTGTTTTTGCACTGGAGTAAAATACTGTATTTTTCACATTATTGAATATATCTCACACAAAACCCTGGGGAAGGGTTAACTTTCAATGTTTCCTGGTGGATCATGTCTCCTGTTGTCTCTTTTGCAGATCCACATATCAAAGTAAGTGGAAAAAGGGACGATGTGAAAGAAGCCAAGGAGAAGATCATGTCTGTCCTTGATACTAAGGTGAGAAAGTGACATAACCGGCATTGATGGTGTTTGACTTTTGCAGCAAGCCTAATATCAATATGAACTTGTCCTATAACCCCTTCTGCACAAAGCCCCAGAACTCCATGCTGACATGATTTGTGTTTTGGTTGGTGTAAATAAACTTGTGTGTCCTGCACAGAGCTGTGACACTCACTTACAGAACATCTTTAGGGTGAACTGGAACAAATCCTTACAGTCACATTCACAAAACCTTTCTAGAAATGTGGAGGTTATTATAGGAGTAAAGGTGAGACGAAATCACATTGGTATCTCAATACATTCGTTCATGTAGGATTATTAGATAAGACAAATAGATGGTAGAGAGAGAGAGATAGATAGATAGATAGATAGAGAGAGAGAGCAAGCGAGTGAAAGATGTTCTTTTACGTTTACGTTTTTGGCCATTATTTAGCCACTTTTGATAGGATAGAGGTAAAGCAGGGAATGGGGGGATGAGACCAGAGAAGTCCAGAACCAGAATTGAACCAAGAAGCCCAACAGCGCCATTTATGTGCCGACATCTAAACCCACTACACAATGCTGATAATAAAAAATAATGCATTTATTTACAATAATTAACAATTAAAAATATTAAATACTATTTAACTAACTTACAGTTAAGTAAGTTAAGTAACTAAGTTAAGTTCAGTTAAGCTACTGTTTGAAATTAAATTTGAGTAAAGTACATTGGTACAAGAAAGTACAAACTGCACAAAAGTACAAATGTCAGAAACGCAATTATTACAAGTACTAGCAGCAATAACAATAATAATAATAATAATAATAATTTATTATTATTATTATTAGTAGTAGTAGTAGTAGCAGTATTAGTTGTTGGACTGCTAACAGAGCGATTGTGGGTTCGATTCAAACGCACCACCAGGTTACCACAGCTGGACCCCTGAGCGAAGCCCTTAACCCCTCTTGCTCAGTTATATAAATAAAATAAATGTAAGGAGCTCTGGATAAGGGTGTTTGCCAAATGCTGTAAATGTAAATGTAGTATTATTAGTGTTGGGTTTGTGACATACATGATACAACCGACTATTAGTGAACCACAGTTTGCCATTACAGCAACGGATTTCTTTCAGTTAGTCCATCACACTGAAACCCTGAGCATTTTTAATGCATACAAATTGCTTAATTACAAAAAGTATTAACATTTTAATATTTAATATTTAATTTAATATAATAATAAATTAATAAATTAGTTAGTCTCACTGTCTTTCCATAACATGACTTATGGCTATAAAAAAGAGGCCATTCATAGTTTTAATCTGTAAATTGGGAATCATTACCCGAACCTTGTGGTAAAAGTACACTATCTTTAAAATACAAAAAAATTTTTTTGTTTTTGTTAATTCATCTATTATTATTGGAGCTACATCTGAAGTCCTTAATGACAAATATGTGCTAATCTAAAACTTATATATAATGTCCAGTAATGTAATATAATGTCCATAATGTCCAACATCTCCTTTCTGTCTAAGCACATGGGTTGTGACTATGTTGTTCGGAGACCCACGCTGGTGTACACACAGTTCAGAGGTCTGTCCTAACCAACGACCCTGAAGTCACACACTTAGATTCCTTTGGCCAATGAAACGGACATAGACGTCACTTGTTGGTTAGATAATAACTCACAGAATGAGGCCCGAACTCCTCTGTGATAATAGCATCTGCAGAGCATTCCAGAGCTACAGGAGGGCAACCTTTGCACTGAGAAAGACAGCTTAAACTGTCTTATATCTTTTTAGATTTGTGCCTTTTTTTTATGAATTAATATGTTTTAAGAGCTACAATCAGGACTGGATAGATTTCTCATCTAAATGGAATCTGATTCCAAATTGAAAAAGAATTCAACCCCTTATAAATAATAATTACAACATGCACTGAATGAAACAATGACAGCTGATGACAAAATCTCCATAAAAGAAACATGCTCATTTGTGTTTTTATGTAATGGCAGAAGTAAAAACAAAGAAAGTGTTTTGTAATAGAAAGAAAAAAAAAGAAAACCAGAAAATTTGGCCTTTTTACAACATAATAGATATTCACATGTATATTGAGCTACACACTAATTTATACACTGATAAACACCATACCCAACACAATGTTCTCTATTGTATATTTTTACAATTTATACATTTATTTATTTTTTGAATTTATTGATAAGATAGAAAGAAATAAAACCGGAAGAGAGAGCGAGAGAGACAGAGAGAAGGGTGGGACTGGAAATGACCCGAGCCCTAGTTGCTTTAACTCAACTGCGCATGCAGGTTCTGGCACCTTAACCCACTACACCACGGCGCCGGCCTTTATTTCACAAATTTTAATAGAGGGTATTAAAGTATTATAAACATAAATGAGGCAGATAAAACTAGTCTTATTTTAACTCTTATAATAACTTCCACACTTCTGGAAAAGTTTTCTACTGGATTGTGGTAGAAGTGTATAGGAGTGTAGATGTAAGGAAGTTTGTTTATTCAGTCACAATAATAGTAGTAGTAGTAGTAGTGAGATCAGGCTATCATGTTGGGTGAAGAGGTCTGGGATGTAATCAGTGTTCTAGTTCATTCTAAAGATTCAGTAGTGTTAAGGTCAAGGATTCAGGACACTTTTTTAGTTCTTTCACATCAACCATAACACGCCATGCCTTCGTGTAGCTCCGAAGCACCGTCATTCATATACAAATCAGATACATGCATTAACATCTACCATGTAATTAGACTGATCAGATTTTCTCCTGTTACACAAACCTCATAGAATAAGCGACGAAGCGATATATATAAAATTTAGCGCATTTGTTTCTTTTGATATTTATTATATTTGTTCATTTAAAATCCTTTCTGTCTGTAAACAGTAAAAAAGTAACGCAGTGTCCCAAAAATGTTATTTAAAACTAAAAATATATTCAAAGCTTTTGACCTTTTAATATTATTTATAATTATAATTATTTCATGGATTAATTATGGATTATTATTACCATTTTTACTTCCTTTTTCGGTCAGTCTGTCTACCTTGGGCTGTTTTGCTGTGTATAGTTTAAACGCAGATAAAGAGTGTGGGTCCGTTTTAAAGAGATGATGTAAGCGGGTCATTAAAAAAAATCAGCTATAGTCACCAAATCTATCTCTCGTAACGCTTCAGTATATTTTATCCATATTTACTCTGTATTTACTGTATCATACAAACACTTGTATGGTTATATCCATATGTCATTCCTTGCATAGCTATAACTGTATCATACTATATATACACCCTTATTTATTACATACCGCTGCACCTTCTGTACATTATTTACTCCTACGTCTGTAATTATCAACTTCATAGCCTTATTTATTACACTGCTATTTATTGTTAATAAACCACTTATGCACTTCTGGTTAGATGCTAACTGCATTTCATTGGCTTGGTACATGTACCTTGCACAATGACAATGAAGTTGAATCTAATCTAATCTAATCTAATCTAATCTAATCTAATCTAATCTAATCTAATCGGAAATGGTTATTAAGACCTGCAGTGTGAATGCAGCCTTAGTTCCAGTGAAAAAATAATGTAATATTTCAGCATACAAAGATTTTTACATCACTCTTTGCTTTCAACAATTATGTGTCGACAAACTTTAAGCCATATGGTGTATATTTTTTTCCCTTAATTTTATTTTTATTAATTCGGACACTGTGATAGCAAATCTTTTTTATTGAACTTTGTTAGCTTGTGTTAGCGTGGATACTCTGTGCAAGAGAGGACAGTAAAGCATATTGGGAAAGTATGACTCACTCCTGAAGCTCATAGATCTATATCAGCACTTTAGTTACAGGTTGGCTGCTGCTCTCAGTCATCAGGACTTCCATAACATCTGCTTTAGTGGTCCAAGCTAGCAATGCCATAGTGACTGACACGTGTATCTTCTTGTTAATGCAGAGCAATCGTGTGACGCTGAAAATGGACGTTTCACACACCGAGCATTCACACGTCATCGGCAAAGGAGGCAACAACATCAAGAAGGTGATGGAGGATACAGGCTGCCACATCCATTTCCCTGATTCAAACCGGAATAACCAGGCAGAGAAGAGCAACCAGGTCAGATCTGATCACGCAAATAAGAACAGATGCAAATATGGCATACACCAATTTTTATTACGTAAACATTAAAATGTTCTGTTGGGTGTATCATGGCTTTAATGTTAAGTTATAAACATTTAATATGCATGTTATATTAGTACCTGTTATGTGATTACGTCAATTCCCAGGATGCACTGCAGCCGAAAAACAATGCCCACAAAAAACACCATTTTCCATCATCCATCACTACTTTTTAGTTACTTCTTTAACGCAGACCTGTTTTAAGTTTAACCCTGATTAGCTGTGCTATTTAAGTTTTAATATTTCTGAGTCTCATTGCTACGTCTCAGCCCAGGCCTCTGCTTTTTTTTTTTTTTTCCATTTTTGTGTTTCTGGTTTTGATCTATTGGGTTTTTCTGGGGGTTTTTTGTCCTCCCGCTCTCGAATTCGTCTCGCCCAGTAAATGACATCTGTTCTATCATTCTGCTGTCATGCTTCAGGCTTGTGTGAGTTACTGTAGCAGGAATTTTATCAGTTTAATCTAGGAAATCTTACTACTTTCTCATTGATTAAATAATGTTCCTCGAGCAGCGCTATTCAATTAGTGGTCCTTAAATGAATTTCTTCTGGCCCTTCGATTGATTATTTCCAGATGAATAAATGAAGTTGAAATGATATTTTGTATGTTTAAGGTGTGCTTAACACAAAAAGACAAACAACCTCAACCGATATGCCCCTCTTAGCTATTGAAATTATTTGACACAGATACAGAAAACGAGCGTAGATAATTCTCCACTGATTACGAGTCGTACTCGAAGCTTGTTTTAATGTGTCTGCTTTTAAACCAATAAAATTGTAACATTGAAGCCATTGTTCTGATCTAATATCAGGCTAATGTTTGTGTTTAGAATCCAAATTTTATGTCCAACAGACTACATAACACGAAGGGAAAAATAGTTTACAACATATTAATAATAAATTAAATCACTGATTCAGTAGCTACTTTGCTTTGTGTCCTCAACTGGCTTTATTCATGGAAAAAATAATCGCAACCAGGTCCATGCACAGGGGCAGAAAAGGGGCAGCAAATGTTCCAGTTGTTACAGATGTACAATTAAAAGAGAATACAGCACACTGTCATATTTTATTTAGTTTATTGTATATGTTTTCATAGAACATCATAATTACACACTGCTGATAATAACTACATTTACTAGAACTACATCTGTTCTTTTTTTTCTTTCTAGTATTATACCATGTCCTAGAAGATCTTTTTATCCTCATCTTTTATTATTGGTGTGTCTTTTTTACTGGCTAGAAACAGAAATTTCCATCCACATACACTGTGATGCTTATTTTTCACCACAAACTTGCCATTTTTTTACTTTAAATTAGATCCGATTAGGTACAATAGACCGAGAGCAAACCAGGATCAGAATAAAAAAATCCTGGTATTGCCAGGACACTTTACAGCGTGAGGAATTTGGCTTGATGTAGGGTGCAGGCACAGAATTAAAAAATACAAAAATACAGAGTAAGAAAGGCTAAAAAACATAACATACTATTTACAGATATATGCACAGTAATATTAAAGAAGGATAAATATGGGGATTGTGCTGTAAACAGTAGGCGGTAGTAGTGTTAGTGCAGTTTTAAGGTGTTGGACTGCTAATTCAAAGATCGGGGTTTGATTCCCAACACCAACAAGTAGCCACTGCTGGGCCCCTGAGTAAGGCCCTTAACCCTCAATTGCTCAGTTGTATATGATAGATAAATGATCAATTCAGTTCAACTCAATTTTATTTGTATAGCGCTTTTTACAGTGGTCATCGTCACAATGCAGTTTTACACAATCAAAGAAATTATAAGATGCAAATAAATCAGAAATCAGTTCGTCCCTGATGAGCAAGCCGGGGGCAACGGTGGCCAGGAAAAACTCCCTGAGACGGAAATAGGAAGAAACCTTGAGAAAAACCAGAGAACCCATCTTGATTTGGGTGATAAACAGGAAGCAGGAATTATGCAGCCACACTGTGTGTGTAAACAACTTAAATCATAAGTCCTCGAAGAACAGCTGGAACGTCTTTATAGCAGAGTGGAAACGTCCTCGGTCACCCTGGTGATGTGATCATTAACTGGAGGCGGGTCACACGGAAGGGTCTGACAGGTCTGGAGTGGGGATGGGGTCTGGCTTACTGGCAGCTCAGTTGTGGCATATGTAGCTCGACAGTGAGAGAGCAAGGGAGAATGAAAGAGAGAGAGGAAAGAAAGAAAGAAAGACAAAAAAAAAAACAGTTAAGTAACATTGTAATCACAGTGTATAGAGTAATTGTGTACTTAATGTAGAGTGCAAGCAGAGATTCCAGCAAGACTAACTAGGACAGCATAACTAAAAGGAGAACCAGAGGGAAACACAGACATGAGGGCTCCCTGATATGTTAAGTAACCAGCCGCTCTCATCATCAACACCGTGATCAATAAGAGTGGGGAAGACAGCATCTAAACATACCAGATCACCATAATACTTCACATCCATGAGTATTATCCATGAGTGTTTAGTAGGCTGACTGCAGTGGGGACAAAACTGTTCTTACAGTGTGAGGTCCTGGTTCTGATGGACCGAAGGTCCTGGTTCTGATGGTCTCTTGCAAAAGGGGAGGGGTTGAAAGAGTGATCATTACAGACAGAAATACTAAAATAGGAATTAATAATTTACCAGCTCAACCACTGACTGTAACAGAGATTAAAATCCATCTATCTATTAATCCAGCAATGACCTTTGGGAAATGTAGTCTGCACACAGATTGTGAGTGATACTGCAGCGAGCTGTAAAACATGGAACGGATGAGTGAAATCAGTGGATCTTTAGCGGAGGTCCCCCTTGTTCCATCAAAAAAGCTTTGACTCATTAGAGTCTGTACAAAACAAGACCTCTGAAGGTGTGCTCTGGTATCTGATACTGAGACATGCAGCAGATGATTATTTAAGTTCAATTTAGGTTAAGCTGTGAAGTGAGCTTTTTCCAGCATGTATCATAGATGCTTGGTCGAATTTAGATCTGGCAAATTTGAAGGTCAAACATAAAAAAAGAACACTGCCATCAAAGATTACTACTTAGAGAGCGTACTAAGTCTGCAACATTGTAGGTGGTATGTGTCAAAGTAATATCCACATGCAAGCATGCTTTCCCAGCAGAGCATTGCCCACAGCATCACATTGCGTCCACTGGCTTAGGTACATCCTGGTGCCATCTTTGCCCCAAGTAATCAACGTTTAGGTAGCACCACTAAATCTCCACACCAAGGTTTGCTATTGGCTTACTGTCTCTGATGAATTTTGAATGAAGCCCCTGTGTTCATGTGGGTTCCTTCTAGATTCTCCAGTTTCCTCTCAGTGTTTTACATCATGCTGGTTGGTAAACTGCTACACTAAATTTCCACCAATAAAAGAGTCTCCATGCATGTGTGCAATAAAAGAAAACTACAGATTACGCCTGCAGAAAGCTCCAGGCTCTTGGCTAACGCATCAACGATAACAATCCATGGCAAAGTTCTTGTTTATGTACTTTTCAAGAGATGCAGTATTTCATTATGACAACACATGTTTCATTTTAAAGGAGACTGTAGGAATGTCAAACATCCTGAGCTTTGTCTCTAGTTTCATGAAAAAAAAGTCCCTATGTCCCTTTTTACGGCCCGCTCTGTTGTTTTAGGTAATGCATTTCATTGGCTCTGTACATGTGCCTTGCACAGTGACAATAAAGTTAAATCTAATCTAATCATGTTGGGTCACTCGGAGCTGGGGGGGGGGGTGTCAGAATGATCAACAGACACAGTGGTAAAGCATCATGTGAATATTTTTGTCTCCATCTCTATAGGTGTCTATCGCAGGCCAGCCGGGAGGAGTGGAGGCAGCTCGGGCCAGAATCAGGGTAAGCAGAAACAACAATCGGTGGCTCTAAAATACCTTATGGCTGATTGTTATGAGCTACACAAGAGAACAAATGGTCACTTTTTTTTGAACTACTACTGAACACTTCTGTTCTGTCCTGGTTAGTCAATAAATGTTTGTGAATAAGGGCCATGGGTTGTTGAGGTCAAAGACATGGTGTTGACAGGTATAAGACTGCTTAACAGATAAGAAATTCATTTTTCACCTGCAGTCCTGTGTGTGTAAAGGAAAAGACAGTTGCATGGGGCTTAAAGTGCTGCCCTCTGCTGGATATACCTTTAATAATCCAAATAGGTGTCTTTTTAAATGTCACAGTAGGTTCTTGTCCCGAGTTAACCCTGTCCTGTACATTTGACTTATTTTTTCCAATTATAATATACTTTAGATCCACCCAAAGTATAAATTGTTACTTCTAGTATCTTAAGAATACTATAATTTAAAAAAAAAAAAAACATCACAAAAATTTTGAATGCAAGTACTAAAATATAAAGCGTAAAGCAAACTTAAACTGGTTGGAGGTGTCATTCTATGCACGGTGCAACTCTAACCAGTTATAGGTTTGCTTTTGCGTTTTTAAGAAGGTTTGTTGGCTGTATTTAAAATTAGCAGTGCGTAAAAAGCTGAATATGGTAAAAAAAAAACAACAACCTTGAGATTTGATTGAGATTTGACATCCAAGATTTCTGTGATGTAAAACACATGGCAGTGACCCAAAGCTCTCCTGTTAAAAATTGTAATTTGCCGACTTCCTGAGCCCTTTTGGCTGGGTTCTTTTTTTTTTTCTTTTTTTTGCGGCTCTGGTGCAATTCTGCGGTAATCGTACGTTGTCCTTGGGTTACATACGTTAAAACGAAAAGGAAGAACAAGCACAGGACCAGATTTGCTTCCTCTTCAGGGTTTTATTCAGAAACTGCACCCCAAAGAATTGTAGGTTTCTAGACCAAAAATGATAGCAAACTCTTTACCATTTAAAAAGCAATTTGTAAGAAATAAGCTCTTAGCCAGGAAATGTGGGGTTTTGTGCCATAACAAAGTCATGTGGGTGAAATATATACTCATGAATGAGAGACCAACAAGCTGCTAACTTTCTCTCTCGCTCCCTCACCCTCCATCTCTTTCTTTCTCTCGCGTGACTTATACTGTTGGAAATTCCACTCCTGACCACTCCAATCATCTCCATTTTTTTCTCTTCCTCTCGATCTTTTGAAAAAGTGCCTGCCTTAGTTTTTCTAAGTTGTCTTGACAGCTAGTGGACAGCATGTAGAGAGATGAATTTGACTGGCCCACTTAAGTAGGAGACTAAAAAAAGTTTGTAAAAGTTTTCTGTTTCTGTTAAAAGTTTTTTTTTCTGCTAGCATAAGGCCAGACCTCGGCGGGCCGGTGTTAATATTCATAACCTTTCTCATAAGAAGCATGTTACTCTGACTGTAGTTGTCTGTCTTGGTATTACTCGTTAGACTGACCAGAAATCAGGTGTCTTAGAGATTTGAACAGTTGTTTTGATGCTTCATTAAGATTAGCTGATTTAAAAATAAGTCTTACATTCTCTTTGGAGCAGATTCCAGGATGCTATCAAAGCCTCTTTTCCAAATATGCAAATATACAGTGAGTAATTCCCGATTTTAAAAGGAACCTGTCTGAGTAAAAATTAAAAAAAAAACGATGCCTTTAAGAAGCAAATTAGAACCTGGGTATAGGTTTTACGCCACATGGGAATGAGAAAATTGTTAGCTTTAATGCACCATTGGAATGTTAAAGCATAAGCACTCTGTCCTTGACTGCTGCTGATGTTTCGGCTCAGCTTGATAGATGGAGATCTTTACATTTCAAGGGTAAGTTCTTTCCGTTACCACATCTGAAGGGGTTCAAAAGGCCTTTCATTTTGGCCCCTGGTACAGAATGGGAGTGTACGAGCAGACCCTGTCGCATATGGCACCAATCAAGAGAGAATTCTGTTTGACTGGTTGCTCTTGTTTACCATTTCATCTTTCTTGGGCATGTGAGAGAAGAAAATCATAGATGACGATAATATAGAGGAATGTTTTTGCTCTTGATTCATTTGAGCAGGGACTCGTCCCTCCGGCGTCCTTTGTAACATGCGTCTAGGACTGCAGGAATTTAGCAACAATCTTTTATTCTTCTGGGCATTTTATAAAGTGTATGTGGCCATAGGCCAAGCACAGCGGTTTTGGGTGTGGATTTGGCAAGATCACATATCCCTAGTGATGGCGCCAAATTTTTTTTCCCTGTTTATACTGATCAGCAGGTATCAGAAAGAAAATTCCCAGATTTTGTTAAACACAGAAAGGCCAACTTTTTTCTTTTTCTCTTTTTTTATTTTAAAGGAGCTGCTACCTCTGGTGTTAATGTTCGAGCTGCCAGTTATAGTCCAGTTAAACCCTGACCCCAGCTCTCCAGCCATCCAACACATCTCTCAGACTTATAACATTTCTGTGGCCTTCAAGCAGCGTTCCAGGCTCTATGGTGCTACCGGAGTTGTGCGAGGCTCCCAGAACAACATTGCAGCAGTGAAGGTATCTGTTTCAATGACGCTCCTTAACATTAACTGTAACTATAAATAGTAAAAACATGGCAATGTGGTGTTCATTGCATTATATGCTATAATGCATTAACTAATTGCATTATAGCATAAATAACACATGCAATTTTAAGTAAACCTGCTTTCACTTTTTTAAATTAAACTCCCTGTAATGCCTGGGGTCAAAATGACTCAAAAACAACTTTGACAAAATCAAAGTATTGATAATATTTATATATATACATATATATATATATATATATATATATAGTTTAACAAACAATTTGATAATATAATTTAAGTTTAAATATTTTTGTATCTTTTTGGTTGAATTCAAACTAATTTTCTGTTCTTTTGTATTTTTTTCTGTTTACTTTTTCTTATGATACTGACAACTTATTAGGTAACTATTATTTATACTTTATTGGACAACATTATCTTTTTTATTATTTTATTCTTTATTAAATGCTAATTTGGTGGTGGGGTGGGGGGGTATTTCTTGTATCTGAGTAAGTAAGCCAAAAAACTAGTATTATAGTATCTGAGTATAAGCCAAAACAGTATTCATGCATTCTATTTACAGCATGAAATAAAAAGCATCACTCTTAGCAGTAAGAAATTTGAATTCACAAACAGCAAGAAAATCCATCTAACGTTCATCATACAGAACCACAAACAATTTAGCATGGAAAATACAACCATCATCTAAAATAAAAATGAATTATTTTTGGTGCTATTTTGGTATTTCAGTAACACCTTTCCGTTGTCATACAGCGTTTCTCTGCCCCTCATGTGGCCAGCACTTCCTATAATGGTTCGTGAGGTTGGTCAGAAACACATCCTAGAAACTCTGCCAGGTTGAAATTTAGAAACCTCTTTATACGTGCAAGCCACAGCCTTCTACAGCCACGGAGGAAACGTATAATAACAGGTCACTTTCCACTGACTGAACACCCGAAGGGACATGGTAAGCAGCTAAAGCCGCCACGTACACCTTCACTGTGGAGGGAAAAAGCCCAGAAACGATCCTGCAAGAATTCCAGCGCTGTACTAACCAGGTCATAAAATGGATCCGGCTTTTTTTTGCCTGCACCATGAAATAAAAAGGTTTCACTTCAATGAACCTGTATTGTATCTCTGTGGTGGTAGCTCTGGACTGAAATATGGTATTTTTAACCTTGTTTGAGTGACTGAATGCTAAGAGCTGTTCCCCCTCAGGTGCCACACCCACAGCTTCCAGATTCCAACTCCAGATAAAAGAAGGTCTTCAAGGGAGGACCATACTCAGGCTACCAGTAGCCTGACCCTGTCCTATTGTACCCTCTCCAGAAACCAGAAAAGACATACAGATGAAGCTTCTGCTATGTCTGGACCATGACATCCAGCCCAAGAGGAGCCAGATGCATGTTGAAGAACCGTAGAAGGCAGTGTGTTGTCTCTTTGGATATGAACAGGTCCACTTTCACTTGACAAGAATGTCACCAATGGAGCTTCACCACCTTGGACTGGGGTCTTCACTCCCCAGGCCTCAGCTCTTGTCTTGACAGGATGTCTGCTCCCTGATTCATGTACCCAGACATGGAGCTCTAAAATGCAGTCAGCTTTGCCTTAGTCAGCAGATAATCTGAAAGAAATATGTAAAAAAAAAATAGCATTGACAGATTTCTTTAGCGAAGTACAGGTTTTTTTTATTGTATCTATAAAATCTTAAGCCTATTTAGCTGTATGTCATCCAATTTTATGCAGAGCAACATTGAGCACATATAAACATTATTGCGTTGACCATTTCAGGTAATGGAAAAGTCTGATACTTTGCATATAATGGACGATTTTCTTTGTTTAAGTCATTAACTCAAACACTACACGTAACTAGACTGCGTTGTCCAAGCAGGAGACAGTCGTGCTTGCATTGTCAAGGATAGGTGAGATAGGTGGCGGTCTAAACGCATCCTTTTTTGCGTTGATCCTAAATTCCAACTTCCCAGTATGGGCAAGGATCTCAATGCCGAATTGTCTGCTGTCAAGACAGTCATCGATGTAATCGAGAGCAGACGATCTGAAGTCTCAGAGGAGCCAAGACAGCATCCACACACTTGGTAAAGGTGCGGTCCAAGGTCCTCCTCTGAAACCAAGAAGTACCGGTTGTAGAACCCAGAAATTCTTGATAGACAAGGAACCTGTTATTAACCGCCTTCCTTTAAAAAAAAAAAGAAGAGTAAGAACCAACTGGCTTCTGTAACCATTTTCCCACAGGCCCACCATTACACATATCATATCTGCATATCTGCTAAGTGGACCAGACTCTTGGAAAGTAGCTTTTGGTAGTTTGGTGCCCTGAAGTGGATATCCGGCAAGGAACAAACCGCCTGACCAAGGAGGTAACGTCTGCTCAACCCGAGGCATTGCCTGATAGTCCGGCTCGTTTAGCCTCACATTTTTAGAATTGGTGAGATGCTCAAGCCATCAGGCTTCTCAACACCCACTCAATACTCTCAACTACCTTACACAGACGCACACATACACACACTCATTAAATATAAATCAATGTTTAAAGCACCAGATCACCAGGGAAACATACTCTGGTCGGCGCTATTTTATATACTTGTATAGTGTGTTTTGTATTGTTAATTTGCATTGTTTGTATTGTTAATCTGGAGTAATGCTTGAAATGTTTGCACTAGGTTTTACCCAATTATCCTAGCACTTTATGTTGCTAGGATAATTATTCTCTAGTCCTTAGCTCTGTGTTTTTCTTCTTTTAACTAGCTCTTTGTTGTTTTGTTTAGTTCTGTTATGTTTTTTTGTAGCTCATTGTTGTTTTTGTGTAGTTCTGTGTTTTATATAAAACAATGGTCCTGGAGAAGCATTGGTTCCTTTCACTGTGTACTACATATATGTGGTTAAAATGGCGATACTTTTATCATGTAAACCATAAGTAATAAGTAATTGTTGACAGTTAACGCATAACAGTTGACGCATAACTATAAAGGTATTCAAACGATAGACGATTCTACAGTAAATGGTTTAGTTGTTGCTAAAAGGTTTGATTTACTTGAGAACCTAAGAGATCATTTTCAGACTTTCTTTGTGGTTGTGTTGCAGAGGGGCACAGCCATGCTGCTAGAGCACTTAGCTGGAAGTCTGGCAAGCGCCATTACGGTGAGCACACAGCTGGATATCGCTCCCCAGCATCACCTTGCTATGATGGGACGCAACGGTAGCAACATCAAGCACATCATGCAGAGAACTGGCGCTCAAGTGCACTTCCCAGATCCAAACTGCCCTCAGAAAAAATCGGCTGTCTATATCCAGGGCACCATCGACTCTGTTTGCCTGGCACGTCATTACCTTATGGTAAGGAACTAAACTTCTTTACAATTTTTTTTCTTAGAAATGTTTCAGTTTATGCCATAATTTTCTTTCTGTGTTGTGGCTACAGTGTGTTTGTCATATGTTTATTTTTTCCCAGTTTTTTTCATCTGGACACGTGTGTTAGTTTTGTTTATATGTCTTGTCTCTTCCCCTTTGCTGGATGTTTCATTTATGCGTCATAATTACTTTAATCTGTTTTCAGTTTACTCTTAAAATAGTCTGAATTTTGAAACCTTCGTGTAATGAGAAAAGATATGAGATAAAATGATAAAAAAATGGTGAGATTACATGTGATTTAGTGTAATTGGATAGGATCAATTTACAAAGATGAGCTTAGTTGACTTAAACAAATATAAGAGTATTGTAGTGTTTGCTTTAGAACATGTAGAACTGTGGTAAATACTGTAGTTTGAACCTTACTATAGTAAATATACCTTAATGTACCCAAACCTTATAGTAATTCTACTTCACTTGTGATAGTAACATGACTATAGTAAAATAAACAAATGACTACATAAATTAATATAGTTATATTAAAGTAATATAATTATACTTTATTAAATTATTAATATAGTAAATGATATTAAATTATACTATATTATATACCATTTAGTGTATTGTACTGTATGTGTTAGAACCTTTAAAGCACAAATCAGAGAAAAAAAGTGTATCGCTGAAATGCACACACAATCACTCGAATAATACAAAGCAACATGTTAACAAACCATTAATTTTTCATCGCTCTATTTTGTTGTTGTTCAGTTAAATTGTTTAACTGTGTATCTGACATTGCACACTGAAACACACTATTCCTCATCACACAGTTATACAGGTCTTCCTATAGTATGGCGTATACATTAACGTAGTGTAAAATACTGTAACAAACTAAAGACTTTAATCAATAATATAATGTCCTACAGGATACCACAGTTTAATAGTCTATTTTAGTAACTTGTAAAAATTGAAGAATTTTAAAATAAAAAGTCTTAATTATGATTTTAAAAGTCATAATTATGAGAATAAAAAGTTAAAAATTATGACTTCAAAAATCAATATTATGACTTCCAGGCTCATCCCAGATATCAAGTTGTTATTGAACCAATGTAGCATTGATTTTTGCACAGGTTTGCATCCTAAAATAATTTTATTCCAATGATGAAAAATAGATAAAAACAATGTTTGTTCAACTTAACATAAATCACCTATTTTACATTGAATCAACATTGATTTAATATTAACTCCAGTCTTGCTTTATGTTCAAAGACTGCAAAGGTAAACTGAAAACTCCCTGAGAAGTCATCATTAAGCTTTGACAGACTCGTAAAAAAGCCCATCATTTTCAGGGTGACTGTGTGATTAAAAGTCATTACAGTACACAATCATCGGAAACAGTTTGTATGATTACAGAAGGTTTTATGCATACATGCATGTGGATAATTAATGTAGCCGCTAAGACACCAACCGTAGCAGCTTTGAATATTGTGTGTAGATATTCAGGATCTGGTGGAAGTAGTAGGCAACACCCTTATTCAGAGTGTCTTACATTTATCTCATCTTTTATCTGTGTAAGCTCTCAAGGGTTAAGGGTCTGACTCACTGTCATCTTGGTTGTCCTGAGAATTGAACCCACAACCTTTCCATCAGCAGTCCAGGACTTTTAGGACTTCATAAAAGATGAGTGTCTAAACACAGGGCATAGAAGGTTGTAAAGCCTTCTTAGTGGTTCCAGAGCTCCTGCTGGGTTTGTTGAGTTTATGTTTAGGGTTTCCTTAGTCTGTACCTGCTGATGTTGTTCTTTTCAGCATGAGAAGGAAAGGGTGGATCACAGATACAATAACTGTAGCTTTGCTACTTTAGGATGCAAGCCAAGTAGATTTTCAAGTACTTAAGTTCGAATGATCTAAAACTGTGTTAAATAAGGCTTTCCTTTCTTCCGTTCTCACTGGCTAGTGGTAGTGGTGGTGTGAGTGTGTGTGTGCCGTTTATGTATGCATGTGTCTGCAGATGTCAGTGTTTCCCCTGTCATTTTATTAGCCCCCCCCTCAACAGCACCCCCTGAAGATCAAGTTAATTTTATTAAATTTGATTGTCTTTTATTTAATTGTTTGTGTCGATGTCCTTCTGCAACCCCAAAAAGCTGTACACCTACGAAAAAAACTGCATGTGTGTGTCTGCATTTGTCCATATGTGTGTGTGCATGCCCATGTGTTTGATACAATGCGCTCATTAAGATAGTTATATCTATGCTATGTGTGTGTGGAAGGTGATAGTACAGTGGTTAAGGTGTTGGTCTGCTAATCTGAAGATTTAGGTTCGATTCCCATCATCACCAAAAGAACACTGTTGGGCCCCTGAGCAAGGCTCTTAACGCCCAGTTGCTCAGTTGTATAAGATATAAATGTAAGTCACTCTGGATAAGGACGTCTGCTTAATGCCGTAAATGTAAATGTGTGTGTGTGTGTGCGCCCCAGGGCTGCCTGCCACTGGTCCTGATGTTTGATATCAAAGAGGATGTTGCAGTGGATCCACAGTGTGTCACATCTCTTATGGAACAGCTGGATGTGTTCATCAGTGTCAAGCCCAAGCCCAAACAGCCAAGCAAGGTACACACACACACACACACACACACACACACACACACACATACATCCACAAATAATTTTTGAAAAAGCTTATAGCGCTAAACTTACAGTCAGGCTTACTGTACCATTGCAGACTTACTGTGTGGTTTGAACTTAATATCTGGAAACTGAAAAGCTTTTCTCAGCATTCATTTTTATATGCTCGCTTACGGTCAGTCTGCGAAACAGAATCTCATGTTTTTCCCCAACCAGCTCTGTAAATCGCCATTTCAGCTCGTAAATCTGCCTCTAGATAATTTGCTGATTGGTCTTTTTGCTACCTCTGGTTTTAAATGGTCGTTTCGGATAGACCGAAGTTCATTCTAAATTCAGTATATAAGTTATTCATGATGATCAAGCACACTCGCATGTGACTTCAATCATCTTCATATATTCGATTAGTTAATAAGGCAACGTATGTGTTTTTTTCTTTAGTTTTGAAGGAACATTTTAATTTAATTTAGTGGTTTAATTTAAACAAAACTGGCGGTTTTACAGCTATGGGTTTGCACTGAAAAGTGCAAGATATAAATTAGGGCGGCACAATATATAAAAATTATTAAAATATCGCAAATATACATTTGATGTGTCCTAAATGAGCTTTTATTAAGGGGTTTAACATATTTTGAGGAACACAGTATGTGTCGCTTTAGGTAAAACAGACAGATTTGTTAGCTACAAAAATCGCAAAAATGAAAGCAGAAACTTAGGACTTATCCTCTATTATTTTTCAAGCAACACTTCAAACAGAGACTTAAAAGAACACTGATTTTACTGCCATTAACTAGAAAACAATAACTATATAAATAACATAACAACAGCATGCCTCTCTGTGGAACTTCTCCAGATGACATGAAATAGGAAGTCCAGCTGTACTGTGTGCTCGCTGAATAGTTTGTGTAATAAAACCACTATGTGTCTAGAAAGATGAGATGCAGAAAATAAGAACATTCAAGATTATGTGAGATAAGATGAAAAATATGCAATATTATTGCAAGATAATAAGATGGTATGAGATGAGCAGAAATAAAATTACATAAAATGAGATAGACATAACAGGAGATATGATTCGATAAAATAAAGTAGGATTTTCATCACGATGGAGGATAGACTGAATATACTGAAAGAATATTAGATGGGATGAGATATACAAAATCAGGTGACAAGATAAAATAAAATAGGATGTGATAAGATAGAATTGAATGGCATGAAATAAAATGAGATTAAATAAAATAAAAAAATAGATAATATAAAGGAAGATGAGACATGGTGAAAGGAAGTTGACACGACGTGACATAAGAAATTATGAAATTAAATAAAAAAAGGATGGGATGAGATAGGATGAGATGAGGGAAGATATAGTGAGGGTAAATTAGATGAGATAAAATGAGATGAGGGGAGATGAGATAAAAGGAGGGGAGATTAGATGGGAAGATTAAAAACTAAAATAAAGATGTGACAAGATTGAGGGGATATTAAATGAGATTAGATAACATGAGGTGATATAAAATGACATGGGATTAGATGAGATAAAATGAAAAGTGATTAGATGAGATAGGATAAGATGAGATTAGATGAGATAAGACTAGATACGATTAGATTGGATAGATGAAATAATATTCGATAAAATAAAATGATGAATTTGGATAAGACAAGATGAAATGGTGAGATAAGATTAGATGAGATAAGACAAAACAGAAGATGAGAGAAGTGATGAGAATAGTGAGCCTGTATAAGTTATTAAAATAGTTATAGGTTTTTTAGGATCAGACCGTTGCCTTCATGCTGCATGCTTAATCTTTTGTGTGTAGTCAGTGATAGTAAAGAGTGTGGAGAGGAACGCTCTGAACATGTATGAAGCCCGGCGCTTTCTGCTCGGCCTGGACAGCAGTGGAGTGTGTGTCCCCATCTCCACCACCTCCAGCGGCAGCAACAGCAGCAGTCCTCCATCCGCTTTGACCCCAACCCTCAGCTGCCCTGTGGGAATGGACATCATCACATCAGCTGGCTTGGGGCTCACCAGTCTGGGTAAGAGAGATGTAAACATACTAGACACCAGGGACAACATGCATCTATGAAGCTTATATACTGAACTCTTCTCCCTAGGGTGACAACTTTGTCTCTCTCTAGGGGACAGAGGGAAAAATCTGTCACGTAGTGTGTTTATTTGTCTAGTTTAGGTAATAAATAGCAGAGAGTCTCTTTGAATAGGAGAATGTAAATTGTTACTACACTTATTAATTTAATGTAAGTGTAATGAAAGGCTTATTTAACAATTGTTTAAAAAATGTGTTTAAGTACTTTTACTACAGAACTGATTTTAGAGGCAGCTTCAACTCTCAAACTAAACAGCATCTCAAGACTTTCTGCAATTTTGTACCTTTATCCAGGGCGACCTACATCTTAAAAAACTTGTTTTAGACATCCGAGCAGTTAAGGGTTAAGGGCCTTGCTCAGGGGGGCCACTAGGTGGTCGTAAATAGAGAAGGAAATGTATTATATTTGATTTATACTGTAGTTCTGATTTCTGTTTTTGTTTCAGGTCTGCTTGGTCCTACAGCTGCTTCTCTAAGTGCTCCGTCCACCCCCAACTCTCTCCTTAATGCTCTTAATAGCTCCATCAGTCCCCTGCATGTGCCGTCCTCTGGAACACCGAGTCCTACACTTTGGTCCAACTCGCTTCCAAGTCCGACCAGCACTCCAGGTGTGAGAAAAACACACACATACAAGCACATGTGCACACACAAAACCAGTCTGCTTAATAGTGTATTTACTGGTATATGTAAGACATTAGGGTTTAAGGTTTTGTTATTTCACCTCAAACCCCAAACGTTAATTTGACTAAAACATCATCGACACTGACATCATCGATACATTAGCATCACTGTCACCAGATGGTTAGATTAGATAATGCTACCGCTCCAGTAGTACCGGTTTAAATTAAGTGGTAAGATTAGTTCACAAATTGGCCAGTTGTTTTAACAGTAGGGGTGTGTTAGCATTTACTACAGTAAGATATAGTAAGTTATAGTACAGTGTAGTATATTACAATATTTACTACATCTTACTGCAGCATACTTTAGTATTATATAGTGTATAATAATGGTATATAATACTACTATATAGTACCCTAACCCTGGTATAATAAACTGTAGTAAATACAGTAACATACTTTACAAGTTACTTAAGTAAACTGGAAGACAGTGGTGAAGTGTTTTATATTATATTATTATTAGGTTGTTATAGTATTTACACTTTGTTAATGTATATGCATTACTATAAAAAAGAATTGTAGTGAATTGATCAACAATATTTTAAGAGTTTAAAAGAGCTATATGGGGAAACTGCTGAAGAGGGAACAGTGTGAAAGACCAGATTCTTATTTCTAATGGACAGCAGTTCATTGATTCATCAAAATTCAAACAATGCAGCTGAAGATTTTCTTTTAAAATAAGCAAAACAAATTAAAGGTTTGTTAACATGTTGTTTGGTCTTATTCATTTTTGGGATTTTGTGTGTGTTGCATAAATACAGGTTTTTTTTCTGATCTGTGCTGTAGAGGTTATCACACATACAGTATAATATAATTATAAAAAAAAATTACCATAGTAATTATTATAGTAATTTGTTTATTTTACTATAGTCAGATGGCTATAACTAATGTAGTAGAATTACTACATTAAATTACCACATCAGTCCATCGTCTATGCTTATTCTTATTCAAGGTTATGGGAATCTGCTGGAGTCTTTCCCAGCTGTTATTGAGCAAAAGCAGGGGTCACCCCGGACAGGTCGCCAGTTCATTTCACACACTCACACTCTTTTTTGGAATCACCAGTCAGAATAACATACATGTTTTTGGAAGCAAACCGGAGTTTCTGGATATTCACTAGAGTAAGGTTCAAATACACTACAGTGTACCCACAGGAATATTGTTACATGTTTTATAGTAAGGTTAATCTACAAAAGAATGTTTTTTGGGATGAGCTGGAACAGTGATTAAACCTTAGGATTTTTGTTTAACATTTGTAACTGATCTCACTAATGTTCTTGTAGCTGAATGGTCACCCAATCCCCACAGCAACTCTCCAAAATCTAAGGGAAAGCCTATTTAAAAGAGCAGGGATTAATTTAACAGTGAAAACAGGATGAAATATGGATTTCGATACATGGGCATGATGGTCAGGTATCCAGACACTTCAATCACTGTAGTGTTTAAATGTGTTTTTGTACCAAACCTTTCAGGTTTTTCATCCCCTCTAATGATCCATCCAGCCACTCAGGCCACACTGACCAACATCCTGCTCCACAGTTATACACAGAATACCCCATCTCCTCCACCCGGCCTCGCTCCAATAGATGCACAGGTCAATGGAGTCGCAGACTGTTCCAAGGCTGTCTCCTCCCTCAACGGCAAGGTGGCACATTCTGAACTATTTCACAATGTACTAGCTTTTATTTTAGCTATAAAGGAAAAACATAGTAAAATATCTTATGTCATATGACTATGCGCTGTTTTGTGGTGTAGCATTCCAGCTCTATGTACAGCAGGATGTCCACCTCCTCATTGGCTGACAAAGTTCTAAATGCGGCACATGGAGATCCTGTCCAGGACGCAGGCACACACTGTCCATCTGAACCACTGTCCAGCAAGTCTACGCAGGATCAAGGTACTTTACTCACCTTAGAGTATTGTAAATGTGCTCTTTTGTTGGGATCAAATTTTTGGTATTACAGTTTAGTAAATGTTGTGCTTATTAAGTTATATATTATGTATATAGTTAAACTGTTAGTATGTATATTTATATTAAATAAAATAACACTAACACCAACATGGGGAAGTTGTAGCGCAATAGTAAGATGTTGGACTGCTAATTGGAAGATCGGGGTTCAATTCCCAGCACCACCAAGCTGCCACCTCTGGGAGATAAGAAACAAAAGACATAACGGTGCTGTAAATGTAATGTACATTAATTAATTAATGGAAATTACAAATTTTTCAAGAAGAATTTGGTACTCAATTTGCTGTACTGTAAGTATTAGCTCTGAAACAGTTACAGTATTTTTCTATCAATTCCCCTGTTATTCAGGGATAAATGTAGGAAATTGCCTGATTTTTGATTCTTCAGCAAAATTGGATTGTATTGAATTTGGCCAGTTTATTTATTTATTAATACGTTTGTTTGATTCCAAATGGTTAAGCCTAAATTTACCACACAGGCCACACATTTCCGTATTCCTGCATTGCACACATTAAGATCTGATTGGGTTTGGCTAAAATACCACAAGCTAGGAAAAGGGTATGGTTTTTGTCCATCAGTAAGTAAAGAAGTTGATTAAACTGGAGTTTCCTGTCTCTGGTAAGCAGTGAAGCTGAAATGAGGCCAGTCAGGTCCAGATTCCTTGATGCCAAGTGTAGTCATGCTCTACAATTGTTAACCATAGAAGTCTATCATTTTGCTTGTGTGTGTGTTCAGGATCCGATACTTTTGTGGAGGTCGGTATGCCACGGAGCCCCTCACACTCGGGCAACAGCAGTGAACTAAAGCAGATGCTGGCTTCCTGTAAAACAGCCTCAGGCAAAAGGCAGGCTTTGGAGTTACTTCAGGGCACAAAGAATTCTCACTTACAGTAGGTGGACACAGTGACAATCTCCTTAAATAACACATACATATGCAAGACAAATTTGGTTACCTTTTTTGTCCAGTTATACGTACTGCTAAAAATAGTTCATGTCCCCAGTGAAGTCGAATGCAACTGTTAAATTAGTTTCTCCGAACGTGAATCGTTGCAAAGTTAACAAAAAAAATTAAAAAAAACAAAAAAATGCAACTTAAATGTTAACTTAAAAGTTGTTTAAGCAGCTTACGGTGGTATTTATCACCTAGTAACCAATAGTAAGTAAATAAAACAAGGCACATATAATTGAGGGGAAACAGTCACATGGATTTATTATTTGTTAAGTTAGAATTCATTAGCTAAATGCGATTTCATCATTCTTAACTCGCATTAACGGGATTTGCAGTTTCCATCATACGTTTCTGATGCAATACTTTAAAATGCGCATTAACATAGTCTTTGGGCTGAATCACTCACATACCTCACAGTACAGGATGGCAATCATTAATACCAGCATAGTGATTGTCTGAAAGTTTTCATTTTCTTTTCAGTTGTATTTCTCATGGCAGCTTCAAAAAATAATTTCCCTTTTCCTACATGAACGCTTAGTGATTACCTCATTTGCCTCTGGGGTTGGGGGTTTGCTTTCTACTTTTACTTTGTGTGCATGAAGTTTACATTTTTTACATTTGCTCCGTGTGTTTCCTGTGGGTAGTTCAAAGAGACATATTGGCATCTCAAATTTTTTTGTGTTATGTCTGATTTTCCCCTTTGATGGATTGGAACCTCTTCCAGGGTATCTTCTGCTATTAGTTTCCTTGTATAGACTCCATGTTCTTTGTATTCTTGTGTAGGAAACAATATATAAAATACACCTAAGTTTGAACACTATATTAGCAAAGAGGCTTGCTGGTTCCTATGAAAACAGTAAGGTGATTGTGCAACTGTAAACAGTTTATTTTATGATAGTTACAGCAAATTAGCTGTAAAAGTATCACACCAGTCACCAGGCACCGACTGTAGCAGTCGACTGTAAATGCCTATTGACTTTGTTCTAAGAAATTTAAACCAGCAAGAAATAAAAAACAATGATTATTTGATGTGCATGGCTCTTTAGATAAAGCATAATTTACTGTGGAGCTGAAGGAGTTTGTTGGCTAAAAATGTGAGACACATCTTTTGGTTATCTGGAAGAATTCACGTGGTTAGAACACCTTTCAAAATCATGAAACCATTTCCAGTTTTCTGTGCTATATGCATTAGAGATTTAGTCAACAGTTTAAGACCATGACGATCAAAGGCTAAGAATTATATGTCTACCTAAATTGCTTCCTGTATTTGCTTACTACATAGTTATAACATAGGTGTAACGATCTCTGCATAGTTATAACATAGATATAACAATCTTAGGGCCTCTAGAATGCAAATCAGTTTGTGTAATAAGGTTTGCACTTGAAATGATCTATTTTATCCCATCTTGTCAATCAGGATGTGGGTAATTAAGGATTTGGGTTGCTTACTGTAACATACTGTATCACAATGTTTACTGGAAAACTATTAGTTAGGCAGTTGTCAACATATATTTTTAAATACATATATGCCAGAAACAAGAGTTTCAGAAACTAATATCATTAAATATATTTATTTTATAATTTAGAAAGGTGTTGCCGTTTTTTTGGTTATGTATTATATAACAAATATCATTATTTTCTATTCTCTTTCCTTTTCTTGTCTCTTCACCTTTTCTTAATTCTTTTTTAATTATCATCATTCTATCCTTCTCTGATGCCCCTTTTCCAGTTCAGACTGTTTGCTTTCCGACTCAGACTCCAGTGCTTCTGAGAGTCCTGTGGCAGATAAACGGGCTCCAGGCAGCGAGAGAGCAGCCGAACGAGCCGCCCAGCAGAATTCGGAGCGTAACCGTCTCCCTCCACAGTCGTCTTTCTCTAACATGCAGGTACTCCAGCATGTGTCCTAGATCCTTTCTTGCCAGAGCCACATTCACCTCCCCATGAGTCATAGTGGTCAGGAAATTGACTCAACATCTGCATCATAATTTTTTAGTGCAGAGCAGTACTGTGCTTTCTAATGTTTTTTCAGATATGTTTGCTTCAGTGTCTCTGTCTCATTGCTCTGTTTATTTCTTTACTGTAAACATAAATCTGTCAATTAGTGTATTGTAAAATCTTCAGGTAGAATATGAGTGTTTAGCTTGTGCTTTTGCTTCTCTGTAAAGCAAGCTGACAAGTGATAAAGAACAAACATCTTCTTTTCAATATAGCCTAAACATCCTCTGATTCTCTTTTCTCCCTCCAGGCCTTTGATTATGAACAGAAGAAGTTGCTGGCAACCAAAGGTATGTAGTAGACAAACCTAATTTCCATTAATGTGTTGGCAACCCACCTATAAGTTTTAGAGGCTTCTGTTTTTCCCTGCTTTCTTGTCTGTGGTTTAGTCACACTATTCAAAACCTTGGCAGTAGTTAGGCCGTAGTTAGTAACTTGAAATTGCCTCTAGGTGGTCATGGTGCTCTGGGATAGACAGGCATACAATTCAGTCTGATAGGCTTCAGCATCAACGCAACCCTGAACATTATAAAGCGGCTACTGAAGGCGAAGGCATAAATTAATGTTCATTTGCAGAATAACCAAGAGGAGGTAATCTGATATTTTTAGTTGATCGTGCCAGTAGAATAGAACTGCTGATTTTCCAAGGGCAAAAATTTGGACGGTCTTTAGAATATCATTGTAACATTAAACAAAATCCTAATAATTGCTGTCTTTTGTTCCAAGTACATTAAAGCTGCCAAATTGTAAACAATTTCACGAATAGATCGTATCTGACATTGCTAATGCTAAGTCAATAACGTTTTTAGCTATGCTAAAGAAACCGGTAGTGACGGAGGTGCGAACGCCAACAAACACGTGGAGCGGTCTGGGTTTCTCCAAGTCCATGCCTGCAGAAACAATCAAGGAGCTGCGCAGGGCCAACCATGTGTCCTACAAGCCTACCATGTCCACCACGTATGAGGTAAGAACAGCAACTGCATCCTTACATAGTGGTCTGTAAATTAGCTCTTTATAAGAAAGAAGGAGAATGCAAACCCTATGAAAACTTTAGTTATCCCTAACTCAAGGTTTACCAATGTCAGTATTGTGTTTTAGTCAATTTTTTTCAAAGTTCGTAATAAAAAAAGAAAAGAAAAACGTAGGTGAAATTAGGTCCATTAAGTTGTTCAAGCGGCTAACCTAGTAACCAACAGTTAATAAAACAAGGCAAGCAAAATGGAGTGGAAACAGAAGATTAGACCCGTGGGTTTAATGCTTGCTACGTCAGCAGAGTAATATTCAGAGTAACCAACAAAGCAAGGAACTTTAATTATGAATCATTGGACAAAAAACAGCCATATTGTTACGAAGGAACCAGAAGGACACCATCAGCTAAAATGCAGATTAGTCTTGTGATTTTTTTTCACAAAATTTGCTGCTTCCATCAATAGTTTTTTTGCAAAACTTAAAAGTGTGCATTACCACAGGGTGATAGAAAATAGGAATAGATGAATAATTGTTGAGTCAGTGTATCAGTTTCTGATGTAAGACTGTTTAAGGTAGTGCTAAAGTAGTGATGGAGCCTTGTGTGCTGGCAGGGATCTCCGCTATCGCTGTCCCGCTCCAACAGCAGAGAAGGAGTGGGAAGTGGCAGTGATTCAGACAACTGGAGAGAGAGGAACGGGAGCGGGCTCCCGAAACATAGTGATTTTACAGCACCTGTAAGTCCAAAGAGAAAGCAGAACAAATCAGGTAAGCTGATCAGATAGACGGTAGAGATTAAATGGTGCTCAGTGGACTGCAGACCTCTGATGTAGTGTACCTGATACACTTCTTACTCTCTTTTACAGTGGAACACTATTTAAGTAGCAGCAACTACATAGACTGCATCTCGTCAGTAACTGGGAGTAATGGCTGTAACCTCAGCACCTCTCTAAAAGGCTCCGACCTACCAGAGCTCTTTAGCAAGCTGGGACTAGGAAAGTACACTGATGTCTTTCAGCAGCAGGAGGTACTGATCCTAAAAATATCTATAACTGTGAAAACTATCTAATACAGGTGGATTCCTTTCTCATTAAAATTGGTCTTGAAGCTGATGAACTTCAGGATGTTTTATAAAGCCACTTTTAATGTTGTAATAAGATTTCATGAATGAAAATTTACCAAAAACTTGGACCAATGTATAAAGTTGACTTTGAAAACCCCAGCTTAATTGATTAAAATTCCAATCTATAACCTATTTGTTAGACTATTTTTGGTTTTTGAGCTCCTACAGGGTCAAAAGATGCTATTTTTGTCTGCCTCACAGATTGACCTGCAGACATTTCTCACTCTGACTGATCAGGACCTAAAGGAGTTGGGCATCACCACATTTGGAGCACGACGGAAAATGCTCCTGGCCATTTCAGGTGCGTATTTTCACCTACTATCCTCATTTAAAACAATCGACATGTTGAGTCTTAGCAGTGGAAGTTGAATGACTGTGCAGGTTCCATAAACAAAATAGCAGAAAAACCACCCAGAATTAAAGAATAATGATGCTTTCTTTTTTTTTTTTTTGTATCCAAAGTTTTCTCAAAGGTTACAATACCGATTTTAGGTCTGACAGTAGCATAATGACCCCTTTTCTCTGTGTTATTTCTTGTTATATTTGGGCAATGCTTGTGTTTTTCAGCACTTGGAGGCACGGAGAGGACAGGGCCAGTTTGTTCTTAGGACAGGAAATGCCTGTGGGCCTTTGTTTATTTCTTTTACTGAGGTCTTGAGCCAGTCAAAAATGTAGTATAGTCTGGTTGATAGAATGGTGTGCTGAAAAATGTGCATTCTTCTTTACATTATGTGTCTAACAAAAAAGGACAATTTGAGACAGGCAACTTGCCAGTGTATAATTAGCCACCAAAGGTGTTTATTGGGGTTGAGGGCAGGGTTCTTTCACACCTTCCCTGGCAAACCATCGAGTCATCCAATAAAAGAATGCAGTAATTTCAAATCATTCAAAGACATTTGTTCACTTTGTGGCTACAGTTTGTGGTAGATTCACTCATGGCTGTTCTGGTAAAGTGTCCACCAACTTGTTTGCCATATAGTTTACTATAAAAACAAGAAATATTTCATGTAAAATGCATTTCATCAGTATTAAAATTGACTTAAGTACGATTTCCCTAAGATTAATTGAATAATAATGTTTCTGGTGTTTTTACAGACCTGAACAAAAACCGAAGGAAACTTTTTGAGCCGCCAAACATCCGGTCTTCGTTTTTAGAAGGAGGTGCCAGCGGGCGTCTGCCGCGCCAGTACCATGCTGATATTGCCAGCGTAAGCGGGCGATGGTGAGCCCTGGTTTTATTCTCCGGTGGGATACACATGCACAAAACAGCCTTAACTGCACAAAGCCATTCCCAGTGCCTTAATAAACAATACTGGAATCAGTGCCAAAAAAAAGAAAAGAATGTCTTTGGAACTGAGGTTGAGTTTTAGGACTGATGTAAATGTTGATTATTATGTACAATATGGGAATCTATGCAGTATGGTACTCATGTGGAAATGAAGGGAATGCTGAAGGATTCAGAAAGCGCCTGCACTGTTGTTGTATAAGGCGCTATCTGTGTATTTAGTTCTTTTTTTATTTATATCCTTGCCGTAGTTTTTGTGTCATACTAATTCTTTGCACTTTAATAGTACTAAATTCTTTGCCTGTGGGCTGATTCCTCTCTAGTCTGCCCTACAAAATGTGCATGGATCGTATATAGCACTTATAAATTAAGACCCTTTTGTTATTTTTCAGCTTTTTTATATAAAGCTTTGAAACTCTTATTTTTTTTTTTTACTTAGCATTTTTTTTTTTATACAAGAGATAAAAGTTTTTGTACTCTTTGCTTAACCGGCACAAGGATGCAATTAGAGATCATCATCATTTGCATCACTTGAGGCAGACCCACCTTGAAACACCAGTCGGGCGGTGTTTGTGTTTGTGGCGCATTAAGACTATGATTTTAACAAACGAGATCCTTATGTACTCAGTAACATTCCAAATAATGTCACAGCCCATGGATTTTGGTTTATTGCATCATTCTTTTGATGTCATTTGTACGTTGCCAGTCTTATGATGTCATTTGTACGTTGCCAGTCTTATGATGTCATTTGTACATTGCCAGTCTTATGATGTCAATGTATATCAATGTTTTCTATTACTTTTAAAGGCAAAATTCTTTATTATTCTTTTTTACATAAACAGTTTTGGAAATAGAAGCCATAGTATAATGGTTTAAATTCCGTATTTAGTTATAAAATGAAACCAGTTTATTTCATCTGTAAATGTTGCAGGTGGATAAAAAAACAAAACAAAACAAGATTAACCTTCCTGTTGTATTCAGGTCAAATTTAACCCATTTTAAAAGTTTTTATATTAGAAATATGGGTTTATTTTTATGTAATTGCTTGGAGTTGGTGTAACATGGTGTAACCCAGAATTGGGTGACATTTAATTGTATTCTTTATAAACAGGAAGACAAACAATAAAATCTGGAGGACACAAATCGCAGGATTAATAGGAAGACAATACAAAGGTTAGGAATAGGATGTGTTTAGTGTAAGATGCCAACATCTGTGGTTTAGCCAAGGCATTTAACTAATTTTTACCGTATGTAACACTTGAAATGTCGGTGAGTTATAATTTTTTTTAATTAAGAAAAATTTTTCAAGTAGAAATAAAAATCCACCAAAGGGGAAAGAATGCAGGACATGCTTTCAGTAGTGGTTACTTTTGTTTCATTTTATCTAGGTGAACTTTGACCTGTGAATTCTCAGACGTCTAGGATTTGACTGCCAATAGGCTCTTTCATTAATTAATTTTAATTTACAAAAATTGACGAGCTGCTTAACAGTTAATCACACCAGGCTCCCAGAGCGTCCCCTTACTCCTTTTAAAAATATCCACTAAGTAGTCCACTAACACACTGTCATATTTCTTTTTGGTTATAATTTCTCTCTCTAGACTTTTCTTCTTTGAACAGCTGCCATCTCTAGTTCTTAAAACACACATTGATTACTTCCTGAGCATTTGCTAACACATTGCTCGCTACTAGTTTTGTAAAGTCCATCTGTTTTAACTACCTCTTTGTCTGCTTTTACCACTTTCCCCCTTTTAAACAATTCAAAATAAGAATAAGAGTCCGGCTGTTTGTTGTTTTATTAGATTCACGCTGACTGCAGGTTCCTTATGTGACATTGCAGCAGCAAGGGTACGAGTTTCGTAGACTGGTCCACGTATATGCATGTAAAGCTGTGAATGTTGCCAGTCATCCTCTTAAGGTTGAATCCATCAAGTCTCTTTTTTTTTTTTTTTTTTTGTCTAAACTTTCTCTAAATTTTTGTTAGCATTTTTGACATGGATGTAGCTATAAACCACTCATGGAATAATCTCGCCAGAAAGTATCGCTTAATCTTTACATGTATAGTATTATTGTATTTCGCATTTTATTGTTCTATATGTTTGTGTATGACCTTTGTGTGATTAGAGGTACTGTTTAAATACATACTGTGCATATTGCATTTTATAATCTTTTATACCTTTGCCTACCAGTTCGTCATGGTCATTTCCAGACAGCAGCGAATGATTCATTAGCATTTGGGAGTGTAGCTTTTTGATTTATACCAAATATGGTATGTACAAGAAAAGGAAGAAAAAAAAAAAATTCCTGTCAGTGTTAACTGCAAAATCTGATCCAACGACTATGCAAAGAAATCGCTTTGCCATGTAATGTTATATAATGTTTTTTACTTAAAGCACCACAGTCTTGTTCCAATCAAGATCACAGGCTGTCTGAGTTCAGTATATTGCCGCCTTGATATACCTGGTTAGTGCTTTGTAATGCATCAAAAGCTATTTTTATATTTGTGTGATTTGACCAAACTGTAACTGATTTTCTTTGTTTTACTCTTTATGAGGAGAAAAAGGGAACCAAAAAATGGAGATATTTTGACATGGCTTTGTGAACAGGGCCAGCACTTGTTTCTTTTCTTTTTCTTTTTCTTTTTTCTTTTTTTTGAGTTTCAACCAAATGTTCCGAGAACAGTAAGGTACAGAATAACGGCATTGTAGCATTTGTATTGCTGATACAGGGAAGGAAATAAAAAGAAAAGCACTAAGCCTTATTGCTCTGCCAAATGATTGAACTATTTTTATAATCCCTGTCATGCCAGTGTTGGCCAGTGCCTTGCAAATGACTCTTTTTGTAATCTGTGCATTTGACACATTACTGTTTTAATATACGGTTGTATTAATGCTATGAACATGTGGTACGATTGAATGTTCTTTACATGTTGGAGGCCTTGTTACAAAAGAATAAAATGTACGCAAATCTTTTTGTGTGTACTTTCGATCCTTTTGAATTGTTGAGCCAAGACTGACTCAAATGCGAGTCGTTCCGTTTAAAACATCGAAAGAAAAATGCAGCTTGCCAAATTCTTAGTGATGCATCTCTCTGGAATTCTACAGTGAACCCGTCCACCCCTGTTGTGGCTCAACTTCATTCATCCAACTGGCATTTTTTAGGCCACTGAGACATTAGCGTTCTACTGACCGAAGAACCTAATTATTAATGTGACCACACCCATGTATAACAGAATGACACAAATCTGCCCATGACCTCAGCATTGCACACGTTCCTTTAGATGAACCTCATGAGAGCTTATGTGTCACTTTCTGACTAATGAACGTGTCGAATTACAGGGTCCTTTATGAAAAGTGTGGAGTAGGAAAGAGTGCAGTACTCGATCTAAACCGAACATCGATTTTATGATCTGGTACTGTTAATTTACTCTAATGCCAAAGTCATTATAAAATAAATATTTACATTTACCACATTTAGCAGAGCGACTAACATGTATCTCCTTTATACAGGGGCCCAGCAGTGGCAGCTTCAAACCCAGTTCTTCCAATTAGCAGTCCAACACCTTAGCCACTTACCCTGCACACAATGTCCTATTTTTAATACTTATTGGTTTTCTTCAGTGAGTTCTTTTTTTTTTTTATTTGCCCATAAAGTTCAGCCACATTGTTCATTATTCACATGGCTCAAAGGACAATGCTACTGAATTCTCTTCACCACATAGAAAATCATCATAAATCCAACAGTTGCAGCAAATTGAAATTCAACCCCCAAATGACAATTAGGAGGTATTTGTTAGAATAAAGTTTATGCACAAAAAAAACAAAAACAAACATTTTTTCTTTCTGCAATATTAAGAAAAGCTGTCATTCTCTTTCCTCCCGAATCTTCTTTACATTAAGGTATTAGAGTTACCAGATATTTTTAAACCAAGCATACTGGGCTAGCTTTAGAGTTAAGGTTAGGAACTGATGATGTTGATGGGTTAATCCAGTCTAATAGTATCAAGGTAAACTGGATAAGATTTGACAGACCGGGCGATCGAGACATTTTGCAGCCTGTCTGCTTCTTTCTTTATGACTGACTCTTGCTGACAAACTAACAGTCTTTACTCAGTAATTACTTACTGACAGGGCTGAGTGACCAATCTTTTACTAGTTTTTCTAGCTATCCCTGCCCTCCCCACTACTAATTAACTGGTTTAGGTATGTAAGTGAACATAAACCAGACTGGATGCAGACTTGACCTGAAGTGCATGTTTATAAATAGTTCTAGGAAGCAGGTGGAAAGAAGAGAGGATTCAGGTAACAGGCAGTAGTGGAGATAGGAGATTGGAACAGATACCAAGCTGGGAAAACAAGATGGACAAAAGGGGGAACAGTGGACAGGTGATGCTGGAACTGACTGAGGAGACGAATGGAGCTAGGAAAAGAATAGCTAGGAGGAATGCTAAGTAGCAAGTAATTAAGTCTGTGTGTCTTTTCACAAGACCAGAGCCCGACGAAAGGTGGGGAGTGAAGAAGAGTAAACGTGATTGGGAACTGAGTGGCAGGTGAGACTAATTAATGCTCCGCTGCCGGTAAAGATCTTAGTGTACCGTGACAGTGAGTTTCTTAGCATTCACAGGGAGATAAAGGCTCGCGTTTCGCCTTTTTGAAGCTTATGTCAGTACTGTTCTTAGATGTACATTAGAAAAACAGTAAACAACAATTAATAATTTTATACTATTTATGATAATTATTTGTTTTTGAAAACACAAACATACGTGTTTCCCCCCATCTCCACTAGAGTGCGATAAAAGTCTAAATGTGCTTAATAGAGTCTGTCCTTTTTTTTTTTTTTTTAAATAATACGTATAATTTATTGATAGGATCTGCGCTTTGATAGAACAGAAATGACTGCAGGGAGGATGTACTGTTTTATTATTAATGACCCTCCCTGGAGCTCCTTTACAACACTGACCTCATCTCAATGACTTTAATGCTTTTAAAAGCTCTTGGAATTTTATTACAAATTAAATGTTGAATGCCATTGACAATTTATTTATTTTGAATATTATTAAATGATCTGCTTAGAATTAATTAATTTTTGGCTATTATAAACATTATACTGCTATTAACAAGTAATAAAAATTCATTCAACTTCATTCAACAGCAGTGAATACAAAGCAATTTATTCTCTCATCTCCACATCTGTATGCACTGATGAACATATCAGCTTCCATATTTGTTATAACATCCCTATTCAATGCTATCATGCTCGGCATAGCTTTCCGACTAGCTCCAGTTTCTGTTATAAATGTGTTATAAAGCTGCTCCGCATCCTGGAGTTTTGTAGTTACCTTTTCTATCATGTAGATATATTTTAATTATTATATATTACGTTGATTTTTGAATGGCTATTTAAAAAAAAAAAAAAGCTTTTGTTTAGGTATTAGTTTAATGATCAAACAACAAAATCTGATCAAGTCTGATTTTTTTTATTCTGCTAAACATATTGAGACAATAGAATCAGAATTACCTTTATTGTAAATTGCCAAGGGTTTACATGGACTTGGTGTGCTGGTGCTTGATAATGATAGTAATATAATATATATATATATATATATATATATATATGTATATATTGTTTAGGTAGACATAAGCATAGAATAAAGGTACTATAAAGTTGTGAAAAATAAATATCAAAAGATTCAAAAGATTTCTAAAATAAATAAAATTTAAATTAATCATAATTGTAAAGCATTCATTGAAATTTGTGATTAATTTAGTATGAATATGAGAAGGTACCAAAAAGACATGCCAACAGATGGCAAAAGAAGACCCCACACACAAGGCTCTGCTCCCTGTAACTGTGCAAGCCTACCAGACTTGTGCTGCCATCTGTTGACGTGTCTTGAAACTTTTTGATACCTGATCTTGTACAATTGCATGTAAAACAGCAAAGTAGGGGTGGATTGTTAATGTCAGAGAAAGAGAATTTGTCCCTGAAACATCTAACATGAGTTGTCTCTTCGATGTGCTCAGTCCTAATCCTGTCCAACCTTGTCAATTCCGACGACAACCTCAACAAATCCAACTCTGCTCCCTCCAACTCTGCCTCCTGTCTCCTCCTCAGTGCCTCTGTCTCTAAACTTTACAACAAAGCTTGATTCTTGTTATACTTGATTTGTATACTTATGTTTCATACACATTATATAGATTATATAGACTACCTTCTCATTTAGAAACAAGACATTGGAAGCTATAACCTTTAACGTAATCAAAAAAGATTTGGATGCTTGTACTGCTTGTACATTTCAGAACGTTCAGATCTAATTTTATCGTATACAATTTCATAGAAGTATTGTTTTGTAACCTCACACTTATGGTCAGTGGTGGCCCAGGTGGTTGTTGATTGGCTCTGGGTTGTTAATTAGAAGGTCAGGGCTTAACTACACCACAGCACTCCTGGCACCGCAAACTCCAAATAATTCCTATTCATTTCAATTCAGTACAATTTTATTTGTATAGCACTTTAAACAATGGACATTGTCTCAAAGCAGCTTCACACGGAGTGTACTAACAATGAAAAAGCGTAAGTTTGTCCCTAATGAGCAAGGCGGTGGCGACTGTGGCAAGAAAAAATTCCCTGAGAAAAAGTAGGAAGAAACCTTGAAAGGAACCAGACTCAAGAAGAAATCCATTCTCATTTGTTTGACAACGAATGTTTGTTAATTACGACTTATGGACATTGTTATCAAATGTAAATTATAGCCTTGGAGCAGTAGAGCAGAGTGAGTTCCAGTCCATTCTTGAAGCTTCTCAAATTCGAGGAAAGAGACAGGAAACTGGTCACTGGCACCTCAGGGGCATGTTTAACCCACCCCGAGAGAGAGAGAGAGAGAGAGAGAGAGAGAAATAAATTATTAAATATATTGTCATGTAAAAGTTAAAGACATATTGTGTAGTTGGGGATTCCAACAAGACTAGCTATGGCAGCATAACTAAGAGCCAGAAGGTAATACAGACATAAGGGATCTATGGGATAAGAGCCGGCCCAGCACACCACCGTCAACACCTTTGGGATAAACTGGAAGACCTTCTCGCCCAACATTAGTTTCTGATCTCAGTAATCACTTTGTGACTAAACAAGCAAATCCTCAGTCACGCTCTACAATCTAGTGAAAAGTGTGAAGGTTATTATGGGAGTAAGAGAGACACTTTATCTGAAATAGGATGTTTAAAAATATACAGATGTGATTGTGTGTCTTGCTTTATATTGTGTACCTTTGCCACCAGATTCAGTCTGTATCCAGCCCAGTTTGTTGATCAGCACAGGAATAATAACCCCTAGAGGCAGTTTCTCAGTGATAACCTTGTCTCCTAGATGGCAATTTTATAACCTGCTGGTTCGTCTGGTCAGAGGAGAACTGAATCACCCACCCAGACCAGCCCCGCGCAACTGAGCCTGGTTTGTCCTATGTTTTTTTAATTTTGTCTCTTGCCGCTGTCCCCTGTGGCTTGCTTAGTTAGGGACTTCTCCTTTTTAGATACTAGTTAAACTAAACTGAGTGTTTTCAGTGCATGTTTACTTTATTGTCTTATTTTATTTGATTCCGTAACGCTGTGTTGACACAATCTTTATTGTTAAAAAGCGCTAGATAAATAAAAGGGACTTGACTTGACTTTTACCCACTACAGTGCACTGCTTTAAGGTTAAACTGCCCTGATCATTGTTGTGGGTCTACTGCAAGACATTAAGTGCAGACATAAATCACATGGATATGCAGCATTTACAACTAAAATAAACATGGAGAGACTTGCGGGAAGCCCAGCGAAAAACTCCTTAATTCCCCTTAAGGCATTTCCACAATATTTCCTTGCTTGGAATTCCAAATGTAAACCAAAGCTTAAATCTTATTATTAGAATCTTTTAAAACATGTATGGATGTGCTGGTTAGGTGTCCCAGTACATTTGCCTATAAAGTGCACCTGTGTGTGTGTGTGTTTGGCTGCCTCATTTACAGTATCATGGATATTTATAATAATGCACAGATAAATTGTATATAGAATTAGTTTTTAAGAGATAATTATTTAGCCTGAACTTTTATCCGACTAAGCACATCAGTTCAACTAGGTGTCTCTTACAGTCCTATTATTTTAACTGACTCTGGGTTGGAATAATAATTAAGTCCACTCGTGGTAGGGATTCATTACTGCTCCGCCTATTGGTAATTTATCACTACTGACAAATCAGCTGTGTTAATAACTGAGTTTGTGTTTGAGGAGCGTGATAAAATCTTTAATCGGTTCCTAAAGTGTATTATTATTGATAATGACTTTCTTTCTTTCTTTTTGTTTTCTTATTCATTAAGTGTTTTTATTACACTGTAAAAATGTTTTTCAACCAAATCACCAACCCTGCCTTTTATTAATTTCTCACCATAATACTGTATAATACTGCCATTTTGTGCCCAGCATAGTAAAGATATCAGTAATGTTAAATGCACTCCTGTGCCTTTGAGCTGGGGGAGGGGCAAAAGTCCACAGCCTCCAGAAGGAGATTAACATTTAAACCCCTGCGTTATAATCGCCTGTCCTCATCGTTGTTGTGTCTACATACATCCATTAAAAAAAAAATAAGAATAGCTTTCGGGAATAAATGTATCAGTGTATCAGTAAAAGCTCTGAAGCCATTTTTAATCGACCACCCATGAATGGACCAAATAAAACAAATGGGAGTAAATTAGGCATTCAATATAATCGTTGAAGCTCAGTAAGGGATTTTTAATAAATTAAAAAAAGAAAAGAGAAAGAGAGCCAGATAAACGGAGAGAGAGAGAGAAAGAGAGAGAGAGAGACGGGGGGGTTGGTATCCTGCTATGGGATCAGTCTACACCTCATGCATCAATCTACAGATTGATTACTGCTGTTTCTGCCTACCAACATGCTAACCACAACCCCTTTCCCCTTGACACCACTGCACCGAGCTCTAAACCCGAGCGTGAAAGACCACCTCCGAAGATCGTCCTGCATGTGAGACTTGATTTATGCCAGTGTGCCTAATTACATGTGACTAGTCAGCCGGCTAAACTCGTCTTCCTAAGGAACAGAGCAGCATGGAATGTTTAACCACAGGAACGTCGGATTGAAAGCGCCATAGGAAACATTTAAAAATTAAAACAGGCTTGTAACCTCAGGCAAAAAATCTCATGGCCACCACATACGCGAGGTTTCGGCTTACTAAAAGCATGTGGAGATTTGAACCAGTGAAGAAACTAAAAACCGTGTTAAGTATATGCAATAAATTGGATAGACATGGGTCAAGGGTTCAAACAGGGGAAAAAAACCCTTCAAATTCAGCCAAGGCAGCATAAATTTATAGACTCTACTAAAGTCTACAGTCAAGGCTGTATATTTAAAATAGTCACCTGACTTCATGGCTGTAAAACACTGCCAAGAAGCTCACAGGAAGAACAGCTTTAGTATGATGTATTGGTAGGAATCACCTTTACAAAACCTGTCAATACAAAGATTTATTTGTCCTTGGATGTGATGTCCAAGGTAATCACAATTTCAAGGGCAAACGCCATTTAAGAAGTATTGTGCGTGGTTTTGTAAAGTAAATCAAGCCAAGTAAAGTTAAGCAGTGTTTTTATTCCAATAATAACCGACAAAGGAACATTTCATTCACATCCATTTTGCTCTATGTTTTGACAGCTACAAGACAGATTGTTGTACACTGAATTATTAGCTTGGTTTCTGCCAGGATCAGGATAAATATGGAGCAACATATGGAATAAAATGTTAATAAAATTTGGTATATTGACTTAAACATTAAAACTGAGCTTGAAGTCTGAATGAATACAGTGAAACTCGATGTTTGTACTGTATGAAACTTTGATGTTTAATGTTTTAAGGTTTTATAAGGCTTAAATTACCAAACATAGAAACTCTAACATTTGTCTGTGATTCTGGATGTACCGCTACAGGTCATTGACAATATTTGTTTAGTTTTAGCAGTTTAGCAGTTTTTATTCGTTTGTCACATTTTTACCCTGACATATAAACACACAGGAATGGTACAGTTGGTAGGTTTAAAGTCCCGAGGTCATTGCTGGTATGTAAATATTTAGAATCTCAAACAGATCACATTTCCTAACAAAAGGAAATTCAGGATAATCCCAGTCTGAATTTAACTTGCTTTTACAACCCAAATTCTGGAAAAAATTTTAAAAAAAAAATAATGCACAAAATGAGCTCATTTCAAATTTGATGCCTTCTACAGGTCTTAAAATAGTTGAAACGGGACATGTTTACCTCAATGTGCATCTCCTCTTTATTTCAAAACAGTTTAAAGACATCTGGGCATCGAGGTTATGAGTTTCTGGAGTTTTGGTGTTGGAATTGGGTCCCATTTTTGACTGTTACCGGTTTCCAGCTACTGAAGAGTTTGTGGTCGTTTTTGACAGAACTTCTCCATAGGTGAAAGATCTGGTCTGCAGACAGGTCAATTCAGCACCTGGAAGCACCTGATTCATTAAAACAAATATACATTTCATGTACAATAAAGTGGACCGAACATCTGGAGATAGCAACAGGTCTGGAGTACGCTAGTTCAATTAAACCATAACGCAATAATTATTTTCTGTCTTACAAGAAGGTATCAAAAGTTGGAGGTGATTCAGTACTTACAGCAACACACAATTGTCCTGCATTAAACACTTTTAATCACACCTTAAATTTAGGTTTCGGCCCAGTCCTTTAGATGAAACTCCTGCTAGAGGCAGATAGCCAGTAGTCGTGCTACATGATAATCCAATGACATTTACTTTTCATCCACAGCTAATCTCTACACCATGACTGACCATCTGAAAGCAGAACTGGTATTGTCCTTTAACCAAAAAGTGAATTAATTAATCAAAAGGTCATCTTTTCGTCCTTGCAGGCTGGACTGACAGGCAAGATCATATGTCTGTGGTTCAACAGGAAATGTGGAGCTGATGTTACAAGGTCACATTGTGAGGAGCATTTTGTTGTAAGGCAGCATTTTGTTGCATATTTATATCATTACTTGCATTAAAGTTAACATGGATGAAAAAGAGAAAGTTATCAATGTTGTCAATCTAATGTAAAAAAACAGATATGATTAATTCATTCTTCAGGTGAATAAGGGAAGTATGTGAACTCTATGTATTATTATTTAGGAAAAAAACTTTCACTTTACTTTTGCAGCATTTGGCAGATACCAGGCCTGGTTCTTGCCAACCCTAGAAGGGTGGGCAGACAGATATCCTAGGTAGGCAATTTTTGGGGGTGAGGTTAAGGAGATAAATACTCTGTAAAATTTACGAAATTAAATGATGGAAAATTAATCTTTTTAAAGTTAGAGTAAAGTTCGGGATAGATAGATAGATAGATAGATAGATAGATAGATAGATAGATAGATAGATAGATAGATAGATAGATAGATAGATAGATAGATAGATAGATAGATAGACAATTTGTATTTTCTATACCACTGTCTTTACCAATTTTGATTGGGTGGGCAAGACAGTCGTTTGTGTGGGCTCAGCCCACCCATGCCTAGGGCCGGCCCTGGCAGACACTCTTATCCAGAGCAATTAGCAGTCCAACACCTTAGCCACTGAGCTACCACTTTCCCCATTTGTTATTTTAGTTGTTTCTAATACTAGTACGAATAGTAAGAATAAGAATAATGATGATGATGACATAACATTTACATGATACATCGCATTGGTGCCACATGAATGAATAAAATGTATTTGGATTAAATAACTTTGTAAACAATATATATCGACATTAGGTCAATAGGACAAAAGCATATGAATAAGCGGAGCTGCTTTACCCTGCAGGAGTGTACTTGCCTGTGTAGCAGTGCACAGCCCAACCTTACCACAAAGCCCTCCTAAAGACTTGCTGACGTCATGCCTCGAGAAAGCCGGGTAGGGGACCGAGGAAGAAGGCAAGGCGAGCCTCTCAGTGCAGAATCTGTTGTTGGGATATTATCAGTGTGCAGAAATGGAGGTACCACGCGTGGATTGCAGTGTGGGCAGCCCCACGAGCCCGTGCGAAGACGTGATGAAGAATCTGAGCTTGGACCGGATCCAGCTTGGTAACAGAGAAGGTAGTACTGTGCATGGTCCAGATAAGTCATTTCTATTTTATTTGGTGTTTGTGTGTGTGTGTGTGTGTGCAAGCGCATGGAAAGGTTTCGCTTTCCTCCTGTTGCAATCAGCGGCTGCTTTTATTAATTGCAGAAACCGTCAAAGACTAATTAAGTAATCATCTTTTGTTTAAAAATTTCGGAGAAGCTTTGTTTAAATCAGTTTAATATACCGGTTCAGTATTATGTCCTTTTCGCCTTTATTTTATCTCTTTTACACACGAGCACGTGGATAAAATAATACAAAATTATCCAGGAGTTCGTTTCGATTTTGCGTTTGCGGCTGATTTTCAGCACCATGGACATTTACCCCACAGAGAAGACAAAATTGCTTTGAGGCTGGGTTGGGGTGTTGGTGGTGGGGTGGTGGTGGGTTCGCTTGGGGGGAATAAAGAGCACCCGTCTTTCTCTTACAAAGAACAAATCCGATAGTAAGTTTGAATGAACGTTTATGTGCGCATATAAGCGAGCACAGTGCGTCTATATCTGACCCATAGGACGCATTCATAGAACCTCTGCTGTGTGTGTTTGTGTGTGTGTGATTCGCAATAAAGCAAGGTGACTTCCAAGCATGGAGAGCATTTCTGTTAAAAACTAATGCTTTAAAAGCTGCAGTGTTTGCAAATTCTAGACCAGAATAAGCTCTGGAGTGAGAAATAAAGTGTTATTGAGAGTTTCCAGATATTCACACTATGCAGTCTGATCCTTTATCTTTCTTTAAACATTTATTATTCATTCTATAGCAATGCTTTCTATCCATACAAATTAGGCAGCAATGACAAATGTGTATACTCCTAACCTGTCCCTTATTCTTCTTAGAAGCAAGGACACTATTTTATTTGGGAATAAAACTAGGGTTCTTATATTCCTTCCCAGAAAATATAACACAGGCTGGGTGATTATGCACATCATAAGATATGCAAAATGTACACGCTGCTATTTATTTATTTCATAGTTTAAACATGAAGACATGGGGTGTGCTGAAGTGGATTTCTTAGGAGGGCTACTTTATATTCCACACTAGCACTAGAACCTGATGTCTCTTTGGCTAAGTTGAAAGAGTAAAAGGAAGAATGGGACAAAAAGTGTGTGTTCTTTTCTTTATGGTTGTGCTGAAAAAACCCCAGAGGGTGTGAGTTTGGCATTGTATGTCAGCTGTGCATCGAAATTGCTATTTTCCTATTTAAAATGTTCTACATGCCATTAAAACCCGTTCTATTATGCTAATATGTGTTTTCTTCTACAGATTCCATTGCAAGATGCGTTATTGTAGGTTATTGTAGTGCGACTTACTAGCATATATGCCCAAAAGACCACCATGCAGATGCTGGCACTGTCTTTATTTTTGCGCACATGGCTAAAGGTCCGATGTGACACAACATAGGGCAATGATGCGTCGATAACCAATTCGGCTGAGTCATGCTGGAGCATTCTGTTTAATCCTAACTCATCGCTGTGCTTCCTACCTTCTGATTCACCTCATGAGTGACGTGCCATTTTATTTGGTTTCTGTCCAGACTCATTACTATTTGAAGATAGACAGTCTATCATGCAGTGTGGGGGTATGTAACCCTTGGGAAAAGACTGAAAAACCCCAGCTGGGGCAATCCTTTAAAAATAATTGATGGTGTTTCATCGTGCATGGTCCAGCTGTAAGGTGAGCACTGGGACCAAGGGGAAACTTTGCCATCTGCCAAGTGTGCCTTCCCGGCTACCAAATGAATAGAGCAATTTAACACAGGCTATCAATTTAGTAATTGTGTCCACAGAGCTTGTAGATTGAAAAAAAAGACAAACACAGGCAGAAAAAGAGATTTGATTCATCATTATTAGCCTATTCAAGCTTAGTGTAGTGGGATGGGTCACTTAGATGAGTCTGTGCCAAAGATGTTACTGTGATTAAGTAAGCAAATCCAATAATAAAGGAACCATTTAAACCAGTGGACTTTGCAACAAAGAGATGGTGGTGCTATGGCTTATATATTGCCGGAAAACATTCTTCGAATATGAAATACTTTAACTATACAAATACCCTACGGAACCAGTTATTGCCCTACCTTTCACCATTATCCCCGGAAGGTGTTTATTCAAAAATAGACTCTTGCATATGTCTTGTCTCATCGAATCCTGTCCTATTTGTTCTCTCGAAACACATTGCAAGTTCAGTGGTATCAGTGACAGTTATATTTCACACACAGTATGAAGTACTCACACTGTGGATGGCTGAGTGCAGAGCGCTACATTGTCACATGGCACATTTGCTGTTCTGTTAAAGGGTGCCTGGCATACATACTGATTCAAATATACACAATCTGCTGCTTTGCCAGTATACCAGACCTTAGAAATATGCTTCTGGGAATCTCTTTTAATACTTCTGGCTGTTCATATTTATTAAGTAATTGGATAAATTTTGTATATGTTGCAAGCCAGAACTAAATAAAAAATGAGCACACAATTTGACTGAAGGTTTAGTGAACAGGTAATCGTACATTCCCGTAACATTGTTAACGGTGGATCATAAAAATACTATTTAAAATAATCCTGATATAAAATTTTGATAGAGAAACTAGCAATAACGGACTTATCACAATGTAATAAGACTTGATTCTAATTGATAATAAATACAAAAATACAGTAAACATTCTATTCTCTGTTGCTTAACCCTAAGTGTCAGCATACAATTATAGCTACGCAATAATGGCTCAAATATTACAGGTAGTCCAACCCTCAGAGAGGCTGTTCTGATTTTAAAGGCTGACATTTGTGTTTAACCTTTCGTATTCATGAAATAACAGGCATGACCAAAAGGGTCAACATTTTAAATGAAAGAATAGGGTTGTAAATTTCTCCATGTTGTGTTGTGAATTAATTTTGCGTATGCAAGTGTAAAAATATCGTAGATACTCTTTAAAGGGTATGGGGTTTTTCTTGTATGAAGTGGTCGTAGAGTGTGTTCACACAAATGAACTAATGTGGTACATTTGAGTAAGTGTGAACGCTTCCAAATAAACTCTGGTGCAGTTTGATTGAAATATAAATGCAACACAGAGCAAATATTTCTATTATATAAAAACAGGACAAAAACAGGACAGAATGCTTAAGCATATCATCAAAATAGTCAGAAACGCTGGACCCCTACAGCAGAGGCAATCCTGGTGCTGATTTAAACATTTTAGGATCTCTTTGTAAGTTCTTAGGTGGTAAAAGTACAACCATATGATGCATGCACATGATGAGCGTGCTTAATCCAGTACACAGCGTCATTTTGGATGGTAAATTCCGTCGCAAAATATACAAAAGTCGGGAGTTGTGACGCATATTATGTGTGTAATATAATATATAAAACATATTTATAATAATATATAAATGTATATATTATTCCTTTTCTGTTATACTATGCCTTAAAATTGGGTATCGTCAGGTTTGCTGTCAAAAATGCCAGCATGAACGCTAAGCGGACCAAACAGACCAAACTAAAATGTAAACACATCCTTAGTGTCTTAACACATAACATTCAGTGATTCAATTCGGTTCAGTCTCATTCTACCAATGGACGTAGTTGCAAAGCTTTACAGGATTATACAGATTAAGGGTGTGAATTATAAATTTGGATTACATTAATGAGCAGCCTAGAAATGACAGTGATTAGATTCTCATTTCATTTATATTATGAGAAAAATAATTCAGACTCAATTCCAGGCACCCACAATGTAAATTTATGAATTCTGTTTTTGAATAAATTATATAAACTATTAAAAATGCTTTGTAATCATAAGTCTTCTCTTATGGCATGTGAGGTACTTAGGTTGTAGGCTTTATCAGCTTTCATAGACACCCTTGCTGTGCCATCCATATGCTTCTGTACTTTTAATAGTGGCCTAATTTTTGGACTCTTCTCAACAACTCTTGGCAGACCGGCACAGTCGGACAGGACAGTGTGCGGCTGCCAACCTTCCCTCTTACTAACCATGTTGCCTTGTTTGCTATCATATTTCACATGTTCTTCCAATTAACAGTGAACATAAAGAACACCTTTTGTAAAAGAGCACCTTTTTACCCAACAATAAAAGAACGCTACTGCGCTATTTATGAACTTTATTATTTAAGTTCTTTGAAAAAGTTCTCACCACATCTTGTGATGCTTCTATAAATATCACAGGCTGTGTGAGGGCACTGTGAAATGCAATTTTGACAGGATTAAAGCAACAAAAAAAAAGATTGATTTTACTGTCATTATCCAGAATGCAACAAATGCATTTAAGTGATCTATTCTGGTTCAGGTGTGAATAACGATAATAACGTTAGGCTTTAGACAGATTCTTGTAAAAATTAGATTCAATCACAGCAGATAATGTAATGTTTTACCCCAAAGCCGAAGTTGCCAACAACCCTCTAGCTGACCAACCCCCACTCCTGCCCCTAGTTATACCCATGTCCCTAATTCCTGTTAACCCATGTGTGGTGTTTGGGTCTGTGGGTCTTTAAAGAAAAATGTTGCTATTATTAACTGTTTTAGTCCCAGACTTTTTGGCTTTGGCTCATTTTCCATCAACATAAAATATAAACTGTACATTATCTCTATGTTACTTGTAGGTGAACTATAGTAACATTTTACGATTAAATCATTTCAATCCTTACTCTTTTACACACCTTTTGTGCAAATGTAAAGACAACATTTAGTAACAAACTATCATAATAACCTCCACACTTTCCACCAAGTTGTGTTGTGTGAATGTGATTTGCTGTTTAGTCACAATGATATTACTAAGTTCAGGTACTGATGTCGGGTGAGGACATCTGCGATGTAGTCATGGTTCCAGTTCATCCCAAAGGTGTTTACACAGGTTCTCTCGCTCCAACCATAATGCACCATGTTTTTATGGAGCTCAGGAGCTTTGTGTCATGATGAAACAGTGTTTTGGTTCCTGTTAAAGTATAATGTAATGCTACGGCATACACAGACATTTTAGACAAATGTGTGCAACCAATTCTGTGCAAACTTTGTGTTTGGGGAAGACACACTTATTGATATAGCTTGTAAATGCAAATCAGGGATGTAACATCACACAGCATCATTTTACTTATAGGATTCAACAAAATTGAATCCAATTTCATTTTCTCACATACTGGAGAAATGGGGAATGAGTCGAAATAAAAGCTTTGAGTGTTTATACATTTTTTAATGCAATCTGTGAGTCTGCCAGCAAATTAAACTACTAAAAATATTATGTGCAATCTGTCCACAGTTTTTAATAAGGTGTTGATTTAATTAAATATTGCAGCTGTGTCTCCTGATAATGAGTGCCGTTCCTAACCAGCTTATTGCTTCTGGCTGTAAGAATACGAAGAATGCTGTATATTATTATATTATATTATGCCTTATTTCATTCACAAAAATATTGAGTTTGGAAATAAAAAGATGTTTCATATATGTTTCATAGGATAGACTATTTTTCTTTTTGACTCTCAGTGGCAAACCCCCTTCAAGCCTGAAATCTGGAGGTGTCACTAAAATGGATGCCTTTTTTTAATCAAGTGTTTAATTAATTTTTTCCTGACTAGTCAGTGTAAATAAGCTGTCTTTAAATCGACATTTTAAATTGTCAGTTTTACCATTTCTGCTTCTGTAGCATGATGGAGTCAAGCTGCACTTCTAATAGTGACAGATGGTGAAATCACAAATAAAATGTAGATATCCTGTAAAGCATTTCCAGTATTAAAAACTTCAGCTAACCAGAGGAAGCCATTTATTAAAAGTCAAAGGGTAAAAAGGGTGAAAAGGAGTTTATTTGAAACAAGAAGCAATTATGGGTATTGCTGATAGGGCTGTAATGATCAAATTAGAAAATAGTGGCCAACGTTATGGATTATCATGAGAACACCTACTGCAGTGAAGCATGTTGATGGTGGTAGAATCATGATGTAGGGTTGTGTATTATTGATAGATGCTAAGAGACTGGTCTGGGTTGTGGCAAGAAGATGTGACAAAGCTAGAACAGAAGATGTAATTGTAGCCACTGAAATAGGTAAATAGTTAAGCAACCAATAAATTGGCCTATTTTTTTTCTCACATAAGGAACAAACTGCTTCATGTTAGACATATTTCATAAATCAAGTGCTAAAAACCCCAATAGTACTATATAATGTGAGTCGATATTACTTCCTGGTTGTCGAAACAGTTCAATAGAGTAAATACTTTCTGAAAGCACTGTTTATAAGTAATCTGACTATTTTTACCCGCACTTGAGTGTTTATTAATTACTAATTAAAAAAATAAATTATATTATCCGCACAAATTAAACAAAAATTGGACAGGACACTGTTGGCTTTCAGTGTGAGACTACCTGAACCTCAGACGTCATGCTCAAAGACAGCTGGCTGAACGTTTCATGCATCTGGCACATTTAGCTGAGAAGTTCCGAAGCCGTCCTCTGATTGGTAGAAGTGAACAGGTTTTCCATTGTTTAACTGTCCAACCCAAAGCCGTCTGATCAAAGAAATAAGCTGTTGTGTTTACATTAGTGGCAATGATTCATTTTGGACATTTTGAGATGTTGGTGAATGAATGATTTGCATACTGGTCTGTTATAATAGAGACATTTCCTTGAACCCAAACACGTCACAACTAAATATCACTGTTGCTTTACCTGTCAGTCATACATTTTCTTTGGCGGAGCATAAGCATTTAAACTAACCAAGTGTCTTAAAACTTCTGCCATCAGTCTGAAGGTCTGGCTATGAGAGTCTACTGTACAGATAATCTTTCACAGTATTATAGTGAGTAAAGATAGAGTGTCTACATCTATATGAGCCATTGACCACCACTGTAAAGTGAAACAAAACATATCTGAGGCAAGACTTTTTTTATTAATGAACAGATAAAATACAGTGGACTTTCTATATATCTTTTTTTTAGACTTTTATAATTATTTTAAACTTAACATTTTTTTAACACTGCATTTGCAAACAAAAAAAATCCTTTTAGTCTGACAATAGTCTGCTCTACACCACACGCTGCAGCCGCAAAGCTAACAGCATTGTGGAGGACCCCACACACCCCTCACACTCACTCTTCACACTCCTGCACTCTGGAAAAAGGTACCGTAGCATTCGGACCCTCACAACCCGAATGTGTAACAGTTTCTTTCCTCAAGCCATCAGGTTGCTCAACACACCGAACTGAACTACCTCAACCTACAAATATGCACACACACTCAAACATTTTTTGTGAAGCACAGTCACTTTACAATGCTATAGTCACTTACAATGCTATAGTCACTTTACAATGCTATTTGCACAATATTGTTGTTAATTTGCACATATTACATCTTACAATATGGTTGGCGCTATTGCGTTATGCTCCATTCTCTATTGTCTTTTTTACACTGTCCTTGTAATGTTTGTATTGTTTATTGCACTGTCTGTTTCTGCACTGTCTGCACTAGGTTGCACACATGCACTTTATGTCTATCCTGTTTAGTGGCTCTTTGTTGTTTTGTGGAATTCTATGTTTTGTGTATCACCAGGGGGTCCTGAAGAAACGTTATTTCATTTCACTGTGTACTGCATTCTGCATTGAAATGACAATAAAGCTCCTTAAACTTGAACTTTCCAGTGCAGGGATCATCATCAGCGTGCCGCCTTTCCCCCACGTATTGTCCTAGACGCAGTGTCATCTTTACTGTCACACGAGCAGGACTGTCACACTGATAGTAAAAGTTTTATTATTGTTTGCACCAACAGCGTTTTACTTAGATATATTTTTAAAATATTGGAATAGTTTGTTGTAAATTTTGTCCACACTGACAAATGTACAGACTAATTCAGCAGAGATAGGGATATTTAGAGAGGAAGGGTAAATCACACCCTGATCTTTATCATCTTTTACATGTTTTACATGTTGAGTAATTTAAGCGTAGTTTATATATATAGGAGAGATTATTAACTTTTAAGCATAGCTATAGGCATAACAAGAGTCTAATAAAGCACAATTCCAATTTGCCAAACACAGTATGCACTATTGTATTTCTAACATCTCCAAGCTAGCTATAAAGAGCTAGAAAATATTACAAGCTATACTTTTAGCTATATTCATGTCCAAGTTATGCTACTAAATGGCTGGTTTAATCAGTGTGGCTCATAATAGGACTAAATTATAGATGAGGCTTTTAAAATGGGAGTAAAACTTCAAAAGATAAAAGACTAGAACCTTTTTTTATCTGCAACAATAGCATTTAATCGTTCTTCTTCTTTATTGTACTGTACTGCTGGTGCTATTCTACTCTACCTGCTATCTAAAGGCATCTTCAGAAGAAAAATGCTATTAATAGCCAGCAGGGCTCATGCACTGTACTCCAAAATGACTTTAAGTGGTTTAATTCGAAGTGGTTTGTACTGTATGAGCCTCCCACAGTGTCATGATTTTGTGTTAATTGCTTAGCCCCGGATGAATAGAACAAAAGCCTGGCCTTTTCCCCACACTGTCCGCGGTGGTGGTGAGGAGGGTGACACAGTTCAGTGGAGGGAAGGTCCTTGTGCTGAATAGGGTCCTTGTCGAGCTTAGTAAGTGAACATCACGGAGAACAGGCGGAATAAAGACATGCTTTGTGTGTTCTGTATGTCTATTGTTGATCTGGTCACATGAGTTACAATAAACTTATATAAGGAATCCATACAGTCTGTGCAAAATTTCCTTTATGAGCTTTATCTTGTTTTATGCTCATAATGGAAGCCTGAAATGCAAAAGAAAATATGCCTCTAAGAGTCAGATTAGCTGTAATATCACGATGGCTTTTCCTCTGTTAATGCATAAACTACAATTCAAAAATATTGAGAGAATGTATTTAGACGAATTCACTTGACGAATACCTTATGATGCGGTCTTTTAGGAACCTACAATTATTTATAAAGATGAATCTCATTCTACCTCCCTTATTGTTTTGCTTATTGTCATTTTGACTGATTCTCATTAAAAATGTGAGCTTTAGATGATGACATAATCTGTGCTCCTCCCCTGGGATTAAAGGGAGGCATGTGCATTGGCATGTCGAGTTAGTGCTTTTGTCGGACACTAAGCCATGTGTGTCCTGAGCTAGGACACTACCGTGTGCTTCATACAGCATGAGCAAAAGTCATCTAGGGGAACTGGAACAAGAAGGAACGTTTTAAAGCTGGTAGGTTCTTATGATTTGTTGTAATCTTTTCCAGACCTTTGTAACTCACTGAATGTGTTGCTTTGGGTGACAATTTTCACTGAAAATGGGTCGAAATAAGGAATTTTTAAATATATTTAGCCATTTTCAATGCTTACTTATGCCTACTTATGCCTACTACTTACTAATATTATTAGGCAAGTTGCTTACCTGTAATACTATCATATGCTATATGAATATTGTGTAATATACTGTGCAAAATATTATGTATATAATATTATATTTTCTTGGAACTATTTTTTAGTTTAATAATTAATTCCCTAGGTATTAATAAATAATCATTTGGTTTTTGGTTTCCATGAAAATGCCCTTACAAGGAGAAATGCTTATAGGGTTCGATATTCCCAGGGCAGTGAAATGAGAACTTGGCTCTGTTTAGTGGAAAAAATGCTTGTTTTTTTCTGTTTGGATGTAATTCCAGAAAGTGGTTAGTTCTACATGAGTTGGTTATTGCTGAATTATTGGGTTAAATTTCATCTTTATATTACGTAGAATATGTGGTGTACGATATGAATACGTCCGAATGACTGTTACAGATGACTGACTTTTATTATGCGATGACAGTAGCACGCTTGGCATATTAAAGTTCACTGGTCATATTCTGCCACCTGATAACTTTATTGCCTGCCATTGCTCATTAAGTTTATTTAAGATCAAAGACTGAAGGAATAGCATTGAGTATTAAGCTTTAGATTTCATTTTTAAAGAATCTAATATTCCCGTGCAAGGATTTAATCCTTTTTCTGCAGATATTTTTGGTGCATACATTAGCATTAAAGGCAGCACAGTGGCTTAGTGGTTAAAACTCACAGCAAGGAAGGTCCCAGGTCCGCATGTATGTTAGGTTTATTGGTAATTGGTGGTTGTTTTTCTGTACGTGACTCTGCAATAGACTGGCGACCTGTCCAGGTTGTACCCCTGCCTTTCACCCAATGACAGCTGCAATAGCAGATCCCTTTAACCCTGATTAGGAAAAAGTGTCTATAGACGATGTATTGTACATCACTGTTACTGTAAAAAGCCTTCATTATCAGCTGCATTAAACAAGTCTCAAAATTAGCATAACAGCCCTGATTGTGTATTAAACAACATTTACAGAATTTGGCAGACATTCTTATCCAGAGCGACTTACATTTATCTCTTTTTTATACAACTGAGCAATTGGGGGTTGAGGGCCTTGCTCAGGGGCCCAGCAGTTGGAACTTGGTAGAGCTGGGAAGCAAACCTCAATCTTATAATTACACGTCCAACACCTTAACCACTGCGCTACCAGTTCCCTTGATCCACAGGGCAACCACAGTTAACTTACAGTCGACACTTTATATTCACACAAGGCAGCAGTAGATATGCGGATGTGGCGGAAAGCACAGACACAGGCGCTTTTCAGGCGCTTTAAATACTTAAAGATAAATTAAAATTGATCATTGTAATTAACTTTCACTTGTTAAACATAAATCATCCTTCAATTCCCCTAAAGTCATATGTTGTGTCAATATCAACATGGCAGATGTAGTACGTCTGAATTCATTCATACTACCTGTAACCATACTATATTGAATCTACCTTTATATGCATCTGAAAGTACACACTGACGTAAAATTAGTATAAAATATAAAATTTCTTTATCCAAGTGTAATTTTGGTTTAATGAGTTAATGTATGTACTATTGAGGAACTAATAAAGATCTTAACCTTAACTACAATGCGAGTTGTATAAATTCATGTGTATATAACGACCACCTTAAATACGTTAGTAAGTGTGTGTGAAATAACATATTAATTACTGTAACGATTTTGCCCTTCCAGCACCTAAAATACTATCACTGAAATACTAGGCCCACTGTTTACTTACAGGTTTACGTCCGCTAGTTCTTCCTGTGGCTAGCTTATAAACTAGCCAAACTATGAAAATTTGTGAAGTATTGTTTGCTCCTTGCACTTACTTAGCGTTAATGTTTATTTCTCTGGTTTTTGATCTTTCTATAGTTTTGGTTTTAGCTTTCTGTCTAACGTATTGGATTGGATTACCGTGTACCGACTTTGTTTGCTATCTGACCACTCTGTTTCCAAATAAAGCTTTTCTACGCAACATGGATCCCCCCTTCGCTGTCTTCCTCACAAATACTAAGAAGTAGTAAACTAAATTCTACCTGCTCCATAAAAATAATAGGAATTAAATCTGCAGCTTCTTTTAAATCTGTTTATATAAATTAAATTTGGAATCATGCCCATTTATCAGTACACCATTTTCATTTACTGCTACTTGTTTATTAATACAATAATTTAAATTCACATATCAAACAATGTACTAACATATTTACAGTGCACTTTGTAATTAAGGTTAGCTTTTTATTTGTCATGATTAGAACTTCATTAGCGCATATTTAAGTGAGCGTGAATTCTTGTAAGTATGAATTATTTATGTACCATTATTGTAATGTACCACCAACTTACTCAAAGAGTCATAAATAAAAAGGTTGATTTGGGGGTGCCACAATGCCACTGTTAGCAAGTTTTCCCAGTTTAGCTTTAGTCCCTAAGGATGACTATCTATGTAAAGTTTTATTTAATTTAATTTATTTTGATCTGTATAACATCGCAAGGAAAAGCTCCCTGAAACGAAGTATAAGCAAAGACTAAGAGGAACCAGACTCAAGAGGGAACCCATCCTCATCTGGGTGACACAGAATGTCCGTTTATTACAGTTTATGGTAATGGTGATGTTAAACTGTAGTCTTAGGTCAGTGGAGCAGAGTCCCAATCCATCCTCGAAGCTTCTCAAATCCAAGGAAAGGGACAGGAAACTGGTCACTGGTACCTCAGGGGCATGTTTAACCTACCCCGAGATACACAGACAGAGAGAGGAAGAGAGAGAGAGAGAGATTATAAATTGTATTGTTATGTAAGAGTTAAAGATTTTATATGTTCTTCACATGTCTGCGTAGGTACATCCTTGTTGTCCAGCTGTTATTTTGCTAAGGTGGCCAATTTTGGTCTATTTTCTGTTGGTCCACATAATAAAATCAAACCCAACTCTTTTTTTTTAACAAAATAAAATGCAATATTCTAGCAATAAAACATGTAAAAAAAAACGATTATGTGGCAGATCATTTTAAAAGCATAATTTCTGTCTTGTGATAATTCTGGGGATTTGTATTAACCCTGAATTTTTTTTAAGCATGAAACACAATTATTTTTTGCAACAGCTGAGATTCGTCTACTCTGTAATAACATGAAAATGCACGTTTAAAAACATTTCGTACTTGTCATTTATTATTTTTTCTGGCTTTTAATTAGCAAGAAATTCCCTGTGGTGTTTGGTGTAATTTTGTGAAGATAAGGCTTTTAGCTGTTGATTGATGTCTTTTAGCTGAAGATCTGTCCTTACATTAAGATGTGATATTTTTACAGTTGTCAGCTCTTGTTTATGAGGAAAGCACAATACAAAGCAGTATGAAGTGTCAGCTCTGTTTCTTTTCATCCTTAGTTACTGATGAAGCAGTAGCTGAGGTTGAAGTGATGCTTTATTGTGTCTGAAACTCCCATTTGTTTCTTCTTCTTTCGGCAGTTCCTTCAGGGGTCACCACAGCGAATTGTCTGCCCCCTCTAGCCCAATTCTCTCAACTTATACCCGCTAACTCGAATCCATATACCTTCTCTTTGGCTTTCCTTTTTGCCTCCTGCCTGCAGCTTCATTTCCAACATCCCGTTACTAATATTTCAACTGTCCCTCATCTGTGCATTTCCAAACCATCTCAATCTGGACTGTCCCTGAAGCGTCAAACATGAGTGGTCCCTCTGATGTGCTCACTTCTATTCCTGTCCAACCTTGTCAGCCCCAAAGGAAAGCTCAACACTCCTGCTTACTTGGAATAATGACAACAAGAAAGAAGCTTCTAAAACATTGATTCAAAGCAAATGCATGTGGGAGATATGTCCCAAAAATGGCCTGGAGTAATAAGATAAGTTTAAGAGGAGAACAAAAAAATGAACATGACTTAGTCATGCCAAATAGTATTGTCCACTACATGAAGCTATAGCATTCTGGTAGAATTCTGTTACATTTTACCAACAAACCTTTGGAACTATTTGCAATCGACCTTAGACGAACCTTTACCCCAAAGAAGGACACTGACTCAAAACACACAACATAATATACACTGGTGTGGTTTCAACTCTCTTTTTTACTTTATTGTTTGTTTCATAATGTTAATTAGTTAAAACAGATTTCATTGACACAAATCCGAAAGCAATATACATAAAACCCTGTACCATTACTGTTTAGAGCCTACAAAACCTCTAGCTACAGTCCTGAGTAGGATATTAGTGAGGTCCTCTCTGCAAATCATTCAATTAAACCTATTCTACTTAGTGAACCGATTATTCACAAAATTGTGGTAAGTCCAGAGTCAGCTGCAGTGAGCCAAGAACTTTTTTTTTTTTTCAGTCGAGTTTGTTTGGAGATCCAATAAGCTGATGATGCTATGCCTGAGTGATTTAGCATGAAGCTGCCAATCAAACAGTGCCTATTGTGACTAACTGACAGCACTGTCTGCACTGAACTAGTCCTTTTGGACAACTGATTCGGATCTGATAAGGACAAATTTATTCACTTAGTATCTTCAGGACAACATCCTTGTTTCCAAATCATGTATCTGTATTTGGGTGTTTCAGTTGCAAAAGTTAATTGTAAAAAAAACTTATAAGAACATAATAATGTTTTAACTGACTTAAAGTGTGGATACTGATGTTTATATATTTAAATGAGTGTATTTTGTCCTATGATATCATAATTTTGCATCATTGTTAATAACACTGCCATACATTTGCCATAAAAGAACCAGACTTTCCATCACTAATGTGCATTTATGACTATATCGGCCTTAATAAACAAGAATTTAAAGAATACATTACAATATCATTCTACTTATTTTTTTTTAGCTTTTTTATAACTAAATGTTTTTGGATATTCTTAACATATTCCTCACAGAGTATTAATCCTATACAGACAAGTTATTACTTGTCACTGTTTGCTTTCCTTAGTTTGAACTTTTTTTCTCTCTTAAGAATATAAATGACAAAACCAGAACATTATAGTGATGAATTCTGGATACGGCTTTGACGACTGTTAAACGTTTGCAAAGTAGAATTATTGAAAAAGATGAAATAAGTCTAACAAAAACACTAAAGCACACTTCTTTTAATGCTCTTTCCACCACTCCGTCATGCATAGACTTTTCCTCAGGCATGGTAAAGGCTTTTCTTCACCCTGAATGTCCCTAAAGTAACCCCTGTTTCACACCAAGACCTATAGTACTGCAGGCTTTCTGTCCTTGACCTGTCCAGGACCAAGACTAGGAAAAGCTGCACCTTCTTACGTCCACACAACTGCTTTATGGTAGAGGTTAAATTAGCTATTCCTCTTCTTTGGGGCACCCAAATAGGGGTTTTCTACCACCAAGCAGACGATAAGACCATCAGACTACGGTTGACTTGGCCTCTCCATACACATTTGTCCACTTTTACAACCTGGACCTGACTTTTTCTTGATGTGAGCAGGTCTTGAGTCCTGAAATACCTGAAATATCGGACAGGGACCACTTTGCTACGGCACTGTGGGTATTACAACGTTTTTGATGCAGCTTGAGTTTTTGAAAGGAAACGTATGTATCCATTCTTAGAGGAAAAAAGACGATGTGTCTCTTGGCATATTTCTGCTTTCCTGTCAATGCTACTAAAGCTCATCTGTTATGCTGCAGGGTGCATCTTTATTATTTATTATTACTCTTTAATTGGACTGATGACACATGTGCTTCAGACTGAGGTCATTCACATATCTAATAATCTATATATCATATATCATAATTGTCTACTATACGCCATGTTAATATGTATTTTTCTTGAACTTGAGGTCAGGTAAAAGTTATTTGCAGCTTTTACGCTCCAATAAACTAAAGTTTGTTTAAAGCAAAATTATGCTTTATATTAACCAAATATTATGGTGGGTCCAACAAAAACATGAACAACACATAAGGGTTAAAGTTCCCTATGTAGGCATTAATTGTTTTGATAGTCTTCCTTCTTTAGTTACTGTATTTGTTTTATCTCTTCACTTTTATGTAGTTTAATATTTGTTCTGTTTTTAAAACCAGTCCAATTTCTGTCCCTCAATTAGTTTGGATTCTGTTGATCCCTGCTCATGTTTATGTTCTCAGATGATCTGTAATGTATCTGCTCTAAATTATCTGACTTTTGGATGACTGTTACATACCAAGTGTTTTTTACTGTCACTAATAGTCACGGAGAATGTCCACATGAAAACAATGAAATTGTACATAGTACTAGATAAGATACATATGAAAACTCCAACTGGGTGTTGGCTTGTTTACTGCCTGTTGTTTTAAGCAGAAGTTTCCACCATGACAGTCTTAAAGCTCACAGGGACTCCTTTTGTTTTTTAACAATCACTGTCTCTATTTTTCCCTTTCTGCCTTACATATAATCAGGAAACAAGTCCCAGGACAGCGGCATCGCAGAGATGGAGGAACTCCCTGTTCCTCAAAACATTAAAATCAGCAACATCACTTGTGACTCCTTTAAGATCTGCTGGGAAATGGATTCCAGGGCCAGGGAGCGCATTACACACTACTTTATTGACCTTAACAAGAAAGAGAACAAGAATGCCAACAAGTTCAAACACAAGGTATAAATAATTTATGCTAGAGTAAAGTATAGTTTGTGAAAGGTTTCAAACTATTATTTAACACGGTGGAATTAAACTAAATCCCACATTAGTATCTCTGGTGGTTCCTCTCACTAACATAGCCCTAATTTGATTTCCAACCCTAGAATCAGTTTATCCAATGAGAGGTTAACTCTTATTTCCAGATCCATCCTTGAATATAATAAGGGCTACAACATTTGCTAAATTAAATATGCGATCATATATCAGATGATTCATTGTGACAAACAGGAAGCAGCTGAAAAAACAACAACAATGTTATTTAATACATACAGTATATAATCAGCTGAGCTGTACGTGTCTTATACAGATTAACAATTTGAACTGTCATAAGATATTTCAGGGGGTGTGGTTTGAATTTAAAACAAGCCTATATGAGGTTATGGAGGCTTATTGTGTTGAATATTTAATGTACCCCAGGATGTCCCCACAAAGCTGGTAGCCAAGGCAGTACCTTTGCCTATGACAGTGAGAGGCCACTGGTTTCTGAGCCCACGTACAGAGTACACTGTTGCCGTCCAAACAGCATCCAAACAGAGTGACAGAGATTATGCAGTCTCCGAGTGGAGCGAGGTTGTGGAGTTCTGCACAGCCGGTAAGACCATAACACATTTCTCCTTTTAATTGTATTATATATCATAGTAAACTTAACTGACAATAAGTCATAAAATCTATTATTTTTGCTATGGTTTTATCAGAATACAGTGACTCATTTTGGTTTCTTTCCTTGTTTTTCTTCTTTTTTTTACTCCCAGATTACTCCACAGTCCATCTCACACAGCTGCTGGAGAAAGCCGAGGCTATTGCAGGCAGGATGCTGCCGTTCTCTGTCTTCTATCGCAACCAGAACAAAGAGTACTTTGACCATGCAAGGCATGTAGATCTGTCCAAGCTGAACTTTTCATACTTTTGTTAATCTAGCTAAGATTTCGGAAGAGGAAGAAAGATACAGCATTTTACAGATGTTTTCTGATGCATTCTTGTGATTTAACGCTTTTGACAGTCATTTCTGTAGCTGGGGTTATTAGAGCCAACAAAAGCGCTTTATTAAATCTGCCAGAAAAGCAAAACTGAGATAAAATGAGATGTGAGAAACACCTTGAAATCTAATTACCTCCATTTACCTTCCACAAAAATGTCCCACAGGGCCCTGTTAGTGGTATTTGGCTCCAACAGACATCATGGAGGAATTCTGAATGTCTACAGTCTGCATTTTAATTCCTTCCCTTTTTAGCATCTTCCTTTCTATCTTTTAATTATACGATAAGGCATTGCCGCTCTGTTTTTCTCTTTTGCTGTATGATCAAACATAATTTATTGCTGCTTGTAGTATTACATTTGAGCCTTTGATGCTGTTTAAACACATTTGTCATGTTTGGTTCTTAGATAGGAAAATGTTTAAGTTGTAAATGACACATTTCTAGTAGATTAATTAGCTCATTTCTAGAGTACAGCTGAGTCTTTAGTTTCTTTAATTAACGAGCAAAGTCTGATATGTTAATATGCAGCATGCAAAATGGCTGTAATGATATATTCACATGTGAATGTATCCTCATTACAGGGAGGCACAAAATAACAAAATGCTGCCATCAGTGAAGGATAACAGCGGCAGCCACGGCTCGCCCATAAGTGGCAAGCTGGAAGGCATCTTCTTCAGCTGTAACACTGAGTTCAATACCGGCGCCCCGCCACAGGACTCTCCGTATGGCCGTTTCCGCTTCCAAGTGCCAGCTGAGGCTCTGTTCAATCAGGATACCAACCTGTACTTCGCAGATTTCTACTGCATGTACACGGCATACCACTATGTGATCCTGGTGCTGGCGCCACGTGCCTCACCAGGAGATGAGTTCTGTAAGCAGAGGCTTCCCTTGTTGGATATCACCAACAACCGCTTTCTGACGTGCACCGAGAGCGAAGAAGGGCGCCTTTCTTTCCACCATGCGCAGGACATCATCCTGGAGGTCATTTACACAGACCCGGTGGACTTGAGTCTGGGTGATGTGGCTGAGATTAGTGGTCACCAGCTCATGAGCCTGTCTACGATCAACGCCAAGAAGGACCCCAGCTGCAAGACCTGTAACATTAGCGTTGGCCGCTAAACCCCTGCTCCAGCGCCCCCTTCTGTTCAGTTGTTTGTTTGCTTCTTCCGAGGTCTTTTCATTAACTCTCCTATAATAACCCTTTAGGAGTCTCAAGGCTCCTCATGAGTCAGCATGAGTCACTTGAGCTTTTTACCAAACACTCATCTCTTATTGAGTATAATCGACAGTAGTCCTATTTTTCTAGAACTATCCTTGTGACGTTTACTCCTTTAATCCTTAGTGGCTGTGAAACTTTAAACTGTGTTTGAGAGTTACGATGTCCTATTTTGCCAAAGGTGACTATATAAAGTAGCATCTTGCTCAATAATGTAGCTGAATTATATAATGCATAACAAGGTTGTATACTGTATGTGTGTATTAATATTACACAGTATCCTGATCGTTCTTAAGAGCGAAAATTGTAACATCAGCACTACTTTGCTAGCAGTTCTGCAGCGTTATTTATTCAAATCTAAACTGTGTCTGACACTTAATAAACATTGCCAAGTAGTAGAAATAGAAAAATATTTATTTTTTAACCAGTGTATAGAAATTAGAGCGAAACCAGAAGTGCACAATACAGAAGAGTTTGGGGCAGGAAATGGATGCACACGAGAGCAGAAAAAGAAATTGGTCCACAAATTAAATTTGCACAAATCTTCTGCATAAAGCAATGCAAAATTAACATGCACTACAAGCTATCATTCATCATCAATATCATCATCATAGCTGTGTAAGTGAAAAAAACTCAGCCTGGAAACACCGCAAAAGTAACACCTAAACTTTACATTGGACTGTAGAATATTTTAAGGGTTCCAAGTCGCCCTGGCATGCAAGACACAAAACACGACTGTAATATGTTGTTGCAGCAACACTTATTGTTGGCAAGATCTGTATAAGCTGTTGATTGTTGATTTTTTTTTTACATTTGTTACATTTTCAGACCATAAAATAAGGACCGTTGTGCTTTATCATAGAGCATAGTCAAATTTCTTTTATATATTATTTATATATATATATATATATATATATATATATATATATATATATATTAAATTTTATCTTTCGATTTTTTAATCCATGTAATGTGGTACAGAAATAATTTCTTCTTTTTTTTTTGAAAAAAAAAGGCATAGAGGGACACGTTTCAATCAGATCACAATAAATCGCATCCGTTGCCACTAATACAAGCGTTCGTGTGCTTCAGCAGCTGGTGAGTTTGCATATGATTATAAATTTAAATAAGTGCTCTGGGTTTTAGCATAAAAATGTTAGCGTTCGCCAGTGATAGCAAAACCCCACTCCCCCATTTTGAACCCTGAGCATCATGGTCCGATCGTCTGACAGCACGCCGTCATTTTCTTTCCAATTACATCATGACTCAGAAAAAAAAAACTGAGAACAGGAAATTGAGAAAATTGCATATTAATTTACGCTTTGGTTAACAAAATAAATAAATAAATCTCTAAAAAAACGATATAAAGTGCCATATTTTCAGGATTTTTTAAGACACACATGATTTGTCAGTCTCTGCTGAGTTTGGAATGATAAATGAGCACAAAACTTAAGACGTGTATTTACATGTTTTGTCATGCAGTAGCCATGGATAGGCTTTTTTTTTCTTAATTAAAAAACCCATCAAATTCTGTGTATGGGCCGTTTAGGGCAGCTCGACACAGAATCATTGGTAAAGTGCATCGTAGTGTTATTATGGCACAAGCACATTATATGATAACACATGGTTTGGTCCAAATATCTTCAACTGCATTAAAAGGCAAACCAGGATTTGGTCTTTAGGTGAACAGTTTATGTAGCTTCCTGTTTGCTAAGCAGAACCTCCAGCAAGCGCAGTTTGGCTTTCAGGCTTTTGTACTCTTGGTATTCTTCTGACATGGGAATCCGGTCGTCCTTTTGAGCAGCCCTTGTTATGATTCGAAAGCAAAAAAAAAGAGACAGAGACAGACAGAAAGAGAAAGAAAGAGAGACAGAGAGAGAGAAAACACATTATTAGAGACTTTGCGAGCCCATCAACGTAATGAGAATAACCTTGTATTGCCTTATTCAAATAGTTTTGTACAGCGGTGGATATCAGCTAAGAAAAAATAGGCTTTATTTTCTGCAAAGCATTTAAAAATCATATGTACAGAATCATTTGGTGCATTGTGTTTGTGTTTTTTCCCCCCAATATTTTTTCCTCTTTATTGACTGTATTGATGTGCTTTAAACTAACTATACTGAACTGGTCAGTGATCGTGTCTTGTATTATTTTCTTTTTTCCTGCTGTTCATGTTTCACAAACACAAAATGTATGGAATGTAATTCATTAAAACAGTGTTAACCCCATTGCTGTGTGTCCCCTAAGTGCTACCTGCCCATCTGTCTGAAGAACTGCTCCTCGAACTCTCTGATGGCTTTCCGTCTTCTTTTCTTCTCCGCACGAGTCTCACGCAGACACTGCAGCAGCTCAGATCTGCAAACCATTAAATGTTTGCGAGGTTTACCTAACGTTTGTTCAGCAACATTAATCCTCTAGTACTAGGATGCGGATTATAAACAGAGGATCGTTTGAGTTCTTTTAAATTGTTGGTGGTTTCAGTAATCAAGGATTTTTAATATGGTTTTATGATGATGTCAGAGAGATTACTAGGATGAAACGCTTCTAGGATTTTAAGCTTAATCATTACATAATATCTTAAAAAAAAGGTTTTATTGCTTTGACTGTAAAGATAAGATATGTTTGGGTTTTATTTAGCTTAAAGTAAAGTAATTGTGCTTATTAGTCACATTTACTCTACAGCACGGTGAAATTTGTTTTGTTGCATATCCTAGTTTGGAAAGTTGGGGTCAGAACGCAGGGCTAGCTAAGCGCCCCTGGAACAGGAAGTGTTAGAAGTCTTGCACGCCTTAAGCATTTGACCCACCACTGCCACTGATAATTTTTGATTCAACCATAGCAACACTGTGTGATAACATACAGCCACATAAATGTGGTGTTCTGTACCCAAATGGCTCAAATCCCACTGAACAATTTAAGGAGGTACTGGAACACTGACTGCACCCTGGACCTCCAAAACCGACATCAGTGTCCCCATATCCACATTTCATGTGGTGAAAAGCCTATTTAGAAAAGTAGAAATTATTATTTTAAGTGTAAGAGTAAGGCTAGATATGGAATAGGGTTAGGAGCACTAATAATTCTGTACAAATAGTCTTTATATTTACAATGTACATCCACTTCGAACGTATAGTTTTACTGAACGTCTACTACCACTATTACTACTAAAAATAATAATAATAAATAAATTAAATCAAAAATTAATGAATAATTACTTAATAATAAATCAATACAGAAAAAAAATCTTCAATCAGCAAAAAGAAAATTTCAATTTAAAAAAAATTATATAAAGGTAAAAAGTAATAAAGAAATATTAAATAAATATTTATATGGTATGTGTAGATTGTGGGAGTGATTTCTCTCTATTAGCATCCATTAAAGTGTATAAATGTGTATAAATGTTATTATTTAATAAGACAATAAATTATTTTGTTGAATAAATGTTATTTGGTCGCTTATATGGGGTTTGTTGTGTTTTTAGGTCCCTTTTTTTTTTTTTACAGGTTTTTTATCATGTTTTCCTCTAAACCTAAAATGTTTCTGTTTGTGTTACGTCCCTACCTAGAAGCAGCGTGGAGGTTGGACATGTTGAGGACAGGCTGTCGAACGGCTTTCACTTCATCCAAAGGTGAGACAAATGCTGTGTCGCTGTCTTCTTCCTCATCTTCATCCATTGATTCAGGGGTTGCTTGCCGGGGAGGCTGACTTTGCTGCACATACTCTTCATCAGAGCCTTCCTCTTCCTCCTTAAACCCAAGAATAAAAAAAAGGGTCAAGGTTTAAAGTATCAGGATGGTTGAGGTTCTCACCTAAATTAATTAATTCATCTTCTATAGCTGATGGAGTCTATCCCAGCTGCCTCTGAAAGGGCGACAGACAGGAGGGGTACACCATGGACAGGTTGACAGTCCATGACAGGGCCACAAATACAAGTTTAGTCCAATCCAAAGGTGTTCAATGGGGTTGAATCAGAATCAGGGTTCAGTGCAACATGACATTCAAGTTCTTCCACTCCAACCATAACACACTATGTTTTCATAGAGCTCAGGAGCTTTGTGCACAGGGGGATTGTCGTGCTGAAACAGTGTATGAGCTTTTTAGTTTTATTACAGTTACGGCATTTGGTAGACGCCCTTATCCAGAGCGACTTTTATTTCTCTTATTTCTTTTATTTGTGCTACCATCATTTTAGGGAAAACACATTTATTTGGGTGTTCAGGTAAGGCGTCAACCTCCCAATAGTGTATTAACACAGAGTTAACTCTAAGTTGCATGGTCAATTTTCACCAGGTGATCTATTTAAATCCATGACTAGAGAAAACAGACCCAATGAACTGAAGAATAATTCTAACCCTTCAAAAATATCACCTTATTTTTAGTATTTTTTTTTTTACATTTTTACTAGTTGTATACTATTTTTTTAACTAAATATTTTATACTTTATATTAAATCTAATTTTATTTTTAGCAGCAGATCCTGTGCAGTGTGGATTTTTGGTTATCTGAGCCTTTTTTTGATAGAAAAGCACTGTGAAGCTGTGAAAGCTTTAACAATATCACCAGTTTTGTTTTTTTGTTTTTTTACAAATTTTTTACCTTTTTACTAACTTTTTACTATTTTTTTTAATCTAATTTCATTTCCAGAAGCAGAACCAGAGTAGTGTGTATTTTGGTATTCTGAGCGATTTTATGATAGTAAAGCACAGTGAAGCTGCACGTACGATGGTGGTTATGGTGGGAGTGGCACACAGCAGGTGCTTGACCATCTGGTATCTGTCGTAGAGCGGCTTGACCAGGTTTCTCTCTTGCTTATTGTCCTGAAAAAAAACAAGAGTTTAACACAAAGCTTAGCAAAATGCAGCTTAAAACTAACATTCTCTTGCAACGCTAAATAACAAATGTTTAAGTCGGTGGTGAAAAGTGTCTCACAGGGCGTCCATGTAGACTCTCAAAATACAGCAGGCATTTCTGCAGCGTGAGTTTCTCCAGCGCCATCTGTCTCTGGGTCATCTCCTACGAGCACGAGGAAATATAGGGTTAAACATGTCTTAGATAGACACGTTAACAATTTTTAAATGATTTTGTTTTTAATAACACAAATGTGAAGTATTTAAATAACGTTTTTATTACAGATATCACCGAGTGTAAATATCTGTGAATCCTTATGGTTTAATTGTTATGAACATTAGGATATATATATATATAATATATATATAGCAGTGACATTTTTTAATGATTATTTTTGTATTTATTATATATATATATATATATTATATATATATATATATATATATATATATATATATATATATATATATATATATATATATATATATATATATATATACAAAAATAATCATTAAAAAATGTCACTGCTATAATCTGACTTTGAAAATGACCACCAGGATATTTATTTCTAAATATGAGAATTATATAAAGGTTAATCAGCGTCTGGTCTGTCTAAGCAGAATGTAACCACAGATGGCTTTACCTTCATGTTGTCTGGGAGGCCAAGGGCCTGGCGTTTTTCCCTCAGGCGCTTCAGCAGTATGTCCACCGTCTCCTCCAGAGAGGGTTTGTGCTGCTGCTGCTGCTGCTGCTGCTGCTCTGGCGCCTCATGTAGGCTATTCGAGTATCTACATACGGCTGCAGGCTGGTCGTTTTCTTGACCTCGTGATTCCTCCACTGACTGCCTAAGCTTTAAATCTGAAGAACAGAGAAAAAAAATGTTTTTGAAACAGCCTGCAATTACAGTGAGCTAAAGTAGAGCATAAATATTGTTAGCATTAGCAACCAAATTTATACAATATGGACAAAAGTATTGGGACACATGACCATCACATCCTTAGGTGTTTTCTGAACGTTCTATTTTAGAGTTAGCCTCCCTCTTACAGCTATAATAATTTTCACTGTGGGGACAATATAACACACCATGTCTTCATAGACCTCAACAGTTTGAGGTTTGCTAGTGAAGTGTTCACATGCTTTTGTCCTTATCGTGTATAAACTTAAATAAATAAAATAAATAAGAAACAAATAGAACACTGTAATCCAGTCATTTTAAACATATTAACTTTATACATATACAATATATTTAAGACCCTGTAAATAACAAACTTGCTAAATTTTGGCAAGTCTAGGACAAGTAAATATAAACTTGTCCGAAAGTGTTGACACCCCATCTAAGTTATTAGGCTTTAGTATCTTTGGCAGTTATTAGCAGACATTCTTGTAGGCAGCTAGGAGTCTTTCTTATGGAATAGTTGCAGTGTGTTAGAGGGCTAAATAATTCCCTGAGACAAGAGGACATAACTGCCTCATCTCATCGTTTTTCCTTCTAAATGCACCAAAATCGAGTCTCTTAGGAACTTTCTATTAAACAAATAACAAATTAAATTAAATCAAATTAAATTAAATTTATGAAATATAATTACCAAGACAAACACTATTTTTTTACTTTTCACTGTCAAGATCTGTTTTGAGCTTTACATTTTAATAAATGTTCATGACAAGCTAGTGTAAAGAGATTTTTTAAAGGTCGTGTTTTTTTCTATTATAATTACATTAGGATATTTTCATATAAAGAGACAATCAGTTTTTTAACCTTTTTTTGTCTCGCAAAAACATTTTAGTCTAGCTGAAGTTAACCTCAGGTTAAAATGGCCTGTTTGAAGTCCAAACAGTGAAATAGTAAAGAATATTTTTGTAGATTAATAAAATCAGGAAACCTTTAGGACTGTTTAATTGCCCACCTTTGAGCTGCTTGCGAGACTTCGCCAGTTCACTCATGAGCTTGAATATCTCTGGATTTGCAGATTTGTCGTTATGAGAGGGCTAGAGGAAGGAAAAAAGGAAGGAAGGAAGGCAGGAAGAAGGGAAGGAGGGAGAAAATAAAGGAAGGAAGGAAGGAAGGAAGGAAGATATAAAGAAAGAACAGAAGTAAGGAAGAAAGTAAGGAATGAAGGAAGATATAACGGAAGGAAAGAAAGGAAGGAAGGAAGGAAGAGAGAGAGAGAGAGAGAGAGAGGATGTAAGAAAGGAAGGAATGACAAAAGAAAGAAAGAAAGAAAGAAAGAAGAAAGAAAGAAAGAAAGAAAGAAAGAAAGAAAGAAGAAAGAACGAATAAATCATTAATTGCTCTTTTATTTTTAACAGCATCATATGAGCCTGTGTTTCTGTTCTTCTAAGTTCATTGTGTTAAGCTGCAGTAACACTGTTAACCACCAGAGGGGGTCAGTAGGAGAAAATGCTGTGTATATGTCTGACCAGTATCCAGGGCTCTTTCATGCTTGTAGCACTACTGTACATTGTTAGTGTGTAAATCTGGATCTAGATTAAATAGCAGCTTTAGAGGCAACGAGTGCTTATAATTAGGCCACCAATCACAATTTCCTTATTTATTATGATGTTTTTGTTAGCTCCCACTGTAGGAGAAGTTGTGTGCAGGGAGGTCATGGTGCACTCTTAAGGTCTGTGTGTGTCTGAAGAACTCACTACTGTCCCTTAAATTGTTTCTAAACAGGATCACAGCGAGCTGAGTTAAAAAAAAAAACAGACATAGGATATACTGTATCCGATAAATCTTAGCATAGTGTTGTCTAGTGAATGTATGGAACAACCTGCTGGGTTTATGGATCAGATTATGATTCTTTTGATAATAACTAAAACAAGAATATCTTTGTTTCTAGCTTTTTATTAGCCTACAAATAAAACTGAATAGAATGGAATTGATCTCAGCCACACAAAACTCTAACATACAGTAGACCTAATGTCACAGTATATGTCAAAAACTATAGTAGTTATTGCATTAGAGGAGCGACGGAATCATTTCTATCTGAAAAGTTAGATTTAACATGTTATCATGGTAAATATTCCCTTTATGTTTATTTATTCATTCATTCTCTATCACAGGGATCTGCTGGAGTCTATCCCTATCTGAAAGGGCAAAAGGCAGGAGGGGTACACCCTGGACAGGTCGCCAGTCCATCACAGGGTCACACACACACTCACACCTATCGGCAATTTGGAGTCAGCAATCAAACTAGCATACATGTTTTTGGTCTGTGGGAGGAAACCGGAGAACCCGGAGTTAACCGACGCAAGCACGGGGAGAACATGCAAACTTCACACAGAAAGACCCCTGCCCGGGAATCGAACCTGGGACCTTCTTACTGTGAGGCAAGTGTGCTAACCATCATGTTTAAATCATGCTTAATTAAGGCCATATTTATAAAAAAGGTCTAGCTAATTTAATTTGCATCCTGAAACCCTATTAACAGTTCCCTAGTAATGTACTTTATAGTGGTAGGGGGTATTCGACACTATATGGGGAAATGTTTTTGGACACCTCATCTGTACACCCATAAGAGTGTCTTCCTTGAACTGTTGCCACAACTGTCCAGAATGTCTTTGTATGTTGTAGCTGTACGTTACTTCTTCACAATAATGAAACCCATATGGATATGCTAGTGTGGGGTCCCAATTGTGTAAGGCAAAAAATATATATTTGCAAAATTAACAAATGAACTCCTATGGCAGTTTCAAACTGACCCTCCAATAATATATTTCTGCTGCCCTTCTACTTCCCCTTTCAGTAGAAATCATCTGCCTCACCCTATATAACTAACCCTATATCAGCATCCTTTTCACTTCACATCCTTTAATCATGTCCTTATTTATCACATATATATTCCTCCTTTTTGGCCTTTCTTCTTGCCTGGAAGATCCATTCCAACATCCTTCTACCAATATATAAGGTAAGTGGTAGCTCAGCGGTTAAGGTGTTGGGCCGGTGATTGTTAGATCATGGGTTTGATTCCCAAAAAGGCAAATTTTTGATTAATAATTTTTTAAGATGTGGTCAATTCGATGTTAAGTCTCACATGGCGTGAATTTATTTCTGTAATAATTAAACTTCTCTGCTAGATGTCACCTTTTTCTTTACCTTGCACACCGTTACAGCAGTGAGCCTATCATTCAGTTGATTCAGTGTTTAACATAGAGAATTTACCTTTAAATAAAAGAGGCAGAGGTACGACGATAAAGATACTGCTGACAGGAACAAAGCAATATGTCTAATTTTCCATGCTGAGGTGAAACATTGTGGTAATACTACAAATCTGGAAGACCATTTCACTCAGACCCCCACTAACGAACAGACAACCAAACATTTCACAGTTTGTGACTAGCAAAATAGCCTAGAACTCCCCTCATGCACAAAATAATTACTGAGTCAGTTTCTATTTGCAAAGATAGTGCATTTCCAACTTTGCCTCATGTCTTTGCCTCAGAACCACTGTCTATAAACCCTACAAAATAGCTGCTCTTACCACTGTCTTCTACACCTTTCCTTTAAGTCCCACTGATATTCCTCTGTCACACATCACTCCTGACATGTTTCTCCATCCATTACAACCTGCCTGCTTCGATTCTTCACCTCTTCTCCACACTCTCCATTGCTCTGGACCCCAAGTATTTAATCTTCTGTACCTTCTTCACCTCTTTACCCTGCAATCGCACTGTTCCATTTCCCGCCCTGTCACTTACTAACATGAATACTGTCTTGCTACGTTTGACTTATATTTCTTTTCACTCCGAAGCAAATCTTCACCTCTCCATGTGCCTGCTAATATTATAAACAGCAGCTAGGCTAATTTCTCTCCACTTGTTTTCAATTTCTATACCCACCCCAAGGCACCCAGAGGTTGTGCCAGCACTGGTAGACCTTCAGTTAGAGGAGGTCAACCATCTCCTGTAGAGTTATGCCTTTTTAACATTTCGGACTGTATATGATTATAGAAAGGACACCACTCTCATAATCACACTACCCGGTGTTTTAAAGAAAATAATTTATAAAACACACTCTCCGGTAAAGAGTCACCTAAAAAAGTTCTTTTGAGTTTGGTTCCTCTCAAGGTTTCTCCCTCATACCATCTAAAGGGCTTTTTCCTTGCCACAGTTGCCCCAGGCTTGCTCACTAGAAATGTTTTTGATAACGTTTTTGTTTTTTTCCTAACATAAATCATGGACTTTTGTACTGTACTATTGTACGTATGTTCTGTAAAGCTGCTTTGAGACGATGTCCATTGTTAAAAGTGCTAGATAAATAGAAATACTTAATTTAAATGTTCCCATAAAACTTACTCCAGCTACAGTAAGAGTTGTATAGATTTAATGTTTATAGATGTTTTATGCTGCTATTCTCCTTTTTTATCACACAGGCATGAAAAAAAGATGTATCATTTACTTTTTTTAATGTCATTTGGTGACTATAGACTGTTGAAACAATATGGCGACTTCATACCTTGTAGTTCATCTCTTGTTCAAAGCGTTCTTCAAACTTGCGTATTCGTCTCTTGAGCATCTGGATGTGTTTAGTGAGTAACGGAATAGATGAAGCTTCTTTAGCATCATCAGACGTCTCCGGTCGAACCATTCCCCGAGGTCTGATAGAGAGAATGAGACAGTTGTGATTTAATTTATCTGATAAAGCTTGAACAGGTAGTGTTGTATGGCATTGACACTGACAGAACCAACCAGTCTGGGATAGTGTGTAAGTGTGTATATTTATAAAGATAGAATATTTAGTTTACATGAACTTTGACACAAGCTGGCTCCTCCTGACCACAGGTTTTCAAGCAACTTTTTAAATTGTTTTTTCTGTCAATTTCTCATAAATTTTTAATAAAACGATAAAAGTGCCTTATTTTTTCTTACTTTGCACATCCATAAAAATGCAAAACACAGAGATTTTGAGTTTCCGCTAGTGATTACTATATAGAAAAATTACTTCTGGCCTGCCAGCGGCATCTCACGAGACAGCAATGACGTCATGTGCTAATATTCTATTCTCAGTTTGTACTGTGTGTGTGTGTGTGTGTGTGTGTGTGTGTAATCATACAGGATGAGATGCTGCGTGCAGGGGGGTGACGGTGCACTCTCAGGGTCTGTGTTGAAGCGCTGGCTGAGGCTGAGGCTGGCACAGTGTGGTGAGGGTAAAGGACTGTTCCCATCTGTAATGTAAGAGATGAGCCGACTGGGACCAGGGTTTTGCTGGAGATCACTGCTGCAGTCGCCTTCAGACTGCCTCCGATCTAAACACACACACATACAGTTCAGAGAGACACTATATAAATACCTTTACATCACACACAGAAACACAACACTCAGATTCAGTGCGCTGTCCTCTGATAGTTAATTTTCTGTCGAGTGCAAGCTTTTAAAAGTAGTGCATGCAGAACCTGGAAGTATTTCATAAATAATTTGTATACCAGTAATTTTGTAAGATGTTACTGAAGTAAATGCGCTAAAACATTTCAGTTACAATCACAAAGGTATGTAGACGCCCCAAAGCTTAAATAAAGCTTCCCAAAAACAAAGGTTTTACACAGAAACCTGATGGTTTAATGATTAATTTTATTTATGAGTTTATACTGATGGAAATTGTTTTTACTTCCTGGTTTTGTCACTAAAATTGTTTTTACTTTCTGGTTCTGACACGTCATCCTGATTGTATCGACTGTTAATTTTGAACAAAAGATAGTTTTGTCCTTGTTATTGTGCATTATCGGCTAATTTAGAGTTCCTTTCCATTCCGAATCCTAACACTTTAAGTCTAGTTGAATTTCAATCTTAGTTTTTGCTCCTTTTTGGTGCATCTAGCTAGGAAAAGTTGGTAGCTGGATATTTTTACTATAAAAGCACATGTTTTATCAGAAAAATGTTTTATACTTTCCCTTATACATACAAAAACAATGTTGTTTTATCGTCCATCTCTGAACTCTACAATAATATCATAAACCTCTCCTGAATGAACATATACATATTAACAATTATATACTTGTTTGCCCTAACAAATTAAAAGCATGTATTTCATTCATTTAATTATTATTAAGTCGCTTACAGAATCATTCATTCAAGATTTCTATGCTATTGCTAACCAGTAACATCTAAAATTCACACCGCTCCCGTAGCACAGTGAGGAATAGCATAGCATACTATATCATAGGTATGTAGGTAACTATAGCATAGGTATGTACCATACTCATCACTGTACCACCTGCATGGGCTCCCAATCATCTCACGCTGCTAAAATACTGCTTTAATCTGCTGAGATTACTATAAATCCTATGTAGCAGTTGAAAAACTGTCAGAACCAGGATGGAAAACTGTGAATAAGTTCAATAATAATTAAGAAAAAATGCAAGGACAAGTGAGACTATTCCAATTCAAATTATTCCTTCACTGGAAATAAGAGACTCAAAGACTCTTCCAGCATGACAATGCCCCTGTGCACAAATCTCTGAGCTCCATAAAGACATGCTGTGTTCTGATTGGAGTTGAAGAACTCGACTGTCCTGTACAGAGACCTGACTCTGACTCAACCTCACTGAACACCTTTGGGATGAACTGGAACACTGACTGCACCCCAGACCTCATCACCTGTCATTAGAATCTAAACTCACTAACCATTTAGTAACCGAATGGGAAAATCCAGAAGTGTGTTATTTTCTGGCAACAGAAAGGAAAGCTTGTGTACTAGAAAGTTGAAATAGTCTCACATTATAGCTTGTTAAAGGTTTACAAAATTGCTGATGTGGCTTAAATGTTACCATTTTAACAAACAGTAACTTGTGTGGTAGCCAGCATTTTCAAACCAATGAGATTCGAGAAGACTGTTGAATCCAGGCCCTAATTACTTTAATTGGGGGCCAGATTCAATTTTGTGGGCCCACCAGTTCTTATTATTATGTGTATATATTTATAGCTCTGTTTAAATCGTGCAACATCTATTGGTGTCCTCGGCTCCAAACTCAAAAGCTTCTTGGAATCTCATAGTGCTTTTTAGTAGGCATGTGATGGAGATCAGTGAGTAAACGCAAGTGCTGGCGCATTGGTTAAGGTGTTGGACTACCAACTTAAAGATCAGGGTTTGATTCCCCGCATCACCAATTTATCAGTGCTGGGCCCCTGAGCAAGGCCCTCAACCCCTAATTGCTATAACAGGGAATCTGCCAAATGACACAAATGTAAATGTTTTGAGCTGTCCCACTTATGGTGCATATAGGAAATCTTGTGTGCTTAACAAATGACTGGGCTTATGTGTTATTAAATTGTTGTCACTCACGGGTTACTGCTACATCTGGTCTAAAATTTTGTGTTGTCATTTGTATCGACATGGAGAAAATGCATGGTGTGTTAATTATGCTTGGCGGGCCACATGTAATACGTTTCAACACACAGGATTTCGAAAATCATCCACATGCCCTATTTGGCCTAAGGGGCAGACCCCTGGTTTTAATCGCGGACAAGATCCTTACTTTACTTTTGTTGTTCTTCTTACTCAAATCACTCACTTTTTTACTGTAATAATCTTATCCTCCAATATGCAAATATTTGATCTATAAACCAAATTGCTATAATTCCATTTATAGACATTTGTAAGGTGAAATTATAGCATATAGGAGGTACTGTAACAAATGCCAGATCAACTTGTATGAATATCGTACGGCTTACACTTTTTTGTTCACTGCTATATCTTAGGGCCACACACAAGTGTCACAGTTACCAATCAATGTGTGTATGTGTGTGATGAAGATAGCAAACTTACACACCAGCCCAATATTCACTTCATAATACAAAAACAGACATTAACCAAAATCAATCCCAATCATTCAGTTTGGTTGCTGAGGTGGTGTTAAATCCGAAAAACGTCTACAGCTCTTCTGGATATGTGTTATAATAAAACTAAAAAATAAACAAAAATTTGTTTAAAAAAACACGGATTATAAAATGTGATATATGGTTATGATGGTAATTTTCTGCACCAGCAACAAACACACTGGTGTAATTACCAAGTGTTGCCAGATTGGCATATTACCTCCTGTTATTTTTATCCATACTGGGCCCTGGAAAGCGGCTTATTGTGGGCGGATAAAATTTGCCTGCATTTTAGATTAGAAAAAGGAGATTTTATCTTAGGAAAGTCAGTTTAAATCCAGTGAGCATTTTGTTATTGTTTTATTTTTGCAATGCTTTCAAAAAAAAACTTGTCAAAAGCTACAGGTTTGTAAGAAGTATTTCCAATAAAAATTTCTTATATATTTGTCAGTTTATTATTACTTATATTTTGTCAATCAAGTATTATTTATTATGGGAAAGTGGTGGCTCAGTGATTAAGGTGTTGGACAACTAATTGGAAGATCAGGGTTTGATTCCCAACAATTTATCAGTGCTGGACCCCTGAGCAAGGCTCCTAATCCCCAATTGCTCAGTTGTATAAAAGAGATAAATGTAAGTCGCTCTGGATAAGAGCATCTCATTTATAATTTACATGCTGTGAATCTGTATAACAAATAATCCTAAAATTGCGCTTCATTTTTATTTTATTTACTTTCCAAAAAATACCCTTACTGTAAATATATAATTAAAAGTAAATCAAATAAGAGATTCATGAATATAAGACTTCATAGATGCATCCATGCATGTGTATGTACTTCTTTGACACACATGCATGATTGAAAACCTGTGAGTCATCGAACCTTTCCGGATGATGGCAAAAATATAAGCAAAATCTCTGGGCAAAATCCCTGACCCTGTTTCATGATCTATAAATAGATGTAACGGGACAGTAAATATCACACAAAACCTTTATGGTTAAAGTGAGATATGCAGAAATCTTTTTAAAAATGCAAACAGAATGCTTAAATGTATGTGTCAGCTTAGAGGTGTGTCGGTGGAAGCGTGAGAGACAGCAAGCCATGCTGTAGGGAGGTGCGGTCACGCTGCATATCTCTCCAACTCGCCGCATTATTAATAGACGCCTGCGTGAAATGGCACCACGAGCTAAACAACGAAAGCATGTGACAAGCACATCACGAAAAAAAATTCAAAAATGCATTTTCCATTTTTTGGTTCCCTCTAACAATAAGAATCTCGCAAAAGTGTCAGAGCAAATATGTCATGCATCTTTCTATATCACGGCATGTCACAAATCCTCTATATAGAAATGTACGACGTCACATTTTTCAATTGCATGGTGATGCTTTGATGTGCATGAGTGTACCCAGGGATAAGCATGGTGTGTTACCTTGAGGGCTGTTCTCATCTCTCAGGCTTCCGCGTGAGGGAGGTTGAGTGTCGTCCCTGCCACCCATGCTGGTCGGGCTTTCATCAGGAGAGGAATCCGGTGGCGAGCTGGCATCCTCCTCCAGAGCCTGGAGCTTCAAAAGAGAGCCCTGCAGGCAGAAGCAAAACATGCCAAAGAGATACAGGCAGAATGGAGGATGGAGGAGACTTAGCAATCCTGCGGGTATCAGAGAAAAGGATGGAGAGCTGGAACGCAGCTGCAGTCTTTCACTTTTGCTCCAACGCACACACACACACACACACACACACCGCTCTTAGCTCCGCTCCTGCTGCTGCTCACAAGCGTGTGTAAATGTGCCTCGATGAAATGAATGCTGCAGCAGCAGCTCCTACCCTCGACTAGGTTATTCATGCAGTGGTGGGTAAGAGTAAAGGAGAGAGAGAGAGAGAGAAAAAGAAGGGGGAGGTCGGGGGGGTCTGCTAGCGTCAGCTAACCCAAGGGCAGGCCAGATAAGACCGGCTGAAGCAGTAAAAACTGGAAGAAGGAAGGGCGGGTGGGAGGCAGGGAGAGAAGGAGAGTGGTAACTTAAGGTGATGCGTGGGGTAAGAACACGGGGTAGGGGGTTCTCAGGCGTGGCATGGAGGTTTTTCCCGCATTCAAGGGACAGACATCATTTTCACACGTGATGAAAGTGCATGACTCCTCCCTCTTACCCATTCATAAAAAAAGAGAAGGAGGAGTAAAATACAGTTTCCAGGAGCGGGCCAATGAGAAAGCAGCACATACATGCAGAGACGTCTGAAATTATGTCAAGAAATGATGTTCTTCTCCTTGATGGTGCAGCATCTGTCTCTCTTTGTCTGCAGGTCATATGAAGAGGAGACAGAGACGTGCAAGCTTCACCAAGGATGACTCATTCAGATGCTTTCCTCCTTATCTTCATTAGCCTTGCTCTCTCTCGCTCTCTCTCTCTCTCTCTCTCTCTATCTCGGGGGAACAACAGGCATGAGTGATGCCTTCCTGCATCAGTGACACACATCACGTCAGCAAATAGTCTTTGTGCAAGGATGTGCAATCAGATGCAGACCTTTCTGAAACTCAGACGAAATCAATATAAATATATAAATATTCCGATATTGCTTTAAACAAAATAATATTCAGCTCCTAAAACGATCTTCATGTTTATAATTATTATATTCTGACACCTTTCCAGACAAGAATTAGAAGAACTAGAAGGAAGCTGGAGACACTTGTAGATTTCCATTCATTTTCTACCATTTAGATTAGATTTTTTTTTTTTTATTCCATTAAATATTTTCTTACAGGGTTAGACGAGAGGCAAAAGTACACTGAAGCAAAATTCATTTATTACCAAAAGAACCACAACATAGTTATGTTAAACATGCGGCTAAAAAGTGGAATTTGCATCTCTTTTGTTTGTTATGTTTATGTTTAGTATTGAATTTCCATAGTACATTACACCTTCCCGACCAGTGTTTAATGGCTCATATAAAATTAAACAAATGAGTGAAACCTAAAAAGAAACCTAAAAAAGTAACCTGACTCAAAAGTTACTCCATACTCATCTGGATGACACCAGATTGTGTGTTTATAGCTTATAATAAAACATATATTACACATATTTCAAACAAAATGGTGACCAAAACCTTTTTAGTTACTTATAAATCACTGGAATTTCCAATTTCATTACAGGTTTACCACTAATTTCTTTCTGTTAAAGCCATTAAATGTCTAATGATGGAAATCTGGGCACAAGATTGGCAACTGTGGCAAAAGCATCTCAGAGTCACCGTTTGTCTATCCACAGTTTATCTATAGAAGCAGCATCAAGGTTGCTATTAAAATAAGGAACGTCTGCCACAGTGGTGGCCACTCCCCTCAGAGCCACATTGACAACCGGCCTGATGGAGTGCTAATGGTGATAAATCATCACATAAAAGAATAAGACTGATACCAACGGATGTTACAATAAACCATCTTTTATTGAAATCAGTGTGAACTTAAGTTAGGATTTGATATATATTTTATTAACTTATTAATTTACCAGATCCATAATATCATATTTATGATTGGTAATTAAATGTATTTACTGTGCCTAATTATTTATAGATCCTTATTTTAATTCTATATTATTGAAGGATGCAATTATCTAGATTAAATAAACATTATAAACGTAATATAATAATTTTAGTTTAATTTATTAACAAAGTCATAATATTTTATTGTTAAGTATTAAATATATCCCGTATTAAATGAATTCTTATGTGCGTGACTGTACACCTTAGCATTAATAAGGATATCGTAATATAGATATACGATTCATTTACATTTAAAATTGTTTCTTAATGAAAAAACAGCATATGAAATCTTATGTTAACAATAAAAAATTTATTGAGGTGTTTAAAAAAATCTGTAACCCGAATGCGAGCACGGCTATAAGAGTGAGATGAATCCAGCATCCATCCTCCCCAAAATACTATCCCACAAACCCTCCAATCATAACAGACTTTTTGACCTTGAAGTGAACATAGGGGAAAGGACTGAGTTCTGAACACTAATTGGAAGCTGTTTCATAACTGGTGCTGTACCCTTTTCAACTTGAGGCATCAATAAATAGCCTGCACCGTTTGAGCAATGATAGTGGATTATTAAAAGTAAAAGTTTCTCAGCTATAGCTGCACAAGATCATTCAATGCTTTATCAGTTAACAGTAGTCGTAGTTTATAGTTCATTTAAAATTTGGCTTCTGGGAGCCAACTTAGTGTGGATTAAATAGTTTGGTCTTCTGGTTCTTGTTAAAACTTAAGCTGCTGCATTTTACACATCTGAAGTCCTACCAGAACAGTCTGACAGTAAGTCATTGGAGTAATCAAACCTGAAACGCTTGCTACTGGCTGCATGTGGTCCCAGAATAAGCACTTCTTTTTTGTCAGAATTAGGCAGGAGGAAGTAATACATAGACATTGGCTGTCTAATGCCCTTTTCACAGTCTTCAATTATATCATGTTGGTGCCTTTCATTTGGCCAAAATATATAATTGAGTATCTTCAGCACAGCTGTGGAAGGTAATATCATGTTTATGAATAAATGTACAAAGAAGTAGCATATATAATATAAGAAAAGCATTAGACCTAAATCAAGTCTTTGAGGAACACCAAACTTATATATATATATTATATATACATATACATACATATATATATATATATATATATATATATATATATATATATATACATATATATATATATATATATATATATATATATATATATATATATATTATATATAAGACTGAACCAGGATAAATCTCTTCGTGAGTCTCTTGGCAATGATCCAATGTTATATTGTTGTTATCTACATGGTTGATTGTTGTGATTTTGTTCCTAGTTGAGCATTAAATAAGAAATAAGCTGTGCCCGCCGCCCCTCACATGTCCTTAGGAGTCTGCTTTATTAACGTGGTGCCTGCCACCCGTGGTGCTTCAGGGCACGGTAACCTTCAAAAAGCACGGCTCTGAGCTGCTGCCCGGCATCGGTATGGCATGAAAATGCTTGTCACATCCAGAGGGGTTGTTCGAGATGTCAGGCTGGCTGTTCCCTAGTGGTCACCTGCTACAGACTGCTGAAGTGACTACTGTAGAGAGCAGGCTGGTTACCTTAGTATGGTTTATTCCTTAGTGAAAACTTCTGCCAAAAGTCTCAAATGGGTCTTGCAGACTGTAGAAAGAAGGTACAGAATCCAGTTCAGGACTTGGGTGCCTTGTTTTGAAAGGGTTCTTCCCGCATGTGTCTGTACTTCATTCCCCCAATCTCTCTGCTCCTGGGAGACCCCAGGGTGGGGTCCGGCTAGTAGCCCCATTCTGGCCGGCCTGATTATAGTTCTTGGAACTGGTGTCTCTTCTTGATGGTTCTTTGTTAAAGATTCTGAACAGGTTTGAAGGGAACATCCTCTCACAGGCAGAGGAACTATCTTTTACCGCTGCCCAGATTTATGGATGGGTGGTTAAGGTCATCACATTTGCTTATGAGGCATCTGATCTACGGGTGTCAGAGCATTTTCGACCCAAAATATGGCAGGCTTCAAAGTCTTCCCTAGGAGAGGTTTTATGGTAGAGATCTGTAATGCAACAGGCTGGTCCTCTCTGAACATATTTGTTTATACAACCTGGACCCAAACAAAGGACAGGGACTTGGCAGTATAGTGCAGTTGCCATTCTTGTTTCCATAGCATTTTAACACAGCTTAGGTTCACAAACGGGAATGTCTTAAGACAGTATGTAACCATGGTTTCCCGAGATGCTGCGTTTTTTTGCAATAATCTTTGCATCCCTGTCAACACTACTTCAACTAATAAAAGATTACTGGTGTTGTGGCTAATGTACCTTTCTAACATCATTTTTTGGAAACATCTTTGTTCACTAAAAAGGCGAAGAATTCACAACTAATATTAAGCTATGCTGATACTTCCTGACGCTGATGTGTCACAGTTCTGAGTAAGAATTTAAGAATTTTTGGTTTTGGCCTTCCGTCTCTTGGATTATAAATATATGTTTATTCTGCCTAATTATGATGTGACCTAATCTACTGTTCCTTGAACAACTATTCCTTGATTCCCACATTCAAAATAAAACTACCCTTAACATAAGTCTGTGATAAAATCAATTAGAAAACAATTGACTTTAAAAGTAAGATTTTTAATCTTTTTGGTTAGATAAAAACAAATTCCTTGAAAAAGCTACAAGATCCTAAATCACTAAGTCTCTACTTTTATACGTGCCAATAAATTACTATTGAGGGTGACTTGATAAAGAAATTTACCTTTTTTATAGACAATGTGTTTTTGACTTCTGAACAAATCCCAAAAAATCAGCCAGTTCCAGACCCCACCTTACTTTTTGTTGCCAAGATTTGTTGTTAATGTAACCTGTAAATTCATTCATTCATCTACTATACCTGCTTTTTCCCTAATTTGGGTCACAGGGATCTGTGGAAGAATGTCTCTGAAAGGGCAAAAGGCAGGAGGGGTACCTGCAAACCTGTAAACTCTTTTGTGTTTTAGTAACCCATTCCAGCACACACAGAATCAAGCAACTTGTGGCATTTATTGCAAGTTTTATGACATTATATTTATTATGACTTTAAATATCAGTTTTAGCTGCATTTCATCAGTTCAGCTTTTTATGATAAATCAACACAGGTGATAAACAATTGGTTAAAAAAAATGCTAATCTGCCATCTGGCATCTTAGCTGTGTTGTTTGATGTGTGCTGTGCTGGCATTGTATGGATGACCAAGTCACTCCAGCAAAGCAGATCTTAAGGCTTTCATGGCCTGACTCATCTCCACACACAGACACTGGCAGAGATTACGCACAGGAGACATCCAATTATGGTACTGATCTCCATTTCAAACGGACAGACCAAAGAGAATTACTGTAATAAAGTTCAAGCTGTTCCTTCCTACTTCCTCTTTCAGACCTGAGTGATTCAAAAAGCTGAAACGCTTCTAAAAGTCAAAATTCCAGTTACAATAGCAAGTCTAATGTAGTTATACATGACTGCAGATAAAAACCCAACAAATAGTATTTATTTTATTATTATTATAAGATCACAAATTGTCTTTATGTCTTTGAATGTCACCTAAACAGCTAATTGTATCCTGAAGTGAAGTACGGAATGTTAGCATTTAAAATCCTGTGAGACATATTTGTTTTCCCTTGTCAATCACGATGGCACTAACCAATCATGGCCAATTTGTGAGCTTAGATAAGGAAAAGTTGATGACTATCCTGAGAGTCAGCTATAACATTACAATTATCAATATTTAATTGTCAAGAAGTTAGTATCAGAGTGGTAGCTCAGGGCGTTGGACTGCTGACCAGATGACTATCGGTTCAATTTCCTGCTTGGGTTCCTTAGCAAGGCCCTTAATTCTCAACTGGTCAATTGGATAAAATGAGATATCTCTGGATAAGAATGTCAGAAATGTAAATAAAATGTACTTGTTTTGGTTGTTATGGCTGTCTTGTTGCTTGTCGCTGTGTACTAACATTTTTTATCTGAATATTAATTATTTTTTGAATTGTTACTTTAGCCTTGCGGAAATCAAGGTATAAGTTTTACAAGTGCAATAAATAGGCAAAAGTATTAGGACATCTGGCTATAACATTTGTGTGTTTTTTTGTGGCTGTAAGGATTTTTTCATTGAGCCCAAAACTGATGAATACAGGCACTGAAATATACGATAAAAAATATATTTGCTAAAATTCTGATTAGATATATATTTGCATACATGTATTTTATATAAATACATTTGTGACCATGTTTTGTATATTTGTAAAAACACCACTGAACAATAAGCAGGTTCCTAACTTTTTTGGGGTCCCCTTAAAACATTTCTGTGCTAACATGTCAGTTCTATTTGCAGAGGGTTCTTGTGTTTGGTTCTGTTGTTTAATATTTTGCAGTGTGTTTCTGTATTTGTGTTTGTCTTATGAGAATTTGCAACTTGTGTGTTGTCAAACTGATGTTTGCTTTTTTTCTATTTGCAAATTGTGCATTAAGCTTTCTTAGCCACTGTTAAATCTACATGTACTGTATATACTCCAAAATCTGGACTAAATCTGGAATGTGAAATGTCAGTACTTTTGTCCATATAATGTATATAACTCCCTGCAAAATCACAGTAACTCTTTCAAAGCTTAGTTTTTGTTGTAATGTGTATGTTTGTTGCCATGGTCTTACTGAGTCACTTATACTCTTTCCACCTTTCCCTCAGTATTCCGGTCAGTGGAAAGGTAGGAACAAATGACTAGTAATTTATCCAATGTAGCCCATGTCCAAAGCCGAGAGAAATCCTCTTATTAATTTACTAAAAAGTGTTATTGATTTGCTGTGTGCTGCAGCATGTGTGTACTGCATTCAGTGTCTATCAGTGTGTGTTGCTATTAATCGCCACATCATGTCGAAATACAGTAAAATAATTCTATCTGTGGTTTTAGACATTATTGTTATAGCCATGATGCTAAATTTGGCTACATGGCCAGTGGTGATCAGGCTGCTATCATGTTCTAAATTTCTATTAAAGAGTAGATTTGTGCCTAAAAAGGTACTACAATTGTTATCAAAAACCCCTGATCTGCTTTATAAAACATGCAGTAATAATTTGTTATTTTTCTATCTGGTGTTTTGGTTTCATTTTGACTTTTTTCAGGTTTCTCATAACTTTACACTTTCCTGTGCTTTTGGTTGGTTCATAACTACAGTCCTAAATTTAATACAGTTGATAATTCTGTATTATTTTCACACTAAATTATCAGACAGATGCTACAGGAGTGTTACTGTCAGAACATTAAGGCTAAATATGGTGGCTCAAATGGGCTGTGGTGGTTCAAATGGTTCAGGCATTGAGTTGTTGTTTGGACAACCAGGAAGACCTGGGTTCAGCACCACCAGTCTGCCACTGATGGGTCCTTAAGCAAGATCCTTAACCCTTCCTGCTCCAGGGGTGCTGTATTATAGCAGGACATGTGCTCTGACCCCAACCTTCTAAGCTGGGATTTGCAAAGGAAGATTTCTCAGTGTATATGTGACAAAAAAAGTCCCTTTACCCCCTTTTATCAGGCTTGTAAATAACACCCACCCTACACTCTAAGACAGGGGTGGGCAATCTTGGTCCTGGAGGGCTGGTGTCCTGCAGATTTAGGTCCAACTTCAAATTCTAGGTATGTTATAAAGTGTTTACATTGCATACTGAATGCATATACATGCACATATTTGGTGATATTTGCGCTAATATTTGTTTTGTAAATTTGCATTTGCATCTTTTCCTCTTTTCTTTATGTCAGTTATAATTGGTGTACTAGACTGCTTGGTGGATTCACAGAGAAAGAATTGCATCGTAATCTGCAAAAGATGATTCCTCTACATCTGAAGATAAAGTTTTAAACCTTGAACTTTGCATTTATCCTTCCTCTGTGTTGCTTTCTGCAAAGCAGGCATTTGTTCGACCGAGACCTCAGTGTGTGTGTATGTGTGTATGTTCATAGCTTATGCATGTGTGCACGAGCAGATTGGAAAGCTACCGGTTAAGGCTTTGCTGTTCTATTTATACCCTGATCAAACACTGTAATCTACAGGGAACGTCAGAGAAGCATTACGTCTCCTGCCGTTGCCCTGTTACCATGGTCACAAGTGGTCACCGATCACTTTAATGTAATATTTTTTCTTGTGTGCAAAATGCAGCCAAGATAGCCTAATTTTATTTACATATTTTTTAAGCTTTGCTTGAAAAGCATCGATGTTCTCCAGGTAATGAGAGTCTTTTTGATTTGCAACGAAAATTATGATTCAAGTTAAAGAGTGCCCTCTGGTGTCAAGCTTAGAAAAGTGAATTTAAGGTGCCGTTTTCGCTCAAGTTGTAACTAGTCCATGATGGATGTTATTTTGCCAAGTAGAATGTGATCCTGGATTAATATCCTTGGTTTATCCTGGATCAACATTTCAATCAATCAATCAAGGCTCTTAAGACTCAATTGCATAAATAAAATAAACATAAGTTGCTCTGGAAAAGTAAGGGTGTCTGCCAAATACTTAAATTGAAAATGTAAATTTTACATTCAATTGTGCATACACAATACTTTATGATTTAATGTCAAAATTCATTCATGTTTATTTTCCACAATTATAATCTCTACACTCTAAATTCACTATTTTAATATAGTTTGTTTAATTTTTATGTTGTGATCCAATGTTACTCCAGAAATCGTTAATAAGATATTTTTCAGCATTTACTCAGTTAAAGATTTTCACAGAAAAAGGGTCATATTCAAAAATGGATTGAGGCGGTTTTGCTCAGCACACACTGATGACATCAGATGATTATAATTGGTAGATTGAAATGTTGATTTAGGATCAACAAAGGATGTTCATCCAGGATCACATACTACTTGGTAAAATCACATGCATCGTAAAAAGTCAGTTGTGCGTGTCCATTATTTTATAAGATATTTACATATCCTTAAGTACATTAAACACAGTGTGGTTAAAAGAACACAATTTAGTGAGCTGCTTATATTTTGGAGTATTTGAAATGAATACTGTCTTTTTCTTTTCCTCCTTGGATCTTTATTCTTTCTGCATTATTTCATTTAGCATTTATTCTATTCAACAATAAAATAAAAGGTTAAATTCTAGAATATTTGCTGGCAGATATTAAATAATAAGATATTTTATTCATTCATTCATTTATTCATTCATTCATACTCTAAACCCACTTGTTACCTAGCTACGGGGTGACGGGGATCTGCTGGAGCTTATTCCAGGCGTCTCTGAAAGGGTAAAAGGCAGGAGGGGGACACCCTGGACAGGTCACCAGTCTATCACAGGGCCACACACACACTTACTCCTATGGGCAATTTAGAATTACCAATCAACCCAACATACATGTTTTTGAACTGTGGGAGGAAACCAGAGAACCCAGAGTAAACCCACACAAGCACAGGGAGGACATGCAAACTCCACACAGAAAGACCCCTGCAATCCCGGGACCTTCTTGCTGTAAGGCAACAGTGCTAACCGCTAAGCCACCATGCTGTCCCTAATAAGATATAATTTTGTTTATTATACTTTTAATAAAGACCTCAAACTTGTCCTTAAAACAAGCAAGCCAAAATTATTATGACCTAGAATTTAAAGAAAACCCCTGTATACTTCCAAATCTGATCATGTACAATAGATTTTATATTTAAATTCTTGTGTTTTACAGCATGAAACTAACATTACAATTAACAGTAAATGATTTAATACAAAATTCTGAACATGCAAACAAAATAAAATATCTTTTACATTTATTTTACCACACTTGGTGCCAGAACAGTCCTGAGGAATACCTACCTTGTATCCCGAGGGTTGATGGGACCAGTCAAACAGTGCTTGTGGACCTGAGGGAGTAATAAATGCTTTAAAGTACTATGTATGGGCCTTGCCAGCATGCAAACTGGCATTAAACACTAGAAGGAGCACTTGGTTCTCTGGGGCAGAACTGATCCAGACCTCCCTGAGTTTTGGCCTTTGGGTTTAACATTGGTTCCCTTTACAGCCTTTGCATATTAAACATCAGCATGGGCTCCAGTCTATTTGGAAGAAACTGAGAAAGTATGTCACATAGTAAGTTTGTTAGTCATTTACACAAATGTGTGTGATCACAGCCTGAAATTGTACTGCACGGAGAGATTATCTTTTATCAGGTTGATACTACAGTTTTAAACACAGTTGCACTTTTTTATGTATTATAAGTAATACATGTATAACACACTATGTATTTGTCCATCATAAGTAGAATGGCATCTACAATAACTTACGTCTGTTTCTTTTGTATTCCGAGCTCACTGTCACCATCAGATCCAGTCTGTCCAGCCCAGTTGATGAATCAGCACTTAGATACAATAAACCCCAGAGGCAGATTTCCAGTGATGATCTTATTTTTTAGGCAGCCATCCGGACAAGACCACAGAAACTTTATGCGGCAAGGAATAACCTGCTGGTTTGTCTGGTCAAAGAAAAACTGGGGTGGTCCTTTCAGAGCCAATTTCAAAGAATTTGTTGCATTTAACAGTAACAATTTATTGACAAAATAATCATTTAAAAGGGCATTATCTATTAAAGTTTGTCTGGGGTCCCTACTACATCTTGGTTTGCCTCTGCACCTGGGAATACATTCAGGGTCTTTGGGATTTTTGTCTGACCACAAAAAGGCCTAACGCATTTACATTTCTGGCATATGGCCTCATCCAGAGCGACCTACATTTGATATTTTTATCAGTATAAGTACTTGAGAGTTGCTCAGGGGCTCAATGGTGTCAGCTTGCTGGTCATGGAAATCAAACCCACAATCTTTTAAGCAGCATTCCAACACCTTAACCACTGAGCTACCACTTTCACTTTTCTTCAGGAGTTTAAGACGGCACAAATATCAAAAAATAATGGGGATTGTACCTATTTCCCTGTATGGTAGTAAGGTGTAAGGCCCCTTTACACAACAATATTTGGCAAATTCAACAAACACCTTTAACATAGGCATTTACGCATTCTGGGAACTCAAAACATCTAGAAGAGAGGGATCCACAACATTACAAAGCTGTGCGTTAGCATGAGATGAGCAAAAACACAACACCGCTCATTCAAGTGCTTCTGGGTCACTGCTTATCTACTAAACCAAACAACCACCAACACCCACTAATACCAACATGGGAGACCCAAACATTACTCCAAAGTGAAATAGAGTATAATCTGACCCTAAACTGAGCAAAGTTGTAATGCCATCATACAGGTAGTAGCTTTATTAAAGTAGTAAGTGCAGTTCAAAAGAGCAGTCATACAATGAGCAAAGTTCGGTACACATTAATCCAAAATGAGGTAAGCAAACAAATCCAAAGCGATAGGCGAAAAGTCAAGAAGCAGGCAGAGATTAAAAAACAGAGAAGCAGAACACATAAACAAACGCTCGGTACGTGGCATAGCAAACAATACTTCGCAACGTGTTAGCATAAAGCTACAACTTAAATAATGCGCCAAACAGAAAGTAAACAGAAAGTAAACCCGGAAGTTTTGGTGGGAGGGCGGAATCGTTACAGTAGTAACTGACCAAAAGTGAGACACACCTTGAGTAAGTACAGACTCCGTGAATACAGTCCGGCCCTAACGATGGGCCGACACAGACAGTCCGGGCTGTCCTTTTAGCAATGTGTCAGCACTAGGTGCTGCTAGGAGCTGCTAGCAATTTTGGACCCTATGAAAGTCTAACACACCCTTTCCGCATTGTTACCATTAATAAAACATATCTCTGGTGGCTCCCAAAGAGGAGCCCTTAGAATCCTTCTAACCTTACCCCTCCACACAAACACAAACATTTACACACAAACACAAACATTTACAGTTGCGTCATTTGGCAGACGCCCTTATCCATAGCGACTTACGTTATTCTCTGTTATACAACCTAAGCAATTGGGGGTTGAGGGCCTTGCTTAGGGGCCCAGCAGTGGTAGCTTGGTGGTGCTGTGAATTTAACCCTGGTTTTTAAATCACTGAGCTACCAATTTTTGTGGCGAGGTTATTTTTTTTCCACATTCTTTAATTTTTTTTTTTTTTTGATTAAAGCAGCTTTGGCATTTTTGACAGTAGAATTGTTTCTGCTCTATCGATTTATCGGATAAAACAGTGATAGTGTAAGTAATCGAGACCAAGAAAAAGGGTCTTGAGAATGATACATTTTGTTGTTTATCTTCAGCTGATTCAAGTAAAGAAGAATATATCCTATTTCTTTTCTGCTTATTTGCTCCAGCACGGGATGTGTACCTTGTAATCATTCCTGGCTGCAGCTAAAAGCCAAAAAGCTGTTCACAGGGTGATTTTATGAACTGTTTGCACAACGTTTTTTCTCCTTAGGAGGACAGGTATCTGTTTACCAGGAACTTAAGAGCAGTTAAGAAAACAGGGATCAGCACACCCTGATGGGAGACTCTCTGCTCCTCAAAACAACATGATTACAGACTTTGTACAAACTGTACAGATTCCACTTTGCTAAAAAAAACAGTAACAGTTAAACTTGTTTATCATGCAAATATCCACCACTGGGTTATACGTTTATAAAAATGACTCCAATAATCTTTTCTTAACATTCTACCTCAGAAAATTTAATAATATTAACATAACGGCTCTATATAAATTTCTTTATCTGTAAGACAAGGATATTCACTTATATGTGACTAAATTGACTGAGACGATATTACGTTTAGTGTGTCTTTTATTTTAAAACATGCCTTAATGGCCTACTGCTCATCTGATGCAGCACATGACTTAGCAAATTATTGGACGATTAGCTAGCCATGCTGCTAAATGCATCTTCAATTTTAAGGTCCAACTATGTCTGGCTAACAAAGACATGCAGTTACAATCAAAAATCTCAAGTTCTGCAATTTGTAACACACAATTTTAGTTGCAGGATCAACAGCCAATTAAGTTTTGACGTTCAGTGACTTGCGACTTGCGGAAATTTCCAGGGTATGAAATCCCCACTACTTTCACATAACAGCGGTAGATTCTTTGGAGGTTACATTTATGTCCAGTATGTCTATTTATTTTAACTATTTTCACTGGTGCTACTGTTTGCATAAAAGTAGGGATGCACCGATACTGGTATCGGTATCAGGCCCGATACTAAGCTCATGTACTCGTATTCGTAAATCAATCCAATACCCGAAGACCAAAATCTCATGACATCATCGACAAACTTTTAGTGCAGCGACAGAATCAATAGTGTGGAAATTCTCAGCAGTGTGGAAATATCTCAAAAACAAGTCTTTATAATACCAGCTATCGGATAAAAATTAAAATACAAAAGTGACCACAAAGAATTTACTATTAGCATTAGCATTAGCACTCTGCAAACAAACCCTTGCAAGATGGCAAAAGATAAGTCGAAAAAAGGACAGGTATGGAAATAAAATATAGGGTACTCATACTTAGTTCTTTAAAAATGGTATCAGTCCCTGCCTAAAAGTGTTCTGGGACTACCAAAGAATAAAACAACAAGTAATAGAGGAATATGTTGATTTGAAGCATGGTTTGGAAGGTAAACTTTTATCTACAGCTGTCTGCAGCAATGAAAGTTTTTGGTTGTTATTTTTCATACGAGTCTTAATTGGTCATTTTAAACATGCAACATGAAAGTACTTTTTTACAACTAAATATAAAACAATACGACAGGATTTAGACTATAAAAACACCATTGTAATCACCGACTGCAGAAATTAGAATAGAAATTGAAAGGGAAGTGGAACAAACCTTAAAAAGGTTTAAAAGTAAGGATTAAGGATTCCTGTACAGCAGAAGATTGCCAGGGTTGCAGATTTTTGTCAGTTAGTATAACGTTATGTTTATATTCTGGCACATAGTTCCTACGATTGTTTACACTATAGCAACCTTAATCTTATTTATACAACTAAGCAGTTGAGAATTAACGACCTTGCTTAAGGACCAAGCAGGGGCAACTGAGCAGACGTGGGATTTTAACTCACATCCTTCCAACCACCTCCAATAACACACAATATATTTGTTTATCATAAGTCGAATGGCATCTACACCAACATACGTCTGTTCTTTGTTATTCCGGGCTCTCCGTCGCCGTCTTCACTTGGAGACAATAAGGCAGTTTCTCAGTGATAGCTTGTCTTCTAGATGGCCATCCGGACAAAAGCACGGAAACTTAGCCGCAGCATAGGTACCGATGGAGTTTTGGTTCCTTGCCGCTGTCGCCCCCGGCTTGCTTAGTTGGGGACCCTAATTTTATAGATATCAATAGAATCGAGTGTTCTAATAAATGTTTAATATAGTTGTTTCTGAGGTATTTCTGTAAAGCTGCTTTAAAACAAACCTGATTGTTAAAAGTGCTATATAAATAAAGGTGACTTGACTTGACACTGATTCACCAACTACTACTAAGTTTAACATTCTTTCTCCCAGCCTTTTTTCTGTCTTTAGTCCTGAGGACTATTTTATGACACTTTGACACTTCTTCCATAAATGGTAACTTTTTATTTATAAATCTTCTTTACTATAGTTATGATTATCTAATTTAAAAAATATTAAAATTAGACATAACTAAAAATTATTACAGTAGAATTAGAATGATTAGAATTTCTGGAAAGTTAATCAACACCTTCTGAACTTTCAATTTTTAATTATAATATATATTTTAATGTACATTTATGGTCCTTCTCCAGATGGACTTTTATTTTATTTTATTTTTCATCCGCCCGATCAGGGTTAAGGGCCTTGCTCAGGGGCCCAGCAGTGGCAGCATGTATGATACGGCTAGGTTTTTAACTCTCAATCCTCCAATTACCAATCAGAGTTAGGTACCACTTTTACTATGTGATATTACTAAAAATTGCTAAACTATATTAAATTAATAATCAAAAGTAATTAATTAAACTTGGTTTATTTCAGTTTTTTTAAATCATATAAAAAATCCCACACAAATACATAAATAGTACATGTGGCATCATGTGGTTTAGGAAATTATGTGTTTGTCACGTCTTCTATGACTTTTACACACAACATCAGTGGCAGTTTAAGTAAAATAATTCTTTATCTAAAAAATGGGACAAGAAATTACATAAATCAACATTGTGCAACCTACTTCAGTGCATGTACAAAATCGAACAGTCTGAAGGTGTCTGAAGAGTATACAAATCGAAATAGATAAATAAGATATCTACATATTGCTTAAAATATACCAATCTGACATAAAAATCTAATTTAGGTAGACTGTGAGGCCATGTAACACATGCAGACAGAAATTGAACACAAATAATCTTTAAAGTCAGATTAGTCACCTTGTTGAAACAACCTTTGATATAAAAGGCGGAAAGATGTGTGGAAATATGACTTTAGCAGCACAAAGACAGATGGGTTTCAATGGGATTGTCGATTTTGTCCATGTCTACATAAAAAAAACCTTTGGTACAAATAAACACTAAAAACTAATAGGAAAAATTAAGGATTTGGATATTACAGAAACAGATTGTCTTAAAATCTTGCATCTTTGTAAGTAATAAACATTTTAAAAAATTAATACATCATGTTAGTTGCATTTTTCAAGTGTCATGAAATAACTATCCCAGTAAGCACAACGGAAAAGAAACACAATGCATGGAGTTGCATTTCAAGAAAAAAAAAAACAGCATCAATGATTAAGAAACACTTTTTTTTTTTTTAAATGTGCACATAAAACCAGACTAGAAAAGGACAACTTGAAGACATTTTTGGGTCTGTTAGTTTAACATAGTGTTTTCAATGCACCGACAAATTCAAACTTAAACTAACAATAAGACAAAATCTATAGTTGGAAAGTAAATCAACAACAAAAACAAAACATCTTCAGGTTCAGCCACAGACTTGAGCATGCAAATCATCAGCCAAAAAAATTGTCAGTCCATTAGGCGACGACAGCCACAGTGTCACAGTTATGAGTGTGTTCTCCTTCAGGTTTGGATGATGAGTCATGGGTTTTGTCCCAGCAGGACAGGGCAGAAAGTAGAAGTTGCACTCCACCCAGCAGCACACAACTCCCGCTAAAATAGAAGGCTAGGTCGTAGGACTGGAACCAATCATAGAACCAACCTGCAGACAACAAGAACTCATTAAAGCTATCAACTGGCTACAAGTACGGTATACACTGTGATCACAAAAAAACACAGAAAGGTTATTAAAAAGATGAGAAAGAAAGAAAGAAAAACTGATCAACGTAGCAATACTCACCTACAACTGGGGGTCCCAGCATGATCCCAAATCCACCGAAGAACATCAGGATTCCATAAGCCTCGGTGAGCCGCTCTATGCCAACCACTTTGGTGGTCATGTAAGGTGTGATGGACCAGTTTCCTGAGAAGAAACCCAGCACTGCAGAAATTACCTGGAGCCCCATGTAGGTTTTAGTAAAAGGGATCAGCAATAACCCCGCCCCACTCCCTACAAGTGTGACACCATAAAGAAAAAAGCTGTTCATCCATCGGATATCCATCACCATTCCTAGCAGCAGTTTTCCGATACCCCCTGCAATTGCAAATATAGAGACCAGCGGGACAACGCTGATGTCCTCAATCAAGCCCTCACTTTGGGCCACATCCTCCAGAAAAAGCAATGGAGGAAATGCCCCAAGGGTGTACAGGAACAGTGCCAAGCACATGGCTACAAACACCCGTTCCCTCATTCGCTCAGCAATAGAGTGCAAATACTCTATGTAGGCTTTTTGCTTCTTTTTGAAGAGTCTGACCAAGGCTGAACAGATCAGCAGTTCCTTTTCAGTAGATAGAGTATCTTTGTTCTGTACTGTGATGAGCAGATCAGTAACAGAAAGATCCTTTTTGACAGTGTGCTCCAGAGCCAGGGGTCTTTCACTGAGCTTCTCTTCTGCCTTTTCCACTAGGGCAGCTCTCTGCTTGAGGTAGTAAGCTGGCAAGTTTAACGGCCTCATCAGTCCACCACAGGCAACAATGTTCAGTGAAAACGATCCAATAAGCAGCAGGCAGCCATCAAGACCGAAAAGCTCAATGAATTCATTCTGTGCAGTAGCATAAAGAAATCCTCCTATACTTGTTCCTGAAAATAACAGGATGGTTCGTTAAATCCCCAATAAGGTATTACAGCACCAATGGTTTTAACAAATGTGTTTACCTGTAGTAACAATGCCTAAGGCAAGGCCACGCTTCTTGTCAAAGTACTGGCATGTGATGGTCACAGTAGCAGCATACAGGAGTCCACAGCCTACGCCTGATTAAAAGAAAGCATGAGACTGTTACTAGAGAAATTATACAAATCACAAAGCAAACCTTAGTTAACTACTTGAATGTAAATGGATAGGGGACATTGTGGCACAGTGGTTTAGGTGTTGGATTTGAATATCATGGGTTCAATGGGTTCAAGTTGCTATAGGTGGCACCCTGAGCAAGTCCCTCAACCCCTTAACTGCTCAGTTGAATCTTCTTCTGCATTCGGCTGTTCCCTTTTAGGGGTCGCCACAGCGAATCATCTGTCCCCACCTAACCCTATCCTCTACATCCTCTTTACTCACTCCCACTAACTTCATGTCCTCGTTTATCGCATCCATATACCTCCTCTTTGCCTTCTGCTTTGTAAACAATCTCCTGCCGATATATATACAATCCTCCTCTGTTCTACTGTACAACTGTAACTGCTCAGTTGAATAAATGAGATAAATGTAAGTTGCTCTGGATGAGGGGATCTGCCAAATGCCAGAAATGTAGATGTAAAATAAGGGATGCATTTTTTTTTAGAAATGTCAGCTGACTTTCCATTACCATTCCACCATTTTCTATCCCATTCCAAAGCCATTTAACCAAGATTTATTGTACTATAATCAGTATAAATACCCAATGATCATTTAATTTTAACATTAGTTCTAAAAAAAACGTCCTACATATCACCTGTGTGTAAATGTTTTAGATGTTTAAGGATAATTGTAAAACATACGGTAGGTCAACCACTGCTATTATCTGTTAATCTGGTAATTTTACTACCATGAGGTGAAGGGTTTTCTCTGCAAACAATAAGACAGGACATACCAACGACTATGCCATAAGAAAACATGAGGAAGTGGACACTGGGGGCGAAGGCGCTAAGCATTAGACCTCCGGAGATCATGACTCCACTGAAGATGGTCACAGGTCTGGCTCCAAAGTTTACAACACAGGCACTGCAGATAGGACCTGTGTAAAAAAAACCCCAAACATTTCTGTTATAAACAGCACTACAGAGATGAGTATAATAATCAGTGGTTTATACTGTATTTAATTATCAAGCTTTATATAAAATAAAAAAGCCAGTCAACAATCATCTGAAGAACATGTGCAGAAATGTACTCAGGGGATTCTCACGATATCTATTTGTCAAGAACAAGAAACAAATGGTTCAGAAAACATTGCCAATAGTTTAATGTGACCTATTATGAAACTTCATTTCTACATTTTTCTAATAGCTTATTGCATAAGAAGACATGCTGACAGTTCTGACAAGGTCAGGTTAGGGCAAATCAGTTTAATGCAACTGGGAACACTGTAACATCTACATTGACATTTCTTCATTTTCTGTTGTATAACATATGACTCATCAAAAATAATTACTATGTATGTGGCTTGGATTACCGGTGCTTTTGTAAATACTATCTGAGGCTGTGGTTCTTGTATTTATGAGTTTTTATAAAATACATTTCCAAGAAGCTTTTAGCACTTGGACCCCAATTTGGACCCCAACTGTGATTTTAGAACCACAGCCCACATCATTGAGCTTCCATTGGTCCCAACTGGATTACTGCAAAAAAAAAAAAATCCTATTACAGCCATTCTATGATTAAATATAAAAGCAGACCGAATGCAGTGTAAAATGTATAGTCGAGGCTTGGAAGAATTTGCTAGCATATGCACACTTTTTAACTTCAAGTTAAGACTTCTTATGCCTGGTTGTTGAATAACTCTTCTTTTTTTTTTTACAGATCTGTACATACTGTGACATGGACAAACTTTTGCTCCAGTTAAGTGGTTACATTTTAATGTCACATCCAAGAAATTGTTGAACTTACTGGCAATAAGGCCAACCCCGGAGACGAGAGAACCCACCCACGCGGTCATCCCTTTGCTCTCTTGGAAGGCGTTAAGCCACTCGGGATAAAGCACTCCAACAGACTGAGGGGAGCCGTAGGCGAGGAGCAGTGCTGTGAACGAGGCCACCACAATGACCCAACCCCAGCCTCCATCCATGGCTTTTTTAGAGCTCTGAGAACTCATTCTCAAATGATGGGTTGGGTTTTTTTTTTTACAGGGAGCCTATGAAGATGAAAGAAAAGCACATGATATACAAGACAGCACTTCATTATGACATTCCCAGAATAATAAACAGCAGCTTAACTTAAACACCATGTATGTCCTAGGGTGAAAAATAAATGAGCTTTACTGTAAAATGGATGTCTCTCTCTCTTTCTCTCTCTAATTGTCTCTAGTGCACATAATGGCTTCTGAACCCTACCTAGTGCACTTGTGCAAAAAAATATGGAGGCGATTGGAAGGAAGATGTTTTGCTGTTTGTGTTGGTTGTCATACTGACCTGCTGAAATATGCCAACTTTAATTTGTTGTCTTACGTTTGAATTTATTACAACTTTTATTTACATTATTATTTAAAGCGGATGTAAAAAATATATATGTATATATTAAACACCCCTCTAGTCTAAGCATCTTATAATAAACGCGGAAACGAGGACAACACACACACATATATATACATATATATATACATATATATATATACATATTATTTATATATATTTATTTTATTATTATTAACGCAGTTTATTCTGGGTGCGTTTGAACAACCATAAAACGACATAAAACATTATAAAAGTGAATAAATAAATAAAACTTACCCAGAAATGTGGAGTCAGTCGCAAAAAATGTAGGAAGCGCAGCTAAGATGCTGTACTGCGTCTTTGGACCGGTATAAAACCGAACCTTAATATCATGGCTTTCGGGATAAATAACGAAAAAAGTCTAGTAAATGTTATACTTTTATTCAGCTGAATCATGCCAGCTGTTCAGTCAGTGTGTCTGCGTGTGTGTGTCTGCGTGTGTTTGTCTGTCTGTGCCGGAGCCGCTTTTGTTGCGCCGGTGCTGAAACCGGTTTGAAGCTGTTCCCGCTGGTCTGGTCACATTACAATGCTTTAGAACTGCCCAGTCTCTTAAAAAAAGAGGACAGAAGCACCAAAAAATTACAGAATGTGTAATTTCTAGTGAATAAATGTTCGTCTGGTCTAAAAAAGGAGGGAAAATCTGGTGAAATTGGACAAATTTTGATCAAAGAAACAGGAAAACAAATATTTAATGTAGCATCAATGCTAAAAATGTCGCGCGTGTAAATTACTAGTCTAGAAATAATTGCCACACCGGTTCACACCGGTTATAACGTTGCTAAAGGCACAACTGACAACAGGGTTCATAGCCGAAATATGCTAGGTCTTAACTGGTATACTACCACCATGGTGAATACCGTACTGTATACTGATGTGCACTTGTTACGCTAGTATGCGGTAAGCGGGGTTGCTATGGAGACACCAGGTAACTAATGGCAACCGGAAACCCGAACGGATGTAAAGGAACTAAGAATCTTTAACGTTTCCAAGATGGTGTTTTTATAAAAAAAAAGAGTGTTAAACCGATTGAACAGGAGGATTCCATACATTTACATTTATTTATGCAGAGTGAGTTACATTTATTCACTTAACTAAGCAGTCCAGGGTTAAGGGCCTTCCTCAGGGGCCACTTGGTGGTGCTGGGAACTGACCCCACAATCTTACAATAAGCAGTCAAACAACTACAATTTACAGAGCGAATTACATACAATGCCTTAAAAAATTATATTATATATGTACTTATATATTATGTCATGGAACAACACAAAATGGCACATATATTTTAATTTTTTTAAGTGTGGTATGCATTTGCATTCAGCCTGCTATATACTTACACCTCCGACTAAAATCCGGTGTAATCAATTGCCCTCAGAGGTCACCCAATTATTAAACATTTACATTTACAGCATTTGGCAGATGCTCTTATCCAGAGCGACTTACATTTATCTCTTATACCACTAAGCAATTGGAGGATAAGGGCCTTGCTCAAAGGCCCACCAGAACCAAAGTGGGCCCTGCACCCTCACTTGTCATATAAAAGAGATGAATGCAAGTCGCTCCGGATAAGGGCGTCTGCCCAATGCTGCTAACGCAAACGTAATGTGCCACTTTGTGTTGGTCGATGACACAAAATCCCAATAAAACACATTTACACACATTTGTGGTTGTACTGGGACAAACGTGAAAACGTTGGAAGGGATATGGATACTTTTTCACGGGACTGTACATCTTGTTTACACATCTGAGCAGTTGGGAGAAAAGAGCCTTGCTTAGGGGCCCATAGTAGCAGTTTTGCAGTGACTTGAACACACAGTCTTCCGAGCAGTAGCCCGACGTTCTAACCACCGAGCTACCACTTCCATACTATATTCCATAACCTGGAGACGTACGTAAAATTGGATTAATTCACTGTTTGAAATGATTCAGGAATGTAAATAATCAAGGGGATTATAATTAGAAGTACCCTCTTTGTCCAGGTTATCGAGGGTGAGCCGAAGTCTCATTCTTAACACCAAGGAGAAATTTAATCAACAGTTCATTTATACTTTTAAATGTTTTATGGGAAATAGAATGAGTCCTGAGAACCAGTAGGGGAAAAAAACCATTGAGAAACCTGCACAGACAGGTAACAGACTCCAGGGTTCCTGGGCGGCCAAGATTTTAAATGCATTTTTGCACCTTATTCATGTTTTATAGGTATTGAGATCTCTACCCGAGGGTAACCATTTAATGACCATCAGAGAAATCTTTTGCACCGTGTTACAATTTAGCAGTTTACTATAATGCTATGGTTTCCCCTGACAAGCAAATTCATCTCTTCTATTTGTTCTATTGTATATATTTGCAATTTAAAACGCAGCAAGTTGAAGTAAAGACGAGACATAAGTTGTGCAATTTTTAAAATAGCAATAATTACACTTAATTATACAGAACAAGGTAAATGGGAAGGACCTCTGCATGTTTTAATGAAGATTCGGTTGATGATGCACTTTAAAGCATATTGCATAAGAAACGTGTGCTGAAGTTGAGGTGAGCATGCATACACACCTTGCAATGCAGTCGTAAACCCTAATTGGGTGGGTTATGGCAATCCTGACCAAACCTGGGCACCTGATGGTAAACATTGAAAGCTACTCTATGTTTGCCTAACCTGAAATTTAGTTAACACAAGCAGGTAAAATCAGATATCAGAGTGCAGGGCTTCCACGTGCAGGGGTCAAGAGCTCACGTTCCACAGCAGCTTCATGAAAGATGACAAATTGCTCATCCTATTGCATAACCATTTGACATAGGAAACGCTGCTATTTAGCAAGAGCTCTTAGCCAAGTCAAAGTTCACTTACAGCAACTTAGCATGTAGTAAAAACGTCATAACCTTGAACCCAATCACCTTTAAGCAAATGGAACCACATTATTAAGGCTTTAATTATTTGATGTGGGGAGAAGCTAGACAAGGCTTACATTTAGCAATACCACAGTGAGTTAAGGCTCAAAGGTGTTTAACTGATGAGAGCAGAAAACATGAGCAAGTCTTACATTCATTTGTCAACAGTCTTAAAAAAAAAAAAAAAAAAAAAAAGCCCAACCAAAATGAGCCAAATTTTACATTCTAGTAAAATCCATCCAAACACAAACTTGAAATGTACTCGCAACACCTCATGGTAAAACAAAACGTTTCTTTCTTTTTCCCTTTACACAAAAAAACCATGAATATTTACATTGAAATGATAAAAAAAAAGGTAAACCAAAGAACAACCGCTGTAGGTTTCCAGGGTCTATTAAGAAACTGCTTATAAGAAAAAGAAAAAAGGACAGAGGACAGAAACTGATACTTATATGTACTGCAAACAGGTTTTGTATCAACACAATTTCCACAAACAACACGCTGGTGTGTTATATGTTTAAACACAGCACTGGCTGAGATGCTGGAGGTGTCGTTACACTGCCAGGTCCTTACACAAACAGGAGTAGTACCAGTAGTAACTCGATCGCACGGCGTCTGATTTTCATTTTCATCTGTTGTCACTTTGCATTTGATTAGCATACTGACAGTAAGTGCTCTTTGTTTTTTTGTTCTGCCCTTGAAGTTATTTATTTTTCTTAATAGTAAGCTGCACTGACCATAAACAAACAAGAACCAGGGTCACCTCACACATGAGACGAGATCACGGATATTCACTAATCATGAGGGAGAAATGTCAAAATTTGGCCTAAAAGCGATGAATGATTTATCTGTTCTGGTATAATTCGCAAACGAAAAACAAAAATATGTCTATTTACATATTCTTTCATTCTTTTCCAAAAAAAACAAAACAAAAAAAGATCAATTTTTGAGGAAGATATTACGTAGATGTGAGAGGTGTCACAGTGGTACCATTTACAGACACTGATTAGGGTAAGGATGTGTAGAGCAGGGGTTAATTGGGTACCAGAACAACGTACACACACACCTCTGTCCTTCTGCCTGATCCAAGGCATTTAGTTTAAACGTTAAAGAATGAACTGGTGTACACATTTACACTTAAACAAATAAACTGCAATACACCGACAGCAGCATAGAAGCAGCATAGAAGTAAACTGTTTTTTTTCCCTCCCTTAATAAGTATGCTTTCACGCTCTTAGCAAAAAAAAATATATATATATAATCGACCATGTGTATAGAAAGCTATTTACCTCCTTAGTGAGCCCGAATTGCATTTCATACATTATCTAAATAATTGAGCCGCACAATCTTTCTTTTTTTTTTTTTGTTATTAGGCGGGTAAAACTGAACGGGCTCCTCTGGCTAATTGGTCATTTGACCGAGTGTGCATGGTTGAGCTTTTGCATCCCTTTAAAACCATTAGCTGCATTTTTCCAGCAATCCTTTTGCTGCCTAGAAAAGCAGCTTTCCCCAGATAATGACTGACTGCATGTGTCTCGAGTCTGCCGTCACAAAATTCATTATTACATAAAAAAAAAAACAACAAAAAACAGCCATAACCCACAAGATTTTTTTTTTTCCCCCACCCTAAAAAATCTTTCTTGTCTGCAAGCGAAGCAGGCGAAAGCTGTTTTGCAGTTTTTGCCTTACAGGCGCAATAAAATCTGTCAATCTGCAAGGTAAAGCTTAGGAGGAAATCGCTTACTGTCGCTCCGTTTAACGCTATCTGCCATAAGCATTTCTGCATTTGTTTTTAGAGCAGGATTTCTAGTAGGTGAGGGGGAAAAAAAAAGAACACAAGCAGGTTTAGTGTTGCAATCAACACCACAAGATCACTGAACTGCATTCAAAACCAAGATGGAAAATAATAATAATAATCAAAACACAAAACAGTGAAGCCTATTTGATTCTCAGTGCAAGAGGAAGATGCTGACTCTGTGTACATAAGGTTAGATAAGCCTTTGGCTTGACGGGAATACAGTAACTCTGGTCTGAGTCCACATCGAGTTCATGCATTATGGCTGTGAGGACGGGGGAGCTGCAGGCTGCTGCGCCAGAGCTGCAGGAGGTGGAGGAGGAGGCGGGGGTCCAGGCTGAGCTCCAGCGTGCGTGTTGGGGGAAGGAGGCGGTGTCGGGCGCTTGAACTTGTCTGGACTGTTGCTTCTTCTTGGGGACGGCCTCTGTCAGGGAGGAATAGAAACACTTGCATGTCAAAGAGGTTCGCCTTTTAAGAGGTTACGAGTAGCGTGCTCAAATTACTGACAGGAGGATGATAAACTTAAAACGCAATGTTTACAAAGTTAGGAAAGCAAACAGGTTCCAGAACAGGATTGAGGAATGTGATTTAAGGCCCTGTCACACACACGTGATGACAAGCATTATGGAAGAAGAAAAAAATAATAAGTACAAAGTCTCTGCAGTGCAAAAGAATAAACAAGGTTTGTACGTGATTTTTGTGGAAAATGAACCAAATATGCAAAATAGGGCAAATGGTAGCGCAGTAATTAAGGTGTTGGACTGCTAATTGGAAAATCGGGGTTCGATTCCCAGCACCACGAACTTATAGCTGGGCCCCTGAGCAAGGCCCTTAACGCCCAAGTGCTCAGTTGTATGATAGAGATAAATATAAGTCGCTCTGGAAAAGGACATTTGCCAAATACTGTAAATGTAAGTGACTGTGGCCGAACGACGTTGGAAAAAACCTGACATCAATATTTTTTTGTGTGAGATATATATTCTTAATCTACAACTCCTTCTGCTGTGTAAATACATGTTTACAATTTAACCAGAATTGGAGTTTCTATGCTTTTTGTTTATAATTGGAATTGTATGGCAGTATCATCCGTCTTAAAAAAAGATGATTCGGTTCCATATAATTTTCTTTCATTACCAAAAGATCATTAAAACGTCAGATTATTATAACAATTATGAAGAACATTTAAATAGCGCCGTAAGGACACACTGTACCTCGGCTCAAGCACCTGCAACGGTGTGTGAAACCCTGACGGAGAACGGGCACAAATCCTTGGCAATAAAATCGCCACTGACGGAGTAAATCGCTTTGCCTTTTTTAAGAATCCACGCTGCAAAGTGTTGCCACAACAGTCGGTTTTAAATTTAAATTGATGATTATCCATTTTTGTTAAAATTAAGCAAATTCACCAGCATATAAAAATGCATCAGTCCGTGCTAAACTGTCTAAACCGTTTATTAACTTGAGATGTGGTAATTTTGTCTCAGCACTCATCCGGTGTATGTAGTTAAATGCATTTTTGCCGTAGTTTGGTGAGAGTGCATGCGCACAGGGGTGTGAGACAGAAGAAAAACCTACAACCTACAAAAACGCTCGGTTACACTTATAATTTTTCTGTTTCTTGCACGCGCAGACCTGCACCGACACAATATTATTTGAATAAATGAAAAAAACCCACCCGACTAATTATAAACATAGATAAATACAACAGAACAAAGATGGAAATAAAATGAACAGTGATTTATGTTTTTTGCTGAAAATTAAAATAAAGAATTTAAATAATCATACTTTAAAATCAGCAAAGTTTTCAGCGTATAAATTGGGTGAAATTAATCTTTGGTAAAGCTACATGCGTTGTTTTGCATTATACTTTCACACTATTATTAAACTTTGCAAACGGTGACTATACTCATCTATAATTCCGAATTTACTCTGCACATCCTACGACTTGACGTTTGCAGATGCACTTATTACGATGTTGATGCTGAAGCAATATATAATGCAGCCCTGGTAATGACTCACCGTGATGCCATGTGGGGCTCCGATATGCATGTGCAGGCCTGGCGTGTTGTAGTAAGACATGCCTGCACGGGTCAGTGTGGCTGGAGGGGTAAAGCCCACTGTGTGACTGGCATACGACAGCCCTGCCACAGGAGAGAAACAAGGCACGTTGGTCAGATCACATGACAGGAAGTGGCCACAGAGCTGTATGTAGTCATATACATGGCAGGGTATTAAACAAACAGGTCTAAGAAAAGAAAAAATGTGCACAACTTTAACAAAATAGTGCTGTTCTATTAAGCAATACTCTGATTACTTTCGGACATCAACCTTTATAAGAACACAAATTATTTCCCAAATCTACCGCCAATACCATCCATTTACTGTGCTGATAAATTTATATACTAGATACACTTTCAATGAAAATTATAGTAGCTGAAACCCATAAAACCAGAATTAACAGTTAGTTAAGAGATGTTTTTTTTTCCTTGTTGTGGCTTAACATGTCTTCTTATTTGTAAAGCTTTTCCTTGATATCATTTTACTGACAGCGATAAAAATTCAAGCCAAGGAGTTTTCCCCTACAACTCCTCCCACCAAAGACACATTTACTTACTTTCAGTAAAAGTAATACTTGTGGTGAACACATGTGAATTAAAGGGCCTTGGCTATGTGTGTTATGATGTCATCCTTTTGCCTACATTAGCAGGAAGAATTTTTAGAAAAATTGCAAGCTTCTCCTTACGTTATGGAGGAATGCTGTTTTATTTCACTATGTACCGTCCACATATAATTGGTCAAAAGAACACAAAGCTTATTAATTTTACTTTGAACACAAAACATTGCATTTTGGGTGTGTTGTTAGTGGCTAGGGTAAAATACAGGAAACCCCCCCCCCCACAGAATTCTGAGATTGTATTTTAACCCAAATGGGTTATTTTTATAGTGTTCTGTGTTACGCATGTTCTGGCTCAGACATAACCAGATGCAGGGCTGATTAGTGCAACATGTTGGACGTGCTACAAAAAAACTGGTGCTTCAAATGACTGCCTCCTCCGCTTAATGGTTGTCCCTGACACAGACGGTCACTGTCTCAGAAGCAAACATAGCATAAAGAATTTCGTTGCCTGCAGCTATGCATGTGTTGCATTTTTAGCACATCGCATTATTTTTGTATTGCAATACATCATGATATATTTTATTGTATCATGAAACGTGCATTTAAAATGCTTCATATTTACAAAAGCAAATTTAGTTTTTATTTACATAAATGCATTTAAGATTTACAACAAATTTCCACAGCAGAGTCTGTGTTTACTAATGCTCCACAGTACTGGACTTTATTGTATTATATTTTTTAATCGTTGAGCTATTTTTATTAATTCTCTTCTTTAGTTTAAACATGTGTATGCTGTATTATTTCATTCACATTATTTAATGATTTAGCTAAAACAACAGAACCAAAATAAGATTTTTTAATTAACCCAATGGATTAGTTTTGTGTCCTGGGACAGACATAACCGAATGCAGGGCTGTTTAGTGTGACATGCCAGACGTGCTATGAAAAAAAACTGCTCTGAGCAATAAATAGCTACCACTGTAGCAGGCATGCTAAACAGTTTTGCATCGTCATAACAAAGCGACTTAATAGCGTGAAGTGATTTTGGGATATCTATTTGCAGATATCTATGTACCTATCTACCTATACCCATCTATCTATCTCCACCTCTCTCTCTTTCTATCATCATATCTCTCTTTCTGTCTCTATATGAATTTATTAATCTATCCATACCCATCCACCCCATATCTCTATCCATCTATCTATCCATCCATCCATCCATCCATCCATCCATCCATAATGGTATTTTTTTTATTCAATTATTGGATCTCTGTTTAAAAAACAAAAGCCACAATTCTCAGATGCAACCTGGTGGTAGTGTAATTATCATTCTGGATGGCCATTACTATATACACTCACCTGGGGATATGGGTCTGCTTGAACTTGGGGAGGGTGTGTAAGGAATTGGACTGGATACAGTGCGAGGCCGAAGACCTTGGGCCGACATTTCATTAAAGTACCTAGAATAAAACAGAAGAGACATCGATTATTATCTGACCACTGTTTTAAACAAGCTTTATTGTCATTATGTTTTCCTATCCTTTTTATGCTGCATAAAGAAAAATCACTGTCTCTGTACCTCTCGTCATCCATCTCCAGACTGGACTCGCTTTCAGAAAGCTGCCTGCACAAAGCCTCACGCCGTTCCACTTCGCGCTGCAGCTTCCTCTGCAGCCGGATGTTTTCCTCTCGCATGATCCGCTCCTCCTCGATGTACTGAGCTCGCTTCTCTGTGTCTGAGAGAACAGCAGCACGTATGCTAGCAAGTCAAAACAGCCCTATAAAATACTTATAATAAATATGATTTAGCGAAAAATAAAATCCATGTATGGGACAGGTCTGAACCCTCTCTTTATCTCTGCTGGACTAGATTCGACTTGTACCCCCCAAAGACTTAAGCAGTCCATGACTTACAAAATAAAAGGCTAACAGCCAATATGGACCTAAAGGTATTATTTTTAGTTAGCAACTAAGCTAACAATTTTTTATTTATATTATATATATATATATATATATATATATATATATATATTATATATATATATATATATATATATATATATATATATATATATATATATATATATATATGGCACCATCTAGTGGTCACTGATCAAACTACATTCATGCTATTACTGCATTAAACCTCGTATTTTATCATATCTCATCCACAGAGCTAAAAACAGCATGTACAATTTGCCATGAAAAAACCAGCTGAAATGTAAACATGAAAACGTGAACTTCTGTGGGCTCTAGCACTCACGCTGGAGCTCGACAGTGCGCAGGTTCCTCTTCAGCTTCTCCACCTCGCTCTTTAGGAATCGAATGTGCCTCATCATGTTCTCTGGGGAGTCAATTTCCATAGAGAAGTCTCTGGGGGATGGAGGACCAGAGACTGGCTGGTCCAGCTTCTCCTGAAGGATCCTACACAGATGGAACGAGGGATCATGAGCAGGACCAAATACTGTCAGCATTATACATTTTAAGATTCGTCATTAAATTATGTTATTACCTTAAAGAGCACACATCAGTAGCTGTTAAACTTTAAAACTTAAAGATGTTGAGATTTATTTGATATAATTCCAAAAAACATTATCCAACTTATTGAATATAAAACACTTTCGGTTCGTTTAGTTTATTTGATCCAGACCGAAAAGGAAAATGATACTTGGTTCGCTTAGCTTTCACACTCGCATTTTTGACAGCGAACCTTAAGATAACAAATCTGAAGGTATAGTGATAAGTTCACAACCCGATTGGTCGGCCTTACTTACTATCCGAAACACGGTGTACGCACTTATCTTGTGCATGGACAGATGGATCTACTGTCACCAAGAATTTCTGGAAAGTTCTAAACAGCACTAGGATTTTTCGATGTAGGCAGAAGTAAATGTCTACTGCAAATTTTACTTTTGCTCTAGTTGTTATATTGAGAGATGCGACTGAAGGTAAATTATTTTAAATATCTAAAATATTATTAAAAATGCCATTATGTTTTTATACATACTGTAAATTGTGGGAGATTAAAGATGCCTCATTTAATGCATTTGGTGCAATTACCGCCTACAGGCTGCGCCACAGGAATATAAAAGCACATATTTTTGTTAAGTCTTGCAAAAACTATTTTAGACTCGTGGCTAAATCTGTTGTTTTTAAAGTTTAAATTATTTTGTACATTGTTTTGCTGTTATTTTCCAATATAATTTTCGATTAGTATAGAAAACGGTTTACATGAACATATTTTTAGAAGTTCAATTCTTGACAACTGTTTTGCTTATAATGATAGTTATTTGGATATTGGTAAAAAAAAAAAAAGTTTATTCTGATGAAAAAAAATATTTATCGGGAATATTATAATATGTATTGTAATTTGTAAATAAATACTTATTATTCGACCCCTTCACAAAACAAGACTTGGTACATTCACAGAGGGTCAGACATTTCCTGTAGTTGGCCATCAGGTTTGTAAACATCTCAGGAGGGATTTTGTCCCACGTCTCTTTACGGATTTTCTCATTCAGGTTTCGAGGTTTGGCAACTTGAACCTTCAGTTCCCTTTCACAGATTTTCTATGGGATTAAAGTCTGGAGACTGGCTAGATCACTCCAGGACCTTAATGTCCTTCTCCTTTGTTGCCTTGGTCATGTGTTTTGGATCATTGTCATGCTGGAACACCATTCACGACCCATTTTTAATGAAGAAAGGAGGTCCTTACCCAAGATTTGTTGTTATATTTCCCGCACATTGTCCCTTTGATGCAGTGAAGTTGTCCTGTCCTCTTAGCAACAAAATACCCCAAAGCATAATGCTCCTCCAAACACGGCAAGTTGAGTTGATGCCAAAGAGCTCATTTTTGGTCTCAACTGACCACAACACTTTCACACGGCTCTCTGAATTATTTAGATGTTTATTGGCAAACTTCAGACAGGCCTGCACATGTGCTTTCTTGTGCAGGGGGACCTTGGAGGCACAGAATTTCAGTCTATCACTGCATACTGTGCTACCAGTTGTTTTCTTGGTGTCTTTGGTCCCGGATGCATTAAGATCAATGACCGGATCCTCCTGTGAGGTTCTGGGTTGATTCCTCATTGTTCTTATGATCACTGAAACTCCATGACATAAGATATTTCATCGAGCCTCAAACTAAGGGACACCGATATTTTGTTTCTTTCATCTGGGAATAATTGTTGTCTGTTGAAATAACTGTTGTCACCTTCTCACCGAGCTGCTTGGCGATTGGTCTTTCAGCCCATTCCAACCTTGTGCAATCTTGTCCCTAACATCCTTGGACAGCTCTTTGGTCTTGGCCATGGTGGAGAGTTTGGAATCTGATTAGGTAAATGCTAATCTCAGCTTGTTAACTGTATAAAAGACACCTGAAAGCTAGAAATCTTGCTGATTGATAGGGGGTTAAATACTTATTTCACTCATTAAAATTCAAGTCAAATTCTAACGTTTTTCAAATGCATTTTCCCGGAAAATGTTGTTATTTTGTCACTCAATCTTAGAATAAACCCACCATTAAAATTATAGACGGATCATTTTTTTTGTCAGTTGGCGAATGAACAAAATCAGCAGGGAATCAAATAAATTTTTTTCCTCACTACATTTTTTACTTTGAAAGACATTTACATTTGCAGCATTTGGCAGACGCCCTTATCCAGAGCGGCTTACAATATTCCTTGTTATACAACTGAGCATCTGGGGGTTAAGGACCTTCCTCAGGGGCGTGGTGGGGCTGGGAATCAAACCAGGGTCCTCAAGTTTGTAGTCCAACAACTTAACCACCACGCGACCACTTCCCCACAGGGACACAAAGACTTGTATACCAAACTTGGCCATGCTGTTTAGGCAGCACACTAACTGGGCTTACATTAGAAGCACCCCTGCTGAAATATCTGTAATGGAATCTATTTTATAGATTTAGTACATGGGCCATATTCTCATTAGGAACACGAAAAAAGTAAATGAAAATTATTTTGAATAAAAACTACTTGGGAGCCTCTTAAGAACGGCTCAGTACAAACCTTTTCTCAGCTTCTAGTTTGTCCATGCGCTTCCAAAGTCGGTTGACCAGGGCCTCCTGCTCTTGCTCCAACGTGTTCTCCAGGTCAATCTTCTCTCGTCTGAGCTGCAAAAAATAATAAATGAATTAAATAATACATTAAAATGAGTCGGTAAGCAGGATGCCAGCTCATTTGCCTGTACATGCCACATTACACCCTGAAGATTATTAGTTTGTCTGGTAGATGGGTGATGAGGCAAAAAACGCAAAACACAACAAAGCTTGTTGTGATAGAACAATCAGTGTTGGTGTGTTAAGATGTTACTAAAATGCATGTCTTTATTATCCTAACTGGTCAATACACAAAGATGTTTTTTCCCCTAGTTTTAAACTGAGCATCTATTCATTAGCTTCTAAGATACAGAAACACTAGATATACTGTGCGATTCTGGCCACAATTTGGTTGTCGGAGACAAATTTTGAAGTCCTAAAAGGTTCCCATTATCCGACGCTAAAATTCATTGTCTTTGATTGCTAGTTTGTGATGTTTAATGACCGACCATTAATGGCCGTTGCAAACTGTTTTTTCCTGCAGTTTGACTTCACCTAAAACGACCATCAAACCAAGAACAACAGGAGTGCCAAACCTGATGATGCAACTGGTGCCACAACTTAAAACTACCTCGCGAAAATGTCTAAACAAGTCCGGTGGAAAGAACAAAAAGGAATGTCATGAACAAAATTACCGCTACAGATTCCTTTGTTTGCTGCTAGGTTCCGTTTAGCGAAAGAATGCGGGTTACCGATTGCACGACTTTATATATTTTAGTGTATATTTTATTCACTCATTTTCAATTTGAGGCCTGTAAGACATGCCAAAAGAGTTGGGACAGGGGCAATAAAAGACTGGGAAAGTTAAGTGATGCTCCAAAAGCACCCATTCGGAACATTCCACAGGTGAACAAGTTAATTGGAAACAGGTGAGTGAAAAGAATGGGTATAAAAGGAGGCATAAAAAGGGTTGTGGTTCACCACTTTGTGAACAACTACGTAAGCAAATAGTACAACTGCAAGAAAAATGTCCGTAAAGGACACCAACACGTGAGCTCAGCAACACTTCAGTCAGTTAAAACTTAAACCTATATCATGCCGAGCGATAGCTATACATTAGCAACACCCAGAAATGCCATCAGCATCTCTGGGCATGAGCTTATCTAAGACAGACTGATTCAAAGTGGAAAAGTGTGCTGTAGTCTGACGAGTCCACATTTTAAATTGTTTTTGGAAATCATGGATGTCGTGTCCTCCAGGCTAAAAAGGAAAAGGACTTTCTAAATTGCCAATGTTCGAAAGCCAGCATCAGTGATGGTATGGGGGTGTGTTAGTGCCCATGACATGGTTAACTTAAGCTAAAACAATTAGTGTGCTCAGTTTTCAAATGCCTATTGAGTGTTCTTAAAAGTAAAGGTGATGAAACCCCTGAAATACCCCTGAATACCGCAGGGGCACTTTTGGAACATGTGCCGGCATCAAATTCGATATTCAGTTTGAACATTGTATATCTGGTCTTTGTCTTGTTTTCAATTGAATATTGCTCAACAAGGATTTGCAGGTCGTTGTATGTTTTATTTGCGTTTAACACAACACCCAAACTTTACTGGAATTGGGGATTGTCTGTTTCTGTGCATCTGTTTTTAATTGCGTTTTGGGGATCATGTTTGTTCAGTGTGACAAGCTACAATTGCAGAAGCTGATTAAAAACCACTCGGTGAAACCCGGCTTACTTCAGAGAGATACAAAAAGTTTCCCATATTTTAAATCGCCTAAAAATGCTGCTCGGCTACAGGCCACACACATAATGTAAAGAGTCGCTCAGGATCAGAAAATTCGGACTGCAATTTCACCTCCCGATGGAGAAAAAGTCCCAATGCTGATTTTTTTTTCTCTAAATAAAATAAGATGCTTAGAAGCAAAAGTACCTGCTCCAAAGTGAGCTGCTTGGAGATGGTGTCATTCTCCAACTTCTTGATCTTCTTCATCAGTTTGTTGACCTGGAACTCCTGCTCTTGTTCCAGGTGCTGCTCGAGCTCAGCTTTCTCATGTTGAAGCTAAGAGAAAAGACGAGACGAGACGAGACGAGAAGAGACAAGACAAGACAAGAGTCAATTTAAGGCTGGTGTACATTTGAGAGGCTTTATGAAATATTCATGTTGACAGCCGTATATCAATGACTACATTTACATGTACACAAATAATGTAGTTATTTTCAATAATCAAAGTAAGGACTCGATCACATTAAGAGCAAAGCTTTCGTCTCGGGTCTAGGGTCAGGCCACCTTTTATACAGAAAAATAAGGGACAAGTGCTGCAGCGAGGGCCACACAAATATATATCTTATTAAAATAAAGCACGACTCTGATTTTACTCCTCAACCTTGAAGAAATGACAAAAAATATCATTTCTTAACAAATAGGCAGCGTATAAAATCAACCAATCAGAACATTATTGAGGTGATTTTTGAAGTGAAAATTGTCTTTACACTGTATGCCTCAGTAGAAGCTTGAAGAATCGCGAGACGGTGCTCTGATTACTGCCTGGAGACCTGCTGTCCTTTGACTCTGATTGGCTTTTACCCGAACCTGACGGTACTAACAAACCAATCAAAATGTTTATGGCAGCGAGTATAACCCAATCAGAGGCAAAAATAACAAGTCTTTACAGAGCGCAGGTGGAAGAGTTTGCATGTATGCGGCACAGACTGAACGTCATTCATGTAGGTCAAGAGTAGAAGTGGGGTGGGTTATATACAATATAACACACACACATATATATATATATATATATAAATATTATAAAATATAATATATTTTAGTTTTATATTTTAATATTTGTATATTTTAATATATATATATATATATATATATATATATATATATATATATATATATATATATATATATATATATATATATATATATATATATAAAAATTATTGGCAAAGAACAGTCAAGGATATCACAGAGTTTCTCACACCGATGCAGGTGCTTGAGCCAAGGTACAGTGTGTCCTTACTGCTTTATCTAAGTTTTCTTCATAACTGTTATAATAATCTGGCGTGTCAATGTTTCATTCAAAGCTTGTTCATCCTGAATTATTCATAAAACCAAATCCTCTTTGGATTGTTTGGATTGTATGGATGATATTGCCATGCAGAAATCCCAACTATAAACAATTGGCAGAACTCCAATTCTGCTTAAAATGTAAAGATGTAGACATGTATTTACACAGCAGAAGAATTAAAAAAAAGTTTAGATTAAGAAACGATCTGATTTTGGAATCAGATCATGACTCCCAGAATCAGAATCGGCTCGTAACCTACCTAAAAATGCCCATCCCGAGTCGCAAGCACATGGCCATTTTGTCAGAATGGCAATAATGCAACTGAGGTGTTTACATACCTGAACATTACAATAAAAATCTTAATTTAATACAGGAGAATATCAGCTAAAATCAAGGGGAAGGTGTACAAAACAGTGGTGAGACCAGCTATGATGTATGGTTTAGAGACAGATAACAGAGCTGGAAGTGGCAGAGCTGAAGATGTTGAGGTTTTCTTTGTGACGACGTTGGACAAGATTAGGAACGTGTTCATCAGGGGACGGCTCATGTTGGATGTTTTGAGGAGAAAGTCAGGGAAGTCAGATTAAGGTGGTTTGGACATGTATAGAGGAGGGATAGTGAATATATTGGTAGGAGGATGTTAGAAATGAAGCTACCAGGAAGAAGGCAAAGAGGAAGACCAAAGAGGAGGTATATGGATGAGATAAACGAGGACATGAAGTTGGTGGGTGTGACTAAAGAGGAGGTAGAGAATAGGGTTAGACTGATGATTCGCTGTGGCGACCCCCAAAAGGGAACAGCCGAAAGGAGAAGATGCGTGCTGCGAATAAAAGCTAAATCATTATTAAGATGGAAGTATTGCGTTTACCTGTGGCAAAGTTTAATTGCAGTATTGCCAAAATCTCATTAAAAGGGTGCATGTAAACACACTCAGAAATGAGAAGGAAAAAAACCACTCACGTTCAAGCAATTCCTAAACTACCTCATTAAAATCAAAAGCTTTCACCTGAAAAACTGCTCAACAACCACCCCAACCCTCCCGCCGCCTTAAAATGTTTCCTGCAAAAATATGGCTTACAGCATAATTGCTTGGCACGACCTTCCCCAAAATGTTGGCACCATTCGAGCGAATTGCATTTCATCTCTTCTCTTTCCTACATATGCATAAGCAAAGTCAGCGTAAATAAACACCTGCTATCTTCAAACGATGTTCTACAGACCCGGTGCTACCCTGCTGCCTTATCACGGTTTGATGTACCGTATGCAACAGGGTAGAATAATCATTGCGATGCTTACAGCTGTTCCTACACTTCCCCCGAAAGTGTATCATGTCTGCTGCGCCAACAAGCAAGAGTGTGTGTGAAAGAGAAAAAGGAAAGCTGGTAAGGGAGTACCATAACTACAATATACGCGAATACGGAACTAACTTATCTTTTGAATGAACGAAGACATTAAACAAACATAACCTTAACTAAAATGCAGGGCATGTGGATAATTAATTAGTTAACCATTAAAAATGTTAGCAATTCATTAAGGTATTTAAGAAGTAACATGTCAGGAATAGTTGCACTACGCTTGCACAGCTTACGTATCACAACCCTCACAAAAAAATATAAAAAACTATTTCACAGGGCATAGAAACATTATTATAATTTTTTACAAAGCACATTCACGATTGCTGCTAGCAAATTTGGGCCATAAGATTGAATTAAGGTTCCGAGGCCCCCAAATTGCATTGGCCCTTAGAACCATCCTAACCACCTCCCAACTATAATTGGATTTTTCTGGTTAACCTGTTGGTGAGTAGAGCGTTGATTTGTTCCATCACCCACTAATGATCTGACAAATGTAATTTTATTGCGTTAATTTATTTCTCGTTATTACTTCGTCCGCTTTTAAAAATGGCGCCTCTCAAACTGTGGTAAAAGCGCCTTTCGCTGATGTCATTATTAATTGCGTTCATAGGACTAGAAAAGTTTTGGGCCTAGTTCAGAGCCAGAATCTTTTTTCAGCCCGGTTCCTGATTGCACAGAAATTTAAAATCATATTGTTTTGATTGGTGCTTCACCCCTTGGTCCAAAATTTTACAGCAAAGATTTTCACGATAATTATACTAAAATAATGATTACTGAGGAGAATGGGCTTTAGCTTCAGGGCAGATAAGATAAGAATTTGGAACCGCCTTAATTGTTTGTTTTATTTTAGGCACTCTGTGTTCTTTAAAAAAAAAAAAAAAAAACCCAGAACCTGTCCGGATGGTTTATGTCACAAGTGCTGTTGCCAGTTCAGTTGATTTCTTGTGCATGTAATTACAGAAAGTACAACAGATGAAAGCATTGCAGTCTAATGAAGTCTAGAAGCTTCTTTCATCTTGTACGACCGCGATAAATCTAGAAAACTTGGCTGGCTCGAGTGACAAAAATATCTCATCAGGACAGACATGAAGATTTAATTACAATACACAATTTGACAGTAAAATGCTAATGTTGCATTTAGGGGTAAATGCTAGGTGTGTGTGGCTGCTCAGTCTGAGGTTTAGCGCTTACCTGCATAAGTTTGCGTGAGAGATCATTGGTGAGGAATTCTTCTTCCTTCTCATAATTGACTGCGAGGGTTTCCTTCTCCTTCTGCAAAGCCTGGATCTTCTTAAACAGCGTGTTGCTGATGAACTCCTCTTCTTGTTCTGCTCTTGCTTGCTGTGGATAAAAAAAAAAAAAAAAAAAAAGAAATGTTAAGTGTTGAAAAAACATGAACCAAGCCCACAGGTGTGCACTGACAAACAACTGAAAGCCTGAAACGATATGGAAATGTTCTAACACCCAAGGACAAAAACCATTTGCCATGTAAAGCGGTATGAAGTGGATCTGCCGTCATTACCTTCTAACACATTTTTTTTCTTTTGCTTTGCTTTTTAGCATTTCTTGCTTTTCATGACGTTTTTCTTTTTTACTTGTTTTTTTTTCTTTCCTCAACTCTTTCTCAACTCCTCTGTCACATTTATTTATTTTAATATTCTGTATCTTTATTCCTCACTTTGGGCTCAATTTTTTTTCTTTGCCTCCATCCTTTACTCCAGCCCCTCCTACTCGCGCTTTCCTGTCACGGTTCTTCTTTTCTTAACAGTTATGTCTTAACAGTATTTTCTCTCTTTCTCTCCCTCGTCCCCCCTATTATTTTTTTTTTAATTTCTTTTCTTTCTGTCCTGCTCTCTCCATCATTCCCTCTGTTTTTTCTTTAACATCTTCTTTAACACCTCCATCAACGGTTTCATTTCCCTTTTTTCTTTAACTCTTTTTTTTTTTTTTTTTCATGTTTCCTCCTATTCTTCTTTCTGACTGTCCTGCATTCTCATCTTTAAACTTGCGTCTTTTTAATTTGTTTGTTACTTAACGCTTCTGTTTTTAGCAACAGAATAACATTAAACAGGTGTGTTGAACGGAACACTGGACCTTATTTTAATATTGCCCCCCCACACCTCAATTGTTAATAACAGCTTGTATAAATAACATTTTTGCTGCTGCTAAGTTTCAGTTCCCTCTATAACCATCGCAAATAAATTTTTATTGCGAAACAGTTTATGTGCAGAAAAATCTCATGAGAACTGAACCAAGAAACATCTTGCATGATTACAGTTTAGTACGATTCATGATCGTTAAAAACGGACCTTTCCTTGAACCCTGGTGTGACATCGTACGCTTATTTTGTAATACGACTGAAAGTTATTGTGTTATCCAACTGATTTTTTTTTTTTGCCTGTTACTTCACTAAAACCACAGTGTACAAGCTCGATCTGCTCGGGAGAAGAGCGCTCGGTTCACATCCCAGAGGTGGGAGTGTGTGAAGAATGTGCGCAATACGCCTTATATTAATTCAGAGCAAATTCGTGCTGTGACATCAACATTTTCTCGGCCAACGTATTTAAATCTGGTGATGCGGCGGAAACACTTTGTTCTTTAAGGCAACTTCCTGAGGTGACTATAAATAAATCCATAACAGTTTACATCACTGGCATTTATCAGACGCCGTTTATCCGAGGCGACTTACATTTATCCCTGTTTTTTTTAATCTAATAGAGCAGTTGAGGGTTAAGGGCCTTGCTCAGGGGCCCAGCAGTAGCAGGTTGGTGCTCCTGGGAATCGAACCCTTGCTCATCTGATCTAAAGCCCAACACGTTATTTACTGGGCTAAAACTGTACTATAAATCTAATTTGTCAACAAAGTAATATTTGAGGGTGAGTAATATAAATGTTTTTTTCTTTTAGCAAATCCATAAATTATTAAACTTGGATAATAATGTACAACTCCCACGCCGAGTTAAATATTTAACAGAGTTTCGCTTTTCGTGCCTTTTAACTTAAAAAGTTTACTCAGACTCTAAACAGAACAGTAACAACACAAACAGAGCTCCCGGTCGCCTGTGTTTGCTTACATCCGTCATGGAAGTCTGATAAGCAGGTTTGCCGTGATACTCGGCTGTTTGATGTATAAAGCCCACTGCCAACATTTTTATTAACTGTTCCAAACTGGAGCCATGACCATTGTTTTAATCGTCCTTTGATACGCTTATTGTCCGAAAGACTACTAGGGTTAGGGAATCGTTTGGGTTTTTTATGATACTTGTGTTAAATCAATGTTTTTAAAATAGCACCGGCGTCCAAATGGTGCCTGAACCGAAACCGAATAACACTAAACAGGTGTGTTGAACTGAACACACTGACTGAATATAACAACTGGGCTTATTAAAAGTCACCATACTTTCCTTGCCCCTGTTAATAACATTTTTATAAAAAAATATATATAAAATGACAAGTTTAAAGCATACATATATAATTTATTGCATAAACAAACACTGATGTCTATAACACGATGCATCCCTCTGCTTTTAACTTAATCTGCCTGATAGTGTTTTACAGAATCAAACTGTAGAATAGTGTGTTAAGACAAGGACACTCACTCACACACTCAGTTTGGTTTAACTAGTGTCTGTTAATAACGGGTCCCCAAACTGTGTGTCCTTAAACTTTACATTAAAGTCGAGTTACAATGCAGCAAAATTTACATGCAATTGTTAAGATATTTACTGCATGTCACGGCGTCGGAATCCTTTATTGTAAAATACAGACACACTTGAGAAGGTTCCGCTTGGTTAGTTAACGGTAGGCTACCTGCCGCCGTCAGGGTAAGCGTGATTATATTGTTCATGCGATCCTGGGATGGTGCTTATTTCTAGTAAAAACAACATGGACATTCGTGTTACTAAGAAGATTTGTGATCTTCACGTGCATTGAGTCTGCGAATTCATCTTTATGGGTGTCGCTGGTGATGATGCTCATTACAGCTGTTATGGGGCACGAGAAGACAAATAATTTAAATCGACTGTTTAGGCATTTAAGAGGCCCCCAAACTCTGTGTTCTGATTCGGTTCTAGTACATACCAGTTACATAGATATGCAACCGCTTACAATTAATTAGCACTATTCAGTAGGCTTTGATCAAATATTCAGCTTTTGCAATTGGTTTAAATATTAAGCAACATTGATACTAATAACCACTTTTACTTTTGACAATGTCAAACAATTATATTACCTTTGTTTCAGGTCTATATTTACCGATTTATTTTTTGCATTCATCAATAATGAACCTGAAAGCAACAGGGATACAGCTTTTCGTCTTTAATTCTGTTAAGATGCTTTAAAACAATCTAAATGTCTTTAAAACTTTACTATTGTGCCAAATACAGAGCTGCTGTAAACATCCACATCGCTTTGATCAGTTCCTTTATTTTTAAAACACAACAAAAAAAATATTAAAAAAAGAACATATTTTGTGTGTAGTTTTGTGAAACACGCCCACATTTCATCAGATTTGGCTTTGTTTACACACTTTTAATGAAAACAACTTCTGCATTAGCACTGAATTACATTCTTGTTCCACAGCGCCACACTGGTGAAACCACGCTATTGCAGGCTTTTACATTATGACATACAGGATCCGACAACAAAACTATTTGTCTACAATTTTTTTTTTCTTTTTTTTTTTTTTATTGTTGACCTTATTGATAAAGTGTACTAATCGTTTTAGCCCAAATGGCCTCCGGTAATGCTAACCAGGTATCTCAGATTTACCCTAAAAAAACCATAGGTGCTTAGAACTCACTCCTTTGCTGTCTCTATTATTAAAATATAATGGAAGACATTATTGTAGTATCGTATATAGACAAAAAAAAAATATTGTCTTTCTTTACAGGACCTAAATGTATATTTTTACCAATTTATTGATCCGGACATGGTTTTTAAACGGACAGATAAATCTTTCAGCACAGAAACATAGTGGTTAAGGTGTTGGACTGCTAATTGGAAGATCAGGGTTCGATTCCCAGCACCACCAAGTCACCACTGCTGGGCCCCTGAGCAAGGCCCTTTACCCCCAATTGTATAAATAAGTTAATGTAAGTCGCTCTGGATAAGTAAGTGACAGGGTGTCTGCCAAATGTTGTAAATGTAAATTGTGAAAGAAAGTGACTAGATTATAGAGATAAATGGACATACGTCACGTCCTGATATTAAACAAATCCAAAAAAATTAAACTTTATATTTACAGAAATGACAGCCTTAAACATTGGCGGTTCCTCGAGCTACACAATCAACTGGCATTAATTTATAAATATTTTACTTCAAAATTAATTGTGTGTATTATATGTATATATATATATATTCGAAAAAAAAATCCAGAAAAGCCTTTTCTCATATGACTTAACGTTACACCCTGTTAGAGGGCCTAACAGACCTCTAAGCTAACAAACGCAACATATAAACTAAAACACTCAGCTAATGATAAAATAACATTTTAACGACAATTTTATTGTTTAAAAGTAATTATATTGTTTTATTGTGATATTTTCTACCCAGTTTGTTTAGCTAGGGACAGAACATTACTAGTTTTTTTTTGGATTAGCCGTGTGGCTAAAAGTCCATTTGGTGAGTTAGCAACAAAATTAGCGTGAGAAATTGATTTTATTCGTAATTAAAATGCGACAGTGATGTCATTCTGTTTAGCAGATAACTTTAGCAGCTAACGTTAAAAACTAGCTGGGACGGTTTGCTACCTAGCAAAACACAAGTCTAAAGAGTTTCGCTAAATCGGGTCACGCCTTGAACGAGACCGTCGATCAGGCACGGGTTTAAGGATGTTTAATAAATGCCGGATTGATGCTGATGGGTTTTTTTTTTCTTACGATGGTGACGCTGGCTTTGCGCAGGTCTCGGTTCTCCTCCTGCAGCGCTTTACACTTCAGCTTGAACGTCTCCAGCTCGATCTTCAGCACTTTGTTCTCCTGCTGCAGGGACGCCAAGCGATTCGTCAGCTCCTCCAGACGAAAGGGCGAAATCACGAAACCCTGCTGTTTGTTCGAAGAGGAGGACGTGGAGCAATGGGGTGTAGCCGAGCTGCTGCCTGCTCCGTCTGTGTCACTCTCACTCGCGCTGTCCGCCATGATCGCTGTCAGCATCTGACACAACCAGGCAGCGGCGGCAATGTGGAACTCAACAGCGTCATTCTCCTCGGGTCGCTTTCGTTCTCTTCCCACCCGCTTTCGATAACCAGTCCCGCCTCTTTCCGAGTCTTGGGATAGGAGTGGATAGGAATATCAGCCAAGTCTGTCTGATTGGTGTAGAGGCGAGTCAGTGAGAACTATTTAGCAAATCACAGCGCAGGAGGCGGGAAAAAAGGGCAGAAATGAGATGTAGCGACCTCTTTAGGAAACTTTAGGTAAAAAGAATCATTTGGAACCAAGGGACAGTTAGTAGTCTATATACTGTATACCAAAACTTTGGTAAAGTGGTAGCTCAGTTCAGATCATTAGTCAGGCTGCCACTGCTGGGCCTCTTTAGCAAGGCCCTTAACTACATTTACATTTGGCAGATGCTTTTATCCAGAGCGACCTACATTTATACTACTGAGCAATTAGGGGTTAAGGGTCTTGTTCAGGGGCCCAACAATGGTAGCTTGGTGAAGCTGGGAGCCGAACCCACAATCTTCAGGTTGGTAGTCCAACACCTTAACCATGAGCCACCACTTACACCAGGGTTTTAAAACTAGCAGAGACAGTTTCCTACCTAGCAAAACACAGGTCACGCCTTGATTAAGACTAGGGCTGCAAAATATATAGAAATAACTGCCATGAAATATTGCAATGTCGCATATCACAATGGTTTGCGATAAAATGAGCGATTTAATACTTTAAATAATAATGTCGATGTTTTAGGTCAGTGAAGGTAATACAATTAAAACTCAAATTTTACTTGTCACATGCATAATTATCCACAGTACAACATGTAGTGAAATGTTCTTTCTGATACTGAAGAGATAAAAGAAAAAATAGTAATTTAAGCAAAATATACAAAAAAAGAATAATACAGAATAAAGTGAAATACAAATATTTGTGTATCGAATAAACAAAGTGAATAAACATAGAGAATGTAGTAACAATATAAACAGTGGATAAAATAAATTTAAAAGTGCGGTTGTGAGTGTAGAGGAAGAGGGTGTGTGTGTGTGTGTGTGTGTGTGTGTGTGTGTGTGTGTGTGTGTGTCCAGAAAAGTCCTGGTTTCAGGTGTTCTTCCGGTTAAGGGCCCGAATGGCCTGCGGGACTGTGTTTAAAATATCTGGCATGTAAATGTTAGTTGGGATATTTGTGCGAGGGCTTTAAGTTGAGACAATCAACAGACAATCATAGAGAGCTAATCTTGATAAGCCCGAGAAACCTGCAGCTTCTGCTGATGAATTTAGTGTTAAAATAAACATGCACCTCAAAAATATGGCAGTATTTGGGTTTTCAAATTGATTAACACATACATACAGACTAAACCAAAAAAACCACAATCTGTATCAGCTATACTCTTCAATGTGTCTGAAGTAACATTTGTTGGTTATATTAATTTCTAAAATATTGTATGTCATATCGAATATCGCAGGCATGCTATTGCTTATCATATTTTCCTGCAATATAGTACAGCCCAACCTTTAACCCCTCAACATTTCAGCTTGATAAACGAGATAAGTGGCTAAAGTTGCGAAAGATACGCAGTAAAAATGACCAGACAAAAAAATGTAACTGAGTAAATCAAACCATTTAACCTGAAGTAATTATTCCATATTAGTAATGAAATGCTTTGAAAAGAAGATTCAGCTCTATCCCACTAAAGATATCCAGTTCGGTCTGCCATCCCAGGCACCAAAGATTTAAATCATTAACTATGCTTTCTTAGAAATGTAACTAAATTAACTAAATCAGCTCAGTTGATTTGTTTAGTAATTCCTTTTTACTAGCAGAGGAATTATCTACTGCATCATATCTTCATGCAGTCTCCAGCAGCTGAAACGCATTATGACATCACAACAAAAACCAGCTATGGAATTAGGGCAGAATGGAAATTGGTGTGTTTTTCCTGCATAGTAATGATTACTTTATCTACAAGAGTAAACTTTATGCGCTGAAGATAAGCTCACACCTGGAAAGCACGACTTCACACGTAACCTTCGTGAATTTGATTTGTAGCCAAAATATAATGCCATTATTGCTTCTAAAAGTGTAAAAAGTTCCTTAAAATTGTATATTAGTTTATAGCATCACGTTTAAAATAAAAAGATATTGCAAAATATACCATAGGGTTAGTTAGATGCAAATGTAGTATTTTAACAAAAAAAAACAAAAAATTTACAGCAAAAAATAAAGAACCTTGAAAAAAACCCTCATAAGCTAAACTAAGAAATGTAATAAAACAAGAAACTAGCATCACATAACCTAAACTGTAAAATACGAACTATGACCATAGACCAGGATTGGGCAATCTCAGTCTTGGAGGGTCGGGGTGTCCTGCAGAGTTTAGCTTCAACTCTAATCAAACACACCTGAACCAATAATCAAGATCTTGCTTGGTAGACTTGAAACTTACAGGTAAGTGTGTTGAGACAAGTTAGAGCTAAACTCTGCAGGCTCTGTGTTCAGGTGCGTCAGGTGCGCCATCAGGCCCAAGATTACCATAGACCCTAACAAGACCAAGGCAAACTGAAACTCAGGGGTAAATATTGGGTTAAAAAAACAACTAAACAAGACGCACCTGAACACAATAAGGAAACAATCAACCAATGTCAAGATGGAGAGACTCAGATGACAAGACACATACAATATAAACAAACATGGAGCACATGGTCTACAACATAATAGCAGAAAGTCTCACAGTTGCCCTCCGGTGGCCCGGCAGGGCAACACACCTGGCTGAGTTATAACAATAATATTTTGTTTATTTGCTGTTTGTTTAGCATATTTTATATTTGTCCCCTGACAAATGCTTAAAATGATAAAATGTTGGGCCCTTAAGCAAGGCCCTCGACCCTCGCCTGTTCAGTTGTATTAATGATGTAATGTAACCTGCTCTGAATTTCATATAAGTCAATCTGGGCGTGTGCTTAATGCTAAAAATGTCAATTATATACTCAAGACTTTGCTAAATTTAGAATAGTCTAAGTAAAAACGTGTTGTTATTATTAAGTATTACCAGTGCTAGCCTAATCCTCCAGGGGCCCTGAGCAGAATTGTTTTTGGAGGCCCCTCATTGTCACCGATATGACTAATTATTGTCAATCCTTGATTCTTCTTCTTCTTTACCTCTTTCACACATTCTCCATTGCTCTGTACTGTCGACCCCAAGTACTTAAACTCCTGTACCTTCTTCACCTTTTTACCCTGTAATCTCACTGTTTCACTTTCCTCCCTTTCATTAAAACACATGTACTCTGCCTTACTACGTCTGACTTTTATTCCTCTTCTTTCCAGAGCAAACCTCCACCTCTCCAGGTTTTCCTCCACCTGCTCTCTGCTCTCACTACAGATCACAATGCCATAAGCAAACATCACTGTCCCCAATCCTTGATTATTCACACACTATAAATCTAACACACTTATTATCAATTTTATTTGTTGTAGTTGGGGCTCTTACATAATACCGATGTTTTTACTCCTCAATTATTTTGAATTGTAACAGTATCAAACCCACAATACTCAGGCGATCGTTTACACTTTAACATTCAATGTCTAACAAAAATTAATAAACTAAAAAGCAGCTACAGTTTTACGCAAAAGTTTGGGCATCCCTAAAAATAATAATCTGCTGGGTTTTCGAAGTGGTAACTTGGATACAATTTATAGCTTGCATTATGGACATAATTGTACTGCATTTGGATATAATTTATAAACAGCAACATTTCAGTTCTGAAATAATCAACAGATATTATGCAATGTAAACCAGAACACAAACAGACAGCAGTGCAAAACATTGGACACCCCAATGAAATAATGAATTGGCCACCTTTTGCTAAAATAACAGCCTGTAGACGCTTCTTATAGTCTCCTTATATTTTAGACTGTTATTCTTTGCAAAATTTCTCCAGTTCAGTCAGGTTTGATATCTGGCGAGCTCGAACAGCTCTTCTCAAATCAATCCATAGATTGTTGATAATGTTTAAGTCTGGGGACTGGGATGGCCGTTCTAGAACATTGTATCTGCGTCTGTGCATGAATTCCTTGGTTGATTTAAAACAATGCTTTGGGTCGTTGTCCTCATCATTGAGCAAATATTTTGCATCTGTCTGTTGATTAGATAAATGTTGCTGTTTCCATAAGACATAAATTATATCCAAATAAAGTTGCTACTTTGAAAACCCAGCAGATTATAAAATGACATAATGATCATTTTCAGGGGTGCCCATACTTTTGCATAAAACTGTAAATAAACCAGCTGACGATACAGCCTCGTTTAGTTTACATTTCTTTTCTTAACTTACCTTTATCTTCTGTTTTTTTTCTCTTCCTTAGTTTTCTTTTTTTTCTATTCTCTGCACCAGAAGGATTTCTGTCCTTTCTTGTGATATTAATGAGAGTTTTACTGCAGTGCTGCTGTTTCTTCAATCGACTTTAATAACATTAATGATAATCAGTCACTATGACTGTGCATGAAACTTGCATCCTTTTAAAATAATATTGTATTAGTTTTTTTTTATTGAATATTACATTTCTGGGGCAGCACTGTATCATAGTGGTTAGCACTGTTGCCTCACAGCAAGAATGTCTTGGGTTCCTATCCCTTGCCTGGGTCTTTGTATGCGGAGTTTGCATGTTCTTCCTGTGGGTTTACTCCTACAGTCCAAAAACATGTAGGCCCATAGGTGTGTGTATGTTTGTTCTGTCCTATCTGTCAAAAATCTGTAATACCATGTACACCTCGGGGCCCCATTGTGGCCACAAGGTGCCCTAAACAGCTGTTTATTCCTGGGACTAGCTCTGGGTATTACTAATTCTGAACATATCTGATTGTCTTCAGAACCATGTTTTGATCTGCTGGTTGAAAGTCTCTTCACATCCTGATATCATTAAGTTAAGTATAGTTGTTAATGTAGTTATTTATTCCATTCAAGAAGTAGGACCAAGAAATGTTTGTCCAATCAAAATGTTCGGCCTGAACGTTATAATAGGCTTTCTTACCTACCTGTAAATCTATGTACAGTATTTGCGTACCTTGGTGCACTCTGTTCACGCAGACAGGATACGTCATCAGTGTGTTCATGGATCTGAAAGGATCTGAGAGATGATGTCATGGTTTCAGTATTTCTTTTGGACAGGTTGGAATACGGTGTGATTAGATTTTGGTGTGTTTTGATAGTAACTCATGGCTTATGCAGTTTGTGTTGCTTTACGAATTAACTTAACTACAGCAGCAGCGTGTAATCGGGGACTATTTTAATGTTTGGTATTTTAGTACAGTTACCAACTGTATTTTACATTTTCTTACCAGTAAATTACACATGATGTGTTGTTGTAATGTTGTCCCGTCATCCAGACCAGGGGTCAGCAACCCCACAGGGAGCCACAGCTGTAGAATGAAAGAGCCACATGCGGCTCCGAAACCGCGGGTTGCAGACCCCTGGTCTAGACTATGCGCATTCATGCGTTCAGTAGTCGCATAGAGGGTGTGCTTTTAGTGCTATCAGGCTACAGTTAGCATCTTTAAAAGATGTCCTATACTTACTAACCATAGTTATTGAATATAACCATAGTTATGTTCCAAGTGTTGATATTTAAACTGCATTTCTGGCATTCAAGATATTTAAAATGAGTTTTTCCAGAATTTACCAGATTCTTCTGCATCATAAGCTTTTTATGTGATTACATTTTGGGTTCTTTTCTGCACATTTGCTATGCAGAAATGTAATTTATTTTATATATCCTATAACATTGTTTTTCCTCTTACATACTTTTAGTCCATCTATTGTGCCTTAAAAATATTTCTGGACCTACAAAATCAGGGATTGCTTAATTAAATAACAGTCATATAAATTTATAGGAATTTATTGTTTTTTAATTAGCAGACTTACGTGATGAACTCAGCTAAACAGTAATCCGGGCCTTTATCAGCATTTCAAAGGTAAGTTTGTGCTCATGTGACTGTGTGAACAGACATGAGACTTACTGGCATCAGTATAAGCATTTATAATGTTATAAATCGTGCCTTATAACAAAACTATCACAAATATCAGATATTGCTTCTATAAAGCTCCTACAAAGATTTCGAGATTATTTAACAAACTAATCTAAGCTTATTAACTACAAAAAGAACAGACTGCCATAGGACACCGGAGTCAAATCCCATTCCAAAAATGACTGCCACTGCATTACATTAGTGTAGAAGTGTAGAGTAAAAAGAAAGGTTGTGTTATGTACAGTAGATCATACCGGAGAGGTTACGGTACATCTTTTCAGTAGTAGTGAGAGAAAGTCTTACAGATCTGACACACATGATGTGTTCCACAATTCACATGAGTGACATGTGACGTCTCATCATGTGATAAATGTTCCAGTTGTTTCTCCGAGAATAAAAAAGTAAACAAAAGGGGGGATTTTTTTCATTTAAACATGACAGGAATGAAAAAGAAATGACAATCATATAAAGGATCTTTTTTAATCACAGAAAAGTTTTATTTTGCTTGAGGAAACTATTTAGGAGTCTCTGTGTGTAGCTAGTTATATCAACAGACAGGCTGGCAAACAGGCAGGTAGATAAAAAAGATAGAAAGAAAGACAGACAGATAGATAGACAGACAGATAGATAGATAGATAGACGGACAGATAGACAGACAGATAGATAGATAGACGGACAGATAGACAGATAGATAGATAGATAGATAGATAGATAGATAGATAGATAGATAGATAGATAGACAGATAGATAGATAGAGACAAAAAGCTAATAATTTATCCATCAGTTGTCTTCTAAGGATAGAAAAGAATCGAAAGAATAACAATGTAGGGATTTTTTAACTAATCATTAACCTTTTCTAGGTATGGAAACCTTTGAGAACGATGTGTGTGTGTGTGTGTGTGTGTGTAGCTAGCTAAATAGATACTGTATATAGATAGATGGACAGATGGATGAACAGATAGATCGATGGACAGACAAATGCAGACACAGTTTTCTCGCACAAATGCACCACATCATCCAGATCAAAGTTCACATCACAATTTGAGTTTAAACACAATTTATTTTATGCTTAAATAATTAATTCAATCATCCAGTGTACGCTTTCTCATACAAGTCTGTTACCAGATCATTTCATCAACGAATACCTGAAGGTGATCTTTCTTTCATTCTCGCTCTCTTTTTTTTTTTTTGGAATATATTCAATATAAGGAAATATTTCACCAAACCCAAATAAAAAAATGCCCCTTATGTCCACAGCAGCCTAGTAACACTGTTAGAATGGTTACAAACGGTTGGCTTACAGAAAGACCTTTTAGTGCCGATACACACAAAACCCATTAAAACTGAACGCTGTGCCAGTTGACACGACGCTCTTTCTCTTTCGGTCTCTCTTACACTCCAAGCTCGTCTTTGACTGCATAGCGTAGAAACCTTTAGCTGCGAGAATTGTGTGTCCATTCACTTCCAGTGAGTCTGTTGTGGTACAGTGATATTATAAAACAGTATTAGTGACGAACACCAAGGCTATGAGTGTGCACACAGGAAGAACATTTACCACACCTCTGGTTATGTAGATAGGAAACAAATCAAAAAATAAGGTGAATCACATGCATCAAAATATAAGTATTCGGAGTAAATTTTTAACACAACTGCAGCTATGTCGTTCGATGTTTTGTCATTTTTGTGGTAGGCTTAAAAACGTTGAAATCAAGCAAACTTGTTTTTTTTTGTGTAAAAAGTTTCTTTTCGCTTTTTTGTGTAATCAATTCGTCTTTAAAATGATCTTTAAAGTCGGAATATTTATATCAGCATTCCTTTCTTCTTTTTTTTTTTTTCATTCCGTTTGTGACTCGCTCTTTGCTCCGGCGTTCACGATTTCGTGAGCTACTTTCATACAGTTCTGATTTATATACAGGATCTCTTTTAAAAACAGCGTCGACGCTAGTCCGAGAAGCGAGGGGGAGGGTGGGGGGAGAGAAAATAAGGCGAGTGTAGAAGGTGTTTTTCTTTTAAAAAATAATCATTCCACAATGCTCATTGTACCATCTTTGGTCATGGAATGCTTCGGTGCCATGTTGGTAGTCGCTGGCACTCCTCCAATGTATAGGACTGACTAGAAGCTTTATGCCACCGACAGTCTTGAGCTTAAGTGTCATTTCTTGGCACCGATCAGATGCTTGGATGTGTCGTTGACAGAAAATCGGAGGTTTTCCATGCTCATGCGAAATCATAAAATCCTCGTTCTAAAAACCATGCGTTTATGTAAAGGCTGCAGACGCACAATCCCCTGTCCTGATCTCCTGCGTTGGGTTTCCAGTGATGCTTTTCGCAGGAAAACAATGATGAAACAAGTTCAGATCTCTGGCAAACAAAAAAATAAATAAATACACAACAAAACATGAGATAATGTGTGTTAAGGTCATGTTCAAAATAATTAGGTTTTTTTTAAAATATTTTTATATCAGTCTTTATAAATAAACACTAGCATAAGACTGAGCAGAAATCTAGATGAAGATTTAGCTGTCTAGATAAAATCCTTTTTTATATCCAACCCGATTTATATCTATTCGAATTCATCTATTTTAGGGAAGATTTCAGCAGGACAACGCAAAACCACATACTGCAGCTATTACATCAGCATGGCTTTGTAGTAGAAGAGTCCGAGTGCCGAATTAACCTGCCTGCAGTACGGATCTTTCAGCTTTAGGGAACATTTGGCACATCGTTAAATAAAAAATATGTCAAAGACCACCAAAAACCTCTTTTAACAGCCAAGAATGGGACCAAATTCCAACAGCAAAACCTCAGAAACTCATAACCTCCATGTCCAGATGTCTTTAAACTGTTTTAAAAAGAAGAGGAGATTCTACGCTATGGTTTTGATACCTGTAGGCGGCAATCAAACTTTTTAGTGGATAAAATTCCTTAGTTTAAACATTTATGTTCTATTATTGACAATAAAATATTTGGCTCATGTGATTTGGAAGTACTTTAGTTTTTATTTTATTTAAATGAAAAAAAAAACCCCCAAACTCCCAACTTATATCTATGCACCATGGTCCGTAGTAACAGCAGTGGTGGACCATCAGGCCTAAACACTACCAGAAGCACTGATTGGATTAATTTATTCCCAACAGTTTATTCTTTTTATTTTGTAGTGTTTCTCTTTGGCTGCACTGCGTCCAGTATGTGGATGTGGATGCTAGATTTTTTGTCCAATCAGATTTCAGCCTCAATGTGCTGTCATGTCCATCTAATCTGCTTAGAGCCTTCAGAATCAGTAGTGCAGGACAACTTAACCGAAAGTTCGCCTCACAGGGCCGGCTATTTTTCCGTCATCTGATTGGTTGGTCAGAGCAAAACTGTTACAGTTTGACTAGCAAATCACATCTGTAGCGATCTGCACATTTTAATACAGCTGAGTTCGAATTTTTGAGCCCACAATGGCCGGCAGAAAGGGGGGAAATTGACTTGGTCTTGGACATACTTCAAAATCTATTTTCATGGTGGACTGTTCCAGAAAAGCATGAGGGGAGTTCGGCTAACTCCGAACCCTAGCTTGTCTCAGCCTGGGAAAGGGTTTGTTTGCCACTTCCAGACCATGAGCTGCAGCACTGGCTTGGCTACCACTAGTGGTATTAAGAGGTGTATTAGTTGGCCCCACTGAAGGCCCAGGTACCAAATACACGGCCTGCCACTGAGTGACAGCATTTCCATCTTTTGCATACTGTGCGAAAATGACAATAAAGCTTGAGTTAAGCTATTGAATTATATACTCTTGTCAGCATTTTAAGTGATTAGGTCACTGTGCGGTTTGGCAGCCTGTATACCAGTCGTGACTGCATTTTGGTTGTGCTGAAAAGACCTGATTTTTCTCAAGGATATAGAGTTGGTAAGTATATGTACATTCAGCCATATTGATGACTGCTCACACTTAGATTTTAAGTGTTAACATACCATTTAGGACACCCGTCTGTTACGATTGACCCTTTTTCCCTCGTTGTCTCCCTTCTTTCTTCTTGTCTCCCTCTCCGACCTACAACAGAGAAAAAAAGAGATGCTGAGGCTAAACAATCAATATCAATAACTTCATCCAGAGCTTAGGTCACAAATCCGTTCCTTTGTTGTGCAAGCTGGTAAACACCTTTAAAAAAAAAATAACGGCACACTCAAACAGTTAGCAGATTTAAAACATAACTTTAATATGATTTGTTGCTGAGAGCACGTGGCCATCGCACTTGTTCTGACTGCAATTTGTAGCACAAGCATTCAAGTCTTAGATGTGTCTAACGACAAGCGAGTCACACACAAGCGTTTTTTTTAACTCCAGCCTACACAAATCAAGCCTACACACGGCACACCTCACACCTCCCAACCTCAGAGTTTTCGCTCAGGCCCTCGGGGCTCTTTGAGGACCCCTCTTTTTCCTCAGCAGGCTGCTCAGCCCTAGCGGCCTGTCTGGAGCGCCTGCTCCTCTTCTTCTTGCCTTTCTCATCTTTTCCTGCCACGCGACGTACCACTTTCCGGATGACCTGTGAGAGAGGCTTAAGTAATGCCATACAACGCACTTCTCACACTCATACAAATGAAGATGAATGAAATAAATAAAAGGATGTACTGGATATACACAGATGAATAGATGGAAAAAGTGACAAATGACTATGGCCAAATTTGCGCTTCAGGTCTTGATGCCCAATTCCGATTTTGTGAATAAATGCAATTTGTTTGTGGATCCGCTTACATCTTCTTTGAAAACTGACCTGTATCTGATACCTACATTTACACTTTACACGGCAAAACAACCCAAGGTGGACGTACTGACCGGAGAAAGAAATAAAATGGCATGATAATCAATAGACGAAGACAAAATAATTATTATTCAGTTTTTGGATTCCCAGCCCATATTTAAAGGTCGGCAAAAAAATGTTTACTTTAGACAGAGAAAAAAAAGAGAAAAATATCGATCCAGCTAACTATTGCAATTTTTTTTTTATGCTAGTCTATCGATAATTTCAATAATATCGATCATTTCCACATACAAATGAGGCCTAAAACCAATCTAAAAATATCAGAATCCTTGTGCTTTTTTTTCCCTGCTTATTCAGTCGAAGGTCATATCCCATTTGTACCACATTGGAGGCAAAAATCGGAATTGGGTCACTTGATACATGCGATGTAAATGCGGCCGAAGTGGTGCAAGGTTTGATTTGTGAGGTTACTTTTCTGGTGACAACGTTTCCCTCTTCATCTGTAAACTGCTCCTCAGTGACCGACTCGCCAGGAATGTTTTTGGCCTGATCACCCTATAGAGGAAGACGTATTAAAAACTTACTGATTTATTAGTAAGCATAGACATGCTAATAGAAACACGCAGATCTGTGCAAAGCCATCAGCAGTTCCGTAAAGAAGAATGTGATCAGGTAATTTCACAACTACTGTTTGTATTTCCTGCTGTTATCACATGACTGACATCAGTCGGACTGACAGGAAATAGGTCATGGATAGAACTGGAAGAAAGGTGTTCCAATATAGCAAAATAAAAGAAGGGCACTTATTAAGACTGAATTATTTATAATAAGATATGTGACGTAATGTCATTATCACTTGTATGTTTTTATTCTGTCTGTCTGGACAATTAAAGTATAAGTTTATTTTTTGTCATTAATATCCTTCTGAGACCAAAAGGAAAAAAACTTTCCTGCTTCTTTTGAGTTAATTTTAATTTTTTATAATGTGGAGTTTTTTAATTTTATCTTTGTTTGCTCTTGGGGTGGCCATCTGATGTAGTCCAAAAACTAGTACCTTGTATCCCAGCCAATCAAATGACATATCACTGGAACGTAATCCATAACCTACATTTCCTCTATACGGTAAAGGTAAAGCTGAAATTAAAAACCAAAATGTCCACTAGAGAGGTCACAAGTCTATGGACGGGGTATAAGGAGAATATACTGTGCATCCTGTACAGATTAATACTTTTCTTTATATCCTGTGAGGGAAGAAGTATGACTTTTTGTTTCCCTCACACAAAATAAAAAATGCTCATCAAGCTTAAAAAACAATTATAGTGTTATTTTATAATACAATTTTATTCTAAAATACTTAAAAAGTTATCAGAGAAGATACTTATATGTGGCATGTGATCATAAAAAATTAAAAATGCCCTATGGAATTAGGTACACGCTAGTCTTAAAAGTATATATAAATATTGTGCAATGACAGGACAGCATGGATACAAAAAGACAGAGACAAATACAATAAAAGGGGTGTAAACAACGGGGACAATATGAGAACCATATAATAGAAAAGCCATGAGCGAATCACTGCATCACTCCATGCCAACATGTACATAAATAAGCACACACACACAAAGTGAAACAAACACCCTGTACTAGCGTCACCAAATACCTTCAGAATCACCCTCCGCCGATACACCCTGGTGGTGACTGTGTGTTCCTCGTCTGAACTGGACTCATTGTCTCTATGTGCTCCCTGCTGAAAGCAGTTCAGTATATTTGGGTTGACCCGACTGTCTTAATTTCAGTGTTGATTAGGTTCAAACAAAAAGGACATTTCAATCGACCACTAACTCAGTGTTATTTTAACATGTATATATTTCCTGTTGCATTTTCTGAAACTCAGCGACATTCAGTGTTCTGGGTCTCGTTGTTTAGTGTGAATAGATACAGATAATGATACCTTAGCTTTCGGCTCCACTGTGTCTTCGTCCATGGTGCTCGGCCCAGCAGCTGTGTCATCTAAGGAGTCTCTGCTGCCCTTGCCCTTCATCTTACTAGATGGTTCCTGTGGCTCAAGCAGTGAGCCGGCTCGGCCTTGGAGCTCTGGATGTTCCCCATTTTGCCTTTCAGTTGGCTTTTGACTAAAACAGAGATTAGAACTGGGTTACGATCTTATTTACTGGTCTTAGCTTTAGCTTAGTCTGCTGTAAAAAAAATATAGATACAGAAAACAATTGTTTTTAAAAAAAAAATATATTAGTGTATAGATATTCTAATCTCTAGCTTTCGTACATTTTTAAATGTTGTAATAATCTGATTTACATTTATGTCATATTTAATTAAAACCCTCAGTGCGTGTCAGATTACTTTGTTCTCCACTCTTGTAGTTGTCACTGACACATACTGTGCGACCATTGTCTTAGAAGCAAACATGGTGGAAAGAAAAAGGTTGCCTCCAGCTTTGTATTTACATTTACAGCACTTGGGAGACGCTCTTATCCAGAGCGACTTACATTTATCTCTTTTAATACAGCTGAGCAATTAGGGGTTAAGGGGCCTTGCTCAGGGGCCCAGCAGTGGCAACTTGCTGGTGCAGGGAATCGAATCTTGATCTTCCAAAAAGCAGTCCAACACCTTAACCACTGCGCTCCCACCGTCCCCATCTGTTGTTTTTGTATTGTATTAGAAATGGTGGCTTAGTGGTTAAGGTATTGGACTGATACCAGAAAGACCAGGGTTTCATTTCTGAGCAAGGCCCTTAACCCCCAATTGCTCAGTTGTATAAAAGAGATGAATGTAAGTCGCTCTGAATAAGGACAACTGCCAAATGCTGTAAATGTAAATGTATGTATTGTGATATGTATATCGTATCGTGAGGCCCCTGCCAATACGCAACCCTAGCTGTAAGAGCCTTAAAAGATCATAGATAACATGCTGGGTTTTCAATTTTATGGGGAGAGAGGGTGACAGATCTTACCTTCTATCTTGCAGTTGGGTATCAGTGTGCAGACCCGAAGCGGAGATCTCCTGGCTCACACTGGACGGCCCTTCTTGCAATCCTGCAAGCGAACACATCTCTTTTTTTGCCTGTTCCACTTGTGAGCGAATTTCCTGCACTTTTTCTTGGGGTATCTCCACAATCTCTAAACCTTCCTCCAAGTTTATGCTTTTAAAACAGGACTTCTCCTGCATCATCTCTTCCTCCTCTTCCTCGTCAAAACCAGACCTGCCACTTTCTCTAGCCCTGTGAGCTCCGTTGGAAGGAACCTCTTGCTCTTGGTATGTGCTCTGCATGAACACTTCAGGATGTTTAGGCATCTCATCACTGTCATGGGCCTCCAGGTCGTCTTCAGTTGAGCCGCCTTCTCGACTATAGGAGCCTCTTCCTCCAATAGAGGAATCCTCTGCCACCACAGTAGGAGGTGCTGCATTGGGGGAAAGCGCATCCCTAGATGTGGTCGGTAAGGACAGTTCATTTGGTCTAACAGGGGTTCTACTGGGCGAGACTACAATACCCCCATCCTCGCTAAAGAAATCATCCTGCCGGAGAGGGGTGGGGGGTTCATAGGACAACTCTGAGGGACTCTGCAACTCCAGACTGATGTTGTGGTAACCTAAGTGATACAACACAGCAGGACTGAGCTGCATACAACACCACAACTCCAGAATTCCTCTACCAGATCAACAGGTTTGTTAGATGAGTTTTTTTAAACATGCACAATAAACAAAAACGGAATAAAGGTAATGAAACTGAAATGAAATATGGCTACGTAGCAACACATTTATAATATGTATCAGATTGATAGAACAATATTGATTTGATGTGAGTGTTACACAAATAATATGGTTCTTGCATGGAGAAATTATAGGGTTTGGATAAAAATAAATGAAAATACCAACAACAGAGCATTGGAATATTGCAAAGAGATAACACAGTTATAACAGGTAAGGAGTTTAATGAGGGAGAGAAAAGAAAATCAGGGATGCCATAGAGTGTGATTAAAAAAATACAGTGATAATGCAGTGTTAGTTGGTTGTAAATATTAAAAGAACAAAGCTAGCAGTTCAGAGTTAGCGATGCAGAGAGTTGAGCCGATAGTGAGAAGCCGCAGCTAAAATCAGCATTATTTATGCAGTTGCGCAACGAGAGAGCAAGAAAGGAGGCAGCAGGAGCGATACTGAGAGCTCCGCTTAAACATGTTGTCATAGGAGCGGCAAGGTGGTTTGAGTAGCAGGTCTGGTTTTGCAGAAGACTAGAAGAAGGCACTCAGGCAGGAAGGTTCAGAGATTTGGGATGCTAGAAAAATGATCAAGCTCTACAGGCACTAATAAAGCAGACATTCCACCATGCTACATAAGCGTTACATATATACTTGACCATGCTACATTAATGTCGCATTAAAGCAGTGTAGCTAGCATTATGTTTTCATGTATTAAAAAGTATTTGCTTAAATACAAAACTGCTCGATTTTCTTTCACTAGATTTGTTTTTGTTTATTTGTTGGTTTGTTTGTTTTACAGAAAACTGTATATACATATAAACATAATGGTATGTAGGTTGAATACGGACCAAATGTTAATCCCATCATATGAGATCAAATAAGCCCAGAAATCCTTCTAAAATTCTAACAAATGATAAATCCAATTAGCCAGAAACTAAAAGCAATATAACAATGTATTTATTGTGTAAAGATGGGATTAAGGTTGAATATCTATAACTGCATGCATTATATCAATCCTTACAGTTAAACACAATCATATCACACTGCCCAATGCTGGTTAGTCACACCAGTTTGAGTTAGGAGCAACATTAGTAATTGGAGATTCAAATATGTTCATCGTTTTTTAATGCTTGAATTAAGTACAACCGAGATTGGAATTTTGAGTTGGAATTTAGATCATTAAGTGTTTAGCCTTTATGATTTTCTACTTCTGCAACGATTCAAGAAAGAAACAAAAGGAGAAACAGAGTTCAGCTAGATGGGGCTAAACTTTACCATCAGCCTGATCCCGGAAAACTGCGTTATCATCTGCAAAACACCTTGTGCCTGAAATGTTACCATAATCAAATATTGGCCCTTCCAGCAATGTCACAATATCCATCCGATTGATCTTTGTCAGTGCTGCAGTTAAGGCATCCGCTGAAAGAATAGAAAAAAAAAAAAAACACACTCAGTTTCAAAACTTTTTACAAGACTGAAAAAAAACTTTTCCCAAATTTTCCCACAAAGTTGGAAGCTCACAACTGTCTAGAATTTCTATATATACTGTATTATGAGGATTTTCCTGAAACTTGGAGACCACTATTTCAGCATGACAATGCCCCTAAGCTTAATAGTGTGTTCTGGTTGGTGAAGAAGACTTTAAGTGTCCTGCACAGAGCACTGACTCTGACTCAACCCCAATGAACACCTTTAGAATGAACTCAACACTGCCTGATTGATCATTTCGTGGCTAAATTAATATAAAAATGTCCAGTCACAACACCACAAAGTAGTGAATAGCCTTACCAGAAGTGTGGATGTTATTATAGGAGTATGTAATTCAAAAACTCACATGAATGTGATCCAATACTTTTGTTCATAAAGACTCATACAGATTACTATGTAGAAAGTAATAACTTACTTGTGGCATTTTTACCGTCTCTGTTGACCCATTTCTTTAATAGCATGAAACTCTGAGCGGTCAACGAGTTGGGGTTCTCCACACGGATGTGATTTATCTCATCAACAGAGAAATCCATTTCCCTGGCCAGCTCTGCAAAACATTAAAAATAGATTACTAGTCGGTCTCTCTTTCAGAAACAGGTACTGCATACTGCAGTGCAGATGGGTAAAAAATGTACTGACTATCGATTTATCCAGAACCATTCTGCGCATTCAATGGCAAAAAAACCCCTGCTATATTTACTCAGTATAAAAAACACAGCAAACTGCACCTTCTGGAAGCAACTGTAAACTAACATATAAATATTTTACACATACCCGTTACGGCTAACGCAGCTATACTCTAATAATGGGCATTTCGTGCATGACTGAGATTATATAGACCCAGAGACTTAGTTTAAAAGCTAAAGTTTAAAAGCTTGGTAAAGATGTTAAGACTGTCAAAGCCAGAATTATTCCGTGTCTGTTTACTCGTATTGAAAAGGGCCAACAAAATAGTTGTGTAGTTGTGTTCGGTGCTAGCTGTTAGCCACTTTTAGCGCTTATAGGTACAATCTTTGAAATAGCCCACAAAACCTTTGCTGACAATTGTTAGTGAATCTAGCTTGGGTGTAGGTCTTGTTTTCTCGATTAATTATGTTGGTCTGCAAAAAGGCACTTTGAAAAATCTGTTTTCAGTAGATCAACAACAAGATCTGGTGTAGCAGGCATTAACTTTTTATTGAGTTTTCACTTTCATTTTCATGAAATTCCAGACCAAAGCTGGGGGTAGCACTAGGTACCTTGCTAGACCCAGAAAGTGCCCTGTCACTGAGCGTCAAAATTTGATTGGCGATTTTTTCCTCCAATGTGGTACAGATGGGATATGACCCATGATAGTGTAAGCTTAAAAAAAAAACACATGGACTCCGATATTTTCCAATCAGATTCAGGCCTTCGTATGTGATAATAAATCGGATACGTGCATTAGCGCCTACAGTGTAAGCAGACAGATCAGGTTTTCACCTGTCAATGCGAGTCAAAAGTCATTAAATAAGCAACGCTGGGCTCTCGAAGGGTCTATTTCTCTCTCAGCAGTTCTCTTCCTATAGAAAGCGTTGTTTTGCCGACCTTCAAATATGATGCGGAAGCAACATACTAAATAATCATTTCATCTTCGTCTATTGCATTCTTTTATGGTCAGTCCGTCTACATTGGGTTGTTTTGCTGTCTATAGTCTAATTGAATATAGTTACAAAATCGGAACTGGGCATCAAGATCTGCGCTGTAAATGCAGACTAATACTTTGTTACAAATCAGATGTGACATCTTTCAACTAAAGATAATAATCAAAATTTTTCACACAATTTAATTTTTTATCAGGCCAGCCTAAAGGCCCAGAACAGGCTTCTAATAGATGAAAGTAAAATCAAAGTTACAGTTTTAATGATTTAGGTAAGAATCATGCATTAAGACTGTTTCTCTTACCAGTCCAGCTAAGGCCGAGATGATCAGCCACTATAGCCATTCGCAGGTCTGTCCTCTCGCAAGGACTTTGAGGGCCTGTTAGTAAAATAAATAGCAATGAGCCAAACAATGTAAAAACAATTGCAATTTAGCATGCTAAAAATGTGAAAACCTATGATGTATAACCTTTTCCCCAGAAATGAAGTACATTTTGGATATGTGGAAGAGAAAAGAGGACAAATGCAATGTTTAAATGCGTCTGGTTAATATTTGTCAGTGGTGTTAAAGAGTTTGCAAAAAATCATTTGATACTAATTTACAATAAGTTCTCTTACAATGGAAAAACCCTAAAAAACCCTCACTGGATACATGTTGAGGCTGAATATGAACAAGACTCACAAATGAACAATGGACAAATGCTTCGAATGCTTCTAAAGCTTCCAAAAGTCGAATCATTCATACAAGCTACTGCAAACTGCTTAGCACTCTGCATAGGTTGACGATCTGTCCAGCAATCTGTCCTCTCATATTGGCATGCTACTGTAAAGCTACCTACGTCATATAAACTGAAATTATAACAAGAGACACAAGTACACAAAGATAAGAAGATGAAATAATGATAGGAAAGACATCTACAGTTCAATCACACCACAAGCAATCACAATGGTTCATGCAACTAAGATCATACAAGTGGAAAATTTTACAAACTAGGCTCGATTTCCACGCCGGGGGCCACTTGAGACCCAGCACCCTGACTGCCTTCACTTCCACTCGTCCTCTTACTCCTCCTTCTCCTCCTCCTGTCTCTGCCGGCCTGCTCAACCTCTGCTCTCACGTCTCTAGAAGACCTGGATGTAGTGGAGGGCTGGGATGCTTCTGACAAAGAGGTGTTCCTGGATGTGCTCCTTTCTTCATCCTTATCATCTCCCTGCATCTTTTTGTCTTCATTGGCATGGCAGTCCACAAGCTTTACTGTTTCACTAGCCTTTGAGTTAGCGATTTTGCCCGCGGCCTGCACCTGCTTCTGGCTTGTCTTACTTTTTGATGTGCTTGAAGAGTCTGTCTTTGACTTATTTTTACCTATAAATACCTGAGTCCTCTTTTTCTCTTTTACTAATGTGGTTGTCCTACCTTTCCCTATCGAGGAACTATTAGAATCTTTCCTAACCTTCAACATCGGGATGCGAGATTTGGGTTTCCCAATCGGAAATGGATCTAATCTTTCCCTCGGCACTTGTTTGATTTCTTTGTTTGAAAGCTCTAAACGTATACCTCCACTACAATAGCGTTTTGTTGATCGATGCTCCAATATCGGCAACCTAGACTGTAGCAGCTTTTTGTTTACATCCTTGCATTGTGGAATTATGTTAGTTTTGTGCACAGCACTTTGTTCAGGGCACTGCAGAATTATCTTCACTTTGTTCGAATAATTGCTGTCTACTCTCACTGAGTCTGAGTTTGTTTTGAGTAAATCCTCTGAAATAGGGTTAAAACCGCTGGCCTCGTAATGTGACTGCTGATGCTGTTCTATTGTGCTGTATTGCATGTACTTATTTGCACCACTGGAAGCTTGTAGATTATTATTATTATTGAAGTTCTGTATCAAAATACATTTCTGCTCTGTCTTTGATAAATCTGTCCTTTGCTCATTATGGCTTTCTGTACTTGTTTCTGATTTACAGCCTTCTGAAGCTAGTGATGGTTTTTGTGTAACACTGTCCCAGTCCATACACACCAAATCTTTATTCTCACCAGAAGTGTCTTTGACTCCTATCTTAAAAGAGGAACACAAATTAGAACTGACTTCTGAATATGAGGGTGGCTCCATAATGTTGTCATGAGATGGAGTGTCCGAGCGATCAGCACAAATCTGAATGATATTGTATGATATTACTGAGCTGTCATCCATCTTAACCTGTGCATGCTCTACTTGCTGTGGTTGTGATGTGACTACACTTGGATTTGTGCCCCCTTCCCTTTTATTCCCAGGTCTCCGTCCATATAAATGCTCACCAATCTGGAAAAACTGCAGCCTCTCTTCAACAAAATCCCGTTTGCTCATGTCAATTGCACCACTGCGGGTCATCTCAAACATCTTCCCTTCATGGAAGGGGAATGGGTTAGGTTCACTAGTTGGTGTGCTTTCATCAGTTGGAGTTCTTGCAGGAGTCGTGTCAGGGGTAGTTGCTTGAGACTTCTCATCAATAGCGAGTCCAAAAGGCTTGGGCTCATCATCTTTAATTCGAGCATCGACAACTTCATCATCTCCTCCTTTACTCGACCAGGGATCAAAGTCTAAGCCTTTTGTTGCGACAGTTTTAAAAGGAGTATTAAACTCTTCATCAAGTTTGTAGCTAAAATAAGTATCAGACAGTCCTTCTTCCTTCGATTGCTTTTTGTCTTTTTCATTTTCGTTGTCTTTTTCATTTTCTGTTTTTTTAACAGAGGGTTCACTCTTAGTTTGTACTTTTTTGTACTCCTCAGTCGGCGATTCCTCTTCAATGACTTCTAGTTTACTCTGGCTGAATGTACGGTCATTTGGTCTGAGAATGCTTTCTGATCCCCAAATGTCTTTTCTGTTGTCGTTGGAAAATCCACATGTTTTTACATCCTGTTCATGAAGGCCATCATCCTCATCCTGAAAGTCATATCCATCCAGAGAATCAATCTCTGTGGCATCTGTGTCATGAGAGAACTCAGCAGTTGTTGCTAATGAGCAGTCTGTAATAGACTGATCGTTGCCATTTTGTTCATAGTCATTATCTTCAGCTTTGCCATTACCGTTGATCCCAGGTTCTTTATAATTGCCATTTCTGTTGTGTTTTTTGGGTTTGGATTCTTTTTCTTGGCCCTGTTCATCAATTTTAAAGGTATATTTCTTTACAGCAATGGGCTGAAATACTGATTCGTCTTCACTTGAGTCACTGTCATTAGCTCCTGAAGGCACAGGGGATGGGGGCTGGACTCTAATTATGGGCTCAGCAAGAAGATGCTTATCATGCTCCTCCTGGAGGTTCACCTCCATCATGTCCGTGTCCATCTCTAAAGAAGGAGTAGACCCTTTTTTCTCTGTTTGTGATGAATCAGAGTCCAAGGGAGGGGGCGGAGGAAACTCTATGTAGGCAATTCGTTTATCTTTACTTTTCTGTCCAGTATCCTGACACGTGTTGACTGCTGGGGTGTCTATGACCTTTTCTGGAGCAGGGTCTTTAGATGTAAATGCTCTGGCTTGCTCTGAATCCTCTGATTCTTCGGAGACCTCAGCTAGTGGACCAGCACCGCCAGGTATGAATGTCGTAAAACATTCAGGGTGTTTTGCAGTGAGATCATAACTAACTTCTTCGGAGCTAGGTGTTTCTGGGGTCATCGGACTTTTCCCAGAGCTATCTAGAAAAGATATTTGTTCTAAAGTGTCGTCGTCTGGGCTTCTCTGAGGAGATGTTGGCTGTCTCTGTTTGACTGTGTAAATTGTGCGATTCTCAGAACCTACTATTTTTCTGACCGATCCATTTGTCCCTCCTGCTAAGTCTTTCTCACCTTGTTTTCCTACTTGTACACTGACATAAACTGGCAATGTTTTCAGTCCCTTGAAACTTTCTCTGGTGGTAACTGTGGTAACCTTTTCCATTGTTTCCTTAAAGTTACCTGAATCTGGATCTCTAATACCACCCCCCTCTACAGAACCCTCAAATGATTGTTTTCCAGCCTCTTCCCTAGACACTTCCGAGCGGCCTTGAACTCTTGTTTTAGCTAAAGTAGGTATATGTGATAGATTCTTTTCTAATTGTTTACCACCTGTATCCTGTTTTGCTTTCTTTCCTTGATCAGCATCAAGAAGCGTGGATGACATTCTCACTGGGATTTGTGATTCTGTGATCTTTTTTTTAAGAGTCTTTATTTGTGTATCGTCACTGTCTGTGCTGTTCTTTTTTGATGCCAAATCAACAGTATTAGCATTTTTAAAGTAGTTACAGACTTTTTCTTTACTGCTTTCACTACCTCTATCTCTACTGAAGTCAGGTTTTTCATCTGTGTCACCTTTTGGCTTACCGACCTCAAACTGTGGCTTGCTAAAAACGGTGTCGTCTGTTTCCGACATACATGCCGCATTGCTAAACTTGCTAAAAGGCGAATTTTGCCCGGAGGTTACTTTACTTGTATCACTGTCTGCTGATTTGTTCAGAGGCTTTCCTTCCTCTGTGGAATCTACATTTGAAGCCTTTGAACCAGCAAAAAATTGATACACAGGTAACTTGCTTTCCTGCAATTTTTTTACAGGTGGTTTTGATTGTATACTCTGCATATTTTTATCTTGATTTTGGGCCTCTGTTTCAAATTTAAGCCTTACAGAGCTCACTCTTGAGGTTTGAACAGGGGAAGAAATATCACTTGCCTTTGCCTGCCAAACGTTATTTTCCTGTTTAGATTTGTCCTCATTTAACCGTGACTGCACACGCCTCTCTGGGCTGCTTGGCAAACTAGCACTTTTTCGTTCATTCATACTACCGAACAATTTCTGTTTCCCTTTATCCCATTCCTCAGAGCTCACTTCAGTTTTTACCTTTGTTTTCTGAGGACTACTGCACACAGAGCTTGGGCCTGATCTTGTCTCCCTGAAGTCTTTCATGGGGAGCTTTTTCTCAGGTGACTGAAGTTCATCATTTAGCTTTTCTGTCTTGTCTCTAAAAAACTGTGAAACTTCACTGAGTTTTTCCTCAGCCTCTTTAACTGTTTGGTCAATGCGATCCTCATATATAAGTTTCTCTCTATTTCTGTCTTGCCTGTCTTGGGTGAAGCGCATTCTGACTGTATGTTTAGGGCTGCCAGGTTCTGTTGTATAGTGCAACACTGTCAGTTTATCATATTGATCTTTATGGAAAAAATTGTCGGATGTGTCTCTTGCCGACCTATAAACTGATTCTTTTTTAGGGCTATGAAATCCTTCAGGAGTGCGGCCATGTCCCTGGTTAATGACTAAATCCTCAGTATCAGACTGTGATGTGTCTAATTGTTCAGATAGAAGCATTTTCTCAGCAAATCTGTATGACTCCCCCCTTAACTCGGACAGTTCATCATCATGATATTCAATAGACTGTTGGCTTAGAAGTTTAAAAGCTTTATATGTGTCATCAGCAATAAGTTGAGCAGAACTGGGTCGACTCTCCTCCCCTTGAGGTACAGGTGTATTAACTCTAGAGGTTTCTAGGAAAGAAGGCACTGTTTCCTCAGCAGTAAACAGTTCATCTTCTTGCAAAGCCCCAAAATCACCTTCTACTCTGTTAGAAAGTTCCCTCAGACCACGGCTGCCTGCGCATACATACTCAGGATGTTTCTTTGTCTCTCTGATTATTACCTCTGTTGGGTCTGTAGTGTTACCCTTTTCTATATGAACCTCGATTATTCTTTCAACTTTGGGTTTTGTGTCCTTGTCAAGGAACCGTGGTGTTAATTCATCTCCTTTGATAGAATCCTTATTAGCCTTGTGTTCAAACAGGCCAGCTAACTCTTTGGAAGGGTCTCTTCCTGACTGGAAAGCCTTCATTATATCTCGAACTGACATGGTTTCCTCAATTCTGTCAGAGCCTACATCTTTTAACTGTGGTTTATGGTAGACCATTCTAGTTGTGGTGGTTATATGAGTTTCCTCTTTCAGACACATGCTTTTGCTCATTACAGAATCGTCTTCAGAACTGACTTTTATTTGAAAGGCCTTTACTTTGTCTTTGATTGAGCCAGCATGGGACTCGGGTTCAATGCAAGCAGGTGATGGCAATGCAGCAGCTTCTTCCAGCAGGGGCTCACAGGCCTCCTCGGGATGTTCATAGCTTCTAATGACATGAACGACCTCTGTTCTGGTTTCAGTTATGACTGGGGGGATAGGGACATCCGAAAATAGAGGTTTGGGTCCTGTGCTCTCCGCACTTTGAGGAGCTGAAGGAGTCTTTTCACTTCGGGTTTCAAAACCACTGTCTGAAAGTGGGCTTTTATCCTGATCATGGGAAAAGTCATCAGGGGATTCCAAAATTGCATCTGTCCCACTGTATGAATCAGTTATTTTGCATAAATCTTTTTCTGAAGGAGAGGTGCGCATGCCTGGAGGTGGCATTTTTAGTTTATGCTCAGATTTGAACAAACGTTTCTGTTTTTCCTCCCCCTCCTTCATTTCAATATATTTGTTTTTTTCACCAGCAATTTTTGAAAGCGAACTAGCACCAATGTCATTCATTAAGTAATCAACCACCTTAGCTAAATTTAAGTCTTTGTCTTGCACTGACTGTGGTCTAACTGGATGGGTGGTTTCAAAAGTGGGAAGAGATTTGAGGAAACTCTGTTGAGCCTCCTCTATTTCATCTTTAGAGAACTCTTCCCACTCATCCTCAGATGCTTTGTCCTTAGTAAAGACTTTTGTATCACTCAGTACATCCTTAGAGAGGATTTCACTAACTTTCACAAGATCCTCCTTAACTTTTTCAACTAAACTGAAAGGTTCCTCATCCTCCATTTTAGCTTCCCTGGTAGCCTGGGGACTGATAATTCTTCGTGTTCGATACATCAGTTTGCAATATTGCAGACATTTTTATAAGACCCTCTTTCATGTCTGCCACATCACGCAAAATGTCTTGACTCGATGACATTTGTGTGGAAGTAGCTGACTTAAATGCAGCTGAAGGGATATAGAGTTGGGGTTTTGAAGGTTTAGATCTGTGGGTAAACGATGTTGATTGAGTGGTTGTCCTGGGTACAGTTGATACCGTGTCTGGTAGTTTCTTTTCTTGGGGCTCTGGGAGAACGTTCACTACAGAGAAAACCGGTACGGTCATAGCAGTAGTTGATAGTTGGGCGCTGGAAGGACCAGGGGCTCTATAGGAAGAATACAGTGAGTTTGACACATTTGATCTCAAAGGAGATGACATGGATTTTATTGTGTCATAGCCTGATGTGGAATAGCCAATTAAAGTTTTTTCAGCCTCACAAAAAGCTGCGCTAACATTAGAAGCAGCCGCTTGTGTTGTAGCTTGTATCCTTTCCTGCAAACTGGCAGCTCCTTCTGTGAGTAAACGGGGTGATACGGAAGAATAAGAAGGGTATTTTACAGGTGACATGGATCCATTAAGCAGAACTGTTTCAGCAGAGGCAACAGCAGGCCCAGCTGGTGAGGTGTAAGGTGAGAGAATGGAACCGTTGGACACTGTACCTCGATCTAAAGTCTTCATAGACGACAGACTTGTTAAGGTTTTAAACGTAGGTGTTGCTGTAGTAGGTGCAGAGGTATAAGCTGATCGTAGTGACAAAGCTGAAGTATACAAATTAGCAACTGACTTGGGAGATTCAGGAGGGGTCACTGTGGTGAAAGTTTTATCAAGTATAGAGCCAGATGGTGGTACAGAGATAGTTCTCGAAGACAGTGAGGCAGCAAGTCCTTTGATCGACACAGGATCTGTGCCGGTTTTAAAAGATGGAGACATGAGACCACTAGAAACTGAAGCAGGGTACTGGCCTTGCTGAACAACAGTTTTTATAGGTGAAGAGATAGATCTGTATGTTCTGATGGGTGATGCGATGTCACTAACAGACTTAACAGGAGATGCATTTGTGGTTTCCCAGAGTGGACTTGAGGGGAGAAGCTGAGGTTATTGACCAAACTGACTTTAATGGCGAAGCAGATGGCGTGTTGGAAGGTGAGCTGGAGAGGGAACCCAGTCCGCATTTTGTTTGCCCAGGGATGGTAACAGGAGCAGCCGACCATGCCTGGTAAGATCTTGTTGAAAAGACAGGTTTGTGAGGGTAACCAGCAGGCAGTGTTCTTGTTGTACTTCGCTCAACTGTTTCTTTAAACAGATAAATTAAAATCCAACACAAAATCAACAAAAATGATTGGGAAACAGAAAGACCAGAGGGAAAAAATTGGTCAGTGGTGCTTGTAGCATATAAAAAAAGAACAATGCTTTCATGGTGGTACAATGAGTTGAATGATGAAGAGCCACATTCACTGTGATCCATAGTTCACAAAATATATAATGACACAAAAAAAAACACTTGACAATGAATGTCCAACAAAAGAGAAGAAAAAAACCCTTCCCTTTCAAAAACAAACAAACAAAAGAAAAATCACAGTACAAAATAATGAACAATAAAGCAAACTGCAATAAAGGAAACCATAAAAGGGCAAGACAAATGCAAAGAACCCAGAGAAATACCATTTTTCTTTTGACTTTAGATGTGCTACATTCCCCTGTTACTGACTACCTTGATTTTATTAAAGTGCCTTTTATCTGTTTGGAAAAAAAATACATTTTTCATTCCAAATTTGGGGGTATTTTGACAAACCAGAAATTAATATTAACAAACAAAAATATCCTATCCTATTTTTTTGTACTATTGCAAAAATCAGGCTAGGTGAGTAGTCTTGAGTCCATAATAACTTATCATGCAGAACTGAGGACTTCTGGTGACAGGCAATTCAGTGCAAACTGTGAAAGCATCTGAGAGAAAGTCTCTTTGTGACTCTCCATGCATTTCTGTCAAAAAATAAATACAAACTTTGCACAATCACAAAGCCAAAAGGAGCAATACCGGTTATAAGAAGGGATGAAAAAGAGGAAGACTATCACTTAATATGTCAGGTAAAAAATATAATGGATATTAAATGGGTAATTCCATTGTTTCCTTGCCACAAGAAATGAGAACATAAACAGTGAACAATATCCAACAAAGTGAGCAGGCACAGCACAGCAACTTAAATATCAGAATAACCCATGCAAAACAAACTATAGAACAAGCATGAGGACTTTGTTATGCATGGCAAGAATGTGCAGATATAACATTTGCATTTTCAATTGGTAAAGAGTTTAGACTGGTCACATGTTAGCTTTTATGTTAACTTTAAACACTACTAAATGTTAGCCTCCCAAGAATGTTAATGAAATATCACACTCACTCAATCCAGGCTCAGTCAGATAGCTGTACCGCTTACGTAAGGCTAGAGATGCAAAGGTATGACGTCGTTCTGGCTTTTCAGTCTGCAACAACAATAACAAAATTGTCCTATAAATTCCCCCCTTATCAAGCTATGCTAAAAATCATAGAAAAAAAAATTTCCTCCTATAATTTATATCCTCACTTACTACATTTAATTGTCTGACTGTGCCAATGTATAATTTAACCATCAGCTAAACTGTAAATTGTATCTTCATCTAAGTATAATAATTAATTCTATATGGGGCAAAAAAAGTTTGGTACTAATAATTATGTGAAGTGAACCATACACTTTTTTTTCATTTGTACTGTATTAAAAGATTTAAAAAAATGAAAAATGGACTATAGAATTAACATTATTTTTATTTCCTATATGTAGTTTAAATCTAAAAATTGAGGTAACAAGCTTAAACCATTAAACAAAACCACAGGTTATCTTTAAAGCAACGTGACACGGATGGATAAATAAAAATGATGGCAATCTTTGGCCAGCGATATGAAATATATGTGGTTTTACAGTGTATGGAGTTGGGCCAATGCATTTACCAAATCATACAATAAAAGCCCCATGACAGGCAAATAGCTGCACAATGTGTGGTTTGACAGAGCAAATATCTAAAAACTAAAGCAAATGAATCACCAGCACACCACATGGAACTGAGGGGACAGGACTATTACCTCTTCATCAGGATCTGAGTCCATATCCTTTTGGTTTCCAAGATGCATTGCAGAAAAGGGGAATAACGCAATGGAGAGCAAAGGGGTAAGAAACATCAGGATGTGAAAAGGGCGATTGTGAGCACACAGAAAAAGAGACACAGCAAAGCCATAGCAAAGAAACAGAAACAGAAATTAAAATCAACAAAAAAAGATACAGGAAGCAATCACAAATTATACCACTGAAAAAAAAAAAGCGTAAGCCTGTGCACCATCAGCCAAAGCATGGTTCCAAATCTGATTCTGATTTGGTCAGCGATAGCCACAGCAAAGACCAGAGAGAAGCTCAAAACAGATAAAAGACACACTCAGGCAGTTTTGACCAAGTTCATCCCTTATAACTGCAAACACTGAGCTACCTTTTCCTGAGTATGAAGATGACATGATATGACACAGATGATTTGATAATTCCAACCTTACCTTTTTGAGCGCGGGCAGAGTGATGTTTAAATTACAGACAGCAACTTGGGGAAGCCCCTTTGCGTTTTTAATCTCTCTGAGGAAGGACAGCCGTCCGCACGGTTCCTGGCTGTTGTCCCTCACCTTTGTTGATTCGGTGTAAAATGAGCAGATAAGCATGAACGACACATGAACAACACTAATCATCACTACAGTCTCTTTTGAATTCTCTAGTTTTAAAGAGAAACAGATTAAGTCATCTATAAACTGGTTCATAAAGTCTAATGTAATGTAAGATATGCATATGTATGGTGGTCTGGTTTCTAGGCTAGTGCAAAAGCTTAACATCTAAGATGATTGAATATTTTCCATGTATTGTGTAATCTGACAGTTCATTTAATACCTTTACACAGAATGGCAGCCTGTTCTCTTTAAATGCATAAAAGTTAAGAACCAGCTGCTGTCCGGCTTTAATCAAAGGGGTTAAATTGCCGTAGCAGTCCACATAGATAGGCTTTCCTTCCAAAACCTGCAAAAAAAAAAAAAACGAAAAACACAATGCAAGATTTATTATACGAACTGTCCGAGGAATTCATTCATTTATCTCCTATACTCGCTTATTTCCTAATTCGGGGTCACTGGGATCTGCTGAAGTCCATCTCAGCTGTCTCTGAAAGGGCAAATAGCAGGTGGGGTACACCCTGGACAGGTTGCCAGTCCATCACAGGGCCACACACTCACTCACTCCTATGGGCAATTTAGAATCACCAATCAACCTAACATACATGTTATTGAATTGTGGAAGGAAACCAGAGAACCCAGAGTAAACCCACACAAGCATGGGGAGAACGTGAAACACACAGAAAGGCCCCTTGCTGAGCCTTCTTGCTGGAAACAACAGCGGTAACCAATAAGCCACCGTGCTGCTCCGCTGAGGGATTCATTTAATAAAAAAACAATTTACTTTTCTATTCCACTAACGTCCAATAAAATAGCAAAATAACTGTATAAATATGATAAAAGTTATTTTTCGTTTAACTAACCTCAATGTCTTTGCTTCTGGCCACCTCTTCAAAGTTTTCTTGCTGCTCCAGGGTTTTGTCCACTTTGTCATCCGTCATGCAGAAGCATCGCAGATGGGATTCCACAGGGTCATTCATTTTGGCAAACACTACGAATTTAGCCATGTAGGGCACACAGATGAGTTCCCTATAGAGCTGAGTAGCCAAAGAAACTGTCTCCGGAATCTGATGGCAGTCTGCGAGCCAGAATCTGGTCAAATAAAAAAAAAAGAATAGGGGAAGTGGTAGTGCAGAGGTTAATTGCTAATTCGGAGATCAGGAGGTCGATTCCCAACCAGGTACAACCAGGTTCCCAATGCTGGCTCCCTAACCAGGGCATTTAATCCCCAGTTGCTCGGTTGTATAAAAGATATACTGTAAATATTCGGATAAGGATGTCTGCAAAATGCTGTAAATGTAAATATAAATGCTATTTTTTTAATTTTATTTTAAAAACTAAAATCTTTTAGTAAAGATGCAAAAGTGACATATTTGTGATGCTTCTGTGACAAGTAATGAAAGCTGAGTTAAATACCTAGCAGACACGTTGGTAGTGAACGAGACACAGTCATTCGTGAAGGTGAGCGGAGTAGTCCCAGTGATGTCTTCCCATTGTGCGGGGGAGGTGCCACCTGTAAAAGAGCCCACAAATGCAAACATGTAAAAGAAAATATGTAAGACTTATCAACTAACAGCTGGAGATAAGAGCTATTATACAAGCCAGTGATGACATAGCATTGGTTTATGAACAGCTCTTACCTGTGATGCTACACAGAAGACGTAAGCAAGGTGTTGTGTCTCCTTTGTAGCCGTTCATGCCTTCCCCTGATCGAGGAGGTACAGGAATAGTCATGGTGATGGGTTTGTGGAACTTCCTTCTGCGTGGTTCCACTGTCACTATGGGGCTAAACGTGGCTCTGTTGCCTATGATTTTCTTTACTGTTTCGTCTGGAACCGGCTGGGTCTAAAAAAACAACAACAAGCAGGTTAGACTTTCCATTTTCCTACACTTTAACAGGTAAAGACAAGCAAAAACCAGACTTTCTGTTCAATTTCTTTCATTTTTTTTGCCCCTTTTTTGGCTAGCCATTTCCCACTATATCATGAAGGCTAGCACATGCACTTAATTGCATCGGTATAATTTTGTAAATCAAACATATTGCTATCATTCCACTCATGTTTGCTATTTATTTCTTACTTTCATTTGACGATAAAATTTAATAAGAATAAATAAAATGCTTATAGTAAAACCTTAAAAATTCGAAATGAACATTGACGTATTTATGTACCTGAAGTCCAACCCTGATTTTCTTTGTGAGCGCTCCTTCAGGGAAAGAAGCCTGGACTTTGCGAACAGTCGTACTGGATAGAACCCCTCCCTCAGGACCCATATGGTTGGTCTCCTGCTTGATCCGTGACACCACGGCAAAATACTGTGGGAAGTCTTTTGTAATGATTCGACAGATGCGTTTCTTCTCCAGGTCTTCTATGCAGTCCAGTTCTTTAAGAATAAACCATGTACAGTTATCATGATGTGCTTATGTTTATTAATGGAGAAAATAAACATGTGTAGCCTTGCTCATCTATGCATTGGTGCCCTATAATCTAGAGCAGGGGTGTCAAACTCAGTTTCTAGAGGGCCCAAATCCTGCGGAGTTTAATTTTAACCTTATTCCAAATCACAAAACATGAATTTTTTTAAACGAGCCTAAAAGACATAAATAGCTGGATCAGGTGCAAGTAATTAGGGCAGTGGTCCTTCAGGAACTGAGCTTGACACCTGTGATCTAGAGAGTTTACAGAGAATAGTGTGTGAACAGTGTGGACTGGATCAAGCTGACAGAAAGCCTATCAGCGCTCAAATAACCTTTTAGCATACCTGTAGATCGAAATGTTCACCCACAATACACTTACTGTCCCGCGTGGCACTCTAAGAGTTTTATATATCACCTCTGGGGTAACAGAAAGGAAACATTTTAAATACCGAATTCTGATGTTTAGTGTTCTTCTGCTGTATGATTAACTAATAGAAATGTCACAAATATAGAAGACTTCGTTGCAATTATCAGCTTAATTGATTTCATGCGACTTCATTTTCCCTCCATTTTTTACTTCATTCAAATAAAAAAGGGTCATTTTTTTTGTTAGATTGTTGTAGAAATTGTCACAATAGGGATAGAGCGTCTTAATCAAACCAGCATGTTATATAGTTTGGTTGCATTTGTGAATAATATGAAAAAAAAATTATTAAAAAATGTAATAGGTTGTGTAAACTAGGCACATAAAATCAAAATATTGATAAAGTAATCGAATTGTAATTGTATTGCAGAAATGTTTGAGGTGTTAGTAAATATCACATCGTATTGTGGTCTTATTAACATTCCTACTGATGAGTATAAGTGTACACTATAATAAAATATACATATATACATATGCACTTGTGTCTTATTGCTTGGCATTAAAGTTCAAGGCACAAAAGTTTATTATATTATATATCTTTGAAGTTAATTACTTTACAATGTCTTGTAGGGTAACAGAGCATCAGCAAAAAAAAAAAAAATATTGATGACTATACAAAAACATTTTGTACAAAAGTGGACATTTAAAAACGGTACTTGGGGTACTGTAGTAACTGGTACCTGTTATTGCTGAAGACCTGTGTTCAGTCTTTTGCTAATATTTTTTACTGTATGCATATGGAAAACCTGGACAGTTATCATAGATTCATAGAATACTGATGCTGCCTACCTTCATCCATGCCGTTAAGCAGCTCGTTAAGGGCTTCGGTCTTGCAGTCATACTGGTGCTCTTTCCAAGTCTCTCCGTTATCGCTTCTGAGAATGATCAGTTCACGCTCCTTCCCTCTCATGGAGCCAAAGTGAGGGATCTCCACTATAACAGGGCTGGAAAAAAACAGATCATCATATAACACTAAGAGCTGACCTAGCTTTTAAAAAGGCTCTTTCACTAAAAAGAGTGATAATCATATGTGCAGGTCTTATTAAAGCAGTGCAACAGAGAGGGTCACTTAGTACACCTGATAACAGGAGCATTTATATACTAGTCTATTGTTACTGTACTTGTAGGCAAAGAGTTTACAAGAACCTATACTTTGTGCTTTAAACCCATAGAAAACATTTCAGATTATTGCACTCTAGTCAGACTAGGAAAGAAAGTTTAAAAGGTTATTGGAATCTTCTTAGAACATCTAAAATAGGGTTTCTCAATTCCTGGGCCTGGAGTACAGCCCCCCTGCATCTTTTGGTGCCGTCCCTGCATGAAAATCATCAGATTTATCAGTGCATTTACAATCATGTTTGAGTAGGAGTAGGGAAATCACCAAGATCTACAAGTCTGGGGTACTCTAGAATGAGGATTGAGGAAATGACCTAGTATGTGTCCTTTTTTAATGGCAAACATTTTTTAAAAATGCTCACATGGTAAAAGTTAAAGCAAGGATTGCTAACATTGGTGATTTTGCATATAAATATACAGTGACATTTAGATACAGACAAGCAAGACACCGTCCACACTCAGTCATGAGAAACAAAAAATTACATTCAATGTATAATCCCAGAGAAGGTACCATGGAGAAGTAAATTTAAATTGCCAGTCAGAAGTTTTTCAACACGTATAGGTTTAGTACAGAACGACGATTAATTCCAAAAACTTATCATAAATATATTGTATATAGGCAAAACAAACAAAATCTTTTTATGCACTCCAGGACTGGATATTTTAATTTTTTTATTTGCTCAAAGCCTATAATTTTTTTTGCTGTTCAAAAACTTTTGACCTTCAGAATTTTTTCAGCTCTGTTTCCCGGTTATTTTAAATGTTATGATTTAACAGGATAATAAATATCATCCTTAGAGATCAACCGATATTTAATTTTAAGTATCCATACAGATGCCGATTAATTGCATGTTTATGTAACCAATAACTGATATGCGGAAGTTTTACTTTTTTAGTTTTACTTTTGTTTTTGACCCAATGACCTAACGAAACAACAAGAATTTCTACATCAATATAAATAGAAATGGGAAAGAAATAAAAAATGTAAGGTGCACTGTAATTAAAGTAACTTTGTTAAATAAAAACAGGCAGTTTAACAGTAATAAGAAACATAAAAATAAATCTAGTCATTAAAAAAAACTATATAAGATAAAAAAAGTGCTATTTTAGTGTGGTCTATTTCCACCTTTTCTTCTGTTCTAATGATGTAGCGCCATAATAGCAATCTTGCAATTCTTAAAACGTCCATAAGGCCGTACCGGCAGATATATCGGCAGATCTGATATTACAAAAACGATATATGATAATGGAAATTAAAATATCAAGACAAATATATGTAAAACTGATAAATCGGTCGATCTCTAATCATCCATATAGTAATCAACGGTATGTCAAGAAATGTTTGTTACTCCTGTAACATAATTCTGTACATTGTTGTGTCTTATCCCTTTGTGTCTGAATCTGAAAAAGAAAATGATACCTTCTCTAAAAAGAAAAGAGCAAATGAATCCATCTCCCACATGGGATGGCACAGTGGGAGTTTGAGTTTGGTCAAACATGGGCAAAAATTGGCAGCCATAACAGCAGCAGATAACATGCCCAACAAGCACAGTACAGCGAGCATGACCCACTTTCAGCGACCTCGCTAGTCATCTGAAAGCCTAAAAAACAAAAAAACGGGTGACTGGAAATTAAAACAACTCAACAAAAAGAAAATTAACAATGGACAGTGTCGTCTTTTCTCAGCGGCACATTCCTACCCAGTAAATTTTGTTCCTTGAGGCCCAAGCTGCAGGATTCGACTAACGAAGCTCTCGCCCTCATTAAAATGAGGTAGTTTTCGGGGAAGGTGGAGTTTACTGAATAACATCCATGCAGCAATTAAAGGAACAAAAAGGAGGAACACAGAACAGTCCATCATTGCTGCGGGAATACTAGCGGTTCATTTAGTTTATTTTAGCTAGTCAGCTATCTTAAACATCGCGACATACTATATTCAAAAGAGTTAATTATTGCTTCAGAACTGTTTCCTAGCGCTCACTTGTTCTGGGGCAAGTTTACTTGTGTGCTTGAAGGATGACATCACTGGGAAATAGCAAATGGGTCACACTGAGTACTAATGTAACACAGCTTTAATTTTAAGTACAAGAGGCTGGATTAAAGCTAGTCTCACTATCGAATCGCCTAGCCACAACACACTCCAAACACAGATGGGTTTCATGGTAACGGTGAGTAAAGAAGAAACAAGTAAACCAAAACAACAGACAAACATGACCTACCCGAGAAACTGAGCTCCGGCAGGGCCCACCTCCACCAGACGGCTTGCCAGTCCTTCTCCTTCCACCATGGGTGGTGGCGAGGCAAGCTTGTGTCGCTTGACCAGGCGGCAGGTAATGCGAGTCGGGGCAGTGCACTTGCGTGGTGGGATGATGATGCGCATCCCATTGTGGCGGCTGCCTCGCATGGAGCCACCACGAGCGTCCACCATAAAGCTCACTAGGAACCTACAGAGAGCAACATGGCACAGTGAGGAAACAGGAAAACTGGCAAAACACGATTGACCTTCAATGATCACCGGTGAGGACTGTTTCCATGCTGTGATAAAAAAAACTCACACAACCAAACTCCAGAGCAAAAGAGGAAAAAAAGCAAACAAGAAGAGAGGCTGGAATGTGGGACCATGAGAGTTCAGCCCTGGCAGTTTGCTCATGGGGAAAATTTGCTTCATTTATTATAGATTAAAAACTGGAAATGTATTAATTTAAAGGTGAGGTTCCTTGCAAACTGCCAAGGTAGATCACTCAACAAGCAAATGTGTCATTTATGTTACCAGAAAAAAATAGTCATGATACTTGCATCCGTACTATAATAAAATCAGGTGAGTAAATAATACTTTACCAAAAATGCTGACTCTATTGGCTGTTGATTTTACCAATAATAACTAAGTCAGCAGACAGAATTTCACTATGTGTAAGTCAATAGGAACCAAAATGATTTCCAACACCTTCTCCGTGCATCTAAAGCTCCAGTGCATGAATTGATCAGCTTGAGATAGTGTTAGAGATATCCAAAGCTACGGCATGTCTTTGACAGCTTCATACTATTGCAGTTATCACATTCATGATTTTAATCTTATAAACTGAAACTGTGTAAAGCATCTAATCACAACTCGTCTTATAAAAAAGAACAAACCAGTGATGCGGATATGGTTCTTACTGTGTGACCTTAAGCCTATACTGGATTTTCATCTGTTTGAAATTACCTCGGCAAGCCAGCTGCTAGTATTTGCAAGAGAATCTGGTAGATCGGTGGTCGATAATGCCTGCTTGTGATTTAACCGACATAAACACCGACAGTAAACAAAACTGGATGTCATTGGTAAAATATGCAATTAAATCTTCTTTAAGCTCCTCAAACAGGGTAAAGAAATAATGAAGAATAAATGTATTTAATTTTCCAGAAAACTGTTGGTCGTCAGGCACCTGAATTTGTTGACATGTGGAAGTTGTGTATAAGTAATGGATAGATTTTAGATCTTGTGCTAAATTAGTATAGAAAACTTTGCAAGGCAAAAGCCAGAGAACTTTGAGACTAGTATACTTTTTTGGTTGCTTCTATGGCAGCTGAATCTAATACACGTTTGTTGGAAAAGAAAGAATTTGTGATTCTGATTACTGGACTAATCCATGCTCAAGAGATCTGTATAAAAAACTAGAATATAGGTCCAATAATCTTCCAAATGCTAGGTTTTCTATACGGTGTCTTTTCTTTAATTCCTTGAAGCATCAGATAATCTTTATATAGGCAAAATATCTAAACAAGATCAATTAAGAGTTTCAAACGTATAAACCACATTGTCAGAATACAGAATTGTCTAGAATGTTTCCTATGTTGCTGCATTAAGATCTCTATTTTAACTCTCTTAACCAATGCCCTGAAAATCCTTTTAACCATGTCCTGCACAGAGCCCGGACCTCAACCCTAATAAAAACCTTTGTTATGAACTGGATTGACAACTAAACCTTAGACGAACACCAGTGGCTGATCTAGATAATGCCGGTCTCACAAATCCCCACAGTCAAGCTCCATCCCCTAATAAACAGCGGCTTTTGTCAATGTCAAGTATACATCTCAGGTCTACGGCCAGCTCTGTGATGGTCAGATTCAGTTTTTAAAAGGCTTTTTTGCTAGATTCAGTTAAGCTGCTCAATGTAATGGATGTGCTGGCGTTTCATCTATAACCCAATTATAGCAAGATTTCCAGATGCTATTTAATACAACAGTTTTTGAACCGGTTAACTCACATAACTGACATTTTCGACACCAAATGGACAGGTAATTTGTTTATTTTGCCTTTAAGAATCTTTATTGTAAAGGTACAATCAATAAAATCATGTCGGCTAAATTGGTTTTTGGAAAGTCCTGTAACTGGAATTATGTGGTATGTTCCACATTACTTCCTTCTTTACTTGATAGGCATTTGAATTGAATGCCTATATGAATGAAATATATTTAATGAAATATATGTCTGTTAACATGTCTACTCATTGGGTCAGTAATGAAATGGAATTTTCCATTGCAAACACAGACACAGTTATACACACAGTAAAACGTCTTACACACGGTATTACACTTTCAGTACGCTGCTTGTTCGATCGATTCTGAGAAATGGACTGATACTAGCTGTTGTACGAAAGCACACGTCTTTTCAACAAACTTGTCTAATAGTATCTTGCATTGTAGATTTGATTCGTCCTGCTTAAGTTCAAATGTTCTGTAGGTGAAGAAGAAGAGAAAGAAAAAGAAGCAGGCAGAAAAGAAGAAGACAGTAAGTAAGTGTAATCACAGGACTCAACCATCATCACCTGGAGTCATACCGAGGAAGCGGAGTAGAAACACTGCGAAGAAACAAAAGAATGGTACAGGCAAAGAAAATATAAAAATCAACAACACCATGATTCATTTGCAGGAACACAGAAGACAGACAGGTGATAGACAAGCAGGTGAGGATGAACATTATAATGCATCTGATCGTCTGTAGCTTCACTATTAAAATTATTAATCCTCTTACCCTGAATGGACTGGGCTGGAGACCAAGTTGACATTGTCCAAAGCATCTGCTGTCCAACTGTATCGCCTCAGAGAGTCAGTGTCATAGTCTTTAGCTACAGTCAGATGCTAAGGGTAAAAATAAACACACTATTTCAGTACTGTGTTTAAGTGGTGCACCACAACAACAACAACCTTTATCTCAATGCATAGCAATGTATCGGCACCAGGAGGTAAATGTTGTGGAGCTAAAAAGTGCCACCTAAATTCACACACTTCTCACCTCACCGTGCGACTGATAAGCAGGGAGTACCCAAAGAAGACATGCAAGTTTAAAAAAAAACGAGATGTAGGGAGAGGGGTGAGTAGGAACTAAAACTTCTTGAAGCAAATAATGACAAGTCAAAAATACTCTGAAGCAGTCAAAACCAGGCTACAAATCATAGAGCAGAAAATAAACGTGTGCTTTTCAGAAAGCAGAGAGAAGTCAGGCATCATGGGATTTAACGGGCGCTATGCAGATACAGCTTTTTTTTTGTTTTCACACTGCCTGCATTTTAGCTGAAAATTGGCAAAATAATAATATTACATCTATCGAATCGATTAATACCTTATTATGCGGCTCGACAATGCAGTGCATCGCTTTACAGATAGCCTGAAGCATTTAAAGAAGAAGAGAGTGTTTTTAACAAACTGGAAACAACACTCATGATGAGCTAAACACAGTTAAAAGCTGACCAAAGAGCGTGGGCTGTTTTTGTAGTTGAGTAATGCTGAGTTCACACTGCAGGTTTTTAGGCCCGATTCGGAGGCAGATCGTTGTTTGAGTGACAATCACACAATCTGAATTATTGGAGACCCGATCTAAGAGAGACCTGTCTGCAAATGCTGCGCGACATAATTTCTGACCGAAACATTCCCTGGTGACGACCTACAGCCAATGAGAGGGCAGGATACAGGGCAACAAAATTTTTTGTTTAACTTTTTTTATTTTATTCGCCCTTCGCTGAGCATTTCTAAGATGAACTTTGTGCGAGGTACTATTGTAATAACTTTCCAGTTTCGCACTGGAACGATTTCACGCGTGATCCTGCGTCATTTCCTCATTATTTCACGCGTGAGTTTGCGGAGCAGTCAGAGTCTGTCCTAGTCTGCGATTCTTCCTGTTATAAAGTCATGCGGTGTGTAACCTCCTGTCTCCGAATCATTGTGCCATGTAAGCACAGCACTTGTGCAGTTTGAACTCAGCATAACATGTTTGTAGCGATAAGATAATACCACAAAAGGAAATGACTATTACTATGGACTGAAGTACTTGTTGTACATCTGCGTGAGAATTTCAATAACATGGAAATCTGATCTGAAATCGACTCAAGTGTCTGATGTAATTACTATACTTGAGCTATAAATACTTTTAAACAAAAAACTTAATTGCCATTTAAAGCTAATATTGAAAATCTGTCACTTTACGACGTAAATCAACTTAACAGCATTTACAGAAGTAGAAGAGAAATAAAACAGCCAACACCCTGCACACACAGTAGTTCATGACCTCGAGTTAGATTCTAATGGCCTTATTCGGTTGTACATTTAGTAGCTGACAATTTATAAATAATCAGTATAACCCCCAAAAATTAAAAAAAAAAGTATCATTTTATTAGTCAGAACAGTGTTTGTCTTCCAGTGTGAGACATTTTTAGTTGGACTCATTAGAATTTTAGTCGTAACACTAATAAATAAAGCATTCAGGGCTTTTCAGAGAAAGAAATGGGTTTAAGATCATTGTTTACTTGAATTTGTGCAAGAAAACATATCCTATAGATTAAACTGTCAAAAAGCCCATAGTGTCTACTAAAAAAAACATATAATGAAAAATAATAGTACGTGCTGGATCAAGTGATATTTTTATGAACTCCATGACCCGAAATCTAAATAATGAAATAAATAATGTTATAATTGATCATTTAAAGTCTTGGCCAAATATCTAATGATTTCATTATACAATTTTCTATTGATCAATAGTTTCTTCGTAATTTATCCATATCGTGACATATTCTATATTCTATATCTTTTATATTTTGGTAGCATAAAGGTTGATAAGTCTTATGAAGACACTGGTCTATTTAAAAGCAAATCACAGACACTATTGTAAACAAGTCTGGGAATCGTTGGCCCTAAATTAAACACTGGTAATTAAATTCATTTAAATGCTGTCTTTAAAGCCCTGACAATTTAGGCTGCAATTTTCCTCGTGTAAACACTGATGTAACTTTTTGATCTTAGCTGGCCGACTTTAAACAGAACTGTAAGAAGGCAAACCAGAGAAACTGGAATGTTCAGTGGTTTCGAGGCGCTCTTTGTTAAAGAGATAATAAGGATCGAGTAATAAGGTCCTCTTTCTACATTAGAACAATCTTTATTACAGATGTCTATTGTACGTCCAAAAATTCAACAGCATTTATCTTTCGGACACTGCCCTACCCTAGGCCTTCATTCGTTTATATAAGTATTTAGGATTGCAGAAAATACACAATAGTTACATACTGTAGCTACATATGTACTTAGATTTAAACGTTTAAAAATTAAAATAATAAATAAACATATTTTGATAAAGCGTTTTACATTTTATTTGTACAGAAGTAACAATAAAAACACTTCCGAAACAATTCCTGCTAAGCAAGTCTAAAGAAAAGTGAGTTTTAAGAGAGGATGTATAATATTATAGAGGAAAGAGAAATAAAAAATCCTAGATGATTGTATATTATAGTTTTTTTTTAAATAAAAATTCATTTTATCATATATAGTTATTGTATTACAATGGATCCTATTTCTTTCTCAATCCTTTTATGGCCCAACCATCGCAGTCATAATTGCTGTGATTTAAGTTGCTTCTTTGCCTGACATTAATCAACAAATGCTTTAGTATTTTTTATTAACTACACCGAACTTACCTTGCTATAATTTAAACATAAACTTTGATAAAGGGTATTTTTTGATAAATTGGGATTTAAACATAAAGCATTCTCCTGCATTGACCTCAAATGAAGTAGAAACTAAAAGTAGACCTGGCTTTTTGAGTCCACTTTTATATCAGAGAAATAAGAGGCTACGGATTGCTTATTTATTCTTGTCAACAGTGACACACAAGAAATTTATCACCAAAAGGTGATGGTGTTATTGGTAGAAAATCTACATTCAAGGCTCCAGGGTGGAGCAACAGAATAGTAGAACAGTTTTTCCCACAGATCTTAAGTTTTAATTAAAAAATGACAAGAAGTGCAAAAGGAGAGGTAGCATAATGTCTCTCTATTATTAATAAGAGCGACACTCAGCCGGGGCGTGTAAAAGCTAATGCTAGTGCTTATGTCTAAGTGTCCTACACCATCCTTTGATGCAGCATGAGCAACAGTTTAGATAGCTTTATGGTCTAAAAGGAAATATGTAATAGCCTTCGCCCTTGTGGAATGGTACACTATATTGACAAAAGTTTGTGGACACAGAATCATCACAAACATCTTATTTCAGATTTATTCCCATTTTGCTGTTCGAATAAGCTTAACCTTTCTAGTAAGGCTTTTCACTGCAATTTGAAGAATAAATGTGAGATGTGTGCTCAGGTAAGGAGGTCTGGGGTGCAGTTGGAGTCCCAGTTTATTCTAAAGGTGTTCAGTGGTGTTAAGGTGAAGTTTTTTTTTAGCACACCATGTATTCATGGAACTCAGGGGTTTTGTGCGCACGGTCATTGTCATGCTGGAATAATGTTTGGGTCTAATGTTATGCTACAACATACAAGGACATTTTTTGTAGCATTTGTAGCAACATTTCGAAGCGGATGCTATTGAAAGGATTCAATTAGTCAAGACTAACATGAAGAAGAATACAATTCTGGCATTTGGCAGACACGCTCATCCAAAGCCACTTACATTAATCTTATTTATACAACTGAGCAATTGGGGGTGCTCGGGGGCCCAATAGTGGTAAATTTGTGGTGCTGGGAATCGATCTAAAACCTTCATAGTTAATCACTTCAGAATATCAGGAAGAATAAAGGAATATAATTCCAGCACCACCAAAAGGTGCTTTATTTGGATATATTTATCAGTTAACACAACAAAACGTGACAATTTTTCAGCTTATATTCGTTTTATAGAAAAACCCTGAAAAGCCATCCATTCTAAAGCCTTTTTTTTATGATTCAAGTCTACAATTATGGGGTGGTCCAGGCAGACCCAATATTTACTGTGTATAACATGTTAATGCAACTCCTGCAGATGAGACTGGAGTTTTTAGAATTAGATAACAATACTGAAATAATTAAACAGATCATTATTAGATAATTAGATCATTAATCATGATTTACAAATGTTATGTTTTATACTCGTATTAGACCATAGAAAGCATCAATTCGAATCAACATAATAAACATACGTAATATTTATTGTGTTTCTCACCTCAGTGGTCAGTGTGTACAGGATTATCTGCAAGTTTTCTCTAGTGAAAAGTTAGTTGATATTCGGCTACATTCAAAAATGTATCTTTACTGGTTTACTTTTAACTTTAAACCACGTCTATGTCTTTGTCCCTTTTTGTTTATTTTAATATTTGTAAAAACTTGTCTGTGTTTTAAATAAGGCCTTTTTTAAATTTTATACTGTATATAATACATGGAAATAAGTTATGAATAGCAAAAAGTGTTAAGTCAGCTCCTGGCAGAATTAAAGCGGTTAAGAAGATAAGAACCGGATGGAGGGGATGGGAGACATACCGTGTCCTTGCTGGGTGCCAGGATCTCCTCGATCATCATGCTGTCCCTGGTGAAAGAGCTCCGGTTCAGTGTGTTGGACCTATCCGAACTGAAGGAGCGCAGGCTGTTGGTATTCGCAGTATTTCACACACAGTGCACAGGGGGGAGGGAGCGGGGCATGACAATGGGATGAACACAAAACACACACACACACACACACACACACACACACACACACAAATAAAAAAAACAAAACAACAACACACACTTGTTACTGCATGCAACTTCCAGGGAAACTGGCGCACAAGAGAAAAATGACAGCACGAGTGGCAAACAATGGAAAGAGCTTTTTTTTGTCCATAAGAAATAAAAAAATGGGTGTGAATGACTAACGAGCAGCATGTAATGCAGACTGAATAAGATGAAAATGGCTGAAGATGTAATGCTATGACAATATGCATGGCTTTGACTGTATGTACTCTGTATTGTTCCAGTTAGTTAGTTAAAGTAAAGCAAATGCAAATGGTGTTAATCAAGTGGGTTTCTCTTATAGACAGAAAAGGCGGAGTCTTTCACACGGAACTTTATGCTCTCAGGACACATTTTCTGTATTGGTACACCTGACCATTACATTTATATGTGTTTTTAAAAACATAATATTTCAAATATAATCCTATAATAACCTGCAGACGTCTGGATAGGCTTTTACTACATTCTGGAGCGTGGCTTTGAAAAGCTATCTATGCTGCGATACTATTAGTGAGATCTGACACTAATGATGGGTGAGGAGGTCTGGTGTTCCAGTTCATCCCAAAAGTGTTCAGTGAGTCGGAGTCAGAGCTCTGTGAGGGACACTCGAGTTCTTCCACTACAAACAGAACAAAGCATGTCTGCATGAAACTCAGGGGTTTTGTGCACAGAGACATTGTCATGATAGATTATATGTTGTGCTGGTAAAGTGTCCACAAATTTTTGGTTATGTAAATGTAATGTAAATCTTTATTTGTTACATTGACTCTACAGCAGAGTGAAATTAGTTTTTTCACATATCCCAGTTAAGTAATTTGGGGGTCAGAGCGCAGGGTCAGCTATGATACAGCGTCCCTGGAGCAGGAAGGGTTAAGGGTCTTGCTTAACGACCCAACAGTGGCGGTGGTGAGACTTGAAACCAGGTCTTTAACCATTTGAGTCACTACTTCCCCCCATATTTTTCTTTTTTTTCTTGTTGTGCAGTGTACAGTATGTGCTGGATCGCTTCCCCATAGGAATCGGTATGATCAGGCAATTCAGCGCTGTAAATCTGAGCGGCTTCTACTGCTGTTGCAATACCTGCCTATAAATTTCCGATGGCAGGTAAATTTCAATCTAAAATTATGGAAAGATCTGGACAGGATGTTAGTGTCTGTGAACTCTATGGAACCCTGGAAGCCGCATGAACGGGAAAACGTGAAAACACATCAAAACTAATAAAAAAAAACAACACAAAAGGCAAAGAACTCGGGACAGGCAGAGTTCTTTGGAAATGACATCAGGCACGGTATAAGTTGGACTATGAAATGTGACTTAAGGTCGACTGACACAAAGTTCAAGGAGTTCCCAGAGCGGGCTTAATGTGTCAGCACTTTTTGTTTGTAATTTATTTATTTTTTTTTTGTTAAAAGTTTTTGGGGGCATTTTGTCTTTATTTATAGGATAGACAGAGATGAAATGGGGTGGGGAGATACAGAGAGGTGGGGTGGGACGACGGAATCAAACCCGGGCCGCCGGCGTGTAACTGCGCATATGGGTGCCTGTCTGTAATTTCTAAATAAATTAACAGCAACCAGAATTACAATGACTCGAGATATGATGAGGATGAGGGGTTTGGGTTTAGGTGTAGGAAGAAGGGAAGGGGTAGAAGGGGCACATCAAAATCCACAGTCATGCCCTCTTACCTGACTCTGGGACTATGAGTAGGAGTCAGTATAGTGGAGGAAAGGAGAGAGGAGGGACAGAGGAGATCGAAAGCAATGAATCAGAGAGCGAGAGCAAAATGCAGTGGCTGAATGACAGCAGCTTGTAATGTTCTGCAGTTGCATTGCAACACTCTCTTAAACACTGCAGAGCCCGTCTTCTCGCATGCTTTTGTCTTGAATTAGTTGAAAGAAATGTTAAGGAATGCGGATTATAATGTTACAGCAGAGTATTTTTGTTGACAAATCATACTCTCTCACGGGTTTCTGTTCAAGCTCAGAGGAGCTCTGCAGTGTCGTCTAAGAGCATGCACAGCAAGCAGATATTTGGCAGATGCTGCTAAAGGAAACAGAGCACCTTAGCATCAAACAGGGAGGACCGAATTAAAACCGAGCTCACACTCAAGTCAAATATTAAAGCATTTAGAGTGAAATATTAATCCAGATTTATTTATATATAACATTAACACAAGCATGGCTCTAACTCCTGTTAATCCCGTGTAGCGATCATGTATTCAACATATCAGGTAACACCAAGCTTTGTGTGGGTTAAACATTAGCCTCATGGGCGCATTTTATAGCGTAAACATTGACCAGGCTGCCAAAAAGCCAGCAATCAGGAAAAGAAATGGAGAAGAGATAACAGGACAAATCCTATTCATTCAGCTCAAGGTCTGTACGAGTCGTACGTAGGACAGCTGGGCTGTTTTCCTACATGCCATAAACAAGACAGCATTTTGTCTAAAAGAGGCTGGCATATTAGAAATGACACAATTTCTACATTTCTATGACAATCTTCTTTTTTTAGTAACTACTCTTTAGTTCGTTAGTGTAAATGAACTAATCTTAAATTTTAGCATTAACCTGAAAATAGCTTTTAATGTTTTTTTTTTTTTACACATTTAAACACTCATCAATGAACATTAATTTGCTTATTGTATTATTTATGGTGTTTAAGTTTAATGTTGGTGATGCCATGTTGAAGTTTTAAGTTATATAGTTCTGCTTAGCGTTATAATACAGTTCTAATACATTTTGCTCAGTGTTATAATACTGTTATACTTCATTTTGCTTAGTGTAGTAATCTTGTTCTAATACATTTTGCTTAGTGTAGTAATCTTGTTCTAATACATGTTGCATTTAACTGCTTAGTGTTATACATACAGTTCTAATACATTTTGCTCAGTGTTATAATACTGTAATAATACATTTTGCTTAGTGTAATAATCTTGTTCTAATACATTTTGCTTAGTGTTATAATACTGTTCTAATACATTTTGCTCAGTGTTATAATACTGTTATACTTCATTTTGCTTAGTGTAGTAATCTTGTTCTAATACATTTTGCTTAGTGTAGTAATCTTGTTCTAATACTTTTGCTTAGTGTTATAATCTCATTATAATACATTTTCTTAGTGTTATAATACTGTAATAATACATTTTGCTTACATTTATGATACATTTTGTTAATAATACGGCTACAAACCAACTCAGATTTAGATGGAATGCATGGGAAAGCAAGGGGAAGTATAAATGTGTATATGTGTAAAAAGCAGCTTTACCTTCCGGATCGGGCTCCAATGCTAAATCCTACGTAACCTTCCTGAGGCAAAGAGTCGTCCCCTAGCTCACGCAGATCCTGGGGACCCAGGTATTTATCCGTGTCCCCCATCATCACATCCTCCCCTAAAACACAGTTAGAGTTTGACTAAAATATTTGTCCAGGAACGATTTATACAGTGTACAATAACGACTAGAATCCTGAAGTTATACTCGTTAAATGAGACATACTGTATTTTCTCGCAATTAATTTTTCAGTCATTATTAACACACCTCAAGTGGACACATAACACACCTAAAGTAGACAGATAGTTAAACAGGATTTTCTAGTGAAAAAATACTAGAAAATCCTGTTTAACTATCGGTCCACACCTAAAGAATTAAATGTATTTAATTTATGTAATTAATTTTTTTCATCAAAGAAAAGTACAAATGATCCAGAAGGCAATTAGTGAGGTTGATTGAGAAACAGTAAACTCCAGCATTCATGCATAAAAAAGTTCACAACCAGTAAAGAGGCTGGCAGGGTTGAAAGAAAAGGTTTCGAGCAAGTGCACACTTCAGAAAAAGAGAGAGAAAAAACTGGGGTGAAACGGGGGGAGGGGGGGGGCAGCATTCCAGCAGTGACAAAGCGGATCCTATACCCCCGCTGCTCATTGCCACAGCAACCTTTACTGCTGTAACATTACTGACGCGCACACACACACACACACACACATTTTATCCTGTATGCGGTGTTTACTTTACATAAAAGAATTTCCCTCACACCCACACACTCTGTCATGGAAAAAAAAGAAAAAAAAAAAAAAAAAAAGACGTACCATTGACTAGCCCTGCGAGCTGCCTGGCTTTCAACCACAGTCAGCAAAACCTTTCTGAGAAGCTATCTCTGAGCACACACACACACGTACACACAAATACGCACACAAGTACATGCACAGATCAGCTTTCTTTTGCCTGAACTACCGTGCGTGTGCTGCAGTGCTAAATCTATCGAATGCGACCGGCCCAGAACGCAGTAAACAAACCCAAGCAGCTGCTGCAGCAAATCTCAAAGTAACTCTTACATAGCTGAGTGATCATGATCCTCCTTCAACGTCGCTGTGTAGTTTCAAAGGCCACTTCCTGCCTGTTCGGTTTTTACATCCACTTTAAATCCACATGCAATTCCAGAGAAATGCACAGTGCGGCTGTATCCGCATATCCTGCATAACCCAGTACCTTCTCCTTGACTGTCCGAAAAAACGACAGTCCCGTTGCTCTGCACTCTCTCTCTCCCCCCTCTGTCTCTTTCTCTCTCTCTCTCTCTAATACACACACTCTCTCTTAGCATACACACCCCTTAACTGCTGATGGGAGTTTGAACTGCGCGGGAGCACAGCAATTCCGAGGTCACAGCAGGGGTGGTACAGGCAGACCTCTGTGATTGGACACTTGATGACTCATAGCCCCTCTACTTTGGGAAATAATAGAGAATGAGTGTTTGAGGAGGGTTTGGGGGCACTAGGTATACTCAGTAATCTGAGCCTAAGGACCAGAAGAAGAAACAAAAGAATCTCTGTACAGACAGGAGGACACACAGCCGAGTGGGAGGGAAGGACGGATGGACCAACAGCCACCTGCCCCTAGCCCCTTTATTACAAAAGAAGGCTCCAGCATTCAAACATCAGGTTAACTTCAACACACACCAATGTGTGCTGAACTATCTATGACTGCATTTATTTAACGGGTGAAGATGCAAAACAGGTTTTGCCAGTATTCCTGAACATTTCTTCCTGGATGTCTTCCAGAGAAGAGCTGAGCTGGGATTTGTTTTACGATGCACATTCAATGCATATTCTTGCAAAACAAATGTATCTGAGCAACGTGTTTGTCCATGATTCATTGTTATATCTAGAAAAATGTCCAGCATTATAGTTTGCAGTTTATAGTGTTGTTTTTTTAATTGGATAAATCTAGCCCATCTTGTCAAAACCAGAGTATGCTAATCCAATTTTTATCTATTTAGGACACATGTCTGACTTATTGGAGGCAGGTCTTAAACTACACCAGTTGCTGAACATTTATGGGTCTTAAACTACAGCAGTAGCTTGACATTAATTGGTCTTACTTTACATAGGTAGCCTGATATTGTTACGTCTTACTCTACAGCAGTAGCTGGACACTACTGGGTCTTACTCTAAACCAGTAACTAGACATTACTGGGTATTACTCTGCTGCAGTAGATGGACATTACTGGGTCTTACTCTAAACCAGTAGCTGGAAATTATTTGGTCTTACTCTAAACAAGTAGCTGGACATTACTGGGTCTTAAACTATAGCAGTAGCCTGACATTACTTGGTCTTACTCCACATAGGTAGCCTGATATTACTGGGTCTTACTATACATAGGTAGCCTAATATCGTTAGTTCTTACTCTAAACCAGTAGCTGGACATTACTGAATCTTACTCTAAACCAGTAGCTGGACATTATTTGGTCCTACAAAAGTAGCAGGACATTACTGCGTCTTACTCTACAAAAGTAGCAGGACAATAATGGGTCTTACTCTGCATAGGTAGCCTGATGATACACAGTGTTACTCTACAGCATTAGCTGTACATTACTGGGTCCCCGGGACAGTGAGGAATGGGTGGGTTGGTAATAACTTTTGGATAGGATGCCAGCACACATTTACAGTAAGTGAAGCCACAGCACATGATCAGAGGTCAAATATTTCCAGTGACTGCAACTACATTTGCAAGGATTTATAGACCATTAGAGTTAATCTGGCAGTTTATCAGATAGCTTTAGGGTTGGACCTTCACCCTGGCATTCCATACAGCTGGAGAGTCAATGAAACTATGCATGAAGATATCACTTACTGTCTTTCAGCATTCATCACCTAGGTATGTTTGTGAACTTCATCTGTTGTGCGGTGGTGTTTATTTCCCCTTGTATTTCCCCTTGTTTGTATGTTTCATAGCCCAAAAAACGAATCTGATACCATTTGCATACACATTCAAAGCACATTGACTAATAAATCCAAACACACTGGTCGCATTAACGAGGTTTATTTCAGGGCAGTGGTGATACGTGTAAATGAGAAGCAATCTAAGTTATGTGAGTGGAATCATGGGTGCTGCCACAAGTGTCAGTTGACAGTAACTAGACCCCATGGTAGTCTCCACACCCACACACACACAGTCTGTAAAACTAGGGTAAACCTTTGGAGACAGTTTACACATTTATCAAATGAAATTCTTTAGTACGTTTAAGGATCCTTTGAATTACATTTACAGTTCTGGTATTAGTAGACGCCCCTAACAAGAGAAACTTACAATTATTTCATTTTTATCCAACTAAGCAAACGAGGGCCAAGAGCCATGATCAGGGGCCTAGCAGTAACAGCTTGGATAAGGGATAACCTATCCCTGCTTAAAACTTTTCCACAGCTTTATCCCTGAACTGTCTGGTGAGTTTCCTTAGTCTCCATGTTGCTGATAGTGTTGTTTAACAAACCACTGAGGACTTCACAAAACAGGTGTATTTATACTGAGACTAAATTACACACAGGTGGACTCTATTAACTAATTAGGTGACTTCTGAAGGCAATTGATTGCACTGGATTTTATTTTGGGGTATCAGACTACAGGGGGGCTGAATACAATTGCACACCACACTTTTCAGATTTTTATCATGTTATTTTTGTACCACTTCACAATTATGTGCTACTTTATGTTGGTTTATTACATAAAATCTTAATAAAATATATTCAAGTTTGTGTTTGTATGGTGACGAAATGTTAAAAGTTCGAGCGGTATGAATACTTTTTCAAGACACTGCACTTTTTTAAACCAGTAATGTACCACGTGTTACACTTCTGAATGTGTTTACTGCATCCAAATCATTTCAGAGACAGTTATTGGTTTGGCTACTTTTGCATTATAAGTGTATTGTCTATTCTGCACTGTTTGATGTGGTGTTTGTATTGTTCATTTGCACTGTTTGTACCAGGTTGCACACATGCACTTTATGTTGCTAGGACACTTATTATCCAGTTGTTAGCTCTGTGATGTTCTCCTGTTAAGTAGCTCTTTGTTGTTTTGTGTTGTTTTATGTAGCACTATGATCTCACTGTGTACTGCATCTGCTATATGTGGGTGAAATGACAATAAATATTCCTGATACGTGAAGTGTACTTATGTAGCATGTACATTTTATTGATGAAAAATCTCAATGCTTATTATAGCTGGAATAGCTACAAGTGTGTATAGTGCAGCGTGTACTAAACGAAGAAGTGACTGTTCTTAAAATCATTAACAAATAAGTACGTGTTTTTTATAGGGATGCATCAATACCAATTATTTTTCCTGGTACTTATTAATACCGATATCTGTACTCTTTTGGGATGTGGCATCATTTGCTTGGCTCTCTTGTTATCTCTTGCTCTTTTCTCTCAAGAGTTTGCTGCAGGGTTGGTTAATGAGTGCATACATTACACCTAACGGCAAATACTCCGTGCTCACTTTTGTGTTTTCATTTCAGTTATTAGATTACTCCTATTATTAAGTACTCATTTTTGTTTCTGCCTCAGTCTTTGTGCACTGAAAGTTCTGTCAGTGATGTCACAAGATGTATCATTCTTTGGTCTTAAAGTTGTTTTACATGTTTGAGTACATGACCTGTAACAATTCCACCCTCCCACCACCAGAGGGCACCATCTCCTAAATTCTAGGTTCTGCGTTTACTTCCTGTTTTGATGGCTACTTAAGCTCACTGTTTGTTTAGCATAGTTGCGAAGTATTGTTTGCTATTATGCAACATACCGAGCGCTATTCTTGTTTGCTTGTCTTCCCGGTTTTTGATCTCTGTTCAGTTTTTGCTTCTGAGTTTTCGCCTAGTGTTTTGGATTTGTTTGCTCGATTTATGTTTGACCTCCGTGTACTGAACTCTGCTCGTGTATTGACTACTCTGTTGGATTATCCCACTGTGTTTAATAAAGCTATATTCTGCGAAATGGATTCGTCTTTGCCTTCCACTTCACATGACCTTAGCATCGGGCCCAATGCCGATACTGGTGCATCCCTAATTTTGTAAGAGCAAAATGTCTATTTGGTAGTCCAAAGTGATAAAGAATGGTTTACAACCAGATATATTTCCTATATATTTACCTGTGCTACTGCAATGGAGCTGCATTATAATAAAATGAAACAGAAAAAATGAAATGAAACTTTCTAATCAACTCAACCAGCCTTTGAGATGAACACCAACTGCACTCCAGACCTCCTTACCAAACATTAATGTCCAATCTCAATAATACTATAGTGGCTAAAAAAGCTCATTCCCATAGCCACGCTCCACAATCTAGTGAAAAGTCTCTCCAGAAGTATGGCAGTTATTATAACAGTATGACTGAGACAAAATCTTAAATAGAATGCTCCAAAAATACATATGAATGTAATGGGCCAGGTGGCCTAACAATTTTGTCTATATAATGTATAATAGAGGGCAGGGCCGCCACTAGCAATTTTGGGCCCTATGAAATAATTTTCATTACATCACTGCACACAAAGTGTGTGGTCCCTTAGAACTGTCCTAACTCACATCCCTAAATCCTGTCCAATCCCAGTCACGTGACAAATTATGCTTTTGTTTCTGTAACCTGTGGGATTTCCAAGAAAATGTCAGCCACTAACTTTAATGTTTGACTCCATTTTGATTTTGCACAGGTAAAGTGCATAGGGAAGCCCTTGTCTTCTCTTATAATGTATTATTGTTATATTATTGTTATTGGCACACCAACTTGGTCCATTACTGCCACCAACTGTTACGGGTGTGGGGCAAGTCATTCACTTAACCAGCCACAGAGTGTAAAGAGACTAAAATTAAGAGTTACCAGAATTAAGTTCCATATTAAAATAGTTATATAAAGGGTAGATTTCTGTATAATGTTGGGTATTGTAGTGTTATTGCGATTCCCCCATCAAGCTCACATTTTTTCCTGTCTCGTCCCAATCACATGATTAATAGTGGATTTTGTTTCTATTCCTGGTGTTTCCCCCCAAAAAACTTCATCCTCTAGTGTTTATATGCGATAAAAAACCCATGACTACTTAGTCAGTGTATCCAAAGTACCTATGCATTAAATCTTATCTGTATTAGCAGTAAAATATAAGGTATGCAGCACAAAAGAAATATTTGCATAAACAAGCATGAGATAAATACGTAAGTTGCTGCAAACCTATGGAAAAGCACAAAATATAGTAAGGCGAGTTAAGAAAGTTTGTTAATTTAGAGTTAAGGAGTGGAAAAAAAAGCCCAGAAAAGATAGCAAAGAGCTATAAAAACAGAAAACGAACAGAAAATACCTTCTTCAACATCTGAAATATAGTCCTCATTGAGCATTTCGGGGACATTGGCTCTACGAACTGCGTGATTGAAGCATGAAGGGTTAGGATGAATATCCAGGTGAGTGGATTAACAAAAACTATTTAAAATGTACAGTAAATGATGGAGTTAAAGCAATATTTAAAATAAAAAATATAAAAATAAATAAAGCAAATGATAAATAAACATTGTATAATAGGCAAGACACAATGTGTACCTTCATCATCAGACATGTCCAGAACCTCGTTCATTGTTTCTGGGACGTTTATCTTGTGCTTCTCAGTCACCGTCTGCAAAAAAAGAGACCCTTTTAAGTCTCTGCATATGGTTAGGGTTAAAGTTAAAATATCGGGGTGGCTTAGCAATTAGGATTAAATCTCCCCCCCAAAATAAATAAATAAATGCTACCAAAAATTTGTGAACACCTGACCATCACAAACAAGTGTTTTTAAACCACTTATTTTAGATTTACTTCTATTTTGCTTTTTGATTAAGCTCCACCCTTCTGGTAAATCTTTCTAGTATATTTTAAAGCTTAAATGTGAGATATGTGTTTATTCAGCTACAAAAGTATTAGTGAGACAAGTCACTAAAAACAAAACTATGTTAAAGTTAGAACAATGAAGTTTTTCTACTCTAGTTATGTGTCGTGTGGCTTTGTGCACAGGATCACGGGAACAGTGTTTGAGTTAAGGGTGCTAATTTGTAAACAGTGTAATTTGTTTCTTCTCATATCCCAGCTTAGAAAGTTGGGGTCAAAGCGCAGGGCCAGCTTTGATACAGCAACCCTGGAGCAGGAAGGGTTAAGGGTCTTACTGAGGGATCCAAGACCGACAGCAGTGAGGCTTAAACCCTGATCTTCTGGGTCGTCCAAACAACAACTCAAAAAACGTACCCACTCTTAGCTCCAGAGTACGAATAATGTAATGTTACAACATACAAAGACATTCTAGACAACCATGTGCTTCCAATTTTGATGAGCATCTGATAGTAAGGTGTCGCAAACTTCTGGCAATATAGTGTACATTCTAGCACTGGGCTCACCAAACCCGGTTCTGAAGGGCTACAGAATTTAGTGCCAACATTACTTAATACACATGTTTGTATGTTTCTAGTATATCTAGCAAGACCTTGGTTAGTTGGTTCAGGTATGTTGAATTAGGGTTGCAGCTAAACTCCCCAGGACACCGGCCCTCAAAGGACCGAGTTTGGTGACCCCTGTTCTAGCACAAATTAAATAATTGTAATGTAGTAGTCTCAATTCTCATTATTTATAATCTTAGATTATTTAAGCCATTTGTTATGAGAAGCACTGACACGTTTGTGGACAACTTCTCAGCACCCCTACCTACTATGGAAGTGTATCTACCTCAAACTGTCACAAATTCTGAAGCACACATTTGTCTAGAATGTCTCTCTAGGTTGTAGCATTACATTATTAATTTATTGGAACTAGGATGTCCCAGCATAAAGCTCCTGAGTTCCATAGGCACATAGTAAATGACAAAAAATTGTCATCACCTACACCACATGTGTCAAACCACCGCCCTGCAGAGTTTAGCTTTATCCCTTCATTATTTCTTTTAAGCTCCTTTAATAAATCCAGGTTTTTGTGGTTTGGAATAAGGTTGAAATTAAACTCTGCAGGCTTCGGTCCTCTAGGAATTGAATTTGACACCCGTGCTCTAGTGGAAAGCCTTTCCAGAAGAATGGAGGGAATTCTAGGAGTAGGAGTGAAATTAAATCTAGAAAAGTATGGATGTGATGGTCAGATGTTCTAACACTTTTATCTATATAGTAAATATAGAGCATGTAGTATGGAGTCCTACCATGGTGGTCAGGGTCTCTTCTGTCACCACTTTGAGGGTGTCCACTACTGAAATGTAACCCAGTCGCCTGGCAATGGACAGTGCTGTGTTTCCATTCTGCACAAAACGAAAAGCCATAAACACCACATTATATCCAAACCAAATGATACACGGTACAGCACATGCATTGAGGGAAGTTTGTCTGACAACTGATTTAGGGTAAAGTGAGAAAATGGTTTGGCATCTCAAACTGCTTTGAAACTGTTCAGGTGCATGTCGAGAAATTTCAACATCATGGAAAAGTCCAACATTTTTTCCAGGTTACTTCAGAAAATAAATAGTGTTTATATTCTAGAATCATGACAATGTTTTAAGCGTTTTTTTGATCAAAATCATCTTAAAACATTTAATTCTAAATAACTTTTTATGCAGTATAAACACAACAAATCTCTCAGTCTAGTTCAGTACACACTTCAGAGATTGCTGGCTTGATAGTCGTCCGGGAGACACATATTGACTCCAGTCATAGGAATGGTAAGACACATCTGTTCACAGTCTGCTGTATCAAATTATACTTATGGAAAGTTGACAAATTGTCGTAGAAAAAGACGCACAAGCAACAGAGTCAATGACTGGAGCCTTGAGATGATTGTCAAGCTAAGACAATTCAGGAACATGGGGGAGCTTCACAAGGAGTGGACTGAGACTGGAGATCAAGGCCACTACATGCAGATGTGTCCAGGAAATGGGCTACAAATTTCGCATTCCCAGGAGAAACTGGAGAAAACTAGACACGTCTTAAAAAGAAAAACTGGTCCAAAGTCCACTTTTTAGATGAAAGTATAGTTTGCATTTAATTTAGATATCCAGGTCCCAGAGTCTGAAGAAAGGATGGAGAGAATCCAAATCCAGTGTGAAGTATCTACGGTCAGTGATGATTTGGGCTGCTATGTCATCTGCTGGTTTTGGTCCAGGGTGTTTTATCAAGTCCAATGTCAATGCAGCCGTCTGCCAGGAGATTTAAAAGTACTTCCTCTTTTTATCTTCTGACAAGCTTTATGGAGATGCTGATTTCCTTTCCCAGCAGGACGTAGCCCCTGCCAATGATGCCAAAACTACTAGAGGATTTGTAGAGTATTGTCAAGAGGAAGATGTGGGACACCAAACCCAGCAAAACAGATGATGCAACCTGTTTTTTTTACAGATAACTTCTTTAATTTTCTGATAAATTATTCTAATTTACAAATAAGCTAAATAGGTAATACATTTTAAATATATATAAAAAATGAACGTTCCCTTGATATTAAGATGTTTTGAGACGCGTAAATAATATTATTTATTATTTCTGGATTTCTGGAGTATACAGTGTAATTTTGTAGCAAGTGTTTGCCATATTATAATTTTTTAAAAGTGGATGAAAAGTGTACAGATATAACATAAAGAAGTAATGTATATAATTTGTAAGTAGTATATAATGAAGTAAAAAAATACTTTTTAAAATTTACATTTGCGGCATTTGGCAGACACTCTTATCCAAAGTGTCCATTTATCTATTATTATTATTATTATTATTATTATTTTTGCAACTGAAAAAAGGTAAAGGGCCTTGCTTAGGGGCCCAGCAGTGGTATCTTGGTGGTACTGGGAATCAAACCTACACCCTTCTGGTTAGCAGTACAACACCTTACTAATTACCTTAACCAGCTTACTACTGCATTACCACTTCCTTCTTAATGGCCATTTTACAACGTATTTATAATAAATAAATCTCTCTTTTCCTGTCTCACTTTCTTTCTGTCTATCACTCGGTTAACACATGCTACTCCGTGATCATCATCAGTGATCCTGACCCCTACTGCTTACTGGAATCTTATCACATAAAGGTGGGGTACTACTGCTGAGGATGGACCTTATGACTATCCTGAAGATACATAAGACTGTTGTAATCATTGCCACCACGAGGAAGCGTAAAAATGGCTTTCCTCAGCACCGTTGCCCCTGAACCGCTCTTTAGGCATAGATTTATATCTGTATAATGTATATTTTTAATTTTATCTTTCTTTAAAGCTGATCTGAAACAGTATTTATGCAAATATAGTAAACTGAATTAAAATATAGCATATTGGGGCCTGTGTGTATGTACACGCAGCAATGAGTGGTCTAGTAAAATTATAAACCATTATAATCCAATTGTTATAAAAATATCAAGTCTAGTTTTAATAGATTGTGAATAAATGTTGTTCTACAGTGCTTTTGTACAAATATTTCACAAACACCACATTTTTCTAGCACATGATATGCAGCATTAGCAGCAGATCCGTATCCGCTCACCAGCGTCAGCTCGTTGGGCGAGGCTCCGTGCTGCAGGAGGAGGTTAATGATGTGTGTGTGGCCTTGCTGTGCAGCCTGGTGCAGAGGAGTGTATCCGTTCTGCACAAACACAGCCACAAGACAAGGTTTTATACCTCACGGATGATACCAATATCAACACAATATCACAGCTATGATATTCCGTCCTCGTTTTAAATTACCTTCGTTTTGGCGTTGACCTTAGCCTGGTTCTTCAGGAGGAAGTGCGCCATCTTTATGTTGCCATAGTGACAGGCGACATGCAGCGGAGTGTAGCCCATCTGCAGAGAGAGGGCGTGCAAGAGAGAGAGAGCGAGAGAGAAAGAAAGGAAGACACACAGAGGAAAGATTACACCGTGTGCTTAGTGAGCCAGTGATTTCTAGATGCACTCGTATACATTTTTCATACTGTTTCCCTCTTCTGCATTACAGCTTCGCTTTTTACCATTCAAGATTTTTCTATTAGAACCTGTGTCCTCGGATATGCATTTGCTGACTGTAGTGTGTCAGTTTACCTGTCTTTACTTATCCAGTTAATTATGTATGCTTGGCTTCTAATTACACTTATTAAATAAATATATATTACCATTTCGATTATTTCCTTGACTGTAACACATATTTTGTACAGTGTGTCAAACTCCTGTACTGTGTATACTATACTCTAGACAGAGGGCACTAAAGGACCATCGCTGACATCTTTATCCAGATCAACCATTTTCAGAGCAGCAGTGGTACTAATACAGTAGTGCTGTGATTGTGAGTGCTGCAGTAGTCTTTATTGAAGTGTATTATATTGCCCTTAACCTACGAGAGTAGTGCAGCGGGTAGCATCGCCGCCTCGCAGTTTCAGGGTTTCCAGTTTGCACCTGAGCTCAGGTTACTGTCTGTGCATGCTCTCGGTCCGGGGTTTCTCCTATGCAAATGTGTGTGTATGTTTGGGACTGGGGGCCAATCCAGTGCGCATTTCTGCTTTGCACTGCCAAGTAATTGTGTTCAAAGTAATTGTGTGTGTTTTCCAACACAAAGTTGGAAAAGCTGTTTCTGTAAGTGGTAGCGTCAAATTATTAAACTACGAGAACCAAACATCCCCTGTGCACAAAACCCCTAAACTCCACCAAGACATGATGTGTTTTGGTTGGAGTGGAAGAACTGGAGTGTCCTGTTTTACTTCTAAAGCCCTGAATGGTTTAGGACCCTAGTAATTGAGTGATCTTCTATCCTATTACAGTCCTCCACATCTCAAAACTTTGCCAATTTGATGATACATACAGTAGAATAGCAAAATAAACTGAGGGTAGGTAGATCCTTTTCCTATGTATGCCCAAACTCTGGAATAATTTACCCATCACTCTTCGGTGGGCAGACAGTTTAAAACTAGATTAAAGACCCATCTATTTAACCTGGATAACCAAATCCATTAAATGATTGTTAGGCTGTAATAATCAGGTCAACTGGAACTGGGAACACCACTAATAACATACAATTCACTTGTATATCGCAAGTAAAAGGACATCTACACTAATAAGTCTGTTTCTTTTGTATTCTAAGCTCACCGTCGCCACCAGATCCAGTCTGTATCCAGCCCAGCTGGTGTATCAGCACTTAGAGAAAATAAATCCTAATTACAGTTTCCCAGTGATGATCTTGTCTTCTAGACGGCCATCCAGACAATACCACGGAAACTTTATGCAGGATGGAATAACCTGCTGGTTTGTCTGGTCAAAGGAGAACTGATCCCCCGACTGAACCTGGTATCTCCCGAGGTTTGTTTCTCCATTCTGTCACCAATGGAGTTGTGGTTTTTTGCCGCTTCTGGACTTTATAGATATAAATTAAACTGAAGTTTTAGTGTTTATTGTCAGTGTTTTAGTGAGTGTTTAATATTGTCTAAATTGATTTTGTACAAAAAAAATTAGGCAGTTCAGTCTATTTTTTTATTATCTGACTGATGAGAGAAGGTTGTGACTGCATGGCTCTAAGGGGGGGGTTCCTTTAAGTCGTTAGGTGCTTTTTAAACCAGGAAATACATTACCAGCTTTACATTACCAACGCAGCTGAAGTCTCAGTGGACATATTTGCTTGCTTAACTTGTTGTTAAAGGGGTCAGTCAGGGTCGTGGTCAGTGGATCAGTATTGAGACAGTGTGTGTAGCTTGGATTAACACTCGTCATTAAGGTAGGGTGTTCCAGAATTTTTCTTTTTTTTTTTTATCCTAAGTGCAGTGATTGTGTCCTTTTCTTCCTCGCCCTGATTGTGCCTTTGGATCCTGCTGGAGTGACTGTACAGTGCCGTGTGGAGTATCGATCAGCGTACAGGCTACCAGACACACTCCCTCCCTCACTACGGCTGCACTCCCTGACCTTCAGCCACTTCTTGTAAGCCATAACACGTGCCAGCACCGGTCAGACACACTGAGTGTGTGTGTGTGTGTGTGTGTGTGTGTGTGTGATATGAGGCATGTCGTGCATTAAATTAGCCCTACAGTCTAGAGATCAGTGGAAAAAAGCTGCAATGTACCTTGGTCTCAGGGTCCACAGCAGCACTCTGGTTAACCAAGACTTCAGCTACATTTACTTTATCCTCCTGGGCCACCAGGTGAAGGGGAGTGAGTCCGCTCTTAAACATACAAGAACAAACACACGAAGATGAGTCAGAAGAAAACTTTTATTAACAGTTAATAACTAATAACTAAATACATATCCTAATAATAAGAATTAATTACTCCTAATAATAAAAAAACTATTTATAATAATAACTGCTATTAATAAATAACTAATTACAATAAAAACTTCGATTTCTACTACTACAACTACTAAATATAATAATAAAAATAGGAACAACAGAAAAAAAGGGAAGAATGAGAAGCAGAAAATAACCCACAAAAACGTGAACATGAAAACATGAAAAAAAGGAAAAAAACCTGAAGTAGTAGTAAAATAATTAAAAAAATCTGATAATGTGGAAAAAGGATAAGGAAAACCAGGGGAAGGAAAAAAAATAAAAGGCAGAAAAAGAAGTAAAAGATAAAAAAAACAGCAGGAAAAAAAGTAAAAACTAAATAAGAAAAATAAAAAATAAGAAGGGGAAAGTGAGCAACAAAAAAAGAGGCATAAAAAAAAAGAAAGTAAAGAGGAAAGAAACAACAGAGGAGGGAAGACAAGAAATTGAGAAGGAAAAGAAATAAGCAAGAAATTATGATGAAGGCAACAAACGAGAAAAGAAAAACAAGGTTCAAAGTTATATTAAGAGTTAAATATTGGTGTATAAATATTGTTTTTGCTTTTTCTGTGTTTCATGTTAAATTAATTATAATTATACAATAAAACGTCTTTCATTTAATTGCACTTCTCTTATTTATGTCTCATTAAACTGGTTCGATTTTCTATTAGTTACAACGGCTTTGCATGGCGAGCACATCTGGCTTCCAGGATGCAGGTTTAGCTTCTACGTCTACTTTCTGTAGTCTGATGTTCTTAAATGTGTCACTCTGTCTGGGAGGAGTGTGTGCAGTGTGTATCGATCGCTATAGTGGCTCCCAGTCTCAAATTCTGTCTGTCAAACTGCTTTAAACTGCTGGAAGGTCAAGCTGATAAACTAGATGATCTTTGATCTTACTGATGAGGCAGATCTTTTAATAAATTTTGTCATCTTTTTTGAAAGTCTGATTGGTGTGTGTGCATTTTTCTGTTTTATTTTTGTCTTCCTAATCCACAGAAAACAGTTAAACAAATATTGTGGGGTCTCTGGTACAATCTGGTCCACTAAAACGTTCCTCTGACGAACACATTAGGATCGAAACCCATGCTGTTACATTAGAACAAATTAGTTTGTGGCAGAAAATTCAGTACCTGATAAGGTGAATTGATCTTGGCTGTAATTGGCCATGTGCTGCTTAATCAAGGTCATGATTGTATATAAAAATAAAACCATAGCTAACAGATTAAACGGAATTTATTTTATTCATTTATGGGGGGGGAGTGCTAGCCCAGTGGTTAAGATGAAAGAAAGAAACTGCTAACTGGAATAATGTGGGTTTAATACCCAGAACCACCAAGTTCTGTGCTCCTGCCCTTAAACTCCAGTTGCTTAGTATAAATATCCTAAATCCTAAAGTCGTTCTGGATAAAAGTGACTGCCAAATGCTGTAAGCGGAACATAAAAGTATTTAATGTGTAAAATGCATACAAGTGAATCATTGCTAAGCTAACTACATAAGCTAACTACCTCAGAATTACGTTCTTCATTTTCTCGGACATTCGTGAAGGTCGCGTTCTATCAGTGTTTTTATTTTCACAAAGGGAAAAGTCTATAAGTCACTATTGTACTTGACTTTGAGGCACTGGTATCCCAATGGTTAAAGTGATGGATCCTTGAGCAAAACCTTAAACCCTTAACGTCTCTGGATAAACTGGTGCTCTAGATACGATTTGCTGTTTTTCTGTTATTAACAGCATTAGCCAAAACTCGCTATCCCACCTGCTTATGTGCGATATATGGTGCTGCAAGTTTTTCTAATATTCATGTACCCATGTTTAGCATTGAATACATTTTTGGTGCATATGAAACACATCAACGGTGCATATAAAGGTAGATTTTTTTTTAGCATTCTGGAAAATACACGACGTACCTTGTTACCCAGATTGATGGTGGCATCACGTGCAAGCAGTAGGGTGACCATGTCCACGTTGCCCTCCTGAGCAGCCAGGTGCAGCGGACTGATGCCCTGCCGAGTGACCGCGTTGGTATCAGCGCCGTATTCCAGCAGTGTGGTAGCGATCTCCATCTGATTCTTCTTGGCAGCTATATGTAGAGGAGTGTAGCCATTCTGAGAGGAAGCAGAGGCAGCAAGCGGAACAGAAGAGTAAGAATCAGGTAAGGTGATGGAGGCTTTAGGACAAAAGTCAATTTTAGAACATGTAAAGACTGAATCCAGAAAATGCTTTTCCTATTCTTGTTTTGACTATAAAACCACAAGGGGGAAACTGTCGCAACTGCTACAAACAGATTTATGGGCTTTCCAAAGCCAGTCCTGCTTTTTAAATCAAGACATGTGACAGATGATGCCAGAGGCAAAAAGGGAAAGAAAGGGAGGAAAAACTAAATCTGGAAAAACAGCAGTTTCTTAAATGCCTTCGAAAGGGGTGGCCATTAGCAGTGGTGATGTCATGGCAGGATTCGGTGGCTGGAACCTAACCAGCCCTCTTTACATTACAGATGAAGGCGGAAAGTTTCAGAAACAGAGTCTCTACAACAGTTTATTCTCTTAATTTTCGTTCATTTTCCTGTTGCACAATGTCGTTTTTCAGTGATGACTTGGGTTGGGTATTGTTTGGGGAACACCATTTTAAAGAACAGCTTTTAATTAAAATAAAAAACTTAAACAATATAGTAAAATATATATCTTACTTAAAGGGATAAATACACCCACACTGCTAGCTGATGTCTACAAGCCGTGTTAATCCTGTGTGTGCTTAAGTGTTTTATTACATTTCATGTGTTTCCCAGTTACACGCCATTTATTAAAAGATATTTATCGCATGTCCACTTGTCAGAATCCTTTGTTTGAAATAAAGCCACATTTTACAACGTTTCGCTTTAGGCATTTTAATTTAAGCCTGTTTAGCTTAGCTGGCTAGCTCTAGGCTACCTGCTGCCGAAAACAACATGGACACTCAAGTTGCTAGAAAGATTTGTTGGATTTGTATTATTTAAGTTTTCTGACTTGCTTCTTACGTCTGTTTCGGAAAACAAGAAGCCAAATATTTCAGTCACTTGCTTAGGCATTTACTTGGCACAAAAATGAGACACTGAAATCTGCGCTTCGATTCGGTTCTAGCACATACCGGTTACAAAGGTACCCAACCCTATTAATGGCTTGTTTATAGAATTAGCTCAGTCAGAGATCCACCATTTATATTACTGCTGAATTACTTCAAACCTCTTTTCAGTCACAAATGATTAGCATGTCGTTATCTAAACGTGACAGTGTGCTTGGCAACCGAACATCTATATAATGTACTTTGTGGGCAAACAATATATAGACATCTGGATGGGAAATGTTTTTCTTCTGTTTTTTACAGTGCTGGAAGAGGACTAGTCCAATACCAGTTAATGTATCATCACAGGTTGCCAGGTTGGTCTTTTAAAATAGTCTTCAATTTTATATTTTATTGCAAAAATGGTCAATGTGATACAATTCCATTGTCTCCAGTTCATAAATCAATAAATGTAAAATAATTTCTAATCTCTATATGAAATGAAAATACTTAAAAAATTATAAATATGTATGAAGGTCTGGCGACCTGTCCAGGGTGTCCCCCTCCTGCCCTTCGCCCTATCAGAGACAGCTGAGATAGTCTCCAGCAGATCCCTGTGACCCCAAATTAGGGAATAAGCGGGTAAGGAAGATGAATAAATGAATAAATGAATATATGAATGCATTTAAGTTGTTTGTGTGATTGTTTTAAAAGATTGTTTAGATGTATTTGGGATAAACACTTTTGCTAAATCCCGTTAAACCCTAATTAACACAGTTATAAGAAGCTTAATGCAAAATCAGCATCTCGATAGGAAAAAGTCTGCCTACAAAATGGTTACTAAACCGTTCCCTATAGTTGAAGTCAAATTCAATAGCTACTGGACCTGATGTTAAAGGCTATGTTGCTATGAACGTCAGCCTGTCTCACTAAAAACAACTTTAACTTAGTTTTGGTTTAGATTTAAGCTGCACATAATTGAACACACCGCAAACAATAAAATCTTGGCGGCGAGGTGTGAACAGGTAAATACATACTTATAGGACTGATTTATTTACTGGTCAGAAAAACAGCAATCAATGTAAACAAACAATCCTTTAATTAAATTCAGTGGTGTGCAAGAAATTACGCAAATATTAGAGTAGACAATTTATAATAACATTTTGCGTATTACATCGAATAATTTTTTTTGAATTTGTCTGTTTGTGTTTCATTAGTCAGTTAATCAACAGGTTTACATGTTGGAATGAAAAAAAAAACAAAACAAAGCAGGTCCAGAGAATGTACCGTTTTACTTAAGTGCCACTTCCCATTATGTGCAAATCTCATAACGTCCGTATAATTCGTATTATTTTCCAGTGGAGTCAAGTGAGGTTCAATAAAATGATCCAGGACTTTCCACCACATAGTGACAATACTCCTACCACACAGCTCTAATTGGTTCATCATGCTGCCTAACCAACAGGCTGGGACTCGTTCTGTGAAGGCTCTCTGAAGGGCAGACTGTTTGTCTGGGATCACGAGGCAACGGGGATAATGATCATGAAGAAAGATACGTGAAAATCCTGGAGCTTACATTCAATAATGGGTGTTAATGAGGACACATACTTTGGAGGATGACGATTGAACTGTTAGTTGCATGATGGGAACAGAAAGGAATGTGGCTTGGAAGTGGTATTAGGCTGAGGAATTAAAGAGAATAAAGCGTGTGTGTGTGTGTGTGTGTGTGTGTTTGTGTGTGTGTGTGTGCGCGATGGTTAATACCTTGGCAGCTGCATGGGGAGAAGCCCCCTGGTCCAGGAGAAGAAGTGCCACTTTCTGGTTATCGTAGTGCGCAGCTACATGCAGTGGAGTTAGTCCGCTCTACAATCAACCCCCCCCATACACACACATAATATACACACAGTTAATGAAAGTGCCACACTAATTAATTTAGTGTAGAGATTTGGAGTTTTAACAGCGTTTCTTGCTTTAATAAAATTTATTAATTAATTTATCCTCAACAAATGTCTCTCTTTCTGTAATTCTACGCCGTGTTATATTGCTTTTCTGTATAGTATTGATGTTTTCTATAATTGTGACATGATAGTGGTGGTATTAAGAGGTGTATCAGTCGGGTGAGTCCCGACTAAATGCACCGCCTGCCACTGGCTTACACACAGCACAAGAAAGTGTTTAACATATTTTATATAATATTTATCTAATTTACATAAATACAGACTAGGGTGGATATTTTTTTACATTATTTTTGTGTGCCTGATTCCAGAAATGATGGGTGTGTGTTTTGTAAGAATGCGCAGCGCACGTGGAGGTGTGACCGCAATAGTCCTGCAGGGCTGTGTGCATGTGATTGAGAAATATGCGGCTTAGAAATTCAACTGAAAAAAGCATTATATCTGGTCATTGTAACCTAAATTAAGTTTTTTCCAACTAAATTTAAGTTTCCTTTCATAGGCTAACATGCAATTTTGAAGATTTAAGTTTATTCCCATTCATTCCTGCTAATTCCAATTAGTTCCCATTAAAAATGTTGGGTGCTACAGGTTTATCAAGATTAGCTCGCTATGATTTGCGTTAAAGCACTCGCACACACATCCCGTGCCCAATAGTTTACTATCCGCATCAACCTAAAACTTTGACCATACAGTATTATTTGTCGTAGTATTTTATTATTTATTGCTCATTTAACGCAAACTGTTGCGATTCTCTATCGCGATATGCGCATTAGCGCTATTAAGATATATTTGACACGCTGGGCAGCAATAATTGACATTAAAAAAATCAATTAAAAAGGTATAAAAAGGCCACCAATGCACTTTTCTCTAATTTAGCAGTTCTTTGAAAACGAGCTAGAGTTTGGCAAAATAAGAAAAAAGAAAGAAACAGGGAGAAAACCAGCTCTGACTAGGGTCTGAAGGCGTATATTATTTTGTAATTTTGTGGTTACGTTTCTAACCTCAAGGCAGTGACAAAATCTGCTTCAGCGGGATATACTGTTAAATCATGGTGGTATTTCTGGACATTACCTTTCCCGACGCATCTGGAGGAGCTCTCTTCTGCAGCAGGAGGTTGGCGACTTCTATTTTCCCGTACTTAGCTGCCACATGTAGCGGCGTGAATCCCTTCTGTATATAAAAGAAAAGAATAAGATGGCGGTTGAAGCATTGCGACAGAAGACTTGCACTTTTTTACTGTTTTGCACAATATCCTATTGTGTAACTGTTACTATTAGTTTCTGATGGAGAAACTGTTCAACAGAGCAGGTTTCACAAAGCGAATCAAACGCAAGCTTGAACCCTTTGCATAAAACTAAGCAAACATCAAGATCAGCGTTCTAATATTGGCACTGAACAAATCAGCGGTACCAGGGGATTTACTGCACACGGATGTGACACAGCACGCGGTGTTTATTTTTTTTATGGTGTGTGTGTGTTCGGTGATGGAAAGCTGCCTTTGATCCATGCAGCACAGTGCAAACATGGATACTCAGTTGTAACTGCTGTACCTTTCCATATTTTCCCCTTCATAACCCACACACTGCCTTTCGGGCTTTTCCCACCTTGTTTTTCCCAACAAGGTCTAAATAAACATATGGCAAGCACAATCCTGGGTCATCTTGCTTGATGTTTTTACACTGCTCATGCTTCACCTTGGGTTAAACAATTATCCTGGATATCTGATACTGATACTATTAATATTTTTTTTGCACTTGTTTATCATAAACAGTCACGACTGGATAAATACACCATATGATCACTTTAGATAACAGTTTGCCTCATGCAAACACTCAACACTTGGCAAACTTTTCCTACCCAGAATTCCAAGCAGGATTTGAATAGATACTAACCCACCTGTGGGTTAAGAGCAGTGTGAAAAGTCCATTTGGTTTCTGTCACATACAGACTTGTTTACCGCGAGTTTCAGTTCAACAGGGTTACTATTGTAACTCGAGCTTAAAGCCCCGGCAAATATGATCGATTAAGCCTTTCCCTCTCAGCAGATTCCCACGCTGTTACACTTGGCATCTTGTCAGCCATGTTGGCCTGGGATTATTCATCTGTCATGGTCATGTAGATAAGATGAATCGAGTACAAAGGATTTCTATCGCCAATTCGAGAGGGAGAGAGGGGAATGCGACACAAAAACATTTACTATGCTCCTTTTTCCTTTGCCCTAGTAACTATATCCTATTTTTAGAAAAATTAATAAATAAATAAATAACCGGGTGGTCTGATTAATAAAAGAAAACAGTTTTATTTCTTGATTTGATGATTTATTGGTTATGTTCAATATAGTAATGGATTTTTTTTGTTAACTTCCCATGAAAGTTGAAAAAAAATAACTGTGCGATCGTTTTTTTCCGACAACTAAGGGGCTGCAACTGAAACCTCTCACCAACATATTGAAATTGAGGGTTGAAATCCTGACCATTCCAATGTTCAGTCCTGACCATTTGTCAGCTGTCAGAATGGCGTCGGCAAATACTGAGCATCTGGGAGTTTATGTGCTAGAAAGTCTCTGCCGCAAGACAGAACTGTTATGCTGGCTCTCTAATTCCTATGGCGTAGAATACTTAAAACACTTTTAGGATTTTCTTATTCAGTCTGATTGGTTGGGTTCTACAGGATGTCCGGTAGACAACAGTGTCAATTTAGTTTTAAACGTCCTGCCTGAAAACAAAGCTGTCATAATGGTCTGCGGAATAAGGAAGTCGTCACGTTTACAACTGGGAGCACTTTGGAGCATCAGCTAATCGCTGGATTTGAATGATGTGATATTTTCAGTATAGACTTATTCACTTGTATGACCTAAAAAACACTCTTTGGTTTGTCCGTTTGTTTTCATAGAATCCATCAATTTTACATTTCCCTGCCCGTAATCGTGAAGTGGAACAAAACAAACTGTGACTGGTTGTCTTTACATGTCAGTCAGACGCCTCTGGGCCAAAAAAATTCTTAAATAGAGTTCAGACCTTTTGCCATCAGTGTTAAAATCTGCTTATATGAGACTACATACTACATTCAAAGTATATTTGATGGCTCAAGTGTCCAGGATGGATCGCAGGCTTGCTTTCATTCTCTGTGTTAGGTAGCATGACAAAATCTGGCAGACAGGGCCGGCCAACTTTTTTGGCAATACTTATCACATACTCTTTTTGTCTGATTGGCCCATAAAACTCTTATTTACTTATTGTTTTTTCGAATTAATTCGTTGATTGCGCCAGGGTCTTTGCAGCGGTGTGAAGTTTTTGTAAAAGATTTTTTTTTCCAAGATAATGTTGGGATTTTTCTTCAATTGGCATTGAGCTGACTCAATCACATCTTTAAACAACTCCCCTATTGGACTCTGTGTGAGTGTGCAGCATCAGTGGGTATCTGTTAAAATAGATAAAGAAGAAATGCAAGGGAGGTGGGTAGTATTTTTGATCGTATGTAGTTGGCCAGTCTGCGCCAAAATGCCAGGGCTGATATAGTGCCAGTCCAAATATAGAAGAATTGCAAAAAAAGGTACAGCAAATGTCCTTTTATGTATTTAGCACCGATCTTCCTTTTCTTTTTAATTGAATTTGACTGATCCGGAACAACTTACATTTATCTCTCATTTTATCCGAATGAGCAGCAGTTTTGAGCAGTGGAGAGTTAAATGGCATGCTTCGGGGATTCGAACACATGGTCTTCCAAGCAGCAGACCAACACTTTACCTTCCACTTCCTCTTTTCAATAACAGTATGTACGTTTTACTGCTCGGCCACACCAAATTCGTTGCCTGAATTTACCACCCAACTGTGTTGTTTAACCAGCCCTAGCAAAGACTCAAGGCACCCAAGGGACTTTATGCGATAGATGCTTTAAGATATTTGCATGGACGTGTCATCGGTTTCCCAGGAATAACCTTCTTACACATAGGATACAAATACCAAGAACTAAACAAGACAACACACATAGTTAGTTACACAGATCAAAAATACACCCAGAGATGATCTGCTATCATGAAACCCAAAATAATCTATGTGCCTCGGATTAGTAAGATGAGTAAGGTACACGTATGTGCTCGGTGAATTTTTCTGAATCTTTACGTCTGCTTTTCAAGTGAGACTCCTGGTGTGTGCAAGAAAGACCAAGACGGCCGATTTGTAAATGTAGAGGGAAAAATTTCTGCATCCCTACACATCCAATCCAGCCAAAAGAAAAATTGCTAAAAATATGTCGTTGGCATTACAACAGAGGAATCTCTGGGGTTGGGATTTAGATGCCTGGATAACAAGGAGATCCTGCTGGCTGGGTTGATCCAGACGTGCTGAAAAAGATTGGTGGAAACTTTGCTTAGAAGCTCTGTGTGCGTTTGTGTGTCTGTGTGTGTGTGTGTGTGTGTGCCTCCCACACAGCACAGCTGCTCTGCAGCAGTCACAATGTAGGACAGATCCAACCACCTCCAGAAACTTGTAGCAGCCTGTGACTCACAAACACACACTGATGCACTGCAGAGTTAACCTACAGAACTACAAGAACAAAACGTTTACCGCATTATGGGGTTTTTGATCAACACAGCCATTACAATTTATAGAGAAACACTGTTTAAACATGTTTAAACGATGTTTATTCAGCTATTGTGTATAAAACCATCCATCTATCCATCCATCTATCCATTGTTAATAACCGGGCTTATTCCTATCATTGTCACAGGTTCTGCTGGAGTCATACCCAGCTGTCATTAGACGAAAGGCAGGGGTCACCCTCAAAAGGTCACCAGTCCATCACAGGGCCAAACACACTCACACTTACTCCTATGGGCAATTTATAACCACCAATCAATCTCACATACATGTTTTTGGACTGTGGGAGGAAACCGGAGAACCCGGAGTAAAACCACGCAAGGACAGGGAGAACATGCAAACTCCACACAGAAAAACCCCTGCTGGTGTATATAACCATTTATAGGTAACATTTTGCCATTTACCCCTTTAGATACATTTGAAAATATGCATTAAGGGGGAAAAAATATTTGATCCCCTGCTGATTTTGTATGTTTGCCTATTGATAAAGCAATGATCAGTCTATAATTTGAATAGTAGGTTTATTCTATCAGTGAGAACCAGAATAACAAAAACAATATTAAATAAGCTATTAACTGATTTTCATTTTAGTAAGTGAAATAAGTATTTGACCCCTTTGAAAAACAAGACTTGGTGCCAAACCCCTTGTTGGTAATCAATAGATGGTCAGACGTTTCTTGTAGTTGGCCACCAGGTTGGCACACATCTCAGGAGGGATTTTGTCTCATTCCTTTTGGCAGATCCTCTCTAAGTCTTTAAGGTTTTGAGGCTGATGTTTGGCAACTCGAACCTTCAGCCCCCTTCACAGATTACCTATTAGGACTGACTAGGCCACTCCAGGACATTAATATGTTTATTCTCCTTTTTTGTCATGGCTGTGTGCTTTGGGTCATAATGAAACCCATCCATGACCTAATTTCAATGCCCTGACTAGGGGAAGGAGGTTCTAAACCAAGATGTGATGGTACATGGCCCCGTCTCTTTGATGCTGTAAAGTTGTCCTGTCCCTTTAGCACCAAAACACTCCCAAAGCATGCTTCCATCTTCATGTCTGATGGTGGAGATGGCGTTCTTGTGGTCATAGGCAGCATTTCTCCTTTTCCTCCAAACACGGCGAGTTGAATTGATGCAAAACAGCTCGATTTCGGTCTCATCTGACACACAGTTCTCTTTTATACAGGTAACGAGCTGAGATTAGGAGCACTCCCATTGAGAGAGTCCCTTTAAGAGAGTGCTCCTAATCTCAGTTTGATGATCTCAACTTCATAAAAATCACCTGGGAGCCAGAAATCTTGACAATTAATAGGGGATCGGATACTTATATTAGTTATTAAACTAATTAAAAACTTTTCTGTAATGTGTTTTTATCTGGATGTTTTGGTTTTTACTCTGTCTCTCACCTACCTTGAAAATTATAGACTGATCATTTCTTTGTCAATGGGCGAACGTACAAAATCAGCAGGGGATCAAATAGTTTTTTCCTTTCACTGTAAGTGTTATGAAAAATCTTCTGTTCTATGTTATACTTGGGAATAAATCTGGAATGCCTGGAGTGTACAGTAACGCACAATAACGACAATTTGGCCAGATCTCTGCAAATACATAATTTAGATAAGTAAGAAACTAAAAATGTGTGTGTGTGTTTGAGATAGAGTCACACACCTTGGTAGTGATGCTCAGTGAAGCGCCCTGGTCCAGCAGTATAGCGGCAACGTCTTTGTGGCCTTCACGGGCTGCCAGGTGCAATGGTGTGTATCCGGATGTGGTGGTGGAATCGGGTGCGGCTCCATGCTGCAGCAGCTGCTGTACAATCTCGGGCTTTCCCAGACGACTAGAGATATGCAGCGCAGTCTGGTCATCCTACACACACACACACACACACACACACACACACACACACACACACACATATACATACAAATGCATAATGACACATGTGCTGCTTTATTAGGAAAAGGTCAAATAGTCATAGGCTTATACGACCTTTATTAAACTGACATATAGTCAATATACAAACTTTAAACCTTTAGAACCTTTGGTGGTTTTAGAACAACGTTTAAACCCCTCAGCACTTAAAAAAAGTGACTATAACTTTACCTACACACACAGTACAGTGACAGAGCACGCAGCTAAAATTACATTAAAGACAGTAAACAATTTACAAGGCAATGACGTACCTTAGATTTGGCGTCGACGTGAGTTCCGTTCTGCACCAGGTATTTCACTACACCCGCCTGTCCGGCCCTGGCGGCCATGTGGAGCGCAGTCTCTCCTCTCTTGAACACACACACACACACACACACACACACACACACAAGGGCACCACAGAGTCAAGGAGGCGTCTGGGAAGCACCGCACCAGGACACTGAGCCTTTGTCTCTCTCTCTCTCTCTTTCTCTCTCTCTGTATATGTGTGTGTGTATATGCCAATGTGCTTGTCTGTGTAGACTATTAGTTAAGGCCAGCCCACTATTTTTTCCATCCAGTCTGCTTTCTTTATTACAACTGCTGCTACACACACACACACGACCCAAAGCAAACTTCTGTCTGGGGGTGGGGTGGACAGTCGCACATGATTACAGTCTGCTTGCTGGCCTGGAACTATAATTACAGAAGTGTTAGAAGCCCAGACCTGCACTCTTAGACCCTCTGGTTAGGCACAAAAAACAAGACTGTTATTACCCTAAAAGGCATTATAGCATCAGGACATCATGAGCGCAGGGCGACGACAGGTTGAAGACAGGAGCTGAACGCCTCGCGCAGCACAGGCCAGAATTCTTTCCATTGTTTTTGCTTTAAAATTATCAGCCTCTCTTTCTCTCTTTCTTTTTTTTCAGATTAAATGTGTGTTATCGGAGTGTGACACACAAAATGTGTAGCTTGGGGGTGGGATGTGGGTGCTAATGTTCCAGTACTCACCACGTTGGTTGTGTTTGGCGATGCACCATGATTCATCAACTGAGTCACTATGTTTTCATGCCCCATAAAGGCGGCCACATGAATCGGCGTGAGTCCAGACTGGCAGATGAAAAAAAAAAAAAAACACGAGAAGGATTAAAAAAGTGCCACGTTTGAAGTTTGGAGAATTTGATATGACCTCATTGCTGTGTTCAAGCACAAACCTGAAGACAACAAGAGAAGAAGTGGGTTTGCCACCAAAAGTAAAAAAAAAAGGACATGGAGTTTATGCTGCAGGAAGAGTTTTACAGCCAGAGGGGTTTCTTTACAAGTGCAGAAAAAATCCACAAACCGCCATATAAACATATATAAAACAAACTACAAGCTGTAAACACAGAGTTTTAACACATTCGGTATCATAGAGATTCGAGACACATTCAGTCTTTTACCCGCAGGACAAATACATTTAAAAATGTCCTGCTATATTACCAATTGTCCCACTTTATTGTAGATTTAAGTTGACGTTTATTATTATTATTATTCATTCATTAATCTTTTATACCCACTTATTCCCTAATTCAGGGTCACAGGGATCTGTTGGAGTCTATCCCAGCTGTCTCTGAAAGGGTGAAAGGCAGGAGGGGACCACCCCCCCGCCAACACCCTCTTACATCACCCTTGGCAGTTAGAATCCCACTCATACACTGTTTTTTTTTGGACTGTGGGCCGATGATAACCCACGCAAGCACTGGGAGAACCAAACTCCAACAGAACACATTGAGATATCCTTCGCACTTCACTTGCCATGCTCGTTTTTTTTGGCTGCAGAGAAGAAAAGCATCAACAGCCGCAAGCACGCGGAAAAAATGGAGGAGGAGCTTCAGCAAATTCCCTGGAGAGCACAGCTATGGTTTTTAGCAATGACATACGGTGCCACACACTACCTGCCTACGAGAAACTTTTTCTTAAACGTTTACCGCTTTGCGACGCCTTTCCGATCGCTTACATTATTTATTTTTAAACAACTAGCAATTGGGGCCCACAGGGTTGTGGTGATTGAATGAACTTCCCCCGTCTTCCGCGCCACGGCTTTCCCACAGACAAGTTAAAGAACCGGTAAATATGGGTACAAATGCTGTGGGATAAGAAGTAATAAAACCATGGGTGGATTAGGCGCCCGGATTAGGTGTTAGAATGATGTGACAATAGTGTTTCCTACTTCGTTTGATTTATTCAATTTAGGTGTCTCCCACTGAGTAGAACAAGAAAAAAAAAGATAAAACCGGTTGGACACTGGCGGTTATTTTGAAAAGGGTTGCAAGTGATAAAAATAAAAATTGCAGACATAAGTAATACAAAAAAACAATTATTAAAGAAAAAAAAATACAGAACAACTTTTTAAAATTGACGGGGGGGCTCGGAGGATTAAATTATAAATAAATTTTTAAGGGGTTACTCTCAAACTGAAAAAATGAAATAAAAGTCCACCTCTGCAGCTCTCTTTCTGCCTCTCTCTGTCTTTTCTCTCTCTCTCTTTCTTCTGTCTCTCTCTCCGTCGTCTCTCTTTCTGTCTCTCTCAACCTCTGTCACTGCCTGTATGGAAGCTCCTTTTTCAGCAGCAGCTGGCCACTTTGATCCGTCTTCTTGCAGGCGATGTGAAGTGGCGTAAAACCTTCTAAAAGAGAAGTGACCAGTCAGGACGTGTCTCCAGCAGCACAAAAGGGTTAAAGGACAAAGACAAAGTTTGGTCCTTACAAACACATGCACTGTAAAAACGGAGATCTTTCGTTTTTCAGACGTTTTCTGCTGTAAGTTTGGCCAACCCGTATTTCTACAGTTCCTTTTTGAGTTTGTTTCCCTTTTGTCCCTCGTAACAGTTTTTTAAACCCCTTCATCGGCACGCCTTCTTTCCAATTACTTAAGAGCATACGGAAGACCGCCGGTTGGGTGGGGGTGTTTGTGGTGTGCGCTGGGTTTGGGGTTCTTGGTGTGTGTGCGTGGTTTTTTTTTTTTTTTCCGTTTTTGTTTTTTTTTTCCTTTCTCTTTTTTTTGTTTTTCTCTTTTTTAATACCCCATATTTCACACGGGGATATTGGGGTTTTGCTATCCCTCTCTTTGGGTGTTTGACTCCCCTGTTTATGCTTTATTATATCACATGAGTTGCTTTAATTTATATACTTTTTAAAATCTTTATTTAACTACAATCCACTTTTAATTGTTAACTAGGAAGCGCAGATTGCCATCCTAAGTTTCTACCTCACCTTCAGAATTATTCAGAACTTTTTTATGCTTTTTATTTGTTACCAAGATTAATCATATATCTATTATATAGTACTATACTATTTAATACAAGTGCATTTTATCGGTTAATTTCGTGATAGAACAAAGTTGCTTTGTTTTTGTCTGCACATCAACATACAAATAGTTGGCATTTGTCGATTTCTAATGTACACAAGAGTATTTAGCCCAGAAAATGTCTTAAATGTTATCAAATTCCTTTACGTTTCCGAACATAAATGCTGTTGTATTATTCTGACTTATCTCTGAATTAAACAGGAAATGTACAGTTTACTGCTTTACTATGAAGTGTCCACCCACCAGTGCCTTGGCATTGGGGTTGGCTTTCTTATCCACGATGACCTTCGCCACTTTATAGTGACCACAGTGGGCGGCCACATGCAGCGCTGTCAGGTAATCGTTTGTGACGTCATCTACAGGTACGTCATGGTGCAGTAGAAGCTGTACACAGTTGAGATGATCCCCCTGTGTGGCCATGTGCAGCGGAGACAGTCCGTTCTGTAACACACGTACACAAAGCGAGCGCGGCTTTAAAAGTTTCTGCTCTGAATGCTGGAAAATAGTGGGTAATGGAATTCTACTACATCAGTGTGTGTGTTAAAGCTGATAAATCATTACTTTAGTCTTGGACAGAATTGGAGCTCCGCGGTCCAGCAACATCTCCACAACTTGCTCATGACCACTTCTGGCTCCGCAGTGGAGCGGAGTGAGGCCGTCCTGCGCGTTGGACAAAACATACGTTACAATCAAAGTGGAAGAAATGAATCTTTTAAAAAAAAAAACAGTGCACATTGCAACATTTGCTTTTTGGCCCATTTTTCTGTATTAATCTTTCAGTTCTTGAAAGTATATAGATGGAAAACTAGATGAATACAACAGCTGCTCGTAATTTTGAAGCGTCAGTAATGTCAAACACATGCTGAACTAGGCTAACATGACTGCTGTCACTATTCAAAGTCAAGCTGAGTTGAACTATAGGATTATTACACACGGTAAATATAGAGAATGGCAGGCATTGCTTGCTGTGACATGCTACCGGAACAAAGATTACTACGAAAAATTATAGACAATTAACTAACACTAAGTATTGGTGAGTATTGGGGAAGCGGTAGCGCAGTAGTTAAGTTGTTGGACTGCTAATTGGATGCTTAGAGTTCGATTCCCAGCACCACCACATTATCACTGCTGGACCCCTGAGCAAGGCCCTTAACCCCTTATTGCTCAGATGTAGAAAAGAGAATACAAGTCACCCTGGATAAGGGGCATCTGTCCAATGCTGTAAATGTAAATGTATTAGTAAAGGCCAGTACATATCATGAGACATGGGTCACGATATGATGTATTACAATATATTTGAATACAATACATTCTGCTATACGTTGGAATACTAAAAACTATTTTAAAAATGTAAAACAAAGCGTGCTGCCTCTAAGACAAAGGTCGTATGTGTCAGTGACAACTACAGGAGCGGAGGAAGAAGTCGTTTATACGATCTTGAAATAAATATCACAATAGTTAGCTGTATCAATATTTATACACAGCCCTACAATTAACGATCCACTTGAATGGATTCCAGATCCCAAAGCACCGCCTCCACTTAGATACGGAAAGTGGGCCCCAGTTAATTAATGGTGAGTATTGGTAAGGGCCTGACGAAACGATACATGGGTCACGATACAATCACAATATAGTGCAATACAATAGATTCTGTGATTCTCTTTTAAGACAAGGGCCTTATGTGCCAGCGACAACTACACGAGCGGATAGTCATTTATACTAGCATAATATAAATGTAGCGGTATCGATGTTATTGGTATTCACAGCCCTACAATAAATGATCCACATAAATTGGCAGCACAAGAAAGAATTTCAAATCCTCTTATGTATCATAGTGACAGAATAAATAAAAAATAATGAACCATGATGATTTGTGTGCAAATACAAATGGTAATCAATCTGGCCAAAAAAACTATTAAAAACAGTTTTACTATAATAAAACCATGGTTAATTATTATAAAGGGAACTGAATGAAATCAGCATGTATGGTTTTACAATTGTCTGTTTTCTCCCAGATCTTACCCATTACTTTACTCCCACACACACACACAAACCCCATTTTAAGCTGTCATTTTGTCTCAAGAGTCACACTAGAAATATGTTGTTTACTTGACGCTTTAGCAAAAAAAATCCGCTATCTTATTGTTTTGGGGTTTTTTTTGAAGCGACTGTGTGACTTTTTGCTGCGGTTTTTAATAACCTACCATGAAAAAAAAATTTCCAGTATCATAAAAGAAACTCATAACACCACATTAGCACAAACACATTAGCAGAAAAGAAGCACGGTCCTCTTAGTAGAGCGTCTACTAAAAAGATTACCCAGAATTCAAAGCAACATTACGTCAACTTGAGTGTTTCTACACAGATTTTAGAAGTGTGTGTTTAAATGAATATGTCTGAACAACAAGATTATTCTATATAAATTTGCTAATGTTTCATTACATTATATACAGTAGAAGTTGCTCAACCACTAGTTTTTTTTTATAGGTTACCAGTTGTTTAAATAGTTAAAGCTAATAGTTTAGCACATCCCTTTTAGCAGCAAAGAGTGTCTGAACTGGAAAGAGTGTCTGAACTGGAAAGAGTGTCTGAACTGTCCTCTTTATTGCAGACTGACGACGTTGTTGGGCTAAAGAGACTGAGAAGTTATCGAGCTGAAATATTACTTTTATCTTCAAACCCTAAATAGGCTTCTGATTGATTAAACTTAACAAGGTTAACGTAGCACACTGACACGGCTAAAACATTTGCTATACGATTTAGTGTCTAATGTTTCCAAGTGTAGGTCAAAGATTGCTTGTTCTCCCTGACTTCTGCTTCTCTCTCCCCTATTTATACCCTGCAATGTTTCTTACTTGTTGCTTTCATTTCACTTGTGATTTTATATTATTTTGTTGAATTGTCGTCCTAATTTTAGTTTAGTTTTAAGATGCTAGTTTTCCTTACAATCAAGTTTTCGACTTGCTACATCATACTGTGACACTCTTGCTAGTTATTATTACCCATCATTATTACACAATCTTCCCTTGAAATACACTAGTTTATAACATTTCATCATGACTTATCATTATTTCTCTTCGACTCATGAATTATAGCCCGATCGCCTTTTAAAACAAACATCTGTGATGTGAAACACACGTAAAATGCTAAGTCAAACTGCACTTCAGCTAACAAAATACAAGTTTATACAAGATACGATGCTTTTTATTCTACAAAATGAAAGGAAATTTAGTAATAAATGCATAAAAAATATGATGCTAAATATATTTTTCTATCATATTTACACTGATAATGACACAGTACAAGGATTCTGCTAAAATATTTTACTTACTTATTTAATAAAAAATACTTATATGGGACCTTTAAAGAACAGCAAAACTAACTGCAGGGGAAATTCCTGTAGGAGCATGGAGGAGTGGGATTACAATACATACACACACACACACACCTTTTCCAGGTAAAAGTGTCATCAAAGTGTGTGAAAATAAAACCTACAGAAGAACTTTTTCAACTTTTTAGAGAGTAAAAATATATACAATATTTATTTCTGGCCAAAATATGTGTCAAATATACGCCGTGTCTGTGATGCTCAATAAAACATACATTAGAAATCAAAATATATTTCAGTTTCAGGAAATTATATTTCTAACCCTACAGACTCAATCACTTCATATGATGAACAGAGTATATTTTATCTGAACGCAAACAGAAACAGGTATGTGAAAGAAACTTCATTGGGTTTTTACGTTTACAATTATATTTACATTGTTTAGCAGACACTCGTATACAGAGCAAAGTACAAACAAATGAACCCCATTGGTACTCGTACAGCAATATTATCACATACTTATATAATATCATATTACTGAAACACTGTGTATTTTTAAAATAAATTACATACTGAAATCACATAATAAATAATCTATCTATCTATCTATCTATCTATCTATCTATCTATTCTATCTATCTATCTATCTGTCTATCTCTCATCTATCTATCTATCTATCTATCTATCTATCTATCTATCTATCTATCCGCCTGTCTGTCTGAAATACATATTAGCAGATACATTTTTAAATCATTTTTGCAAGTATTTGCGAAATATAATATATATATATATTATATATATATACTTGCAAAAATATATATATATATGTAAAAAATATATTTTTTTTTTTTATCGTATCGTATATTTTTTATCGCAGTTTTACTTGCTACCTTTTAGTGGTACATTTGTACTACTGTGATACAATCTGTTTCATTCAGACGACAAATTAGGTATAAATGTCCTTTATAATTCCTAATATTCCTAATATTTCACTCTGTGAGAGGTTTATGAATATTTACCAAACATTAACTAACTCACGCAATGGCAATATACTGATAATATTACAAAGCATGGATATAAATTATTATTTTTATTTTTTTAAGTTTTCATAATTGAGATTTATATCTATATTAGATTTATATTTATATTACATTTTATATTATATTTTAAATTTTCTATAATATATATTTCTATATTTATATTTTATTCATTCATTCATTTATTCATTCATTTATTCGTGCAGACTGTTAAAATCATTTCCGAATTTAACGTAAAGACGACGTAAGTCTGTCGTTACCACTGGTGGCGCTGACCTTAGTTTTGGCATCGATGCGCGCCCCTCGTTCCAGCAACAGCTTGACCATGTTGCTGTTTCCTCTCTTCGACGCCACATGGAGAGGAGTGATGTCATTCTGTAATGATTTTGAGAACAGAATTTCAAAACTATTATAAATAGCATTTTAGAAAAAACTGTTAACAATGTCTGCTACTACACTAAACACTGACTATACCAGATAATAAAATATCATTTTGTTTATATCATGCACTCTATAAATTACCATACAACCATTTTGAGAGCTTACAACGTACAACATACATTAATATACAGAGACTTTGGGTTACACTACATAGTTTGTAAGACTCGTATACCAAAGACAACCAACTGTTCTATACCAGTAGCTGTAGTAACACCACCCTCTAGTGCCAGATGTGCCATCCTCTGACGCTATGATCTGTGTAATCATGTTGTGGAAGCAGGTTCGACATGAAAGCCTACATTATGTTCCTCGTTACGTGTGAACTGGCAGGCACAGATTTACACTCCATTCAATATGACTATTTTCTTTCCATCTGCTGCAGAATGTCAGCGTTTCTTTGATGTCCAAATGGTACAAGTCACTTGTAATCTGATCTTATCCGTCTCTATTCTGGTGCACATGTTTGTTTCAGTAAATGGCAACATGCTATGTTTACTCTATCCTGCAGTCTAAACATAACCTTGTGTACTCGTGTACACTTCAAGCTTCAGATTCCATTCAATCCTATGAGGTCATATTTCCTGTATGCAGCTTTATGAGTTGTTCTACATATACTGTAAAACAGAGTTTGTCTGACTCACATCTAGTTTTTTTTGAAGATATTCATCAGGTAACAAAAGTGAGATTGGACGAAAAAAGAATCTGGTTTATAATCTTCGGGAAAAAAAAGCTTTCTAGACTATGGGTGTGTAACAGGTTGCTTGAGTAGGTAGGGATTCAGATGGAGAGGTGAGTTGGATAAAGTTGGTTGTATGCATAAATAAACAGGTGTGTAGATAGGTATGTTGGTGGGTAGGGTGTTTCAGGTAGGTATACCTGTGGGTAGATAGATAGGCGGGGATGTTTGGCTGGACTGGATGTATACATAAAGACAGGTGTGTCAATACGTAGGTACTTTGTACTATGATAAGTCTACACAGATAGACATATAGGTGGTTACATAAATTGATTAGATTGACCTTGAGATAAAATTCTATTTTAATCCTATTTATCTCTACAGAATGACTCTAAATATAATGAGGACGTACCCTGGCTCTGAAGTCCACGGCAGCACCGCGGTTGAGGAGAAGTGTAGCCACGTTGATGTTTCCGTAGTGTGCAGCGATGTGCAGCGGAGTAAAGCCACTCTGTAGGGAAACACACTGGTCAAGACACAAGTCACACACATACTACCCCTAATCTTCAAATTAAGACAAAGACAAAGCCAGGCAAGGGTCAGTCAGCCTTTCACAGATACACTGAGCCAGAAGAAGCTGCACGTCCTTCAAAAATCCCTCCACACCAAAGTATGGATCTACTTATTTTAAAATTAGGTCTAAGCAGGCAATAGATCTATCGATTATCAATAAGAGATGTGGGTTTCCAATAAAGGACATTTGCTCCTTCCAGTTTTTAGATCTCGAACGTCATTGAACACCAATCCTACAGAAATTTAGCTAACAGGCAGACATAAAGCTGTAGAAAAATCCCAGCTCCATGCATCTGGAGAAGATTGCTTTGCAAACATGCATGTGAATCCACAATGCATGGCAACTAGGTGGCACCCAATTAAAACTACTGACATGCCAAGAACATATGCATGTTTTTAAAAATGGTATTTATCAAGTTTTTTTTTTTTTTTAAACAGCCTTGTCCAAATTCTAAGACTAAACAAAAGTTTAGTAAATGTTGCTGGTTTTGCCGAGCATTTCATCATAACTCAAGAGCAAGAAAAACAAGAGCAAGATAAAATGCAACAATGCAATAGATCGGCATTGTTTTAGTGGGGTTAGTTGGAAGTTAATGATTTGGTGAGTCTGAATCAGGTGAGTGTTAAGTGGGTGTTAGGGTAAGTAGGTACGTTACATAGCAGATAGTAGTGAATTTATTAAATAACCACTATAGATGTTTGGGAGCAAGACCACATCTGAAACTCTGCTTTCTATACACTGGAAATTCCCATTTCTGCATCCACCACGTCCCCTAGTCTCTTTTGTGCTATTTAACTCCTGCCAAAGAGTTTTCCCAGGTTCTCAGAGTTCTTACACCTTTTTATAGCAGCTTGTCCACCCTTCAAATCATGCTATGCATGCCACTTTATAAGGTATACTCATGGTGCAGGGTAGATCTACCATAATGGTCCAGTATTCTATGAATACTATCACTGACCATGACCTGTCTATTGCTATGCACAACCTGATCTGATTTTATTTTAGTGCTGAATTACTCTCAGCATAGCACTAAATCAGATGTACTAGTCCAGGGCTTACAAAATCACTGGCTTGACGTCCTGGGGCTATTAAGTCTTTCAGCCTGGCTACCAAAATGTATTCCCGTCCCTGCCTGTCAGGCTATCTCATAGGAAGGAAAAAACTATTTCAATGCTTTTGCATACTCTCACATTTATGGTTGGGTGATCACGCTGTTTAATTATTACCTTAGATTCTTATTTTTTGTTTCTAAAATATATTTGATTGTTTTGTCGCCTTCTACAATATTTGACACTGAAAATAATGTCTATTTTTTAATTTTTTTATTTAATTTGGGCTAACAAAAACCGAGGAGTGCCTGTCCGAAGGGCTACCAGGAATTTTATGAGCCCTGTAGTGAGTCCTGCTATAGTACTTTTCTGAATAGAATTGCTGATTAATCATTTAAAGCACCAGATATCCTACAGTTAGTACCTAATATACATAACATATAGCATTATTGTCTAGAAACAGAATAAAATACTTATAATAGACTTGGGGAGGTGGTAGCTTAGTGGTTAAGGTGCTCGGTTTGATTCCCAGCACCACCAAGTTACCACTTGTGGGCCCCCTGATCAAGGCCCTCAACCCCCAATTGCTGAGTTGTGTGAAAGAGATAAATGTAAGTTGCTCTGGATAAGGACGTCTACCAAATGCTGTAAATGTGAATGGCTGACTGAAGTGTCGATAAAGAGCGAGTGAAGATACTTATGATATGTGGCCTGTAGAGTGACATCATAATGTTCTGAGTTCTAAAAAAAATCAGTCTACTCATTGTGCAACCCATTTTTCCGATTACAGAAATCGTAAATGTTTTACTTCTAGCCACACCCAATTTTATACACTAACCAGTGATTTCCTAATCAACCCCAAACTTCTTCAGCCTCAGCTGTGGTTTTTCTCCCCATCCCACCCTTTTGATTTTTGCCCCTGTAGTACTGAGTCTACTCTGTTATAGGTTAATTGCAACAGGCCCGAGTAAATGAGGAAAAAGCGAAGCACACAGTGAAGAACAGACTGATGCATTAACAGGAAGCAGCCAGGCGCGAGCAGGAAAAGGGCATAAAGGCGCTGCGCATATACCTCTGTGGTTCTATTCACCATCATCTACGGCAGCGCATACCCATGGGCCCGAGAGGGAGGGAGAGAACGGTACGGTTAGTGTATCACACACTCACAATGGTACCGATGAAAGCTGCTTCATGGTGAGGGAGAGTCACAAAAAACAAGTAAAAACAGACCAGAACAAAACACAACCACACACACACACCACACCACAAAACAGATCAACTGGATGGTGCATGAAAATTCTGTCAGCTACGAGCAGCACTGGAGATGCTTCTTCTAGTGCTGGAATCTACAGCAAAAGCTAAATTGCTAATTCTTTTTATATAAAACATCTTGCTACCCCTGTACATTCCAACTCATTTCTAGAATCGTTGTTAAACATTTGGGAAACAAAGAGCTGAAGCACCATCAAGTTCTAGATATGACACGATAAGCACCGGGTGTGTGATGGTGGCCAGTGTGTGAAAGTCACCTTCGATTCGACGTCGGCGTTGTGGTCGTTCTGGAGCAGTAGTGCGGCGGCTTTGGTGTCATCTTTGCGGGCGGCGATGTGAAGAGCAGGAAGACGAACTTTTCCTTTAGTGTCGTTCTCCAGGAGCAGAGAGACCACCTGATCGTGACCCTGCTGCAGTGCTACGGCCAATGGCGTGAAGCCATCCTACACACACACAAAAACACACCCACACACAGGAATTAGGCCAATACCTTTGTCAATCTTGCCCAATTATAATTCCATTATTGCTATTAGAATGATCTATTTTTACTACTTTTACTATAAGTATAATGATTAAATTTTTTGTACATGCGATTCAATAACTAATGTTTAATCCAATGTAATTTTTTCCTATAAAATAAGGTGTTATTACATCTTATTATAACTCCTGCTTTGATTTTCAATTTTGTCCCCGGGTTTAGGGTTTTCCTTGACTTTGAGGTAAATATTCATGACCCAATGTTTTATGAAATGTGTGTATATATATATAATTTACCCAATATTACCAATTAAAATATATTTCTGTCGGGTCCTCTTAAGACAAAAAAAAAACAACAAATTGGCAGCCTTTACGATTGGGTTCATATTTATCTGCTGTAAAATATTTTATGCGAGTGATAACAGGAACTTGTATTATCCGGGCATTAAATCTAATCTAATCAATTCAGGCCACTCTTCACCAAGTGAACTTAATTTTTAATTCCTTGATTTATACAGTTTTATTGTGCTACATGCATCCCAAGTTTGATTCCTGGGATTCCTTTCCCCTGCTCTTACTTACACATTTACTATCCCATCTGCCCAAAGGCAAAAATGCCCCCCCCCCAATATATATATATATATATATATATATATATATATATATACTATATATAAGCCAATCAAAGTAAGTGCCAGTTTAAAGCAAAGCATGCTCTAAAAGGTAACACGGGTAAAGTATAGAGGCTGAAGTGTTGTGTCTCTTTTCATCGCTGCAGTCTGACTTTGAGGACGACGCTTCCTGACCTCGCGACAGTTGGCCAGCTTCCTGGGCTCTGTCTCGCGTCTGCACAGACTCTGGCTCACCTCACTGCTAAGAAGCCACTCGACTGTACCGCCAGCACCTCTATTTTCACATTGATTTTTTTTCTCAGCACTTTAAAAGAAGAGTGCTAAAGTTCTTCACCACCGTTTGTGTGTTTGTGTTGTTTGAATATAAATAAATAAATCCAGGCTTGACGATATCCAGCTTTTTAAGTGAAAAGATCTATACCAAGATCTACAATATTTAATATCTTTGTAGCATAAAAAGCTTTGGAAAATTGACTGTACATCATTCCGTCGTTTTAGTTGTGCTGTTAAGAGGATATGTACTGTAGTTAATGATATCTGCTGAGACACGTGTGTGTGTGTGTGCTGTACACACCTCCGTGGCAATGCTCTGGCTGGAGCCGTTGTCCAGGAGATAGCGGACCACCTCCAGATGGTTCTCCTGTGCAGCCATGTAAAGCGGCGTGAAGCCGTTCTGTATATATAAAAAAAAAAACACAGTCGCGTCTCAGTCACCTTTTTAACCTTTTCCATTTACACACACAAAATATAGACTTTATGACATCATACATTCAACACAAGTTAGGGTGCGAGAAGAATCTGGTGTCGGTTGTTCCGAATATTTAAGCGTAACTCACTGTTTACAGTCAGTTTAAATCAATGACCTTGACTTGAACCTGATAAGCCCTCGGTATCAGAGCAGGACTATTTATACTGCTTTAGTCCTGCGAGTCAACAGCACCATGCTGCAGGTGTAAAAAATGTGTGGAGAAAGTGTGTTTAAATTAGATGGGGGGTGGAGGGCTGGAGATCTCATGATTTCCAGTAATTTCTTCTTATAAACCTGAAGCTTCTGGACATCAGAAAGGTTGCACCGCCTTAGGAGATCCGTCAGCTGCTCCGTGGTCACATGAGACGCTTAAGGCCGAGCTGTGAGTGTTCCACACCGAGCGCTCATTAACCATTCCGGGCACGTAGCAATGCAGCTAGTGATATGGCGCGACCCAGAACGGAGACATAGGGAATATGGGTCTATATGTGAGTGTGTGTTTAAACATCACTTTACCAGCTTATTGCTGTGAATTAGCTTTTTTCATTGTTTAATTTGCATAAGGACGTTCACACAACACAAGAAAATCCATTACAGGAAGTGCACTAATTAAGGTAGAACCACCATTTGAAAAAAAAAAAAAAAACAGGATATCGATTAGACAGGAAGTGCAGGTTTTAAGGGAAACCCCTGTGACATGTTTCCTAACAACAAATAACTGTACTTGTCAAAAGAAAACCTCTAAATGATGTGCACTTACAAAACTGTCTTTAAGATATAAAGAGAAATCTTTGTAGCATGTTTTAGAAAAGAATTAAGTGCACTAGTTTAAGTATAAAACATAGCAGAAAGTGCACTTGCTTAAGACAAATCCTCTCTAGGAAATGCACTTGTTTAAGAAAAGCTTTTGTAGGAAGTGCACTTGTTTAAGGAAAAACCTTTACAGAAAATAAAGGAATTGGAATTGGAATTGCACTTGTTTAATGAAAAATTATTATAGATGTGCACTTTTTGTTGTTAAGAGAAAACCTTTACAGGAAATCCACTTGTTTAGGGCAAATCCTCTGTAGGAAGTGCACTTGTTTGAGGCAAATCCTCTGTAGGAAATGCACTTGTTTGAGAAAATCTTTTGTAGGAAGTGCACTTGTTTAAGGGAAAGCCTCTGTAGGAAGTGCACTTGTTTAAGGAAAGAAACTCCACAGGAATTGCACTTGTTTTAGGAAAACTCTTTACAGGAAGTACACTTGTTCAAGGGAAAACCTTAACAGGAAGCGCACTTGTTTAAAGAAAAACTTCAACAGGGGGTGCACTTGTTTAAAGAAAAACCTTTAAATTAGGTGCAAATGATTTTTAAGACAAAAGTGATTAGAAATTACTTGCTAAAAAAGGGGCATTTGTAGGAAGTGCACTTGATGAGTATAAAAACACCACCTGCATTGTAACATTGAAATCTATACTGAATAAACATGTGTATCTCTATGTAAAAAAACCCCCCAAACTTTAATTGATAATAAAAGTGTGATGATGTTCCGTGTTGCTCCAGTTTCCTGTATTCTAGCTTGCTCTTACCTGCGACTGCGCATTAACATTGGCTCCATTATTCACCAGCTCTCTAACCACCTCAGTCTGACCAGCCAGGGAGGCGATGTGCAGAGCCGTGTTTCCTTTCTGGGGACACAAACACATCAACAAAATGTTTTATACTTTCAACAACCGCTTATATCCCCTCAGTTAAGAGCCCCTTGCGCTGTATTACATTTAATGTTACATTAAATGAAGTTATGTTTTACACCCTCATCCAAAGCAACCTACATTTATCGCATTAATACCCTGAGCAGGTTAGGGGCCTTGCTCAGGGGCCCAGCAGTGGCAGCTCTTGTGGTTCAACTCTTGTCGTTTTGAGAAGCAGACCAAGACAATAAACCTCTACAGGAAGTCAACCTGTTTCTGCAAATTCTGCTATGGAACATAGAGCGTGCATTTTTAAGGAAAAACATCTAGAGGAAGTGGATTTGTCATGTTCGTCAAATACTGCTAAAGTAAGTGCATTTTTAAGGAAATAAGTCTACAGGAAGTCAACCTGTTCCTGCAAATTCTGCTAAGGGAAGTGCATTTTTAAGGAAAAACTTCTACAGGAAGTTGATTTGTTATGTTCATAAAAATACTGCTACAGTGAGTGCATTTTTGAACAAAAAAAAACGCTACAGGAAGTAGACTTGCTCACAGAAATTGTGCTACAGGAAGTGCATTTTTAAGGAAAAACCTCTACAGGGAATGGACTTTTTCATGGAAATACTTCCACAGAAAGTAGACTTGTCATGTTCATAAAAATACTGCTATGGTAAGTGCATTTTCTAACGAAAAACCTCTACAGGAAGTGGACTTGTTCACAGAAATTGTGCTACAGGAAGTGCATTTTTTTAGGGAAAAACTTTTACAGGAAGTTAACTGGAAATACTGCTACAGTAAGTGCATTTTTTAAAAAAAAAAAAAAAAAAAACCTCCACAGAGAATGGACTTTTTCATGATAATACTTCTAAAGGAAGTGCATTTTTTGACGGCAAAATCTCTGCAGGAAGTGGACTTGTTCATAGTAATACATACCCTTTACAAGAAGTCAGTTTTTTCAGGAAAAACCTCTACAGGAAGTTAATTTGTTTACAGAAATTGTTCTAGAGGAAGTGCATTTTTAAAGAAAAATCCTCTACAGGAAGTGGACTTGTTCATGAAAATACTGCTACAGTATATGCATTTTTTAAAGAAAAATCCTCTACAGGAAGTGGACTTGTTTATTTATAAATACCACCATGGGAAGGAAACATTTTTTTTTCCCAGGAAAAAACCTATATAGATAGTGCGCTTGTTTAAGAAAAAAATGTCTACAGAAATTGTATTGTTTGAGGAACAAAAATATGTGCAGGAAATGGACTTTCTAAAGTCCAGATTTCCAAACCCTGATGGTTGTACACCAGGCTCTAAAAGATTCCATAAGCAAAGTTTTATTTCATTCGCTTTGAAATACTAATATTATCTTTTAAGGGTAAATAGATGAGTTAGTTTTGTAGCAGGTCAGGACGTTGTGATTTACTGACTGAAAGCTGGACACAGTTTTTGATGCAGTCATTTTACTTATCTCTGTCTTACCTGTCTTGGCTGTCTCAGTCCTCCTGTTTAATTCCTTAATGCTCCTCTGGGATGCATAGAGGGCCATGCTATCTAAATCAGTATCAGCTGTAGGATCTTAAAACCCTTTTTAATGGAATTTTTGCTTGTTTTAAGGCGCATTGTGTTTCTTTCTCATACTTATTTCTGTCACACACCACACTGGAGGTTAATGATGTATAATAAAATAATTTATTTGTTTATACTGGATGAAATGTTTATTTGAGTTGAGTTTTTTAAGTCAGGCTGAATTTCAGCTTTTTCGTGCATCGTTTGTCGTGAGTTACGAACTGATTGCGTGTTTGTTTTGCCTATTTATAGCTTATTATATACTATATTAGTCATTAGGTCGGTTGGTTGTCACTGTTTTGTGCTCTAGACTGAGGTAAAAAAAGATGTATGTAGATGTATAGTGTGTGTATGAATTATATTTAACTTAAAGGTCTAACAGTACAAAAATAACCAGACAAAGAACAAAAAAAGAGAGATCTGTAATGTTCTATATCTATCAATCTATCCGCAATAACTATATGGCCCACAAGCCACCTGTACGTCCATGAGGTAAGTTCCGACTCATTATTTAACATTTTTTTTTCTTTGAAAAAACATTTCTATAACTTCAAAAATAGCCACATTGAAATTTTTGACTGAATTTTAAGCAATTGAGTCACAGGTTTATCAAAATGTATAATGTAAGAGTCTAAATTCCAAGCTGTGGCTTTAAATTGTATAATATGAACTGGAATCACACGGTGTATGCGCCGATTTCTATTTACAATAGAATGTTAGTGTACACTAATAATCAAATAGTAAAAGCAAACATTACATAATAAGGACACTATAAAATGTGTTTCATAAATATTACATTAGCTGTGTTTGTTAGAAATAAAATGAGTTTTTGATAAATGGTTATATAAGAGCAGTTTGTCTAGACTGTTGGACTCTTAACGCAGTGACATATGGGTGTAATAAAACTTCTGAAATCTGCTTACACACGTCCGTTTGAGAAATAAGAGTACTGGCCAGTGTTTGTTTACAAAATGTGGAATTAAGCCACAAGAATTTGGCAGCCAGTGCAGTGTCATTGTTATGGAAAGAGTTTCATTGAGTCTGGTTCCACCGGTTAATTGTGGCCGGTACGTGTCTTGAAAACTGTCCATAACCTTGACTTTAAAAATGTACAGAGACAGCAAAGCCTTGTACACCTGAACTCATTACGCTGGCTTCCAAAAATAAATGCTCTTACTGTAATATATGGTGTGTGTGTGTGTGTGTGTATTAGTAGGAAATGGATTTTCCTGTGGCCTCCTTTGTACCTACCTTAGTTGATGCATCCACAGTGGCACCGAGTTTAATAAGCTGTGTCACCATCTCCACATGGCCCTCCTTGGAGGCGAGATGAAGAGCGTTCAGGCCATTCTAAACACACAGAGAAACCGAGAAGCAGGTGATCGTGTGGAAAACGTGTCAACATAAACATTCTTCGAGTGCTGAACAAAGTAGACTTGAATTAACTGAGCCGCTAACTGAGCTGTCAATTTACTCGCCTAACAAACTACAGCCGTGTGTCAAATCATGTACTTCGGACGGGACTTAAGAATAGTTTTTGAATTGTAAAACATTTTTATGGAATTTTGTCCGACACCCAATAACGGTGTTAGCATAAATATTTGGCATTAAGCAAAGCCATAAAAGTGTGTATTATTTTATCCTTATGGAAAATAAAACAAATTTAATTTGTCAGTAAATACTCAATAATTAAGAATCAGGAAATGGAGAACAGGGAAGTGGTAGTTCACATGATTAAAGTGTTGGCGTGCTGATCAGAAAAATCAGGAGTTCAATTCTTAGCACAGCCAAGCTGCCAATTCTGGGCCTTTTAGCAAGGCGCCCAAATCTCAACTGCTCAATTAAATAATAAATTTGAGTTATGTGTCATTGGGGTCGAAAAAAGTTTGACCAAATGTATGTGAATGTCTAACATTTGTCACAAAGATAGAAGTATGCATCATTTTTTAATTCTATAAAATGAAAATGTCTCTTCGCTAAAACGTGGATGCATTTACACTACAGGTCGTGATGCCCAACTTCGATTTTGTGACTAAACCGTTTTTTTTTAAACTGACCCGTATCTGATATCTGCATTTACACTATACCTCGCACCTCGCAAAACAACCCAAGGTACGGAGAATGTACTGAACCGAAAAGGGAGTGACAATAGGCAGGATAATTAATGGACACAATAACAAAGACAAAATTCATTCATTCATTTATCTTTTATACCTGCTTATTCCCTAATTCGGGGTCACAGGGATCTGCTGGAGTCTATCCAAGCTGTCTCTGAAAGGGCAAAAGGCAGGAGGGGGACACCCTGGACAAGGTCGCCAGTCCATCACAGGGCCACACAGACTCACGCTCACACTGACTCTTTGGGCAATTTAGAATCACCAATCAACATAACACATGTTTTTGGACTGTGGGAGGAAACCAGAGAACCTGGAGTAAACCCACGCAAGCCCGGGGAGACATGCGAAAGACCGCTGCCCATAAATCAAACCTAGGGCCTTATTGCTGTGAGGCAACAGTGCTAACCACTAAGCCACCATGCTGCCCTGAAGACGAAATTAATATTTAATATTTTACCATATATAAAGGTTTAACAGAAAATATTTCTCTTTAAAAGGAGAAAAAAGATAGAGATACAGACTCTCATTCTGAGCTCAGCTTCTGCTACATTCGTGGCTGTTTATCGACATATAAAAGTGTCTGGACTTCATATTTCAGGGGATTTTTGTTTTTTGTATCTGTAACCAAGTTAACCATGAAGTAACGCATGATTTTTTGTTGGAATTATATAGATCGATCGCTTTATAGGTGAGTTTATACTGCTGTTTATTGTATCTTACAATTGTTTGCATAATTCACAAGAATCTCAGCTTTTGAAAGAAAAAAACATGTACGACATGATACGAAAGATTTTACTCATGAAACGCAGTGTCCCACAGGGAGGATGGTGTAACTTGTTTTTAATAATCCATATTAAGTAAAAAAAAGTCCAGAACATATTAGCGTTATTTAAATAAATATTTTTTACGTTTCGATATCATATCATTTATCAGCCCAGCCCATAATTGTACCCTACAAAAAAGAATTTGCAGGGACTAATTGATGTAAAACATGTATATCCATGTATACTGTTTGTTAGTATCTCTGTTATTATCACTTTATTATTTTCAATATGGTTTTAAAAGACAAAAACAAGGGCAAAAACAATTAAGGCCTCTTGTTAGATCATTAAGTATTTTCTTCTAATGCAGGTTGCAAAAAGCTACCCAACATCCTTAATTGTCAAGAAAATAAAAAAGGTGGTTATAGTTATAGTTATCGCCTTTTTACTGATTAGGGGTGCAATTGGATCTCTAAAACCATCTTTATGTTTTCTTATTGGTACGATCCACAGTAATCTCATGTATCTTCATTCTGTCCATGTGGACCCATCCTGAGGAGCAGCAGCATTATAAGACACTCACTGTGGTTCGTTTTGCTATGAATGTTATCTAATTTAGAAATATCTACTGCTAAACACATCCTAATTGTGTCATTTTATACATCGCACAGCTTGAGTTGTGTTACTGAAGTCTAACTGACCTGGTTGCAGATGTTGATCTCGACCCCGGACTTCAGGTAATCGAGGGCTTTCTCCAGATTTCCGGCCCGGGCCGCTCGCAAATAACTGGCATTGGTGTCCGTCTGCAAAACACAGATAAAAAAACTCTACATTAGATCATTTCTTATACAGACACACACACACACACACACACACCATGACACACAGATATGAAAGATTGCTGTGTAATGCATATTTATGTATTTCACATCAACATCATTTAATAAACTGGTCACAGGGTCCGTGTCACCGTCTGTTAATACAGCTCCTCTGTTAAACTGGCTGCCTGACATTTGTTATAAACTGGAATAAGAAGAGCTGAAAGATTTATGCGAGAAAAGCAATAGAAGCGTGTCAGAATGTCACCAAAAAACATGGGATGGATGGAATATATTTCTGGGGGATTTCCACTCGAACAAAAGGAGCCAACGCACTGCAGCTAGCATAGACCAACCTACGCCTTCAGCATGTGGAGAAGAAATAATAACACACGACTTTCCGATACATTAGTAGCAGATGATGCTCATATTGCATCAGGACAAGTCTAGTTTGTGCGTCAGCAATGCACACAAGACGACAAGATTCATATCAGTGCAAATTTAACATCTGCCACAAAACCGTGTTTTTCTTTCGGTTTAATTGGGTTTTCTGGAAATGTAATAAAATTGTCTTTCGGCTGGTAAGAACATTTTTTATGTGACTAAGCCTCATATTTACCATGTCTAGTTTTGCTTCTCTGGAGAGCTATAGCAGTGTAGCTATCTGTGGAGTGTGTAAAAGGAGTTCAATAGATTTCTGACTAGAATCATTTGTATCTTCTCTGATTCTTTTGTACAAGTTAACTCTTTTTTTTTTTTTACCCCAAATGGGGTGCCAGTGTTAAGCATTGGATTTTTCCCCTTTTTCTCTCACTCCACATGGTGGTGATTAATGGTCCATACACTCAGGGATTTAAGAGTTGCTCTGAGCTTCATTTTATTCATCGTATTTCTGTTTTATAGCTATCCCAGACAAATCTTCCAAGATTCTTAGCTGCTCATTTAGATGCCCCAAGTTGCATGTTCTGACCGTGCTTGTGTGGGTTTACTCCGGGTTCTCAGGTTCCCTTCCACAGTCCAAAAACATGTTAAGGTTAATTGATGATTCTAAACTGCCCATAGGAGTGAGTGTGTGTGTGGCCCTGTGATGGACTAATGACCTGTCCAGGGTGTATCCCTCCTGCTTTTCGCCCTTTCAGACTCCAGCAGATCCCTGTGACCCCGAATTAGGGAATAAGCGGGTATATGAATGAATGAATGAATGAATGATTAGCTATAAGAATCTACTTTACACTGGTACTTTAATAAAAAAAGGAATAATGTTATAATTGAGCAATCTGAGGTGAGGCTAAACTCGACACTGCCTCACTTTATTTCTCTCCTTTAAAACTAGCATATTGCCTCTCTCTCTCCATCTCTCTCTCCCTCCCTTGATCTCTTTGTCTCTCTCTCTTTCCCCCTCTCTCTTTTTCTCTCTTTCTCATTTACATTTATGGCATTTGGCAGACTCCCTTTTTCAAAGCGACTTACATTTATCTTTAAATACATTTATATTATTATTCCTTTTTTCTACAACTGACCAATAATAGGTTAAGGGCCTTGCTCAGGGGCCCAGCAGTGACCACTTGGTGGTGCTGGGGATTAAACCCCGATCCTCCAGGTATCATTCCAACACCTAACCACTGAGCCACCACTTTCCACTTCTCTCTCGCTCTCTTCTTCTCTCTTTCCCTCTCTTCCTCCCTTTCTCTTTCTCTCTCTTACTTCCCCTCTCTCTCTCTCCCTCCATTTCTCTCTCCCTCTTTTTCTTTCTCTATATCTCTCCCCGTCTCTCTTTCTTTTTCTCTCACTTCTTTAGCTCTCTGTCTCCCTCTTTCTTTTTAAAGAGAAATAATGCTAATTTACTGCTAAGGAAGTACAAAATAAGCTGCAGTAATCAGAATCATACAGAAATTTCAGTTATAGCAAAAGAAAATTATGTATTTAATTATATATTTATCATAATATATATATTTTTTTTTACACTCCTTTATGACGGATGACTCTTTCCCTCTCCTGCCTTCCCTGACCGCAAGTCTCACACACATCACATCCTACACTGTTTTATTTATTGCATGTACTACATTTAAAGAATACACCTGTTTTTAGGCTATACATTTACATCAGTATATCATCACACAGCATTTTCTATACAACCAACGGAGAATCTGAAGTGTTCTGTAATGCAGTCGGCCATCTTGAATTGATATTGATTAAATATTTACATGACGCACAATGCAAACCGGATTAAAGACATTCTTCCTTGACTGTCATTCTGGATGGGATAAAACAGCGCATGTGAATGTTTGGGAAAGTGTGTCGCGCGCTGACTGTGTGTTTTTGTGAGTGCAGTGGATGCTGAGCAATTTTATTTTTTGCATCGAGAACATTCTTTCCTTTGCTCTACAAAGAGCATTCACAAGGGTCGGGACTGTGAAGGTGTGGCCTGTGGAGAGCCAGACAACAACAAGCGAGTCAGCATGTCCACACACACATGCATGCACACACACACACACACACACACACAGATAGAGAGGGAGAAAGGGAGGGGGGAACCCTTGGTGTTGCTGCAGTGCTGTAACAGAGTAAAGATTTCCGACACACCCATGAACACACACACTACGACACTTTGCACCAGGAAACTCATGCGCAAACATGAACAAATATCAAAGCCAAATATTCTGTTCTGTTAATCTGTTTGTCTAGTTTGGAACTAAATCGGATAAAATCGGAATAAAATCTGGATAAAACTTACTGTAAATTGTTCATACTGTTGAAATGTAAAGCTGAAATATTTCATTTCTGCGTATAACTCAAACAACATGCTTTAGCATAGTGAAGGATAGTCGCCTGCAGTGTGTGGGTGTTCTCCTTTAAATCCAACATATTACCTCGCTCTCGCTCTTTCTATCTCTCTCTCTCCATCTCTCTTTTTCTATCTCTCTCTCTCATCTCTCTCTTTTCTATCTCTCTCTCTCCATCCCTTATCTCTATATATAAATATTTATCTCTTTCTTTTTCTCTCTCTCTTTTTTTTTTTCTTTCTCTCTCTCTATCTCTCCATCTCTCTCGCTCTCTCTCTCTCTCTCTCTCTCTCTCTCTCTATATATATATATATATATATATATATATATATATATATAAATATTTATCTCTCTCTTTCGCTCTCCCTCTCTGTCTCTCTCTCTCTTCTCTCTTCTCCATCTCTTTCTCTCTATATAAATTTTTCTATGACTCTCTCTTTCTCTCTTTCTCTCTCTCTTTCTCTCCTCTCTCTCCTCTCGCTCCTCATCCTCTCCCCTCTCTCTCTCTCTCTCTCTCCTCCTCTCTCTCCTCCCTCGCTCTCCCCCTCTTTGTCCTTCGCTCTCTCTCTCTCTCTCTTCTCTCTCTCTCTCTCTGCACCAGAACTAATGTTTAATTAAAAAAATAACACCATAAGTTTTTTTTATACTGTCTGTTTTTTTGTTAAAAAAATGATTGACATTTCAACTTAATTTAATAAATGATGTTTAAAAGTCAAAGACTTTTTGTGATAGTCTCTCTCCTTCTCTCTCTCGCTCTCTCTCTCTCTCTCTCTCTCTCTCTCATGTGTGTATATATATATATATATAATATATAGATATCTATATATAATAATATATATATATATATATATATCTATATATATATATATATATATATCGATTTTTTTTTCTTTTTCTCTTCCTCTCTCTCTCTCTCTCTCTCTATCTCTCTATCTTTCCTTTTTTGTCTCTCCCTCTCTCTGTCTCTCTCTCTCTTCTTCTCTCCTTCTGTCTATCTATCTTTCCCTTTTTTCTCCCTCTCTCTGTCTCTCTCCATCTCTCTCTCTCTCCCTCTCTCTTTCTTCCTATCTCTCTACCTCTCTTCCCTTATCACATGCAGAAAATAGAGTGAGCTATGTCAGAAATCGACGCCGAGGCACTTATTTCTAATAGCTTCAAGTAGCTTTAAATGCTTAAAGAAAAAAAACATTGTTTCTTGTAGTTAAATTGCACGTGTTTAACACTATTCGAGTTCAACTTTTTCCAACTTGACGCTGCTGTGACGTCGTATGTCAAACGTAACAATCAAAATGACTGATGTAGCCGATTTTAATTTATACTACTTGCAACAATACTATATAGAATGTACTTTTTAACGGTCTGTATCGTAGTACATACTTAAGTGTTATGCGATTTCGGACAGAGCCTTAGTCTCACTTTTACTTTGATAATAACCTCCACACTTGCGGCTATGGGAATTTGTTCATTGAGCTACAATAGTATTCTGTACAGGACACTTAGAGCTTCATGCCGCTTTGGGGTTTTGTGCACCGGGGGCAGTGTCACGCTGGATTTTAGTTCCAGTGACGGAATAATGTAAGGTGACAGGAAACGTAGTGGAAACAGTTTGGGAAAGACTTTTAGAGATGTTCTGGACAGATGTGTAGTGTAAAACGGGATGGTTTTTTTTTTTTTTGGCACGGATAAATAAAAGCATTCTTAAGAGGTAATAAGTATGTAACAGAAAAATGGGAAGGATCCGGTTTGGGGTCACTTAAGGACTAGTATAGAAATACTGTATTTTTATTATAAACATAAAATGAAGAAACTTTACCAAGCACTCATCTGTAAACATTTAAACATTGAGCTGACCATAAAGTAAAAGTAAAAGTAGCTGAAAAAGTTGTTAGTCTAAAAATGTGTCCAACAAAGACACATTTAAAGGGATGTACTTATAACCAGTTATGTGACTTATATTACGTGTCTCTATGTCCATTTATTCACTATTACCTCAGCTTTTTTTTTAAACTAGTACTTTTACGCTAATTATCCAAGAATTCTCAATTAATGATTTGACAAATAATACCGTAGTTATATAAGTATGTATAAGTCTAAATATTGTGTATTGTGTATGTTGACGTTATGACTTTAGTTTAATATCATGATTATAATATAATAAATACTTTCGTATAGGGGTAAAACAGATTTTTTTCTAGTAACGACACACACAATCATCCAGATTTTTATTAGCGTTTGGCTTAAATTTTAGCAAACATTATTTAATACCAGCACATATCTGTACACTTACACACTGAGTTGCTAATTTTATCAGGCACTAGCATAGGACAGTGAAATGTTTTCTATCAGCTTTAAAACATTTTGTTAACCACTGCCTCACACACACATATTTCGGAAAGCCGTTCTAAGTAACGTCCACTTTCGAAATCTTACACACAGAGATAAAGCTGTGAACTGACACACCACATACAATCACAGATAACAGAGAACCTGCACTCGCTCATGGAATACAGCTGGAACATTCAGGAGCTTCGTCTCTACTCACACATACTGTATACGGGCTTTACTCTGGGGTTTTTTTCGCTGCTTCAGATGAATATGGGATATCGTTAACGAAAAGTTGAGATGGCAGTAATGTGACGCTCTCGCTGGCGGACGAATCGGTGCGGCTGCGCTCTATAACATTCTGCTGATACTTATAAACGTTACCTGATTATTCGTATTGCGCTTATTGTTGAAGTACACATTCCGTAGTGATTTTCTTTTATAACACAGTCTTTAAAATTGTCTCTATATTCACGAATTTCCAGAAAGACAATGCACAAAGCCAGGTCCATGAAGACGTTTCGCTTATAATTATGTGAAGTAACATCACCACCACTACTGAACACCCTGCGAGAAACTTTTACACCATCTGAAAACCAAACATCCTTGTTCTAAACCAGTACCTAGACCAAGTTGTTGAACTGCTAATTGGAAGATCGCGGTTCGATTCCCAGCACCACATTACCACTGTTGGGCCCCTGAGCAAGGCCCTGAACCCCAAATTGCTTAGTTGTATTTTTGTACAGCACTTATTGTATATACCAAAAGTCTAATGAAAACTCCGAGATGTTAGCTAAAACTCTTACTAAATATGTCATGTTTAAATTCCTCTCTTACTTTTATATATTAACCGCCACCATTATGGAAAAGATTTCCCATAGGTTTTTTTGTTTTTTTTTAGTGTGGATGTAAGGATTTGTTCTTTTAGCTACAATATCATTAACGAGATCCGACAGTAATGTCGGGTGAGCAGATCTGATGTGCGGTCACGGTTCCAGTTTATCCTAAAGGTGTTCAATGGGGTTAAGTAGGAGTCAGGGATCTGTACAGGGCACTTAAATTCTTCCACACCAACCAGTACACACCCTGTTATCATAGAGCGGCTATGGGAATTCGTTCATTGAGCTACAATAGTATTCTGTACAGGACACTTAGATCTTCATGCCGCTTTGGGGTTTTGTGCACAGGGGGCAGTGTCACGCTGGAACTGTGTTTGGGGCTCTTAGTTCCAGTGAAAGAATATTCTAATGCCACAGAATGTAGAGTAATTATAGACAACTCCAAAGTAATTCCAGCTTTGCGACAGTTTTAGATATACACACTTATGTTGATGCGCTGGTGAGTTGTACAAGTGGTAGCGGAGTTGTTAAGCTGTTTGACTGCTAACTGAAATGTATTACTAAATGTGTAATACTTTTGTAAGATATTTTGGGATCATTGTGTAGCAAAGCGTTAAAGAAGCAGAAGATTTTTAAACAACACAAAATGATAATTTTTATAGAGTCTCAGCCTGTTGGAAGGGTTTGTGTAACAAAACAAGGGAGCAACAAATGAGCAGCATTGTTTTTTCTCGTATATTGTTGAAGCTTACTCATTGAACTGCTTTATTTAAATACATTGCAAAAATGTGTCATTATTTTCTTTCAGTTTTTTGTCAAAAGCAAACTTTTTACATTTTCTGATGCAGAGAAGAAAAAAAGGGTTTTTTTTAATTTTAAGGAAAATATATAGACAAAAAAAAAGCAGAAAATAGAAAAAAAAAACTTGCGCTAACTGATGGACGTTTACCACAAATTAATCATTGTAATATGCGTCCCTGATGTAAACAGCTAATAAAATCTACCGTAATATTATTTATTTGTTAACCAACAGTAAAATACATTTGAATGTTTATCTGCACTGGTGCAAAGTTAATATGCAACTATACACAATGTTTATAAGAACACAATATAAAGGTCGTAAGCAGTATAATATCCCATGCTGCACTTTACTCACCATGACTGCACAAATTTTAGCAAAATATGACACAAATGACACTTTGTTCACAACAGCAAAAAACTAAACATAATATATAAACATATTATTCTAACGTGTCAACGTACTCAAGGTCGTATCGCTACTTTTCTTTTCATCAGCGCTATAACGCTTTTCTGCCATGCCAGTATTTGTAACACAACCCCAATTCCCTGATGCAGTATGTCGCATTCATGCCTCGTCCCTGTAAATGCCATTGTCGATACACAGGCTTAACGTTTTGCCCTCGTGCACTTTCTGCATGCTTCGCCGTCCCTTCTCTACCTCGCATGTCCTTATTCAGATACATTACTGAAACATTTCCTAAGCCTAAGATGGTGATGGTGCACCAAAAGACATTTTTTTAAAAGTTCACTTACTAGCACTTGGCACTCTGCTTCCTCTTCCACAGCCATACTGCCTGCAGTCCAAAGTGAAATCTGAGTATTTGATTATCTAGCTTTGGAAGCTACAGCTACGGTTGAGGGGCATTATGGAGACGCTAAAAATACACGACCTAACAAGGAAAGGCACACAAGGAGAGGCAAATCAGTTTGCGGGCTTGTTTTGCTGCACTCAGTCCCTGTCCCATCACTGAAGTACCTCCTCTCTCATCATTCTGTCCTTGTCCTGAGGATGCTAGCTCAGCTAACCGCCTCCCAGCTGCACATCTCAGGCTCAGCCCTGCTTAGTCCGCTGTCTTGTGCCCTTGCACTTACCATATTTGTAGGCGCAAGCGACTTCAGTCCTGGATGATTGTAAGCATGATCTTCTGGACTGAAATAGAAGACGAAGGGGGGATGTGGTGCCTTTGCTCAGGCTCTGTATGCCGGCAGGCCTCCCACACTGGGATCTGGCCAGCACGAGGCTTACTGTCAACTTGCTTATCAGCTCTTTTCGATTCCCCCTCCCTCCTGCTCTCCTGTTCTCGGCCACAATGTCCCGGCACAGCCAGGCTCAGCTCAGGCGCATGGTACTGTTGGGAGCCAGTCAGCTGGACAGAAGAGCATTGGGATGGCTTTAAGCAGGATTTGAGAGCATTTCCGCAGAGTGTTAACAGCATGGCAGCACAGTTTAAATTGTCTCTTTCCGGTGGGTTCCAGTCGCATCAACAATGCAGCAGTCATCTCTCACTCCACAAATAAATAGGCTCTAAGAGGCTATCCCTACCCTTATATCCGGGTCAATCAATGACATCAGCAATGAAAACTGCAGTAGTTTATTCTGATTTCTAACCTCAAAGGAAAATGCTTTTCGGAAATGAGAATAACTGGGGTTCCATTCCCATAATCACCAAGCTGCCACTGCTGGGCCCTTGAACAAGACCCTGAAACCCTCATTTGGTCAGCCTGATAAATATAAGTCGCTCTGGATAACAACGTCTGCCAAATGCCAGAAATGTAAATGGTTTTTTTTTTATTAAATTAGTAATGCTGTAAAAAAATCCCATACATATTAAGAATATAATCCTTTTTGTGGAGACAAAGTTTGAAATCCTAATCGATTCCTAAAATCCTACGCAGAAATCTGTTGTCTTTCACATGTTGGTATGACGTATTCACAGACAGCACCGACATAATGACCACTGGGATCATACAGTGAGACATGGAGATCATGTTCATACAGTCTGACAAGCAACAAAAAAACTGGACCGAAAAGAAAAAAAAAAAAAAAAATGCTAAAATTAATTTTATATTAATAAAATTTCAAGTTATAATGCAATCAAACCAACATTAAAACATTAAAATATCGACCTTTTAGAGAAGCAACATGCCACAAACCTGTATCCCACTTTTCCTACACCACAGGCTTTCCTAAAGTTCAATGTTTTACCTTCTGTTACTTCTAAGCTGTTTAAATGTTACCACATCCTGAATTTCATGTATTATGAGGTGCACAGAGTTTAATTTCTAATTTGCTGTGTCCTTAATCTAATACTATTTAAGTTAGTCGGGACTACATCTATATTATTGCAAACCTTCTGTAAAAAGTGTGTTCTATATAGTGTAATCGTGGGTAAAATAAAATTCGGATGTACTACATCTGTCATGTGACGTACATTGTCACAACAGTGGCAAAATCTTAAACTACCTTGTTAACTTCTAAGATGTGTTTTTAAATTTTTCATTTATACAACATTATAGGGGCCCAACATTAGTAACTTAGTGGTTCTGGGAATCGAACCCCGATATTCCAATTAGCAGTCTGTTTTTTCGCCTACTGTTTTTCAAATACTGCGAATCCGGGCATTTTACCCACTTCGACAGGAAAGTATGTGATTTTGGACCTATCAAATGTGTGTCTGTGCCCATTACCTTGTGTTTACATTCTAACAGGACGTTGTTTCACAGTGTACAGGTTCGAGACAGCAGTGTGAGGTTAATATAACAAACGTATGGCTTTCTGTGCTTTAGAGCAGGGTTTCATAACACCCTTTGGTAGCCCCGCATCCAAATTACAAGATTTTCTACCTGGAATATGAACGCGACAATAACCTTGAATGTGTGGCCCTAAAAAGCAAGTTGTATTTAAATAATTTGAGTAAATATTTCTATGGGATCCCTGATATCATTCGAATCTATTCTAATCACTACAGATGTCCTTCAGAAACATTTCTTGATGGATATAGCGTGTGTCTGGCAATCGTATCCCTTGTGAGTAGTACGTAAGGTGAACGTTAGACCCCACTGGACTCTCAGAAGAATGTGAGCGTGAACATACTCCACATTCCAATGCTGCTTTTGTAACACCATGTGTTCAATGACACACTGAATTGCTAGGAGACCCACATTTGCTTTTGGCTTCGAGTCCAGTGTTGTTTTAACAGCTTCCTTTGAGAATTATATTCTCAGTCCCTTTAAAAACATACTGTTAGTAATAGCGGGTTTATGGCACCACCCATATAAACACATAAATATTTTACAGCAAATTTTATTATTAATATTGCTCTAGTGCATATATTTGCACTATATAGCCATTACTCTGGTAGCCATTTTTGCATGGATCTGTTTTTTTGTTTTGTTTTTTGCATTGTTTTTCTTGCACTTTCTGCAACACTATGCGCTTTGTGTGGCTGGAACGTTGTCCTCTCTAGTCGGCTCTGTGTTGTTGTTCTCTGTTTTATGTAGCTCTTTGTTGTTTTGTGTAATTCTGTGTTTAATGTAGCACTATGTTCCTGAACAAACAATTTATTTCACTATGGACTGCATCTGCTATGAAGGGTTGATGACAATAAAACCGTCTTGAATTGAATTGGTTAAACAGATGTTATGCTAATTAGATAAAGGGGAAAAAAGGAATAAATACAGATGTCAGAGTAAATTTATACACTTTAAAGGTTGTTTGGTTTGTTCCTTAGTGTAACCCAATACAAAGAACCGTAGAGTTAGGGGTGGAAAGTTTCCGGTAAATTTCTATGGGAACTTTGTTTTGGGAATTTTGAAAATATTCCAAGTTGGAAACATAACTGAGGCTTATGGGAAATTTTATTTAGATTTCTAAGGATGGAAAGGGGTAAAAATTTTCTGGTAAATTTCTATGGGAACTTTATTTTGGAGAATTTTAAAAGTAATTCAAGCTGGAAACTTTATGGGAAATTTTATTTAGTTTTTAATGTTGAAAAGAGGGTGGAAAATTTGTTTGGGGAATTTTGAAATATTCCAAGTTGGAAAATTAACAGGAATTTATGGGAAATTTTATTTAGGGAAAAAAGGGGGAAAGTTTGTTTCTGGAATTTTGAAAATATTCCAAGTTGGAAACTTAACAGGAATATATAGAAATTTTATTTCATTTATTAAAAAGCTGTATATGCAAACTAATACAAACTTTTTTGTCACAAGCTGACATGCAAGTAAACTTATACACATTTTAAGAATTATTTTTTTTTACTTTGGAAAATGGCATATTTCCACCCTCAAGTGAAAAAGAGGAATTTTGTATGGGAATCAGTCTTTTTTAGACATCTTGTTATTAAATTATCTTACCTAATTGTTTGCCCAGAAAAATGTATTTGTTTTCACAATGGTATAATTTTTGCACACTAGCTTACACACAGCACAGGAAAGTTTTAAAGATTAAATGATATTAATATTTACTATGTAATATTTATGTAATTTGCTGGCCAAAATGGATTATTTTTAACTTTATTTTGTGTGCAGGAGTCAAGAAATGATAAGTATATGTTCTAGAAAAAAGCACAGTGCGTGCGGAGGTGTGTGTCCTCGATATTTCTGCAGTGCCGTGTGCATGTGATTGAGAAAAATGCAGCATGGAAATTTCAACTGAAATTGCATTAAATCTGGTTGTTTTACCCAGGGTTACACTAAATTTAACTAAATTTAAATTCCCTGTTATAGGCTAACCAGCTATTTTACAAATTCCCAGGTTATTCCCATTAACTCCAGATAATTCCTAATAATCTCCATTATATCCCATGGAAAGTTTAAATTTAAGTTCCCTGTTATAGGCTAACCAGCAATTTTCCAGGTTATTCCCATTAATTCCTGATAATTCCCAATAATCTCCATTTTATCCCATGGAAAGTTTAAAGTTAGGTTCCCTGTTATAGGCTAACCAGCAATTTTCCAGGTTATTCCCATTAATTCCTGATAATTCCCAATAATCTCCATTTTATCCCATGGAAAGTTTAAAGTTAGGTTCCCTGTTATAGGCTAACCAGCAATATTACGATTTCCAGTTTATTCACATTAATTCCTGATCATTTCTATTAATCTCCATTTTATCCCAAGAAAAGTTTCCGTCTTGAAAAATCCCGGAATTTTGCTACCCAAGTAAAACAGGGTTTTCATTAGCTAATGCTAGAACTTTAAAACATTTTATTTCTGATACCTGTATAGCAATGCCTTCTGCGTAAGTTAGTTCGTTTTGCTGTAGTAATGTTTACTAATATTCACTAATGACACGATTAGGGGAAGTGGTGGCGCAGTGGTTAAAGTGTTGGATTGATACCAGAAAGAACAGGGTTCGATTCCCAGCACCACCAAACCACCACTGTTGGGCCCCTGAGCAAGGCCCTTATCCCCCAATTGTTCAGTTGTATAAAAAAGATAAATGTAATTCGCTCTGGATAAGGACGTCTACCAAATGCTATAAATGTAAATGATTAATCAGCTTCACCTGATCTTAAAAAAGATTCTAAGTAAGCCAACAGCTTTTATATAACAACAGGAATAAGTACAACGTATAAATGATCAGGACACGCATGCAAAAAAGTGCATTAATTTGACGGAGGATTGCCTTACATTCTTATAGCTTAGACATTTCCCTCTTTCCTGTTCCTTTAACTCAAAAGAACATAGTTGCCATGGCAACTGCTCCAAAAAAGGAGTGTCGTAGGACGGATGCTGATACTGGAGGTTTGGAAACTTGATTATGGAATTCCCTTTTAGAGCTTTGGGCTATGCAGATAAATTTTTATGTGCAAAAAGGGAAGCAGTTTAAAGCTTCACGTATAAAGGCGGCATTAGATTGTAGACCTGTCGGCAACTTGATCTGAATTATGGGAAAATATAACATCTCAGTATGTTATGTAACATCTGACACCTTTCTCAGGTATCAATACAAACTGTCCTCATTATCAGCTTATGTACAAGCAGTTTATTATTATAGAATATTTATACTACATCAGAGTTCAGGTTATGCTTGACTCTGATTCGTTAAAAACATCTGGATTGTTTGACTCGGACAGTAGGTTCAGCTGTAACCTAAATGATCATTTTATAGGACTTTCTTTACAGTAACAGCTCATACACGGAGACTTATAAGAAAGACGGTAAACATGTTCTAAGAATACACTTATATTTAGAAGTTGGCTCTGGTTACACAACTGGATTTAAGTGGATTATACGCATTTATGGAAAGATCACTATTACAATCACACTCTTTGGTACTGGATACATATGAATTACTTTTCGAATCTGGATCCCTTTTTCCTCGGCTTTTAAATAATTTTTCATTAACCAAATTATATTACCAATAAATTACTAATAATTTTGTTATTATAAATTGTTTTATTGTTTATGTAAAGTTTTGTTATGAGAGTTTGCTAAAGAATTAGGAATAACGTCTCAGGTCACAAAAATTCTCTAAGAAGAGATTGAGGATTGAGAGAGAGAGAGAAAAGCAAGGAGAGGGGAAGAGAGAGAGAGATGATAGAGAGGCTGGTAAGGGGTGTGACCGTTTGTTGTGGAACTACGTAATTATAAGGGGTAACTAACTACAGTAGTTTCTCTGATGTTCCACAATATTAAAATATAACTATAAACTGAAAGCAGTGGCGTAGTGCTTAGCACTGTTGCCTCACAGCAAGAAGGTCCATGTTTGGCAGAAGTGTAGAGTTCGCATGTTCTCCCTGTGCTTGCGTGGGTTTTTCTCCGGGTACTCCAGTTTCCTCCCACAGTTCAAAAACATGTATGTTAGATTGATTGCTAATTCTAAATTGGCCATAGGAGTGAGTGTGACTGTGTGTGTGGCCCTGTGATGGACTGGCGACCTGTCCAGGGTGTACCACTTTTGCCTTTCATCCTTTCAGAGACTTAGCTAGAATGGTCTCAGGCAGATCCCCGTGACCCCAAATTAGGGAATAAGTGGGTATAGCAGAATGAATAAATGATATGAATACAAAGGAATGAATGAATGAATGAATGAATGAATGGATGAACTATAAACTGATAAAAAGCAACGTGTAATCTAATCACATATTTTGATGTTATATGAAAACCAAATGTCTGGAATTTGGCACACTCCATTATCTAGACTGAGCAATTGATGGTTAAGGGCCTTGCTTAGGGGCCCAGCAGTGACAACTTGGTGGTGGGAATAAAAACCCAAAATCTTTCAGTTAGCATCCCTAACATGGACTAATCACACTCCCACTCCCACCCTCAGAAGTACAGGAGTGTGAAATGTAGGACCTCCAGAATAAGGGAACCCTTTTTTTTCCTCAGACTTTTAAACATATAGTCAGAGGACTGTTAAATCTCACCCACCTCATATTGCACACCGATAATGTTCACCGAGAAGAAACTTGTTTCCTCAGTGTGCAAAAGTATTGGGGACACCTGACCTATGCATTCATTTGTTTTTTCTCAAAACATTTTATAGTTTTTTTTTCATATTCTTTATCCTAAAAATTCGCCAGCGGTTTTAAAGTTTGTTTTAGGATGTCAGTGACTCAGTTTGATACTTTTCTAGGGTTACTAGAGCCACATTAAAACAGAAGAACAATCATTTATGTGAACCAGTTGATCCTGAACAAAAGACTGGCAGTATGACTAAGGTCACACAAGGACACACAACCCCCCAAAACCATCATACAATAGGCTACAGCAGTACTTGGATATTCTGGATTTTGACTTGTACGGTGGCTCTGAATTGCCTTAAAACGCTTGCTACGGATGCAATAAGTGCAAAAAAACCCCAAAAAAAAACGATTTTTTTTTTTTATGATGGACGAAAGTTTTCCTCCAGATTTTGTAGCGTGGCTTTGGGAATTTTCTTAATCAGTCCCAGTAGCGTTAGTGGGGTCAGATACTAAGGTTAGGTGAGGAGGTCTAGGGTGTAGTCGGGATTCCGAAACATTAAAAGGTGTTCAGTACGAGTTCACAGGGGTTTTTCCACTCCAACCAGAACACATCATGCCCTCGTGGAGCTCAGGGGTTTTGTGCACAGGGGTATTGTCAGGCTGTTTGTATCTTTTAGTTGCAGTAAAAGAATCATGTAATATTGAAATTTACAGAGACATCCTACACAACTGTGTGCTTCAAACTTTGTGGTAACAGTTTGGAAAAGACACACTTATGTGGCTGGTACTGGTAAGGTGTTCTTAAAATTTTGGCCAACACTGGATGTAAAGTAGCAATACACATAGAATATATCACAAATATGTCGAAGGTTTGATCGTGGCATATGAATGTGAGCAAGGAATAACCTACACAGTAGAATTCGGTCTAAATTACCTTTAATGTTTCTCCTGATGTTAACATGTTTGGGAAATTAGCTGTCACCGGCAGTGCAGCACATTAATGATCTGCAGTCTATTCAAAGCTATTTTACACGTGATTGACGCTCAGTCTGTGCAAGATGGTGTGTGTGTGTGTGTGTGTAAGACGCTGATGATTGCAAAAAATAAAACATCCGGTACACAACTGCCTTCTGTGTTGGAGGAGGATAGTTCATCATTGCTCTTGTTTTCCTTTATTAAGTTTAATGAGGAAAAAAAATGGAATACACACATACACCTCACCATACACACTAACACACACACACACACACACACACACATTTCCCCCACATTTCAAACGTGAGGTCTCTTTTCATTCTCCTTGACTTTATTATGTAAATGAGGTCATCGGTTTCAATTTGCTGTCTGCTCGCCTCACTAGTCCCCACTGTTAAAGAAAAAGCTGACTTCCTAACAAAAAAACACACATTTCCATGTAGCACTGCAATATTTTAGGATAATCAGGTCTGGAGCTTACACTGTTCTTTTACAGACAGTGGGGTGACTACTATATTAAGGTCAAAGAATCATTTCATGTCCCTTTTACCCATATTAAAAAGTAACAAACTAAATAGCAAAAGAGCTGATTGTGCTATTGTGCTAGCTGTTCGCCACTCATACGAGCAAGCTTTCAAATAGCACACAAAACTTTTGTGGCCTTTGTTACTAAATCCAGTTTAGGGGCAAAAAATTCTGTCGATTATTTCTATTCTGTTTGCAAACTTGCCTTAAAAATGTGTTTTCAGTGGATCGGCAATATAAACTTAAACAAACGCTAGACCCAAAGAATTGTCAAAATTTGATTGGCTGATGAATCTGTTGCTCATACCTAACTAGCACTATTTGTAGTGCTACCCCAGACCTTTTTGTTGTAGGATATTTAAATTCAGCCTTAACTAAACTAAAATCTATAATAAGCTGCTCCACTCGCATTCCTGTAAGCATGTAGATGTTACCTGGTAAATTACCACGATTACACAGACAACTAAGCCGTCACAACAGCTCCGAACCGAATTTTAATGCTGAGTGTATGTCTGGTGTCTCTGTGGAACATTTTGGAAAAGGGTGCAGAGTGCTGAAAACAGAGGCGAAGCTCAGCAGCCTGCAGCAGACACTCCCTCTGGTGCCTGAGTCAAATCAATACACGTCTTCTGCATTATCATATCTAATGGTGATCGATTAACTGAGGCAATAAAATCAACGAAAAGAATCGACCCCTGCTATGAATCAGGACTATACGCTTTCTATAATAGCTACATACATATAGGATTGGTTAGGTGCTGGTTTTTACAGTGGGTTTTAAAGTAGATGCAATTGAGGTATGATGATTGATATTTATAATATATATCAATCAATCAATCCGATGCAATTTATATCGCTGGAAATAAGCAAGAAGAGTGATGAGTTTCCAGTACAAAAGCAGAACGGTGGCAAATTAACCCTTTTTGAATGCTAATTTTCTTGCTGATGACTGCAAAATGGCAGCATGTTTGAATTAGAGAGTCCGGCTGCGAGAAGCGCTGGTTAAAGTTTCCGGTAAAGCAAATGACTGCTATATACACAAGAGTAACCAGCTCTCTAGACACATAATATGCTGAGAGGGACACTGACCCATGTACTGGGTTTCCCACTCTTTCATGAACACCGGATTTAAGGACTTTCAGAGACTTCTTAAAGCAGTGTTAATTTTATATCAAGCACCTGTTACATTCACAGCCGCGCATATGTACATTAAACAGAACCTTACAGTACTCAACATGCCAAATACATTTACCATTCACATTAAAGCTTCAGGAGTAATAATATATGCTTTGAATGTGTAGATTTCGAATCATATAAAGGAATATTAAAGACAATTTTACATGATACTAAATTATATCAACAAGTATAAACTCAGGTTCAAGGTCAAAGGTAGAAGTTCAGGCGGTCAGCAAACATGATATCAAAAAATTGATTAAAATACAGGAAATGACTAACAAAAATATATGTTTAACTTGACAATATCTAAGTAGTGAAACCAAGCTTTTTTTCCCCAACGTTCCAACATTTTATTCAGTAAATATCACATTTAAACTGTGTGTGTGACATCCCGAGACAATAATCGGGCCAGTGCTGTGTGCAGTTGGAGACTGTGTCCTGTAGTGGGCGCAGTGTGTTCTGAATGTTGAGTTTAAAGACACCTGTGAACCTGAATAGGCAGTAAGAGAGATTTTTAAAAATATAAGTCAACTTTACTGCAACAATAACAAATATATTAAATACATTTCTTTACAAGTAGATAAAAGTTAGTCGGAATTGGTCAGAATCCTGTTTAAGAGTGGAGAACCTTGGTTAGATTTCCTACAGGTTTTATAGGGATTGATCACATTTTCTACAAAAATTTCTTTAGTAAATAGCAGAATTGGTCATGTTTTTTTCCAGTATGGATATGAATGGAAAAAATGTCTTTAGGATTGGGCAGGAAAGGTCAACATTTCTGCCGGATTGCAGAAAATTGTGAATAGGATTAGTCAGAATTCCTTCAGGAACTGGCAGATTTGGCAGATGTGTATGGTTTGTCAGATTTCCTTTAGGAATTAACAAGATTGGTCAGAATTCTTGTTGCGGCTGTTAGCATTACCTGGAATTCCTTCAGGAACTGGCAGAATTGGCTAGAATATCCGCAGATGGAATTGGTCGGATATCCTACAGGTGCAGATGTAAATGGTCAGATTTCCCTGAGAAACTGGCAAACTTAGCTAGATTTCCTTTAAATGTAGATACGATTGTGTGGACAGGGTTGGTCAGGATATCTTCAGGAACTGGCAAATTTGATCATGTTTTCTTCAGGTATAAATGCGAACGGTTGAGCTTGCAAAACTGGTCATAATTCATTTAGACGTGGACGGGATTGGTCATAATTCCTTCAGGGATTAACAGAATTGCTGAGAAGCTTGAGGTATCGGTCAGAATTTCCTTGATATAAGGCCAAGAACGAGATAAAGAAGCAGTTTCATGGCCACCTTATATCTTACTGAAAATGCTAAGCTTGCTCGTAATTGATTTGAACAGTTTTTGCTCTGCAGTCGGCATGTTTCATGTCAGCATGCTGCACATGCAACTCATCACTTCTACTCACATTCAGCCATCTTAGCAGGTTAGCTACTACAAACATACCGCTTACAGGGCAAAGCTAAAATCTTCTATTTGTGCTTTAGTCTCATCTTGGTATAATGTGAGCATAAAATGCGTAAACTGTCCAATCCCAGCCCCTAGGTTGACTCCCCTAGAGTGATTTCAACACGGCGAGTGAGAGTGTGTATGTGTACCAACAGAATCCACAAAGCTGATTCACTTGAGCATGAGGTATAATAAATCATGTGACACATCTAGTGTGCGTGTTTGCTCACAGATGGACCTTTCATGGTTCACTTGCCCCCTCTGGAGCCAATCAGAGGACCTGGCACCACAAAGCTCACGGCCCTGCCGACGTACGCGGTGTTACACATGCTATATGAGCTTGTAGTATGTAAGGCTGAATCTTTGATTAAAAAAATCAAATATTACTATTAATATATACTGTTAAATATTTCTCATCAGATTTAATCATCAGTTTAAAGATTTTCTTTTTTTTTTTTATAAATTCTGAAAATGTTAAGGAGGCCATTTTAGAAGAAATTTGTCCCAGTCTATTTCTGGGACACAGATATACTGAATTATATCATTCACTTTACTACTGAATCAATTTAACTGCCTTTTACTTGTGTAATATTTTTATTGACACTATTTTTTATAATCGCTTCATTTAATTCTACAACATTTACTTGACATAAACAACTAAATACCACCATCCATCCCCTAGAACACAAGGTAGGTCTGTATCTTCACTTTTCTCTGTTCTGGCACCAAGATGGTGGAATGAACTTCTCATCAATGTCACTGGTGGTCTTCAAGAGACGATTGAAGAGCCCCCTTTTTCTTAAACACCTAGCACTCGACATCTAACACACACAAAAAAGTATCTATGCCGCTCCTTTCGACAGTTTACACTTTGATTTGCGATCCAATGTACCCTTATTGAGATGTTCAATCGTGACTCAAAAAGCATTTGAGTATCTGACGAGAGCATCTGCTTAATTCTGTAAATGGAAATACCTGTGTCGTCTTAGTAAACTCTGGTCTTGATGGATAAATTTCACACACGTCATCTGTGTCTTGAATAAATGTTACTTGTACTATATATAAGATTGCTACCAGAGAACTCCACAAAGGTCAACGACTGCTGTAGAGGTCGCAGTTATAAAAGCTATAAAAGGCTGGAACCCGAGAGCACAAGGTCATCCATTGCTTAAAAAAATCAATGTCAGTAAGAGGACAACAGCTGCAGGAGGAGAATTTTGAATGGTGGGTCAGTCATACTCAGATACAAGATCAGGGGACTGCTATTACAAAAGCACCACAATCAATCAGTCAAATTATATCCAGTGCTAAAACACTAGTAAACTTTAGTAAATGTAATGATACACGATTACAGTCCATTTCTATTCGTGATTTATAAATGAATTCAATAATCAATATACCTGAATAAATATTATAAAAAATGATAGGTTAAAGATTTACAAAAGGTACACAAGGTAATATTTGCATTTTGTTGCCTTGATAATTCTAAAAATGTCAGGAACAGAGGTTTGACAATAAAATGTACTAATTTCTCCCTTAAAAACAAATCGATTGATGAAGTGTCTGTCCTGTGGACCAGCTGATAGATAGCAAAAATAGAGCTTAGAAGATGGCTAAAGTGTTGTTTTTCTTAAAAAACTGTTTTTAAACGTCTGTGATTTTTAAGACACCATAAATCTGACTATGTTTAAAAGCAGCTCAACGGCCAATGACTAATAAGTGCCAAGCTTAAAATCAGGACCTTACAGACTGCTGACCACTTCACAAGAGCAGTTGATGATGAAAACGCCATCACATGACCAGCAGGGGCTGTTATTTATAAGTCTATAGCTTTCACACTGTTCGGGATCTCTGATGTTCTAATAGTGCAGTTTCGAATGAATAGAATGCTGAACAATGCACATTTCCATGATGAACGTAATGCTGTTTTATAGCTTAATATATTTTTACAGCAGTGCTATTTCATTATTTTAAGGTGTGTTTATGCAAGGTTAAAAATGTCTCTAATTGCTTTATTGCTCAGAGTCGCTGTATGTGTAAATGTAGCATAAGGATAAAAAATGCTGCCTGTTACTGAGAAATAGAAAGTCCTCCATCTTGAAAATAATCTATAAAAACTTCGTCATGTCTTCATATTCTTGTTCTTGTGGGGTTTTTTTTATTGATAGAATATTTTTCTTTTTTACTTAAACTGGTCTTTAATCCTTTAATCCTTGGAAAAACCACACAATTTGTACCGTATTGTTATTATTATTATATTATTGGCAACGAGTCTTTAAAATAAAGATGTCCAGAAGAAGAAAAGTGAGAAGTAAAATGCTATAAAGTGCTGGTGAAACAGGAAGCCAGGGATGTGTAGCTGCGGCGCAGACATCATTCTGTCTACGAGAGAGGTATTATCCAGGACAAGATGGAGTAATGGACAGCGGAGTATCTGATTACAGTGGATCCTTACAGAGGCTGAGAGTCTCAGCTTATCAGCTGCGGTTAATGAAGGCGCTACTGTAGAGGAACGCTAGCCTCTTTAGCTCACTTAGACTGCTGATGAGGAACAGAACTGGACGAGCGAATCAGGACACTGTGTCCCTCATGCTCTTTCTCGCTCTCTCTCTCGCGCGCCTTCCTTCTGGTCACTCCAGCTAACGCCCAAAACAGACTGAGAAAAAGAGATCAAGGTGCAAGAGATCGATAACTCTCTCACTCTACAAGCATCACGCTCGGGATGAGTTAACATACGAGCAAATCCCACCAAGACAGTGTCCGCTGCCCCTCCTTTTCACTGCGGACATTAGGATTTCTTTAGAGATGCATCGCCTGAACACACAAAGACTGCATCATTTGCATTTGTCTATTATAGATCTTTATAGTCATTTAGAAGCGGAACATGCCATGCAGAATATTTGTATTCATATTACACACCTAGTACAGCCATGAATTACAAAAATAAGGGAATAGAATAGCAGTCTGCAAAATATAAAAAGATAACCAGGATGCATGCTTGCAAGGAAAGTTAACTCTTACAGTATAACACATATTTTTTCATTTAGTTTTGCATTGTCTGGTTAAAGGGGAGACCTCATTGGTGTTACAATGTTTTCAGCCGCACTAAACACGCGTTCGGACTTTGGACTAGTTGCGCAAATGCACATTTCAGCAACCGTGGCCAAGAGTGTGAATCTTGCTTCCATCACCAAACAAGCGGGTCATCCCTGGTATTAATTGCCTCCATAGCCGTGGAAACTAGAGGTGCTGAAGGTGCTGCAGCTTCTTCTACTGCCAGCTAGGAAATTTAGAATGTTAAAAATCCGGCACCTTAACCCACTACACCAGAGCGCCGGCCACCTGGGTTCGATTCCGGCTCGGGTCCTTAACGGTCCCACCCCCTCTCTCTATCTCCCCCATTTCATCTCTGTCTGCCCTAAATGTTAAAATCCCCTACCACAGCACCGCCCCACGACATCAAATCCCACCCCTCAGCACAGCCATAAATGTATGTTATTGTTCCCTGGTGAAGCCATTGGTCATATTGACCAGCCTTATTTTGTATGTGCTGAATCAAATGCAGTAGGTGCTGAATTGAATGAAGTAAGGGCTGAATCTAATGCATTAGGTGCTGAATCGCATGCAGTTGGTGCTGAATCAAATGCAGTAGGTGCTGAATCAAATGCAGTAGGTGCTGAATCGAATGCAGTAGGTGCTGAATCAAATGCAGTAGGTGCTGAATCGAATGCAGTACGTGCTGAATCGAATGCAGTAGGTGCTGAATCGAATGCAGTACGTGCTGCACCTTTAGCATCTAATGCATTCGATTCAGCACCTACTGCATTCGATTCAGCACAAACAGTGATTAGCGATTAAGCAAAATTAGATGCAGTAGGTGCTGAATCGAGTTCAGTTTCCAAGACCACGGAAAACGGGTTTCTGCCAAATCCCAGAAATGTAAATGTCAATAAATGGAATGCAGTAGAGATTGAATCTGATTGTAATGGGAACTGAATCAAATGCAGCGGGTATTACTGGGTAGTACAAACAAGGTATGTTGTTTATAAATGTAAGGTTGATTATGGCTTTGCTTAATCGCTAATCACTGTTTGTGCGCGTGAGTGTGTATGTGTGTTTGTTTGTGTGTGTGAGCTAGAGAAAAACAAACCACAAACAGAAACAACCGCGCATTCGTGCTAATCAGAGCCCTCCAGAGAGCCAAGATGGGGGTTGGGGTACAAGACAGTGGTTAAGGGTGAATGAGGGGAGTCAGGGGGGCGGGGGAGGGTAAAATACTCAGTTCGATGTATTTCTTTTTTATTTCTCAGATAATTTTCTTTCTCACTAACAGTTTCAAACATCAACTAATCATGCAGCTCATCATTATGTGCGTCAAACCTTTTACCCTTCGGAAAAAAATTAATAAGTTAATTTTGATTGTTGATATTTAGAATTTTATCTTTAAGGGGAAGTTGCCTTGTGTCGATGTCTATTAGATACAAGTACAATGGAATTGAATTAAATTACACTAGCAAGAGAAAAAATAGTCCAAATCTCTTCAGTTGTGGCCTGTGGAGCAGATTAGCTTACAAGCTAATTATAGTCACCAGCCGAACCAACGATCTCTTCTTATGAGCTTTTTGTAAAAAACGTTTTATATGCATTTCATTTTTTCAAGACACCATGAATAAAATCCTCTCTTAAAGGGAAGTGTTGTAATGTCGAGAAACAGCCTATGATTAATCTAATAGAATAAGACAGAATAGAGTGTGTGGTAGAGAGACATAGACAAAGGGAGAGAGAGGGTGGGGGGTGTTGAGGTTTGGTTTCAGGAATCAGTCGATTACCGTCAACTCTTTCTGTTCATATTGTGTCACTGTTTTTTACTACTGTGTTCACCTTTTCTGTGGTAATCATGTGATTAGGGTTTAGGTATACAATGTTTTAGTCCTTAGAGTTTGTTAACTAATCTAATTAGGAATTAGTTAGTCGTCTTGTCGTTTTTTGTCCTGTTGGTTGAAAGTCTATTCACATCCGATATCAATCATTAACTTAAGTGGTTTATATGTCTTTATATATTCTGTAAAAGGCGTACGACTAAAAAAGGTCGTCCAGTCTAAAGGGTCTAAAAAATAAGGACATGGTTGCAGTATTTCTTTTGGACAGGTAAAACGGTGGACATGGTTATTGGATTAGATTTTGGCATGTTTTGATAGTAACTCATGGCTTATGTAGCTTTACGAATTAACTACAGCAGCAGCGTGTATTCGGGGACTATTTTAATGTTTGGTATTTTAGTACTGTTACTACCTGCACTGTAATGTTTTCTCAGCGGTGAATGACAAGTAATATTGTCTTTTGTCATTTAGCCTGTGCGTTCATGTGTTCAGGAGGCGTGGCTTTAGACAAGCACTTTCAGTGCTATTAGGCTACAGTTAGCATTTCCAGGCTATCCTACTGCATCTTTAAATAAGTGAAATACACTACATATATAAAATACATAACATTTTTTAAACGTTTGTAATTGTGCATTTTGGGGTCATTTTTTATACAACATTTACAGTGACTAGAATAAATGCGATACTTGACTGTTGTGCTTTTATTTTTAGTGTTGTGCCGAGTTCAAAAAACCCCAACTTTAGCTACAGGCAAGGCAGCAAAAATTTGGAAAGGTGAATTATTATTTTTTTGGCTGCCTCCTTTGCAACTAAAGTGCATATATGTCGCGCTGTTGCGCCCTGAATGACCCGGGTTCGATATCAATAAAGGCTATACAAAATGGCCCAAAAAGAACTTTGGTAGTGAAAGAATTCATATAATATTAAAACCTGTAATAGGACAAATTTCACCCTGTGATTGGTTTTCCCAAATCACATCTTATTACTATCATTAACTATTTACACTTCCATTAACAATAAAGTTAACCATAATAAAATACCTGAATTAATTATTCTATACAACAGTTTATGCAACAAGAATTATGAATGTTGAAAATACAGGAATATCAAAAAAAAAACCCAATGATCTAATAAAAATCCATCAATTTTATGAAATCTACATTTGGATGATGTAATGTTGCTCCTCCTGGAATCGACTAAAGGCTGGGAATAAAAAATGGATGGATTTCATTCGAGAATACCAGATGACAGAGTGGAGAGAAAGAGAAAGAGGGAGGATCCAAGTGGAAAAATGGCCGGAGGGACAACGGAGGTGGCGGTGGAGAAATTAAAGCTAAGTGATGGAGGATTAATCTGTGGTCTAGTGTGTTTGCTAGACGGATGGTTGGGGGGGTGGTGAGGATTTAGGGTCTGAGAGGGGGAGAAGTGTGGCAGGAAACAATGGTGCAGTCCAATCTGCCCATGTGTTAGGAGATGTAGAGAGAGGGGGGTGGGGGGAGAATCGTTGGAGTGATGGAGGAAAGGGGGGGGGGGTTGTAGCGGCAAAAATTTATTAACAGCGGGGGTTTAATTTTCCACCATCAACCCATTCATCCTTCCATTTCCTCCTTTCTCTCTCACTCCCTCTATCTCTTGTGCACTTCCATTCCTATATTCCCATCTTGCCTCCTTATTTTATTTTAGCGACCTTCTTTTTTCCTTTTTCTTTCAATCTTTTTTCCCTCTCTCGATCATTCTCCCTCGTTATCTTCTTCCCTCCCCCTCTTACCCTTGATTTCCACCCTGTCTCTTTTCAAATTATTTTCTCTTCCCATCTTTTTTTCTTCCCGCATATTTTCTCCTCCTTTTTAATGTACCTATCATATCTTTCTCATCTCTTTCCTTCCCTCTTTTTTGTTGTGTCTTTTTTTTTACAGGTTTGTTCATTCTGTGTCTTTCTCTTTATTTTTCAGCTTTTGCTTTATTTGAGATCTTTCCTTCATTCCTTCCGTTCTTCATCATTTCCCTCTTTTTACAATCAAAATCTTTCTTTCTCTCTCTTTTGTTTCTCCTGCATATTGTCTTCTTCCTCCCTTTATGTTTCCTCTCGTTCTACGCCTTCTTTAAACCTTATTCTCTCTCTCTCTTTCTTTCTCTTTCTTTCTCTTTCAGATTTCTGTAACTAGCCGAATGGTCAGAAATTAAGCAGATCGTGCTTATTTTTTCCTTCCAGAACCCGGGACACTTTTTTTAGTCTCTGCGGTGGACAGAAAAAGAGATTCAATCGCAAAAAGCAGATCTTGGATTTCGGATTTCTGAGAAAACAATAAAAATGTGAAATACTAACATTTTTAGTGCCACTGAAAAAGTCCCAGCTCTCAGACACTCACTGATGAATAATTAGGTCAAATAATAATATATTAATATATGCATATTATACAGGACACACACACACACACACACACACACACATACACACACACACCGACCGCAGCCAGACTATTTGTTTTCATTTGCACTGGAGAAAGTGAAGGGCTGCCAAATTCCAGGAATAGTAAACTGAAGTATAGATTTTTTCCCCCTGTGTGGGACAGTCACAACGCACACACACACACACACACACACACACACACACACACACACAGCAACAGTTGTATCCTAGTCTGTTGTGGATGTAAAGCCATCCACATCTGGAGGCATGAAGAATGTGTAAGTTCGGTCGCAGTCACACAGGACACGACCTCACCTCTGCGTGAGAGCCAGTATCACGTGACCACCCCACTCTCCACAAAACACACTCTCTACAAACACACTACCTACAAACACACTTCTACAAACACACTCCATACAAAAACACTCTCCACGAACACACACCCTCCAAAACCCACTCCCTACAAACACACACCCTACAAGCACACTCCCTACAAACACACTCCCCTACAAACACACTCCCTACAAACACACTTCTACAAACACACTCCATACAAAAACACTCTCCACGAACACACACCCTCCAAAGCACACTCCCTACAAAAACACTCTCCACAAACACACACCCTGCAAACACACTCCCTATAAACACACTCCCTACAAACACACTCCTACAACAAACACACTCCATACAAAAATACTCTTTACAAACACACCCTCCAAAGCACACTCCCTACAAACACACTCCTACAAACACACTCCATACAAAAACACTCTTTACAAACACACCCTCCAAGCACACTCCTACAAACACACTCCATACAAAAACACTCTTTACAAACACACCCTCCAAGCACACTCCCTACAAATACACTCCCTACAAACACACTTCATAGAAGAACACTCCTCACAAACACGTTGCTTTAAACACACTCCTCCTAACGCACTACCTACAAACACACTCCCTACAAACACACTCATCCTAATACACTCCCACAAACACACTACTCCAAATACACTCCTTCAAACACACACTATTTCAAACACACTACTTTAAACACACTCCATCAAACACATTTCTTAAAACACACTTCTTTAAACACACTACCTTAAACACATTCCTTCAAACACACACACACACCCTACAAATACACTATTTCAAACATACTCCCTACAAAAAACTTTCTACAAACACACTCACTTCAAACACACTCCTTTAAACACACTCCTCCAAATAGTTCTCCTAACACACTCCCTTCAAATACATTTCTTCAAAAACACTCCTTAGATACACTCCTTCAATAGCACATCCTACTGACACACACCTTCTAACACACTTCCAACTTACACTCACACTACAGACACACTACCGTTAAACACACTCCTCCAAACACACACCTTTAAACAAACTATTTTCAAACATACTTATCCAAACACACTCCTTTAAACACACTCCTTACAAGCACACTCCCTCCAAACACACTTTCTACAAATACACTTCTTTAAACACACTCCCTACAAACACACTACTTTTTTCTAACAAACGCAAAACAACTCCCTAAACAAACACACCCCTTACAAACAGACTCCTTAAACACTTCTTAGAAACACACTCCTTACAAACACATCCCCTCCATACACACTCCTCCAAACACACTCCTTACAAATACACTTCTTACAAACACACTCATCCAAACAGCCTTATTGAAAAACACACAACTTACAAACACTATTTACAAACACACTCCCTCCAAACACACTCCTTACAAACACACTTCTTACAAACACTCTCCATCAAACACACTCCTTTAAACACACTCAAACACTCCCCTCCCCCCCGTCTTAACACTCCGACGCACTCCCCTACAACACACTTCCTACACATTATTCCAAACAAACTCCCTTTCAACACACCCCTTACAAACAGACTCCTCACACACTTCTTACAAACACAATCCCTTTCCTCAAACACTGTATTTTTGAACACATTTCTCAACACTTTCTATAAACACACTCCTTGTTTCTTTAAAACACACATCTCCAAACCACACACCCTTCAAACGCGCTCCCCTATAGACCCCCCTTCAAAAACACACTGTCCCTCATACTACATAGGACTTACGGTACAAATACACTCCTCCAATCCAATCCCTTTTAACGAGCTTCCCGGTGGTCCAGGTGTGATGGAGGAAGCTAAGTGACCTTGATGTGGGCGTTTTGATAATCTGTCTGAAGCTGATGTTGCAGTTTTTATGGTCAGGGTCAAGGCATCATACACTAGGCATAAGCACATGCATGCACACACACACACACGTTTACACAGATCTTTATAACAGAGGTGACTTTGGCTCAGTGGGAATTATGGGCAGCAGGGCAACGACCACTGAAAAGCGGACACAATGTCCCTGGAAAGACTTAACCTCCAGTCTATTCAAACAAGCACCAACACCGTCCAGCATCAGCAACAGCTTGTAAAATCAGAGCTTTGAGGATGCGACCTTGAATAAATCTACCGTTTGTACAGACTATTGGAAAGATCTCAAATCCGATCTATTCACTTTATTTCTTTCCATATCACACAGAACCCAGTGACCTGACAGAAGCTCTATTAGCATGTACAGGCTAGTACTACACTCGTGAAGGAGATGTGCTGCATCAGTAGGTATGGCTCTGAAATGCACTAAATATAAGTGTTGTGGAGGATGCAGGGTTCTGCAGAGAAACGTTTGTAATTTTTTTTTTTTTTTTTTACGAGGAGCATGCTTTCAGCCTGCATTAATAAATAAAAACCCTCATCCTATGGCACATTAGAATAAAAATGAACCTGGTATCTGGTTGAAGCCGAGAGGATCATTTTTTTGGACAAAAGAAGCACACATGGTGCTGTTGCTGGTAGATGAAGAAGAAAAAGGGGGGTGAATGGTGGAGGGGAGAGATGTGATGGAGAAAATCCCCAGCCTGAGACACCAGTGGTGTCCAGTCAGGCAAAATGTGAGAGACAGGTAGGATGGATGGGCAGCAGGACATAAAGGGAAAGGAGGAGGGTCGGGACAGGGGACGCTGTGTGTGGTTGGAGGTGGAAAGGGGGCAAGAGTCTTTTACAAAGCCCTAGGGAGCGTCTGTGTCTCCCTGGAGTCCAAGGCATTTACAGCTTATCACACCAGCCATAAAGCACGCATGGAGAACAAACGGGATATCGGGGAACAGCAAACATGTACACATTCTGCAATAAGACACCAAGACTAGTGAAACATTGTACAAATAACCAGAATCCGATTCTTAAAACGTCCCCGAAGGGCATCTTGTTGGGAGTAAAGGACTAATTTTAGTAAGTCCCTCATAGAAGAATCAATATTTAGTAAGTAATTAGCGCAGTCCACGTTTAGAAACAAAGGCAAATAAAATCTATTCTGAAGCATCATCTCTAATGCTCTTTCTTTCTGAAGCGCGTGCTACTCCTATAAATAAGTCCAAGCTGCAGCATCCTTCACTGCAGTCCCACAGGTGATCTTCTGAACCAAAAAAAAACCCCAGACAAAAGGATTTTCCAGCCTGTGGACATGCCACCTCTATCCATGTGTGTGAGCCGCTGCCCAAAACTACCATAACAACACAATGGAATGTTCACCCCCCCACCTGGCTGCGTGACACCTTGCCCTGTCCATACCTTTTTCTTGCCTTCCCGAGACCTCTTCCTGGACTTCCTCTTCTTGTCCTTCTCATCCTCGGCGGCGGTGAGCTCCAAATCCGCTTTCTTCTTCAGCTGGGACGCGGCGTGCGCCATGACTCACGAGGGTATCCTGATGACCAAGCGATAAAATAACGTCCGAAAAATGGAACAGATGTGATGCAGAAGGAAGGCAACCCCTGTGTGATGTATCTCTCCCTGTCAGAGGCGTAAATCAGTCTTCTTTCTCCGTTCTGTCTGTGGTTGGGCTGATTTAAATCTGAGCATTTCTACAGACACGCGGTCCTCCACTGGGTAGAATTGTTCCTGGACCTACCTGATCCCATCATTACTGTGGGTAGCAGAGAGAGGAAGTCAATGATGAAATAAGGCTGAGATATGGAGAGAGAGAGAGAGAGAGAGAGAGAGAGAAAGAGAGAGACAGAGATAGAAGGAGGGAGGCAGCTGGGACGGTGAGAGGCAGTCTTATGCTTGTATCCTTCACCACCAGCTGGAAGTGCATAAGGGTGGGGAGGGGACGGGTGGACGAGGGGCTTCTGTGCAGATTAGCGCATGCACAGAAACACAGGTGGGGGGAAGAACACACACACGCACACGCCAGCTCGAAGCAACTGCTTTATGTGAAAACGTTCATGCCGTCCGGGAGTGTGTGTGTGTCTGTGTGTGTGTTGCTCGATGTCTCACAATGATCAGAGCCTTAAGCAAAAACAAACGATACCCTACATAATCGGTAGCTATTACATTGTGATTATTACGTCAGCCGCGTTCACATGTCTCCTCTTCGTTTCACACGGCACCTGAGCCCATGATGGAGAGCTGCAGCCTGTGAATGTTAATGATGCGGCACGGGGCGGGGTGAGAGGAAAGAAAGCCGTGTTGCCATTGGTCGACTTTGCTTGGAAGCCCGACGTGCAAATCGCAACACACAGAGGGATAAAAGAAGAGCGGAAACGAAGGAGTGCGGCACAGAGCCAATCCACTTTCTTATACTTTGTCCCGAACTGCCTGCCGTGTCCAGAGCTGAACTGTTGCTAGGTGGATGCCATCTTCCATTCATCCTCCGCTTTTTTGGAATAGGTGCTTAATAGAGAGCGGAATAGGAACAGATGGGGTTGTATATGTAATGGATAAAAGACACATAAATAGTCCAGTTAAGAAGGAGGAAAATGCCTTTAGATGATTAGAAAGTTCATGATGATGGACTGGATCTGGTGCCAATATTAACTGCATAACGTCCCAGAAAATGCCCTTTTCTTGGACGCTAAAGTTTTACGTATGGTATATTTTTAAAAATAGTTAGTAGGGCTGCATGACATATCTGAAATATTAAAATATTGAAGATGTACATTGAGCATTATGCACATTTCAATGGTTTGTTATAAATAAGCTTCAAATAATCATGTATGGTCAAAGTTTTAGGTCGATGCAGATAGTGAAATATCTGATTGCTTTACGCCAAAGCATGCGAACACATATCCCAACTAACGTCAGACAGAAAACAATCAACAAACCGTAAAGCTTTAATGGAGAGATACTCTTTAGAAGCCCAAGGCACCTGCAGTATTTGGGTTTTAAAAGAGATGAACAGATACAGACTGAAGTTCTATGTAGAACATGTAAATCTCGAGTGACAACACAAAGAGGAAACACTACAAGACACAGTAGTATCACTGTTTACTTGATAAGGGTTAAGGTGTTGGACTGTGGTTAAGGTGTTGGACTGAAAGACCCGGGTTTGATTACCAGCACAACCAAGCCACCACCACTGGACCCCCTAAGCAGGGCCCTTAACTCCTTAGGTCGCTCTGGATAAAGGCGCCTGCCAAATGCCATAAATGTAAATGATACAAATCTTTACGCTGATGCTCCAAGACTCAAAAGAAAGTTCTGGGTAAATTTATCCTAACAGCGTCCTAAGACATTTCACATAAGACCTGCTTGTCTAGCCAGACCTTCAGAACTGACGGCAGAAAGTCAGGTAACATTGGACTATATGAATGGCTAAGGCCTGCTCAAGAGGACATATGACGGACAGGTAATGTAACCAATGACATTTCGTTTTGTGCCATGTTATGATTAGGTGCATCAATAAGTGCCTCGGGCAAAACTCTTTTAAACAGTCTAAACCCGGAGCCTCACATACTTTCAAAAATCCAGCATTTATTATATCTTGGTTCATTCTTATTGCCACTGATGTAAATTTACAACCAGGCAAACCAATAAAAAACCTAAAACACACGTCTCCCGGAAATCCTGTACACTTTAACCAATCAGACGACAACAAATGTGCCATATGCATCACACCTTCAGCCAGCAATCCATGACTTGCAGTCATTTAGTTTATGGTGAAGGAAATATCTGATATGTCAATTTCAAATTGAACTTAAGTGAAGTTAAGTGGACGCACCCGCACCCCGCCATGTGACACTCGAAATATTACTCTCACAAGTCAGAAACATCAGTATTCAGGGGCATTACAAGTTCAACCTCCTGAAACTATCCGAAAGAGCCACTGTTTACCCAAGAGCTGCAAATCAACGTCACTGATCCTCTGAACTGGAAGGATCTGGTTGCCTTAACCACAAAGCCATTTCTGTCCCCACAATCAGTACGTCTTACAGTAAACCGCGGCCTTCGTCTCCTTTTACATATGGAATAAATAAAGACCTCCTAAAAAAGAGCTCTCAATCGATTTTTTTTAAAACACGAAGCCCATTTGAAACATTTTATAGAGAATTAAGTGCTGAAAAGACATAACAGATCCAAAACATAGAGAAGCTAAAAGCAATCAATGTCTATGACATTTTTCGTCAGACAGCATCTGAGCTCTTCAGTTTAAAGACGAAACGCAGAGGAGGAATGAAGATATAAGATCTTAGAGGAATTTAAAAGCTGATTTCACACCCATGGTTTAAAAGAGGAAAAAACTGGAAAGTCTATGGAAAACTTGGAATAACAAAGGCGGATCTGTCCATTTGATTAGTACGGTATGGGCTGGATTCACTTAGAGGACAGCGTAACTGGAAATTGATATAATAATTGACAATAGTTATTATTATTACGATAGTTATTGTTTTTTTTAGTATTAGTATCAAAGATAGTCATTCATTCGTTCATTCATCTTCTGTACCCTAATTTGGGGTGATTGGGATCTGCTGGAGTCTATCCCATCCCCCTCTGAAAGGGCAAAAGGCAAGATGGCTACACCCTGGATAGGTCACCTGTCCGTCAGAGTGCTACACACACACACTTACACTCACTCCTATGGGCAATTTACATGTTTTTGGACTGTGGAAGGAAACCGGAGTACCCGGAGTAGGGAGAACATGCAAACTCCACACAGAAAGGCCCGGGAATCGAAGCCGGGACCTTCTTGCTGTGAGGCAACAGTGCTAACCACTAAGCCACCGTGCTGTCCTTATAAAATGTATTAATAATCATTCTATTAAATGATATACTAATAATAACAATCCTCATTATTATCATCATCATAACAACAAGCTATAGATTTTTTAGATTTTATTTTGTACATTATTATGTGTGGTAGTATAAAAAAATAATAATAATAACAATAATGTTACACACACATATTCGCTTGTTTTATCCTTGTAATGATTCGACTGACACAATTACTAATGCAGCTAATAAATTCCGTTTATACACTGACATCCATCTCTAATCTCTCCAACAGGGACCAACTAAATGCCCCCCTAGGTGGTTAGTTCTCTCCGTTGCTGGGGTACATGCCACCAGTTTATAGGGGTGAAATGGAGCTGTACTGCTTTTTCGCAGTGATCCATATGGGCACAAGCTCTCACACCCTTCCCCTTCCTCACACTGTGCAGTTCTCCAACATCTGTCTGCGATCTGTTCATCTCCTTTCACACAGCATGGACAAAGCTGGGGTATATCCAGAACATTTACTCAACCCCCCAACACACACACACACACACACACACACATATCTATTAGCCTGAATTTATTATTTAACCTCTACTTTTAGGTTCGAAATATATTTTTATTTCTTTTATTATTCCTTTAATAATATTTATTTAACTTATCCAGTTTTTGGTTTTGGAATTGATTCATTTATTAATGTATTTGCATTACCATCAGTTTTTCTCTTAACTGCTAGAAGAAATTACGAATTATAGTGACGGTAATCAGACAAAACAGACCCTATGAAAAAGAAAAATGGCTGCTTAACTAATTTGGTTTTCCACATTAAGGTGACACATTTAGCAAATTCTTTTGGAGTGATTTATTTTTTTTAAACTCTGGGTTTAGAAATAAATTACCCCGGCTGATTTGCCTTTATTTAATATTTTTAGGTCTAATTTGGGGAGGACACATACAGGAGGGCAACATTTCTTATTCATCTCTAACTGTACCCATTTTATAAATCAATAATAATAATGCTGACATGGAAGAGGACGTCTCTAAGAAAGGGTAAACCAGACAATCTCAAACTTGCGCCACGACTATCAGAGGTTTTAGAGATATTTTTCAGTTTATCTTTAAATACAGAAAGGCAGGAAGTGACAGATGCTGGGAAAGCCGTATGGGGCATCTGTCCACCAACAGCAATTGACCTCGCTGTGACTCTGACCCCGTTTCGCTCAATCATTTGCTGGTTACACCGATTTAACCGCTCACACTAACGATGGGAATATTTAAAAAACACTAATACATATAAATAGGAAGTGATTCTTTTGTTCATTTTTTATTTTTTTAGATACAAGGCTCAAATACCCGAATGTGTTGCAATCCTCTATAACTGCCTATTTTGTTTACACTGATCGGCTGTACTATTATAACCCCCTGCCTAATTTGGTCTGGTTCTCAACAGTGTGGGGACACTGACATAAAAAAATAGTGTATAATTTCGGAACAGCAACAAAAAACCATGTGACCCCTTCGCAAAACAACACTTAGTACTTGGTGGCTGAACCCTTCTTGGTTATCACAGAGGTCAGAAGTTTCTTGTAGTTGGCCACCAGGTTTGCACACGTCTCAGAATGGATTTTGTCCCACTTTGCAGATTCTCTTCATGTTGTTAAGGTTTTCCACGACCCATTTTTAATGTCCTGGCTGAGTTAAGGAGGTTCTCACCCAAGATCCATCATCTTTTTAATGTGGTGAAGTTGTTCTGTGTCGTCAGCAGCAAAACACCCACAATAATGTTTCCACCCCCATGTTTGACAGTGTGGATGGTGATCTTGGGGTCATAGGCGTCTCCTCCTCCAAACATGGTGAGTTGTTTTTGGTCTCATTGAACCACAACACTTTTACCCAGTTCTCTTCTAAATCATTTAGATGTTCATTAGCAAACTTCAGACAAGTCTGTACATGTGCTTTCTAGAGCAGGGGGACCTTGCGGGTGCTGCAGGATTTTAGTCCTTCATGGCTTAGCGTATAGTTTTGGACTGATTCCTCACTGTTCTCATGATCAGTGAAACTCCACAAGGCAAGTTCTTTCATGGATCCCTAGACTTAAGGGGACCAACGGTTATCACCTTCTCACCAAGATTAGGGTATTTAAGAGCCATCTCTGGTTCTGCATCATGGAATGCTATTAGGGAATATTGTTCCTATTGAGGGGTGTATTGTAGCAGTGTTTAGGTAGGTACTATGTGTCAAAGTAATTTCCACAGGAATGTCAGAGTGAAAGTCTTTGGAACATTGCTTCCAGCATCACATAGCACTTTGGGGCCATTTCTTCCCAGATAGACAGATAGAAATAAGATAGAAGAGAAGAGAAGAGAAGAGAAGAGAAGAGAAGAGAAGAGAAGAGAAGAGAAGAGAAGAGAAGAGAAGAGAAGAGAAGAGAAGAGAAGAGAAGAGGAGAGAGAGGAGGGAGGAGAGGGAAGTAGAGGAGAGGAGAGGAGAGAGGAAAGAGGGGGTAGGATGAGAGGAGAGGAAGGAGAGAGGAGAGAGGAGAGGAGAGGTAGGAGAAGGAGAAAAGAAGAGAAGAGAAGATGAAAGGAGATGAGAGGAGTAAAGAGAAGAGAAGAAAAGAGAAGAGAAGAGAAGAAAAGAGAAGAGAAGAGAAGGAAAGGAGGAGAGGAAAGGAGAGGAGAGGAAAGGAGAGAAGTAGAGGAGAGGAAAGGAGAAGCGAGGAGAGGAGAGGAGAAGATATATCACCCTTTCTGGGTTTTTTAATGTAAGTCAACAAAAAAAGGTCTCCAGTTGAAACCAGACCCACTTTATGTTTGAATCTGATTAGTTTTTCTCTGTTTCTGAAAGCTGTTCTATAACAGTACATCCCAGTACTGGTGAGTCGACACTTTTCTATCCCCATATATACAGGAAGTAGGGCAGAATGAGAAATGTCTCCTCCATCTTTAAATGTCACTAAATCTTCCCTAAATCTCCTCACCGTCTCTCTTTAACGCAGCCAGCAATGCTTAAGATTTGGAGCAGCTTATATTTATATTTTATTCGTTATCCATCAAATAAAATACAGCTAAGGGTTAGAGGCCCTGCTCAGGGGTCCAGCAGTCACAGATTGGTAGTCCTGGGAATTGAACCCAGAAGATCCCGATCATCAGTTCAACAACGTAAACTACTGATCCACCACTTTCCAGAAATTCCCGGACTGTGCTTTTTTACAGAGACATACAGGATGATGTCATCACATGACTGTAGTAATGATTCTCTCGTTTAATAGGAAGATCTTTAATTATTGGCTTTTCTCAGACTCAGAAATTTGTCATTTAGCGGTAACGTGTATTTTAGTAGAAAAGGACGAAACCCCAGAAAATAAATGAAAAAAAAAAAAAACATGAAAGGTTTATAGATTTTCCAGAAGAATAGAGGCGCTCGGGGTGAAGACAAAGACGGATCATCTTGCGTGTTCTCTGCGTCCCTCTAGTGGACAAATAGAGAAATTAAAACCCAGGTATGTTCTGTGCAACATTAAAAAACACAAAATAATACTGTAGTTTTTTTATTAAACAAAAAATTACATTTCTGAATTGAACAGAAGCAGTGTGATGGGGGTTTTTTTTGTAAAAAATGCTAAAAAATAATGATAATTTACTTAAAATACAACCTAATCTTGGTGTCTTTTTATTTAAAAAATGTAAAAATTTGAACAATCATCTTTCACTGATCCGTTTTCAAACCCCAGCTTACACTCTTGTTAAAATAACTATTATTTTTATAATATAAATGACATAATGATAATATAATGATGACTTTATTCAGGATGGCGGCTGGTTTGGTTCTATAATCCTGGCGAAAAAAATCCATCCTGTGACTGAAAGTGCGACAGAGTGTTACGATTATAGCTGCGTTAATGTATAACAGCAGGTTTAAAAACCGGCCTCATTATTAGCCTTCAGTTATGTCAAGCATCCAGACGGGTCCCTGTGAATGAGCTGTTACCATGGTAACGGCAACCTATTAGAGCCACGGCTTTAATATAAATCTGTAATTTTGCACTAAAGCTGACATGACTGCTTTAGCAGCTGTTATAAAACATTCATAGAAACCATTAAACTAATCAGACTCAGGAATCGCTGAGGTTTGAATCGATTTATCGGGTTTAGAAGGTTTAGCAGAGCGAGTGTTATTATGTTAAGTGTCGTAAAATCCATTAACATTTGAGTGTTAGATAAAAAGGTGTGAAATCTGTCCTAATGATTTGTCTTGTATTATTTTCCAGCTTTGCAAATAAACGAAACAAATATAATAGATGGCCAGGTGGTGGCGGCGCCTCAGTGGTTAGGGTGTTGGACTGCTAATCAACGGATTGTGGGTTCGATTCCCAGTTTCACCAGGTTACCGTTACTGGGTCCCTGAACAAAGCCCTAAACAACCCCTGATAAAAGCAATAAGCAGTAAGTCGCTCTGGATAATACCATAAATGTAAACAGTAGGTGAAGAGAAAAGGAGAAATACTCATTTAGTGTTTAAAGGTGGCCATGACCCACGTTTGGAAGGTAGACCTTGGTCAGACAGCTTACACACACACACACACACACACAAAACCGAAATAACCCACTCTTATCTTTACAGCTTATCCACCTCCATTTAACCAGGAACTCTACTGCTCTATATTCCACCTCATTCCACTTCTGTTTCATTGCCCCAACATTTCGAATCCTGTTTTATAATTTAATGCTAATAAATAATATATTTCTCTTTCTAATTTAGCATTCTGGCTGATTTGTTAAAAAAAAAAAAAAAAAGGGTGGGAATTGAAACAAAGGCTGAAATGAAAGCGCGTTTTTACTTGTGACCACTAAGCGGCAGCAGTGAGCTAAAATACTCACTCTGGAAGATTTCTGTTTTTTTTTTTTTTAAACACACAAAGGAGCCTTAGACACAGAAAATATCACATCATATTACCTAATATCACATTGTATCTGTTTATTATCATTATCATATTTCTTACATATTAACTGCTTAGTACAGGTTTAAAATAAGTGCTGGAATAATAAATATCAAATATTTTATATGGATTTTAAAAAGGTTTATATATATATATCACTTATAAATGAATGAATACACACATTTTCTTTAATAATTACACTGTAGACACAATATTTTTGAGATTTTTCTGCTTTTTTTCAGAAAAATAATGTTATTTGAACTAAACAAAATAATTTGCATATCGACTATTCCTGCACACAGCACAGCACAAAAAAAGCCCAGAGCCAGGAGAATGATGGAGTGATTAATGCCCCTGTGTAGTTGCGCTTCCTGCTGGATCCAGACAGATTAAGTCAGCCTTGTCTATCAACTAGACAAAAACGCAGCTATCAATCAGTGCAACCCAGCGTTCGCTTCGGTCTGAAGAGCTTTATCAGCATCATACACGCTGAGGGTCTGGATAATGGCCCGCTTTACCCTGCATAATCACCTTGATGGAGAACGGGGAATTATAGTGTAACAATATTAGCCCTGTCAGATGCAATAGAAAAGGATGCAAACCAACTGTGATTCTGACAGTGGTGATAAAAATTGTGTAAAAGGGCGCCATTTTTGGAGAGACAGGTTGAGGAATCAAGGGTTCGAAGCCTGACAGACGCCCGTGGTCGGGGGTCAAGCTAGCAAAACTTGCCCCGTGTTTGGTTTTATTACAGGCTTATATCCCTTCCTTTGTTAATCAACAGCATTAGCCAATCAGGGTTGTCCATGAGATTACACAGGGGTGGAGTGGGGGAGGGCAGTCCTATATAGTACACAAGGGCGAATAGTGCCCTGTTACCCTACCTTGAACTTGTAAATAAGCAGTTGATGACTAGTTTTTCACGCCTGGGAATAAACATGTATTAGCCCTCAGACTTGTTTGGTAGGTGTTGTGTGATTAAAGGCACAGCTAAGAGTGTGGGGGGGGTTTCATTATGCCATGTCTATCTGGTCTGGGTAATCAGGTAAGGAGCCAAGCTTATTAACGTGAGAAGGTACACAGGAGGTTAGAATGCTTGCCCAATTCCGTTACCCTGCTGGATAAATAACTGACTTGTTTATATTTTGAGCAATGGAACAATCTGAGGTATGTCAGAAAAAGATCTTCCTATAAAAAAGAACTGCCACTGTCACTGAATGCTTGGGAACCAGCCACTGATGAAGCACTTTTTGCAGATGGTGGTATATCAAGATGAGTCTATATTATTACCTGGGCTGCCTTAGAGATGTCAGGACGTGCTGGTCTGTGTTATATAAAATCACAGTTTCCTGTAATGTGTTACATCTGAAGATTAAACTTATGGAATAGGGTGGCAGTGGTGGCTCAAATGGTTAAGGTGCTGAGTTGTTAATCTGAAGACCAGAAACACCTGGGTTCAAGCCCCACCTCCAGCAAGTCAACCACTGTTGGGTCCTTGAGCAAGACCCTTAACCCCTCCTGCTCCAGAGGAGCTGCATCATAGCGACCCTGACCCTGCGCCCTGACCCCAACTTACTAAGATGGGATATGCAAAAAATGCATTTCATTGGCTCTGTACATGTACCTTGCACAATGAATTGAATATACTTATACTTTTTAGGTGGCTTTTTTTAATTAATTTAATGATGTATAGTCAAGTTTAGTTGTATGTGAAAGTTTAGTTGTATGTACTGTCTTCCTTTCTGAGCTCAGTTCCTGCCCCATTCGTGGATGTTTATCGACGTGTATAAATAAAAAGTACTTGATATTTTACTGAATTTTATTGTTCTAATCTTTTACAGAGTATGATGAGTATGATTTTTGTTGGAATTTTATGGATCAGTGGCTTTATAGGTGAGGTTTTTTATACTTTTGTGTATGTATGTTTGGCTGTTGACGGTCTGACAAAGACACTGATTGTATGTTAAAATGTTGCATCATTCAATCACAAGAATCTCAGATTTCCAAAGATATGTAACATGTTTAGCTTTTTTTTTTCTAAGTGCTGTACGACACAAAGATTTCACTCATGGAACGCAGTGTCCCACCGCGAGGACAATGAAATGGTTTTTAATCCATATCGAGAAAATTCTCCAGCGCTTATTATTGTTATCTAAATAAAGTTTATCACGAACCAATATGATATTTATCGGCCCGGTCCTAATTTCTAATACAAACTGGCCAAATTTAACCTGCAGACAACATAATGATTCATTCGTTTGTGTTGTAAATTTATGCCTAAACTTTTTATTTGGTTAATTTTTTTTATCACTGAACTGTGCACTACTTTTTCTATAATTGTTTAAACCAATGTTTTTGGCAGCGGTGGTTAAGGTGTTAGATTAGTAATCCAAAGGTCATGAGTTTCATTTCAAAGTCCACCACACAGCCACTGCTGGGGCTCTTTAGCAAAGCCCTTAACCATGAACTGTTCCAATGTACAGTATAAAGGTATGCAAACGTTCCATAAATGTAAATATTACACATGGTCCTGGTATATAAGGATTTTATGTGAAGAAATTTTGGAGCTTATATTAGAAGCCTGTTTATTGTAATAGTAGCCAAAGGGTCCAAACATTTATTTTGCAAACAATTTTTTGACTAAAGATGGTTTGAAGTTTAATCTTAATTATGATTTTATGAGGTAGCGCAGGACACAGAGCATGCCATAAAGCCATCTTCTCTGATCTCGCTATGCGCAGAGTTGCTTGCGATTTGCTAAATGCTGGACGTTTTAATTGCATTCATTAGACAATAAGATAAAAAATCTTTACTTTTCTGATACGGCAAAAAACTCAGCTGCACATGTCAGACTGATTAAACATTTTTAGCCAATAATGTGAATATGTTAATTATTAAAGGCAGAGGGAAAATGCCAACACACACACACACACACACACACACACACACACACATCCTCCACGTGACTTCATTCAAAGACACAAAGGGTCGGAAACGAAACGACAGGAAAGCGTTGCTGAAAAGAGCTTTCTTTAAAGGGCAGCCTGCAGAGAGACAGACACAGACCATCCGGCTGTTGATCAAATAAATGGGTCTGTAAGTGTGTGGGCAGGGTTTAAGCTCTGGATAATGTGCCAGCTCATTTGGCTTTAGAAGATCCCTGCACTGGCATCAGTATTCCATCCAAGACAAGATGGCAGTGATGTTGGCTGATGTTGTTTCAATTGCATTAACCAAAATATGTCTGATCCTGTGCATTTAATATAAGAAACTAAAGAGCGTGTCCCAAGATGGCGTATACTGACTAAGGACGTCTGAGAAACCGTGACAATATAAGTGAAAAGCACTGAAAGTCAATTTATCTTACGCACACTCTCTATTCACTACACAAATGTAATTAAAATAAAAAAGGATATAAATGAAATCCCTTCCAAACTGGACTGATCGAGTTTTATTGGCATTGTGTTAGCTTAGCCAATAATTAATGTGCTAACCAATAATTGAATGAACTGGAAAAGAAACGAAACCGGAACAGAACTGGAACAAAACAGAACTGGAACAGAACAAACCGAAGAAGAACAGAACTCTAAAAGAACTGGAACCTCTTTCAGTTTAAAAGAACGACATTTTCTATAAATACTGTAATGTTTTTCTCTAAATCACTTGTAAAATAATAAACTAGAACCCATGTGCAGAACGCGGCATGTAGCACATGGTTCCATCCCATAGAGTTACCAAGTGCAGCTGTATATTGCTAAATAGACCACAATGAAAATGCATGTCATCTGATCTTCGCAGATAGCAGAGGCTCATAAAATGCATTTACTGCAACATAAGTGCTAAAACCCTCTCGGGGCAGATATGTCCTTCAGCTCTACATATTTCAAGAAATAAGGTGGAGTAAGTGGAGAAAGGTGGAGTCCATGACAATAATTTCTGTTTGTACACATCAGCCAGGCTGTCCTGACAGGTTGGTCTGAAGTCTTTAAGCTCACAGTGACCAGACTGTTAGTTTCCTTTAGGTGTGTTAAGAAACATTTAAAGAAAATGTATTTATATTCATTTAAAGGGTATGTCATGTCTGCTGTTTTGCTCCCAGCGATGAACGCAGGTGCAGATAAGGAAAACAAACAAGTGTCAGAAACACAAAGCTTCAAGGAACTGTCATCACGAAGCTCCAACTGTTAACAAGACCTGACAGGAGTGACCCCCGTAACTCAAATTAAAGTCAACTAAACAGTAAAGAAGAGGAGAAAACAATGGAAATTGGGTTCTGACAACGAGGAAGTTTCCCACTATTTAATTGTCGTGACAACGCTGGTAATACTGGTATTATCGTAAGGATGTTGTTTGGATATTTGAAAAGTGTTTTTTGGAGTTTGATTCTTTTTCTTTAGCCTATAAATACCTGTGTGCATTTTACTTTCACTTTTGAATTACTGGCAAATGGCAATTGGGTGTCAATTGCTTAATTAGACAACACCAAAACAGGAAAAATCAACTTTTATGAACATATTGAATATCTCATGTGATAAATCCTGCTGATCTGTGATCACATTGTGCAGCTACGGTCAATTTTTAATAGGCAAGTGACATAACCGGTGTTGTGGCTTAACAATGGTAACACCATCAGCAGCGGCTATCGCAGCAAGCCTAATGGTGAAAGATGATGGGTTTAGCTGGCATGTTTTAGCACGGCTGATCGTGATGGCCGCTTCAGCTTTTTTAACAGCTGCTTCCTAGCGTGGGCTTGCCTCACATCAGAGACTGGGAGTGAGAACAAGAGATAAAAAGATGACTAATATTCGGGCTAGCCTTCCTCTGGTAGAAAGTGCTCTTACAAAAGCAAAAGGAAGGAGAAAACACAGGGATTTCATTAGAAAATGTATTTACCAATCAAATTTCATTACTAAAGGATAGCCTGATCTCCTAAGTCATTCCATATATTTATCCATCTACTTGCTTTAAACCTTATTCTTTACAATGTCACTTATTCCAGAATGCAGGGCATAAGGTTGGGGACACCATGGAGGACAATTTAGAGATGTCAATAAGCCTAAAACACGTCTTTGGATTGGGAAAGGAAGCCGTAGAACCTAAAATAAACCTCCAAAGCACAAGGAAAACATACAAACCCCTCACACACAGGTGAAGCTGGAAATCAAACCCTTAACCCAAAGGGCAAAGGGGACGTGAACCTTCAGCATGTCTAACCAGAACTGGAAGTAATTGGTAGCTGTATATGTTCCACATATAAAACACATAATGACCATAGTAACAAGTACAAGTTGCTTGTTTTTATACTAATAATTCAATTATTAATAATCAATCAATAAGAATTTTGATAGTCATATGTAATTTGAGGGGCAGCACGGTGGCTTTGTGGTTGGCACGGTTTCCTCACAGCAAGAAGGCCCGGGTTTAACTCCTGGTCAGGGGCCTTTCTGTGTGGAGTTTGCTTGTTCTCCCTGTGCTTGTGTCGGTTTACTCCAGGTTCTCTGGTTTCTTCCCACAGACCAAAAACATGTATGTTAGATTGATTCTAAATTGCTCATAGGAGTGAATGTGAGTGTGTGTGTGGCCATGTGATAGACTGGCGACCTGTCCTGACTGTCCTCTGCTGGGATAGGCCACAGCAGATCCCTGTGACCCCAAATAAGGGAATAAGCGGGTATAGAAGATAAATGAATGAATTAATGTAATTTGATTCAAGTGAACAATCTTATCAACGTTCTAGACATGTGTAAAGTGAACGGAATTTAGCACATCGATATAACTAATGATCTGTGCGCTGTTGACTGAGGAAATTATAGATGAGTTTCACAAGCCTGCCTCCAGCCTCCACTGTCTTAAACTCTTAACCACAAATTTTGATTATGTTTTCTTGTTACAGTTGTTTTATGTATTTGAACTTAAACTGGTTCAACTCAGTGTCTGTTTTTCTAACGAGCAGTTTGGGTTCAATTGATCGTTGAAACATCAATTCCTGAGTTCCTCTTGAAATAAAGTTTTGATTGTGAGGAACAACACGCTTTGCGTAGTGTTTTCTACCATTAGAAAATAACAGTGAATAATGAAATACTTATTTTCTCAATTTTTAAGTGATTTTTTTTCAGAACCCACGTTTAAATACACTAACACGCTAAGCATGCACATAAAGAGAAAAGCTAAAATCATGGCTAATTTTATTATCTGAAATATGAATAACATTTTACATTTTAGATTACTGACAATCCAGTAAGTGAGTTTATTATTATATATAGTTTTAGTCTGTTTATTGTTTTGGGTCCTAAAGCAAATATTATTTACCACAAAATACACCACATATTTGATCATAGTGCTTTCCTGATATTTTTATTTGATGAGTTTATGACCATTTTTATTTATTTTAGAAGATTAACTTAACATGCTTGAAATTCTTATAATTCAAGAGGTCAAGTGATTCAATTAGCAGGACGAGTTGACACTACATGGGATCTGTATAAAAGTAAAAAAAGTAATTTAATTTAAATTATATATTTTTTTTAAGTACTTTTCAGTATTAAACCAGATTATCTTATAAATCTTAAAACCTTCAAGCTTTTTGTGCTTTTGGTAAGTCAGGTGCTACATTTAGTCAAATTACACTAATGATCAGAAAAACACCAGTCATGTCATGTATTTCTTTAATAAGTAGTTTAATCTGTAATTCTTCCAAAACAGGTTTAGAAACATAGACAGCAGGCAAAAAAATATAGTCAAAACAACAAAACTAGCTACGTTCTGTATAATTAGATCAGAAGCCCAACCCATAGTCTCTATAAGCCATTTTCATAGCATTTTTTTTTTTAAAAAGAGGCAAGAACCGGCCAAACCATAATTAACAATAACCGATCCCCCCCTAGCCTCCCCTCCTACATAGTTTTAACGCCCTGCCTTGTGGGAAATCGCTGCCATGCATAAAAACTATGTAGTACTGCCGCAGCTATAGATTTCCTGCCAGACATATTCCCCACCTATTACTGTAAAACAGCCACCCTTCCCTCACTAGCCTCCACTTGCACCTCCATCCTGCTGCTTCAACACACTGCCGAAGCGAAACGCTTGCAAACTAGTCTGTATCTAGCAGTGCTGTTATTTAAACTTGCGCTGACTTTAGCCAAATTAAATGTCAATGCTGCACCAGAAGCCGAGGCACGAATCAGCCACGATGCAAAATGAATCAAAGGGAAGTGATCGGCTAATTTGCTGATAGAGTTGTGCTAAGACTCTGTTGCTAAGAAAGCAAATTACTTATCAGGCTTGCTGATGCTCAACCAAGTCCAAGTCCATCTCTAAAGTCTAGCATTTTTGCCTGCTCCTGCATCTCTGATGACATTTTTTAATTAAAACACTAAGATACGTAAAGCAGAGACTTGATCTGCTGTAAAAAGCTTTTGGACCAATATATTGTTAGTAAAAGTAAATGAATATTGATTAAAAAAATTAACATGCTCTTTAAATTAATACACACTTCAAACGTTTCCAGAAACTGGTCCATAATAATGATTTTAGTCTGAAAATAAATGATTAACATCTGTTTGTGTGCTTTTTGTGTGTGTGTCAATGCCCTGATCCACCTGTCCAGCCTGGCTTTTACCCAGCTGTCTCCTACCACATGTGATGAAACACAGTGAAACAGCTGATCTGATACCTTCCACATTCGTCTGTAACAGTTATCCAAAATGCCAGTAGGAGTTTCTATTAGCATTCATTATTGCAAGCATTTATTGCCAAGAAACGATACATATCCTCTCTGCATGCGCTCTGCATGATTTAACTCCAAAATTTTCGTTAAACAGCAAGTCCTCTTTTTTTCTAAGTACTAAATGATTTTGTAACCACATGGAATTCACAAGCTAGGACAATTAGCTAATTTGTTAATAATGTAGCTAATGTAGCTCGGAGTTTAAATAGCAGCTCTGTAAAACTGTGTAAATTTCACTGTTCAAAGTCTTTTTTTGGTGAATTACCTAAAGATCTGAGGTAAATGTTGACATTTTCAATAGCTCTGTCTCATTTGCAACACGAATTTACCTTTACAGTGTCCATAAAAAAGAATAAAAATACGTTTTTACCAGCATGTTAGTCATTATTGCAAGTTAGCTTGTTATAGATTGTTTTACCAATGAACCAATTGTTTTACCAATGAACCAATTCACCTTTAAATTGTCCAGAAAATGAAGAAAATATATTTTATCTAGCTTGTTAGTCATCATTACCAGCTATTTGGTTATAGCTTGTTTGCCCATTCACATTTACAGCATTTAGCAGAAGCTTTTGTCCAGAGCGACGTACAAGAATTTACTTTTACAGTGTCCAAAAAAAGACAAAAATCAATTTTAACTAGCATATCAGTCATTTTACAAGCTAGCTTGTTATAGCTTGTTTGTAGCTAACAATATGCTTAATGCATAATCTAAAACAAAAAGCACCTTAAAACAGTGTGTAATGTGAGCTATTTGCTTGGTGGGTAAAATGCTCCTTTGACACGGTGTATACAGTTTACCATATAAATAAATAAAAACCATGACCGCTGTCTTCATGTCTCGAATCAGGGAATTCTAAGGAAAATGGCTGATGTTTTTGCTTAAACCCAAATATAAGATAACTAATATTTGCAAAAGATACTAAACTCAACCTTTTTTTTGTAATTAGGGTTGTACCTTAATAGGCAACATGTTTACAATATATTGCATTATAACATGGTAATATAAAAGTAGTTTAGCTTTAAAATATGGCTGAAGAACAGAACTTGACCATTAGTGCAAACACTTTACCTTTAATTAGGTTTACAGTAATACTTTAAAGGTAGAGTTTCCATTTTTTGAGAGGTCCGAATACAACTTGAAAAGTGTCTTAAGAGTAACCAAGAGTATCCATTTGTCTCTCATTGTTAGTTTGAACCAATATACTGTTGTTCTTAACAAGAAAATACACACTCATCCTACTGTCTGCTATTTCTCCAGCTACTACAAACACCGTGATTCACTCTCCATTTAATCTTAGGTTAGCTCAAAGCTTTATAATAACACACTGGTTGCTTATTTCTAATTCCCCGCTTACTCCTGGACTGCAGGGTGCGGTTTGTTGACTTCGCTTTCCAGAAGCCATCTTCAAACGGTACTGTTTCAACTCTGGTGAGAAAGGAATTACAGACTCGCTCAGCCGTCAGAATCCGGGCTCTTACCCCACGTCAGCCCAATACAGAACAAACACGCAAGCTAAACTAAGCAGCTCAAATATTATCCTGGATAGAGAAGTGCTTATTAGTGCTTTGTAGAGATTTAATATTAGATTCTCACACTTGACTCTTACTGGAACACTGAAACTGCACAAATTTCTTTATAAACATCAGGTCTGAAAGTAAATTGAAGTTAATATCTTCTTGGCAAGACTGAACAAGTACCTTCACTTGTACATGCTGATTAGATCAGCATTTTTGTCTAGTTACGGTAGACGCTCTGTTTTATTCTGACCATATAGGGGTTAAGGGCCTTATATTAAGGGCCAAAATTATATTTGAGTGGGTACTTCATTCGAGTTACTATAGTATGTACTGACCGACTGTTAAATAAGTTTGTTTTTTATAGTATGCTTGTGGGTAGTTAAAATTAAAAACTAAAATTAAAATAAAAGTTGTACTACATTCACCATGTTGATGTCACAGGAAATGTGCCTCACATTAGTTTGGATAATGTTTACTTAGATGGTGTTGAACAGGAGCAATTTAACTCCAAGTGAACAAACTGGTGTCAGAACGAGTACTTTCTAAATTCGAGTGTAAGTCGTAGATCATCTGGGTACTTTTTACCACCTGGTTGTTGCATACTATAAATATGGACGTACTGCACACCTTATTTACTAGCTTTCACATACTTTACAGTAAAAAAAAGTATGAGATTTTAGACCTTTTAGATCAGTCATCTAACACCTGAGCTACCTTTTTCCCATGTTATACAAATACCTAAACCAGCTTGTCTTGCATGAACAAACATGCCACAGTCAAAGTCATGTATTTTCCACATTCTATTGGTTGGTGTGTCCATTAGCTGAAGCTTTAGGTATGCATGTGTACTAATGTGATTTGATGCATTGTACTGCTGCTAACTGATTAGTTTGGCTTAGTTATTTCATAACTATGTAGGTGTATGTTTGTTCATTATAAGGTATTTAGTAAGTCTCATTGCACTAAAACCATGCTAGGGATTAGGAGCAAGTGGTGTGAGTCTGTCTGTCTCAGGAGGTCATGGACTGAATGTTCTGTTCTTCCAATAACATGTACCATGTGACTAAATACTGCACTCCTAGGCTGTTTTATTGAAACACTTACAGGTTGAACCAAAAAATGAAAAAAATTACTTAATTTATACTCTAGAGTATACAGTACTATAGAATTCAGCACTTATATTGTTGTTTCAAGCTCCTAGTTCAGGTGTCCCCTTAATTTTAAATATAGGTTTAACTCTTAAACCTTAACTGTATTTTTATTATAAAGGCTTCCAAACTAAAATTATCTTAGTTATTAAGGTAGCCCAATTATTTATTACGCTTTAATTATTACGATGATGATCATGTGCTACTGCCAGCAAGAAAATTCAAAGAGACAACAAAATGAATCATTGTGAAAGAAATTCAGCCAAAATTGAACAAGTGATTATTTTTGTTAAATGCAAATAAATGGCTGTTTGTCTCATCTGTCATATTTTATCTTTTAATTTTAATTCTCTTTTAAATTTCTTTTTATGTAATGCTCATTTAAGGGCTCCGCAATAATACTGAGAGTCTGTACATTTTTTTGTTACAGACCGACTCGCCAACATTAAAGAACGGAACAAGTTTAGGGACCGCTGTCCTAAATAATAAACAAATCAGGAAGGAAGGTGAAGAAGGACAACAACAAAAAAAATACAGGGATTCCCCCAGAGTGGACCTCATGGAAGACACTTGCGATGCCCTGCTACGAAGCAACAATATTCCCATGAGCCATAAATAAAGCTAGAGGACGAGGCTGATTCATTTAGACCTAAAATTTAGCCCGTAACACAAAAACGTCAGACGTTTAACATATATCAATTAGTTCCTTAGTGTGTATTAATCTCATTGTTGCCTAGAAACAGATGGAGCCAAATGGTTCACCTGGGCAGATCCACTTACCATAGCTTATGCATCATGACTACTGCGTAGATGACTGATCTGGCTGTAATGTTGGCGAGGTTCTATTCAAGTGCGATTGTCCACAGTGTCTTGTGTATATGTGTGTGCTTAGAACAGACACATGATGACTTACCTAGAGAGATAACAGAAAAAAAAACAATTAACATTGTACATTATTCATAAAAACTAAGCTTTAGCTATGGTACACAGACGGAGTGTGTGTTGCAACGGAAAAGAGAAGAACATGGAACTGATCATGATACATGATACACACGGGGCTGTCTCTCAGCGGAAAGCAGGTGCATGACTGTGTGTCACAGGAAGGGAACTCCCGGGAAGGGAAAGGATGTTCCGGAAGAAACATGCACTCTAAAACACTTGCACACACACACACACACACAAGCGGTAGACGGATCTGTCTTAGTGCTGGCTGTGTTTTTTTTCATGCTTCATGGGTGAGGTCAGCTCCAGTCTCCCCTACTGGGGCTCAGCCAAGAATCTCCTAGGCAACTGACATGAGCATACAGCGGCTACAAATAGAACACCACAGACACACACACACACACACACATGGTTTGTGTAAATCTTGAAAATAAAATTGTGCTCCTCCATCATTTTAACAACATAGTTATTAGGTATCATAATAAAAAACAAGGCTTTCAGTTTATTCAGGTCTGAATGATATGGAATGTTTAGCGCTGTGACATACAGAAGAACAAAACATTTCCAGTCGCTGGGTGATTTTAGTCTGGCTTCACATGAACGGAATATTCCAAACAGATCTAACACAATGACCCAGTTATACTTGGACTAAAGTAAAAAAAAAAAATGAAGTTCCGCCAACGTCCAGTGACTTCTCACCAGAAGAATTGTTGAATAATTTATTCAATATTAATAATTTATTCTAGTAAAGTATGAAACCCAGCCAGGGTGACACACGGCGGCGCTGAAAAAGGATGTTGAAAAAAGCGGTTCGTAAGAGAGATGGGGGGGGGGGTTAAATGACCCCCACACCTTTCTTTAATAGGAAGCTAGAGTTGAAAGCTATCAGTTGAAATCAAGCTTTTAATAAAGTAAAATAAAATAGAATAATTACACAAATAATTACAATTACATTACATTACATTTAATGTATACATTTATACATTACTTTCAAATAAATTAAATGAAATTGCCAAAATATTTCCTTTTGGTTACTGAGTTAGCAATACGATAGATCCTGACACTAACATTAATAATGTCAATGGAAGGTTCACAAGAATAGTGAGACAAATGTTATATATGTGTGTGTTTGTGTGTGTGTGTTTGTGTGTGTATGTGTGTAAGTGAGAGAGAGAGAGAGAGAGAGAGAGAGAGAGAACAGCACTCTGCCAGGAGAGGAAATAGCTCTCGAATCACACATACTGTGAGAATGTAGCAGTCTGAACCCACCATACACACACACACACACACACACACACATTGATTCCTTTACTCATAACCAATAAGGAATCTTGAAGCGTACATATACCAATATACCAAAAGGCAAATCTCAATCTAAATCACATCTTGTCTTGTTTCAGTCTCTTTTATTTCTATGGTAATCCACAGCGCTGTCCAGTCAGGTGATAAAACAAAATTTAATACTGCAACAAGCATACCAGAGAATGGCATCAAAACTTCTGAACACCTGCTAGCTTTAGTTACAGCTAGCTGATATTAGGGACGCACTGAAAATAAAATTCAACTCTGATGTTTTTTAAGGGTTCAGGAAGCTCCAGGTCTCCTGATGGTATCAACATATATTAATAATGAGTTCCTATAGTTATTGCTGTTGTTTGCTGGGTAACTTAAACTGAATGACTAAATAGGTTTGAGTTAAATCTTATTATGGCCAAGTGGTCAGAGTGTAAAGTTGCCATCTCTCAGCGTTGCTTATTTTCTTTTTGGAATTTACACCTTCTTCTTGTGTTCTTAATGAAGTCCTTTTAGTTCTTAGTTCTAATTTTACTGTGTACTGTAACATTATTCTAGTTTAGAATTTAGAACTGTGAACTGTTACATTATTCTAGTTTACAATTTAGAACTGTGAACTGTTACATTATTCTAGTTTAGAATTTAGAACTGTGAACTGTTACATTATTCTAGTTTACAATTTAGAACTGTGAACTGTTACATTATTCTAGTTTAGAATTTAGAATTGTACTGTTATATTATATTAGTTAAGAATTAAGAACTGTGTACTGTTACATTATTCTAGTTTAGAATTTAGAACTGCACTATTACATTTTATTAGTTCAGAATTTAGAACTGCACTATTACATTTTATTAGTTCAGAATTTAAAACTGTACTGTTACATTATATTATTTTAGAATTTAGAACTATGTACTGTTACATTATTTTAGTTTAGAATTCAGAACTGTGAACTATTACATTATTTAGTTTATAAATTCAGAACTGTGAACTATTACATTATTCCAATTTAGAATTTAGAACTGTACTGTTATATTATTTTAGTTTGGAATTTAGAACTGTGTACTGTTACATTATTCTAGTTTAGAATTTAAAACTGTACTGTTACATTATATTAGTTAAGAATTTAGAACTGTACTGTTACATTATATTAGTTTAGAATTTAGAATTTAGAACTATGTACTGTTACATTATTCTAGTTTAGAATTCAGAACTGTTGTACTTACTGTTACATTTTTAGTTACATATATTATTTTCAGAACTGTGAACTATTACATTATTCCAATTTAGAATTTAGAACTGTACTGTTATATTATTTTAGTTTGGAATTTAGAACTGTGAACTGTCACATTATTCTAGTTTAGAATTTAGAACTGTACTGTTATATTATTTTAGTTTGGAATTTAGAACTACGTACTGTTACATTACTCTAGTTTAGAATTTAAAACTGTACTGTTACATTATATTAGTTTAGAATTTAGAACTGCATTACTTACATTTAGTTTTATTAGTTAAGAATTTAGAACTGTACTGTTACATTATATTATTTTAGAATTTAGAACTGTACTGTTACATTATTCTAGTTTAGAATTTAGAACTGTACTGTACATATTCTAGTTTTAGAATTTAGAACTGTACTGTTACATTATTCTAGTTTAGAATTTAGAACTGTGTACAGTTAGATTCTTCTAGCTTGTAATTTAGAACTGTAAAGTTATATTATACAAGCTTAGAATGAAGAACTGTGTACTGTTATATTATTATAGTTTAAAATGTAGAACTGTGTACTGTTAGATTATACTAGTTTAGAATTCAGGAATGTGTACTGTTACATTGAAATAGATTAGAATTTAGAACTTTAAAGTTACATTATACAAGCTTAGAATTAAGAACTGTGTACATTTACATTATTATAGTTTAGAATTTAGAACTGTACTGTTACATTAAAATAGTTTAGAATGAAGAATTCTGTACTTTGACACTGAAATAGATTGGAATTTAGAACCCTGGACTGCACTGTAATAATTTAAAATCTAAACTTAGCTATTGTTTTTACAAATATACCAATATACCTGATGTTTACTAGTATACCTCGATATCTATATATTTTTTTTCCAGACAAAATTTATCGCATTTCATTGTAATCCATTCTGAACAATCTGTAGTATTTTAAATGTAGCAAAAGATTATCATTCTAAATCAAAAGAAAGTTTCTTAGTCACAGTCAGATCAGGTCTGGAATTTGATGTATCATGGTTTTAGGTTGAGTCTGTACAGTTGATGCTTCAGTCCCACCCACACACTTACACCATCCAAGCTTACACTGAAATGAGTCAGCAGGTTCACATCATACACCAGCTCTCCCAGAGAGAGCAACATGAAAGCATCTGGCTTCACTTCAACAAATGATCAAGCCCACGCACAAACAAACTTAACCAAATCGGGGAAAAACACAATCGGAAAAGGGGAACAATCGATAATTATATATCAAAAATAAAAAAGGTTATAAATATTGTAAAATAATTTGAAAAAAAAAACAAACTAAATTGTAAAAAAAGAGCATTTTAAAATAACATTTTTCAACAATATTTTTTTTCAAATATTGCACTACATTATTATTATTATTATTATTATTATTATTATAATGATTATGATGATGATGATTGTATCCAATTTGGCAATGCAACCGGTCAGCGCATAGCTCAGCAGTTTGGAGGTGCAAACTTAAGTTAAACAAATGAACATTATCATTAAAAGGGGCATTTGAAAGACTAAGCTTGAAAAAACATTGTAATTTAGGTGTTGATGTTCTGCCAGCATCACTTTATTGTTTTAAAAGGATTATTTTGGCTTTTGTATTAGTCTTTGGTCTTGGGTGTCCGTGGAGAAGGTTAAACGTTCTTACAATAATATTTACTACTGTATAAGCGTATTTGTCCAGAATACTTCTACTTTTTAATAACGTTTTTTTTTTAATTCAGTGTGATATATTCTGTAATTTTTTGGGGGCCTTTAAAGTTTTACCTGTAGTCTATCAGTGCAAAATCATGCTAACAATCTGTTTTATTTGCTCTGTAAATACTAAAATTTTACATAATTACATTTTTTTACAATACAGTGGTACCTTGACTTACGTATGTCCCAACTAGCAAGTTTTTCAAGTTGTCTCTTGGCTGATTTTTTTGCTTTGGGTTACGAGCCAGGTTCAGACATCCAACCGCTATTTGGTGTAGAGAAAGCCACAGTGAACACCGTAACACCCACGCGTCAGACAGGTGCGTTAGCATATGCATTAGCAAGTGGAGTCGCCTGATCTCCAAGGTAAATGCTGTACATTTTACTTGTAACAGACTAAACTGGTTATTGTGTTTGAATGTGGTAATTTTGTGCCAGCACTCATTCTGTGTGTATGGGTGAATGAATTTTTTTATGTATGCGCGCAAGAGTTTAAGACGGAAAGAAAGTTGCAATCATGTCTATACCGAATAAACCAGTTCAGTACATTTCGGACTCCTTTCTTTCTTTATCTTATTATACTAAAGTGTTTGGGCGAACCTGTGAACACTTAGTTACATACTTAATTAAACCAGTTTATTGCAGTACATTCTATTGTATTGGTTTTTATAAAATATTCATTATTTATAAGTTTATTTGTCTTTTTGCAGACCCGGAGACCCTGAACGGATTAATGACATTTCAATTACGAGCTCCATCACGGAACGAATTAAACTCGTAAGTCAAGGCAGCACTGTATTACAAAACATGTTCAGTATATTAATTACTGTGTTCTCAATGAGCCGCTTATATATGGCTTATTTTTAGACATTAAATTTGTAAATATAACTAAATGGACCTTGTTTACGATTATAAACTTAAAGCAAACTGTAAAATAAATACATTTGAAACAGTTAAGTTTAAGTTTAATGTTTAGAATTTAAAACTTCTTCTTCATACCATAAACAGTATTCACCAGTACTATTATGTCATCATATAACTCTTTCTGTGTTCATGCAGCTCATGGAGCAGCAGCTGTGAGCCGGTTGGCCTTGCTGCTGCCCCCTGTGTGCATGTGACGGAGATGCCCAGTGCTTTTAAGAGCATACACTGGGCATCTCCAGCTGGCATTGTACCAGCACTGTGCACTAGGGATCAGACAGCAGGACCCTGAGCACCTACATATGGGCTCATGATAACTGGTAACTGCATCTTGCCAGCTTTTGTGAAACTGGCCTTATTAACCTTCAGTTGGTTTTTAACAGACAAGTGATGTCTCCATGATTAATCACAGAATGCTATGCAAACAACGCATGGTCTTTGTCAAGCTGTTTGAGATCTGCATTACCAATATTAGGCTTTTTTTACCGCAGGCTTGAATGTTAGGACTGGAAAAGAACCAATAAATTGGTGGGTGTGTTCACATAAAGCAGTGTTTTTAGATTACTTGGTTAAAAGTCTAATCTGATTAAAATGCTCCATGTAAACACCTTAATCAGAATACAATTTGACATGATGAACAACCAAAAACTTTTGTTTCACTTCCAGGTCCCTGAATTCCAGTAGTATGACTGTCTCCCACTCAGGGGCTCTTCTAAGTTTGGATGTTTTTATGGGCCCACACACTTTGTGTATCTCCAGCTGATCTAATAGTAACACTACTAGAAGTAATGTAATATTATGTTTGGTGTGCTAGAGGGCACAACATAATATCCTTTTATAGGGTCTAAAATTGCTCCTGCTACCGGAATATCTTCCTCTGGGCATTTTCTAAAACTTTACAGAACAGTAATATTGTTGCTTATTGATTGAGAAAAACACAATACCTACATCTAGTACAGAAATTCCAAATGCGGGATATAATTTATAAAGATTTATGATGAAGCAGACAAGCTGTACACAGAATTATTTCGATTGAAAGTGTTGGCACATGTAAACGAGTAAACGGGATCTTTTATAGCAAAACAAGTTCAGGTTAATAAACCTAGTGATGTAACACTACAATTATGTCTATGAATAATGCAAGAATCCTAGTAAGGACTTAATCGTATCATCATGTTTTCATGTCAAGAGCAAAGCTTTTCACTCCAGTTTCCAGTTTTGGTCATAGCAGCGATTAGAATGCAATTAAACGGCTTACATGCTTGTATACTTCGATTGCAAACGGCTTATGCCACCTACTGTATGCAATACCTTAATGCTTGTTGAATTATGAGCTTAATCGCATTATTCAGATCAAAGTATTGCGTTTACATGAGGTAAAATTACATTAAGGGGATGCATGTAAAATGCACAGACTGACTGACGTAACACTGTATCAATTAACTGCAGGCTAACCCTACCTTCAGCAAGCTAGTGATGTTTATGTTGAAAACATTACAAAACACATTTTTCGTTAGTTTGTCAAAGTTTTAGGTTGTCTAAAGAAGCTTTAGAACAGCTTTCACTTTCATTTCTTCTTTCATTACTACATTCATTCACATACATTACTACATCCTAGAATGGAGACACAGTCTATCACAAGGCATCATACTTAAACTCACACCCACCGGAACCAGAACGAAACCAGACAGAACAAGGAAAAAGCTTTACATGGATTGTCTGATCTCGGTCTCAGCGAGACTTTATGTTACTGTGTTTTAGACCATGTGTTTTATATTGGTTTATTTTGTTTGTGTCTTGTCATTGGTTGATCGTTTCCTCAGGTGTTTCTTGATTAAGTTAATGTTCCCGCTATTAGTTAAATATATATATATATATATATATATATATATATATATATATATATATATATATATATATATATATATAGCCTTTTTTGTTTCCTTGTCCTTTGTGAGACAAGTCTGCAGTTGGGTTCTCAACACTCGCCTTGCCAGTGGAGTGTTACATGGATCAAGACTGGGCATTTAAGAGCTCTGGTGTTTGCACATTTTGTACACTGGATTGGCATACAAGAAAAATCATGATGTCCCATAAAATATGATGATCCATTAAAACCAGAAAAATTATCCCCATGAATATGCATAAGCAGTTCTCATCATTTTAAGACACAGAACTAAAAGCCGGCTAGTAGCACTGTGAAACCCACTGTAATTTAGAAAGCAGGGTCTCTCGGTGGTTTTGTGCACTAAGTGCACTCTAAGCTAATGCTTAGTCAGTTACCATTACGTTGATTTGAGAGCAGAAGCAGCGGCCAACTCAGAGACACACTCGCCATTACACTGCCTGCAGAAAAACACACTTACATACAGACTTGCACTGCCAGTAGTCAACCAGATATAATGAGTGTGAGAGTGTTTGAGAGTTTGTGTGTTTCTGTATGGGTTCCCTGGGCAATTTTCACATCCCAAAACACCTCTTCTGTTTTAATAACCTTAACGCTGATTCACCAAGTCGGAGCAAGCAATTTGCCTTTGCCTCAATTATTGCAATTAACACAGATGGAGAAAATTGACAAAAGAAAAAGATATTTCACATTAACACACATCCTTCGTGGGGTTTTTTTTAGATATTTCCTTCACACATCCTGTCCTTCGTGGGTTTTTTTTTAGAAAATTAACGGATGTGTGGTGGACCAAGCAGCTAAGTGGACATTTTGTTATATTTTATATCACATATTTGCATGGTTTAAGCTTTTTTTCCATGTAAAATTATTTATTTCTATCAACATGCAAAAATGTTGTAGCTTTTTCCTTTGTGATAAAATAATGTATACTACATTGGGGGTTATGGAACAAGGGCCATGCAACTATAATGTAAAATCTTATTGTTGTCTTTATGTTGTCTAAACCATAAAGTATTGATTTTTAAACCTAAATAAAATCCTCTTCAACGGAACTCAATTGTAACTGATATCTTTGAGTTAATTAAGTGTGTGTATGCATTATGTATATTCTAACGTATATTCTAGAGGGCGCCTATCCTGATGAAGTCAGCACTTCGGGTTTATTTTACCGCCAGTGGAAAACCGAAGCTGTAAGCATTTATTTACCTCATGTTATTGAACCGCAAAAAATTTACTATAGAAAAAAAAAATCCCTTTTATTAACCTGTGCACAAAGTTGCAATTTGTCTTATATTGCGCCCCTGCAGGTCTGCCTGGGGAATTTGAAGCACAAGGGCACGCGATAGAGTTGTTTTTTCGCAGCTCCTGCTGTATAAATCAATGGTGTGAGGTGTAGTACAGTCCATGGAGACCCACCATTGAGGCTGCTGAGTGTAAAGCTTTTTTTTTCCTCTCAGCTCTTTCATTATCAGCTCGGAATAGGAATAACAGCGCTTTTGGGTAAGGTGATGACCCAGGGGTTACTGTAGGTTTTTTGCTGAGAAAGTGGTAGTTCTATGGTTGATATGCTGAGCTACTGATTGGAGGTTTGTGAGAAGTTTGTGGCAAGGCCCTTAACCCTAAAATGCTTAGTTGTGTAAATGTAGGTCATTTCAGATAGCGGTGACTGCCGAATGGCATAAAGGTAATGCAGGACAATGTGGTTTGAACAATACAGCATATCAAATATCGATCACAACACATGGGTGGCACTAAGAGGGGGCTTAATGCCACTCTGGTGAGACCTTCAACATTTTGTTGCATGATACTGTGAAGATTCAGACGAAGGCGAATACAATATGCAGAACAATACCTTTATTAACTTTGGAGGGTCGGACAGCTAAGTAGTCGAACAAAACCGAGCAAACTGATTAAAGACGTAAGACGAGAACACAGAACCGAATACCGAGCAAAGATCATGAACCGAGAAGACAGATAGGCAATTAGAACGCTTAGCATGTAGCATGTGCTAAACAATACTTCGCACTGATAGCGTCTAAGAAGCTAAATTAAGTAGCTAGCCAACCGGAAGTAAACCGTGGCATCAATATACAGAAGATGGAGACCTCTGGTGACAGGAGGGTGCCGGTCTTTTAATAGTCTTTTGCGATTTGTTCCTTGTCAGACTGGACAAAAATGATTCCCATGTCAGCTGTCATAATGTCAGAATGTATGACAGCCAAGACACATCAAGAACAGACACACACAAGACACAGCCATTTCCCCTGTAACCCAGTACATTTCTCTTTTTGTTTTACTGTCCAAAACTGGAATTGTTTTGAAATTTTTCTGAGGTAGTTTTTGTGATAATTGCATCATCAAGTGCAGCACTCCTGTTGCTTCTTGCTTTGGCGGTTGTTGAAGGAGAAGTCACGCTGCGGGAAAGTGTCTGAAATCTTCTGAAACTGCCAGAATGTCATCAGAGGAAAGACTGGTTGCAACTGACATTAATCGGCCCAGTAAACATGTCAACCTACTCATCAAAGACAGCAGATTTTAGCGTAGCACTTTGATAATCTTTTAAGATGAATTGTGGCCAAAATCACATGAACAGTGTAAGGACTTGAAGAAACATGATGTAAGCATAAACCATTTTCTTGGACTCACTGACTACTGACAACTGAATAAAGAATATTTATTTTCCCAAACATTTGATTCATTCACTTTGTTATTAACTAACATAACTACTAATAATCAAGCTACAAATCTACCATACTCCATAAGCCGTAACAGTTTTTATACATTAGCTTTTGTGATTTGCTATAAGAAAACTAGTCTTGCTAGATCTGAGCTTTTTATGTCTAATAGATTTCATTGGGTCAAACGTTACCCGTACCACCATGATATAAGTGGTAGCGGTAGTAAAAATGGTAGCTCAGTGGTTAATATGTTCGACTGCTGCTTAGAAGATTGTTGGGGTTTATCTCCCAGCTGGATCTTAGCTAAATTTCATTGGGTCAAACTTTACCACCACAATGATATAAGTGTTAGGGGTAGGAAAAGTGGTAGCTTAGTGGTTAAGGTGTTGGACTGCTGATCTTGGGTTTAATTCCAAGGAACATCTAAAGCAAATCATATAGCATACGACAAAAGCTAATATAACATAGGGTAATTAAACATCGACCGCTTAAGTCAGACATTAATATAAGTCTGTCTTGATAAGGACATCTGTCATATTTCAGTAATGTTAAAGTCTAAAATAATACAGGACAGTTTGACAGAATATGTCTGGACCTATAGTGTTAGACAAACGATCACACAGTGCACTATGCTTTGAGCTTACTGTCCTGATATTAGCCATTGTTTGATTATTGATCAGTGTCTAGCCAGTGTATTACAAATCAGTGTCACAATCAATGCAGATCCATTAAAAAAAAAACATTGCTGCTCAAGCATCAGTGTGACTTGGGCTTTGGACCCAGTGTTTTACATTAACCAGGCCAGAGATATACTGCGGCCACGTCCTGTTCATGGGAACCGGTGCCAAATTCAGCATTATGCGCAGCGTTTGCCTCAGCAGAACCCAATATGTTGGGACAAAATGTGCAGGTTGGCAGTGAGCAGTGCAATAAGTCCAGAAGCAGACACTTTCTCAATGTCTACTTTAATTAGGCATCATGCAAATCTATTACTAAAGAAATGGCTTCACTTTTCTGCCAGGGATTTTCACGATTCAGCAAAAATCTATGGCGACCGGAATACGAACCGATTATTAAATGAACTGCTGTTTTCTCCGGTTAAGATTTTGTATTGATCAACAAACATCATAGGACATTTATAAAGAATAAAGTACTAGAATATGAAAATCTAACTAGTGATTGATACGCTATAATCAGGTCTGATGTCTATTTCATTAAACTGCAAGCTTTTGACAATTAAATAACAGTAGTGATCAATTCCACTGACTAATGTAGTAGTACGATACAAAATGAGTACTGATAATAACTTAGTCATAGTGACAGGCTCGTTTTAGTACGTTTACGCTTTTATCAGGAAAAAATGAATGCCCTTTCTGCTTTTTGGATAATGTATTTTTATTTTGGGTGTGGGGGGTGGGGGGTTCCTATATTCGATATTAGCGAAATTTCACAGCAATGCTCTATATATGAAAGCTACTTTTAGAACAATTACCTTTGGCTTAATTATTTAATTAAGGCTACAAACTGTATTCCCAAATTAATGGCGTGCACCAGGGCTGCTCCAGGCATAAAATATTTAAGCTTAAACTGAAGCATTCACAGGCAGCACGGTGGCTTAGTGGTTAGCACTGTTGCCCTCACAACAAGGCCTAGGTTCAATTTCCACGCAGGGGCCTTTCTGTGTGGAGTTTGCAAGTTTTCTGTGCTTGCGTGGGTTTATTCCGGGTGCTTCCGGGTTTTATCTTCTATACTTGCTTATTCCCTAATTCAGGTTCACAGGGATCTGCTGGAGTCTATCCCAGCTGTCTCTGAAAGGACAAAAGGCAGGAGGGGTACAACCTGGACAGGTCGCCAGTCAATCACAGGGCCACACACACACTCACTCCTATGGGCAATTCACAATTACCAATCAACCCAATATACATGTTTTGGGACTGTGGGAGGAAACCGGAGAACCCGGAGTAAGCCCACACAAGCACAGGGAGAACATGCAAACTCCACACAGAAAGGGCAAATTTTCACAATTCAAAGGGTTTTGTAATATTTTAAGCTCCCAAAGAGCTTTACATCAACGTTAGGTAAAAAACACAAACTAAGTTTGCAAACTAAATAAACAAATATTGGGGTTTTCCCCTGGTGAGTTTTTAATGTTAGGAAGTAAATCCTAGTTAATCTTCTTCCTCCCAGGTGGTCACAATCTGAACTCGGATTACCTCTGCTGTCAAAGAGAGTAACCACAAAGCCTGGGAACTTAGTTGCCAGTTACAACATGAGTGTTTCTCCAGACCGAAGATACTATCAGGTTCCACGGACACCAGAGAACTTGGAAAAGGCGAAGTGGAAGAGGCAGATAAGTTCCTGTTTGCTTGCTACTGGACATTCCATTTTGGATTATAAATCTAGTCTAGAGTTTCTAGATTTACTCAAAATTTATTAAATTAATTCCGGTAGATAAGAACAACCACTTTTTAGTTATAAACTGACATGCAAGCGAACTAACACACAATATTCAAATGACTTTTTTTTCCAGAGCCTGAAAATGGAGAGAAATTTCCTCCTTACGTGAATAATTCTCTGCTTATAGCAAAAGCGAAACCAATATGTGCATTCTGGAATTTGACAATCCTACTGGGAGAGTTATTGGCAGTATGGACATAGTTGAGAGTCTGATGGACAATCATAGTTGACTCTTCAAACAATGGCAAAACTATTGGTTGATAGACCAATAAACCAATTACAGACACAACCTTTAAAGAAAACTAAGGGCTGAAATGTGGGCATATTGTGATTTTCTTGTTGTTATTAAATGTAATGATTTTTTTCCTAAAAGGACTCGTAGCTTTGTGTATTGATGTAACGGGAAATACAAATAATCAGTCACATGTTAAACAATGATCAAAAAAACGATGAGTGGGAAACATCGACCAACAACGCTGCCAATCCAGAACAAACTGAAAATCCATAGCAATCCGGCTGTACTCATATACAGGGTGCGGTCAGGCGGTGCCTGGTGAATGCAGAAATGGCAGGATAATGTCATTTCACTGCTTTTAAAGCTTTATTCCAGAAAAGCCCATTATGCTCCGTGTGTTCTGACTTCAGTACAGTTACCCATGTTCTCATTGTGAGGCCACTGGCTTCTTGGGGTCATTTCCTATTAGATGCTAATCAGTTTCGATTTGATGCTTTTTTTGGTGATATTGAGATATGGTGCCCAAAGGAGTCCTGATGCTAAAAACAGAACTGTCATAAAAGATCATGTTTGCCGGTGACAGAAATACACTTGACTACAAGCTGCGCCAAATATGACTGCAATGTGGCAGCTCCCCTTAGTCACTAATTACTTCCTGTCTCTAAATAGCTTAATGACTTCATTCTTCGAAGAAACAAACACATTTTAAGGATCCTCGGGAGATGAGCAGACACTTGACTTCTGGCGGCTTTGACGATTCACTCTAGCTTGGCTCTCGTCCCATGCGCTAAGCCATCTGAGTGAAATATCTTATTTTAAAAGAAGAATGTTCTCACACAATGAGACAGTGAAGCATGTTCGCAATTCCAGCCTTAGAAAATTCTTCAAAGCATGAGGAGACATGGAAGATCTGGTATGGTTGATTAAAAAAAAGTTTAATTTCAGATAATGAATCATTAAGATGATCAAAGTGCACTTAAAGCTTTGAGAACAGAAGCCTGCACAGACATGCAATCTGTCTTTGCTAGAAACATGCTGGTTCACGGTTCGAGTACCCCGCCTACGGGATGAGTCTTCAAGCATGAAATTTTTGCAACTCATTAAAGCGGCACATCCGGCAGTCTTGTCGTTTGCTTTATGGGCAACCTGTAATTCCAAACTCCCTATTTAATTTTACACAATGTTGCACCTTGGTGCCATTTTTTGCATTAAGTGATTTGAAGGTATTCCGTCATGGGTATCTTCAAACTACACCAGAAGCAGAGGATCCATAAACTGCCTGGCATGCATGTCAGCATATCTCGAACCTCAGCTCCGGCTTGCTGTGAGCTGCCAAGGCTCACTTCCTGTGTCGCTCTTCATTTAGAACCAACCAGTCTGGATCGGCTTCCAGTTACATTATAAATGTCATCCAGGGTCTGGGGTCAGGTTGAGGTTTACAGGATGTTGAAGGTATGTGAACCTCTGTGTGAAGTACCTTACTATTCCAGATGAGAGCTACAATCTTTAGAGGTATATGCAGTGCCATTATGTTTATACTATACATGCAGTTTTTCATTGATTTCTTCTTTTGATTACAGGATAATATTTTACTATTTTAAATAATAACTCAGTGTAGTCAACAGAAACTGATAGAAAGAAAGAAAAACTATTGAAGAAAATGGTAACTGTTTAAAATTGGCATTAAAAAAATCCTTGGCATTCAATATTTCTGGTTTTATTGTCAGATATTCATTTTTGGTCATTTTGATTAGGATTTCAAATTGTCTAAATGAGCAGCTAACGGCTAAGGGCTATATCTCTGGCGGGTTAAACTGACCCTTGAGGTACCACTGACCAGTTTCCTGCCCCTCTCCTTGAATTCGAGGAGCTTTAAGGATGGACTGGGATTCGCTCTGCTTCACTGACCCAAGTCTACAGTTTACATTACATTTGATCACCATTACCATATTCTGTAATCAACAAACATTCAGTGTCACCCAGATAAGAATGGGTTCCCTCTTAAGTCTGGTTCCTCTCAAGGTCTCAGGGAGTTTTTCCTTGCCACTGACATCCTTATTAGGGACAAACTCACTGCATTCTGCGTGAAGCTGCTTTAAGACAATATGTAGCGTTAAAAGTGCTATACAAATACAATTGAATTGAGTTGCTCAGGGGCCGAGCAGTGGCAGCTTGTTGGTGCTGGGAATTACAGTCATTATCTTCCGATTAGCAGTTCAACACTTTAGGCACTGAGCTAACATTTTATCAACCTCAATGAATAAATGATAGAATTGCATGATTATGTTTATTATTAATATTTCATATAATTATTTACTTTTACTACTATTAATATTATTATAGGAGATTCAAAAATTATTATTATTATTATTATTATTAATTAAAACTAGAAAGTCGATCAGACCATTCAGAGCTAAATTTATTGTATTGTCGCTTTTGTGTTGCAATATTTCCTAGACGAGTAATGGTAAAATCCAGACAGACAGCTTTGGTTATCTTTAACATACAGAACACATGTTGTTACCTTTAAAACATGTTAAAATGTATTAATGCTGAAAAGTAATGTTTTTTTTTTTTGCATAAGAGTGTTTTTTAAATGCTGTGGATGTAAATGTAAGGAAAAGAAACACAAACAGCCTAATGAAAAACCTGAACGTGCTGATGATCAGCCTCACTAGCTCCTAGTTGTTATGGTAACCCTGACACACTACCCTCACGCCACACAGGCACATATCTCTAGATCAGATTTCACGTAATGTGCATATGAATTGAGTTTTCTTTCGAGTATATATCGAAACCGTCGATTCTGAATCTTTTAATCAAAAGCGATTTGTGAAGAGAAGTAAACAAAAATGACGCCAAAAAGCAAAAAAAAGCCTTACAATATTTTTTTAAATGACAGATGTATTTTTATCACTTCAATCAGCACCTGTTCATATGTCGTAGATCTGTAAGAGACATAACAAAGCACTGTATTGCCAGGTTATCAGACACAACACTATTTTTCAAATAAACACAATTACTGATCTTGTTTTTTTCCAGTGTAAACCAGTCCCCTTTGAAGACAGTCTGATGTTATCAAGCTACGGTAATTATATGTCCCCAAAAAAATAAATGGAGAAAAATGCTTCAGAGTCGGTGGACTATATCTTTCCAGAATTGCGCTCATTTATCCAGCTAAATATACAGTCAATAAAAATAGAACGGTGTTGTCAACAGGGCTTCCCAGGAACCGTCGTCGTCGCCTTTCTTTTCCGCTCGCTCTCTTTTCCCTCTCCCCAGGAGGCCCCTGGTTGCCATGGTTACAGCTATTACACACCTGCTAGTGATTCAGGTTCCTGTTCTCTGACAGGAGACGTGAGCTCGTTCAAACAGACAAAGCTATAGAAGTCGTGTGTTATTTGTATCATGTCGACCTGAGCTCGGTTTGCTTTGTTGCACACAAACTGTGCAATACTATTTGCTGTGAGAATCGCTCACAGATCATCTAGCACTAGTCACTCGTACTCGTTATTCTGCCGTCTTGCCCAAGGGGTGCTAAGACAGCCTGCGAATATCCGCCAATTCTCCACATCCCTCTCCAGAGATCGGTGTTCTCCATCTCTCTGCCTCTTTCTCGCTCTCATACTCTCAAAAATGATGGCTTGGATCATAATCACGCAGCCATTTTCTTCCATCAACATGTGGGAGGGGCAGCCAGCCATGTTGACTGTCTGCAATCAAAAATCAGACCTTCATATGTGAAGTGAAGCGTGGGGAAAAGGAAAACATTTTTATATTTTTTACAAATTCAAAAGCCATCGTGATTAAAAAAAATAGCTCTACTAATCCTTGCGTGAAAAGCTGGCATCTAGCTTCATAAAAGACCTTAAACTCTCTGTTGTAGCTCTACATCGAAGCCATCAGTGGATACAGCACTTCTGGACAATGACATGTCACGTCAGGGAGTGAACTATGAAAATAAGGACACTTAGATCTCTTTGCATAGCCATTGTAGTCTAACAATACACACATCACGAGACAAAGGAATCGGCAAAGAGTGGGTGTCTTGTCAATTCTTGGGTCTAAATGGGTCTTAATTGACGCACAGATTTGCCTTGTTAAAATGCATCATTTGTGGGTTAGTGCTTTCTTGTCGGAAGGTTGGCGATACTGATAAGGGAAAGCTTCTTTTTCAGGAGAAGTGTGGCATCCCATCAAAATGTAAAAATGTATAAAAATGTATAACTGTAATATGTATACAAACGTATATACCGTTATTAAGAAAATGTAAAAAAAAACAAAAAACAAGCACATTACACAATCACTCATTTTAATCTGGCACTGAAGATGTTAACTGATCTAGATTTACAGTGTTTGGCAACAGGTTGGAGTTTTGGAGAGCGACTGAAAAAGGACGCACAGCAAAAGAAGAGCAGAGCCCGCAAACATGCTCGAATCCTTTACAGAACACGTACAAACGTCTCGAATGTCATACTAGAAATAGCAATTTAAATAGGACAATGACCACGTTTATTATAATCCCTGAATGCACAGAAAAGGCAAACACATGGAACAGGGTGCCTGGTACAGACAAAAGGAATTCCGTAGAGCTTTCTGTTACGAGCAGCTCCAAGTACCAGGCAGTGCTGATTCCCGAAGCTGAGTCACATAAAGCGGTATTGCTAATACTCCTGAATGGCTGCAATTAAGCTGATTATAATGCCTGAGCAGAAACGAGCGAGCGAGAAAGAGCGAGAAAGAGCGAGCAGGAGAGAGAGACAGTAAGAAAGAGAGAGAGAGAGAGAGAGAGAGAGAGGGGGAGAGAGGCAGGATGGGCGGCAAGCTCCACAGTGGATATATTTACAAAGAAACAAGCTAGGCATGAACAAAAAAGGTTCTAATGTCTTTTTCTTTTCTTTACTTTGTCACCATACCCTGATGCCCTGATGTGAGGGAAAATTTGTCATTTTAATAATGTGTTAAAACATTAAGTAGGGCAGGTTCAGGTTAAAAAGGCAAAAGATAAAAACTCCACCACCTAAGGGTCTTCGAAACAGGCTTTATTCGGTGGAGCAATAAAAGCTGACCTCCTATAAACTTAGCGCTTAAACAAAGACAGAGGTGAGCGCTCCGTTGTGACCCGGTGATTAAAGACCTCAGTTGTTCCCCCTGAACCAGGGCAGCCTTCTCAAAACAAAACCATGTCACGAAGAACACACCCCTCACTCAATTCCCAGAACAAAAGAAAAGCATCTTTGACTTCTCGAGCTCTGGCTTTAATGACAAAACTTAGACGTGAAATATGATGAAATCAGCCCTGAATGACAAACCAAAGCAAACTAGGATTTAGATTATTTCATCTGCAATTCCTACTTAACCATCTAGAAAATTAACTAGGTGTTACCTTTTTGCCTTTCTTCTTCCGGTGGGCTGACTTGCTGTTGCCCTTTTCCTTGGCTTCCTCACTCATCTTGGGCAGGTTATTCTCTCAAGTAGTCCCACATGTAATCAAAGCCGGAGGTCCACAAGAGGAAAGGATACTAAGCTCTGGTTTCTAGATGGGCTTCTCTCCACACACTCATGCACACAGGCTTTAGTAGCACTTTAACTGCTTTGCCTAAATTCTACGCCCCCCACAAGTGAGAAGAAAACTAGGACCAAGAATGGAACAGAGTCAGACGAAGTGGAAGAAGTAGTGAGAATTAATAAATCCACAGTGGCTTTCTAGTTGCCGCCCACCACTTTCTGACCAGCAACCAAAAAGCTCTACAGCTTCACTGGTTGCTCCACTCAGAGTAAATGGTGCTGATGGAGACGCTCGCTCTCGCTGGCAGCCAAACACAGTGAGGGAGGGAGAGCGAGGGAGGAGAGGGGAGGGTGTCAGAAGGAAAGCAAGGGGCTGGAGATAAAGAGAGAGCAAGAATAAGGAAAAATACCCTTAGACAAATAGTGGGGTAAACACAGAGGGGGAAATTGGTGGTTAATTAATGGATAATTAGAGCTTATTGCCATGGATCTTATTGCTTGTTAGTGGTTGCAAAGCCATTAGCAAGCTGCATTAGGTCCTTTTCGAAAAGGAACAACTTAATTCCAGATGGGGTCTGATTACCGGAAAAAATGTTGTTCTTGCTCCAATGTGGCCACGCCTACGTTTTTCAACAATTTCGAGTATTTCAATCATTTCAACAAAAATAACAATTATTATGATATGATGGGGAAACAAAAAGGTTTGAGACATGCCTACAGATGGCGGCACAAGACTGAATGCAAGCTTTGGGCTGCCATCTGTTGGTGTGTCTCTAAAGTTTTTGATACCATTATTATTGTTAATATCATCAATAATTAAAACTAGAAAGTCCATCAAACCATCCAAACCTAAATTTATTGTATTGTTGCTTTTATATTTTGCAATGTTTTCTAGATGAGTAATGTCAAAACCCATACAGACAGATTTGGTTATTTTTTTTACCATACAGATGTTAAACTTACCCTTAAAATGTTCACAAATAAGCTACCTGTGAGAACACGTTATGACAAAATATGCCAGCTATTTCAAAAAGCACAGGAAAATAATCTTATATGTGGAGCAGCTCACAGCTGTCTAGCTGTCATAATTAAAAATTCATTTACTTACTGACCTCAAAAACAGGGATGTAGAGAAAAATAAACTCAAGATTTCACTACACTGTCTACAACTAGACTATCTACAACAACTGACGAAACAAGATTCGAAACCTTTAACTGCTATCAGTGCCATGGTAGCTCAAATGGTTAATTGTTTGATCGAGGTTGAAGCCCTACCACTGCCAGGCTACCACTGTCGGGCCCTTAACCTCTCGTCTCCAGGGGCACTGTATTGTGGCTGACCCTGTGCTTTGACCTTAACTTCTTGAGCTGAGGTATGCGAAGAAAAGTATTTCACTGCAGGGGTTAAAAAAAAATCGCTAGTCCGACGTCCCAGGACCTTTGTGTCTTTCAGTCGGACTACTAAAAATGTATCCCCGCTCTGACATCTAAAAAATGTGAGCCCTGCACTGTTATCTAGCTGCAGTTATCTACAAGGGAGTATCAAAAAGTTTTGAGATACGCCAATAAATGGCAGCACAGGCAAAGGGGGCACAGCCTTGTGCTGCCATCTATTGATGTATCTGGAAACTTTTTAATACTCCCTTGTACAGGTGACAAAAAAGACTTCATTTCTTACTGCTAGTTAATGTATATATAATACGTTCACACGGATTTTCTTCTTTATATAGCCATAGTAATGTTAAAGTCACATTCATTTAAGTGTTACTGAAATATTGAACACAATATGTGTTCTTGTTATTGACTAAACTAGCTAGCTTGAGCTGCGGCCTGATTTCTACACATAAAAAAAAACACTCTTTCATTGTTTTTTTGGGTTTTTTTTACCTACCTGGCACCTGCCTTCCAGACGAACGTAGTCCAATAGTTTAATCAGCAACAAGCTGATGACCAATGAAAAATGTTATCCTTTTTTATATTAAAATCAGTACGTTAAAAAAAAAAAAAAAAATGATGGAGGAAGCGGGACATCAGAAAGTCTTCATAAAGACAAAACAAAATAAAGTAAGGCTCAATAAAATATCAGGTAAAAGGTAGACTGGATCAAAATATTTTGGCTTATGGTAAAGAATCAGCATGGGCTAAATCAGAAACTACCAGCGGGGTCCTAACTGCTGTTAATCAGACCACTTACACTGTAAAACCAAACCTTACCAGCTAATTCTGCAAATTCTGAACAGTCTTGTATCCTAATTACATCATAGTTAGAGGCTGGACAATGCTAAGTAATACATCTCACAATTACTGTAGATCTGTCCAATGCAGGATTAAACATGATTAAAACGAATGTTCCGCTTCACTGCCATAATTACTTTGCGAATAATATGGATTTATGCCGGTCTAAATGACAAAGATGATGAGTGCATATAATGGAGCATAATAATTCCAGCTAGAGAAGCCACTCCATCCTGCCATCTGATGGACATTGGGTGTAATGACATAAACAAATCCACACTGTGTTGGATCCAGTGGCCTTAAACAGAATGCACAGCCTTTGGGTGCTGTGTCTCCCGTACACAGTTTAAAATATCATAACATGCCTAAAGGCTGTGCTTTCAAATCCACATCAATATTACATGATGCAATGACATAATTGTACTCTGCTGTTTAGGGCTCTAGTACAGTCTTTATAATTATATATTATAATAAATACTGATTTTTTTTAATTCTAATTTATATCTATGGTGTCTTTTTTTTAACACATACTAAGCTTTTGACAGTGAATTCAGTATTTTATTGCAACAACATATTTGCTTTAGAGCTTGTCTTCGTGTAATAGCGTGCATAAACAAATGAACATAAAAATTAGGTTATTATTATTAGGATATTATTAAAACTAACTATATCATATTTATTATTTGACTACAAACGTGATATGACAGAAGTGGAGCTGTCTTCACCTTGTGTAGGTCTCTGTTTTTGTATGGGCATAAAAAAAATATTGACATGCTTCTGCAGTCACCCTATTGGCTCTGTGATCTTGTTGGCCTCGATTAGTTCTGGCGGTACAGCCTCCGGCATTTTCACACTCAGTTAAAGGTGTCTGGGGTGGACCTGTGATTTCTGACTCAACGGTAAACAGAAGGTGACTGGATGTCTGATTTTTAGCATATAATAGTTTTGACTCAAACTGAACTAAAACCAAATTATATATATATATAATCATTAACATCTTTAGAAAGGTTCAATAAAGACAGCACAAAAATATTGTTCATGTAAAGCATAATTTCATTGTCAAACCTTATTCATCCTAAAATTCTTATTAATAAGGATGCACCGAAGCTATTTCTTAAAGACTAAGTATAAGTTAGTACTAAGTTCCCATATTTTGTACATTTTATCTACCATTGAAGGGTTTGCTGCAGAGTTGGTGGCTGAGTGCTAACAGTACAGCTAGCGGCATATTCTTTGTTTTATTCATATGTTTTATTCAATTACTCTTATTGAAAGTACTAATTTTTGTACCTATTTACAGTATCGCAGATCAATGTTTGCATTTAATTTTGAAATATTGACATACTTGCTAAAGAACATTTTGCCTGCACTCAACCGAGTTTTTACCTGCTACTGCTGTCTATTATAAAATTGAAAACTTATATTTCTTTCCTTCCTCTTATGAGATGAATGTTATATAATTTGAACCCTAATTTAAACGAGTTTTTAATAACTAAACTGAACGTTGTGGTGTGAGCAATTCACATAGGGTTAATAAAAAACATTTACGGTGTGAAATTTCAGAAGGATGTTACCACTAATGGGAACTATGTTATAACAATTACAATAATTTTTTGGGGAACTGATTAAAAAATAGTACATGGTGGAATAACGTGATGCTAATGTTACTGTTGTGAAATACCAGCGGTGTGAGTTTGATTGTCAGCTCAGGTGCGAGCTCTGGGTTTGTTTTTAGTCACAGCTTAATTTAATTGCATGTACAAAATCTGACTGCGTTAATGTTACTTAAATCAGTTTGAATTGTGGAAATGCATGGGGTATTTGCAGTGTATACTTTAACGATAGTGCTATTTACTCCATCTTGTAAGTGCAATCCATGACCTCTATTAGTTAATATTTTACAGAGATAAGAACATACGGGTGACAAATTACATGAGTAGGTAAATATAACTATGACTATAATAGGGCTGAACGATACCGGGAAAAAAACTGATATTGCGATATTTTTTTTTCTGCACTATATATTTGCAATATGAAAAAATGTCACCAAATGATAAGCAGAAATACACTAGAAGTAAAATGCAATTGAAATAAGAATAGAATTTAATAACCAAATGTAAAATCACACTCTTTAGTCTTCACAGTGACTTAAAATAATGTGCAAATGATGAACTTTCCCTCTATTATTAAACTTTGCAAATAATCCATGAATCACGAGTTCTGAACTGTGGTGCAGTCAGATATATAATCCTGACGTGACATTGCACATCCTCTAATGTGACTTTTAATGATACACACATTGCGATGTCGATGCTGAAACAATATATCGTGCAGCCCTAGACTAAATCTAACCAAGTACATTTTACATTTACAGTATTGTACTTCCAAGTACAATTTACGTTACATTTACGGCATTTGGCAGACGCCCTTATCCCGAGCGACTTACATTTATTTCATTTATACAACTGAGCAATTGGGGGTTAAGGGCCTTGATCAGGGGATCAACAGTAGTAGCTTGGTGAAGCTTGGAATCAAACCCCCAATCTTCGGGTTGGTAGTCCAACACCCTAACTGTTGGGGGTTAAGGGCCTTGCTTCAGGGGCCCAGCGGTACTAAGTTGCCAGTGCTGAGAATCGAACCCCCGATCTTCCAATTAGCAGTCCAACACCTTAACCACTTCGCTAACACCTCCCCTTAACTTAAATTTCTTTGAACCTAAAATTCCTTTAAAGGCTCTGAAAATCTTTTAAAAGCAATACCTTCAGAAAGACGAATTCAATTAGTTGCTGGTTTGCTTGAAGTGACTACTTGGTGCAGATCTAGCAAAGCATATGATTGTTTCCATTGTCATACTCTACGATTCATGACGAAGGCAGGGTTATCTTGAAAAGGAAATGGTAGCTCAGTGGTAAAGGTGTCGGACCTGCTAATTGGAAGAACGGAGTTTGATTTCCAGAACCAATAAGTTGCCACTGCTGGGCCCCTGAGCAAGGCCCTTAACCCCCAATTCCTCAGTACTATAAAAAAAAGGATTAATGTAAGTCACTCTGGGTAAGGCTGCTTGCCAAAAAGCTGTAAAAGTAACTAAAATAGACCATGCGCATTACAACAAAAAAAGTTTCATTGTACCATGAAGACATTTGATGTCAGCGAAATTAATTCCGCTGCCACGGCTTTGTCTTGTAATTTGTAACCTGTCTAAATATAAAATGAGCTGCCATTACCCTAATTATACTGTAAATAACTTTCACTTAATTTGACTTCCTGTGCTACCTAGCATCAGAGGGTGACAGAACAGACTTCTCCATGTGTATGACTAGCTGATCGGTTCGTCAGACATCATTCAGGAAAGATAGAACACTCAGAAAGAGAAAGCACGTTCATGGTCCTGCGTCTGAGCATGCACTACATTCTTTTCTGGGAGGTCAAGCGTTTCAAAGCGAAAGTTGGGAGCATGATTATCATCGCTATCAGTAGTCGGCTCTTGTCGATACATGTTTATTTAACCGGAGTTTACCGCTCATGTCTGGAGTTGCTGCCTTAGTTACTGCTAATGCCGTATTGATCTGAGTTTTTCTAGTGTATGTTTAAGTAAAACGATATTGTATTGAGTAATAATTAATCAGGTAATTGATTAGTAATGCTTTGCTTGTGTAGTTGTACTGAAAACAAATAGTCAAGACAGAGCTGCACTTCCTCACTAATAAACACATGTACCCTAATTCTCAAATAAACTTTACACAAAATTGTCCTTCCTTTCAGAAGAACTGCACACTAGCAGCAACAGTGTGCAAACACACGCACACACTTTATATTTATATGTAAATGAACCATTTTACTTCCTGAAATTTGATCCTTTTTACATATTCTGTTTTAATTTATTTTCTTTTAAACACTGTACTTACCTTTTGTTTGTGTTTGCTTGGGCAATACGAATGCGCATATTCGCATATTATTAGATTAGATTTTTTTATATTATATTTTTCTTTTGGTAGAAATTTGCATAATTTACTCAATAGATAATAATCTAATTTCAGATCAAACAAAAGCATGTAAAAAGCTTTTATTTCAGCAAAAAAGTACAACCTTTAGTCTTAGAAGGCTGAAGATTAAGTACTTCCCAGTAAGTCCTTATTATTAGTGTTTCATTATTATTGCCATTACCTACTTTACCTTAAAGGTGCAGTAGGACATCTTGGAAGATGCTAACTGTAGCTTGATAGCACAAAACGCTACGTGAACACGCTGATGACGTATCGTGTCTACTTGAACAGGGTGCACAGAGTTATGCACATACAAATGTCGACCGTAAAGTGGGAAGCCTATCATAATGTTCAGACTGAATATAATTAATATTACACATTTATACTTCATCTGAGTTCTGTGTAAATGGAAGTACTAAACTAATAATAAAAGCTTTGTTACTTTAGTTTGGATTTTTTAATAATTCAATATAATTATTTTTAATTTGTTACCTGCTTCATTACCTAATTAAACATTTTATTTAACAATGGCTCTTTAGTGGCAATAACCCTTTTATAAATGAACGAGACAGTATTAAAAGGTTTCGAGACGCGGCAACAGATGGCAGAACAAGGCTACATACCAGGCTGTGCTGCCATCTGTAGGTTTGCTTGAAACTTTTTGATACCCTCTCGTATATATTAACCAATTCTGTAGATTTCAGACATCTTTATTTATATTGATGCCGAAATAAGAGTTGTTTTGTTTGCAAGGAAGACATAAAAGAACGGTATTGACGATGTTGTAAATAAAACATAAAAAAAAAAAAAAAATTGGTAAAGTTATTTAATTGGATAAAAACAGAAGTACAACAATGAATCAATGTTGATTCTGCATATTGTTTATCGGTCACATGAACATGCAAATTATCGATATCGGACTTGGTTCTAAAAAAGTTTATATTGGTCAATCTCTAATCATTAATATATGATACATAATAATTTATAATATGTTATATATAATTAGGCCTTTCATTATGTTTAGCATTGAAATAAAAAATGTGTTTAATTATCATGCTTTGGAAATAAGATGTGTATGTACGTGGCAAAAGAAGCAGTTGTGTTAGTTTATTAAAATAAAAAACAATAACCTGATTATAATAAAACCTCACAGTGGGAATCATTAAAATCTGCAATTTAAAACAAAAATCCATTATTTGAGGCTCATCGGTGCAAACCCTTTCTTTTATATGTGTGTATCGGGGAAAAAATTTGTGTGATTCATCCTAAAGGTATCTTCAAACTGATAATTAAGCAAAACAGAGATAATAAATTTAGCTGGTACATTCAGGTCAGGCTGTAGGGAACATTCTGCACTCTTCACACAGTTAAATTAGCCTGCTGTTCTTTTTTCTTCCTGGAAAAATTGAGTTTAGCAGCTCATCATAAAAAAACACACTTTAATACACCAGCAGGGAAAATACACAATTCACAATCAAAATCTTAGCATCTCAAAATGGTGGGCTGAGTCATCAGAGAAGCGTAACCAGAGGACATTTGGTTAGATCCAGTGTGTGGGTGTCAGGGCGTCTCGCTTAAGCTCATATTCACTGGATCAGTTTTCCAAACCTATAACGGTTCTCAACAACAACCACCACTCGCCGTCTCTGGTGTTCTTTTTACACACACACCTGTCTCTCATTAGGCCAATCACTTACCGGCCTATACAAACTCTGCACTCTGTCATTCCGCATACATTTTCTGATATTTTTAAATACCTGTGTATTGTGAAATTAATTAATAAATGTGTTTTCAGAAATAATTAAGGCTTTGTTTTGTTTTAATGAACGGTACTTGCATTAGCTCAATCAATGATATTGATAATGGATCAATTATTTTGTTAGTTATGTGTAATTTTAATTAACTGACGATTCTTATCAGCGTTCTAGACTGGTAAAAGTGAGCGGATGGCTATTTTCTGCAATCACAGTAACCCTTTAGCAAATTTGGTCAATCACTATAACGCAACAAAACACCTGAAAACAATGCAACATGCAATTATTTCAGAAAAACTGCTGTGAAATCAGGAATTTACAGTGACTATATTTGCATTATCTACATGGTGTCTTGGATAAAGAAGATGGCATGGACACAAGTACTTCACTAACCACTAGGTATTTCCATGCTACTGGTCTATATTTAACTTGAGTCTTGTAAGAAACGAAGGCAATATGAGGCTAAGACTAATGCTGGGCTTACAGCAAGAAGAGAAACTTGTATTTGTGTGTTTGCATTATGTTTCGCCACTGCGGTGTGCTGCTAGCTACCATTTAGCAAGAGAATGTGGGTTATCAAACATGTCACAGATTAATGGCGTAAAACTCTGGACAAGTCTTCTTGTGTTCGTCCGTTGACAACTGAGATCCTACAGTGTGACATGGGGGTCATCTTCATACAGTCTGACAAGAAACAATCTCAAAAGACTATTAAAAAGCACAGAGTGTAAACCAGGCTAAATATTAGCTTTGTAGGAAGCTTTGCACCAGGAGTAAGCATCTTTCTGGTTTAACCTAAGGTGACATGACATTTTGCTTGAGCTGCAAGAAAAAAAAAAAAGGAAGAAAAAAAAGCATAAATTGTGTCCTAACATTCCCTTTAGACACTGACTTGTAGTATGAAGACTAGTGTAAGAATGATAATGTTTGCTGTCTGTCAGAGGTCGCTAATACCACTGACGCTATGTCATGACTTAACAGCTAACAACACTTTGTTACGTTCCATTTCACAAAGTGCTCTAAAGGCTTTAATAAGAAAACAATCTGCTGTAATGAGGTATGTACTCGGGTCGAGCTGTTGCTCTTTCTCAAATTCTGAGATGTCCTGCCTGCCTATACACGCTGGCTGATTCCCAAACACACGCTTGTCAGATTACCATTAGCACTGCCTGATCATGCCTACAAAGTAAAATCCTACTATTAGAGCCCCACCTACTGGGAAATTCTTCTGATGATTGCCTCTATCCGAGGGCATAAATATAAAGGTATAAACATGTGTGAATGTAATCTGTTAAACACACTGATGTGGTATCATTAAAAACAGGTCTGAAATGTAATGTGAAGTAACAGGAGGCTCCAGGCTACTTGTACACAGAATAACATAATATTCGTGTGAGCATTTCGAAAACACTTAGATGGTTTCAGGTGAAAGAACAGCTCGGCTACAGAAAAGTCAAGACGGAATTCCGTGTGTTAAATACCAGACCCTGCAGCCGTCTGCATCACCTATCCAACAAGCGACACTCAGCCAGCAGGGATTAGTTGGTAGCAGTGGCAAGATCATTATTTATAACTTACCTGTATATGGACAAACAGGATCTCATTAAAGAGCCTGATATGCAAATCGCAGAGAGAGACAGAAAATCAAGTAAATATTACAGTTAGGGGTGTGACGATGGTGGATTTTTAACAATAAAACCATACATAACAGGGCTGTTTTGAAAATATCGGTACAGCTACCTAGCTCAATGTTAATTTCTCATGCCATTGTATAGATATTCTAACCTCTAGTTGCAATACATATTTAACATGTTACATATGTAATTTACATTTTAAGCTGATTTACAAAAAAAAAACATTTCCTCCACTAACGTAGTTGTTGCTGATACATATAGTCATTATCTGAGCAAGAATGGCGGAATCGTTGTATTTTTAGCTATTTAACAACTTTAATCATAGGGGTGGTAATCAGTAGGCAGCTCACGATTCGATTTGTTTTCAATTCTGAAGGGATTTGATGCGATTATAAAACAATTATTGATTTTATTTCAATACATATTTTCTTTTTTCTTACTGACTGACTATTAAAGCATCTTTATCTGTAAAGACCCATAATGAATTCGGCGAGTCAAACTGCAATGAACAAAGTAAACCACTCAAAAGTGCAGTGGAAAATATCTATGCGGTAGCGGTACCTTATTGTATCGCTGACACGAATCACTTTGGAATAGGAAAAGTGGCCTGTGCCTTTCTTTTCCTAAGTAGAGGTCGGAGTTTGATGGATAGGAAACTGGATAGGCCTGTTTTGTTGTTGCTCTTCTTCTCCACAGAAGCAGGAAACGCTAATTCGCTAGCAAAGAAATTGCACCGAAGCACTTATTATTGGATTATTTGTAGCTAGACCAATCAAAGCTACCAAAGCTAAACCATTTTAACTCCAAACCAGAGATAATAAATATTTTTTGTTGCAGGCTGTATAAACGTTACTTTGTAGTGAATAAGTATGAATCGTGAAATAAATATATAAAGTTAGTTTTTTTTACTGTAAAACTTGCAGCCAACACCGTACTGGTTCATCTTTGATGTCACATCAACGTTATTTCATAAGTTCTGTGTCTTCTTCTATCAGACTCCATTAGCACTGAATTACAGCACCACACTGGTCAGAAAGCAGTATTGCAGGCCCTCACAGTCTAATTAAGAACCAAACTTTTTTGTCAACAATTTTATATTTTTAACAACATCTAGAAAATGTCCATTGTTGAAAGAGCGTTGAATATTAAATATAATTAAATTACTATGAACAAACAAAGTGGAACTTCCGCATTAGGCTACACTTCCAAACAGTGTTCATCTTCTTCTCATCCGCTGAGTTTGGTTCGTAGTAGCAAAAATGGGAAAACTACAGCGCATTATTTTCTCGGTGCAACTCTGAAACAAAACATTTACATTACAACATTTACATTGCAAACACACCTTCACATCCACAGACCGCAACTCTCTAAGGCTTTTCACGTAACACATGCAAACTACATCTTACAGGCACAGGTTGCCATTGTGACTTCAGTGTTTAGAAAGTCAAAGGATTTTTTTTTAATCTGAACATAATCAAGAGATATTTCTAGGGCTTGGAAAGGTTTGTTAAATGTAATCTTTTTAAATATATATTTTTTCAGGCATTTTTGCCTTTTGTGATAAAACAGAGAGAAATAGGGGTAAAGAGAAAGAGGGATGGGACCAGAAAGGACCTAAACCCGCTACTAAAGCTTTTCTGTAGGTTGATTTGGCTTGAATAAGGTCATCTATCAAATTCTGTAAATGCAAATTTAGAGATTTAACAAAATCATGGGATTTAGCCAGAGCTGGGTTTTTGTGGACAGTTTGCCAAGCTAGAGAATAACTATTTCTGCCCTCTCCCAAAGGACATGACAATTATAGAATCTGTTTATTTGATGGGTTGGTGTAAATAAAGTGCTTGAGCTCCTGATGTAATGACACATCGCACTTCAATGTGAACTGAAGCTCGTTGTATCTGAACTCTGTCATGGCGGAACACGGCTACCCACAGCCCACAGACAATTCACACACGCCGCTGACATGATTCTCCTCCCCATCTCCATGGAGACAGCTATTGCACTGTTTCGTCAGAGAATGATAAATTGCTGGCAATTTGCAGCTCTGTGTGCAATCTGCAGACACAAAAGAGGATTCTGAAAATGTCTTTACGTGGTTCTTCATCCAGGGAAGCGTTTTGACAGTCCGTAATATCTTATTTGGAAGACACTTTTATAGATTTCTATATTAATCAGATAATATTTTCTTAAAATGTCCTTATATGGGCTTCATTATACTGAAATCACTGATAACATCTTGCACTGTTGTTTTATAGATCAGCGTATTGATGCTGACCAATCTAGATATAATAATTTAAGTAGAGACTTGGCAAATAAAAATAAAAAAAATTAACCTGATTGTAAAGCAGAGCTGAAACTAGCAGATGGTGGTGATGTATCTTAAATGCTAGCTAAAATATTGAAAATGTAATGTTGAAGTCAACTGTTACAAAATGAGTTTAATGTATGTTATTAGTAGTAGTAATTAAATAATCACAGTAATTATTCAAATAATTCAGCCATTTATATCAATCAGACTCAAAAATACATCAAAAATGCATGACATCAAAACAGTCCAATCAGGAGTTCAAACAGGGCGTCCCAAGAGGAATTAAAAACAAGCCATCTAGAGCTCACACTTAAATCACATGCTTTACAAAAGTATTTAAAACGGACCTACATACACACTCGTTTGTCCAGTGCCCTGTATTACAGTACAATTGTTTTATTTTTTAATCGATTATAATATGACTATCAGTGAAATAGTATCTATTAACTTATTGTTAACATGGCGAGTGTGTTTCTTTTCTAGGGGGGAAGTCACGACTGAAGTACTAAAACCTTCAAATTTATAAAAATGTTGCTTTAGTTTTTGTTCCATTTAAAACTCTTGGAAAGCACTATACAATGAAGGTCTTGTTATTCTTTGTCCGACAAATCAATATCGTATTCATGAAAACATCTCTGGCTAAATTTGTGCACTCTTCTGTCTCTCTGTAAACAGACTCATTGGAAACCTGCAGCTTTACTTAATGCACTATTTTACCTCTCCAAGACTGCAGTCCAACCCAAACAAATCACCTCCAAAAAGACAACCACAGCCATCTTGCCTTTTATCACATATCCCCTTGGGCAATAAGTGGAGAATTGTGGGGACACTAAAAGGAATGATAATCACCATTGATGAGGTCATTTAAAATCCATGCCACAGAGCCGGACAGGAGCCTGGGCAAAAGGAGAAAGTGTGTGCCTGCTGTTGAGGGTAAAATAAATGTTCTAGAGTTTTTTTAGTCCATTTAGGAGTAATTTAAGTGCTAGTGATAAAGGTCAAGCGATAAAATGTATAAGTGACATTAGCATTAAAAAAAACTTCATGTTTTAATGGTGCAGAATTTTGCAATAAAAATTTAGTTTGGACACATTTCTATTAACATTAACGAAACTGAGTCGGCCATGAGCCAGTTACCAGTTTACTCATTGTACTTCCTTGGACCAAATTTGACCGACGTTGATCTTTTTAGCTACCAATGCATTTATTTGCATGTTTCTATGACGATATGAAAACAGTACATTTTTATTGTTTTATTGTGTTACTTTTGTTCTGAACCCATGATAATAACAGCAATTAACTGAATAAGCTTTTTTATTTATAGCACTCTCAATACTATCATTTCACTTTTTTCTTTTGTACTTGTCTTTCTAAAAAAATATATAAATAGAGGGGTCGGAAACTTAAAAAAAGAAGTGCAATGTCATTTAGCTGTTTTTCTTATCAAAAACACAAAAATATTTTTTTATTACTCTACATAATCTAAATAATTCTTAATTTTAAAAAATAATCTTTTTATAGTTAATGTGCCATTTTTTTTTATAGTTGAGTAGTGTAGATGTGTAATGTAAGGTATTATTTGCTAATAATAATTAAAATAAATTACAGCAAATCAACTTACTTAACCAGTAAATGTTGAATCGTCTATACTCACAATGTAATGCCATTATGGCGGTCTTGCGCACAATCTTGCACAATAAGAGACAGATGATAGTAGACTTTGCTAAAAGGATGGAGATGGCTATAGTAAATACCTTTTTCCAGAAGAGAGAGGAGCATTTAGTGACTTATAAGCGGAACAAAGAGCACACGTGTACATTACATCTTATGTAGATGAAGCGATCTGAAAGAGATTAGTGACTGTAAAGTTGTGGTGGGAGTGAGTTTAGCCGGACATCATAGAATGGTGGTGTGTAGAATGAAGATGTTGAAGTATTAAAGAAGAAGTATTAAAGGTAGAAAAGAAAACCAAGTGGTGGAAGCTGAAAAAGGAAGAATACTTTGAAGAATTTAGACAGGAGTTGAAATTGGCTCTGGGCGGTTAGGTGGTGTTTATAAATGAATGGCAAACTACAACAGACGTGATCAGGGAGACAGGAAGAAAGGTGCTAGGTGTGTCATATGAAAGGAGGAAAAAAGATAAGGAGACTTGGTGGTGGAATGACGAAGTTCAGGATAGTATAAAGAGGAAGAAGTTAGCCAAGAAAAAGTGAAGTTAAGAGTGAAGTTAAGAGTGAAGTGGCTAAGGCCTAGCAGAAATGGATTTTAGTGAGTGAGAAGATGCCTGAGGAATAAAGGAGGAGTGTACTGGTGACTATCTTTAAGAACAAGGGTGATGTCCAAATTGCAACAACTACAGAGGCATAACGTTGATAAGTCACACAATGAAGGTATGGGAAAGAGTAGTAAAAGCTAGGTTAAGGAGGAAAATAGGTATTTGTGAGCAGCAGTATGGCTTTATGCCCAGAAAGAGCACTACAGATGCAATCTTTGCTCTGAGAATACTGATGGAGAAGTACAGAGATGGCCGTAGGGAGCTGCATTGTGTTTTTGTAGACCTGGAGAAAGCATATGACAGGGTACCAAGAGAAGAGCTGTGGTATTGTATGAGGTAGTTAGAAATACCAGAGAAGTATGTCAGGGCGATGCAGCATATGTACGAGAAGAGCAGAACAGTGGTGAGGTGTGCAGTAGGACAGACAGAAGAGATTAAAGTGAAGATGGGACTGCATAAGGGATCAGCTCTGAGCCCCTCTTGTTTGCTGTGGTGATGGATCGTTTGACACACGAGGTCAGACAGGAATCTTGGACAGTGATGTTTGCAAATGACATTGTGATCTGTAATGAGAGCAGGGAGCAGGTGGAGGAAAACCTGGAGAGGTGGAGGTTTGCTCTGGAGAGAAGAGGAATCAAAGTCAGTCGTAGTAAGACAGAGTACATGTGTTTTAATGAAAGTGAGGAAAGTGGAACAGTGAGATTACAGGGTAAAAAGGCGAAGAAGGTAAAGGAGTTTAAGTACTTGGGGTCAACAATCCAGAGCAATGGAGAATGTGTGAAAGAGGTAAAGAAGCGAGTATAGGCAGGTTGGAATGGGTGGAGAAACATGTCAGGAGTGTCGTGTGACAGGAGAATATCAGCTAGAATCAAGAAGAAGGTGTACAAGACAGTGGTGAGACCAGCAATGATGCATGGTTTAGAGACAGTGGCGCTGAGTTAGAGACAGGTGGCAGAGCTGGAAGTAGCAGAGCTGAAGATGTTGAGGTTTTCTTTGGGAGTGACAAGGTTGGACAAGACTAGGAACAAGTTCATCAGGGGGACGGCTCATGTTAGAGATTTGGGGGAGAAAGTCAGGGAGGCCAGGTTAAAGTGGTTTAGACATGTACAGAGAAGAGATAGTGAATATATTGGTAGGAGAATGTTAGAAATGAAGCTACAAAGCTAGAAGGCAAAGAGGAAGACCAAAGAGGAGGTATATGGATGTGATAAACGAGGACATGAAGTTAGTGGGTGTGAGTAAAGAGAATGCAAAGAATAGGGTTAGGTGGAGACAGATGATTCGCTGTGGATACCCCTAAAAGGTAACAGCCAAAAGGAGAAGAAGAAGATAACCAGTAATAAAAAAAGGCTTAAATATCGAAAAAATATAGTTAAAACCGATAAGATTCATCTATTGTGCAGGATCTGTTTATTTTTCCTGTTTACTTGCTGCTCAAAATATAACGTTCGACAGTTACCACTATAACAAGAAAATCGATGTTATTTACGTCACCTGTTTGTGGTTATATTGTTATGGTTGGTCGTAAGTGTATATATAAATGAGTGTATTTTTTTGCATGGTTATTCTGTTTTTAGTAAGCATTGCCGAGCAGTGTCGCTTCTCTCTTTCCGGGACAGGTCTCAGCAGGATGCAATCAAAAAGATAAGTTGAATTCTCAAGAGAAAACACGTTTTGATCCAAAGTAAACATGTGACAGGCGTGTTGCAAATCAAAATGGCATGCAGTAGCTCAAATATCAATGCCAAATGTACATCCAAGGAACTGCAGTGAGAAAATAAAGATGAGATACAGATTTGTTTGTTCTTGTAATTAGCCAAGTATGTGAACATATCTGGGCCATCAGCCAAGAAAATAAAAGCATTTGCCGCAATCCCACGGTCTTAAAAGATCTCAGGTGCTTGGAAATTCTCATGTGTATCTGTAATAAAGGGAGATAGTGATGTGTGTGTGTGTGTGTGTGTTTATGAGTGTATAGCAAAATCTACTGGTATGATTTGTCGTCCAGAATCAGAAAGTAAGTTTAAAGTTCCTTGTGTAGCATGCAAAATGTAACACATTGTACAACTCTGGGAGGACAAAAAGGGTCTTATCTATGACCTATCTATGTCTGTCCCATAGCTTAGGTTGAAGTGAGTGTTAAGGCTTCATGGCCACCAAAATTTGACAAGGATATAAAGACAAGTGTATATAAAGTTATGATTCGCAAGGGGGGGTGAAAGCATCCCCCAAAGTGTGTGTTTACACAGCCTCAGAGAGTGTTGGAAAACTGGAGGTGCCTAGGGGTGCGTTTAACACTAATGGTGGGTGTTAAGTGGTTTTATGTTAAAGTTTGCCAGGTTTCCCCAAACATTTAGGGTGCAGCTAAAGAAAGAAACTGTGCTAATATAACATGAATCTTTGGTATGCCTTTATTCCAATGCCTTTCAACTTGACTTAACAGGGCGTTCGTCAAAAACAGGTTGCGAAACACTGATATACAGACGAGACACAGAAATAGGTAGGATGACTTTATTACTGTACAAAAGTCTGAATAAGTATCTGTATTTTTTTTTGGTAAGAATTTTATATGACTACTGTTACTGATGTTTGCCCTGCCAGACTTTACCTGGCCAGGACAACATGATGCATCATGAAGTGATGGCTCATGGTTAAGGTGTTGGACTGCACCCCTGAGCCTCTGAGCAAGGCCATTAACCCCCAATTGCTCAGTAGTATAAATGCGATAAATGTAAGTTGCCCTGGATAAAGGGGTCTGCCAAATGCTGTAAATGTAAACGTAAATGAGCATTGTCAGTATGGAACATATTAAGAAAACTAAATAAGAACCGGTTTTCAGATTGCCTGGGTTCCCTGTGCTTTAAGACATAGTCGTGGTCATCAGACAACCTGGGCAAACAAGCTGGGAACACACTAAATAAGGCTGATTTCGACCAATTTTTCCCCTTCCGACAATCCTAGGTAATGTCCCGATTATTTTGGTGATTCTAAAGATAATCTTATCAGCTTTTCCTGTGGTGTGAGGTGTGTTAAGAGTGGCTAAATCTGCTCAGAGGATGATCACGAATCGTAAAAATTCAACATGTTCATAATCAGAAATCCTGATGTGAAAACCCCCGAGAACAAATGCTTATACTATCTGAAGATTATTACGTAAAACAAAACAATATCCAATCACAAAGCGAGCTGACAGAAAAGTTTTGTCTTAAATGTAAAAAAGTTACCCCAACAAATGCTTTGAGTGTATTTATATCAGGCCTACGGCGCTAAAATTTGTTTACACTGATCAAAAATATCTGATAAGCTGTTGTAACAAGGGTTAAGCAACTTTTTGGATGTAAATATAAAATAAAAACTGATTGCTATTTTAACATTCGTTCAATACAAACAGAAAATATGTAATGTTACCGGATGGAATTCTTTTTGTTTTGAATGTCTTCATAAATTCCACCCACTTTTGTTAAAAGTGCTTGTAGTCACACAGGTTATCCTGTCCCGTGATAATAGCACGGCTGCTGGCAGTAATTCTCTTACTCTTGCCTTATTTCAATTCTTTATTGCATTGTTCTCCTCATTCATTGCTAAGTTTTGTTTTTTTCTGACAGACAAAATCACTTCCTGAAGTTTCTCTGTACTGAGTAAAATGTAAAAATCCTCTTTAGAATAGATTCTTTTACGTAGAATCTTACACTGTGACTAATGGCTAGAGTTTTTGCTAATCACTGTTTTGTATGTAACTGTTACCACTTTTCCAAAATATTTATTGCGGCATTCTGAAAGTTAGTTATTAGCATTCAGGTATTTTTTAAACTGTCCAACGTTGGAGAGATGAGAAACAAGGCTGTTGTTAGCTTTTAGCTCATATTGGTACTTTGCTTTGGCTGCATTCGAAACCTAGCATGTGAGGGGAGTACTATGTCCAAATCCTTCTGCAAAAAACAGCACACAAAAAGTACAGCGATGACCCTCTACTACCTCCCGGATTTTTAAGTCTGCATGCGATGGACACCATTACAAACCCATGAGCCCACAGGGAAACGACTTGTCATACTCAAAAATTACGGCACTTTTCAAGTTTCTTATATTATGGATGTGTTCGCACTTGAATTTCGGGTATTTTGGCTTATTTGGAACAGGCCAAAAGGAAAATTATATATTTGGTCCTGGTCTGCTTAGCACATTTCTGATAGTGAAACTAAAGATACCGAACCTAAAAGCATAGTAATATGTTTAGGGTTATATTTCAGGACAGAACTTTCCATTTAAAGACCTGGTGTACTGGATTAAATGGATGTATATATGGTTTCACCTTTACCAGCTGAGAACTTGCGAAAAGCCATGAAAATGTTTAACCAGTACATTTAAAACAAAGAGACTGCATATTCGACTAAAGGCTCCTTTGATAAGACAATCAGAATTGCATTTGCATGGCACTCAATAGCATCAGAGTTTGTTTTATTCAAACCAAACATGATGTCACCGTTGTCACATGACGATATTATCATGGCTGATGTAGTGTGTGTAAATTATAAGCAGTCTATGTGTAACCATACTATTTAGAACATCCTTTTTTATAGGTCTGAAATTACGGATTAACCCAAATGTAGAATTGGACTTAAGTATGTGATGTTAGGCCTTTCAATTACGTTCAGTAAGTAAAAAAAAGTGTAATTTAACGCACGTTTTCCTTTTGCTATTTTTTTAGTCGGTTTAAGAAGTCATACATTTCAAAAATGCATTTTTTAAATATTCGTAAATAATTTTTTCATTAGTTACTGAAAATTAGGATGCATTCATGATTATTTAGTAGTGCATTACTATAATGCAGGAGCAGCTCTGTTCCTGCGTACATTCATCTGGCAGAAACATTATGTTCATGCAAAGCAACTATCTGGTCACCTCCACAGAAACGTAACCACAGAGCCTCCAGGTAGAAGACACACAACCATCGGTCAGACAATCAGATTGCACACTGAAGCCAAGTGACAGCCTGAAGCACGATTGTGCCGGTATTCCACATAAACACCAAGACATTTTGTCTTTATAAACACACAATTATTAACAATGACTAACAAACTGATTAAACGAGTTTAGGTGTTTTTTGTAATAAGTTGCTTAGACTTTAGCCGAGAACCTCTCAGACACCGGATGCTGGTTAATCAGTAAATGAATGCTTGTGTTTTCAGATGGTCCCTGAGGTTTATCCAGTTCATGCTTCTTTAAGAACAAGTTCCTCTAAGTGACTATGTGGAATGTAAAAGAACGGTATTTGCATGCCAGGTTTATCTTCTTTACCTCCATGGCCTTTTGTTCTTTACATATTTTCCTCTTTTGTCCTTACAGTAGCAGACTTTTTAAAGTCCACGCTAGCCAACTATATGCTCATATTTTACAAACGTACCTTATTAAAATTGTGCTTATAGCTATGACAATTTTATAAGCAAAGACCTTTTATCCTTTCTTATACCAGTGTTGCCAGATTGGGCCGTTTCCTGCTCAATTAGGCTTCCTTAGATCGAGTCAGACCTGAAATAAATGCATTGGACTGGTTGATAACGGTCAGGTGTTTCATTTTACTACAAACATGAGATTTTATTAATTTTTTAATCAAAACCTTTATAAAAATTTACAATAAATGATTACTTGTATCTTATACAATAATAAAAACATGTGAAGAGTCCGGTTAGATTGTTATTGTATAGAAATATAACCCATGACAGGGCGCTGTGATCCTCTTGGAGCGCAGAGATTTAGCAACAGTTGCTTAAAAAATGAATTATTAAATAAAACTGCTGCTTGCTGCTAAAAGCTTTATTTATAAAAGCTGTATAAATGTATTTTCTGTTAAGTTAAAAAATGCTGTCTCTTTTTCTGTAGTAATAAGTATGTAATCACATAATCTTCAAAATCAAAATAATCTACACAAAGTTTGCACCAAATACAATATAGTGCATTGATATAATGTAAGTTAAGGTCTTAACAAAACATTCAAATTAATATCGTTATGGGGAAAACATTTCTAGGCCCAGAAATATCTTCTCCAAATACACTTCTAATCTTTTAATCCTTTGTTACAAGATTGATTCTGTTCAAAGTCCATCTTTTTTTTGCTTTTAATACTTGCACCTCTACATTTAAAGGTTCGATCCCCACCTCCACTTTGTGTGTGTATGTATGCATAAGTTTTCCAGTTTGGAAATTTCCCAAGTCCTGAAGTCCTCTGGTTTCCTGAGACAGTGTGTTGAGCTGATTTCCATCGTTAAATTGTCTGTAGTGTTTGTGTGTGTGTGTGTGTGTGGTGTGTGTTTGAGACTATTCTGTGATTGGTTGGCAGTTTCTCCAGGCCCCATAGGATAAGATTTAGACTCACACAACACTCATAACACACCCCCTCTTTCCTTTGTTTTTGACTGTCTGTTGGTGGACAACTGTTACAAAGCGCCGCCATTTACGACTCCATCCACTAATGATAAATAAATCTCTCCTAACAGAAACCATCACCATCGCCATTGCCATTACAAAACCTTGTTATGTTTTGTTAAATAACATATATTTATTGTTAGTCTTAGATTAGTTGTTAGAGCTGTGTAAAAATATTGATACAGCTAACTATCGCGATATTTTTTTCACTATAGCGTATTGATATTTAGTATCATTACATATTTAAATTACTATTTATTTTTTGGGATCAGTTTATAGACTTAATTAATAGAAGACAGGTGCAACCAGGAGGGACGGATGGGTGAGACCAAAGAGACCCCGAGCCAGAATCGAACCTGGATCATCCAGAATGCAATGGTGCTATATGTATGTGCAGGCACTTTAACAAACCACACCACAGCACCGACCTTTACATTACTTTTTGAATGATTTGGGTTTACGTTAATATTTAATTAAAACCCTTAGTTTGTCCTGTAATTGTTAGTGACGCATACAGCCATTGTCTATTAGTTTAACGTTTTTTTTGACTGAAGTATTGCAGTGTATTACAATACGTTCTTGTTTTATATTGTAATATGTAATATATTGCGAGGCCCTTGCCAATACACAGTCGTATTAGTTATCGTTAGTCTTAGATTTTGATTATGTAGAGCTTCTGCTATACAGGTTCCTGTTTATAAGCTTTTGCTATAGGAACAAGCACTTCAGTATAAAACTGTTCATTTAAAGCTGCTGTTGTAGAAAATAAATTAAGCTTCTGGCCAGATTACACAATTTAACAATGCTGTGGTATAAATATCTTTATCCACCATTACACACACTGTGATACAGCTTTTACAGCTGAGGGACTCCAGATCCAAACAACAGCCCAGTTCCTTTTTTTTTTATAATTTACGCTCAGTGGCCTTGACTGTGCCCTTGCACCCGGTTCAAAAGGGATGTCTAAGCTCCTAAAAGGGTTGCATAGCAGAACAAGACAAGGTGCATGCATGGAACCTCTCACAGCTTTTTCTTTTTTTTTTTTTTTTTACGGTTAGACTGTCTCACACAGTAAGCCTTTGTTTTTCTTATATAATAACGAATGCTCCCTAGGCAGATTTATAACTCATGCTTCTCTCTTTTTAAACCCAATCTGATTAATCTTCTTACTTTCTTATAGAGTGCAAGACAATGTGACTCTTTACAAATCCTCAGTGTCCCATCGACATGAACTGTTGTGAATAACTAAGCCCTTAAAAACATTCTTTAACACACTCAGAACATTACACCCAGTGGTAGTTGTAGTATTTTATAGTAGAAATGTCTCTTTTATCAGTATGAATACATACTAGACGTTATAAGAATCAGTTGAATTAAGAAGAACTAACTACCCAATGTGGTAAGATTGCGTAGTTACGTTGCTTGGGAAAAGCATTATTATTGCATCAATTAAATTATTACCTACATTCCATACATTCCATAAGCTGACTGCATGGGTTAAGACTGGAAGCTACAAACACCTGGAAAGTGCGGAAAGATGTGTAATGTGAAGACGGGATCATTCGCACATAGTTTTATGGTCTGTTACTGTGGAAACATTTCGAACAAGTTTGAAGCATTCAGGCGTAAGAAGCAATCACTTTTGTAGCTTAAAGAAAGATTAATTGTACTTAATTTATACAGTGAAGACTAAGTGTGATTATACATTTAATTATTAAAATGTTTTAAAAAATCATCCCAATTATTTAAAAACAATTAAATTGAATTATTATCTAATAGAGCTAATAAACTCATCTGGAAAATTTCTTTATATTGCAAGACATATATTTATGTATGTATCACAAAAAAATATCGCAATGTCAATTTTTTCTAATATCGTGCAGCCCTAATTGATTTTCTAATCTTAGCCCTAATCTCATTTTCTTGGTTGCACATGCACGCACACACACACACACACACAAAGTATTTTCCTGCTAGAATATTTTCTGCACATGTCCTTGTTTAATAGATGCTTTTAAACCAACCAGTTATGTTTGACTGGGATTAAAACAAACTATTTTTGCACATAAAAACTCAACTCACCGAAACGCTATTACAATAATCTGGTAGCAAGATATGCCTGGTTTAACATTTTAGCACCTAAAACAAATACTGATACTTTTAGAAAAAGTGGCAGTCAGTGGCTAGCTTAGTTGTCCTAACAAGCGTACATTTGTTATACTATGACAAATATGATAACGAACATCATATGGTAGCGCAGTATCCAACGTGTTGGGCCTTTGATCAGAAGATTGTTGGTTCAATTTCCCACCAAGCTAACACGTCTAGACTTCCAAGCAAGGCCATTTATCCCTGCCCAGACGGATGAGAAAATGAAATAACTGTAATTTGCTTTGGATAAAGGCATTGGTCCGATGCCAGAAATGCAAATGTACATACAGAACACATAATTTAAACTATATATTTTTTTATTAATATTATTTTGGTGCTATTATGTGCACTATGGCATCTTATTTCTTCCCTGCCACTCATGCCACTCCTACTGTGGAAACTAATGATGTCATTATCCACCAAAACACATTTACATTCATGGGACTCATGAAACGTTTCTAGTGTAGTGAGTACTTGGGTTAAATTTTGATGCAAATCACCCCTTTTTAAAAAAAACTGCACGATATCTACTACAAATAACGTTCTAGCATCGACATTGCAATGTTTACATCTGCAATAGTCAGATTACAGTATGTACAAGGTCAATTTTATCAATGATAGTCGACTGCACCTCAGTTCGGAACACGTAATTTGTGGATTAATTGCAAATTGTAATAATCGAGTATAAGTTCAGCTTTAACAAACAGTTTGCACTTTGTTTTAAGGTCTGTTATTGTAAACGTTTCAAGATAATTTGAGCCCAAGTAACAGTATTTTTTTTTAAATTTAATAAATATTCATTCTTTTCTGTATCTGAGTTTTCGGAAAAACACAAAGAAGGGTTTATTTTATTTGCATTTTTGTTCTATTGTGTTAATGCTATAATTTGTGTATTATATTTTACACAGTTGCCCCCCCTTCAAAATCACTTCAGACATTCTAAAAAAATAATTCTTTTATATTCTTTTTATTTTGCAAAATATATTGCAGAATAAACAAATATCGCAGTCATTTTTTTTTTGGTTCACTTAATTTCTCTGTTGTATTTTTATGTTTTTTTGTGCCCCAGGTGTGAAAACACTGTGATGCATTTTGTGCTCTTTGAAACTGCAATTAGTCACTATTAGTAGGTTTTGATTTCAGTTATATGATAGATCACAGTTTTTATGTGTAATAACTAATAAAATAAAGGGTTGCAAAAAGCTAAAAATATCCGATATATTGGAAACTTCTCTGGAGTTTGGAAATATTCCAAGCGGAAAATTAATATTAAGTATATTCAATTCATTGTCAGTGTGCAAGGTACGTGTACAGAGCCAATGAAATGCATTTTTTTCGCGTATCCCATCTTTAGTGAGTTGGGGTCAGAGCGCAGGGTCAGCTATGATACAGCGCCCCTGGAGCAGGAGGGGTTTAAGGGTCTTGCTCAAGGACCCAACAGTGGTTGACTTGCCGGAGGTGGGGCTCGAACTCAGGTGTTTCTGGTCTTCAGATTAACAACTCAGCACCTTAACCATTTGAGCCACCCTGGGAACTTATTTAAACGATTTAATATTTTGAAGAATTTTTTTTTCGATTACATTTAGGTTCTTTGTTAACAGAGTCATCAGATACGACATGCACTTTTACTTAATTTGCTTTAACTGAAATGTGTATTAGCAGTGTGTGTACACAACTACCCTGTGATAGAGATCCACCCAGAGCTCCCAAGAATGTTGATTGGCACTGAAGTTTTAGCATAGAACGGCCCGTGTGTCTGCCATTGTATAGTCGTTGTAGCAGAATGTAGCCTAAGTGATTGTGGGTGTAATACAAAACAGAACTGAGCAGCCGAAGACGCATTGGCTGAATCTTGTTTTTAAACACAAAGCCGCCCTCGGATTTACTTAAATGCATTAAATGCCCCCGGATTTACTTAAATGCGTTAAATGCCCCCGGATTTACTTAAATGCGTTTATGCTCAAAACATATCTATCCAGACTGCTTTATAACCTAGGGTCAGTATAAAGCAGGATTTGCTAAGAAGCTACTTCTGAAAAATTACCAACTATTAGTGTTCCTGCTTCACCTCCAGAAGAAGTGAGTGTCATTTCTTTAAGAATCTTTGCAAATCACCTTTTCAAATAATGTGCTAAAATTAGAAAGCTTTATGATAAATGAGGCTAAAGTGAACACTCACAGAAAACATTGTTATGTTGTCTTTTCTATGTACAAACTTCTCAATATAATTCATAACGACACATTTATAATTGACAATGCATTAAGGTGATTGTCTTATTACAAACTGTGTATGCCGTCAGTAAGGCTAACATGGTAACAGTACATTTAGCTTACCTTTGCCTATGGTGTTAATGAATAATAGGTTATTTAAAAATATTTTAATCACAATACCTGCAAACTGGTGTTTACAGTGTTGTGTCGAAATGCCCCATAGAACAGAGGAGCGGGGTAAACAGAGCTCATTTGCATTTTAGGGAACATGCCCTGAAATGGGTCGCTGTGAACAGGTTGTTGATTTTTTACACTGCCAATGAAAAATTTTTCAACAAAGTATATTATAGACTTTACATTAAGACCATTAAGAATCCGATGACACCTTTGACGGCTAACCTGCATTCCTGCAAATTTTTATTTTATTCAGGCTAATTTCTGTTAATTCTTATATATTTCTGTTAATTCCCATAGCAAGTTTCTAGTTGTAAAAAATCCCAGAATATTAAAACCCTAGTAATAACCCAGTTTTATTTAGGTCTATATTTAGCATTGGCATTTTAACCAAGTAAATGTACAATTTAAAGTATTATTGTTAAAGATGATAAAAAATAATGTTCTAATGTGGTCAAACTGCTGTTAGAGTTTTATTACTCGTATGTTAAATAATAATTGTATGTTAAGTATTAACGATTGTGGTTCTGGAAATAAAACTTATTAACTACATTCCTTTGTTAATTAGTCATCACTTTCGAACAATAATTGAATACTTTATAATGCGTCTTCTACAAGCGGACGTTCCTGTTCACTCAATTGATTTGCCAAGCCGTGTAAAAGTCCGTACTTCCTACATGTTTCTTTTACAGCTAAAACAAATAGAGACAAGTCATAGAATTTCTTACAACCCCTAAAAATCACTCAACGCTTCCCTATTGTTTGCTTTGTAACTGTGACTTTACACAGACATCCGAGGTGACAGACATTGTAAAAGAAGATGTATCACTTTGCTGCTGCGAGTTTTACAGTATTCCAGCACAAACCATTCTTTAAGGACAGAAAAAGCCTGTTGTTGTGAGTTCCTTTCCACCATGGCACATCTCGTGACATCACGCAAGAGCCCAAGGAGATGGAGGGAAGCCATTTCTTTTCACCAACGAGCAAATCACCAGCTGAGGCTGTCAAACCCGAGCAGCTTTGCCGGTCACTACGCAGCACACACAGTGTGTAGATCGACTCGTAAATGAATCGTTTGTGTGTCTTCAGAAGTGACCTGGCACCAATCCAGCAATCATAACTACAATCCATTTAGAAGTGCTAAGCGGGAAATCAGGCTTTGTATGAGATGTGAGGCAGAGGTTATGAGAGCCATATCTACATGTGAAAAAAAAAGTCTCTGGGATGTGAGGTAGAGTAGGCATTTGTCAGCTGTGACAGGAAGACACACACTGTTCCCTTTTAAGTAGCTTTGCCATAGATGGGCTGGAAACACAGCCGGCTGAGCTACAACATTTCGAATGAAAGCACCGGACCCTGCTACACACAAAAAAAAACCCTAACTCAGGAGTCAGGAGTAGCTTTTCTTCGGTGATCCGTCTAGCAGTTATAACCATATAATAAATCAATCATCAACTATGAATGCCACAGTGACGTGCTTTAGCTGCACCAAACATCTGTGTGTCAAGAAATCATATGCAATTAATCGCAGGAGACTGTAAACGGCAGCACTGCATACAAATGTATACTAAATAACTAAATGGTCATCAAGAAAATACAGAAGAGTAAGACGTTCAAAACGCCAGATTCAGAAAGAGTAACGAAGATACGTACAATTTTATCGGAAACTAAAAACAGAGCAACATGGTTGGTTTGGGTTTTCAGGTTCATAACATTTTACACAATCGCACTAAAGCATGCCTTATAAATTAGTATTATTTAATATCAACTTAATGGCATCAAATTAGACAAAAAAAATCATCATTGCATCCTGTTGTAAAATTATTAAACATGTACAAATTGTATATCTTATAGATTTATTGTAGTAATAATAGTCGTTACTAAGTAATATAATTTTATAAATATTGATATTAATATTGTGTGTGTGTGTGTGTGTGTGTGTGTGTGTGTGTAAGTAATTCTTTGACAGTTCCATGTTTGTTGATGACACTAAAACTGAAAGTATAGCCTATATGCACTGGAAAGGTGACGTGTGCAAAAAATGAAAGTAAAAACGACAAGAATATTAAGAAATAAAGCTAAAATAAAATAAAAAGCCTTTTTATAATATTTATTGAAAGGTGGAACTATAAAATATGGAACTATAATGTCGGGGAAAAACAACGCTGACCCTTACTCAAAAACCGCACACACGCACACACACACACACACACACACACACACACTAAGAAAGAGTAAAAGGATTTTTTACCTGTAATTTCTCTACACGACCGAGCTTTTAAGTAGTTTTAACGCCTTTTTTTACTTTAACATCCTATATTTTTACTTCATAACCCCACCGGAAGAATGTAAGTTGTACGTATTGCTGCACTCACCTGTATGCCGTTCAGTTCACCTGCGCTGGCGGAAGCCATGTTGAACTGTAGGAAAACTGGACACAGTCTTGCAGATTTGTCGTTAATGTCCCGAACTTTCTTTCGTTAATCCATGCATTTAATTCAGCAAAGAAAGAACTAAGTCTTGTAAAGACGCCCAGCTGCTAACGACGCTTTAGGTTTAGGCTTTGGAAAGAGAAAAAAGCTCAGGGTAGCCTGACGTTGGAGACTGTGAATGGGAAGTGTTTAAAGTGTGTTATGGTGGGCGCGGCGCTCCTGTTGCTGCTGCTGCTGCTGCTGCTCAAAATACACTTACTCCAAGGAAAAGTGCACACACTAAATCTACACACACACACACACACACACACACTGAATGAACAGTCAGTTTATTAACCATACACCTCTGCATACAGTCATGTGAACAAAATTAGGACACCCCATTAAATATTTAGTTCTTTATTAAAAACTGTTAACATGTTGATAGCTAGTCTTGTTTTAATTTGTCTCTGCAGTTAATTGTAGGTAAATGACAAAAATTAACATTGTTTTACAAAGGAAAAAAGTTAGGACACCCTACCCCTTAATACATAGGTGGACATTCTCTGTCCTGGAGGGCCGGTGTCCTGCAGAGTTTTAGCTCCAACCCTAACCTAAACACATCTAGGTTTACTTTAATCTTACAGGTAGGTGTGTTTTAGGACACCAGCCTTCCAGGACCGAGATTGCCCACCCCTGCCTTAATAGCTAGTGTTACCCCATTTGGCTAAAATAACATCGATGAGATGTCTCTTGTAGCCGTCTACCATTTACATTTACAGCATTTGGCAGACACCCTTATCCAGAGCGACTTTAAGTCTGGGTCTTCAAGTTAATTTTTTCACGACTGTATATACACATCGGGCACTTTGTTAGGAACACTTGTACACTTGCACATCCATGCATCTAATCAAATCTGATTTAGTTATCCAATCAAATATCATACAGCGTTCAATAGCTTCAGAGGAGAATGAGAGATTATGTCAGACAAGGCAATATGATTAATAAAATATTCTGTTTTCTTTAATCCAATATCTGTATTATCAAAGCGCACGGTCAGCCATGATACAGCAACCCTGGAGCATGGGAGCGGTTTAGAGGCCTCTCAAGATCTTGACAGTGGCAGCTTGATGGTGGTGGTGTGGCTTGAACCCTAGTTCTGTCCAACGTCTCCATTAACCATTTGAGACACCACTGCCCCCCGGTGTAGTGTTTACATCGAACATCCATGAAAAAGTGGTTTAAGATTTTTTACACATAACTGTCTTAGACTAAATAGGTAAAAAAATAAAGAAAAAAAAATCTGCCATATCTCTGTGGGTGAAAACGCTCAAAGAAATGTTTGTTCAAGTCCAGGTAGGACTTAAGGAGTCACCCTTTACAGTGTTGGTGCGCAGAAAAACAGCTGAGCATGAACTCAATATTAAATGCCTACAGGAATACAAGACTACATTGGGTTCCAGTCCCGACAGGTGAGAAATAGAGTCATAGCTGTCATAATAAGCATTATACTAAAAGATTAAAAGTCACTTGTTATTACAGCTATAAATCTAGATCGCAAATGGCATTACTGAATGTGCACCCGCAGGTTTGAATGTACATATAGAAATGGTATACGAAGCAACAGGCAGCTAAGGTCAAGCAACTGACAGCCTAAGAAGGCCTTTAAAGGCTGATCCTTAAAGAAATTAATACTTTTTGTTAGTTCATAAGAGTTCATAAATTCTTACTATTTATTGTTAACTAATGGCTGCCTTTTTAAGTTCATTTTCTTTCAAGTAGTTTATCTGCATTCCGTCACCATTGCCTTCAGTAAGAGATGGTTAAAACATTGCTAACGTCAATGATAACACAAAAGCACTGCCATTCATTTTTAGTTTAATACAGCAACATCTGTGGCCAAGGAGGATGTGGTGGAAGAATTCTCTTTAGCCAAGAATACGCACGAAAAGGTGAACATTTTGTTATATGTGGTTTGACTTGAATTAGATCTTTGTGCAACATAAAGACAGATAAACAATAAAAATCTGTCAAAGGCGCAATAGTTTCATTTTGCCAATGGCTCCAGATTTATCTTTGTAAATCAACAATACTGAATGTACAATATATAAAATATATATATATAAAGTTGTGCTAAATGTAGAACAGCAGTACTGAATGTTCGTATATAGTACTGAATGTATAACAATACTGAATGTACACCTGCAGTATTAAACGTGTGCCAAATGTACACCTGAAGTACTGAATGTGTATTTATAATGTTAAATGTACAACTGAAGTACCCCCCTGAATACCGAATGTGTATTTATAATACTAAATGTACACATAAAGTATTGAATGTGTATTTACAAGTTAAATGTACACCTGAAGTACTGAATGTGTATTTACAATGTTAAATGTACAACTGAAGTACCGAATGTGTATTTATAATGCTAAATGTACACATAAAGTAATTGAATGTGTATTTACAAAGTTAAATGTACACCTGAAGTACTGAATGTGTATTTATAATGCTAAATGTACACCTGAAGTACTGAATGTGTATTTACAATGTTAAATGTACACCTGAAGTACTGAATGTGTATTTATAATGCTAAAATGTACACATAAAGTATTGAATGTGTATTTACAAAGTTAAATGTACACCTGAAGTACTGAATGTGTATTTACAATGTTAAATGTACAACTGAAGTACCGAATGTGTATTTATAATGTAAATGTACACATAAAGTATTGAATGTGTATTTACAAAGTTAAATGTACACCTGAAGTACTGAATGTGTATTTATAATGCTAAATGTACACCTGAAGTACTGAATGTGTATTTATAATGCTAAATGTACACCTGAAGTACTGAATGTGTATTTATAATGCTAAATGTACACATAAAGTATTGAATGTGTATTTACAAAGTTAAATGTACACCTGAAGTACTGAATGTGTATTTATAATGCTAAATGTACACCTGAAGTACTGAATGTGTATTTATAATGCTAAATGTACACCTGAAGTACTGAATGTGTATTTATAATGCTAAATGTACACCTGAAAGTACTGAATGTTTATTTATAATGCTAAATGTACACCTAAAAGTACTGAATGTTTATTAATAATGTTAAATGTACACCTGAAGTACTGAATGTGTAATCTACAATGCTAAATGTACACCTGAAGTACTGAATGTGTATTTATAATGCTAAATGTACACCTTGAAGTACTGAATGTGTATTTATAATGCTAAATGTACACATAAAGTATTTGAATGTGTAATTTACAAAAGTTAAATGTACACCTGAAGTACTGAATGTGTATTTATAATGCTAAATGTACACCTGAAGTACTGAATGTTTATTTATAATGCTAAATGTACACCTGAAGTACTGAATGTGTATTTACAATGCTAAATGTACACCTGAAGTACTGAATGTGTATTTATAATGCTAAATGTACACCTGAAGTACTGAATGTGTATTTACAATGCTAAATGTACACCTGAAGTACTGAATGTGTATTTACAATGCTAAATGTACACCTGAAGTACTGAATGTGTATCTACAATGCTAAATGTACACCTGAAGTACTGAATGTGTTATTACAAAGCTAAATGTACACCTGAAGTACTGTATGTGTGTTTACAAAGCTAAAAGCACATCTAAAGTACTAAAGTGTATTTATGTGTATTTACAAAGCTAAATGTACACACCTAAATGTGAAGTCCTGAAGGGTTCTACAGTATACAGTTGTTGTTGTGCAATAATTTTAGACTTTTCTAGATAAATTGTAAGCTACTATTATTACTATTATTATTATTACTATTATTATTATACTATATTAAACAATTCCACAAAAACATACCCCATCTGCTAACAATTTCTGTAGAACATGTCAACCCTTTGATAACCACCAGAGGGTAATGTTGTTAAATAATTAACTCAAAGTTTTATTTAAAGATCAAAATTGGTCTTGGAATCTGAAATGGTTTTAATTGCCAAGAGTGCTTGCTCATACACACATAAGGAACGTGTTCAGGTGTCAGAAGCTTCTAGAATTACGAGGATTATATATATTATTATATAAGATTATTTATATTTATATATATATATATATATATATATATATATATATATATATATATATATATATATATATATTGTACGATGAGTTGAAGAATTTTTTTTTTGGTTTTTAATAGTTTTTTAGTTTTTTACATAGTTGTTAAAGAATACAAGATTAATAAAATACATTTATTTCATAAAGTCTGGTTTTGAACTGATTGCAGCTTTATTTAGGCCCCATAAGCAATTTCAAAATGTGAAATTGAAGAAATTATTATTATTTAATTAGTATTTTGTTGCAACTGTTTTGCGTCTTCTAATTTCTACTGTACTTTTCGGTTGTTTCTTGCTGTACTTGATGGCTGAGTGGTTAAAATGTTAAAACTGCTAATTGAAAGACCGGGGGTTTGATTTCCAGCACCACTAAGTTAACACTGCTGGGCCCCTGAGCAAGGCCCTTAACTCTTAATTTCTCAGTTCCAGCTGCATCTATAAAAGATGTATTATTATTATAATTATTATATAAAACAAGAAATATATCAAAAGCCATCATAGACAGTGGATTTAAACAGCTGGAACATCATAAGCAGGCAGAGAAAATAAAATCTTCAGATATTATGCCTTTGTCTTTTAAACAATCCCACCAGGTCATCAGGATTGCGCAACTTGTCCATTTGGACAGATTTTGCAGCGGCTGATTAGGCTCTTTAGAGGTCTGTGTTTGGAGTGGAGATGCTATCGCTCTGTTATGAACATGTGTCATGCTCTTAATTAAGCCGTTGTATTAGCTAATTATAATATGGTTAAGCTATCCTATGGGATTTATAAATAAAAGGTGCTCAGTGGACCGGGGAGGATATTTTCAAGGCCTGAAGCCATGCACTTGCATTAGATAGTTAGATTTTTTTCTATACTTTCTTTGTGCTGATAGAATCTAATCTTGTCTCAATCAATATAAAAGCCCAGCCTTCGAGCTGCTTTTATTTTCTGTGCTTGATGCTCGCCAACAATATAACCAGAAGAATCTGCTGGGCTCTGTATGAAATGTTTTGAGTTTGCTTTCAGTTAACATGCTGCAAAATTTTGTGTGAACACAAGACATCTGATCCAGAAAGCTAAATATATCACATAATTGTGTTAAAGCTCTTGTTTCTGTTGCTATAACTGTCTGGTATCGGCTGATTGATTGGTTAATTAGTTAGTATTTTGCTTCATTTGCTTTAACTAAAATTTTATTATTTTTTAATTAGTGCAAATATACATTATACAAATATCTGAAAAAATGTTTAGCATTTTGTTTGCACCTCTTGATCTACCAATTGCAAACATTAAATACGTAAAATGGCGCGGGATGAGGAGGAGGGTTGTTAACATAAATTGAGTCCCATAACAAATTAGCCATGATGCATTTTCTAAATTGCATTAACCAGAGACCAGTGCTGTCAGCCATAAAGACAGGCTCCATCTGCCCTTCTGTGGGTGATGGATGGTCAAATAATGTCTAAAATACAGACAGCTTTGCTCTGATGTAACCTAGGCTAGACATCCTGCTGCCAGATTTATATACTTGTTTCTTTAGGCAGTATCTGTACAGGACTGTAGTAATTTAATTATTTAGATGATGGTAATATATGGTTTAATTCTTTAAATAAATAAAATACTCTTGGTTCTGTTTTTTTAATGATGGAATGTGCGTGTTGAAAATTTAGTTATATCGTATATTTTTATCATGAATGAGGAATAACCGTATATATGACTGCATCAGTATTATTAGCTTTGTGCAAACTAGAGTTGAACATCCAGCAGTAATTATAGTAAAGGCTAATAAGTGATTAGCAGACATCACATGCTAGGCCTGTTATCACACCAGAGCTTTAGAAGCTTAGCAGGATTTGTAAAATCCTTACCATCGTCCTAGTTATCTTAAATGACTTCTGGCTCTAGACTTGGAGATTGACCTTTCTGTCATGTAGCACATGTACTGAAGGTTTACTAATTCATTTAAAGTTAGGGTTGTGATGAATACCGAGCCTATCCTTGCATTAGCAAGATGCCACACTCATAAACACCTTAAGTAAAGTTAAGTAACCTATTGTGGAATGGAAATAATTGAGAAGTTGGAGAAAAACCAGAGATGAAACTCCTTGCAGACAGTTGTATGCGTTTATAGATGTAAAGACCTTTATATATATATTACGTGTATATACACACACATACTAAACAAACCCAGCTTACACTGACTGTCCTCAATTTTCTTATTTTTATTCTTATTTCTTTCACATATAATAAAATATTAATACATTACATTTTCCAGTACATTCCAGCAATTGATCTACTGCAACATTGTAAACACAACACAACCGCCACCCTTTCACTGCCAAGATACACCAGGAAGACTGACAGAGATTAAAACCTTGGCTGCTCGTGCGGCCCAGTAATCCAGTTTGGAGGATACAGACAGTCTACAAAGCTCTGCTATTTCCTGGAAAAAAAGAGATTGAAGCAAAGTTATAAATACAGTCAGTACTACGCATTTTGTTTGCATGGCTTCTGGGCATTAACAGGGTTTTGAAGCGGTTTACTGACTGGGGTATTGCTAAGTTAAGATAATTTTAAAGGCCCTAGCACTTTGGGGGCCCCAGAGGTCTGTTTTGTTTGTGGTAACAGTACTAGTGTCACAAGCTGAGGGGTTGGGGTTGGGTTTGGATGCAAATGCAGTATTTTATTTAAGGAATAACAAATGAAAAGACAAACAAATAAAACATAAAAACACAATAACATCAAACTAATCTAACACAACCTAACCTGACCTGATATAACCAGAACATCAACGTGACATAGACACCTACCCTGACACGCAACAAAGCAAGACTGAAACACAGGGGTATAAATACACAACCTAATATGGGGAAACAATCAAATAAACAAGAAACACCTGAACACAATGAGGGATCAACCAATGACAGGACAGAACTGAAAAATAATAGAAACATGACAAATGGACAGAGAAATCACAAGACAAGACACAGACAACATAAACAAAAACACTGAGAACATGGACTATAACTTTGACAAGGAAAGTCTCTCTCTTGCCCTCCTGTGGCCCAGCAGTAATACAATAATTATTTTTATAGGACCAAAAATTGCTAGCGGTGCCTGTGTACTACTTTCATACTGCCAGGCACACTGTTAATAACAATAAAGACCTTAGTTATCTCTGTGTCTGATTAGTTTCTAAGTTGGGTTTGATGTACGGAGGCTTAAGAACATTGGGTTCGGGATGTAGTTCCATATGTAGTTCTTATAAAGTATGAAATTTTGTTTAAATACTGTGTAAAAGTGTTATCATCTATGCTAACTGCTTTTTATCTCAGGTTCTTGTAAGCTCACTCTAAAAGAAAATTAACATTTTGCATTAGTTGTTTTGAGTTATGACAACTTCATTTGAAATGATATTGAACCAACAAACTACATTGCGTTGGGGTATTTAGCTTTTCCTCTTCAGTGAAAGATTATTTTAATTACCCCTTATTAACTGTTACACTAAAGGCAAGTTTTTAAGTTGATAACTCATAAAAATGTTGTTGCTTCAACTGCATTTACTATATTGTTTTAAGGCAATTTTATTGCACATTTTAAAACTTATTATTATTGCACAGTTTCTATTTCAACGAATATTAATTGCACCAAAATAATACTGCACAGTTTAAAAATAGTGTTATTACACCATTGCTATTGCATGCAAAAATAAGATATTGTACCTGTGTAATATGGAGACAGGTTTACTGGAAGCAGCTCTGATTGTATAGTCTAATATCAGCAGGGAGAAAGGACCTTCGTCATGATGAACACCCAGGTATTTAAAAGCGGTCACCCTCATAATATTCTTTTCCTGTTGTTCACTGGTGATAGTAATTAGTGTTTGTGCCTTCGTAAGTTCACTACCAATTCTTTTGTCCTCCCCGCTGTTATCTGGGGACAGTTCTGTTGGCACCAATCCACAAAGTTCTGTAGCCCCCAAAGTTTTTTGGGCGTGACATATTTGGTCTTGATCTTCCTGAGCTTTATTGTCACCTGGGCTTCTGTAAGGGGCAGTATGTAGTAGTTGGAGTGGGGGCTGGTAGACTGTAAGCTAAAAGCAGTCCAGAGGGAGGTGGAGTTGAAGCAGCAGGGTAAAATGCTCCACAACAGGTCCCTCTACATTTTGCAGCAATTTTCCCTAAGGGTGAACAAGGCAAAACACTAGACAGAGGCAAGGCAGGCAAAACACTAGACAGAGTGGCAGGCATGACACAGTCTCAGGCAATGCTGGCTTGGCATAAGGCTCAGCTGGAGGCCCCTCCAGTGTGGCATCAGGCTCAGCTGGAGGCACCTCCGGCATGGCATCAGGCGCAGCTAGAGGCCCCTCTGGTGTGGCATCAGACGCGGCTGGAGACCCCTCTGGCGTGGCATCGGGGGTGGCTGGAGGCCCTTCCGGCGTGGCATCAGGCTTGGGGTCTGGCGCTGGCTCTGGATCAGACTCTTGGGCAGGCTTGGGAGTGTGGACTGAGCAGTATATGGCCTAGATGCATAGGATGGCTACCCCCATTACAGAGACAGCCTCAGAGATAGGCATTATTTCTATCAGGGCCAGAGCTGAGGCCCTTGAGAGTCCAGCTGTCCTAGTCGTTCCCATCTGAGTATCCGCCACACTGGATACCAGTCCTGGCTGCGTAGCGGTGGCAATCTTGGAGCTTGGCTGGGGCGGGGCGGGGCGCCCCAGCCAAGAACATGAAAACCTTACAGCTGGGACATACAGACCCTCCTGTTCTAAGCTTACAATATTCATTAGAAGTGGCTACAGCACAGTACTATAACCAAATCTTTTCACATCATCAGCCTAGTAGAGAAGAGGTCAGCGAAGATCTGAGCAGTGCAGAATAACACCCAGTACACCAGCTAACACCCAGTACACAGCAGGGTTTATTACTTGATGTACCTAGAGGTGTGCATTTCTAAAAGTCATCTATATAAAGAATAATAGCAATTGAAGGATATTCTTCAGAAAACAACTTATTTGTTTTATGATAAATGGGGTCAGGTCAAAGCCTTGCCAAAGCAATGACTTAAGTGTAGAGACATAGTGGAAGCTTCTGTTTTCCTCCTTACTGATCACATACCCCACTGGTTCCACGACACCAAACTGCTCCTTAAAAAAGTGTGTAGTATAATTTAAAACAGTGATCATGCGCATAGAGTAGTATAATAAAACAGTATAGAGTACAGTGTGTAGTATAATTTAAAACAGTGATCATGTGCATAGAGTACAGTGTGTAGTATAATTTAAAACAGTGATCATGTGCATAGAGTATAATGTAAAATGCGCATGCATAGAGTACAGTGTGTAGTAATAATTTAAAAACAGTGATCATGTGCATGTACATAGAGTACAGTGTGTAGTATAATTTAAAACAGTGATCATGTGCATAAAGTACAGTGTGTAGTATAATTTAAAACAGTGATCATGTGCATAGAGTACAGTGTGTAGTATAATTTAAAACAGTGATCATGTGCATAGAGTACAGTGTGTAGTATAATTTAAAACAGTGATCATGTGCATAGAGTACAGTGTGTAGTATAATTTAAAATAGCAATAGCAACATCATGCGTGCATAAAGTACAGTGTGTAGTATAATTTAAAACAGTGATCCTGCCCATAGAGTACAGTGTGTAGTATAATTTAAAAAACAGTGATCATGTACATAGAGTACAGTGTGTAGTATAATTTAAAAAAATAGCAATCATGCGCATAAAGTACAGCGTGTAGTATAATTTAAAACAGTGATCATGCGCATAAAGTACAGTGTGTAGTATAATTTAAAACAGTGATCATGTGCATAGAGTACAGTGTGCAGTATAATTTAAAACAGTGATCATGCCCATAGAGTACAGTGTGTAGTATAAATTAAAACACTGATCATGTGCATAGAGTACAGTGTGTAGTATAATTTAAAACAATGATCCTGCGCATAGAGTACAGTGTGTAGTATAATTTAAAACAGCGATCATGCACATAGAGTACAGTGTGTAGTATAATTTAAAACAGTGATCATGCGCATATAGAGTACAGTCTGTAGTATAATTTAAAACAGTGATGATGCCCATAGAGTACAGTGTGTAGTATAATTTAAAACAGTGGTCATAGTCATGCGCATAGAGTACAGTGTGTAGTATAATTTAAAACAGTGATCATGCACATAGAGTACAGTGTGTAGTATAATTTAAAATAGCAATCATGCGCATAAAGTACAGCATGTAGTAGTAGTATATTTAAAACAGTGATCACGCACATAGAGTACAGTGTGTAGTATAATTTAAAACAGTGATCATGTGTGTGTAGTATATTTAAACATGCCCATAGAGTACAGTGTGTAGTATAATTTAAAACAGTGGTCATGCAGTATGATAGACGCATAGAGTACAGTGTGTAGTATAATTTAAAACAGTGATCATGCACATAGAGTACAGTGTGTAGTATATAATTTAAAATAGCAATCATGCGCATAAAGTACAGCATGTAGTATAATTTAAAACAGTGATCATGCACATAGAGTACAGTGTGTAGTATAATTAAAAACAGTTGGTGTAAAACAGTGATCATGCCCATAGAGTACAGTGTGTAGTATTACGCATGATATCAGTAGTATAATTTAAAACAGTGATCCTGCGATGCGCATAGAGTACAGTGTGTAGTATAATTTAAAACAGTGTGATCATGAGTTATGCATAGAAAGTATAATTTAAAACAGTGATCATGTACAGTGTGTAGTATAATTTTAAAAAAACATTGATCATGCGCATAGAGTACAGTTGTAGTATAATTTTAAAATAGCAATCATGCGCATAAAGTACAGTTGTAGTATAATTTAAAACAGTGATCCTGCGCATGCACATAGAGTACAGTGTGTAGTATAATTTGCGCATAATAGAGTATAGTGTAAATTTTAAAACAGTGATCATGCGCATAGAGTACAGGTGTTGTAGTATAATTTAAAACAGTAATCATGTGCATAGAGTACAGTGGTGTGATCAGTATAAAAGTGTAGTGTGCAATTTAAAACGTTAAATTTAAAATTTAAAACAGTGATCCTGCGCATAGAAGTACAGTGTGTAGTATAATTTAAAACAGTGATCATGCCATAGAGTACAGTAGTAATATTTAAACAGTGTGTAGTAGTACATGTGTAGTATGATTTAAAACAGTGATCCTGCGCATAGAGTACAGTGTGTAGTATAATTTAAAACATAACGTAAAAAACGAATACAACGTGCATCATGCACATAGAGTACAGTGTGTAGTATAATTTAAAACAGTGATCATGCGCATAGAGTACAGTGTGTAGTATAATTTAAAACAGTAATCATGTGCATAGAGTACAGTGTGTATATAGTATAATTTAAAACAGTGATCAGTACAGTGTGTATATACGTGTGTAAAACATGTGTAAATACATATAGAGTACAGTGTTGTGTAGTATAATTTAAACAGTGATATAATTTAAAACATGATCATGCATAGAGTACAGTGTGTAGTATAATTTAAAAATCAGCATAGTGTGTGTAGTATAATTTTAAAACAGTGATCATGTGCATAGAGTACAGTGTTGTAGTATGATTTAAAACAGTGATCCTGCGCATAAAGTACAGTGTGTAGTAAATTTAAAACAGTGATCATGCCATAGAGTACAGTCAGTGTAGTATGAATTTTAAAACATGATCATTTAGCAGTGATAGTAATTTAAAACAGTGATCCTGCGCATAGAGTACAGTCAGTGTGTAGTATAATTTAAAACAGCAGTGATCATGCACATAGAGTACAGTGTGTAGTATAATTTAAAACAGTGATCATGCAGGGTGCATAGAGTACAGTGTGTAGTATAATTTAAAACAGTAATCATGTGTTGTATACATAGAGTACAGTGTATAATTTAAACGTAGTATAATTTAAAACAGTGATCCTGCGCATAAAGTACAGCAGTGTGTAGTATAATTTAAAATAGCAGTACAGTGTATCATGCGCACTAGAGTACAGTGTGTAGTATAATTTAAAACATGCATCATGTTTAAAACAGTGATCATGTGCACATAGAGTACAGTGTGTAGTATAATTAAAACATGATCATGTGCAAAACAGTGATCATGCGCATATAGAGTATAATTTAAAACAGTGTTTATCATGTGTGTAGTATAATTTAAAACAGTAAACAGTGTGAGTATGCATAGATCATAGAGTACAGTGTATATAGTATAATTTAAAACAGTGATCATGTGCATGCGTGTGTAGTATAATTCATAGAGTACAGTGTGGTAGTATAATTTAAAACAGTGATCATGTGCATAGAGTACAGTGTGTAGTATATAAGTTAATTTAAACAAAACAGTGATCATGCGCATAGAGTACAGACAGTAGTCATGTGTAGTAGTATAATTTAAAAGTATAATTTAAACATGATCATGCTGAGTGTGTGTAGTATACCCATAGAGTACAGTGTGTAGTATAATTTAAAATAAGTGTGTAGTATAATTAAACATCATGCGCATAAAGTACAGTGTGTAGTATAATTTAAAACAGTGATCATGTGCATAGAGTACAGTGTGTGTAGTATATAATTTAAAAGTATGACAGTGATCATGTACATAGTAGAGTACAGTGTGTAGTATGTATAATTTAAAACAGTAGCAATCATCATGCGCATAAGTACAGTGTAGTATAATTTAAAACAGCGCGTGTAGTATAGTAATTTAAAACAACAGCGATCATGCGCATCAGTACAGTGTAGTAGTAATAATTTAAAACAGCGATCATGCACATAGAGTACAGTGTGTAGTATAAATTTAAAACAGTGATCATGTGCATGCAGTGAAAGTCATGTGCATAGAGTACAGTGTGTAGTATAATTTAAAACAGTGATCATGCCCATACAGTGCATAGAGTACAGTGTGTAGTATAATTTAAAACAGTGATCATGTGCATAGAGTACAGTGTGTAGTATAATTTAAAACAGTGATATAATTTAAAACATGTAAGTGTGTAGTATACATGTGTAGAGTCATGTGATCATGCAGTCATAGAGTACAGTGTGTAGTATAATTTAAAACAGTCATCATGCGCATAGAGTACATGTGTTAGTATTAATGAAACAATGCATAGAGTACAGTGTGTAGTATAATTTCAAAACAGTGATATAATTTAAAAACATGCATGCATAGAGTACAGTGTGTGTATCATTTAAAACAGTATAATTTAAAACAGTGATCATGATCATGCGTGTACATAGAGTACAGTGTGTAGTATAATTTAAACAGTGAGCAGTGATCATGCGCATAGAGTACAGTGTGGTAGTATAATTTAAAACAGTGATCATGCGCATAGAGTACAGTGTGTAGTATAATTTTAAAAGCAACATGTGATCATGCACATAGATAGTACAGTGTGTCAGTATAATTTAAAACAGTGATGCATGCATCAGAGTCATGTGCATAAAGTACATGCAGTAGTACAGTGTGTAGTATAATTTAAAACAGTGATCATGATAGAGTACGCATAGAGTACAGTGTGTACAGTTGTGTAGTATAATTTAAAACACTGATCATGTGCATAGAAGTACAGCATGTAGTATAATTTTAAAACAGTGATCATGTGCATAGAGTACAGTGTGTAGTATAATTTAAAACAGTGATCATGCGCATATAGAGTACAGTGTGTCGTGTAGTAAATAATTTAAAACAGTGATCATGTGCATCATGATTGTACATGTGTAGAGTAACAGTGTGTAGTATATTTAAAACAGTGATCATGTGCATAGAGTAGTACAGTGTGTAGTATAATTTAAAACAGTGATCATGTGCATAGAGTACAGTGTGGCGTGTAGTATAATTTAAAAAACAGTGATCATGCGCATAGAGTACAGTACAGTGATCATGTGGCATAGTAGTATAATTTAAAACAGTGATCATGCGCATAGAGTACAGTGTGTAGTATAATTTAAAACAGTTTAAAAACAGTGCATCATGCGCATAGAGTACAGTGTGTAGTATAATTTAAAACAGTGATCATGTGCATAGAGTACAGTAGTAATTCAGTGCGCATGTAGTATAATTTAAAACAGTGACATAATGATCATGCATGCATAGAGTGTGTACAGTGTGTAGTATAATTTAAAACACTGATCATGATGCGCATAGAGTACAGTGTGTAGTATAATTTAAAACAGTGATCATGTGCATAGAGTACAGTGTGTAGTATAATTTCAAAACAGTGTCATCATGCGCATAGAGTACAGTGTGTAGTATAATTTAAAAGTGATCAGTGATCTGCACATAAAACAGTGATCATGCAAGAGTCAGTGTAGTACAGTAGAGTACAGTGTGTAGTATAATTTAAAACAGTGATCATGCAATGCATAGAGTACAGTGTGTAGTATAATTTAAAACAGTCATCATGCGCATAGAGTACAGTGTGTAGTATAATTCAAAACAGTAAAATTTAAAACAGTGATGATATATTTAAAACATGTGCAATAGAGTACAGTGTGTAGTAGTATAATTTAAAACAGTGCAATCATGTGCATAGAGTACAGTGTGTAGTATAATTTAAAAGTACAGTAAATTTAAAACAGTGATCATGCGCATAGAGTAGTACAAAAACAGTGAATGCATGTGTAGTATGTGTAATTTAAAACACGTTAAAACAAGTATAAAGTACAGTACATAAAAACAGTCATGCGCATAGAGTACAGTGTGTAGTAGTATAATTTAAAACAGTGATCATGTGCATAAAGTACAGTGTGTAGTATAATTTAAAACAGTGATCATGCGCATAGAGTACAGTGTGTAGTATAATTTAAAACAGTGATCATGCGCATAGAGTACAGTGTGTAGTATAATTTAAAACAGTGATCATGTGCATAGAGTACAGTGTGTAGTATAATTTAAAAAACAGTAATCATGTGCATAGAGTACAGTGTGTAGTATGATTTAAGACAGCGAACATGCGCATAGAGTACAGTGTGTAGTATAATTTAAAAACAGTGATGATCATTGTGCATAGAAGTACAGTGTGTAGTATAATTTAAAACAGTGATCATGTGCATAGAGTACAGTGTGTAGTATAATTTAAAACAGGTGATATCATGTGCCATAGAGTACAGTGTGTAGTTATAATTTTTAAAACAGTAATCATGCGCATAGAGTACAGTGTGTAGTAGTAAAAAACAGTTTAAAAACAGTAATCATGTGCATAGAGTACAGTGTGTAGTATAATTTAAAACATAGTAATCAGTGATCATGTGTATATAATTTAAAACATAGAGTACAGTGTGTAGTATAATTAAAACAGTGATCATGCGCATAAAGTACAGTGTGTAGTATAATTTAAAACAGTGATCATGTGAATAAAGCATAAACAGTACAGTGTGTAGTATAATTTAAAACAGTGATCATGCGCATAGAGTACAGTGTGTAGTATAATTTAAAACAGTGATCATGCGCATAGAGTACAGTGTGTAGTATAATTTAAAACACTGATCATAGAGTGCAGAGTTTCTATCTACAAATGATTATGAATCGGCTCTCTAATGTTTCCTGAATGAAACGCAGCGCTCTGTTTGTTTTTCCTTGAATGGGACCGTAACGCCCGCTATTAATAACACGTTGACGTCACGGTGGGAGGGAGGGAGGCTGCGTGCGCGTCACATTGTGGGCTGCGCTGCGCTGCGGCTGATGCTTTATTAACGCTTTTGAATGGAGAGCCAGTGCGCGTGAATACTGCAGCCAGGCGGTGCATCATTAACGCTTCAGCGCATCGGGAATAACATTTTGATCCCACAACGAACGGGACATGATCTTTTTGCGTTTGCACAGCTAGCACACAGAGGGTTCCAGATCTGCAAATAGGGGAAAGAAAGCAAGGCGCAGGTCGCCTTAGTGTACTTCTTTGAATCCAGACAACAATATACACGCACCGACCCAAAGACACGGTAGGTGTTGGGAGGGGAGGGTTTTTTTTGGTGTGTGCGTAAACGTGTAACCACAATCCAGCACTTGTACTTACCTGTCTGTTTAAGTGGTCCATGTTTACACTGATGCTCCAGTACCTAACCTACCTGGTGTAATGCCTTCCATTGCTTTTATTAGTCATTCTGCAATAACATTCATAAATATATCGGTTTTAACCTTCTCATTATCCTGTGCATGTTTAATGTTCATTCATAAAGCAGCTTTATATTACTTATTAAAGGTTACTGTAATTGTAGGTCACTTAAGGGAAACATTAATAATTGCTACCTCATGCATGACAGCAGTTCTCCTGATACTAGATGAGTTTCCAGTGTGTTTGCGTAAAGGTCTGGGTGTATGCATTGTTGTTCTTTTGTATTGCGCTCAGTAAGTAGGGTACGGTGTCTAAACCTAGGTTAAAATGCATTTCAAGGTGAATATGTACATAAATCCTAACAGCAAACATCCCACATGACCAAATCTATTTATTAAAAGCTTAGTATTATTGGCTAAACCTGCACAGTGTCGAAAATACAGCTGTTTTTTTTGTTGTTGCATCAGTGGTTGCTATCATGAGCAGGTTTGTTTTTGCTGGTCAATAGATTTCACCACACCAGTGATTAGGAAGTCTGTTTTGTCGCAAGGTTCTAGATGCACTTAGTGGACCTTTTGATAGAAACCTCTGTACGCTTGCTCATTCATTTAATCATTTATTGAACCAGCTAAACATGCGTCTGCTGCGAAATGCACACAGATGCAGGTAAAGAGATTAAGCTAATCTTAGATAGTCTTTCAAATAAAAAAAGGTAAATGTTAATTAGCACACTTGTGTCAGACCTTCAAGGTTAAGGCTTTAGTGTTTGTCTATGTCCTGTGTGTGAAGTCTACATGTTCTCTATATGCTTTAATGGTTTCCTGTAGATATTCTGATTTCTTCCCCTCTAGTCCTGCATTAGAATGATTGGCATCTCTAAATTATCCATAGTGTGTGATGGTACCATGTGATGGATGGGCATGGTGTCCCAGGTGTCCTCTAGTACAGACTTTAGGTTATTTGTGACCCTGTAAAAAATACTTAATAAAAAATAAGATAAATGGAACTTTAGGATTTTCCCACACCTCTTCTACTGAAGCACATGTTCAGACAAGATTTTGATGGATTTAATCTAAAATGGATTATAAATATATCCACAAGATATTTTTGCACAAAATTATTTGGAACATCCTATTTTTGCTTGAATAAAATGTTCAGCCTTGTTTCATGACATTATTAAAGCAAAAATATAATATACCATATAATAAATCGTATAAATATTTTTAAGTTTCTCAAAGTTAGCGTCAGTAGCATAAACTGTTGTATTAAATTAGAGAACAATGCTAAACAGAAGTGTTTTCATTAGACATTTGGTCCCTACACTCTTAGAAATAATAAAAATCCATTGAAGAACCCGTTAAAAAAATGTTAACACTATATAGACAAAGTTATTGGGACACCTTACCATTACATCCTTATGTATGTTTTGAACATCCAGATTTAGTTTCACTCTTACTTCTGTAATAAGTTTGCTCAAGTATGGAGTGAATTTATAATTAATACGATTTATTTTTTCATCCACAATTATGTATAAGCTTAATCACTAATGTGAGGAGGTCTGAGGTGCATTTAGTGTTCCAGTCCAAATAAAAGTCGTTCACTGAGGTTGAGTGACAACCGGAACACACCATGTCTTCATAAAGCTCGGGTTTTGTGCCCAGCGGCATTGTCATGCTTGAACAGCGTTTGTGTCTCTTGGTTTCAATGAGGAAATAACTTCATGCTACAACATATAAAAACTAGACGACACTGTGCTGTTAGGGGGTCTACAATTTTTTGGTTTTATAGTGTATGTAAAACATGTTTGAAGTATTAAAATCACTGTTTAGAAAATTCAGAATACACATTATGTTGTCTTGATGTATTATAACTAATATAACGCCCATAATGTCATGTGGTTTTGTGTAATGACTAGAGTGATTAGCGTAATTTATTACTCGCATGCTGTATAATTAGTTATAATAATCTACAGTGTTGGCATGAAGAATGACTGGAAAATGATGATCTCTGTGTACCGAAGCTATGTTGATTAGACAACATCGCTGTTATATGAGGTTAGGATGTTATAGAAAGAGACAACATTTTAATCAGGCAAGCATGTAAACACTCACTCTTTTCTAATCAGTAATCAGTCTTATAAAATTATAATCTGTGTAACTAATATAGCATGTAATACACTTAAAAACTGGCAGAAAAATCCATCACTGTAATGATTAGAGGTCGACTGATTTATCGGTTTTGTCGATTAATCATCACCGATAGGAGATATGGGGAAGTGGTGGCTTATTGGTTAAGTTGTTGGACTGATACCAGAAAGACCAGGGTTTGATTCCCAGCAACACCAAACTACCACTGTTGGGCCCCTGAGAAAGGCCCTTTACTCCCAATTGCTCAGTTGTATAAAAGAGATAAATGTAAGTCGCTCTGGATAAGAGCGTCTGAGAAATTCTGTAAATGTAAATGCAAATTATATAATGCCAGAGCCAACATATGTATGGCAGGAGTGGCCTGACATGTGATACTGCGTGCTGGAAGGAGAGCATGCGCTACCTTTTTACTATGTTCAGTGCGTAAAGTGATTTGGGACGCTGTAAATTTTTCCGGTATGTGCAGTCTTCGAGTACAAGAGAAACTTTATGATGCAGTAACTTTCTCTTGTATACTGTTAATAACACTGTTAGTTGCATTGTAATTGATTTTTTTTAGGGTATGTGCGAGTGTTTATGCAATGTTTTAGGTGTATTTATTCTGTTCAATGAGCAAATTAGCACCGTTGGCGTCGCAGCTCACCTCAGTATCCTTGTTCTGTTATGTCATGATGCAGAATGTTGACTAATGACTCCATCTCTGTAGCGATTAATAACACACTCACCAGCTTTCAGTGCGGAATGCCCTAACACAAATCTTTTATGTCATGATTGTTACTATTAAATTGCATTTTTTTTATAACCAGCTGGTGGCATTTGTTAGAAAGCATTTTTTTTATCCAGTATTCATTTTAAAAACTACCGGTTATTATTAGTAAGTGCGGTCCAACCCAGCTATCAGTATTGGTAAAATCCAATTTCGATTAAAATCTAATATTGATACCAATTTAAGAACCCTGTTGGCCTTAAAAACCATATAGCTTAAATGTTAACAACATCTTTGCGCTGTAGACTAAAAGGACACATTTTGATTTGTTTGGCTCAGCAAGAACAAGATACAGGACGCCTATTTTGGGCGTGTGAAAAGTTCTATATTGTATTTTCAGTGGCTGCTCCAAGGTCAGCGATCTTTGCAGCTTATGTATATATGGAAGCCTGTGATCCGATAGATCAGTTATTTGTTCTTTGTCCCTCAAGACAACCTTCTGTGGCTAAATATTGTGTCCCTTTCTTGTACAGAATACCGGGGTTCAGAATGGACTACGAAAGGCCCAATGTAGAAACTATCAAGTGTGTTGTAGTGGGAGACAATGCTGTAGGAAAGACTCGCCTAATTTGCGCCCGAGCCTGTAACACCACTTTGACGCAATACCAGCTACTGGCCACTCATGTCCCTACAGTCTGGGCTATTGATCAATACAGAGTCTGCCAAGAGGTAAATGAGTATTATACAAAGATGTTAAACAAGGTGAAACTTGTCTGTGATGCTGAAAAATCTCTTTGTGTGCAGGTTTTAGAGCGCTCCAGAGATGTGGTGGATGATGTCAGTGTTTCCCTCAGGCTGTGGGACACTTTTGGAGACCACCACAAGGATAGGCGCTTTGCCTACGGCAGGTACAGCAAGCTAAATTTAAACAATATGTAACCATATCCACAGTGTTGCTAGACATGAGCAGACGAAAACGGAGGTTCAATAAGAATCATTCTGCTATTGATTCCTTCTTTCCTTTTTTTTTTAGGCTGAAATCTAAAACCGATATGATTCATACGTAAACCGATATGAATATGACGTGACTCATGCATCCATCACATCCATTTATAAGCTTTGATTTAACTCCTACAACTTCATGTTCTTTCTTTCACTATTCTGATGTCTTTATATGTATTTATTTTTATTTTTCATATTGGTATGCAGTTTTAAGAAACCTAACACCTCATGTCAAACCCGCATTACCCGCAAGGTAAATCATATTTGTCTACTTACTGATGCGTCCTATAACTGACCTACAATTGATAGAAATTTCTCATGCAATCTTATGACTTGAAACAAATATGAGATTGTGGTTTTATCTATGAAGGGCTGAGCTTCATAGATGAGAATCGCAAAGGAATATAACACATCATCAGTTTCCCTTTTATAAGGACAAATGCTATAAATTTCTCAAAATGCCTCTTGACAACAGCTGCGGAAAAAAGGACTTACACTATTTAGGGGACAAGTGTTCGCAAGAGCTCGTTTGTGTTTTATGCATGTGTGTGTGGCAGATGGCGCTTGACGGTTTGAGCGCATGCTGACTGGAGAATCTTTGTTGCTTCTGACAGTTGCAAATAAGGCGCATAAGAAAACAGGACAGCAGCAAGGATAAGAAAACAGGACAGCAGCAGTCACGCTGCTTGACATCTATGTCTGTTCCCTGAGAGAAAATTAGAGAACGTTATATCCTTGATTTGATGCATCGGTCAGCAGATTCACACCCAAGCACACGTGGACTCAGTGCCCTGCCCCACCCTGCTGCTTTTGTCTGTCCTTGGGCCAGTTGTCCTCTCAACAGAGTTACATTTCCAGTCTGTGGCGCCATATATCCTCTTTCTGCTTTACTATATTCAAATAAATAAAACAAGTGCTGAGGTGAACCATAAAATGAATCCTGTATGCATGAAGATAGAGAAGCAGTCTCTGGGGGTGGTCACTGGACCACAACGAACTTTATCTATATTTACGCAATCCTTAAAAGTAGACTGTGGACTTTGTAGAAGTACAGTGTGTTATACTGACATATTTCTCGAGAATGTCATCCGCCCTTTAATGCAAGGAGAACTGAAAAGTAAGACAGCAACTTTTAAAGTATAAGTATATTCAATTCATTGTTCAAGGTACATGTACAGAGCCAATGAAATGCATTTTTTTGCATATCCCATCTTGGTGGGTTGGGGTTGGGGTGCAGGGTCAGCTATGATGCAGCGCCCCTGGAGCAGGAGGGGTTGAGGGTCTTGCTCAAGGACCCAACAGTGGTTGACTTGCCGGAGGTGGGGCTTGAACCCAGGTGTTTTCTGGTCTTCAGATTAACAACTCAGCACCTTAACCATTTGAGCCACCCTGCCCCCCAGGATTATTGGATTGCATCTGAATTAAAAATGAGGAAGAAAAACTAGACTGTAATCTAAATGTTTTATGTTATGTGTACTGAGCAACATTTTACATTTATTTACATTTACATTTTTACTATGACTGAGCAAATGGGGGTTAAGGCCCTTGCTCAGGCACCCAGCAGTGGCAACTTGGTGGTGCTGAGAATCGAACACCAATCTTCCAATTTGCAGTCCAACACCTTAACCACTGTGTTCCCACTTTTTCCACCTACACGTTTCCACACACTACAATGTTTAGTTGCTATATGTGAAATTTGAAAATGCTTAGGAAACTGTGAACGTGATATACCAATAAGTTAGTAGTCAGTGGTAATGAATGTTAACTACTCCATACATCATAGGGCAGATAAATTGCTTGCTTGGTCTCTGACCCTCATGCCATCCTCCTCTTTTTTTCACTAAATAGACCTGGGCAAGATCGACACAGCTTATCAGGTTTCCTGGTCAGACAAACTGTACCCTTCTTTGATCTCCTAGAAAGGTTTTCAGCTCTTGAGTTGTTCTCTGACCTTTGTATAGCTTTGTATATTTTTCAAGCTGTGTATGAGCTATGATAGATACCCTATGTATCAAATACCCCTATGTATATAGCTCATTCCTCATCAATAACTTTCTGACTTTTAATAGTTTTAGCAACGTCAAAACAGCCCTGGATTAAGATTCTAACTCCTAGATATCCATTTTATAGAGCTGTAGATTTGCTCTGAATTACTTTGATAAAATATTTTGAGTCTGATAGACCTACTTATAGATTTATTTAGCTAGGGCCACCGAATACTACTACTACTACTACTACTACTACTACTACCTTGGAGCATTGTTCTGTCCCTGTCTTTGTTTATAGGGCACCTAGGACCTTAAAGACAGTCTGATCATAATCAAGACACAGTAAGTCTGCAAGTCCACTGGCTTCTTTATAACCTTCTTCATTTCCAGTTTGACTGTGTGGTGTGGTAGCTGCGTTCATCGTTTACCCTGTGAAGCGCAATTCCTTTGGTGGATGATGGCGAAGGGGTGCGCATACATTGTTCACTGTTCTTGTGTGGTTGCCGGTGTTCCTCCTGTCAGCATAGACAGTGTATTAACCTCACTTCGAGAAGGTATGCCAGCCACGTGTCCGTATGTCTGCATGTCCTCCTACTTGGTTTTCTTTTGCGTTTGTCATTTTGTTTCCCATGTTTGAATTGGTCCTCATCGAGGCAGCCCACAAAAAAAAAGCATTGCCGAGTTGTTTCCGAAGCATTGCTGCATAAGACAAGACATACTCAAGGACATGGGTTTCAACCAAAGGCAATCTTTTCCCATCCTGTCAGAAGGTCATGGTCAAGCCTGCATCAGCCAGGTCCTTCCTCTGCATGCCAAACAAACATTGCAGGACTATGCTGTTGCTATGGATGCCGCTTGACTCCTGTCATGTACAGCATACTTGGTGCACATTCTGTTAGCATGCTATGTCAAGTGATGTCTTGCCTTTCATTAATATGACAATGATTTATGGCCAAGCCGTTTCTATAGAGACTTTCCTTTTTTTTACACTCTAAGGTCTGATGTGGTGGTTCTGTGCTTTTCCATTGCCAACCCCAACTCCCTTTATCACGTGAAGACCATGTGGTACCTGGAAATCAAACACTTTTGCCCACGTACGCCTGTTATTCTGGTTGGATGTCAACTTGACCTACGCTATGCAGACTTGGAGGCTGTCAATCGGGCTAGGCGGCCATTAGCAAGGTAATCACTTTATGTATTTTTTTTTCTGTAGATATCAACTGAAATATGAAATTTTTGTACAAGCTCATTTGTATTTCTTCTGATGTGATTTGTTGTTCAACATAATGAGGTAAAGCTTTCTACTGCAGGAGATGGTTTAAATAAAAATTTTCTACAGCATTAAAATATTTTATGTTTCAAAACAGGCCTATTAAACCAGAAGATATATTACCCCCTGAAAGAGGACGGGAAGTAGCTAAAGAGTTGGGAATTCCATACTATGAGACAAGTGTCTTTGATCAGTTTGGCATTAAAGACATCTTCGACAATGCTATTAGAGCTGCTCTCATTTCCAGGCGTCATCTTCAGTTCTGGAAATCGCATCTACGGAGGGTCCAGAAGCCTCTCTTGCAGGCACCATTCCTCCCACCAAAAGCTCCACCACCACTAATCAAGATTCAAGACTGTCCCTGCAACAACCAAGATGGCCCCAGGAAACTACTGGAGAACCCTCTCTGTGCTGATGTTATGTTCATTGTTCAAGAACACTTTAACGTGTTTGCCCACAAGATCTACCTATCTACCTCATCCTCCAAATTCTATGACCTGTTCCAGATGGAAATCTCTGAAGAATCCCAGGGCAAGGTCGTGGCAGAGCGTCACAGACGAGAGCACCTCATGCGAACCCTCAGCCTGGACACAGAAGAAGCCATGGCTGTATTGTCTAACCTTTCACCAAATTCCCTACGGGCATCCAAGAGTGATGGAACTTTAAAGGTAATGAACCTTAATGCTAAGCATCATCAAAACAAGCTGTCCTTGGCATTTTGGTGCAAGGCTTTCCGGAGCATTCACAAAGAAACCGTGGTTAATCCGGTGACGGGAACAGCAGCTGTCATTACGGTGGTGAAGATGGACAACTCCTTCCAGTTAGGTCCCTTCAGTGCAGTGTTGCGGTTCCTGTACACAGGAGAGCTGAATGAGAGGGAGATGGAATTGATGAAGATTGCCCAGATTGCTGAGATCCTAGAAGTTTTTGATCTAAGAATGATGGTAGAGAATATTACGAACAAAGAGGGGTTTATGAATAAGGAAATCACAAAAGCGTTTCATGTGAGAAAAGCCAACAGGATTAAAGAGTGTCTTGCCAAGAGCAGCTTTACAGGTAAAAGACATGATTTAAATAGTGATTGCATATAGATTACATAATGCATTAGGGGTGGGAATCTCTACGAAAAAAAACATTGTTGTCTGAAGTTAAGTAGTATGCCATCATACATCTGTTCTGTGCACAACTGGCGCTACACTTCTGCGCTTTAAAGTTCCACCTTTTGTCTTTTTGACATTGTTTTTTGACATTTATAAGGTGTGGATCAGAATTGTCCACGTCCGCATTGCGATGCATCCTAAAATTATTTTTTTTCCCCACCCCATGATGCATACTGATAATCTAATAGTAATCAATGATTTTGCAAGACTTTTTGCTCATGGTCTATTTTGGCATTGTGGAAGATGTGGTGTTTAGATTGGATGATGGCACCATTAATGCCCATAAGCCTTTGCTGATCTCCAGTTGTGAGTGGATGGCTGCTCTGTTTGGAGGCTCGTTCAAAGAAAGTGCAAATAATGAGGTGAGTGTGTAAATGCTCGATGAACTCCCAGCTATTTTCCTCCCTTAATTTCGACTGTTGTGGGTGGAGAAAACAACCATGTTATCTTTCCAACAAATGTAACCAGGCATCACTCGGATACATCTGGGCTTTTAAAATTTCCCGAATGTTAAATTAGGACCACTTTTTGCTGCCTACTTCTGGATCAAAATCACAGTTCAGTTTACAACTAGGATATTATTTTAAACACTGTCCTACTTACCCTGAGTAAATAGTGTGCATTTGTGTTTGAAACGCTCTATATTTCCAGTGTATTGCTGGTAATTGCTGGTACTTTTTTCAATCAGTTATGAATGGATCGTTAAATGTGTTTTTTCTAATATTATAGTTTTTTAACCACATTAGATTACTTACTCTTGTTATTCTGTCCAAAAATCCTGCATTCCCCCCTCCCTTTGATTGCACCTTATGTCATACGACTTATATCATTCTGCACTTGGACTACAGTAAAACCCCTTTGGCTGCGTAATCCACTACTGATGTAATCACATAACATTGCTACTACTGCAACCCCTAGCATGTTCCTGAGGTTATCGGCAAAACAAACAAATGTCTATATTTTTGATCATAGATTCATAGATTTTTTTTGTTTCTTTCATCATAGTGACAGGATGCATACTGACACTGCAAGATATTATATAGACAAGTTATTTGCTATGCTGTTTTTTATTAATATACTTTTAAACTTCTTTTATGTAGGTCATTTGGTAGGTGTCTTATCCAGAGCGACTTGCATTTATCAGACTTTTTATTCAGCTAAGCAGTTGAGGGTTGAGGACCTTGCTCAGCAGCCCTGCAGTGGCAGTTTGATGGTTCTCATAATGAAACCCCTTAACCTTTGAGCTATCACTTCCCTCTAAAGACTTTTATATTGTGTATTTTATACTGTGTGTCTATTTATACCGTAATATTTTAAGATCACAATATCAAACCATACAAATAGAAAACTGTAACCTTACTAGGCTGACATCCTAGTAGCCTGACTTTGATTCTACGGTGAAAAGGACAGACATTAAGATATCAGTAATCTTATATGTGGAAAAATAAGAAATTACTTCATTATAATTTATGAACACCTATCAAAAATTCCTGTCTTTATATAGTTTTTCTTGCTTAATTGTAAACAATTGGTAGCCTAAATTTTAAAAGCCCATAGCAAACCCATTTTAAGCATATGTATGGGGTGTTTTGTGCAAACTATTAAGCTATAAAAATAGTATTATATTGTAGGTGCCTTGCCTAGTTTGTTAAGTTCATTTATTACATCTTATCCAATACAATTCATTCATTACACCACATTACAAGTAGGGATGCACAATATATAGTGATATGCATATGTAATAGTTTGCGATGAATGAGTGAGTTAATACTTCATGTAATAATGTATGGTCAAAGCTTCTGATCGATGCAGAAAGTAAAAAAATTGTGGGGAAATGGTAGCACAGTGGTTAAGTTGTTGGACTGCTAACTGAAAGATCAGAGTTTTATTTCCAGCATCAACAAGTTTTAGAGCGAGATAGGCTCCCAGTGACCCTGAATTAGAGAATAAGAGGATATAGAAGATGAATGAATGAATAATTATATGAATGAATGAAAAATCTTTGGAATCTATGTAATCATGATTTCCCATTGTATTTAACTTTGTGTTAAATTAAGCAGATGACTCAATAATTTTAAGTAACCTTTTGGTGTCTACAAAGAAATAAAGAACTTATTTTATTTATACAGTGTACAGAGAACTAGTAGAATATTTAGTACAGTGTACATTAAGCCTTTAACTATACATTCAGATATTTTTTCCACAGTCGCTGGAGTTTAGTTCCAGTTTTTATTCTATACTTATACTGTTGTTTGTAAAATAATATTGATTGGCCAGTCTGCTTATATTTAAATTTCTGCCAAATGTTGCATGAAATCATCAAAATATTAAATAAATAACTACATAAATAAAGATGTCAGTGCAAAAAATAGACTTAAATAACAACCACAATTTAAAAGTTGAGGGTAATGTTTTAAATATTGTTCTTAAATAATTAAAATAATAATCAGTTTTTAATACCCCGTTTACTAGACATGCATAATTTAGTTATTCAACATTTATTTCTATTGATTTTATCCTTAATTTAGTCCTTGGAAATTCCCACCTACCAACACACTCTCTGTCATACAACAGCCCACCAACCAGGGGCAGCAATGGCCAGCATGTTTCTTTTCAAAACATTCTTTACACGCTGCTGCTCAAAAAGCATTACACACTTATATGGTGGTGGTATTTACACTCTTACACATATATAAGCTTATTGAGCATTGTGATGGTGGAGGGACCAATGCTTACTTGAGGTGGTCTTAGGCAAAAGTGGCATCATCAGCATTGAAACTAATGCCCTCTAACTGATATTAAGTGAAATTTTAAACAAGTATTAGCCAAGTGTATTCAGTATGTGTGTGTGTGTGTGTGTTTGTGTGCACTATGTTGCCAGGTCTCTTTTCCTAATACCAGCAGGGCATGTATGCAGGCAGTTGTAGAGTATCTCTACTCCAATCAGCTGTCACCCATGGCTGATTTGGACCCAATGGAATTAATTGCTCTGGCAAACAGACTGTGCCTTCCCCGCCTCATCGCCCTGACAGGTGCAGGTCTCTCTCACTCTCTCACTCACTCTCTCTCTCTCTCTCTCTCCCTCTCTCATACACTCTCACACACAAACTATCATTTTAGTAATGTTATTACTGTCCATGTAAAACAGGACTACCAACAGTCAGACATCGATCTAAGCAAAGGGCTTTTTGGAGCGGTGCCTATTCCTCTTCAGCTACCTTTTTCTAATTTAGACTTCAGACTATTTCTACAGCAAGCTAAGCTGTATGTTGAAAAAATTATTTTGCCCTACAGAGCAATATGCTGTAAAGGAGCTACTTAAAGCTTCTAGGGATGGCCAAGACATAGACGGCGAGGTTCTTAACTACCTGGAGTTTGCGCAGGTATTGACCAGAAGTATTTTTTTATTATTAGGTTTGTTTTAATTTTACGATGTATATTAATGTGCTCCTTTTTTCCCTTACAGTTTCATAACGCCAATCAACTGTCTGCTTGGTGCCTGCATCATATTTGCACTCATTATAACAACATCTGTGCCAAATACCGCAAAGAAATCAGGTCCAAATCGCTGGGTAAGGACATGACAGTGAAACCTGCAACACTAAAACCTGATAAATGAGACAGAAGAACGACAGATATATTCATGGTGTTTGTGTATAAATTATATAGTCACTACACCTACACATCTCTACACCCGCTTATTTATGCTGCTTTTTAATAAGATAATTATGTAGCAGAAGCACGATGCATAATATCATGCAAATACATGTAAAGAGCTTCAGGTAATGTTGACATCAAATATTAGAGTGATGAAATTTGACACCTGTGTCAGGAAATGCAACTTATCAGTGCCAAAGTATTTTATCTAATTCAAACGTAGTAAATCTAAAACTAGCTTCTTGCCTTATTGTTAGTTGACATTTGTTAACACTACCTTAGCGTAAGAGCTGTGTGGGAATTCTACAAGCTAATATACAAATGCTTCATTCAGCGTCCTGTATGCAAAAGGTATTCTCTGACAAAAAGAGGTAGGAAATGATTTATTTTTAAAGCAAGCAAAGGGCTATGCTAAAGCTAGTACCTTTGTGGTAACTCCTGTATAGGCTGGAAGGAAGCATCTACAGCTAGCTTATTAAAATGCACCATTCATGTAAAATGTTATGACTTAATGTATAATATTACTAAACTATAGGTACAGGGTATTATTTCATTTCTTGCTCAGCATACAAATTCTGAGAACATTTGATGATTAATAGGTGTTTTTACTAAAGAGTTAACCCAGTGTAATGCTCTGTGTTAAGTGCTATTTTACTATTTGAAGTATTGATTCATCATATTTGTTGCATAAACAATCCTAAAATCCTTATAAACAAAGTATAATCATGGCATTTACCCTAGTTTCCGATCATCATTCCCCCCATCTTAAAGTTTATGTCTGTCAGGTTTCATAAGTAATGCTTATTTTAAACCAGCACATGTACCGCGGTATTTTATCCATAATTACCCTTTTTATTTTTCTATTATTACACTGTGTGTAAGACAGCCTGTAATTATTCTGATGTCCTTAACCTCAGCAAACCACTTTGTATGATGTCAGTGCCTATTTAATAGCTCCATCTTTCATGTCCTTGATTACTAATTTTCTTTCTGTCTGTCTGTCACGGGAGCAGAAAATCAAGAGTACTTTGAGAAGCATCGCTGGCCTCCAGTTTGGTACCTTAAAGAGGAAGATCACTATCATCGTGTGAAGAAGGAGAGGGAGAAGGAAGACGTGGTCCTGAACAAACATCTGTCTCGGCGTCGCTGGTGTTTCTGGAGCACTTCTCCTACAGTGGCATGAGGGGGAGGGGGGGTGTTAGAGAAAGAAATTAGGGAAGGGGGGGGCAAAGAGAGAGAAAGAGAGAGGTAGAGAGAAAGAGGGGAGCAGAAAAAAGAAGGGGGCAGAGAGAGAGAGAGAGAGAGGGGGCAGAAAGAGAGAGGCAAACAGAGAGAGAGACACAGCACTTTCTTTTGTCCTAACCTACAGATATAACTGGTAATGCACTGAAATCATTTTTGGAAATTCTGTTTGATTCATATTTAGTAAGTTAAACAGCTGTCCAAATGGTTAAAAGCACAATCTACAAACTGCATTGTAGTCATTCTCTATCATATTCCCTGCTTTAGATAGATAGATAGATAGATAGATAGATAGATAGATAGATAGATAGATAGATAGATAGATAGATAGATAGATATTTTCCTCTAATTACGACGCTTATTTGTTAACTAGTTGTTGGAAAAAAATATTTATTTTAAATTAATTTTTTTTTTTTTTTTTAAAGAATAATAAAGTTATGAAAAACTGCTACACCATAGACATAACTCATTTCTAAAAGAAACCCTAATTCCCTGCAAAGGATTACTGCTGTTAAATTGTTAGCAGCAATTAAACTTATCAAACCAAAATTATCCATCAACATTTAGTTGATTTATTTCTAAAGAAAAAAAATTATTCTTTAGTTTATAACATTTGTAAGCGGAAAAAGGAAGGGATACAAAATACACTTAGCCATAACTAAATATATATAAATTTCTAAATATGATATATTTCTGCTGCTTTAAAAAAAAAAAAAAACAACAACAACAGCTAATTTGTTTGCTAGTTTGCTAGCTGATGTATGTTAGCATCATTGGAATTTAGCAAATGTTCCCAACCACCACAAGGTAACTGAATTTGACCTAATGTCCCTTCATTATTAATTTTAAAATTAAGATAATTCTGTACATCCTACTTTAAAATGGGAATCATGACTTAAACTTGCAGTATGTGTACACTAAAGTGAACAGCAGCTTCTTTCTACACCAGCCCTAATAAGAAACATCAGGTATATCAATGCAGTAACTTATCCGCTGTAAAATATAAAGGTGCAATAGCATTTAGCGTTTACACTGGAAGTCGTGCCAGAAAATACCATTTAGCTAGTTGTGTAATTTCCTGTAAAACATTTAGTGCTAATCAAATTTTACTGTTCTTATCAGTAGGGCTTAGCACTTCGGCTTAGTTCAGGGCTAACTGTAACCCCGGAAGCGAAACAATCAATAGCCTGTGATCACATCTATTCTCTTCATCGTGATTGTGCTAGCTGGTATACGTAGCCGATTTAAACTTCATACGCATTAAAGATTGTTCGAGGTAAATGTAAATAAGCAATATAATGAAAGCGCGAGCTTTGGCTTTCAGGTGATTCTGTCACATATAAGTAGTGTTGAATAAAATACAGGATATTTACTCTGTGTAGGTGACTGTATACAGTCCACCATCTCATCATTACCGGATTCCTGAACCCAGGTCACATTGACAAGGAGGGGAATCTTAATACTTGAAAAAAAAATGTTTATGTCTTTAACCGTTTAGTAAGCTTGTCTTAGTTTATGAAATATTCCAAAGCCGATTCTCAGTGGTGATGTTTTCTTTCTTTCTTTAGGTAGATTCAGTGTTATTTGTTATTAGCTGCTGTAAACCAAGTGGCTGGTTCATTTGGTACTTGGCTTTTGATTTTGCTGCTCATTATTTTTAATGCTACATGCCTATTTACTGTATGTATTCAATTTTTTTTAACCCAAATATTGTTTGGTGAATTACAATAAACGATCAATTTAGTAATGCAGCCGTTTGTTTACATTTACGGCATTTGGCAGACGTCCTTATCAAGAACGACTTACATTTATCACTTTTATACACCTAAGCAAATGGGGGTAAGGGCCTTGTTCAGGGGTCCAGCTGTGGTGGCTTGGTGGTGATGGGTTATTCTGGTATCAGTTCAATAGCTTAACCACTAAGCCACCACTTCCCACACAGTTTATGGACTGGTCCAGGATTTGAACCCTAAGCTAGCCTAAATCTTACCCCTAGACCAACGAGGCAGATTTTTTTGTCACTGTAAAGAAATATTTGTATTAAAATGTAAAGCACAGCACTGGTAAAATCTTATATATCTGTTATAATATCTGTTATACAAACAGCTCTGACAAAATTATTGTTTCTAAAGTAACTGCTTATTCGCAGACACTTGAACACACACAATCTACGGTTAAAAATAGTGTTTTATTTTGACAAACGCCAAAGGGCTCTTTTTTTGTTATAACTTTTAAGAATAAATTGGTTAGGAAAAAAATATCAGCATAACGTATAGACAAATTTTACTCATATATAATAGCGCCCGACCGATATATATCAGTTTGCCGATTTTTTTTCGCCGGTTATGAGCTACATTGGTATCGGTGAATATGCCGATATTAACTTTAATGTTATTATAATATTAACTTTTTTTTTTTAGAATGCAAATAAAATCCCTGAAATGGTATAATTACATACTTTGTCCAGCAGAGCGAGTTCCATTGTATGCTGCTGGTGACCACCAAACTCTTTCAGTAAGGAGGTCTCTTGCTCAGGCTGAAGCAGCCATCTACTGTATAAAAGCAACAAAGATAATTAAATAAAGTACAACCGCTTACAGGAAGCGACAGTAGTTCATGTAGATAATGTAGACACAGGTGGATCGCTTACTGCTACAAATATTATGTTTATCATTGCATTGACTTAAACTTAAATAAAAGTAAACTTTTTTCATACTTTTTAAAATTTGTATTCAGAAAATGAAGGTGAAACAAATAAGAGAGTCGCAGGTAAAAAAAAAAAAAAACAACTTTTATTTTTACATGCAGGTGGGAGTGGGACAAAACTTGAATATTGCAGATGAGAACAGGAATAAATTAACATCTGGAAAAAAAAATCAGTCCCTTGCAGGTCTCCTTTTCATGTAGCGCATTTGGAAAATTTTTATCCTCTGAATTATCTATGGGCGAGAATTTTGTCGCCATATTTTCTCTGACAGGTGGGATGTTCCGCACATGCAACAGACATAAACCCAACTTTCAATAAACTAAAAACAATATTATGCATTGATCAAATGTATTCCTTGTTAGACACAGATCTTTGTGATGCCCTAACAGCTGGGATATGTGCACATTGCATCTATGTCCGCTAATGTCTGATTCACCACCTCGACTCCTTTGAACTGATTTATTTTATGTTATAACAACCGATTCATTTAACCCTGAATTCATGATCTATCACTCACTTTCTGAAACGGTGTACATATCAGAACACATCAGAAATGAGACTGTAATTGTGTTTATCCTTTTCAGCAAGATTTGTTAGTATGATTTAGCCTTCAGTATTTTCTATTATATTTAACAATGTGTAGTAAATTAACTATTGAATTTAGTTTAGTTTAAACAGAATACACAGAAGGTGTACACAGTGGTGGGCAGTCAGAGCCAGCAAGGTCTTCTCTGGTGGCCTAAACAATATCAAACGCACTGACCTACATTTAATAATATATAATAATATTCAACTGCATTGTCATTGTGTAAGGTACGTGTACAGAGCCAATGAAATGCATTTTTCGCATATCCCATCTTAGTAAGTTGGGGTCAGAGCACAGGGTCAGCTATGATACAGCGCCCCTGAATTTACAACCTAAATTCGAATAGTTAGGTTTTTTTCTTTATTTCGGAGCATTTTTCTCGGCTGCACTGCTTCCAGTACGTGTATGTGGGTGTTAGAGTTCAGATTTCAGTTTCAATGTGCTGCCAATCTGCCAAAGCCTTCAGAATCAGTAGTGCTGCACATGTAATTTTTCCATCCTCGGTTGATCAGTACATTTACAGCATTTTTGCAGACACCCTTATTCAGAGCAACTTACATTTATCTCTTTTATACAACTGAACAATTGGGGGTTAAGGGCCTTGCTCAGGGGCCCAACGGTGGTGGCTTGGTGGAGCTGGGAATCAAACCCCCGGTCTTTCTGGTATCAGTCCAACACCTTAACCTTAACACCTTCAATAAATTCTTATAGCCTAGCAGAGACTAATAAAACGCTTGAAATGTGAGAGGTGTATCAGTCGGGTAGGTCCCCACTGAAGGCCCAGGTACCAAATGCAATGCCCCCCCCCACTGTAGAAACAAAAGTTAGTGTCTAAGGCACAAGTTAAATTTTGATGCGTAAAATAAAAAAGCAAATCAGTACATAAATCATATTATTTTAAAAAGGTTAACAGAAATGTACTGTTTAGAGCATTGATGTGAATAATAAAATAGGGCTGACATAGAGTGGATAACTGCCCTGGCTGTCACCATGTAGACAGGTCTGTAGCCAGACTAACTATCCTATTAGAGTATGGCTTAAACCAGGACCTCGATACCTTGGTGTGGAGGTCTGGGAAAAAAAAGGATGCCCTTAGGTGGAGGCACCCTGGCCCTGGAAAAAGCATCTGTCATTACTCTTTGGATGAATGTCCCTGGTCACAAATCGTAGCTCAATAGGTTTAATAAAGTGACACCTACGCCCGGGGTGTAAATTACTGATGTTTAGTATATTATTATATTACATCTTTTTGCTTTTTTCCAAAGGAATTTCTTACTTATTCTATATTCTAAATTTAAATACAATATACAATATAACTCGCATTGTTTATGCACTGCGCTGCTTGTAATATCCTTTTATATCAAACGACACCTTTAATAATGCAAGTCTCAAGGTTGTTCGAAGTTACAGAGGAGCTGACCCAGAAAGTGCAGCCCTGCTGACAACACTGTAATTCTCAGCTGCCCTTCAGAAGCATCGTAGGAGTCTCTCAGGATGAAAGGAATAGACTGTGTTTATTATCCAAACTTTATCTACTGAGTTTATTATAAATCTTGGGTCGACCATCTGAAATATGTGACAGGAAAAGTGAGTTACACTAGTTTGTACTGAATAGGTCATTGTGCTTTGCACTTATTGCACCTATTGCAAGTGTATATAAGTAAATGGTAGCCATTTACCCAAAAAATAAATACATTTATTATAATTGTTATCTAAACTTTAAAACCCCATACATTTGGTAAAGCAAAGCAACTGAATTATTAAATACAAACCGTTAGTGATGATTGAGCTTTGCTATATAGAAGCAGTAAATAGTGATGTACAAAGTCGGTTAAAATATATTTTCTCAATACCATTTTCTATATTACAGTAAAGAATGACAATTTCTTTATAACCACTTTTACTACATTTCTCATAAATCAAACGTCAAAGTAGTAAGACGATTTAACAGTCAAATGTGCAAGTGAATCCTTATACAAGTTGCGTTATGTCGCCCTCTAGTGGACACATAATACGTTATTATTATTATTATTATTATTATTATTATTATTATTATTATTATGTTTATTATTATAGAAAAATGAACAATACATTAAAATTCTCAACAACAGCATCAGACAGTCTGCAGAGAAACCAGTTGACATTTCAGCATGACAACAACCCAAAACACACAGCAAAAGTGATGACGAAATGGTTAGCAGACAAAAACATTAAAGTTTTGCAGTGGCCCAGCCAGAGTCCTGACTTAAATCCAATTAAGAATCTGTGGAGGGAGCTAAAGATCTGGGTGATGGCAAGGAGACCCTCCAACCTGAAGAGTTGGAGCTCAACGCTAAAGATGAATGGGCAAAAATACCAGTGGAGACATGCAAAAAACTGGTCAGCAATTATAGGGAGAGTTTGATTGCTGTAATAGCCAATAAAGGCTTTTCTACTGATTATTCAGAAGGGTATGAATAATTTTGGACATGCCACTTTTTGTTCAAATGTAAATAAAAGCTGAGAAATATTTTTTTTCCACAATGATGCCTCTTGTACATCGTCTTATTATCTTTTTGGGAGAAGCCTATATATATATTGCTTACGTCTATATTTGGCCACCGAGACTTAAGTCAAAAAGACACCGAAATTGGAATTAAATATTTAAGACATTTACTTAAAAAGTCATAGCTGAAGTATATTATAAATTACAATCACGTTAGGTATTCAGTATCATTATCTACCGATAATACAAATATGAGGAAATATATTTGTAAATAAAATTCTATGTAAGCTTTGTATTTGATGACGTTTATATGGATGGTCTATAATAATACTGCGACTTTACAGAGTGTATATCTTTTTCTGTTTCTGACACACTATGAAATTTTTATTTAGTTTAGCTTAGTCTTTATTTTCTTCTTCTGTCTCTCTATGTAGAGCATTTTACACAAATATCCAACAGAGAGAGTCTGCACTGAGAGCTAGAGCTGTAGTGACGTGTTTGTTCTGTTCCAGTGACTCCAGAGTGACTCTAGAAAAGATTTTTTGCCCTGTGTCGACCTCTGGTGGAGAGATATAAACATGCACCAGGCAGACAGATCACTAATAATAATTTAAAAAAACAGTATGTATGTATGTATGTAGAGTATGTATGTATCTGTCCATCTGTCTATCTAGATGTCTGTAAAATTTGTGAGGCTTCATGGATAGATAGATAGATAGATAGATAGATAGATAGATAGATAGATAGATAGATAGATAGATAGATAGATAGATAGATAGATAGATAGATAGACCCACAAACTTACCCAACTGATACACCTCTTAATACCACAACTACAACCTCGCAATTGTAGAAATAATCAATTCTATACAAAAACGCAATAAAACACAGCGTGGAATTACAGAGAGAGAGAGAGAGAGAGAGAGAGAGAGCGAGAGAGAGAGAGAGAGAGAGGCATTTGGACTATTGAGGGTAAATAGAATTTTTATAAAAGCAAGAAACCCAGTTAAGACTCCTCCAAACCTCTACACTAAAACTGCAACTGTGCCACATACATTATCTGGAGCAGTTCAGAATCAATATTTATCTGATAACATGACAAAAACATTAATTAAATAAAATACTTGATAGGTTCAAAGGCTGTAAGCCAGTTGTACTGTTTGTAGGTACTGGGCTGGAAGTGGCGATCAAAATTTTCCGGGCTGTAGTTATCTTCGAGGTTGGCTGACCTCTCCTCATGATGTTTAGCTTCTCTGGAAAAGTCCGCCTTGAAAATGGATTTTTAAGTATGTCAAGTATGTCATTTAGGGGCAGGGTGGCTCAAATGGTTGTTAAGGTGCTGAGTTGTTAATCTGAAGACCAGAAACACCTGGGTTCAAGCCCCCCCTCCAGCAAGTCAACCACTGTTGGGTCCTTGAGCAAGACCCTTAACCCCTCCTGCTCCAGGGGCGCTGTATCATAACTGACCCTGAGCTCTGACCCCAACTTACCAAGATGGGGTATGTGAAAAATGCATTTCATTGGGCTCTGTACACGTACCTTGCACAATGAATTGAATATTATTATTATTTTAAAGTAAGTCCATTTCTCCTCCTTTGTCAGCCATTGTAAAAAAAATCTTATTCTTATAAAAATTCTTATTCAACTGTATTAATGTGTGTAAATCGCTATAGACAAGTTTTGCTAGTCGAACTTGTTTGGCTTTGATCAACCAATCAGTGGATGGAAAAATGCTAACGTTATCGCGGGCCAGTAAGGCAAACTTGAAATCTAATTGGCTAAATAACAGTCCTATTGACAATACAGTTTATGTTCCATGGGCAGCACTGCTGATTCTGAAGGCTCTGGGGAGATTAGATTAACATGGCAGCACATAGAGACTGAAATCTGATTGGACGGAAAAATCTAACATTTACATACACATACTGGAAGCAGTGCAGCAAGAAAAACTCTATGAAATAAAGATAATAGACTGTTGGGAATAAAATAATGTTGCTTGTAAATGTAGGTCAGTTTCCTTATCATAATCTGATTGCTGGCCCTGACTACCCACCACTAAGAGACAGTTACTTCTCATAGGACAACAACAATTAAGATCATGAATATTATTGACACTACAGTCTTTTGCCACTGTGACATCGCAACAATGTAGATTTTCAATCCGGAAGATGAAAATAGTGGGAAAAAGCTCAAAGATTTCAACACACATACATTTGTTACAATCCCAGAAAATACAGTTTAGGTTTTCATGACCCCTTAAGGATGCAGTAGCTACCCTGCAGCTTATTTAATGAAATGAGCTCCAACCGATATTTATAGCTTGTTTTATGAAATGCAAAACTTCCTCCATACTGATTGCCTGAAAAATAAACACTGATAAGGTTTTAGAAGTCTAGTCCAAAACGTCCATGGTATGTCTTGCAGTTCTGTGTCACTGTATCTGTTTAGACTTCCTTTCCAGCTCATCTGAGATAGTTCCATCTGTGAGTCATCAAGGATGTCGAACTGCGGTTTATAAGCCCTGACTCGCTCAGTGGCTTTGATGAGCAATGAGTAAATACATGATATAAAGTGCAAACAGTCAAAAGGTTCCCAGAGACGTGTAGTGTAGCGCTGATCCGGGAAAAGTGCTAGCTCAGTGGTTAAAGTGTAATTTTTTTCAAGGTGGTGGGGGGGTGGCCTTTGTTGATAGAACAGAGGGATGAAATGGGGGAGACAGAGAGACAGAGAGAGGTGGGACCGGAAAGGACCCAAGCCAGAATTGAACCTGGGTCACCAGAGTGCAACAACTTGAGTATGTTTCCAGCACAAATAAGCTGCCACTGCTGGGCCCCTGAACAAAGTCCTTAACCCTCGACTTTTGCGTTGGATTAAAAATAAAGATTAATGTAAGTTACTTTGCCAAAAATGTTAATGTAGCCATTGTAAAAATTATAGCAAGTCTTATATACCCTTAAACCCAGGGCACGTCATGCTAGTTTTTCTCTATATTAGCACACAAACTAAAATGACTGTAATTTGCTTTATACAGTCCTGCATCTCTATTGACTCTCTATGGTTTCTGAGCAATACAATCATTGTTTCATTTATAATCAGACTGCAAATGATTAAATCACTTACTAAAGTTATCTTGTATCTTAAGTAGTGTCATAGGGTCGCTATGCACCTAAAAATCAAATCAGTTATATGTCGATTTCGGGGACAAAGGATAACGAGGAATCATTTATTCTTAACTTTACTTCTATTTATTTGGTAAATTGTATTGCACTTTGATACTATATGTAATGTAATTTTTTTACATTTTAAACCACATAAACCAGGTAAAGAAAAGCCATAAATGTATTTTCTGTGTAACGTGATTACATATTTTAGATTGTCTATTTTACATAATGTATCGCATATGATATAAGAAAACTCTATACAGACAAAAGGGACATTTCACTATCACAATCAGTTGTGTGTTTTTTTTTACATTTTATTCAGTCCCACTCCCAGGCAGGGATCTTTCTGTGTGGAGTTTCCATGTTCTCCCTGTGTTTGCAAGGCTTTACTCCGGATTCTCCAGTTTCTTCCACAGTCCAAAAATGTATGTTAGATTGATTGGTGTTTCTAAATTGTCCATAGGAGTGAGTGTGAGTGTGTGTGTCGCCCTGTGGTGGACTATCCCACCTGCCTATCGCCCTTTCAGAGACAGCTGGGATAGGATCCAGCACATCCCTGTGACCCCGAATTAGGTAATAAGCTTGTATAGAAGATGAATAAATGAATGAATGAACTTTACACTTTTATCCACTAAATAAATTTGATACTTGCTACAGGTTTTAAAAAAGGTTGCGACAAAAAAAAAACAAAGGACTGAAAAAGCAATAAATTTTCAAAAGCTGGGAGAACATTTAGCAACTAAATAAGTTAATTGAAATTAGGTCTGTAAAGTAATCAGCTAGTCTCTCAGAAGTAAAGATTTGCAGAGGCTCTTCAATCTGTGAAAGAGTGCGTAAACAGATTGTGAAATACTTTAAAAACAACTCAAACCTATCATCTACAGTGTATAACATCATCAAAAGATTCAGAGAAACTGGAAAAAATCTCTATTTAGAATGGACAAGGCAAAAGACCTTTGTTGGACACCCTCTTCGGGCCCTTAGACAACACTGCATTACTCATCGGCATGATTCTGTGATTGACATTACTAAAGGAATACTTTCAGAAACCACCGTCAGTAAATACAATCTGCCGTGCCATCTGCAGATACCAACTAAAACCTTATTATGCAAAAAGGAAGCCATATGTGAACATGGTCCAGATGCGCCATCATGCCTTGTGGACCAAGACTCATTTAAAATGGACTGATTTAAAGTGGAAAAGTGTTTTATTGTCAAATGAGTCCAAGTTTGACATTCTTGTTGGAAATCACAGAAACCGTTTCCTCTGGCCTAAAGAGGAGGAAGACCTTCCAGCCTGTTATCAGTGTTTAGTTTAAAAGCCAGCATCATTGATGGTATGGGGGTGCATAAGTGCGGTACGATCTGGGCAGCTTGCATGAAGGCACTATGAATGATGAAAGATATATAAAGGTTCTAAAGCAACATATGCTCTACTCCAGGTGACGTCTATTTCAGGGAAGACCTTGTGTATTTCAGCAAGAAACATGCAAAACCACATGCTGGAGCTATTGCTATAGCATGGCTTTATAGTAGCAGTGTCAGAGTGTGGAATTAACCTGCCTGCAGTTTACATCTTTTAGCTATAGAGAACATTTGGCGCATAATTAGAAGGAAAATATGTCAAAGCGGCTAAAAAACCTAAAAAAAAAAGTATGAAACCAAATTCCAGCCCTATAAACTCCAGAAACTTGATGCCCAGACAACTTTAAACTGTTTCAAAAATAAAAGAAGATGCTACATCATGGTAAAAATGTCCAAACTATAGCAGTATCTGTAGCAGGCATCATATTTAAAATGACTTTGTTTTATGCATAAAATTTCTTGGTTTAAACAGTCATTTACTACAGTATGTATTATTGTGAATAAAATATTGGCTTATGTGGTTTTTGTTTTTTTTTAAAAACGTTCCAACTTTTCCGGAATTTATTAGTTAGTTCAGTTGAGATTTGGGGTAGGATTTAGAAATCTATAATATGTTTGTGAAGAGCTTATATGTCTTTTATATACTAATAAAAGGGTAATTTGAATGATAAGCAATATAAATGCTAAAATAATGAGAATTGTTTCTATAATGAGAACTAAATTAGTGATAAACTGTATGTCACAGTCAGAAATAAACACGTCTCTACACGCTTAAAAAGGGATTAAAAACAAATTCCTATAATTGGTAGTTTTCAAATGATGTCATTGCTGTGTCGCAAAATGCAGCTGGTGGGCCAGAGGTGTATTTGTACGCTTTCATCTGTTTTTGGTATAGAAGAATGTCTAAAGGTAAGTGCTTATGTACCCCCCTGATGACAGCCAAATATTTCCTGCATCACATTTATTGCAATGAAGAGCTAACCAGCAATTCTGTTTACCCGGACTTTACGATCACTATTTTACAGTCTGTACTTACACATATTGTTACTATCATTCAAAAACGTATTTTGTTAAACAATTTGCTAAAAAAAAATACTAAAAAGTGATCTCTAAATACGCTACATCACTCGATTAAACTGTTTAACTGTACCAGCATTCTAAATACAGGGTACCTAAAATTGTGTGATTTCTTTTTTTTAAGTTAAGAAACAATCTTTTTTTAATATTCCAGGATAGAAACAGGTCAGTCAACATGCTGTATTTTCAGCTATCTGTTTTCCCTGCGGTGGGTGTAGACACTGCGGACAGATGGTGTGTTTGATAGGTGTTTGGTGTTGCTGATATGTTTAAGCTGTAGCACACACTTGCATGAGCGGACACACACGAGCGCCGGTTTACATTACATGACATTATGGTATAAATGTAGATAGAAAAATAGAAAACATCTGGATTTTGATCAACTATTATTTATTCTTTTGCTATTTTATGTATTTCTACATATTGATACTCTAAGGAAATACTGTCTTTAGTATACATCATGTGGACAAATGTTTTAGAACACCCGACCATCACGTCCATCTTTGTATTTTGAACATCATAATCCAGATTTAGGCTATAACAACCTCCACACATCTGGAAAGGCTTTTTCATTCAGCCACAGTAGTATTAGTGAGGCAATTATGTTGTGTGAAGCTTTATGAACAGGGGCATTTTCATGATAGAAGTTTGGGCTTCTTAGTTTGCCTAGAAATGATGTACATACAAAGAAGACAGTCTAGGAGATAATGTCTACAACATTTACATGGATGTGTTGGTAAGATGTCTACAAACTTCATTCTCAATATTTAGTTTTCTACTAATTGAGACTTTGGCCCAATCCCATTTCTACCCCTTAAACCTACCCCTCTGTTTGCATGTTTATGTGAAGGGGTAGTTCTCTTTTACCTAAAGGTGTAGGCGTAGACGTAGAGGAAAGGGCAGATACCCCTTCAAATGAAAATTCTTCGGAACCATACTTCAAACGTAGAGGTATGAGACATTTCCAGGGATACGTTAGCTACAGCAGCAACATGGCTGCCCAAGCGACCGAGAAGATTCACAAATAATTTTTGGGCATTAATAAGGAGGTTAATTGTCAACAATCAACTGTTTTATTACAATCAATGCTGTGTTCATATTTTACCGTCATGTTCTTTAAAGAAACATTTGAAAAGAACGCCAAATGTTCGCTAATGTTACACGATAGTTCTACAGTGTATTTTTTAATGCCTAATAGCGTTACCTGATAATTTAATAGAATACTCTGTCAGAAATGAAAGACTATTGGCAGAGTATTAGCTTTTTACCACATGTATGACCTGTACTGGTGTAGTAGGGGTGTCCCATTTCTAAGGGGAATATTTTCATCCCTATCCATTTTCAATTTGCTTCAAGGGCCGAGGGGTATAACTTATAATTGGGACTGGGCCTTTGTCAGTTACTGCTTTAATGAAAATTGCAAGGATAGTTATACTAAGACATGCAACAGAAACAGATTTAAAACATTCACATGCTACATAAATCTCACCTACAAATTGTGAGCCGCACTCTTAAAACTATCCTAAAATAAATCACGGCTACGCATTTTTCTGAGAAGAAAGTGCATTTTCTACATTCTACCGCAAACCTTTTTTTCAGGATCTCAGGATCTGGAGTCCCACCATATGACCCAGAGTCGATACAGGTTTAATGCCACCACCAGAAAGTTTTTGATGGCAAAGAAAACGAGCATTTGGTGAACGATTTCAAAGTGTATCATGACAGTCAGGCGGACCACCAAAAACGGGCCGTCCTGAATCAAGAGGGCTTCGATGACGGCCCATAAGTCTGTTCGGTGTCGCGAGAGAAGAGAGTCAGGCTGCGTTTCACACTCTTCTGTTTTATGGCTTAACACTGTGGACAGGAAATCATGAAAAACAATGTTAATTCATATAGTTAGGGTCAAATTACTATACTTATTGTGCACATAAACATACACATTGCTATCAAAAGACTTCTATTAACTAATAATGACTCAAGGATATTTACTTAAATATGTAAAAAAAAATAACAATTTATTGATTTGTAACTGTTATTATCTCAGGAATAATTCAGAACTGCATCCTGGTCTGTGTATAATACACAGATGTAGAGTATTATAGTATAAAACATCATGTAATAGTATTATAGAATGCAACTGCATTGTGATATACTGCAGTATAGGGTTAGGGTTCTAACCCTACACTACAGGGATCTGTTGGAGTCTAATCCCAGCTGTCTCTGAAAGAGCGAAAGGTAGGAGGGGGACACCCTAGACAGGTCGCCAGTCCATCACAGGGCCACACACACACACACACTCACACTCACTTATATAGGCAATTTAGAATCACCAATCAATCTAACATACATGTTTTTGGACTGGGGGAGAAAACCAGAGTACCCGGAGTAAACCCATGCAAGCACTGGCAGAACATGCAAACTCCACACAGAATAGCCCCTGCTCAGGAATCGAAACCTGGGCCTTTTTGCTGTAAGAAAACAGTGCTAACCACTAAGCTACCATGCTGCCCCTTGCAGATATAATATGAATCTAAATTAAATAGATCACTTGGATCATTAGGATCATAAGTTAGGTAGACATACAAAGAGTTCACTGAAACTGTGCTAAAATGACAGACATATTTAAACCATAATTATTGTAATTTCTTTTATGTAATATGGGCTGTAAACTGTTAATAAACTCTCCCTGCCCAATTGCCTGTAGTATAGTGTACTGTCTTGTAATGCACTTTTTGTTGAACTGTGTTTATTTACTCCTAACTTCCTATTTAGTCCTCAACTTTGTGTTGGTTAACGAAGCTCTGTGTTTTTACGTAGCACCAGGGTCCTGAAGAAATGTGGTTTTTTTTCATTATGTTCAGCATTAGCTATAGGTATATAAATATGTACCTGACGAGATCTCCGAGCTACTTACTGTTTCAGATCATTCTTTTATTCTTAAGTCACGGTAAAACTTCCGTCATTATCTAACATATACAAATGACTTAATTATTTTGTAATATTTTAAAAAAGATATCCAAAATACTACGGAATTAAAACCTATAATCAGAATAATGTGTTTGTCGGGGTTTATTGTATATTTGTGTGGTGTCTATTTTCCCTGCATGCAAATTTATAAAATAAATAAAACAATGCTAAATTATTAAAATATCCAGAACTGAAAAAGAGACAATATTTGATCAACTTTACAAGCTCCACGTGTTATTCAGGACCCATATATGCTTTATATTTCCAATATATTGTCGATTGATCTGCTGGTTAAAGTGTTTAAATTTATACCAGCATATTGATTCCCTTTTAAATTATTTTCTTTATTAACTTCAATTGCAAACTGATAAATATGATATTTCCTTGGAGCTTTTTTATATCCAGTTTATAACTAAAATCTGTTTGGTACATTCTTAAAAAGCATTACTGTTAGCTAAAATAAACATGCACTGATAGATTTCACTTCAAATAAATAAAATGTGTGTAAAGAACCCGTTAATGTCATTCATAGTGTGTTTTTTAAGTCATAATACATCCGAGTACAACCGGACTTTAAATTGCGGTGGATTGAAAATGTGTAAAAATGTGTAAAATGTTAGCAGGTCTGGTGTAAAAATACACAAAATTGAATACTTTTTTTAGAAACACATTAGTTACATATACATTTCATCCACTACAACTTACATTTATCTTACATATAGTTCAATTAAGCAGTTTGGTAGTGCCGGGAATTAAAGCCATAATTTTCTGACCAGCAATCCAACACCTTATCCACCAATCTACCAATTACTAATCAGATAATGTGACTGTAGCGCAATGCATAAATTCACCAAATTGGACAGCTGAAAAATAAAGAAGCTGCCAAATTTCAAGCCACCTGCCTACACGCAGACACACCCACACACAAATACAGACAGGCAATTTTTTTGGAAAATTGTAATTCATTAATGGCAATTAACACTTACATTTCTGGCATTTGGCCGACACCTTTACAGAGGCTGACACGCTACAGTCTTTTAAACATCAGAGCAATTGGGGATTTAAGGGCCTTGCTTAGGGGTCCAGCAGTGGCAACTTGGTCGGTGCCAGAAATCAAACCCTGATCCTCCAATTAGCAGGCCAAATTCTTTTATGTTGTTTTATTATGTAACAGTATTTACTGTTTTCAACAGGTTTTATAACAGCACTAGTGCAAACAGGGACAAGTATTCCAAAAATTTCCTGTTGTTCTGTTAGCTGAGCTTTTCCCTTAAACATGAACAGAAGCGTTCTTAAGCAACTCGACGGAACTCAATATCATAGAGCGGATAATTAAGTGGAGCGTCACACCGCGCAGTGACGACAGCTAGATGGAAAGCGAAACTTACGCGCAGAACACTGCCAGGCGGTGCGAGCAGCACGACACGGCATGACATACTATTTTCATGCTTATATTTTTCTCTTTCGAAATTTTAGTGAAACCCTATAAAAATCTTCTGACTTCATACCCGCCTTTCTTCCTCGCCGCTTTAATGTTGGGATTCATGATAATGCACCATGTCATGATGCCATGAAGCAAATGTCATCTCAAACTAGTTTCAGGAACATGACAATGAGTTCAGTGTTCCTCCCTGACCTTCCCAGACAGGAGACCACAGGGATCTGAAGTCTGTAAAACTGGCTTTGAATGTTTTATAACGGCAGATTTACATCTTAAAATGAAAACCTGAGCCTACAAAATCTGATGGATCTGCATAATCCACAACTTTATGTCAATTCCCATCTTGTGAAATCCATGTCATTAATAAGTGAAGTTGTTTAAAAGGTATACAATGGTCCTATTTTGTATTGCGTTTCTAATAAAGTACTCAGTGAGTGTATAATCAGGGTAAAATCAGTATATTATATCTAGAGCGCAATGCATTAGCTCAAGCCATCTTTGTTGGCCAAATTGCTCAAAAGGGGACATGGTTAAACACACTCTTTGTTGTCCTTCACCTCCTCTGAGCCAGCTTTTTCATATTTCTTGAAATGAATAGTTGATGAAAATGAATAGTTGTTGCTGGGTGAGCTCAGTGTACTTTCCATCAGCAATTTATTCTTTAGGACGACATTGAACAAATTTGTTAATCCTGCCAAGTCCCTGCATACTGTAGTTATATTCTAGTTGAAGTGTGTATACACCGTATGTTGTACATAGTATTATCTTATTGCAGTATAATCTAGAACAGCAGATTGTGTCAATACCTGTGAGATTATGAGGGAACTGTATCATACTCCACGTCCAGATGGCTAGAATTATGTAGACCAACACTGGGCTTTGATCCCTGATGATGTAAAACACAAAGTTAGACAAGGCTCAAAGCTGGAGTTCACTGAATAAGGAACTATGGTTAAAGGAAACTGTGGGGAAATCAGATGAAAGACACTCGATACTAGAACTTGCTTATGCATGGCAAAACAGGAACAGACATGTTCTGGCGAAATGCACTGAAAGACATTCCTATACATTTCTTTTCACTAAGTGGTCAGATATCAAGAATAGGAAGCAGTGCTAAAGGGCAAATATATATATATATATATATTTTTTATTTTATTTTATTTATTTATTTTAAAACATACAAAAACAATGACTAACAAAATGATAATATATATAATATATAAGTGTCAGCAAAAAATCCATACAGATAGCTTTTTCAAGTTTTTCAATACAATACATATTTTGTTATTTGGATCAGATGATCATAAAGTGTTCTAAAATACAGTAAAAGTATTAAAGTGTAAGACTATAAATATAATATTCATTTCCTAATCATTTTTAATTGTCTGGCATTTAATTAGATTAAAGAAAAATTAAACACAACTACATGAAAAGGTAACACTCACAATAAGATTTAATTCATACCAATTAACTGTATTTTTATTGTTAGTTTGTTAATTTGCACATTTTTAGTTATGTTTACATGCATTTATTCACTTTACTATTTAAAGATATAATAAATATTTTTCTTTCGCACATTCTCATGGTTTAATGCTTTGCATTCAATTTATTTGACTTGGAGTTGTAGGCTTGTTATTTATCCAACCAAGCTGACAGTTTTGATAAAATCCACTATCAGTCAACTCTTACCACAAATGACCTTTAATAAAAATCGACGCCTCGAGAGTCTAGTGACACAGTTTGTCTGAACAGTGAGGGAAAACATATTGGTAACAAATCAGTGCTTTTAAAAGCCAATCCAAGCACAAAGTAGGGGTGCATGTAAACATCACCTGACCAACACTAACCACCCATGCGGTATCCTGGATGTTAGCCAAGGCCGCTAAAACGTCGCCAAGTAAGACAACAGTAAAGTCCATGTGTTGTGTAAGGGCGTGTGTGCAGAAAAGATTACGTCCACTGAAATCATCATCTTTTGTAGGGCAGAAATAGTTCAGTTAAACAATTGGACAGATTCTCTGAACTGACTGCCTGACCATAGGAAATGGGAAATAGAACATTTTTTCTAGGAAAAAGTCTGTAATTGTGGTATTGTTTAAGCTTGTTACACTTTTACTGCAATTTTGAACCATGATTTTTAATAACTGTTTCCACAGAGTGTATTTTTCTTGGTCTCTCTCTCTACAAGACTAGCCAATATCTAGGCGAAAGCTTTGAGTCTGGTAGTTGGTAGACTAACACTGCATCCTCTTTTATTCACACGTCCTTTTTGAACTCAGTGAAGGCCAAGTCAGTGGTGGGGTTAGCTAAAAATGATATGACAGTGTAGATATAACCAGAAAGTAGGTTAACATGATGCTTACTTGACATCCGACAGGGTCTCGCTGGTGAACTCGAGAATGTCTGCGGCAGTGCCCACAAAGATGAGGAGCAGTTGCGAGAGCTCGTCACGGGAAAGACCACCTTCGTTAGGCAGGAGCCACTTCCCTACAATCAGCAGCACCAACAAGGCTTGGTGTAGCGCCAAAATCCAGTCGTTGGGACACACTGATGACAGGAGATGCTGGGAATCATGGAAAATCTACATGCAAGAATGTGAGACGAAAATTGAAAAAACATCCTGACAATCTGAGAAAAACAGATAATAACGGACTGCATGTTATTAAAGACAAAACACACAAGTTGAAATGTGAATGCTAATGTCTAAGTTAAACACAAGGGTGGGGTTATACTTTTACTTAAATCCAAGTGCTGTCTTTTTCCTGGGAGGGAAAAACAGCCAGTAAATAAACATTTCTTTCAGAAGACCCGAAGAAAAAAAGACAGGTATACAAAACCCTCACACAGTTACGACCAGCCTATGAGTAATGTCTACAACCGACAGTCAGAATCTATGAATGAACACGATTATATACCTTAGAAAAATCGGACACATTAGTAGCATTCAGGCTCCTCCAGTCTGAAAACAACTTCCTAATGTTCTCTGATGAATCGAGTGGATTACACTGAAAGAAGTAGGAAGTAAAAGAATTTTAACATTGGTAATAAATGAATAATAATTACATTATACACATTATACAACACTTCGTACATCGATTTAAGAAGATAATGTTTCACATGTCATGCTGTATAAATCATGAGCACAGAATTACACCCTGATCTTTATTTGGGAGCAATGATACCTTGCTATCGGTGAGTTTATTCTGTTGATGATGAAGCTCAAGGATCCAAATGCTCGGAATAATGCTGACAAGGAACAGGAAAATTGCTGGAGAGAACCTATAGAAATCATAAACAGAAAGTTTACATTTTTTTGTCATTGTTTTGCCAGTAGGAAACTTGCATTAAAGTATCTTGTCAGCATGACAAGAGTCCATGAAAAAAGAAAGAAAAAAAGGAAAAAAAGAGGCTGCTTTCTTTTTTCTTACTTGGGATAAACAGATCTAACACAAAAATAAATAAGCAAAACATACTGCAAACACTCTACTGTAACTTTCCCCTTTAAAGACCAGAAGTCTTTATAGATAGAGGAAAAAAAGAAAATTCTTCTTACCATTTAGAGTCTTTTCCTTTTCTCCTTCTCAGTGTTAAAATCATTTCCACTACGAGTGGTAGAAATAAGATAGCAAGGAGCCAATATAACTTATTGTTTTTTACCCATATGACTCTCCACATGCCTATGAGGGAAATTAAAATAAATAATGATCTGGTCACAATCGCGCAAATGAACCTAAGAAGCATGGCTGCTTTATTCTGGACCTTCTCCTGACAGCGGATGTTCCACACTGCCCAGCACCAATTTAACAACTGACTCGAAGTTACGCATGAACGACTCGCGAGTCGGTTCTTTAACTGAATCAGACGAATCGACTCACCAGCAACTCCCACGCAAAAAAAAAATCGATATTTGTAACAAACGTCTGTTTTTGTTAAATTTATACAGTTTATCACTTCTTTTAACCTACACACACAGTATCAAAAGGCTTCCATTCGAAGCACTACTAGCATGTGTGTTTTTATTAATGCATTTGAGCTAAACTTTACAAACCAATCCTGTCCATAAAAATGGGATGAAATCAAGCAATCAACATAAAAATATTATATTATATTGTAATAAACACAGTTAGTTCAATTAAAGTTTAATTAATTAGTACAGACCACCATGTACATACAGAATTTGGGGAAACTGGTAGTGCAGTGGTTAAGGTGTTGGATTGCTAATTGGAAGACCGGAGTTTATTCCCAGCACAACTAAGTTACCACTGCTGGGCCCCTGAGCAAGGCCCTTATCCTTTTATTGCTCAGTTGTACTAAAATGAGATAAATGTAAGTCGATCTGGATAAGGGTGTCCGCCAAATGTAAATGTAATTAAAGAATTTAGGACAGCCCAGTGGTTCTCACACACACACACACACACACACACACACACACAGACAGAGCAGAACATCAAGCAGGAAATATAAAAAGAGACGTGTGCACATTCATGTTTAAAAATGAACCAAAACAATGACCGAAAACATCCAGGAGTGGAAGGAGGAAGAGGAAAAGGAAGAAGAGACAGATCAGATAAAATTAGGACAACTATGATTGACTGAACTTTCGCTCACTGCCTTGATTTACTTTCCACACTCTTCAGTAAACATTACCCTACTTTACACCCTTTTTTAGTCAGCTGCACAAATCTTAAACTCCACTCCCTCTTAAAAGGCAAACAGAAAAATTATTTTATTATTTAAACCAATTTCAACACACAAAACAATTATACATATATATTATATATATATTATATACATGTATATGTATATATTTAGATAAGTGGTGGAACAAAATATTTTCTTTGCATATTTTTGTCTGAATTATTCTATTCATTTTCCATGACACTCATCCGACACAGGGTCACATAGAAGCTTATCGGCAGGGGATTTGGGGCACAAGATGGGGAACACTATAAAAGTGCACAATTGCACACATTTACACACTACCGACAATTTAGTAATAAGCAAACAATACGAATGTTTTTGGAATGCGGAAGTTACCAAGGTACTTAGAGGAAACCCCCCCTGAAGCTAAGAGGGGAAAGTGCAAACTTTACAGGGCAAAGGCTGAAATCAAGACAACAAACCATGAGGTGCAAGAAAAACATACTAACTACTAATTCATCATCCATCCATCATCTATACCTGCTTATTTCTAATCAGGGTCTCTCGGATCTTCTGGAGTCAAGTCAAGAACTGTCCCCCCCCGACTGAGCCTGGTTCTCCCAAGGTTTTTTTCCCCATTTTGTCACAGATGGAGTTTTGGTTCCTTGCCACCGTTGCCTCTGGCTTGCTTAGTTGGGGACTCTAAATTTATAGATATCAATTAAATTGACTGTTATAATGATGTTTGATATTGTCTTTTCTGATGTATTTCTGTAAAGCTGCTTCAAAACAATCCTGATTGTTAAAAGCGCTATATAAATGAAGGTGACTTGACCTGACTTGACTTGGAGTCTATCCCAGCTGTACAAACTGGACAGGTTACCAGTCACAGGGTCACAAACAGACAAACAAACCACACACTCACATTCACTCCTAGGGGCAATTTAGAATGACTAATTAACCTTATATATACATGTTTTTTGGACTGAAGGACTGAAGGAGAAAAACCGTTGTACCTGTAGTAGTAAACCCATGCAAACACTAGCAGAACATGCAAACCTCACACACAAAGCCCCCTGCTGGAGATCACTTATTCATCATTCTTCCTAATTTATTTTTCTATTATTATTATTATTATTATTATTATTATAATAATAAGAATAAGAAGAAAAATTATTAAAATAATAATAATACTTATTATTATTATTATTATTATTATTATTATTAATAATACAAATAATGATAATGTTATCACTACGATTATTATTAATGATATAATAATAATAATTATAAGAAGAAGAAAAAAGAAGAAGAAGAAAATAATAAATAATAATAATGGGTTTTTTTTAATTATTATTAATAACAACAAAAGCTTGCTTTAATAATGGAACAAACTTTTCAAGCATTTTATATCAGTGTTGGACAATAAACAAACGTTAAAAATCCATTGTTTTTTTGTTTTTGGTTTGTATTTCAACATTTTGTTGGCTGATGTTTAATATCATAATAATTATTTTTTTTATAATAAATGGTAATAACTAAAGCAGGCGCGATAACATTAATAACTTCCGGCCGAGATAGCGTCCTGCATTGATTAGCCCCGCCCACTCGTTACTATGACAACATAAGAACGATCTAACATGTCTGGAACCAACAGAGAACGTGAACGGGGCAAATCAGCTAAAAACATGAAATCTTCCACTCCAACAATGGATAATTCTGTAAGTGTATGTATAGAAATGTCCGGGGTTCACCTGTGAAGTGAATTGTTTCACTATTTTTCGCGAAATAATTCATATTTCATTATATATCCTCGCTAGTTAGGGGTTGAATCCCAATTTTCTCCCTACACACTATACAAGTGCACTTTATAAGGTAAGATTTAATGGCGGCTTGACCCTACGTAGTGACCTAAAACAGAACAGTTTGGTACTTTAGCAGGTTTTAGCTAGTTTAATGTATTAGCAAGTAAATGTTTTAAAAGTCTTATAATAGATGGAGGGAGTGATTGGGTTATGTTGTTTAACTGGAGAAAAATATTAGTAAAATAAAGCTGAAACCACACAAGAGACATTAAACAAACGGCACTTTTAGGATTTATTGGTTGAGGGAGGTCCTGAATAATTCTATTTGAAACACTATCCCTAATTATATTTTTCTGAAAGTTGGTGGTCTCCCCTCTTCGTTGGTGTGCAGTCATAATATCAATTATACAACTGAGCAATTAGGGGTTAAGAAGCCTTGCTCAGGGGCCCAACATTGGTAGCTGGGAATCAAACCCATAATCTTTGGGTTGGTAGTCCAACACCTTAACCATGAACCCCACTTAATTTACAAACTGATTTCAAGTAAGTAATTAATTTGAATTAATCAAAATGTTAGATCTAAAAATATATATATATTTTTCCGGATCGGTTTAATAATAGTATTATTTTAATTTCTCAACTTTTAAACTTGAATTGTTTTCTCATTCTGAATTCCTAGCTGAATATGGTATTCCGGTCACTCCACGAGACTGGGAGAGAGTGATAGATGCCATCCCCAGGAGAGCTATTTCACTTCTAAGAAACTCTTCTTTACCCTTTCCTGTCTCACATCCCTGTGAAACCAATAATAGAAAATATTTACTTTTTGTCCAGTCCCTCTTTCAGGAATAAAAAACTCTGCAGCTCTTTTATATAAAGATATACATTTACATTTACATTACATTTGCAGCATTTGGCAGACGCCCTTATCCAGAGCGACTTACAATATTCCTTGTTATACAAACTGAGCAATTGGGGGTTAAGGGCCTTGCTCAAGGGCCCAACAGTGGTGGCTTGGTGGAGCTGGGAATTGAACCCACAACCTTCGGGTTGGTAATCCAACACCTTAACCATGAGCCACCACTTCCCACAAAGTTATATATTAAACTTCATTGTCCAAGGTACATGTACAGAGCCAATGAAATTAATTTTCACATATTCCATCTTAGTAAGCTGGGGGGGGTCAGAGCGCAGGTTCAGCTATGATGCAGCGCCCCGGAGCGGGGGGGGGGGGGGGGGGTTAAGGGTCTTGCTCAAGGACCCAACAGTGGTTGGCTTGCCAGAGGTGGGGCTTGAGCCCAGGTGTTTCTGGATCAACAACACAGCACCTTAACCATTTGAGCCACCACTGCCCCTATATATACTGCCCCTATATATATATATAATATATATATATATATATATATAAAGATATAGTTACTATTCCTACTCTAATTTTATTTTGGAATAATTATTTTGAATATATACTCTCGGAAGAAAGTTTGGTCTTTACCCTATAGGTATTGCATTAATAATATGGTTAAAAAGTTGTCTTTTAGGTTGCTACAAAAACCGATTTCTACCCCAGAAATGTACTCATGTTCCCCTAGATTGATCCTCTCTGCACTTTTTTTGTGGAGTTAAAGATGAATCTGTCCCTCACCTTTCTTTGAAATTGTGTCCCTGTTGCACTTTTTGGGCGAGTTTTGTTACACAAATTGTTACACAATTTAAGGATCTTATTTGGATTTCACGTATATGACAAGAATGTAAATAAACAATATGTTTAGTATGTTTAGCAAAGATTTAAAGTATTATTTGGATACTATTTCCACTTCCGCAAAAACTTTAATTTATTTAGTTGGTTATTTCTTTTTGTTTTGAAGTTAATTGATCAGGTTAATTGGTCCTCCTGGCTGTTTGTTGGTTTGTTTGTTTGTTTGTTTGTTTGTTTTGTATAGCTGCATATATGCTCGTTTAATGTTGGATAGCACTTAATAAAAAAAAAACGTAATTAAATATCAATCCGTATATTAATATATAAAAAAAAAAAAAAAGCTGAAACCAGAATAAACCTTTAAGTGTTGCTTGTTGTGTGTTGAAGGCGCATAAAGCAGGTGAGATGTTTCCTCAGTGGTCATGTCTGTCCTGTGAAAACATAAACCAGCTGATGGAGCTATCTGTCGATCAGGTACAGCTGTAAGTAAACGATTGTTTTTCATAAACTTGCATTAAATCCCCCTTTTTAAAAAAAATAAATAAATAAATGATCAAATTGCAGACAAACTATGGAAAATATAAATCGAATAAAATGTAACATATATTTTATTTGTAAAATAGAATGTGTTTTTTTTTTTTAATTTTTCGTAAATTTTTTTTCTATAATAAACCAAAAAAACCCACAACAAAAACAATTGGTTGAAGCTCCCTACAAGTTGATTGATCGTTGATTAGCCCCGCCCACTCGCTAAAAGTTTTGCTTAAATATTTCCGAAGACCAGGTGTCCATCAATTTTATTTTATTCTGTGAAGGGCACATATTTGTTTCTTTCTTTTTTTTATTGCGAAAATTTAATTATGATTTTAAATGTAATTTTTTCATGCCTACTAATAATAGATTATTATTTTGTTATGAGTGTACAGACGAATGAGCATTACTTTTCGAGAGATATATTAGACTAATTAAAAATAAAAAATAATCACTGCTCCACTTTTGCTTACATTTCCTTAACGCTTTTCCCTTTCCTGTCCGTTTGGTCATTCGGTTGTCTCTTTGAATTTTCTTGCTAGCTGGCGTGCAGTAGCACCTGTTCCATCTGAATGCTCCGTCTCCATCTGTTTGTGGGGAATCTAATAAATAATTAGACATTAATAACTAAAGTCTTTGAAGTTTGGACGCCAGCACTAATTATTAAATATAGATATAATATGAGTAAAAGATATATTAAACAATTACATTTATAAATCACCATCCTTTGGAGCGTACACCATGAAGCACATGTTTTATGTGTTCTGTGTAATACCCATCCCTAAATGTCTGTTAGAATTTTGCAACCCTGGGTTTATGCACAGTTACACATAGGTTAGTTTGTAGTATAAAGAACTAAATGATTCATTATTGTCCTCAAAATTCCACAAACAATACCCCATAATGACAGCATGAAAGATGTTTGTTTGAAATGTTTGCAAATTTTTGCTAAAACCTGCTGGTTTAATGTCCTACAAAGCAATGCATATCAAAGGACAAACCAAATCATAAAGTCCAAGGAATTCTCTTTGGACCTCAGAGACAGGATTGTATCGAGGCACAGATTCTGCAGGTCCCAGCGAGCACAGTGGCCTCCATCAACCATAAAAAGAAGACGTTTAGAACCACTAGGATATCCCTATAATAAAGCATGATGGTGGTAGCATTATGCTGTGTAGATGTTTTTTTGTAGCAGGAACTGAATGCAGCAAAGTACAGGGACATCCTTGATGAAAACCTGCTCCAGACTGCTCTGGACCGCAGATTAGGGCAATTAGATCTGCTGTCATAATTTCACTCATTGTTACTCTTGCATAGTCTGTACGGAGCATTGTTTGCAAAGGATGTAATTTGTATAATAGAGTTCACGCAATCATGCAGCCTTATCCGATATTGATTTGTGTTCGGGTTCACTTCAGATCACTCTCTCTCTTTCTTCTCTCCGCCTCTTTGGTTCCTTTGATGACTCTGCCATTGTGTTGGTTTTCAGGCTTCCATATTAGATGCTTCTGTCTTATAGTTACTTATAGTCAACTTCACTCAGGCTACCAGTAAAATATGTGACTCAAATTAGGTCACACTCTTCCGAGAGAATACAGTGATGGTTTAAGGTGACATGTCATGTAAAGTTCTGGAGACTGAGGCAGTGTTTCAGGGTCAAGAATGAATCAAGTTCATTAAACAGTGCCCCAGCTGGAGCGGGTGAATAGCATTTAAAAAATAGAAAAAGAAAAAAGAGGACTTATTTTCACTTATACACTAAGGAACAGTTGAGTTCTTGTCTCCATACAATCCACCCTTGTTAGGAATTTGCGGTCAGGGTCCAGGTCAGCTATTTCCAACACTGCAAAGAGACATGAAAGCAAAATTAGAGGTAATTTTATTGGGGCCTGGTGATATTAGGAGGTTTCATTAGTAAATAGATGGCTAGTTTTAAAAATTCTATGGTAAAGCTTAAGATATAATTGTTCCTTATTTCGAGAATTTTTTTATAAAAGGGTCATTGGAAAACAAACTGACACCAAGGGCAAATTATTTTCGGGCACAAAAACTAAATAGCTGATAAAGGAGAGTCACTGTCATTGACCCCAACCATAACACTCGTACTGTATGCTGAATCAAAATAGAATATTAAAAACAGATTTTATTGCAATTTACAAGTAAATAAAAGTAAATGAAATACACAACAAAACAACAAAGCTATACACAACAAAACAACACTTAATAATAAGAGAATATATACAAAATGTTTAATGATGATAGAAATATGAATATGGCGATATGAATATTGATATGAATGATTGTGTGTGCATGTTCTGTGCTTAAGTGGTAGCTCAATGGTTAGGGTGTTGGACTGCTAATTGGGAGATCGGGGTCCGATTCCCAGCTTCACAAAGTTACCACTGTTTGGCCCCTGAGCAAGTCCCTTTACCCCCCGTTTGCTTAGCTGTATAAAAGAAATAAATGTAAGTTGCTTTACATAAGTAACTGATTTTGTCACTTCTTTTCTTTTCTACTGTTTTTCTACTGAAAGGATGTTACTCAGGTGGGGTTTCATCTGACATGACAGAGGGGTGTTTTAAGCTCATTTCAGCCATAACAGCAAAAATTAATAATAATACACACTGACAGGACAAGGCTGTGTCTTAGGATTGTTTTCCAGAAGAACATTGTGAAGTGAGACCAGATTTAGTTTTAGAATATTTAAAACCCTAATTAGATTTTTAAGAAAAAAAAAATTGTACTTTCACCATGAATATAGTCACGGCAGCTTGCATAGTGTTCGACCATAAATAACTAACTAACTAACTAACTAACTAACTAAATAGCGTCCATTTAATCAATAATAAGACAATTCAATTGAAATATAAAGTTAAATGCCAAAAACATTTAAGGTCTAAACTGTGGTTTGCCTTCAAATCACTTTTCTCTTATATACTTGGTTACAATTTAATTCTGGTCACACCACTATTTTATTTTTTCTAAATTATTGGGATTGGACATCCAATAGTTCAAATGGCTTTGTTAAAATGCATTATAAACCTTGGCCAGAATGATATAAACATAATTACTGTATTAGGGTTGTTTGTAACTTAATATTGATGAGCCGTGTGGTTGTATGCTGGACTTAATATTTTGAACGTATTTTCAGTTTTACACCTCAGCTAATAATGAGTTCACATACGTACTTGAATAATAAAATAGAAGCCTTTATTATTCACTTTACCGCACAATAAAATACTTCACTACATATAAATACATATCCCAGCTTAGAAAGTCAGAGAGGTCAGAGGTCAATATTGCCTGCAAGGGATAGTATCATTAGCACCACACTCTAGCTTAGCCTGACCAGCCAAAACGTTTCACATACCATGTCTTCAGCAGTTGTATGGAAGCTAAAAGACGTTAAAATGACATAGCAAATCAGGCAGTCTTCATTTCGGATTTAACTTATTTGATATCAGGTGTATGAAAATTTTATTTTAATAAAATTAATCTTTTGAATATTACATGTTCTACACACTCATAAATTAGTCTAAAATATGTATTGTAACCTTTTCATGTTTTGGTTATGTCTTATCAAATTTACACTAATTTACTGTAGCATTTTTAATTTTTAAAAGAACTACATCCTTCAAGGGGTTTAGCTACATTACGTACGTACAGAAAATAAATTCCTTATGTATATTTAGTTAGGGGAAACCCAGAAGAAAATTTCTGTCCAACAGTAAATCTGAAACCATCATTTTGGTTTCTACATGCTGAATGCAGGTGGATTTGGAAGTGGTAGCTCAGTGCTTAAGGTGTTGATCTGCTAATTGGAATAACCGGGTTCGATTCCCAGCACCACAAAGTTGCCACTGTTGGGCTCCTGAGCAAGGCTCTTAAACCCCAATTGCTAAGTTGTGTAAGCTTAAGTAATACTTCTCTGCCTTTCTTAGTCCTGATATTTCTAGGACACCAAAACTGTAACTTTTGTGTACCATCTCTGAAAACCTTTTTCTGCTGGATGCTTTGTACTGTATCTGTATTTACGGCACAGTATTTCTGAAATGTCAGTAGGCATTTTATAAATCTTTTTACTAATATCACTGCTTCAATAGTGTACAATGCCAAATGTCTGATTAAAAGCTGGCTAGCTATGCACTTCCATCATCTTCTAAACAGTCTCAATTGCGATAGCTAGAACATATAAACCCTGTGGTATTGGAGTTATTTTTTAGGCATTGAACTGCAGAATTTATTGGGTCTTAATAATAAAAGAGGAAAAATGGGTTATTAATATTCCTCATGCAGTATTAAGGTTGTCTTGTTTTTGACCACAGCTTTTTGCAGGCAAATGTTGCCGGTTTTTAGTTTCCTGTCCGGTACAGTCATTGAAGTGACATTTCGTTCTATTCTCGACTTAACTTCCTTATTAACTATCTTTATCTTACTTCTCATCATTAATTTTACAATTCCTGCTTTACATAATGTTGTTTTCTGTCGCCCTTGTTTAGGCAATTTGCGGAGAGGCTTGATTTGAAGAACAATGAAACTTGTGTGAAGGAGGCCTCGTTGTTGGACTACTTTGTTGGAGGTTTTTGGTGGGCCAAAGAAATGTCCTTCACGTGCCAGCAAATCTCATTTATTATGGCTCTATTACAACTGTTGCTTGATAACATCAGAGGTAAATGTGCAGTAGGAGTAAGACGATATGTACATTATAAACTCAATTTACTTTACCCATAAGTCCTTGTTTATTTATTCCATGCATTGCTGTTGTAATACTGGCAGAATTATTACAAGATATTTGAAGCATGCATATGAACATTTGTGTTTTCTTTACCACTAAAGCATTAGTGAGATCAGATACCGATGTTATCAGTGAAGACTTGGGGTTTAGTTGCTGTTTCAGATCATCATTAAGGGTTTGATGTCTACAGCATTGGCATATCATATTTTCATGGAGCTCAATTTGTACAAAGAGGCATTGTCATGCTGGGTCTGGTTTAACGCTGTGTTTAGGGAAGTTCCACATATGGCTGTGATTGTCATGTGTCCACATTTTATTCAGTATAGTGTATTTAAAGGTGTATTTAAAGTAAAACTTACTTACTTACTTTATCTGCCCTTATCCAGAGCGACTTACATTTATCTCATTTATACAACTGAGCAATTAATTTCTGGGGCCTTGCGTAGGGGCCCATAGTGGTGGCTTGATGGAGCTGGGAATCGAACCCACACTTTTTGGGTTAAGTATTTCCACACCTTAACCATAAGCTACCACTTCCCCACACTTGTTTATGACTTCTGCTTGTGTATTTTGACTACGTCTTTGAATTTTGTGTTTTGGTTTTGTTTGCTGGAGTTTATTAATCTTTGTGTACCGACCATTTGTCTGCCTACTGTTTCCAATTTTGCTCAACATTTTGGATACCCTTTCTTAACATACACGAACGGATTCTTTGCATGCTGTTCTTGATGGAGCCTCACAGGTGCTAAGAGAATTTCTTTTAACAGCTTTGAGATTTTTGTGAAATGGTGACATCATAGCAAGGTTATTTGCAAATTTTAGCAGGAGAAAATTAAGGTGTTGGACTGCTAATTAGGGAAATCAGAGTTCTATTCCCAGCACTGTTGGGCCCCTGATCAAGGCTCCTAACCCCCAATTGCTCATTTGTATGAATGAGATAAAAGTCGTGCTGGATAAGGATGTCTGCCATGTGCCAGAAATCTAAATGTATATATATATATATATATATATATATATATATATATATATATCAATCAGTGTTTTGTGTAATACAGGACCAAATATATCAACGCACACCACACTGGGATTTGTTATAAATTTGCCCTTCGAGAGTTTTTTTGTTTTTAATCTAATACACTGAATGGCTGAAAGTAGCCTAGTGTAACAAATCTCCACTGAGGCAAGTAGTAGTTTTAGAATCCGAGGGTGCAAGTCTAGACTTGACTTGACATACCTTAAATAGCTTGAATACTAGCACAAACATAAACACTACACAAAACAACAAACATGAACTTTACTAGAATATAATTAGCTTGACCTAACTTGACATTGATATTAACAGACTCACAACAGCGGTACAGGAACAAACCGAAATCCTCAACAAACACAAAGGGAAACACACGCGCTATAAAAACAAAAGAATAACCAATGAGAACAAGGCATATGGACAAAACAGGAAGTAAACAAAGGCATAAACAATAAACATGAACATATAAACGCAATATAAACATAAAACATGATAAACATGAAACAATGAACAGGAACACAAAACATAAAACAAAAACATGTATATGGATACCTGTCCATCACAACCATATGTGTTTTTTACCCAGACTTTAACCACAATGTTAAAAAAACTGTACAGAATTTTTCGATATGCAATACACAACTATACACTGTCCTGCACCGATCACTGACCTTCACCACACTGAACACCTTTTAAATGAGTTTGAATGCAGAAAGGGGTGGTGGTTAGAGGTGATGGTTAGATTATAAGACATCAAATGTAACGTTGTTATTAGGAAAATGTAAAGAAATTTCAATAAAATCAAATTTAATATTTTTTAATTTCAGACAAACGCATGACATTTGCTGACAATTTTAAGGAGTTCACGCGGATGTTGCTCGCTGTTGGAAAGTCATCGACGAGCCCCAACGTTAATCCGCTGTTTGACATGGATCAACTCAAATCCATTACGGATTTCCTCAGCAGCAGGTTAATATCCCTCCCACATTAATATCACATTATTATCTATAACATTTCCCAGAACATGCTGTAATTATCCTAAAATGATGAGCTAGTGAGGATGAATAAAAACCAGATCATTCGTTTTTCATTTATAACAACTGTAAGATATTCACTTCGCCCACCAGCAATGCGCAAATTGGATCCCTTTTTATATCCTCTATAATTAATACTATGCATAATTCATAAACCGATGGAATGTGAAGCATGTAGGCTTCTGTGGTACATGACAAGTTGCACAGTTAAAATAAAAAACAAGCAAAGCAATTACATTTGCTCCGATTTAAACCCTTTAGTGGGAAATTTTGTAATATGCTGTTTTATTCAGGATATTAGTGTGTTATCATGTTATTTCTTTAATGCCTTGTAATACTTTCACCGTCACTCATAAAATAGCCACAGGCAAGCTACGGATTATGGTTATAAATGTAGTGCAAGAGAACTGATTTATATTTATTCCATTTATATCTAATGTACTGTAATGGTTTACACGGAAATGCAAGCAGTTGGTATTTTAATAGTTTGGCTAATGCTTGGGTTGCTGCACGTTTAGCAACATTGGTGATAATTGTCTGGATGTTTGGCCAGATATAAGTGCGCTGTTATCACAACAGAAGTAATGGTACATTAACGACTGCCTGCACCACAAAATTATTATGTAATCATAATTTAGCTGGAGGATATTATATTTGTTTATAGGTTTCCCTGACGAACTCTTACAATGCAATACTCTAGACCAAAACGTTTCCAAGGGTTACAAAAAAGCGATGGCAGGTTTATTCAGAGATCAGACATGTAAGTTAATATTTAAATAACTTTCTTGATCATAAAGCTATTATACTGATTATTTTGCATGTATTGCATAAGGAAAAGGCTTTGGGAGAGGTTTGAATGGAGGATGTGGGCTTGATGGAAAGGGATATCTCATTCTGTGGAATCTAAGGAAGTTAGCAAGCCTGCCGACACTGATTACAGCAGCTTTAAAAGCAACTCTAATTACTGGCTGAAATTACTGGCACTATTTACAGATAAAATTGCCCGCAAATCATTTCCTCATCAGTCTTACAAAATGTATCTTCGGTTACTTGCTCGTGGTTTAGCTCAGTCACAGTTTTTAATATTCTAATATATCTATTTGGAACATTTTATTGTTTGTGCTACGCACAAAAGACATTTTGTGTTTGAGATTTCTCATTTCCTGGTATTTACATCTTGATGTACATGACAATGAAAACAATAAAGCTTTTGAATCAGACTACCCTATTTGTAGTCTAGGGTAGGGTGATGTAGGTCTTGAAATAATTTACCGTAAATTACATTTATTTCTTGGGTACATAACATCCCTTAATTGCAATAGCTGCGTTTAGGAGGTTTTTACTTCCAGTCGTTGCTTCAGGAGGTAAAGTGCTGCTAAAAATTATTTATTATTATACCACATTTGGACGATGTTCACCAACGATTTTAACTTTATAACAAATAAACAAATTACAGTTATGAAACAAAAAAATAATATTAAGCTTGATAATTTAGCTCGTTGTTTATGTGAAACATACCTTAAACAAATTCAATTAAAACATTTCAATTAATGGAAAATTGTTATCCATATCAAATAAAAGTATGGAATCATTCAATGATAAGAGAGTGCTTAACGAGCTGTTAGACTTGGCTAAGTGAAAAGAAGCATGGCCCCAACAAGAGAGCTAGCAGTGGAAAAAAGAGAAAGGATGATAAAACTGTAGTCAACTGTTTCTAGGAATTTGGCTGAACGAAAACCAGCATTAATACCTAAACAGAAGAAAACAAGGTTACGGTGGGCAAAAGAGAAGCAGTCATGTTATGAGTGGAGTCACTAATCTGCATTGGACAAGGAGATCATGCTGGAACTTTTGTCTGGTGTCGTTCTAATAACATTGTATGTCGCTCTGTATGAAAGTGTCTGCTAAATGCTGTAAATGTAAATGTCATAAAAAGCTATAAAGATGACTGTCTGTGAAAAGAACCAAATTTCCCAATTTTAAAGGAATTAAGAGATGGCAAACCCTACCTCATCGGTCAATGCAGGAGTGTACGTTGACATTCAGGACACTTTTCTCATCTTTTTTCCATCAATAGAAAAGAAGTTGATGATAAGAAGATGATAATGCATCTTGCCATAAAGCAAAGAGTGTTAAAGCTTTTCCCGAAAAAAAAAAAGCAGGAGTTTGTCTTCATTGGCCGACCTGTTCGGGGTCTGTTGCTCAGTACATTAAGTGTGTTCCTTTTTCAAAACATTTCAAATAGTTGTATTGGCTGTGCTCAGTGTTTGTGCAATGACTCTGACTAATTTTAATTTTACATGTTTTTGAAATAGCTTGCTTTTCTCCAAAATACAGTACGGTCATCTCATGTTGGCTTAGCATTTTTTGAACAACTGAATGCTCAGATTGAGAGCAGATGTTCAGAGTTTTTTTTTTTTTTTTATTGTTTAAAATATTAATCCAATAGGACACACCAGGGTAACAAGAAACACATATCATTCACATGTTTTAATATTTTGTATTAAAATGTTTTCCACAGCAAAAACAAATGAGTTGGAATTGCTGTTCCAATAGTTATAATTCGGACTGTATTCGCTCTGATAAACTATAAACTGCTTATAAAAGATGCATATTTATAAATATCTATTAATTAGCTTTTTGGCTAGTTAAGTAGCTAGAAGTGTAGTTCTTGCTGTTGAAATTAAAAATAACCTAGAAAACATGCTAGATGCTGTAATTATCTAAAAATCTTTCTGTTTGCTAACAGTAACAGTAAAGTTTTTTTTTTTTTTCAATAAAATGTGGTATTTTGTGAAGCCTTGAATGAGAATACAGCCGAGGCATCTCTAGTAATTCTGTAAGTACTAGATTTAAAGCTAATAAAATGCTAAAGAAGGTGGAGATGAACCATGCAGGTGACTTGGTTAACTGCAAGTGTATTTAATAATGACCATGTTTGTCATTTGTTCAAAATTTAGCTATCTTCATTAGGTATACACTTTCGATTACTATTGTTAGTTTGTTTAGTCATAAAACTAAACTTGTCACAACTACTGTTTTAGACAGTTTAACATAACATAACAAATGTTAACATAACATCTAATCTATTTGTGATATTGAGAAGAATGAAACAAAATTTTGACAATTCAAAAAAAATATTACGTCCCTTATAATTCCATAATAAATTTTCTTTATTTTTTTTTATTACCTATCGATCGATCGATCTTTATTACGGTCTAAGTGGCTGTTAAATAATAAAGTGCACTCATTGGTCATTTTATTATGAACCCCTGCACAATATTGCATTCAGCAGGTCTGTCAGTCATTTGGCAGCAGCACAATGCAGAAACCCTGGTACAAGAGTCAAGGGCTCGAGTTTTGCACATCACCCATGGTTATTTGTCCCTGAGGGAATGACAAAAATTGCTCTCCTGAGCTTTTTCAAACCTTTTAGAGGAACAAATAAATCAGCAGCTCTGTGGAAGGAAATATATTGTAAGTAAGAGAGGATTTTTTTCATGAATGCAAATAACCACTCTGCAGACCATACAACTCATCCAAACTTACCTGTCATCAGGTGTGTATGTATATACTTTACTTTTCTTATTGTTATTATGTAACATTATAAATGTAATAATTATGTTTTAATGTTGTTATATGTAAACATTTAATAAGCAGGTCATGGAAAAGCAGGTGTAAAAATTCTCCTGCTAATGTGGCTAGTACGTGTTATACATAGTGTACAAACAATAATTATTTATTATGATCAGGTTTAAATTTTATGTAATAATCAGATTAAATGACTGTTATATTAATATCCATTTATGTAAAACACTTATTTTTAGCTTAAAAAGCATTAGACTAACCAGTCATTAAAGCAACATTTATGAAATGTTAAATTAAGTCACACTTTTGCTTTTTGGCAAAAGAAAGGCTGCCACCTAGTTGTCATAAAAGTAACTTTTTTTCCTCATAAATCCCAAGCCGAACAGCAAGGTTATTGTTTTAAACAGATTGTTGCATTGTTTCTAACAGTGTGAGACCTTTTAGTTTTTTTCAGCATTACAGACTCTACGAGTTCCTCTTCACTCACCCCAGAGATGAACTGCTGTTAGGAATGGAGGTGATTATCATCTTATCACATACACACCAATTAAAATGAGAAAAGAAAGAAAGTTTTAAGTTTCAAGTGTACTGTTATTATAATTATTTTAAACTGGAAAATAAATAGGTATAATTATAGTTTACTTTTTATGGACTGAGTAAAGATATATTGAATAAAATTATACTTGAGTATATTTAGATTATACTGACAAATATAGAAACAAGTTTAAGTATATTTTGGCCTACACTTGGTACCTAAACTTAAGTATACTTGGCTTAAATAAGAAAAAATCTATTTGGCATACTAGTATAAAAAATCAATACAAAATAAAATTACTTGCTTAACGTTTAATTACTCTTAAATACTTAAAACGTAGACTAGTATAACATTACAACATTAAAATGTAGAGGTAGCTCGAATAAAGCAGAGAGTTTGCTTAAATGATTAAAGCCTGAATTGTTGAACTGAGGATCAGGCTTCAAATCCCAACATGGTCAAGCTGCCACTGTTGGGCCCTTAAGCAAGGCCCTCAGCCTTTACTGCTCTAGGAGTGCTGTATCATTTTTTTTTAAATGTTTTAAAATTATTAAAATTTTGGCTGACGCACATGGAGTAGTGGGTTACGACGGCGACACCCACATGCACAGGTTGTTGTGCTCTGGAAACTTCGGTTCGGGTCCTTTCCAGATCCACCTCTCCCTCTATATCTCCCATTTTATCCCGCTGTCCTATCAATAAAGGCAAAAAAAAAAAAAATTAAATAAAGTATTTGGATTAACAGGTTAAAATCATTTAATATAAACCCCATTGGCCTGTGACAAAATCAGGAAAGAAGTGTAATCATTTCCAGATAAAGCTCAGTTTTGTGACCGAAACCCTAAACAGAGTTAGAAAGAAAAACAGTGACATATGTGGATATCAGTTATAGCTGTTCTAATCTATTGTTTATATAACAATAACCAAACGCTAATCAAGTACAATCCATCTTGAAAGTATATTGCATTTACTGTAGTGTTTCAATGAACTTTAGTTTTCAGTTAAGTAGTTAACTGGAGTTAACTGTAGACGTAATTTTGCCTGATTTCTTTTTCTTTATTATTATTTTATTCCTTTACTTCAAAACGTAATCAAAGCTGACTAGCATGTGTTTTTTTTTCCATTTTAGAAAACAGATATAGCAAATATACGAGTGAGTCACCAGCAGCAGATATAACAGCTTGCTCATCATTTTAATTACCACGCAAACATTCAGCAATACAGCCTTTTTTTTTCCTTTTTTCTTGCCTTTTTTTATGCACTAAAATAAGACAACCCAGATGCTGATGCAAATTAAGCCGCAGTAAATTTTCTCCACATCTTGTTGTCTTGGCTTCGCAGCGCGCCTGCCCCTCGTCTGTGCCGCTCTTCCATTCTGCAGGTGGTGAAGAGCATTAATGAGAGCATTCCTCTCTGTGCTTGAAACCCTGTTCAGTCGGATCCACGCCTGCCTGTCAGCTGATTTTCTCATCCATTATTAACATGTAATGATTATGTTCCATACAGACTTTCAAAATGTCAGACAGCAGGAAAAAACATATAGTTAATATTTTGTGGCTATTAATATTCATGATGTGTTGCATGTTGCCAGTATCCCAGCTATAAAAAGTGTAACGTCCCTAAATTGGGAAAACTCATTGCATCAAAAGCGGAAGACAAGCAGCAGATTTGTTGAGCGCCTGAGCGGTGCTTTAAGCCGCTGCAAGTGAATAGTTATATTTGCTGTGGAGCATCATGGGATCAGTGAACAAATCTAGGTCAAGCACTGTGCCACAGATATAATGGCTCCCGAACGTCATATACCATCAGCGATCACAATTTGTTTTAATAGAGGGTTCAAAGCACTGTTGGAATATTAATGTCCTCATTTTCCACCCCTCCCCTGTATATTGGAAACATTTTAGTGAACCGACATGTTAAACAAGATACACAAAGAAAAGCAGAGAAGCCTTCTATGCCTTCCTTGTTTAATTTTTTTTTCCACATCCATTAAAGTGACGTTAATTCGTTTATGGAGAGATGAAAAAGCATGAATCATGTGCTAGGGAGTAATGCAAAGCAATTGAATAATGAAGGAGCATTGTTCTTCCCCTCACCCTCCATTTGACATTGTAATTATCTCAACTATGTAAACCACAGAGCCTTTTGTTTTTCTTACATAGCCGAGTTTGGGTTCTGTGTGAGGGGCTTCCTGCCAAGTGAACTGTAAACGCATTCCAGTTAAACACCACGAAAAAAACATAGCTTGCGTCCCAAAATACCTACAAACGTTTATTAGAAAAAATTGGAAAATATTGCGTATCGTTTTTATAGTTTATTTTAAAGGAAACAAGGCAGTCATATGGCTAAACTATGAGCTGTTATTGAAATGTTCCTGTGTGTTTTGTGACATTCCAGAGAAGCATCGAGATAGTTAATTCATCTGACTTCATCGCTCCGCTGGAGGACGGAATACCGACCGACGATCTCCGTCGCACACCCCCCTCCCCTGCCGTTCCGTCTGATCAGGTAAAAAAAAAAAAAAAGGAAAATATTAGTCCAAAACACACTTACACATTTCTAAAACCTAAGACACACACAAAAAAAATCAGAGAAATTAGTTTTTCCAATAGTCCAGTTGTTCATGTGGTGCACGTAGTGATTTCTTTGGCCTTGTGATATGACCAGTGAGTGAGAAAATGTGTTTCACATGTGAATCATTTCGAAGAGGAAACATGAACCTGGTTCCAACTATGAGTAACATTTTTCCTTCTCGCTCACACCGCACAGCACTCCAGCTGGAATATGCAGGCCATGCTCCATCGTGAGGGAGGAGAAGAACTGTAATTCACAAACAATCTGCTCTCTGTCCACCGGCCAAAATTCCAGTCTTTATTTGAAAAATAATCACTTATACACTATATAAAAATGTGGATAGATAGATAGATAGATAGATAGATAGATAGATAGATAGATAGATAGATAGATAGATAGATAGATAGATAAATAGCCTTAAATGTGGGTACAGTAAAAGGACACAATTATTTTTTTTTAATGGTGTACCTGCAGTTCAAAGCAACACCACAGGTAGGTGCTCCATCTTCTTTAATATCTTTCTTGCCCTGTGTAATAATATTGCTTTCAGACTCATGCTTCATAACTCATCTGTAAGTGGTTAAACTATTTACACAAAAAAATCCTTTCCCTGTTATTATTAGCAATACAAGTTTCCATCAAAAAATTGCATTATTATTCTCTGACCCAGTGTCCAAGAACGAATCTAGCGTTCCTGTCATTGCGGAATAAGCACATCTGGTATCTTTATGTGTTCCTGTGCATTTTAAATGTTCATTACACTTTGTTTTTTGTTTATTTGCAATCGTTTGCTAGGACTAGATTCATGTTAAATAACACATTTTATTTACTCTATATACTCCTTAGGATTTCGATGAGCACCCAGAGAAGAGCGAGGAAGAGTCTGCTGAGTGTGAACAGGAAGAGTCACTGGAAACCACGAAGAGCTTCACTGTGGAAGATGTGCGAGAAGTGCTCGGGGAGGTGACCAGGGAAATGTTGGGAAAGCTGCAGGTATGACGCACACGTTGAGTGCGTGAGCTAAAGAAAAACCTAATAACGAGTGTAAAGTAAGCTAAAATTAGGCATTTTTGTATTCAAAATTAACCAGAAAAAGAAAATAGACTTCGAAATAACCATTTTGCTGTGATTTTTACCTAGTCATATGTTGAAACTTAATAAATGTCAATGTTTTGGCAAAACTAAAACATTAAAAACAGTGAGGAAACTGTGAAAGAGCGGCTAGTCATGTGGCTCAGTTAGCGCAGCGTGTCAGCTGCCATAAACACACACACTAACTCTTGCTAAGTTTTTGCAGACATCACTTTTGTCCTATCGAATTGCTAGTCTTATTTATCTTGGGAATAAAATCAGCTTAATTTCAAATAAATATGCTGTATCTCAAGCCAGATTTAAAGACTATCAATCAAAATTCACTTCTTTTATATGAAGATTTATACACACTTAGTAAGATATAGACATTTTTTCCCCTCAGACTAATGGATTTTTGGAAATAAATACAACTTTTCCTGTGAAAGATTCACTAGTAAATTCATTCTGATAAATAAGAGCTATTATCCGTAGGTTTATCTTCTCACTTACAGTAAAAGTATGCAAATAAACAAAACCTTCATATGTAAAGGACAGGAGTTAAAACAGAGGTGAGGTGAAGACGGCTAAAAGGGAGAAACTGCAGGCTCCTGGATGGAACTACATTGGTAAAAATATCAGGTTTGAACTCATACCGTCCCACACGCCTGCTCTACCCAAGCGATCATGCCAGAATGAAAAAAAAAAACAACCAAAGATCTAATATTAAAACCTGAGTAATTTTCTCCAGCTTCATATCGTCGGTATTCTGCACATAAAACATAGCGCATTAGACAGCTCCTGGCAGATATTCTGATTAATTTTACGCTAGACTTAAGGTGGAATCAAATTACTGGGGGTGCTGCGGTTGCAAAAAAGCGTTTTGCCTATGCAGATCGCTGTATTGTGTCATGCCTATCGTAAATTTTCAAAGACTTTTTCTTTAAATAATATTCAGTTAAATTATTTTACACACACTTGACATAAAGACATTTGAGTCTCAGATTTGGTAGCATCAAGTCATTGTTCAGTTAACCGGGAGGACCAATTAGATCTGTTAATTGGAAGATCTGTTGCTTGTAAGGTTACGTTTTTTTTTTAATGTCCACCATGTAAACTGATGCTACAGAAACAATCATAGGCTTGCATAACATGTAAACCTGTAAACTAATAACAACAATAACAACAATCGGTTTTCCTATATTTTCATGATATTTAAGCTTTTTTTATTCTTGGATATCGGTTTTGTAATATTACCTTCACAGATATAAAGCGCTATTATGAATTAACAAAAAAACTTACAGGTAAAGTTACATTATTCTCTTTATTGATATACTTTATTTACCGCATGCCTGCCACTGTTGGGTCCCTGAGCAAGACCCTTAACCCTTTTTGCTCCGGGGCTGCTGTATCATAGCTGGATATGCGAAGAAACAAATTTGACTGTGCTGTAGAGTATATGTGACAAATAATCCCCAGTATTATTTATTTATTTAGTTTATCCACTGGCCGCAGTGTAAATCAAGATGCTGTTCGTGTAGGCTTATGAATAAATGAGCTGCTGTTTTTTTTTTTTATTTACCCCGCTGTAACATCTGCTCAGGGTCAATTACATATTTCATTCTAAGCTATATTTAGCTTTGTGCAAAACAAAAATCTCTCCCAACCCAAGCAGCCCACATTGATCATCCGTTATGCGTGTGTGTGTGTGTGTGTGTTTTTGTTCTTTTTTTTTTACATTTGTATTATTCCTCCGTTCTTCTCTCAGTATCGGGATTGGGTTAAGCTGTCGAGTATATGCTTAACATCACAGCCTGCTCCAGCTAGCTTCAAGCGTTTGATTTTGATGTGGATTAAATCTGCCACTAGAACTGTTCTTCTTTTCCCCCATTGAGTGAAGTTTAATAACATCCGTTTTTTTTTCCCTTCTCTGGGATATTTTAGTTGCGAAAGTTCCCAGGAGTGTCATAACTCATGTGGATCTCATCATGCCTTATATGGTAGAAACTCTGAAAAAGGCAAATGCTGAAAATGCTGTGGGTGACTTCCCAACCATATTGTTACCATTACAGATGTGCTGGAGGCATTTAATAGGCCTGTGTGTGTGTACAATGCGAATCCGGGAAAAGAAACTTCACCCTCGCTATTAAAACATTAGAGCTTCACTGCAGGGTGTTTGACTATTTCTTGTGTCTAAACAAGTCGTTCGACTGACTAAAATTACCCTGTTTTTTTTTATTATTATATATATATATATATATATATATATATATATATATAGAGCATAGAGAGAGAGAGAGAGAGAGAGAGAGAGAGAGAGAGAGAGAGGAGAGAGAGAGTACTGTTTTACATCATGATGATTATCTATGACAGCATTATAGATGTTGAGTTTTATGGATGCACACATTTTTTTTTCGTGTGTGTGTCTAACAGGAGGATTTCACAGAGAAGCTGCGCATCCAGGAAAAAACCTACACCACCAGGTTAGAGAGTCTGAAGAGAGTGACGTCCAAAAAATGAACAAGAAAAAGGAAACAAACAACTTTTTTATACATTCCGACAAATGTGTTGCTAATAAAAGTGCTTAATAAGTGCTTTATAAATGTCTTTATAAAAGGATTAAATCATGACAGTACAGGCTGTTCAAAAGAAAATAAATTTCTAGTTGGAACACTTTCTTTCTAATTTATTTAACTGTATTATTAAAAGCTACGGAAAAGCTTACTGTATAAAACTATATAGAACTTGTCAACAGTCAGTAAGTTTATACTTAATATGTAGTACCTACTCAAGTAGTATGCGATTGTAGTCAGAGCCTTTCTGACATAAGCAAAGCAGAACATCTTATTGTGTGTGATATGAGGTGCATCTCAATCATCTCTGTCTCTCTAACATTTAGGTCATGATAAAGATTCTGACTCAGTACACATTGGAACATTGATGACTTAAATCGGTCGCTGTAAAAAACCCCAACATATAAAATATTTTTCAGTTTCATGTGTGATAAAATTGTTAGCTAAACCACACATTACTGTCGAGCAGCAGGTTTGGACTCCATAGCAGCTTTCGTTGCCTAAGAGGGCGAGTTGTCATGCTTGGGGCACTTAAAAATGTTTTCCATAGTTTTTAGTTTTGTGTTATGCATCAAATGTTTAATAAACGTTTGTGGATAGGACGTCTGAGGCTAAGACTAGCTAGCTAGTAATTTTTTTTTTAAGTAACTTAGACTTAAACAAACCATATTAAAATATATGAAATAAATAGAACTACAACCAAAATAACAAGCTATTGTATATATCAGTGGTCTGCAGTAAATACTATTAGGAGTAAATACAATATAATTTCGTAGCGTTTCTATTGGCTGCACTGCTTCCAGTATGTGTAAGTGGATGTTCGATTTTTTTGTCCAGCTATAGGACTGTTTCTTTAACCAATCAACAATAAATTCAGCATTTTTATGTCCTCTGATGATGATGTATTTCATTAAATTTTTTATGTTTGTGTCATGTTATTAGATAAACCCTGATTCTGAACTGCTCCAGATGATGTATTTGGCACAGTTGCGGTTGTAGTGTAGAGGGTTGGAGTTGTCTTAACAGGGTTTTTACCCTTTTCAAATTGTTATTCTCTCTGTAATGCCATGCCGTCGTGTTATATTGCGTTTTGTATAGTATTGATAGTTTCCATTACTGCGACATGATAGTGGTGGTCTTAATAGGTGTATCAGTCAGTAAGTCCCCACTGAAGGCCCAGGTACCAAATACACTACCCGCCACTGGTGTGTGTGTATATATATATATATATATATATATATATATATATATATATATATATATATATATGTATGTATGTATGTATGCATTTGTGCACTGTAATAATACTGTAATAATAAAATGGCCTCCTGTCTGATCAGCACCCTGACTAATAAACTAGACGCACCCATGTTTTATGAAAGGACCAACAAATTGCTGTGCAGTTTAAACCCAGAACAAACAAGCATTTTAATAATTAATGCAAATTTGTTCGTGTTTTTATTTTCCCCAAGCAATGAAATGTCACATTACAGCGCTAAACATTCCTGTGGACTAATTCAATCATACAGAGTGTGATGTTGGTTTACCGAGAATGTGGGTTTTCCCCTTTTGCTCTGTTTGAGTAATGATTCTGTTTTCAGTGTCAATGTAAAAAATAGATTTGAAGGCGTTGCTTTCAGGAAGACGTTTGTTTTAGATTTATTAGTGTAAACAGCCAGTTATAATATCTGTTAGCAGCTCGTGAATAAAAGGAATATGTAACCGAGTGGTTTGTCTAATGCTCGTGTGGAGTTTTTTTTTTTTTCCCACAAGTCATTAGCTGTGTGAAAGTAGCCCGGCGCTATGGCAACACGGCGTATAACTCATGGCCTAAATAGCTGAGTTGCCATATAAAGTGATGTATTATTAAAGCTGAATAGTGAGTTTTCCACTGCATAAAAAGAGGAGGGGGGGTGGACTTATATCTATAAATACGCACTGCCGTTTGTATTAGAAACAGGAGAGCCATCTAATTTTATCACTCATAATTTATTGAGGGAATAAACTTTAACATGTGTGTTCAGTCAGCACACTATCAGATTACATTAATATTCGTCTGTGCCTGCGTTGCGCTGCTTTTTCCTACCCGCTTGATTTAGTTCTTCATTAGCCCGCAGCTCTTTGTGTTGACACAGTGGAGTAAACCGAGATACTTAGGCTGAATTCCTGACGAACATGTTCGTGCAGCCTGTTGTTTGGAATCGTTTTTTTTTTTTTGTTGTTTTTTTTTTCCCCACTGACTGATAGTCATTTCAGAGCCAAGAGCTCAGTGACCTTTTTCTTTAGTTCATAGAGAAATTAAAAAAAGTGCCTTTGCCGGCCACACAAACAGATAGTGCACACACTGATATATCACTGTTCACCTGCTGATAATGGATTACTACAGCTTTGCCCGTCATCGTCTTACAAGCCGTTTTGGGGTTTAATGAAACAAGCCTGACTCGTGTTCCTTAGAGACTTTCTCTCTCTCTCTCTCTCTCTCTCTCTCTCTCTCTCAGTCCAGTGCACAATCTCAGTCTTTAATTGGTCTCTCTTTTGTGGTAGCGTAAGCATGCGCTTTATGGGACGTGTTTACATTTTACTCGGTATAGTCCTGCCTCTCTGCGTGCCATGAAGCCTTTCGCCCCGGAGCTACAAGTCAAAATCCGAGAGCTTTGTTTATGTTGTACAAAAATAACATAGTTATCTGTCAAACTAATTTCAAATAGAAAGTATTTCTGTTTAAGATAATTTTAATCTAGATTGATTTATAGGTTTGCCTGTTAAAAAAGTTAAAAACGATAAAATATTGCCCAACCTGCTTGCTCAAACCAATAAAAACCAGTTTTCTAGTAGTGACACTGCAAGACTTGGCCTTTTATGTGAAGTGTTTCTGTGTGTTTTGCAATCGAAGACGGTAAAAATTATATATAAAGGTCCAATTTTTAGCGCGCTGTTTACTTTAGAATGCATCGGCTTTGAAAGTCAGCCCCGTTTCCTTGTTTGTGCCCTAGTGCGGATTTTCCTCCCTCTCTCCCCCACTAAAACTTCTCGTCTCATTCTTGATGTTATTAATTGCAATTCGAATGCCTTTGTGAGTACTTCCTTCTGCACGTGAGAGAGAGAGAGAGAGAATTGGCACTGGCCCACGAAACCCAACCCGCTCCTTTCTGAAGGCCCACGGAATGAGACCTCGAACAAACTCAGATGCCTGGTGTATGGAACATGTGTTTGTGCCTCAAGGTTTATCCATGACAACCAGTCAGAATAGGCAGTTTGAAAAGAAAGAGATGTTTTCTCTCTCTTTCTTTCTCTCTCTCTTTTAAAAAACAAATGAGTAAGTTGTTTCTCGAAATACCTCTTTGATTCAAATTGGGAGTCACAGCCCTTTTGTGGTTGTAGAATGACTCCAGGCATCTGGCAGCTTTCGACACAGTAAAGTCCAGAATACCGAATTGTGATAATTCCCCTTCCTGTTGATGCAAGCAGCTCTAGCTTTGGCGTGAGCAAACAAATGAGAAAGCATAACAAAGTTTTTACAGCTCTTTCACGATCGCCTGCTGTCGGCATAAATTACTTCCATGGCGTTACGCCTAAATTATAACCAAGTATAACATTTAGCACGCTTAAAGGATAAGCTCAGAGTGGAAAGGGTTTCAAAATCCCAACATTGGTCTCAATCCCGGGACCAGATGTTACATTTTCCTTGAGCAAAGAGAGGAAATTTAGGAGGGGAATCCAGAACGTTTTGCTGGTAGTCTCTCAGCTTTCCACACATTCCTAAATTACCATGTAATATAAGAGCCTTTATTCACTGGAGAGCCACAGCGGATCTGCCGCAGTTACGCTCCTGTTACAGACACAGAAATAATGTTTGCACTCTTAAAAAGGAAAGTGGAGAAATTTGCCCTTCTGAGATCATAATAATAAAGTAGAAATAGCCGCACTCTTTTTTTTTTTTTAAACAGAACAAGTTTAGAGGATTTTTTTTAAAGCCTGCCCTCATATCCATGCAAATGCTACACGTTGCTTTGTTTCCATGATCCTTGTGTCATTTTTAACCGTTGCTCCCTATATCATTTACATGAAAATACTTCCTCTTTAGAAACTTGACACTCGAGCACTAACAGCGGGCTTCCTGTGTGTTTCAGCGCAGAGCGCGACCTACAGTTCAGCCCCATTATCTGTTGTTACATTTTTCGAGTCTGGTTCAGGGACGTTACATAACACAACTTTTCTCAAATTTGAATTACTAATTTTTTCTACTTGTGCCTTTATTTCCTCATTTTCATAACCAGCCTCCTTTTTTTTCCACTGTACATTGGAAGGAATGCAGAGACGTGTGTTTGTACCTGTTTCGAATTGCCACCTCCCCTGTATGCTGACTGTCACTTTGAAAGTGCAGCCCTATAAATGAGTCAACACGCTCCTGGTTGCTTGTACATGACCGCAAAGGTTAGAGTTTTTCAGGTCAGATTTTCGCAAGCAGCACTCGATTAGGCTGATAAGATAAAATTACCCCCGTCACGTTTCACAGCATCCAATAGATACGTTCCAGCTATTCAAGCTGAGGATGTACATCGAACGCTTTATGTTTCCTGTTTTTAAGCCAGACGCCTATAAAAAAAATTGTCATTACAGACAGCCAGACAGTAGCTTTCTTTGTCCTGTGATTAGAAACAACCTGGCACTTCTGAGTCATGGTACAAAGCCTGATAATAGAATTCCTTGTAACGGTGAGGGTGTTAAAATGAAATATTAGATAAATGTTTTTATATTTTAATTTTCTTTTTATATTTAAATGTTACTTTAAATATTCACAGAATTCCTAACCCTAAACCGGTTTCCAGTGTTAGGAATGTTTTTTCCCAAAGTGTAATAGGTTACAGATTATAAATGACCCTATATAAAATGTAATAATTAATGTAACTGTATAAAAGCCACGTACCTGATGATATTTTATTACTTTTCCATTACTGTTAAGTTTCTAACCGATATTTTTAACTCAAAAACCAGCAAAGCAACAAACAAATTAATATTATTCAGCATATCCTTAATAAGAAAATTTATTATTAAGTGTAATTCTATTAGTAATCTTTCCCATTTTTGTAAGTAACTGCAATCTAATTACTCATTGTTCTAAGTAACTGCAATTAATGACTGTTCTGTTTATTTTGTAATTAAAATGACGTAACTCTTGTTACAGGTAACTAGCTAAACCCCAACACTGTCAGTGATTTTCTGCTTGTGAAAGAGAAATCTTATCATCATATTCCAAGGAAGCATAGCTTAACCTTTTATCAGTGTTGACTGAAAGCTATTCTCTATTGACGGCTTGTAAAGCAGGTTATGGAAATTGCATTGTTGTAGTCATGTACTTAGATTTTTATTGACACCCATAAAAACACTGACTAAGCCCTTACCCTAACCCTAAAGATATTTTGGCACCATTACATCACATTTTATTAACAGAGTCTAAAAAGATCTTCTCAGAAATCATATATTGTCTTATAGCATAAAGATAATAGATTTAGTGGAATTTGCAGAATTCAATCTAAAAATACACACACACATACACACACACACACACACACACACCACACCACACATATATATATATTAATATATATAATATATGATATATATATACACATATTATATATATCATATTGAATTATAAATTGATTATATTGTTTATTTACGGAAGAATATTGATGTTTTTTTTCTTCCTACCTGTTTGTTTAAAAGCTGTCTAATCAAAGCTTTTAATGACTGCACGTGTTTGCAATTAATTTTTTATTCCTTTCAGCTTTAGACTTCTCTCCTTATATTGATGTAAAAATAAAACTTTTGTTTTAGTCATAATTAAATGCTTGTTCAGTAACATTGTTATTACTGAGTCATACAAACAAAGTAATCAGTATACATTCATGTTTATGTGTTCATATTGTTTTAAAGATTTCTATTGAGATATTAACTATTTCTATCATATTTAGTGGAAAACTGTTTTATAGGTTCTAGATTTTCCTTATTTAAGGTCACTAAAGCACCTACATTCTGGCACTGCATCATCAGGGTTGGTGTAGGTTGGCTGTTAAAACTTAACACGCTTCTCCTTCTGAGCCTGATTATATTTTGTCCTGGGTTTGTGCAATGCTTGGTCATTTGTGCCATTACTAATTACTGATCATTAACATTCCCCATAATTAATCACTAACCATCAATATTCCCCATTATTAATCACTAATCATCAATATTTCCCTTTCCTAATCACTAATTATCAATATTCCCTGTTACTAATCATCAATATTCCCCTTACTAATCACTAATCATCAATATTTTCCTTTACTAATCACTAATCATCAATAATCCCCATTACTAATCACTACTCATCAATATTCCCCATTACTAATCACTAATCTCATATCCCCCTTAATACACTAATCATCAATATTCCCCATTACTATACCACTTCTCATTTCCCCATACTAATCACTAATCATCAATATCCTCCGTTACTAATATCACTAGTCATCATCAATATTCCCCCGTTACTAATCACTAATCATCAATATTCCCCATTACTAATCACTAATCATCAATATTCTCCATTAGTAATCACTAATCATCAATATTCTCCATTAGTAATCACTAATCATCAATATTCCCATTACTAATCACTAATCAATATTCCCCATTCACTATATCCCCATTACTAATCATCACTATATCACTAAGCATTTCCCCCCCATTACTAATCACTAATGCATCAAATCACCCATCAATCCTAATCATCATATTCCTCCTACTACTCACTATCATCAATATTCCCCATTACCAATCACTAATACTCCCCAATCACTAATCATCAATATTCCCCATTACTAATCACTAATCATCAATATTCCTCCTTACTAATCACTAATCATCAATATTCCCCATTACTAATCACTAATCATCAATATTCCCCCTTACTACTAATCACTAATCATCAATATTCCCCTATTACTAATCACTAATCATCAATATTCTCCCATTAGTTCCCTAATTCACTAATCATCAATATTCCCCCGTTACTACTCACTAATCATCAATATTCCTCCATTACTAAACTCACTAATCATCAATATTCCCCATTACTAATCACTAATCATCAATATTCCCATTACTAATCACTAATCATCAATATTCCTCCATTACTAATCACTAATCATCAATATTCCCCATTACTAATTCACTAATCATCAATATTCCTCCTTACTAATCACTTATCATCAATATTCCCCATTACTAATCACTAATCATCAATATTCCCCATTACTAATCACTAATCATCATATCCTCCTTACTATCACTAATCATCCCCCCGTTTAATAATTAATCCCCCCCGTGTATTACTAATCATCAATATCATCAATCATTCCCCTTACTAATCACTAATCATCAATATTCCTCCTTACTAGCCTTATCACTATTCCCCGTACTAATCACTAATCTCAATATCTCTGTTACTAATCACTAATCATCAATATTCCCATTACTAATCACTAATCATCAATATTCTCCATTAGTAATCACTAATCATCAATATTCCCCATTACTAATCACTAATCATCAGTATTCCCCATTACTAATTACTACTCATCAATATTCCCCATTACTAATCACTAATCATCAATATTCCCCATTACTAATCACTAATCATCAGTAATCCCCTTTACCCGTTATTGATTATCAATGTTCCCTATTCAGAAATTACTTATCATCAATATTTTTCCTTTCTAAACTAATCACCAGTTATTATTATTCCTCAAAAACAATCGTTGTTAGTTAAAATTTCCTTTCATCAATATTCTTCAATAACCAATCACTGGTTATCATTAATCTTTATTAACTAATCAATGATCGAAATGAATGATCATTATTATTAATGTGTCTAATCACTGATTATTATTATTCTCCATTAACTAATCAATGATTGTTATTTTTCCGCAATAGCCAGTCACTGGCTGTTATTAATCTGTATTAACCGATTACTGTTTATCATTATTTCTTATCAATCAATCATTAATAACCATTATTCCCATCATTTTTCCAAATTATTTAATCAATGATTATTAATTTTTCCCAATATCCAATCACTGATCATCATTGTGCTGCATGATCAATCGATTGTTTGTTCTTTATTTTATCGTTTTTCTTGTTAATATATACAGTAATGTATTTCCTCATTCCTCACTGTCCTTATTTTGACTGTGTTCTAAAAAAAGATTTTTTGTCCTACTTTGAGTGGCTTTAGGAAAATCTTCCGTCATAGCAACGCATTTTAATTTTATATGCAAATAATCTTAAAGGATGTACCTACATGCAAAGCAGCCAATGACGTTAGAGGACTTCTAGTGAGATTCTACTGCAACTAAGTGGCGACACTTACTGCAGAGAGCTTAGTAACATAGTTACTCGGTTTAGAAAATACCTGCTACTGTCTCGATTTATCTGATTTCCCAAAATACCCTACACGAATGTACCTTATTTGGAAGGTTAGCTGTTATATTGAGTCGCGCAGTGACATCCAGGCTTGTCAGCACACACTTACCAGACTGTTCAAACCATCTGTGCGAGTGTTTGTTCAAGTCATATCCCGAAGGCACCGTAGAGGAGTGTTTGCTTTCATGGAAAGCCGAGCGTCAGAGGTGAACGTCAAATGGGCCTGAGAGGAAGTAACGTGAAACAGGAGCAGGCAGAATAGATAACACAGATAAATGGTTAAGAAATTTCAGACTACAATAAGCAAGGCCTGACTCTGCACTTAGCGCTGTGAAACGTGCGTTGTATAACAAGCCGAATAATGCATTTTTAATCTCAATCCTTAAAGCACGGGGCCTCCTCTGTAATGAATTGCATTATTACATGCAGGAGTTTGAATTATGCAGAGGCTCGAGTCGGCCTCACGCTCTATGGTAATGACTTTATCCACTGCCTGCTCGGTTAGCATATTCATCCCCGTGCACAGAGGACAATCAATCTTGGCCAGATCATAAAAAAAAATAAAACAATGGCTCCAATTAGCTTCGTTTTAAAGGAAGGGCCTTTAAGCAGTAATACGATAAAATCCAATATGTGCCAGAGTGATGGAGAGCAAGTGCAGCCGTAAGAGTAGACGTGGATATCGATCTAATATTATCAGGCCGGTGTCAGATTCTCTAAGCGCACTGATGTTTGTCAGCAAATAGATTCATCTGACACGGTGAGGGAGAAAGAACAGGGGGCGCTCTTTCTCTTTAACATTTTTGCTGACACTGTATCTAAACGTAAACGAATAAATGGTATTTTTTAGTACAGTGGTACGTTGACTAACAAGTTTTTAGAGATACCAGCCATCTCTCAGACGATTTTTTTCTTTCTTGAGTTGCGAGCTGAAGTTCGGGTTACAAGCCAGCTTCAGACATTCAACCGCTAGTTGGTGTAGCAAACGCCACAGTAAAGTCCGTAGCATTCGCCCAGCATCCCGTGTCTCATTCGATAGCTAGTTAAACATTCATGTTATATATTTTGGTTACATTTGTAAGTTATTAAAAAAACCTGCCACATAATATCAAAATATTTAAATGAGCAAATATCGTGTAGCTAGCGGGAAAAAAAATCAATATCGTATTAAATCGTATCGTATAACTGTCCGATTTACACCCCTCATTAAAATCGCAAACAAACAAACATGCCTACACATCAAAGAATGCAGTTTAACCAAATTAAATTTAGATTAAAACATGTCAGAATAAAAAACAGATGACTAACTCTGCAAATAGCAATGGGTCGGATATGCAATAAATGTAAGCAGATAAAACAAATATACGCAGATATAAAACTGGAGTTTAGTTCAGTGATGGACTGTTAGTAAAAACTGTTCCGGAGTCTAGAGGTGCATGTCCTGATGGACCGATAGCATCTACCAAAGGGCATCGGGGGTAAAAATGTGGTTGCCGGGGTAAGAAGAATCCTTAATTATACTACTGGCTTGTCATATGCATTTCTCATTGCGTATGATTTCCTCCAGGGAGAAACGTGCTTACAATTAAACACGGGGGAATGTGGTAGCGCAGTGTTTAAGGTGTTGGACTGCTAATTGGAAGATCGGGGTTTGATTCCCAGCACCACCAACTTGCCACCGCTGGCCCCCTAAACAAGGCCCTTAACCTCCAATTGCTGAGTTGTATAAAAGAGATAAATGTAAGTTGCTCTGAATAAGGACGTCTGCACAAATGCTGTAAATGTAAACACTGAACATGAAATACTGTATATAAAAATTAAACAGCCTAGTTTGCTTTATTTCCAGTTTTAAATAACAGAAATTATTTATTGTATAGAAAAGCACATCCACTCATTGTCTGTGTCATGAAGAACATCTGTGCACCTGCTCGTTCGTGCAATTATTTAATCAGTCAGTCATGGTCGCAGCATGATACATAAAATCATGAACAGCTTCAGGTAAAATTCACATCAACATGGAAACGGGGGGAAATTATAGCTAGTGCTTGACATTTACAATAAAAACAAAATAAAAAAAAAAAACACCTATACTGCTCTTTTAACAGTTTTTGCTGGGTTTTTGAGTAATCTAATGGACCGGAATTGAGCTGTTCAATGATGTGACTGAAAGTATTTTTTAAGTCGCTCTGGATAAGAGCGTCTGCCAAATGCTGTAAATGTAAATCCAAACCAAATATATATCTCTTGGGATTTTCGCACACAAGTTAACATCGAATGAGCAGAAGTTCTGTTGAGAAAAAGTCAGTAGAAAATAACCGGACTAGTTTCACAGAAATAATCACACTTTACAATCATGGTGAGCAGAAATGAATATCCAAAAACCACATCACAGTAAAGCTAAAGGCTGTCAATAGAAAAATACACTGGCTTTCAATCCCGTTTCAATCCCCAAGAACAGAAATGTGAGGCTACCAAAAACACGAGTTTACCGAAGCTGGCTGGGTAACAATGTAGTATAAAAAAAGCGGGTCATAAATCCAGTACCTGTAGATACTATATAGCATTTAATAGTATAGTAGTGAGGTGACATTACCCTTTACCACTTTAAAGAGAAACTGCACATATAAAGCAAAGTACTTCCTCATTCCCTGGAAAAGCTTTACGTCAAACAATATAAGCATGACTTTAATCATAGCAAGGATTACCAAATACCAAAAACTGGTTTGAGAAACTGTTGATCAAGTCTCTACAGTATGTATTATTATCTCCTCGAGATAAATATAATAATATATCCTATCATAAAAGTTAAATCGTTTCAATATTCTCCAAATTCTCACCAATAAATTCCCAGTAGAAAATTAACATTAAATTAACATTCTTGCCATAATTTTTTTTTTATCACCTCTGTGTTTTGGATGTAGTATCATTTTAATAACATTATCATCTAGAAAGAGAGCTGGAAAGGTTGTGCTGCTGTTTCGAGCGAGTGTAATTTTCCTCCCAAACTCATTCTCCAAATTAAAGCCATCCATCCATGTGTTAATGATAGCTCTCCGTCAAGTCGAGCCGATGACTATTGGTTTGCAGAGGCTCGCAGATAGAATAAGCCCCATTAGCAAGAGTATTTACGATCTACTTATGCGCGTGTTTGCGTTCGACAGCCATATTGTCTGGAGCCGAGGTGTTCCTTCTGAGCAAGCAGCAACCTGCAATTGATTTCAGGAGAAACCTGCGAGGCAAAATCATTTTTAAGAGAGAGAGAGAGAGAGAGAGACTATGTAAAAGACTTGCTGGTTGTAATATCCTGCCTCTTGCTTCTCTGGGACAAGATGAAGTGCAAGCAGGGCATTTGGTTCTCATCATTATTGTACAGAGAATAACGCAAGTGCCAAACGGTGACATAGAATCATTTCAATTATCTCGAGCGGAGAAATTAGTCTTTCTAGTTAATGACCAAGAACGAGTAAATGAAAATTAATCCGCACCACGTGTGTCCTCTTCTGACATAAAGCAGTACCTCTATTTGCTTTAGGAGGTCGGCTTTTTTTTTTTTACTTAATGCTTTTGGTTTATGTTAAAGATAACAGAAAGATAAGAGTCACTCATGGCTGCTTGTAAGGAATGCACTGTTATTTCTATTTTTGGGCCTCGTCTCATCTATTGCATTTACCGGCTATTATCATTACGTTCATAGATCATCTTGTTTACGCATACGAGTGCATCCAAACACCCAAAAAAAAAAAAAAAATGAACAGATGGTGCTTAGAAGCATGATTGATAAACTGTTCGCTTTCCTCTTTTAACAGTAAATTGGTACAGAAAGAGATTAGGAATATTTGGTTCCCATAGCTAATAAATAAATAAACACGATGAAGGGGGAACGCAGAACGCGCAAGCTGTTCTCATCTAATCTTTCCCTTATATGGCTTTTCTGTGGTCTGGCAACGCTGCTTTGCACATGTGCTTTAAACATATATTCATCTGTTCCTCAGATCTGGCAGGCTTTTTCCTTTTTTTTTCCACCCTCCTCTCTTTTCCTAAAGACAGCTCAGTGGCCCCATTTCTATAACCAATTGTTTGTGGGCGAGCAGGCGAAAATAGGCATTATTCTTTTCAAATTATCTATGCACTCAGGCATATAAGACCTTAATCTCTGGCAAGCAACATATCAGGTCACATGGGCGATTATATTCAAATGTTTTTTTTTTTTCGGTTTACTTTTGTCACAGGAAGCAATCTGTTGCTGTCGGCTTTCACCGGCAGTAAACATTGATAAGAAATATGAAAGCTCTCAGAGATTTTTTTTTTTTTAAGTGGAACTGGATCAAAGAAGGGGGAGTACCCGATTCCTACCACTGGCGTCACTGTTGAGCACAGAGTGATTTGTCATTAATTTATGTTATCTCCAAAGAGAAGAGAAGAGAGGAAAGGAGGGGAGGGGGGGGCGAAAGTGCTGACATGCTTTTTGCTCCTATCCCTGAATTACCAACGGTTAGGTGAGCATCATTTGAATGCCTTGCAGCAATCATCTCTGCGTCAGGGATAAAAAAAATAAAACGACTTGTTTTCTCTTAAAAAAACACTATGTTGAACCGGAGATGTTTTTAAATGAGAAGAAAAATTATTTATTTAAAGAATTTGTAATATCTACAAATCATAAATGGAGAGATGTGTGTTAAAAAATCCTTCCAACCTGACTTATTGACAAACCATGAACACCGAGATGAAATTCCGTTTCTTTTTTTTTTCCTCCCCTACCAAACTGCAAATGTGCCTCACAGCTCAGAAAGAAGGATTAGGCCATCAATCTACTCCACTCATATTGTCACCAGGCAGGAGAGACCCATGCGGCACGGTAGATACCGGAGCGCGCAGTCTGTAAGGCAAATTCTTCTTAACATTGTCATCCTCATTTATTATAACGACAGGCCCAGCAATCAGGAGGGAGAACAATATTTAGAGCTGCTCGTAAAAGATGGCGTCTCAGCTTTTTTTTCCCCTTTATGTCTGTGTGTGCCATAAATAGAGCACGCAGCTCGACTTCCACGGGCAACATTGTGGAATTTAACATGGGTGACCTGCATGGAGCCTGAAGAGGATAATTGATATGCGTTGTGGGATTAAACAGTTGTGCTTGCGATATGACGTTATTCAATAAAAAGTAGAAAAATACAGTCCATCAATTTGTTTCATTTGTGAAAATCTTAATAGCTGATCACATCACATATTCACCAATACTGACTCACATATGCCAAATGCCTCAAAAAGTCAGGCCCTGAGGACACAAAGGCAAGACCTTTGGGGTGTGTGTGTGTGTGTAGGAGACAGAACGATGGCTTACGCCTGAGCTGGATGATTGATGGTGTCGTTGAACGCTCTTGCTATTACCGCTCACTGTCTCCAATAAAGAAGTTTAATCATCGCCTGACACACGGACTGCACCACGCCGTCCACCAATCACAGGTCTGCCCATGCTATTCTCTCCACTGCTGGAAGGGGTCATATTACACTGATTTGCCTTATTTGTAGGCTATTGTGTTGTTGCCAAACTTAATATAGACAGAGGCCATTAATGTTTAACCTTAGCATGGTTAGGATTGTATCTTTACTTAAGTGTTTGTTGCTCTTTGTGAAGAGCCCGGAGTTCACCAAGGCTTAATCAGTGCATTAATAAATCAATAAATTGATATTGTTATTGATTTCAAAGTTTTCCTTAGACACTGTAAGGTACTTTATACCTGCCCATTATTTTGCTTCTTGTTTTCACTAGCATCGATGACAATTTACACTCACAGCAGATGCTCTTATCCAGAGCGACTTAAGGTTAAGGTCCTTGCAATGGACAATTGGTTGTACTGGGAATCAAACCAATAGTCTTCCGGTAAGCAGTCCAAAACTTTAGCCACTGCGTTACCACTTCCCGGGCAATAAATCCGGACCTTTAACCAGAACACCTTGGAAGCCCAAAGAACTTGGGCTAGACTTTTTTTAATTCTACCTCAGTAGACATAAGACGCTTTCTTCTCTTGCACACACAAAACTCCAGTTGCACTTGCACCTTGGAACCGGCCCCTACATTCCGCTACCTATTTATCAGTATAACTGGTGTTTTTGCACGCTCTACCAATTAACTAACAAAGTAAAAAGCGTTTCGCTGCATGTCACACTGTGTATGTCAGACTGAAAAGTGATTAAGGTGTTGGACTGCCGATCAGAAGATCGTAGGTTTAGTTTTCGGCATCACTAAGCTGCTACTGCTGGGCCCCTGAGCAAGGCCCGTTAGATAAAAAAAAGAATAAGGATAAAGGCGTCTGCCAGACTTGTTTTGTGAGCTATAAACTTTAAATTTGAATATCCTGTTAGTTATGACTAAAATATTAATAACAACAAAAAGCTTTAATTACTCAGTCCAGCCTATAATATTGATCTGAAAATAACACAATATTTAATATATTATAATATAAAAACCTGAAGATTTGTTCCAATATGATCATTTTTTTGCATTGCATTTCTACTCTCTTTTATGCTTTTTGTGTGTGTGTGTGTGTTTAATAACTCATCATCATGCTGTTTATATAGGCTGGTATGTAGTATGCGGGTTTGGCCGTTGCCATGGCGACGCGCTATTTATATGCACGCGGATTATTTTGACACACTGTTTAACACTGTAATATAAAGTCTGGTTTTTATAGCCACCATTTTTCTCTGTTTTGTTTTTAACTCCTTTTTTTAAGTTCCTAATTTTGGTAGAAAATCTCGTGACCTCCGTCCAATCTGTAATAACCTGGTAAAGCCTCGTGACTGGAGATAAAACACTGCATAAGGCATAGAAAATCTGACGTAAATGTTACATCCTGTAATAATAAACTGGAGCTAAACAACTTTTTTTTTTTTTTTTTTTTTATCATGGCGGCGCTAAATAAAAAATCGTTTGCACGACCTTTAGAGAAACCAAAAATCGATATTGCTTTAAAATGCACGCTGTAAATAAGCCCGAATCTTTAATACGGTTGTTATTTAAGGACAATTAAAACGATTTAAGTTTATAAATAAAATCGATGCAAATCTTTTTTATTTGCATGAATTGAATTAGACGCGAATATGTCCCTACAGATCAATATTTCTAAATATATATTTTTGCATTGTTGTTGTTTGCATTATTTTAATAATAATAACAATAATAATAATAATAATAAAAACGCGAGGTTATTGTGATTATTTGCGGATTTGCAGAACGATCAGCGACACCCTAACATCATGTCCGACCCGCCCGGGAAAAAGCAAATCGAGGTCGAAAAACATATCCTACGTGACTGACACGTAAATAATTACAATCCTACTAGAAATAGAAAGAAAGAGAGAGAGAGAGAGAGAAAAAAAAGAAGGAAGAAAAGCAGAAGCGCGTCTCTGAATCTCTGCAGCTCTGCAGGAAATGTTCTTTCTATTACACATCCAAACGACCTCAGCCACAGGTCCTTGTCGAGACATAAAAACAAAAAGCGACATATCGGGATATTATCGACGCGTTAAATGTTTTAAAAAATCGATTTTTCATTTCGAACGATGTATTTTTCATCATTAAATCGAATCGCGGTGCGAATTTAAAGTGTAATCGATTGGATGATTTTTAAAATGAGACAGATGATTGAAAAGCACCACATTCGCTGCGGGTCCTTAACGTGTTTTGAATTTAATATGAACGTTTTGAGAAGGAAACGATGTAAAAATGGTACCGTTTGAAAAATAACGGTTGGGAAAAATATTACATCGCAACAGCGCACATTTTTTATTCGTTCGATTTTCGGGGTGTCGTTTTCATATTGACGCTCAGCGAGACACCGGGCGCTCGGATATTTTCCCCTTCCGGGACCTGCGGCAATCCATTCAAGCCAACAAGTTTGGAGAGAATGTTGAGTTTAATCAATTCAGAGCGTCGAGATGGAGCTGAACTCACTCACGGTATCAACAGCCACAACGCTTTTATTTCCTTTTTTTTCACATTACACACACTCACACACTCATACACACATACACACATAGCGTTTGTTTATCTCTGAGCCGTTATATTGTGTTAATATCGAGGAAAGTTAAAGAGAAGTTCGTGTTTTGTTTTGGGTATTCCTGCTGATTTTACGCATGGCTTGTTTTTTTGGTTTATTGAGATTAATGTATAGATAAAATATATAAATATGTGGATATTTTAGACTCCAGATGTAAATGCAAGGTGAATTGAATGCCTGCTGTGCTGTTTCCGCAGTGGGTCGGCTCACCTTGTGGCTTACACGGACCCTACATTTTCTACAAGGCGTTTCGGTTCACCCTCGAATCCAAAGCAAGAATTTTGTCTCTCGGCGATTTTTTCTTCGTGCGCTGTAAACCGGGGGATCCGGTGTGTATAGCCGAACTCCAGCTGCTGTGGGAAGAAAGGACAACTAAACAACTTTTATCCAGCTCCAAACTTTATTTTCTGCCAGAAGATACACCCCAGGGGAGGACTGTCACACACGGAGAGGTAATTACACATTTACGCAATATTAACAACAACATCGCGTCTGGGCTTTGGGCTTAGTAATGTATTTATTTATTTAATTATTTATCATTATTATTAAAAAAAAAAAAAAAAAATATATATATATATATATATATATATATATATAGATATATATATATATATTATATATAACTATTATATAAAAATATATAAATAGACAGCTTGAATCTATTTCCTGTCTCCTGCCATTATTTCAGCTCGGTATATATATATATATATATATATATATATATATATATATATATCTATATATATATATATATATATATATATATATAAAGCGTTGAGTTGTTATTGGTGTCTAATTCCGCTTCTTTGTTGCGAGCTGATTTCCTTTCAGTCCGAGTCATCCGATCGCGTTATTATTATTAAGCTTCATCGAATGCAGTCCTGCCCTATAAAGCTGTCAGTTTGCTTAACATATAGATTTTAAATGTATATAATATATATATATATGTTTTAAAAACAACAACTCGAGTGGGTCTGGTGGTTTTGTAAAAGTTGTCACTATAGATAAAAATAAATAAATAAATAAATAATAATATATATATATATATATATATATATATATATATATATATATATACATATGCATATTTTTTGCATGCCTCATCAGATAAATACACCAGTGCGGAAATTGCGAAAGCTTATGTTTCTCTCTCTCTCTCTCTCTCTCTCTCTCTCTCTCTCTCTCTCTCTCGATGAGGTAATACAGTATTTCCAGTGCTCTCATATAAAAAAAAGAGCAAGGAAGAGGAGGATCAGGCGCAAAATGTAAAAAATCTATGCATTAATCTAAAAGTGCAAAATAATAATAAATAATAATAATAATAATGTTAAATAAATAGGCGAACGGAGATCCGCACGCAGGCACGATTCCCTCCAGTGGGAACTGATGAATAATGGCAGACTGATATAAAAGCAGTAATGGAGAGCGATGACGTTTGGAAAAGCTTATTGTTGTGCAGATATGCTGCAGCTTTGCGCAATAGTTCCGGATAGAGCGCCGATGTTGTGCGAGTGGAATCATGCATTAAATATGTTTTTAATATTTCATATGTCGTTGTCATAAACACCCCATTATACCCCCCCCCTGCAAGCGATGCAGCATGCAGCAGTGTTATTGTTATTGTTGTTGTTGTTGTTTACACAGCTAATGTCATTAATGTAATAAAGGTCTCAGTGTAAATGAGTAAATTAAAAACTCCCCCGTTTGGCCGGACTTTTTATTGCATGCTTTCTGAAACAACCCCCCCCCCCCCCCCCGAACAGCATGGTATCACGTTTCCGTTTTCATAATTAGCAACAGGTTTTTTTTCTTTTTTTTTTTTTTTTTAAACGCAAAGCCCGGCCTCGTTAAACGTCAAGGTTGCGGAGCTAACGCTTTGGTGAATGCGCACGTTACGCAAACGACGCGCTGCGGCGACCTTGAGCGCAACGCTGTTTACGCAACGTAACGAGGCGGAATAAAGCTGGAAAAAAAACCCACCATTCGACTTAACGCTCTGTTTGTTTAGTTGATCAGGGACCCTGTCCTCTTCCCAAACAGACAGACCTTCCCTTTCCAACACACACACACACATATCCCAGCTTAGGTTGCCAGATTGATGACACTGGTTTCGGTTCAATACACACTGTAAAACTCAGCCAATTATGTAAAACCAGTTCAAACTGTAGCTGCGCCAAATATATGTTAAACTATGGACACATTGTTGTTATGGCCCACAGCAATCGGCCGCCTAATTTGGATCGTCAGTCGCCAAGCAAACAAGCACCGACCTAATTTACCAACCTGTAAATCAGCGCAAAAGATGTGCCAAATAATATTTACATGTTTTTTTTTCCCCTGGCAATTAAAACATAGCCACTCAAAGTACAGGCGAACCCACCCAACCCCCAGGACAATCTGGCAACTCCCACTGATCTCCTTCATTTATTCATTTACTCACAGCAAGGTGAACTATTTGCTTTTCAAATTTATTACTCATACATGACTGCCTGCTGATCTCGAGACGGCAGGCCAGATAGAATTACGAGCCCAAGGACAACGGCTCAACTTCTAGCCGTTTACCAAAACAGGGCAGCGAAACCGATTTCTATCTGTTTGTTTTTAAAAAAAATAAATCGGTCATGTTAGCTCATGTGGCCACGGTGGCCTGTTTGTTTTAGTTGTAGCATTTTCTCCTGATAAGGAGACCGGGGGGGGGGTGAAGGTGGGGTGGAGGTAAAAGATACTGCTTTGTGCACGTTGTCCTTTATGTAGTTGTTAAATGAGACGTGCAACATTTAAATAACAATAAGGCGCAGTGTCAGCTCAACCACCTGCAGTAAGATGAGCCTCCTAACGCCTTCACCTTGCCGAAGCCAACGCGCTCAGCCCAGGGTCCAATTAAATTGCATTTGCATTTGGCAACAAAGTTACCCATGCTCCTTTGCATAAGGTCAAATTGTTTGTGGAAAACAGGAACCGCGCCACAACGGAATAATTCCCACTCTTTATTGTTTAGTGTTGCCCAGAAGCGTCTCGTCCTGGAGATGAAGGACAAACAGCGACATTTTCGCCACGTCCCTTGTGCGTCTGCTTTTTAGGGGGCGAGAACCCAATTCCGTCCTGCCACGGAGAAAACGATAAACAGCTTTTGGCTAAAAATGACAGCTAAGCGTGTTAATGTTTATGGGAAAAAAAAAAGATCAAGACGACATCTATGATTAATCGGGCACTGTACTTTTTGGAGTCATTTTTGTTTCTACACCCAGGTGATGTAATTTCCCCTCAGACTGAAGTTAGTCATTCATTAAAAAAAGGACAGCAGTGGGTTGCTGTAAGCTCTAAGTCTACAGTATACATATAGTATCCCTCTCTCTCTCTCTCTCTCTCTCTCTCTCTCCCTCACTCTCTCTCTCCCTTTCTCTTTCTGGCAGTGAGTTTACGGAATTTAACACTTAGGCCCTGAGCCTAGAGAGGGCAACAGTACACTCCGCTTCAGCCATGGGTCTGTGCTCTCTGTGTCTTATTCGCAAGCTGTTTTGCTTCTCTCATTATTTTCCCGTGTTCCTTTTCATCTATCCGAATTAGCTCTCCGCTAAAGCATAAGTCTGTGGCTTTTTGTTGTTGTTTTCAAATGAGCCATGCGTGTGTGTTTCTTTTTTTCCCCCCTCTTTGTGTTTCTGATTACTCTTCAGAATAGAATACTCCTAATTTCAAAAGAGTGTTTTTTTGTTTTTTTTTTGGTAGAGCGCACAAGCCTACACCCACAGCAGGCTTTATTTTTTCCCCTCCCCTGTATTTAATTGGACCCAGTTGTTCTGCAGCTTTGTTGCGCCATCGCTCATAATATCTGTGTTTTTTGGCAAGAGAAAAATCGTTGCTGGCGATAGGCTCGAATAGCACTTACGTGACGGATCTAAACGGGGTTCTGCGCATTATAAATAGGTTCCATATCAGATTCCAGCGCGCTTTACGTCTGCTGTAGTTTGCATAACCACACATGTCGTCGATGCTTGCACACTATGGATTGCTAGCGCATACGGATTTGCATATCATCTCCGTCTCGTTCAGGAACCGGATCTAGGGAACGGTGTTCATCTCCAATAGAGTTACATTTTGTCCGCTGGTATTTGGATGACAAAACAGTTGGGCTTGTGAGCTGGGGCTGCTGCAGAGGTGCTGTGTGGCCGAGATCCAAACTCAAATTTTGTGCCTGGCAAAAGTCCAGTGTTTCTGTCGGTGCCTGGGACATATTTATAGTTCAAATGAGCTCATCAGTCTTTTTTTCTTTTTTTTTTTTCGTTCCTTCCTCCTTCCTTTTAAATTTGCCCCCCCACCCTTTAGAAGGTTACATTCTTCAGCACAAACTTACACTTCTTGTCAGCTGGTAAATGTGACCCGTATTGGTTTGTTAAATGGCATGTCACCACCAAAACCGGCTGAGTAACAGGCTTCCTTAGTAAAAGCTTTTCGTAATGGTGCTTGCACTAACTATAGGTTGACTGTAAAAGAAAACAATTTTGCGATCAAGTCTTCACTTGCTGTTTTCTCCCTCGGGCATCGGGAGCGTGCATTTGCATCACTCGTCTCCTGCGTTTCATGACTAATAGATAATTGGCTTGTGTGGTGTCATTGTATTTCTCTGCAAGCCATTCCGGTTGCCTCACCATGCATTCTCAACAAAATTCACATGAATTTGAGTTAAGTTGAGTATCGTGTCAAGTTTATTTGATTACAAAAAGGCCTAATTTTACAAATGTTGTTGTTTCCAGTAGCGGTTAAAGGACAGCTCATGAAAGTAATAAAAACATTACTGAAAAAAATTGTGGACATTAAGAATTAAAGTTAATTTACCTACAAAATTAGATTATACTATTTAAAGCATTTAAATAAAATGACTTACAGTCATAAAACCAACCGTAAAGTGTTTATCTGGGGTGTCAGTTATAATACACACCTTTTAGATATTTTAATAAAATCAAAGTCGTTTATATAAATACTGTTGAGGATTCAGTGTGGTAACTTTAGACACTGTGCCTCTGACCCTGGGGTTAAATTATGTGTGTGTGTATATATATATAGTTTTGTTTTATTGATAGACTCAGTCAGGATCAACTGGAACATTTGGTGGGACTAATGACCAAGTGCAAGTGCAAATACCAACAGGTCAGAGAACCATACAGTGAAAGTACTACAGCACTAGGATAAAGTTTTATTGTTAAGAAGTTAATGAGGCTGGTTGATTTCTTGTTAGATTAATTATGAAACTCCTCCATTTTATTTCGGTCTTTATCTCATTTCTGTTTGAATTCTTGTATAAAATCGAGTTTGTAGTTCAGTGATAAAAGTGTTAAGACTGCTCATCATTAAATTTGTAGGGTTAACTCTCAGCCCATCAGCAAGGCCCTTAACCCTCATCTTCTTATAGAAATAAGATAAATGTGAAAGGCATCTGCCAAATAAGATGAAATGTAACGATCGTTATTCTTATTCCATTTCATTCGCAGTTTTTTCACGTTCTCTAAACTATTGAACCGATCTATTATGAAAGATTTATTGTCCTACAAAAGTTTACCATAAAGAAATTTGTTTTTAAAGAAAAGATTATACTGGGCAAGTACTGAACCCCGGGGGCTCTATATACAACCCAAGAAACCAGTTTTTAGGATAATAGTGTGAGTAACACAGAAACTTGTTTGCAGACAAGTACAAGGTGTCGCTTAATTAGTAAACACATTTAATTGTTGGAAAAGAGGAATAAAGAGCACAGCAACCTGTCATGCTTGAATCCTGACATGACACCCAGGCTGCTCGTTTGCTCGGATCGTGTTGCATAGTAGCCAGTTGTAGCGTTGTAAGCATGTTGAATCGATTAACTTATTAAAGCAAAGAGGAAAAAGTTAATTCAACTTTCAGCCTCCTGAAAAACAGCTTCCTCTGAATCCACAAGGCGCATTTTTCATGTTCCCCAGGTCAATAATTCAATAGGCGAGCAAGCAGGTGGACAAATCTGCGGTGACCTGGGGAATTCCTGGCATGACCCGCTGACTCAGTGGAGTGAGACGCTGGAGGAGGGATTTCGACCCTCCCCCATTTCTGCCCCCTTCCCCAGTGTTAAAGTCTAATTACAAGAAGCCGATTGTTGGAGCCCACAAGCTCGACCCTAAAACATGGTAACCGTTAAATGGACAGAGTGAGTCATTATTCTAAGGCTCGCTCAATAACATTAGGTAAACAACGCTGTATATCTCTCTGCGCACTGCAAACCAACGGCACTTTTTTTATGACATCACCGTCAATATTGCTAGTTGTTGCCATGGCAGTAATAAAGTTAAGTTGACTGAAGCTCATCGGCATTCTCTGAACTTCAGAACCCCTGTGGATCGAATGTTGTGCATTAAACCTTGAAGAATGTTAAATAAGGACCAATTTGTCCTTCTGCAGCTTCAGGAAGACTCAGTGGATTAGACTTATAAGAAACTACTATGCAAAACCCTGCCTATATTACATCGTCAGATTTTTTATTAGCCTGTTGTTTTGTTATAATGGCTCAATTAAAAAAAGGGTAGTTGTAACACTATTGTATAATCTATCTATCTGTCTGTCTGTCTATCTGTCTGTCTGTCTGTCTGTTTGTCTATCTATCTGTTTGTATATCTGTTTATTTGTTTTTGTTTCTTTTAAGCTAATTTTCTATCTATCTGTCTGTCTGTTTGTCTGTATATCTGTTTATTTGTTTTTGTTTCTTTTAAGCTAATTATCTGTCTGTCTGTCTGTCTATCTATCTATCTCTACAGTACCTGTCTGTCTGTCAGTATATGTTTATTTGTTTTTGTTTTTTTTAAGATAATTTTCTATTTTCTAGCTTAAAGGAAACAAAAACAAATAAATAGATATACTGACAGCCAGACAGGTACCGTAGAGATATCTATCTATCTATCTATCTATCTATCTATCTATCTATCTATCTATCTATCTATCTATCTATCTATCTATCTATCTATCTATCTCTACAGTACCTGTCTGGCTGTCAGTATATCTATTTATTTGTTTTTGTTTCTTTTAAGATAATTTTCTATCTATCTATCCATCCATCTATCTGTCTGTCTGTCTGTCTGTCTGTCTGTCTGCATATTGGGCTACTTTTTCATCGATCTATCTGTTTTTCTGTCTGTCTGTTTGTCTGTCTATCAGCCAAATTTCTATTTCTGTAGAAACGCTAGACGTGGGTGTATATTACACAGGATGCAGTGTGAAAAAGATGTCATTTTTCTTTTTTAAATATTTGTTACTACTTCAAAATGTTCAACCAGTAAATGAAGGAACTGACTGAACAAGCAGGCAAAGCCAGAACTCATCAAAGTGAGCGCACTCAGTCACATGATCTCACAGTAAAGGTTTGCGGGGTCGCCATTAGGATTAACAGCGTTTGACCCACTTAGCTTTATTGTGGCATGGAAACAGATGCCTTTGTGCTTAAATGGTTATTGTGCACAGAAGCCCATGCTTCTCCACTGCGCCGCAATAACTTTAAGGTGCGTTAACTTTAAAAGCCTACAGTTCCGTTTGCAGGAAGAAACAGAAATGTTGTTTAGAATATAGCAATGCTGGACTGTGAAGGAGAAGCTATGTAAATAACCTCTTGGAGTGAATTAAAGATGTCACATAAAAGCATCATTTGTGCTGTGTGGGTAACAAATTCAATCAACAGTAACTGAAGCTGCTACATTTTTGCCTAATAATGTCTACTAATATTAGTCATGTGATTTTTAAGGAATGAACCGTGGCGGGTGGTGCATTTGGTACCTGGGCCTTCAGTGGGGACTTAGCTGGTTTAATACACCTCTTAATACCACCACTATCATGTCACAGTTAGAAACCCCGTTAACACAACTTCAAACCTCTACACTACAACTGCAACTGTACCACGTACATCATCTGGAGAATCAATATTTACCTAATAACACAACAAAAGCATAAAAAAATTAAATAAAATGACCAACCAATCAGAGGGTGGAAAAATAATGACGTTATTGTGGGGCGAATTTGAAATCTGATTGGTTAAAGAAACAGTCCCATTGCTAATATAGTTTAAGTTACATCGGTCAGTACTGCTGATTCTGAAGGCTCTGGGCAGATTAGATTAACATGGCAGCTCATAGAGACTGAAATCTGATTAGACAAAAATTCTACCATCTACATACACATACTGGAAGCAGTGCAGCCAAAAAGAAACAATTTTATGAAACAAATATTCGAATTTTAGGTTATAAATGTAGGTCAGTGTTTCTGATAGTGTTTAGGTTAGCAGAGAAAACCTTGCTTGCCCTAACGTTCAGCACTGGAAATCACACATAATCCAAAAACAGAACCGCTGTCTGTGTAAAATCTAGAACATAAGCAAAACCAAACTCAATACAAAAGTAGTTTCTAGTCAGTAATAAAAAAAAACCTTTTATGTAAATTGGTTGGAGAATTTTGGCCAGAAGATAAGTGTGTATATTGTAAGAGAAGTCTAGGTGTCACATAAGTTACATAATAATCTGTTTAGCGATTGCATAGTTTTATATAACAACAGCCGGAACGTCCATATGACTGAGCTTTATTCATAAGCGCTTTGTTTATTTCACCACAACAGCAGGCTTCATTGTTGAAGGGAGAAAAAAAGATATTACTCCTGCGCAATGATTCAACAACGTTAAATGCATATGCTTTAATCAGACATTACTGCCAAGACAACGCTAGTCTGGAAAGCATGCGTTCTGTGTGATATGTTTTAGTGGGTCAGGGCTCGAAAATGTCACACGGGTAGGAAGATTGGAGCGTGTTGAAATCCTGTGTAAGAAAAGAGTAGAGAAAAAGAGAAGAACATCAACACAACTGTTTCATAGAGCTTGTCGATGGCGGACGTGAGTACAGGGATATTACAGTAAAATATCACAGGAATTGTTGTATTATTTTGGTTGACTGTTTACCTCTATGTTTAGCATTGATTTTATTCTATGCCACACCTAACACTAGTACTCATAAGGGCCGCACAATATATTGAAATTATATATCGGAATATCGCAATGTCGCCTATCACAATGGTAAGTGATAAATTAGCGATTTTATACTTCGAATAATAATGTATGGTCAACGTTTTAGGTTGATGCATATAGTAAAATAGCACTAGCACTAAATTACTGTTGATTGGGACATGCGCGCGCATGCTTTGATGAAGGACTATCAACAAACCGTGAAGCTTCCCTAGCGAGATAATATTGATAAGCCCATGGCACCGGCAGCTTTTGTGCCAAATTGAAGAAAATATAGCAGTATTTGGGTTTTAAAAGTGATGAACACATGCAAACTGAAGTTCTATGGAAAACATGTAAATCTTAAGTAGCAACGCAAAAAACATTACAAATCTTGACAACCACATTAAAATCAGCTGAATGTTGGTTATATCATTTTTAAAAATATTGCATGGCATAACGAATATCGCATTATTTAGCATTCTATTGCTATTGCTTCATTACCGTGCATCCCTAGTGCTTAACGGACTCAACAAAAAACATAAACGTTTTTATTCAGTTGTTTATCTGATCCAGTAAAGGGAAATATTTTTATAAAAAACTTTCAACAAACTCAAAACAGATAATACTTTCTATCTTCAAAGTAAATGCCGATATTAAACCCATCTCTAAAATGCCTCGAGCGTTTGTGTTTAAACAGCTACAAAAAATACGCTAAACCGCTGAAATTGTGTGTAAAGTTATCCTATATCAGACGTGCTGCAATAAAATGAAATAAGATTGAGATGTATGATGCTGCCTTGAATTTGTCTGAAACAAAAGGACAGCTGTTCGATTATGTGATTCATTCAAGACTAATAGTCATTATTGTAGGCAGTCAAACACACTGTGAAAGGAAAAAGAGGCCAGCTGAAGTGAGTAATAGTTCCTATAACAGTTAACTGTAAAGTTCCTATAAACGTTAACTGGTCTTATAATCTTTAGGCATTCACAGTAATATTAACATTAATATAATGTTTATATATACTGTATATAATATATATATCTATATATATATATATATATATATATATATATATATATATATATATATATATATATCAATAATTTGGAATCTAATAAAGTCGAGCCTAATCAAAAATCTGGGAAATGAAAACATGTCTTAATATCTGTTTAAACTGCATTTACACTATACACAGCAAAACAACTTAATGTAGACGTACTGACCGGAAAAGGAAGTAAAAAATGATGCAACCAAGACAAAATGATTATTCAGTATGTTACTTCTGCATCATATTTCAAGGTCAGCAAAACAACGCTTTCTATAGGTGGAGAAAAAAAGAGAGGTGAGCCATTATTGAATGTAACATTGATTATATCTATATCTATATCTATATCTATATATATATATATATATATATATATATATATATATATATATATATATATATATATATAGTGAATTAATTTTTTTAATGTTAACAGACAAAACAGATTTGAAATGAACAAAATTAATAAATAACAAAATACACGGTTGAGCTGAGTTATATATACTGTATACACATTTGTTGCGCCACCGTCACTTTTAATGACGTTCGTCGCACATTGACAGGTGAACAGTCGATCTGTCTGCTTCCACAGCTGATGCTACTGCACAAATCCGATTCATATCCAATTTATTACCACATACAATTGAGGTCCGTTGAGTTTTTTTTTCTGCTTACATACTTCGCTCATATCCCATCTGTACCACATTAAAGGAAAAAATCGGAATTGGGTCACTTGATACATGCGGTGTAAATGCGGCCAAACTGTTCCAATGTACCAGTGCGCGAATCCCATGCGCAAGAGTTCCATGAAGACATGTTGCGATCTGATTACAGTAGGAAAAACTTAAGTGTTTTGCACAAAGCTCTGATCTTAACACCACTAATGGGATGAATTGGAACTCCGACATCCCAGAACTTTTTACCTGCTGTTAGATTAACACTACTATAGCTAAATTAATATGCATTTAACATTAGCTTTGTCTTACTAGAAGGGTTAAGCTTATTCAAACAGCAAATTAGGGAGTAAACCTGGGGTAAAATGTTTAAAAATCACATATATGACCAGGCAATATAGTTTATATAAACTTTCCTGGTCAACGATATAAATCTTTAAACTTTCTTCGGCTACAGTCTCTTTTCATAGCCAGGTTTCTATCTGAAAGAAAATTTTTGAGAAAGGGAGTACACAAACAAACTCACTGAATATTTTTCACCCTCTGGCAAAATGTCTACCTGTCTAACACCGTCTCTGTTGCCCGAGCAGGACGAGGTGATCGCCGTGTCAGAGAAGGTCATCGTGAAGTTGGAAGACTTGGTTAAATGGACGGTGTGGAATTCATCGTGTTGGAAGAAAGGCCTGCATGCGCTGCCTCTAAAGCCCTCGATGCTCAAGGAGCTGGGCAAGAACGGCCAAAAGGAAAACCTGTACCGTTACCGAGAGTCCACACTCAACAGCGGCCTCAACTTCAAGGATGTCCTGCGGGAGAAGGCTGAGCTGGGTATGTCAGGGTCTTTTTTTTTTTTTTTTTGGCTTATATGCAATTGAATTGGCTTCTTGTGTGTTAAAGTGAGCCATAAAGCACAATAAGTCCATCTTGTATCGTTGTAAATAGGTTTTCTTGCCGGGATGATGATACGGCCATGTCGATTATTGAGTTATTTTATCTCGTTTCCCTTAAGGCTCTTTTCGAAAAAAAAGCCTCAGTACGACGGCTTTATGACTGTGATTTTCATTCATGAGCTTGTCGTCCATTCAAAGGCAGGGTCGGCAGCAAGGCGCAGCGTTTAGTCCCTGTTTACCTCCTGAGCCAAGAAAAAAATGACAGTTCTCAGGATCAGAGCAGGCAGAGATCTGTTAATCTCCCAAATATCCACAGCCTGTTTCAAGTAATCATTTAACACAAGATGTCGTGTTTGTGGGAACTGAAGGTCTTCAAAGATGATGAACTTTGGTAAGATGGAGCTCTTTTCATCTGAAAAAAGGTAGCAAGAAAGCACCTGTAAGCGGTGTGTTTTTCTTTGTAAACATGGCCACTGGCATTTTACCGCATTGAGTCTCATAATTGTGGTATTAGGGAAAGATAATAGACTTGATTTGGAAAAGCTGTAATGTTTTAGGTCCTTTTCCCTAAGTTTTCCTGAATTTTCTTGAAACTAAAAGACGAGATTTCTTTCCAATGCCTTGTGGAGCTTTGGCTAGATATTATCATTTTACTGGGATGCGAATACTTAGATAGTCTGATTAAGATGCACCATCGTCTGCTGATTTCTGCTTTTTTACCCGGAGATGGTGCTGGAGGCAAATTGTGAACCGGGTTGTTCTTGTTTTACTTAAAATATCAGATTCTGGCTGAATCGGTCCTGAAACTTTGCTGGTCTCAAACTATGGTGGATTTTTATTATAGACTTCAGTTTAAAGGTGCAAATTTTAAAAGTTCAAATAAATGAACAATTAAATCAGTAGGGGCAGTTCAGCAGTTCAGCAGTGGTCAACAAAAGAGACCACCGAGGGGACAATAAAAAGATACCATATATATATATATATATATATATATATATATAATATATATAAAACAACTATATGACCATGTCTCGCTTTTACATCAGTGAATCATTAGGATTTTTTTATTTGTGGATTTTGTATCTTGAAAACTGCTGCTGTTCTAATAGAGACTCTCTTCTGCTCATCCTAGAACTTTATGATCCACTCATTCCACACATCATTTTACCACACAATCCTGTTTGCTTTTGCTCTTCGACAGCCGTAATGATTTGTCACACAGAAAAGAACAAGCTCTTTTTTTTCAAGTCTGGTTCCTCTTAAAAGTTTCTTTCGTATGACGTCTCTGAAAGTTTTTCCTTTTCTCTGTTGCCTCTGGCTTCTCTGTAAAGCCGCTTTGTGTCTATTGTATAAACATACTATACAAATAAATAGAAACAGAATTAAATCGAACCACTAATGCCGGCGGTACGAGTGATGTTAGGTTGCGGCGAGGATTTTCAGCGACTGTTTACGATTCGGCTATAGCAACAATACAAAACTCAAACAGGACGCAGTACTAGTAGGTACCTGGGGGAAAAAAACCCCTGGCATTTAATTCGTATTTGGAACATGCCTTTAAAGCAGGCATAATGCCACGCTTTCATTAGCAATCCCTCTATTCAGGCTTTTATTCTGTCAGAACAATACCCAAAGTGTTAATTAATTTAGAAGCACAATATTCCTGGAATAATCATTCCGAGAAGCAGGAATACAAACAAACAAACAAACCAAAAATCCTCCCGAATGTGAGGTTCCTAATGTGTTTGTTATTGTAACAATTTTGGCATGCATTTGTACAATTGTAACACGTATCAGATATCGCACAGTCCCTGAGTAAAAAAAAAGCCCTAGCACAAGGTTTATAGCCATATAAATATGTCATTTTAGCTGCATTCCTGGGCAGCAGATACCTGCTGGAAGCCAAGAAACAGCCCAGCAAGAATATCCAGGTCTTTTTTTTTTTTTGCACAGCGCCTTATTTTAGCTCTGGGTCTGGCAAGAAGAAATGTCCATTTGGTTTCAGGCAGATTGAAAAGACATTTAAGAGAGCTATACTTACATATTTCCCTATTTAGCAGAGGGGGTAATTAGACATCAGTAGTTGTCGTTTTCGTATTTTTTTTTTTTTCCATTGCAGGAAAACGCACAGCTTATTTCTTAGTCTGCGGAACCCATATGTTAAATTGCCCTTGAATCGTCTGATATATTAGTTGCCGGCGCCGAGATTAGATAGGCGAATCAATAATGGACGCTTTGTCGCCCGCACTTACACGAAGGCTACAGCTGCAAACGTGAATCAATAGAAAGGCAACAAAAAAAAGATCTGTGATTTATTTACTGTCACCCGTCTAACCTTATTACTCTGTGCTCCTCGTGAGCGTATATTTCTCTGCTGTTAATAAGCGGCTTTTTAATGACTATATTAGCCTGTTTATGTTGTCAGGATTCAAAATGCAGTTAGTCAGAACGCCTTCAGATTCGCTTGCTAAGCAGAATGCTCTGGCAGTGAACCAGAAGCCATGTCTCGCCTTTCTTTCTCTCTCTCTCTCTCTCTCTCTCTCTCTCTCTCTCTCTCTCTCTCTCTCTCTCTCTCTCTCTCTCTCTCTCTCTCTCTCTCTCTCTCTCTCTCTCCCTTACTTTTCCTCACTTTGCTTTGTTACCCACCCCAAGAAAAGGGATCATTCAGCGGGGTAGAGCTTTTTAACTTTCTTTAAAAGCGCCCCTGCTTATGGGAAATAAACCTGTCATCGAGACTGACACACGAAATGAACTAGGTTTTATTTCCTCAGCCAGTTTGCTCTTCATGATTTTAGTCGATCACGACATACAGGAGCAAGCAAGGGACCAGCGACCTGTAGTAAAGTGGTATCAGGAAAAAGACCTCAAAAGTCAACAAGCGAAGAAAAAAAAAAAACTTGAGCGTATTTTAGCTACTCTAGTATTTCCAGTCAGAGAACCAGAGATTAGCTACAGGGCTAAGTTTTGCACATTTTTACAGGTGTTTTAATTAAATTTTATTTAGCGATTCTGACGTGATTAAGGTTGTTTTAAAAAAATTAGTACAATAACAACCAAATATTCAGGTTTCTGTGACTCTAGTTCACGCCCTCCACTACAAAAGACTTCAAATAGCATTATTTCCAGATATTTGACTAACGGTAAACTTAGTCATGATTTTTTTTTTACACAGATAATCCTAACTGATATTCATTAAAAACATGATATTCATTAAATTTGTAATTTTTATTTTACATATTTGCCACCGCAATTGCCTAATGTTTTATTATAGTTCGTTAAATTAGACATTACAGTCCTACTTTTTCCCTCTATTCCTGTGTAATTGTGTCAGCACGGGCGGCCGTTTAATACATTGCGCTGCATGTCGTGTCGCGGATGAATAATTTTGTATGTGAGAAATGAAATTGAATTAAAATTTTCAAAACCCTGAATAAAAACGCAGAGCTTACACGTAAGCTGAGAATAAAACCCACAGTGCTGTGTGTCACAACAGATAATACATTATATAGTAGCGTTGATCTGCTCTAAGTGTTATACTGTAGATAAAATGGAGTACCAAAAAATCTCATAGGATTTCATGGTATAACTGGTTTATGGTCATTTAGAGATTTTTTATTTATGCAGTTTGGCACACGCCCATAACCAGCGCCATTAAGGGGTAAGGGCCTTGCTTAAGGGTCCAGTGATGGCAGTTTGGTGGTGCTGGGATTCAGCGGTGCCCCTAGTTTGTAAATTAAAAAAAAAATAAAATGCCACCAAAAGGAATGTCGATTTAACCCAAATATTCTTCTTTTATTTGGTTTGCACATATGATGGCTTATGTATCATTGATGTAAAAGAAAAAAGCAACCCCAGATCATAGCACTACTACCACAGGCGTGTACGGTAGACACTAGGAATAATGGGTGCATCACTTCATCCGCCTCTCTTCTTACTGTTATGAGGTCATCACTCTGAAACAGGGTAAATTTGGACTCATTAGAACACATGACCTTCTTTTGTTGTTCCACAGTCCAATTTTTATGCTCCCTAGCAAATGTCAGGGGTGCCCCCAGTACGATTTTGCTGTGCTTACTACTGATTCAAGCGCAAAAAGCGCAAAATGTCAATTCACAATACTTTATAAAGTGAAAGAACACAAATAGCCACCAAAAAAAATGTAGATTTAACGTAAATATCTTTCTTTTATTTGGTTGGCACATATAATAAGGCTAATATCAATAATGTAAAAGAAAAAGAAACCCTATTTAGAGTAATTAATTTTCCTGATAATTAGTAAATCAAGTCAATTAATCATTTTAATCAGTAGCCCATCATCCCATATGTTCTCACATCATTAATTATCTTGCTTTAAATACCTTTAATCTATGCAATCAGGAAATGTAATATGTTTATGTCAGCTATACCTAATATTTGTTCTATAGACAGGTTTAATATGCCGTCGTTACAGTTTGTACTATCTAAAGCATGCACTTACGCCATTAGCAGCAGGAGCTTAAGGCATCGTCACTGCATTGACCAATTAAAAATTGTTTTTTCTCTCTCTCTTTCCTAACTATTTTAAATCATTTTTATCTGGTGCTGCAGATGTGCTAAATAAACTAACACAAAGGTTCCAGATCCTGTTCTATCAGATAAAATGATTTTTGATTTTTATTTTGCTTTTGGTTTTTTTTCATACCGAATTAGCAACAAATTGCAAGCGCACAGGCCAAACCTGTTCGCTGTTTCATTTGGAAATCGCATGCAGTAACAAAGCGCCTTTAAGACGACGGCTCTTCCGTCTGTTTTCTCGGCCGGAGCTTGTTAACGCCGCTTAACGCAGGTAAAGGGAAAAAAGGAATCTGTCAGCGATTGATGTGGAAATTACCTAGAACACAAGTGAAATAGTGCGGCGTGTGCATAGGAAGAAAGAGACTAAAAGAAAAGCATACAAAAGAGTGCGCGTCTGAGGAAACTTTCAACTCTAATTGAAGGCCAGGAATAAAAAAAAGACAATTGTTCCCTCTAAAAATTAGGGAGTGTTCTAATAATTAAAAGAGGCATTTTTAGTGCACTGCCTCGTACCTCAAAGCACTTCGTTTAAAAAAAAACACTATAATAGTTGGCAAGAGAGCACTCATTTTTGTTCACAATCAATTTCTCCACCGTGTTTGTCACTAGCTGGTCTCATGGATGCCGTGCTGTGATTGAGTCGTTTCCTTAATCTTAATTATGTTTTGAAAATCTTACTTTGTATTTTTTTTTTCAGACCCAGTTTTTCTCATTCTACTCTCATTTATCCAGTAATACCCCAACCTTAGGCACTTTTCCGTTGAAAATTAGAAAATATCCAACAGATCCTGAGGGGACAACTCGTCGTTTTTCTGGCTTTTGCTCACCAGACAGCTGAACACAATCGAAAGAGCATTGTTGATTTTTTTTGGCATGACAAAATGGCAGAGGAAAAAACAGAAATATAGATTTGCTCTTCTTTTTCTTTGCTGTTTGTTTGTATTGTGTCATGTGATAAATCAGACTGTCCGGTTTCGTTTATCGGAGTTTGTTTGATGAGTCTGATTGGTCAAAATTCATTAAAACATTTCTGGATCAGCAGCTCTGGAGCGAGTTAATGTCAAATAAATGCGTTTGTTGGTTTTTTTATTGACAAGGGGAACTTTTTAATTGTGTTGCAATTATATAAAGTAAAAATTGCACCACAACTTTGCATGGGGCGTAAAATACCCTGCCCATCCAAAACAAAAGGCACACACTCTAATATGTTATAGGACTGCCCTTTGGCTTTGATTACAGCATGCATTCGCCGTGACATCGTTTCGATTTGCTTCTGCAATGTCACATTTATTTCTGTCCAGATGTGCAATTCTTTTTTTTGCAAGATTCTGCATTGATGATGGGAGAGTCGGTCTGCTTCTCTGGCGTATTCTGAGGATTCTTAATGTGGTTAAGGCAGGGGTGACCAAACTCAGTCCTGAAGAGTTAAGCTTTAACCCTAATCCAACCCACCTTAACAAAGTAATCGAATTCTCGCTAGGTAAACTTGAAACTTGCAGGCAGGTGTGTTAAGGCAAGTTGGCACTAAACTCTGCAGGACACCGGCCCTCCAGGAATAAGTTTGGTCAATCATGGGTTAAGGTCCAAACTCTGTTGTGGCCAATCCATGTGTGAAAATTCTGTCTCATACTCCCTGAGCCACTCGTTCAACAACGAATCCTGGAATTGTCATCCTGGAATATGCCGTGCCATCCATTAATGATACATCCTGGTCATTCAATATATTCAGGTAGTCAGCTGACCTCATTATTCGGGCACATAATATTGCTAAACCGACCTGAGCAACTGCAGCACCCATCACAATGGAACAGGGTAAATCTGGACTCATCAGACCCCATGACCTCCTTCCATTGCTCCAGAGTCCAATCTTTATGCTCCCTAGCAAATTGAAGCCTTTTTCCCGATTAGCCCCACTGATTAAGTGGTTTTCCTAAGGCTACACAGCAGTTTAGTATTAATCCCTTGCGTTCCTTTGCATTGTGTGTGTAGAAATGCTCTTACTTTCACTATTAAACATAGCCGTAAGAATTTTTATTTTCACGATTTTAGGGTTTTTTTCCTACCACATTTCTATCTTAAAGATGATGGTTCCCCACTGGCCTTCCATTCTTGAATAATGCGTTGGACAGTTCTTAACCCAATTTTACTAGTTTCAGCAATCTCCATAGATGTTTTCAATACTTTAACCTTTCTGAAACAGATTAACATCTTTACCATGACCACGGGAAATGAGAAGCCACTCACTACATCAGTTTGGATTAAAAGACTCGTTTCCAGTAATTTTTCAATGGGAGGCTCTTACCTATGTCCATGTGGAGATTTTTTTTGGACAGGAAGTGTAGTTGTAGCACCTTTTTTTAAAATAAGAAACAAGAAAGTTTGGTTACGTAATAACAGGTTTTGTGTGCTGATTGGATTAAACTGCACGATCAATGCAAAGGGTAGTCAGCTGATCTCATTTTACCCTAATAGTCCCTAATTGCAACATTAATACATGCTGAATAGACTGATATAAACAGGGTTATAACCTGTAAGTATTAGTTATATTGTAAGTATTCGATTTTCTGTAAGGACGTTTGTGTTTAGTTTTTTTTTTTTTAAAAGGAGTGTCCAGTTCTTTGTATCATTCAGAAGTTTTTCCAGACAGGAAGGTGTTCAGGTCAAAGGAGAACATGATTGTAACCAGCTGCGCTATATTTACTGACTTTACCAGGGGACAAAAGGGAAGTTGCTATAAGAATGACTGTTATAATGACTGTTTATAGTTGCTAGAACAGGAACTTGTTTCGCAACCTTATAACGGATGTGCGACCAAGTTCGACTTGTAATACTGTTACTAATTACTGTTACTACTTTTACAAAAATGCTTAGTGTTGGCAAATTGCTATCGTGTTAAAGGAATAAACCAGGAATCAGAAACATCACTGCATTACAGGACGGCTGCCATCCAAATATTAATGTTTATTCCTTACGTTATATCAGAAGCAGGATATTTTTCTTGTGACATGAAAGACTTTATCAAGATTCTACGTGTGTGTTCTGTTAAAGATAGAGTGAAACCTTAGACAGCCGCTTCACTGGGTTTTACAGCAGATGATTTACGTGTTATCCTAATGAGAGCCAGACGGACGACAGACAGATCTGACCACACTTCGTGATAATACGTCCTCGGATTTCCCATTAAAAAGCGTATTTTTTTTTTTTAATTCCAAATTTTTCGTTGAATTTAATGAAATTTATTTTGATGATATTTAATCCAATGCTTGCAGTACGGCATCAGTGTAATCAGGTCCAGATAAAGAGTCGAGCACCGACATATATACACGAAAGAGATGCAAAAAAATATCACCTTTCACCAAGGCTGAACACAAAAGCATTGGGAGGGGAGCAATTTAGAAAATCAATGCATTCCTGATCTTGCAATTAACGTATTTCCCTTCTGGCCTGGTTATGTTTCAATGAAGTCAGTGTTATAAGGATCAATTTTTTTTATTAGATCCCAGGACAGTAAGAGACGCTTTCAACTTATTATTGTGCATCCACGTGAGATTTAGGGCACGATTTAAACAGGAAGTCTGTTTATTTTATTTACATCTTTTGTTCTGTTGTATAAATCTATGCTTATAATTTGTATCTAATATTTTACACAGATACAATCCATTATAAAATCACCCTAATTATACGAAAATAATGAATTCTTGTCATTTATAGCTAGTCAAGGCATCTGGTAACATTAATCGTATATCGCAATGTTATATCCTAAGAAAACATAATATCACAATGCCTATTTTGTGGGAGTCTGCGTCCCAGGTATTATACAACATCCAGGAAGGGATTTTAGAGCTGGTCGTAGGCTGTTTGTTGAAGCGATTATGTCGTTTGGTTGTTTTATGGAGGTCTTTAAATAAAGCAGCAGAGCAATTTTTTCTTTTCTTCTTAAAAAAAGAAAAATTGACTGTAATCACTTTAGCAGCTGATCAATACCTCTTAATTTTCTGTCTGTAAAAATATTTACGTGTCATACCATGTTAGACAGTTAAAAGAAATGATTGGCTACAGTGTGTTCAGATATTATATAGTGAAAATCCTTTCAAGATAGATGGATAGCTGTGGTGTAGACCGCTGGGATGCTGGTTGGAAGATAAAAGCTGCCCCTGCTGGGACTGAGACAGAGGCTCTAACCCTCTTTGTGCTCCAAAGGGATGGATCGCATCTAAGGGCCCCACACATGTTGGAGATATGTTTATTTGTACTAACAGTACGGAATTAGGTGTGCTAGAAGGCCTAATCTTATATTTAACATCATATAGGGCCCAAAATTGCTAGCAGTGCAACTTTCTAGGCTGAAGATAGAAGGAATTTTATGGTGTTGTAATGTTTACGTGTCAAAAATAAAGGCTTCATAAAATGAAATAAAATCTAATCTCACATAAATGCAAAAAGCAATTTAAAAGGGCCATACGATACAATACATATCACGATACATGGGTTATGATACAATATAACGATACATTACACAACTAAATAAAAAGAAATAGCTAAAAATACAATAAATACATAACAACAAATAGCTAAAAATACAATGAATACATTTTTTTCTGCCATGTTTACTTCTGAGACAATGGGCCATATGAGTCAGCGCCAGCCTCAGGAGCAGAGGGGGATGTGGTTTGACACACTGAGGATTTTAATTAAATATTAGCGTAATGTTAATATGTAAGTATACACTGTAATAACAGTAATTAGCTGTATCGATACCGTTGTTTTGTTTTGCTTCCAAAAAAGAAGGTTATGAAACTACGGTATTAACAGTGTTATAAATAAAACATCTTGTTCCACTGCTGAAGATGAATAAATAGATACACATTTACAGGTTACATCATCTGCTAGTAATAAAGTATCATTTATTTAAAAGTGTCCTTGGATCTCACTATTCCTGTTATTCAAATTTATTCTTGATCAAACGCTGTCATCCTCACGCAAGTCCCGCGCTTCCGCTTGGATCCGTCGCTTAGTTATTCCACCCAATCCACATGACCCATGGCTCACATCTGCAGCGGGTGATACGCTGTCTAACTCCTCAATCTCAGGAGTGAGCCGGTGTGTTAATCCCCATTCTGTTTCATCTTTGTCGAAAAAATCCATCTTTACATTCAGCAGTTTGAGCGACAGCAGAAAATTCCTCTCAGCTAAGTGTACTAAGGACACATACTAACGGTTTCTAAGAAACGTGACTCCATCCACGTCAGGAAGCGTTTGTGCTTATGCAAGCAAAAGGCCAATGCAGAACAGGGTGAAAAAAAAAGAGAAAGAGAAAAAAACCCCAGAAAAAAACGACTTAATACTAATGCACACATTCCGCAGTAAATACCAAATACTCTGATAGAGCGGGAAAGCCAGCAGGAAATTGCTGTCTTTATCCCAGAACAAATAAAAATCCTATTCACATGCTTTGGGTAATTCTTTATGTTTCAGATGATCATATTTCAAAGGCTGCAGCAGCTTTTCTTTTTTCAGGAAACAGATTGTGTGCATTCATTTTAAAGACAGCGCTGCTGCTCGGTTAAAGCATCTAAAAAAACACTTGGAGACGCCGTGTTTACAACCCAAACAAAGCAATTATTTCGCAAACTGATTTTCCTTTAAAAGTGGCACCCGACTTTCCATGTCCATACATTGGGTCTCCATGACTCTTATTTTAATAGTCATCATGTTTTGATTATTGGCAGGCCCAATTGGAAGTTTACAAGACTTATTGTCTACTAATCTGCTCATATCGTTATTCCCCCATGACTAAGGGCCAGGAAGGTTGCCAGCGTTTTCTAAATCCACAAGCCGGGTATTGATGTGGAAAAAGGCTGTTAGTTTGATAATAACGGTGACGCAGGTTTTCTGCAGTGTGTTTTTCTTTGTACATGAGGGGAAAAAAAAAAAAAAGACAAGCGGGCGGGGACAGTTGACTTTTTCAGTCCTGTTTGCTTTTTTTTTTTTTTGCACCACTCTGCTCCATTTCCGTTACTACTAGCAGATTAGGGACATGAGCCAGGGAGATAGTGATAACGGCAACTCCGATTTTAGGGGCAAGTCTCCCCGGACTGACCTTACAGGAAGCAGATTTTATGGCGCGTCTCTAAAACAACATTCGGTCGTGTCAGTTATTGATGTATGGGAGAAAAACAAAAACAAAAGAGACCTAAAAAAATCAGCCGCATATTTTCAATTCAAATGAATTGTGCAGCTAGATTAGTAAACCCTCCACCTCCAGGCAGGCATTGTGGAGTCATCCGTTTCTACCTGAGGAGGCTGAGTGTGTCAGAAAAGCACAGTGTGGCTCTTTATGGTGTGTGCCGTGCCAAGCCCCATTCAGTCAGAATGACTAATCTGTTATTATCACCAGCCAATCATTTTACATCGGCCAAGCAGCGGAGGTGGGAGTTGCGAAACTTGAGAAGGCTTCCTTTCTTAAATATTAAACACTCCAGGGTTTTTTTTACACACTCTATATCTCAGGTCTAATTAATCCCCTTATTTGCCGGAGGATTTCCCACAGCATTTAGGTGCGCTTGTTCACTGTCTTCGAGTCGCAAGGCTCTGTATGCGGTGAAAATGTTGCACGTTCAAAGGGTTTAATTATAACTAAATCAACTTCAGCTGCGATCTGATTGATATCAGGAAATTTTTATTTTATTAATTTTATTAATGAGCCTGTCGTTTATTTTAATTTAGTTTTAATTACATTGATCTTTTTTTTTTTTATTAAACTAAGCAGTTGAGGCTTAAGGGCCTTGCTCAGAGGCCCAGCTGTGATAGCATGGTGGTGCTGGGAATTAAAGAATTAAAATTATTAATTGATTGATTTATACTATCAATAATGTTATTATTGGTGTTTAAAAAAATATTACAAAAAAGGTTAGTAACTCAAAGTTGGAGTTAATTATGGCAAGGGAAGATTCTTGCAATAATAATAAAACAAACGTCTGTGTGTGTCTGTGCCTGTGCCTGTGTGTGTGTGTGTGTTTTTGCCCTCCTTTTTCGGCACTGAAAAGTAGCTTGTTGCAGGGCTGCCATCGGTTTTTGCAGTGAGTGGCGCATGTGACAAATATCCTACTGTGCCCAAGTCACCTGACGTCACACTGCCCAGGAAGCGCTCCATTCCATATCTATCCACTCTCTTAGCGTCAGCGTCGCTAATGAATCGGTGAACAGCCTGTGGCGCTTTTGACCTTTGAGAGTGTGCAATCAGAGAAATCACAGATATCTTTTATTTACTTTCATTCAAAACATTCGGGATGTTTAGGAGTTACCAGTGCCGGGCATGTTACTTCAACAAACTAATTAGTCAAAGTTACGAGTTACCTCCCACAAATATTACCTGAAATACATTATTATAAAAGTAACTAATTACCAGAGAAATAACTGCTAAATAACTTGGGTGACCCCAATATAAAATATGTTAAATGAATAAAATAAACAGTAAATAGGATAAATTATTATTATAAAAACTTTAATGTTGTGATGTCATAAGACGATGTAAGGTGCTTTATTAAATAATTACACTCTGTGGATTTGCCATCACTTTAAATCCTGCAGTACGTCTGAATTTCATTCATACCACCGTAACTATACTATATAGAATGTACTTTTTTTAACGATCTGGCGGTACGTACCTACTTAAATGGAGTATACATAAATAGTTTGCGAGTCGTTGTCATTGGTGCGTGGCTGTGAATGTTTGTGTGTGAACACCCGCACTACTCTCTTCCTTTAATTATCAAACAATACAATTGGACTCTACTTAAGCTAAGTCATATTTTCAGTCGCAGTTATATATATATATATCCCGTCTTACCCCACACATAGCAGAGAGAACTTTCAAGAAAAGTTGTAACAGGGGAAACAGTCATTTGTTTGTTTACTCGTCACCGAAAAAAGTAACACTATTATTAACACAGTTTATTTATAACGCCGTTGTTCCCGTCGCTGGAACTGAGCAACAACCGATATTATCTTTTTGGAACAGATACCAATTATTTGCATGTTCATGTAACTGATAAATGATATGCAAAACCGATATTTATATCGTTTTATTTCTGTTTCTGAATAAATTAAAACAACACTTATTTTTACAGCAATATATCGGGGAAGGATAAAACTGACAGAAATAAAATAAATAAATAAACTGAGCTGTCATTAAATGTCTCTGTTTGATATGAGCTTTGTTCAGGTGAACAAACAGGTAACAAATAGCCTAAAAAGTAAATAAATAAATATAATTATAACAAATTTTTAAAAATGCAAATGTGTGATTTTTAACAATTGAGCAAAACTAGCCAGTGTATGTAGTGTGTACTAATGTGTAGTGTCGTAAATTGTGTCTGAAATGCCAAATAATGTATAGTAATTGAAGCAAATAATTTCTTTACTCATAAGAGCGGTTAAATCGTCTCTTCTTACGATGCAGTGCCGTAATGGCAGTCGTACATGTAATTCTCAAGACGGCCACAAGGTAATGACGGTATATATCTTATCCACCAATATATCTTGTGGCCGTTTTGAGAATTACATGTAGGACCGCTATTACGATTTAACCGCTCTTATAATTAAAGTAATTATTTGCTTTAATTATAATACATTATAGGCCATTACGGCCACAAGGTAATGATGGTCTCTGATGTAATTCTTAAAACAGCCACAAGGTATTGACGGTATATATCGGTATATACGATATTACAAAACTGATATCCGATACTCCAAAAAGAATAATTGGTGGAAAAATTTGGGTAAAACAGATTATCGGTTGATCACTACTCGATGAGAGAAAAAAACAGACTGTATTTATTTATATTATGAAGTTTCTAAGTTTATTTATAAGTATTTATTCACCAGCTGCATTTATAAACCGGCATAGGTTCAATTCCAAGTCATTTCTTCGGAATCCTGGTGCAGTAACATCCATTTGTCATCAGCGGTTGTTATGTTGATTCAGCGATTGTTAACTCATTTACATCCTGCACTTATTTATATATAAACCTGCATTTATACAAAAATAAATGTAGCTTCCTGTCTCAAACATGGCACCAGAGACTTCAGCTAAAACTGTAATTAGACTCAGCATGCGAGTTAAGCAAGCAAAGCCCTTTTTTCACTCCTGCAAACAGACGGCAGCATTAATCCATAACACAACCGAAAAGTCCTTTTTATGAACATGTTTTATTGTCCTGTGTGTGTGTGTGTGTGTGTAAGAGAAAGAAAAATAATAGAGAGATAGAGTGAGACAGCGCCTATAATTATAAACAATTTCTTCCCTGGGCAGTAATTGAAAAGTCTGCCAGCATCTGTGGATAAAGAAATGGACACAATGGCACATTGATAGCATGGTATCTCCTTATCCCCTCCTGGCATCTAATCCACTCCTTTGTGTCGCATCCTAAATTCTTTTTAATTGGCTCGGCTGAGTAAACGCTATTCTTCAGCGCTCAGTGTAATCATTTCTCCCACTCAGGTGCTAAAATAGAGAGCTGTCATTGTTCTAGCACAGGCTAGCATGCTGAAATATAACACGCCATTTCTTTAAGCCGGCTCGTAATAATCGTTTTAATGCCTACATTACTCGTCCTTCAACATTTTTTGAAGTCGTTGGGTGTTTTGGGTTTTTTTTTGGACGCCCTGAGAGCTGAGTTTATGCATATTTAAATTACTTTTTTGAAGCAGGCCAAAAAAAATAAATATTTGATTTCTCGTCAGGGGACGAAGCAGAACAAAGTTTTGTGTTTAAGCCTCGGATTTACGCTACTGAAACCCAACAGTTAATATCTAATATTTTGGTTTAAGGTGTAAGATTTTAGCTTACCTTTAACTAATCTTGTCCTAACAAACATCAGGAAAACTGTGTAAAAGTGCATGGTGTGTTTGTAAAGCCCGATTCAGACGACACAATTTCTTTTGTGTGTCAGCTTGTGCGATTTTGACTAGATAAAATTTTGTCATGTCACGGGTATCAAACATGCCAGACGACACGGTGCTTAACCAATCATTGCATAACGTCCACATGCGCGCTGTCTTCGGCTAACTTCTGTTAACAACAGCAGCAATGGATACTGAAGTTGCGTGTTTTGTGCTGGCTGTATTGCTTTTTTTTTATTCTGTCATCATACATCATAAAGGAAAGCGTTGCCGTAGCGCCCCAAAGCTTTCTTCCATTCCATTTGAAAGGTGTGGCCGGAGGAGATTCTGTAATCCTATTGGTCATGAAACCTGTAGACGGAATAACAATTCAACATTTATTTTTGGGGCATTTGTCGGACGCCCTTATCTAAAGCAACATACATTTATCTGTTTAATACAACTGCGCAATTAGGAGTTAAGGGTCTTGCTCGGAGGGGGCAGCAGTTTTAACCTGGTGGTGCTGGGAATCAAACCCCGGTCTTCCAATCAGCAGACCTACCACTACCACTTCCCAAGTCTTAGGCTTTCTGTGTTGATGTTGTGCAGCGTCGCGTACACTATGATAAACTATGTGAGATGAAACAATTGAATCTTGCATCCCCAAACAAATCGGGGTAAAATTGTATAGTCTGACCAGAGCTGTTTAGAACCTCAGGATGTTTATATTGCTGAAACTGTCAGGTTTTTAAATTGTTCAATTAGTTAAATAATAAAAAAAAAATGCACTCATGCCAACTCCCATGACTTCGATTATAATTATATGAAGCTCTGGTCCTCAGCGACTGTGACCAAACTAAATGTACTCATTGTGTTTTGTAAAAGATATGTTTCAGGGAGGGAGGAATCTGTAGCCCGGGAACCCGAAACTAAAAGATTACGTGTCCATTCTTAGGCGATTAGTGCATAATAGTTCGAGTCACTTCAGAAACACAGCTGGAATCGCGTTTATCTTACTTTCTTTTTACTCTTCACAAATGAATCGATCGTCTTTCAGTATGCGTCCTGGAACTAATTGCACAGAGGTGCGATTTCCTGTACAGTAGAACGATTACTGGTCAAATTCAGGAACTAAATAAACTGTTTAGGCTATTGAACGTTGTTTTCATTATGAAATATTTAAGAATAGGGCAGCACGGTGGCTTAATGGTAAGAACTGTCCTGTGTTCTGGGCAGCGGTCTTTCTGTGTGGAGTCTGCGTGCTCTCGCTATGCTTGCGTGGGTTTACTCCGGGTACTGCGGTTTCCTCCCACAGTCCATAAACATGTATGTTAGATTGATTGGTGATTCTAAATTGTCCGTAGGAGTGAGTGTGAGTGAGTGCGTGGTCCTTTGATGGACTGGCGACCTGTCCAGGGTGAACACCTCCTACCTTTCGCTCTTTCAGAGGCAGCTGGGATAGACTCCAGCAGATCCCAGTCACCCGGAACTAGGGAATAAGCAGATATAGAAGATGAATGAATGGATGGATGGATGGATAATTGACTGGATGAATATTCATCATTATCATTATGTCTTTCTGTATATGGTTACATGTGTGGCGTAGTTAGAATTTTTGTTTTTTAAATACACTAGTTAAAATTTAAAATGGATCAAAATTTGTCATCAAACTTAAGTTTGATGCCCGTTCTTCTCTTAGGACGACATTGATGAACTTTTTCGATTCACGTTAAATGTTAGCTACTGTATATATATCATGGTCTAGTACAGACACTAATGTTACGGACTGATGTTTCATACACATTGTGTAAAGAAGATTGATCCCCACGACTGTACAGGGTGCTGCATTAGATTTAACACGGAAGCAGAACTTTGGACTTAGTTGTTTAAGTGTTCGTCAAAGTAATAGGCTGTAAGACTAATAGATTTAACAAGCAAATTTGTAATTAGTAAGCAGAAATTAGTAGCTAAGTGTTTAAGAAATTTACATTCATAGCATTTAGCAGACGCCCTTATCCAGAGATACTTACAATTTTTACCTTTATCCGACTAAACGCCAGGGAGTCTTTTAGCATCTGTGTAGATCAAAAAGTTTACCCACAATGCACTTACTGTCCTGGGATAGCAGTGGAGCTTGCTGGTGCTGAAAATTGAATCCATGATTGTTTTAAACACCTTAACGAATGAGCTACCACCTTCCATCTGACACATTACTACAATTTGGGGTTATGTTTCCCAGTCAGCATCTGGAGATTCTTGTTCATGCTTTTATCACCAGTAGACTGGACTATTGTAACACACTCCTGACCAGCCTTCCCACCAAGACCCTTAGACAGCTGTAGCTCATACAGAACACTGCTGCCGCCAGGATTCTGACTAGAACCAGAAAATCTGATCACATCGGTCCTCATGACGTTACACTGTCTACCAGTTACATTTAGGATTGATTTTAAAGTACTGTTACTCGTTTATAATTCACTCAACGGAGTATAAGACCTAAATACATTTCAGATATGCTCACTGAATACAAACCAATCAGATCACTTAGATCCTAAGGATCAAGTCTGTTAAACATACCAAAGGTTCAGTCTAAACAAGGACAATCTGCGTTTAGCTATCATGCAGCCTGCAGTTAGAACCAGCTACCAGAAGAGATCAGATGTGCAAAATCAGAATCCATCTTTAAATCCAAACTTAGGACAGATCTATTTAATTCTGCATTTACTGTATGGGTACTGTGTTACATCCCAACTGACCATAATCATTTTATATTCTTGGCAGATATTTCATTTATTTTATTTATTTATGCTATATAAATAAACCTGCCTTGCCTTACAGATTAGAAGGTTGGCAGTTCAATTCCCAGGACCACCAACCTACCACCACTGGCTTCCCGAAGCAGACAATTCTCCAGAACTCTGGTGTATAAATACAGCGCAATGTTCTGTTACATTTAAATTAAAGTTCTCAGATCTTTAACAAAATTAGCACGTTTGTACTTAAAAATAAGTTGTATTGTATTTATGTTTACAGCATATGGCAGATGCTCTTATACAAAGCAACCAATGATTTTATTAACGCTGGGATTTAAACTCAAAACATTCCGATCGGTGGTTTAAGATTTTACTATTGCTACTAAGATACTTTTGCTTCACAGGGGCACTTTCTCAGAAAAAGCATAACGATTGTGTGATAATGAGTCACATGACTTTATACCCACATATCTGACGTTAGTAATGCACTTAACCAGCCAGTATGTTAGAAGGTTGTTAGTCAACACTTTTTGCCTCAATAATTGGAACCAAGCATGAAACTAGGCATCAGTTCATTGATTTCCTTCAGTGTTTAGTAATCTACATAGCAGCAAGCGTCTTCGCCAGGATTTAGGAGTTTAAAAAATTTTTTTTTTAACCAAGATCATTTAGAAACTGTTAAAAAAACCAACCGAGCCTCGTTTCACCTTTTCTCACAGCAGCGGCGTGCTATCAAACCTTAAACCAATATTTGAGCTGAACGCTCAATAAACAGCGCAGCACAAAAGAAAGCGCCGGGTACATTGTAAAACACAAAACCCCTTTTTTTTACTGATATAAAATAAGACTGCCCGGAGTTACAGCAGTTACAGATCGAGTTACTGCTGCTCCAGCAACAGGATTACCTGAGGCAGCTCATTTCCATGAAACGTTCGAGTTAAAGTTAATTTCTTCCTCTTGAGCTTTGAGACGAAAAAAAAAAAACAAAACAAAACAAACCCATCTGTTCTTAATCTGTTTGAGTGCTTCACCCATGTGCTCCTTGACTTTGTGATTGGGATAATTACAGCCATGATGTAAGACCCTGTACTAACACACTGCCTTATTTGGGTCTGGAATACATACTGTTATATAGTTTTGGTACATTTACAGTAGTATAAGAAACAGCAAACGTTCCTGATGTGTGATGTTACACTGCTGAACAGTTGTTTGATTAGGGAAAGTATTTAAACAGACTTCTTATTCGATATGTAGGCCACTGTGTTTTCGCTGCACCTGGGAATACCGATATAGCATGAGGTTAAACCCTAGGACTATTTCAGCGCTCTTAATTTAAACCGTTTTCTGTTTACCATCCTGGGAATCAAATCCCCCAAATTCCATTAGCGACTGAGTATCTGCCGTTTATTGTCGTAGACCGTTAATGACTTGCATGGACAGAGTCGTAAACCAGGATTATAAAACGCTGTTTCGAAAGTCACCGCGTCCTGTTTACCATGTTCAAAGTTTGCAAATGAGCGTCAAGCAACACAGGTGCTGGGACTGCTTTAGGAAACCTGCCATTTTGGCTCGTTTCTCCAGTGCGCTGCAGATAGCCTCGGGCTCGTATGGGGACTCGGCAGACCAATAAAATATCACCATGTAGCATAAATCATAAAGAATGTGTTTTGAAAATTTGGGTAGGAGTAAGGGAGGAAGTGGGGGTGGGGGGGTTTTGGGTTTTTATATTCCGGAACAGCTTCACTCCTAGGCAGAGACTTGACGGAGGTAAATAAAAAGCGATATTATTGGGCGGGCAGGAAGCGATGGGATAGACGCCGGCTATGCTTGTCCTAAGTAACCTGCGATTTGTTATGCTTAGATCTTCCACTGTTGCTCTTGGCACGTGAAACACAATCCCACCAGTTTAACAAGCGGACGAAAGCGTTTCTCAGTAATCAAGCTCAGGCACAAACTTGCTACAGATTTTTCCAAGTACCAACTTTTAATAGAATGTTAACTTCAAGTCAGATATTAAAAATATCGTATGCCTTTAGAAGAATAAGCCATTTGGGGGGGGGGGGTCACATATTTACGTTATGGCACAGTGAAAATCTGTCTTCGTGTCCCAGTTTGGAAAGCTGTGGTCAAAGCGCAGGGTCGGCCATGATACAGCGCCTCTGGTCCTTGCTGAGTTCAACAGTGATAGTTTGGTGGTGCTCAGGCTTGAATCCTGATTTTCTGATCAAGCACCCTAACCTACCTAACAGTCAGGAGTCCAATGCTATCCAGAGAAGAACAGGCCTGGATCTCTAAATAGGCCAGTCTTGTTCTCAGAAATAAATTCCAGAATTCCAAACATATAAATATGAAAAGTTTAATATATAGAAGTATCACGTGACAATAGCAGGCAGTTGATTATCTCCGTATATTCTGCACAGGTGATTTACTTCCCACTTCGTCACAGTGAAATGAAGACAGACAGTTTGAGGCGCTGACGTCCTGCTGCTTGCTGCGTCCTAGCTTTTTATGCAGGTTGCACACACAGAGGACAATTCTCAAGGAGCGCCAGCAGCAGCGGGGCATCCGAACAGCCTGCAGAACTAAAGCCTGAACCAGCACATTAATAACAGTGCTTCACGCCGCTGCCTTATTATAGCTGTTCAGTATAAATATATTTGTCCTAGTTCAGGTGTGAAGTTTTTTTTTTTTTTTTTTTTTTTTTTTTTTTTTTTAGGCCGCCATGGTGTCGTTTCGGTGCAAACATCAGCCCATGATGCATAAAAGCAATTACTTCCTGTTGCTGATTTGAAAGGGTTAAACTGAAGAGGTTAATGATGTTCGGTTTACTTTGATTCGTGGTTGGTAGTTATTAAAAATTAATTACACATAACCCAATTAGCACATCCAAAAATCCTGTGTTATTAAAATAACAGCTGTTTTTTTTTTTCCTTTAGAAATGTAAAAACACTCTGGTGCACACAGACATTTGAGATCCGGCGCATCGCTTGGATTAATGGGGTTATAAGCAAAGTGTAATCGTGTTAGCCATTATTGACGAGAAATATTTCATTAAGTCTGTTGCCGTGGAGATGACACATTTTCCCCCTTCCGCCACTGCGTTTCTCAGCGTGCGGTGCACTAGTATCAATAATAATGCATGCCAATAACCTTAGCGTCAGTGCATGCCTGCTTTAATAGGCTGCAGTAATGAGGACATACAGTATAATAAGCAGATTCTGCCAGGAAGCTGCTCCTCATTTCTATCTCAAGCCCCCTTAAATCTCTGTGCTCATGTTAATATATTTGACCTGCGATTTATAAAAAGCTCGCACGACGCTGAGAAATAGTCAGGTACGACCGGTGACGGGTGTAGGGCGGGTCAGTCCTGAAATGCTACACTTCCGTTACCCTAGCTGGAAATCACTATGCCATGCATAAACATGTGGCCAACACTTCTCGGAGGAAGAGTCCAGCTCCCAGCAATATCTCAGCAAACACTCCGGTTATGACAAATACCAATAAAACAACGTTATTCGCATTTACAGGGAAAAAACAACAACAAAGAACGCAAGCAGACACGTTTTAAGAGCGTTAACAAGCCGACAGGTGATTTCGAGATACAGCTCTGTAAACTTCCATAACAAGCTCGGGCAGGTACGGCAGCCAGCTGTACACAGCTATTAGCAGATGTTTATCTGGCTCATGTTGTCTTCCATGACTTTTTAATTTGAATATAATGTGCATTTGGTTTTTACATATTTTTTTAAGAAACATCAAAATAATTGGCATGGTTCGTAATTGTCAAGGGTTTTTTTTTTTCCCTGACAATTTTACAACTTGACATTCTGTCTATTTGAGAAAAAAACGAGTCGTATATTTTCCACTTCCTTAACAACCTAAAAAAAAAATCCCCAAAAAACACAAAAGCTTCTTTTGTGAGAGTTTTGTGAAAGTTTTCACCAGGCTTTCTGTGACTCGAGTCGCAGCCCCTCAGGCCTCCCATCTAAAAATTTATCAAATTAAACAACTAATGATTATTAGCATTTAGACAAGCTTTACCACATACATCCTGCGATTTAGGTTTAATTGGCCCTTTCTGGCAGGGGTGCCGAGTGGAGAGGTGTTATGTAAATATACTCCCACAGAGGGCCATTTGACATTTTGTGGAGCTCTTGTGCTGTAAATGAGGAGAACATTGCCATATTTAAAGAAACAGAGTCTCTTTCCAGAGACACGATAAGACATGGCAAGGCTTAGACGTATCCGCCGGCTTGATTTTGCCACCAATCACCCGCCTTGTGACAAGAGCCTCTCGTCAAGGCTATTGAAAGAAAATTGCATAATGCAATTTCCACTGCTGTCTAATGATAGTGCAGTCCTTTCCAATTAAATACCAAAGAGAAAATGGCTTTAAAAATGGCTTTCTTTGGGCAAGGTTTGATTTCGTGAGTGAAACGAATGTAGTGAATGTTTTGCTTAACCCCCAACCCATCATTCTATCTGGCCCCGAGGCTAAATCTAATCAAGTAAATGTATGCAGACTGCCAGTCGATTAACACAGCATTCTGAGACCAAATTATAAACAGCAAACAGGGATTGTACTTGACCCATGAGTGCCAAAGCAGTGGTATCATACTCACCTGTTTACCTTATTAACAGTATTGTGTCTCGAATTGAAGAACCTGACTTTACACTGCATTTTACCCAAGGGGGGTAGAGTAGAAAATTTTTTACTCAAGTACACGTACAACTACTTTCTCAAGTAAGTATTAATGTTTAAAGTTATTAAGTTAAGAGTAATAAAGTAATGAGTTACTATGGATCTGATAAAATGAAGAAGAAATCCTGAATCCAGGAAAAAAAAGACTAACAATCCACGCATAAAATACGCATTAAAAGATAAGTAAATGTGTGACATTTTATTGTAATTTACGGTAGGATTACAGCACCTCTTAAATAGTCATTTTTATAAAACTCACCTACATGTTTTTTAAGGTTGGAGCTGGAATTCCTGTTCATACGAATCCTTGAAATATAAAAAATGGATTTGAGTCCATGGTTGTTCTGTCTCCGCTGATATTTTTGCGTCTTCTCCCTCTTTGGTTACTCTTTTCTAAACTAAAAAATCAGCAGGTTTCACGTACGTACTTTAGAGACTCGTGCTCACATAATACGCAACATGGTGGAAACCAATTAATAAAACTCCATATTCATTATTAACATCAAATATAGCGAAGTAACAACAAATGTCTCTGATTTAAAAGCAACTCGAGTTAAAGTAAAAATAAGACCAGTTAAACCTACTCTTAAAAGTACTTTTATTCCAAAAATCTACTGAAGGAACTGTAACGTAGTAAATTTATTCAAGTAAATGCAACTTATTACTACTCAGCTCTGTGCTTTACAATGCACTGTGCATTCATCTCATAAGAAAAAAAAATACATCATTTATCTTATAAGAAGGAAGTGACACTTCTTCACACAAAATTACCACCAGGCACACGCCACATCCCTCTCGCCTACACGTGAGCGCGACTATATTCCACACTCACAAGACAGCAAGAGAAAAGGCAAAAGGAGCAAATGAATTTTGGTTTTGCTGTTGCATTGGGGGTGACCGGCTTGGTGCGAATTGGCCGTTGGCACAAAGTAAAAGCCACTTTAGCAAAAAAAGCAAAAGCCAGTAGCCCCAAGTAGAGTGCTGAGCAAACAGGCCAATTTCACTCAGCGTTTACAGGAAGAGAATTTGTGCACCACATCTCTGCATATGCCTTTAGTGGCCCTAAGACATGCAATAAAAGTCCTATAAAAAGATAAACAGGGTAAATCAAAGACCATCGTGCTCGCTTATGTTTACAGCTTTTCGAGTTCATTAAAAGTTACTCGAGTTCCTTTAGCCCGGGGCTTAAAATCCTTTTTTTTTTTTTTTTTTTTTTTTTGTGATTTCTATCCACTGTAATATAAAATACTTATTTTATTTAGTCATAAATAAAAGCTTTAGTATTTGCCTGCTGGGTTTTTTTTTTTTGTAAAAAGAACTTATAGCCCTGAGAAAAAAAAACTTTCCTGCATGCACCTGGCTGTTTTTCAGGATTTCAAATAGTTCCCGAAAAAATGCGTCTTTGACAACGGTGACAGATGTAAACTCACTTTGTGTCCACTGGATTGTGTTTTACAGCTCCTTGGCAGCTCCTTCTGAATTGCTGAGATGTCTGAAGCACTCCAAGCTTTTGAGGCTGCAAACATCTGAGTTTTAATGCCATATTATAAGCGTCCATAATCCGAGTTTGGGTTTTCCCCCAGAAGAGTGATTGATTTTTTTTTTTTGAACATTTAATTTTTTGAAGACTTCTAAAGGATCTCCTGCAGTAAGAAGGAGCTGTACAATATGTTGCCTTGAGCTCTGATTGTGAAGGACTGAATGATGTGGCACCCTGCCAGCAGTCTACTTTTAAAATGTTTTTATTGCCAATCCTAGCAGACGGCTGTCATGTTAAAACAGCAGTTTGACTTGTAAAATGTTCTCCATCGCATGTTTTTGCGTCAGCTCAAGCAGACCTTAACCCATCACTATCTTGTTCGATAAGCTGTGCGACTGCGGTTTCTTTGACCTTCTCCCGGCTTCTAAAATACAGCAGGTCTAGAAAGATATATAGAGACTGTAGGGGAAGATGGCAAGAATCAGCAATGACCTTTTTGCACTACTGCAAGCTGACTTAGCATTTCGCAGTTAATTCATATCCGGGTTATAAGTAACAACACGAAAATAACACACGCCCCCTTGAACAAGTGCAACTGCAGAGTGTTCCTTTGGCCCTTTGTCCTACTCAGCAACAGAGTCGTATTCCTGACGATCTTCTCTTTTGTCTGTGCCCGCAGGTGATGATGGCGAGGATAAGAAGGTCCTGGTGCTAAGCTATCCACAGTACTGTCGCTACCGCTCCATTATCGCACGGCTCCGTGAGAAGCCCGCCTCGCTCTTGGCGGACCAGGTGGTACTAGCGCTGGGGGGTATCGCTACGCTCACAAGCAACACTCAGATTCTCTACTGCAGGGACACATTCGAGCACCCCACACTGCTGGAGAACGACAGCATCTGTGATGAATTCGGTAAGCAGCTTTCATTCTAAGGCAGCTGATTTGACTCTTTTTTTTTGATTATCTGATTCGGTGTCAACAAGATTGGTTGGTCTGTGAATCTTTATTAAAAATGCATGCTGTTTGGTTGATATACCAGTGAAGAATGGCGAAGTTGGCAAGCTGTCAAGTGCTCTCTGAGGAAGCATAAACTAGGCTGAATGATTGAAAGGTCACATTGTTGAACTGATGTCTGGATTGGCGGACAAGTAGATAGAATAGAGGGCTGATAGGTGAGTGGATAAATGTACACAATAAAGGATAAAATAAAAAATGGCTCCAAGGTAGCCAATCAAAAGGCAATTAGATATGTGATATTGGATGAATGTATGAATGGATACATGGATAGGCAGATGTTGGAAAAGATCTAGAATTAACCTGAAATATAACATTTCATCACTAGTTAAGTCAGATGCATGGATGGATGGATGGGTGGATGGATGGATATGGGAAAATAAATAGGCAGATGATAACATGGGAGAGCATTCTAATGTTTTTAATCAAACTAAAATAAATAATTTTAACCCTAGTTATGTCGAATGGATGGATGGATGGATGGATGGATGGATGAATGGATGGAATTGGATTAGTTAGGTGAGTGGCTGGGCGGATGAATAAATGGATGGATTGGGTGGATGGATGGATGGATGGATGGATGGATAGATGAATCAATGAATAGGTAAAAAATTGACTAGAGACATAAATAAATAATATAATTTCTTAATAAATATAACAAATAATAAGTGATGAAGAATTCATAAAAAAGGAATAATATATATAGTGCATGAACCCCTCAGGGAAATTGTTATATATATATGGGTAACTGGAGGACAAACGGGATTGTTCATGAATAGACAGATGAATAGTTAAACAGATAAGTAGCCAGATGTGTGGATTGGTGGAAAATTAACCACCTGCATGATCTTCTGGTGAGTGGTTGCACAGTGGTTAGGGTTGATTGCGGGTTCTATTTTTAACACCGCCAAGTTAGAATTTGGCCCCTAAATCGGGCCCCTAAGCCGCATTTGCTCAGTTGTTCAAATAGGATAAATGTAAGTCACTCTGGGTGAGGGCGTGTACCAAAATGCAGTGAATGTAAAATCTTCTTATGAATAAACATTTACAGATCAAATCAGTGGTTTTCTATAAAGCTTTTGCTATTTGATCTCAATCAGATGACGGCTGTTAAAGAGTCTCAGGAGAGCTTTCGGTGAAGCAGTGGGCACCAGAACTTGTACACCAGCAGACACAAATGACTCGTAGCTAGTGCGATTTCACAGGTTCTAATTAAAGCAGGCTAACATTAGCCAGCCTTCCAGTTCTCTCTTCCAGCTCGAACAAAAGAACGATAAACGAATATGGGATGACCTTTCCTAGTAATAGTGCAGTGATCTTTTACCCTTGAGGCCAGAGCCGGGCTTTAAGATCTGTCAGTCACTGCTACAGCTATGAAGAAGAAAAACAAGGAAACGAAGAAGAAGAAAGTGACGTCTGTCTTCCTCTCGGTTTGATCTCCGTCAGTGCTGCGTTTAAAAGTGATCCTGCCAGCGGCACGCCAAAGAAGCTCTTGTTTGTGGCTTGTACATGACAAGTCGGACTTGTTAAAAAGCTGCTTCGCTTGTAAGAGACAGTTTACTGACTGACTAACAGCTGCTACCAGAACAGTGTAGTAGGAAGTAGTGAGGAAAATAATGTTGTAGTATTTAACCACTAATGTCAGTGCGGTATCAGCGCCACCACAGTGCTTTCTATTTCTTAAAAGTTTTTTTTTTAGTAACAACTAATACACATGGACTTGTATTGCAGACCTTATAATTACCTTATAGACCACATAATTAACAGGCTAATAATAAAATTAGTGTTTAACAGAAATATTATTAACACAGTAAAGTGTTTAGGAAAAAAGCTGTTTGTTTCAGTTTTCTTTTTTTATTATCATTATTAGCATTAAACACACACATTCCAAGAATTTATTACAGGACAATAGAAACAATGATGAAATATGCAAAAATAAAGAAAATCGAACGACATCATGATGTTAATAATAAAATAAATGATTAGTAATTGTCTATTTTAGGACTTTATCTTTTAATAAAAAGTAAAGAAAGTTTATTCCTCATATAATAAAAGAGAGATCTGAGCCTCATTCATGCTTTGCGACGTTAATCTTCAATAAAAAAAAAAACTGTTAAAGAGCACTTAGTGACATTTATTAATGATTCTGAAATTGCAATCAGTTGCAAAATCGTCGCAGCGTACAGAGAAAAAAAAAACACCAACACTTCAGGCTCTCCTGTTATTGGAAACTAATCCACTCACCTATAATTATCCGAAACCTCGTGAGGATTCCTTATTTAAACAAGAAAAACATTCTAGAGATATTGACTAAATAAAACTCCTACGTCCGAGAATAGCAGATGATCTTTTTGTCTGGAAATGTTTATGTCCTGTAAAAGCTGGTTCTAGTCATACACTTATTATAGACATATCATTTTTTTACAAATCTAAAAAGAAATAAACAAAAATAACCATAAGGTGACTTTACCAGAGTGCCGACTGTCTATAATGAGATGCTTTCCTAACTTCTGCTTCGGCTTTGTTTACCCTCCAACGTATTCATAAGTTTCGTGTCGCCTTCTATTAAGACCTAAATGACAATCTTGCGCTACAGCGCCACGCTGGTTGACCAGTGCTATTGCAAGTCCTTATGAATCCCATATGAAATCAAATGACAGCTTGACAACAAAAGTGTTTTTTATTTCAGTTTTTGATGATCACGTAATCCTAATGACGTCCTAATAAAGTCCAGGGACAAAGACGTGACTTTAAAAATCAACACCGACATGCGAAATATCACTTAGTAGCTCTCACACTGGCCATCATTCTAATTTAGTTCACTGTGATTTCCTAGACCATATGATCAGCAGTAACATTTGTTTCTGGCGTTTAGTTTTCTGCCCTTGGACAAGGCGATTGTTTGTTCTTTGGATTTCTGTCTAAACAGAATCTGCTTTCCATTCGGCGGCTCTGTGAACAGATCAACTCACGGGTGACGAGCGCTCTGGGGAAGTTTATGCAGTAACTTAGATCAGCAGCTTTTGCTTAAACAGTTCATTATGTACTCGATAATCTATCTCTTGTATGTACACCGGCTATGAATTGACTTTGGGAAAGATCAGCTACACAATCTGGGTGTTGAATTTAGAGATTGTTGTCGAACCTGACAGCTTGTAGATAATGTTTGATCAAAACCTCCTGAGCCCTCCTCCCAGGGAAAGCTTGAAAGCAAACTCTGGCACAGTGTAACAAGCCATCATTTTAGTCAACTTTAGGGTGTGTTTCGGATTAGGCTCCAAACTATTGCACGTGAAGTCATCGTTCATGTAAAAGGCAGAGATTTGATTTGTTCTAAAGTACATCAGATACAGAGAGAGGGACAGATGAGTAAAATAATAGAGAACAAGAAAGAAATGAAAACATGGAGCGTTTTTCATGCCCAAAATGAAGGTTATTTGCTGGAAAATCTAGGGCGTTTAGCCTAACCATTAACTTTACAAAGAAAGTAATGTGGCTTCCAGATCCTTGGCATTCAAGAGGGCCGTCCAACGGTTTTGAGAAGGTTCCAGTACGTCAGAGAGCAGCGGCCAGCGTAGAGAGGTCTGTTTCAGGAAAATGTGGCAAGAATGGTGTAGCCCACTCGCTGTCTCACTTACACATATTTTCAGTAAGTTGATCCGAAGCTTTCTGCCAATTGCAGTTTCATCTGCTCCGTCTTTTAATGGAAACGTCCACAGGGCTTGCCTTGCCTTGCCTGCTCTTCAGGTCACATGTCAATCTTTCTCCCTCTTATTCTTATTTAAATCTCCCACTCTCAGATCCCTCTAATTGACTTAAATGTCTTACTCGTACACGATTAGGCGCCAAATCAAAGCCGAGTGAGACATTTCTTATTAGGAATGTAATTAAAACCCGTAAAAACCCTATTTTGTTGTGATTACAATGCGTTACATTGTGTGAGGAAAGTGTCAACAGGGCGAAGGCGCCCCGTAGGCAAGCAGAGGCCAATTTGGTTGACGCTCCTCAGCAGGGTCTGACCTCGACCCTGATGGGTCACATGACTCCCGATGACAGCCCGTACAATTACAGCTGCCACATTCTTCTCCGGCTGTGGAACACAGACCAAGCCAACTCTAATAACTGTCCCTCCTTTTGGACTAACAAATCCAAAAAAACGCTCTTTCACGAAGGACAATGTTTCTGAAAAGCGTAGTGCAGGGACGTGAGAGAGGTTTGAAGTGTCTCTTTAGGTAGGTAATGTTAATGGGGGGGGCTATTGAAGAGTGTTTTTTTTTTTAACGGAAGCTCTGTAATGGTTGCGCTGTTATTCCCCTCTCCTGATTCATTTCCTGTCTCTGAGGACATTTATTTTTAGGAAGTCAGTATTATTATGTGGGCATATGCTTAATGATTGCAGTGTGAAGCACAGGCATAAAAGCTGCATTATGGAGTGAAGAGGTTTTTTTTTTTTTTTCACCCTTGCACGTCACAGAAAAAGAAGACATTAATGTTCTCCAGTCATATGGGACGTGTTTTTGTGGCAGATTGTGGGATGTCTGTTTAAAGCTGTTTCTTGTACTTGTAGCCAGACCTCAGTTAGCATGTCGTGTGACAGGAATGTAGTGTGTCTGATTAGAGCGTGATCGGTGCATAGCAATGAGGAGGGAAATTAATGATTGCCTGTTGTTTGGTAAAGAGAGGCGGCAACTCACAAAGTAGCCCGCTGTCGTTTATCATCAAGGACCCTCTTGTGTCGCAGGCATTGTTCAGAAGTGTTAATCATTCGTACATAATTCAAATCGCAGGCCAGCGAAGCGCTCTCCGGGTTCGCAGTTTGCAGAGCGAGCCCTCCGATTTCATCCTTTGCCTCATTTGGAGAATGTGTTTACCGCATGCACAGCAATAAAAAATGGATCATTTATTTTCCTCTCATGAAAAAAAAAAACCCTGAAGTGACTTTGTATGTGTGTGTGTGAGCATGTTTTTTGTATCTTTATCGACTGGACTTGCAAATGCAGGTAAAAAAATATTCTATACAATAATGTAAGGTTTTATAAAAATAAACGTAGAAACAATTCAGTTTCTAAGAATAAAGTTATGGCTAGACATAGCTGCATTAATAAACGTGTCAGTTGAAGGTCCTCCCAAGGACTGTAAGACAAACGTGTGTGTGTGTGTGTGTGTGTGATTGTGTGTGTTGATTAATTTTGCATCCATGTGGCCAAGTGAAGGTTTTAATAGGCATTTGGAAAAGGAAGTTTGATTGATAGCATATTTTAAAGAAGAGCGAGGACATCTGTGTGCTGCGTGTGAGCTTGTTGCAGAGAATATAAATACTTGGATATTTTTCATGGCTTTTTATAAAGTAGCAACTACAGCGGGGCCTTAAAGGAAGCGGGTACTGGCTTCTCCTTGCGACCATGTGGCTCATGGAACATTTGAATAATTAGATGCAGGGAAGAAGCTTTATTAACCCGGGCGCATATGGAAGAAAGTTCTTTTTTTTCTGTGTGTGTGTGTGTGTGTGTGTGTGTGGCGTCAGAATATTGAGAAACATCATACAGCCCTCATCTCCTGCGCTGTTTCATCAAAGTAGGGAGGGAAAAAAGAAATGCGAAATGAAGTAAGAATTACCTATTACCCAGTTCCTTTTGCGATCGGATCCGGTTCTCGAGCTTCGCCGCTTACATAAACAAAGCTTGCTCTCAAATTTGATTCAGTATTAAGACAGTATTTCCAGAGAATTTGACACCCCCCCCCCCCGCCCCCCCAGCCGTCCTCCTCCCCCTCCTGTGCCTCATCATCCCCCCACCCCCCACCCCCTCCCATCCTGTTCTATTTATCTTGGATATGAAATTCTTTGTCGTTCTCAGTGTCTTTATTGCAAATTAAATTCTTGTGTTTGCTCGGAACATAAAGTATTGCAGTTGAGTAGCGCAGCAGAAAAAATTCCCAAATTCCATGCTCTCTCTCTCTCTCTCTCTCTCTCTCTCTCTCTTTCTCTTTCTCTTACTATTTGGATCTTTTTTCATGTTTTTCTCTTTCTCTCTTACTGTCTATCCTCTGGCTGTACTTGGCTTTGCTAGATTTAATGCAGGTAATTAATGCCATCCAGATGTTGCAGTCAGATCCATTTTGGTGCTGCACACTGAAAGCATGGACAAGCTCAGACAGGCTCCATCCACACTAATCACTTAATACACCCGAGAAGGATCGGACGAGCCGTTAAGTAAACAGTATGGAAAATGATTACTGTTTTTACCCACGCAAACCGTACAATTAGCTTCAACGTACGCTTTCAAAGCTCATCGTCTGCATTAAGCAGGGGAGCATTTTTTTCCAGCCGCATGTCCTTTTTATCACTCTGTTCATCTGTACGTCTGCACGGACGACTTTTTGTTCCTCAGCGCTGTTTTCTGCATTAGATTTGATGATTCAGGTCTGTTTTTTTTTCTATTCATTTCACAATCTGGATTGAATTACTAAAGGTCATGCATTTTTTAATAGCCCATATGCCTCATCCATGTGTCATATTAAGAATTCAAGACCAAAGCAAAGGGACGCCTATTTTTCGATTCAAAGTTAGACTTAATTTTCATCTTTGTCAGGGTCAGAGCCCTGAATAAATAACACACAGGTCACCTAGATACCCAACACTGTGTATGTGTGTTTTAAACCTGTTTGTGTACTTTGTGTTTTTTTTCTGAACTCAGTATAATCACTTTAAATATGTTTTACAGCTTTCTGCTTGCTTACATGTCAAATTGTTTACTATTTCACCTAACGGTCATCTGATATTTTTACATATAGCCGAGCGGTACGATAATGTTATCTCTGTGCTAGTGATATTTTAATATGTAATATTATTAGTGCTTTTGATTATATATTATTATCAGCTACGATGATGTAATATCAGCAATATGATGATGTAATATTAATATCAGCATTATAATGATATAATAATAATAATCGTGTTCCATTGATGTAACAATATCACCAATATTATGATGTAATATTAATATCAGCCTTATGATAATATGATATTAATATCAGCATTTTGACGATATATCAATATCAGTGATATGTGATGTAATATGGATATCAGCATTATAATATGATATTAATATCCGCACTCAGACAGTATATCAATATGGGCGATATGGTGATGTAATATTGATATCAGCATTAAAATATGATATTAATATCAGCATTTTGACGATATATCAACATCAGTGATAAGATGATGTAATATTGATAACAGCATTATGATGATACGATATTAATATCCGCACTTTCACAATATATTGATATCAGCAATATGATGATGTAATATTAATATCAGCATTATGATAATATGATATGAATATCCGAACTCCGACAATATATCAAGATCAGCGATATGATGATGTAATATTGATATCAGCATTATGATAATATGATATGAATATCCGAACTCCGACAATATATCAAGATCAGCGATATGATGATGTAATACTGATATCAGCATAATGATAATATGATATTAATATCCGCACTTTGACGATATATCAACATCAGCATTTTCAGGCTTTTTTTAGTGAAAATAATATGAAATTATATAATAATAATAATCTCTACATGTTTGGTTTTATATATATATATAAAAAACACTGTGCAACAGACATTTAAAACTGTTTTTGTAAGGATTAAACATCATTTTTTCCCTCCTGTTTAGTATTTGCTGATTTATTTTTGTAGACAGCTACATGCTCTTTTGTGGAGCTTTAATCCGGCTAAAAGGTGCTACACTGATGAGCGCAGTGATGCTGATTGACTCGGTCTATGCTCCATGTCATGCTTTCCCTCCGCAATGTCATTTTCTGTTACATTTTTTTTGAGGCAGGGCTTTAGAATGAGACTGGACACTCAAACTCCTACATTAGCGCAGGGTTTCTTTGTTTGCTCTCCAGTCGGACCTGCTATGCTTTTAGGACTCGTGTACGAACCTCAGCCAGAACTCCTTCCTACTGTATATATAGGGGCAGGGTGGCTCCAATGGTTAAGGTGCTGAGTTCTGAAGACCAGAAACACCTGGGTTCAAGCCCCACCTCCGGCAAGTCAACCACTGTTGGGTCCTTGAGCAAGACCCTTAACCCCTCCTGCTCCAGGGGCGCTGCATCATAGCTGACCCTGTGCTCTGACCCCAACTGGGATATGCGAAAAATGCATTTCATTGGCTCTGTACATGTACCTTAGACAATGAATTGAATATTATTATTATTATATTTCTCTGACTTCTGACAGAGAAATAGCACCTGGGCTCTTTAGAACTTTTCTGTGAAAGCGTTTTGTAATGCTTCGCCTTAAATTGAATCAAATTTGCTGCTTTTTTCTTCTGCTAATGCAGCCCGGGGCCTGCAAGGACTTGTGTGTCCTGACAGCTGCAAGCGCTCCCAAGCATTTTATTAAAGCGCGTGAGATTCCTAGAACATGCACATATACACAAAAAGCTATCCGCTCGTTTAAACAACCACTTTAATTTGTCATTAAACCCCAAGTCATGAGTGACATCAGCGCACTCCGCGTTTCGTCTGTCAAGCGAGCAGCGGAGCGGAGAACGGCCTCCCGTGGCCAGAAGCATCCAAAGATAAAGGAGCTTCACGTCAGGCAGAATAACTCTGACAAGCATCCAGCATGAGCCATCAGCTCCTATTTTTCTTCAGGATACCTACATAATGAAGCTACTGGTTGTTTTAATCTTCCAGCAAGGCTTCGCAAATGAATTCAAGGCCGTTCTGTTGGAATGGATTATCTCTTAGCTTTGACATTTGAGGTTGCGCTGATATTTTTAGCGTCCTCCTTTGCGATTTGGACTAATTACGTTGCTGGCTCTCTTTTTGTCAGTTACAAAATCACATTTTTGAAAAGAACTACTTGTACTTCATCTTAAATTTGTCACCTTTTTTACTTTTCTCTCCTTTTCTCTGTCACTTAAAAAGCAAAGGGACTCCGGTGTCGTTAAGTAACCGTGCGATCCTCGGCATGACGTGCGAGAGATCGGAATGCTGTGCGGGAAAAAAAAAGAAATATTGAGCTTGGTTTTTAAGCAGGCGTATCCCCAATAGATTTCTTTTATGCTCAATGAATAATTCATGCCAAAAAAATGGAACCTTTCAGAACACGGAGTTGGTTTTGTAATAAGCCGCTACTGTGTGTTTGAACTTTATAGACAGAACTTGTTGGTAAATTAATCTCTTAAAATCCTCAAAGCTTTTACAACTTGACCTGCTTTTTTTTCCTGCTTTTTTTTTTTTCGTTTTTTGGATAGGTTTGTGTGTTGATTCGCAGCCAGGCCCACATCCTCAGCATGTCTGGCCATAAACATTTAATGAGTCAGTAGCGGTGGACGTGAACGAAATGCACAGCGAAGCTTCTGATAATAGCTTTAAAGCAAACAAAGCCTCAAGGTCTCTCTGTGTTTAGCAAGACCATGGGGAAACATGACTTCCTTGTTACTGGACGTCTTCATCGGCATTGTTTTTCGTCGTCGTATCGTTTTACCAAGTCATTTCCACTTAAGGTGCTTTAAGATACAAGATAAAAGAACACGATTTGAGAAGGCAAAGACAGAAAGAATAACCGTCTCTCGTTCTGCTTCTCATAAAGGCTTTTTGTGGAGGATTGCAGGGGCTCGGTCCCAAACCTGGCCCCTACTAAAAGCTTTTTACTGCTGGATCGCTGTGATAGATAGAGTCGAGTTTAAAGATCTTATTGTGCTTAGCTGCACAACAGGCCATGCCAAATCGTTCAAAAATGGATGTTGGGTTCGATTCCGGCTTGGGTCCTATCCTGTCCTACCCTAATCACGCTCTCTGTTTTATCTCTAGAATCTGTCCTGTCAATAAAGACCCCAAAATATCTTAAAATATAAAATGATATCGATAAAGATGACTGTTCAACCAGCCTATACCTTTACCCTCAGCTCCTAAAAGCAGATCCACATTCTGTCTCCTCCTGCCTCTTCTCTCGCTTTACACTTTTTCCCTCTTATTATTTTTATTATCAGGTAATTACAGGTCGTGGCCTTTAAATGCAACATATACCTGCGCTTGCAAATAACTCATGTCTAATTGTTTACCCTAACATAGTTACTAAGGGACTTTTTCCACTCTCTGAAATTGCAACAAAGAACAGAAGCCAGTTATTAGCATTTTAATTCGCAGTCAGGCCACGCCAGGAGAACGACGACACGTTGTCCGATCGATTTCAACCGAGCAGGAAATTACAGCTGAAAGCTCTTTCGCTTGACTCCAAATATTTCCATCGTCTGTTTGAGATGCACTGATTCATTAGGTAATAAAATTAAATACTGCCCAGTATAGAGTTGTTTTTTTTTCCAGAACTACAGCTAAACAGCTTAAAGAGAAACAGAAGCATGTGCCTGTCACTCCTATGCCTATTTATAGTGCTTGAGTCTGATTAATTGTTTTTCCAGTTCTACAGCGCGGTTGCGTGCACAGCGTTGTGCGCCTCGGCTGCAGAAACGATACCACGAGCCCGCATCAGGAACTACTCGACAGCAGCTCTATTAGCAACTGTCAGCCAGTTGGGATTGGGTGTACTTGTCTTGGTTTGTTGTGAAGCATGAAATGTGGCTACAAACACCCGAGACAATCTGGAATGTTAATTTATTTACATGCTTAAGTGTTTACAGACCCACAAAGAGTCCACAAAATGACGGCAATCGGTCGTGTCGATGTTAAATGCTGAATTATCGGTCAGTGAACACGCCGCAGGTCACGCGATCTTCAGAGCTGCATCAGGGGTCACCGGCACCCGCGTTATACTACACAGCGTATGAACGTTCTGTCTTATTCGAGAAAAGGACTGAGATAAAGGTCAACGGGCTGGTGAAATATATGTCGTGGACATATAGTACATCTACTTGTACAGTGCATCTACCATGTTGACCAACATCACGTGACACATGACTTAATGTCAATTATGTGGTTAAAAAAGCAAGACCTGTAGACTGACAGCAGAAAGTCTGAGAAAACTTCGGGAATGGAAATAAGAATGGAAATGGCTACGGCCTGCCTAAGAGGACGTATGACTGACAGGTAAAGCAAACAACCAAGATCGTTTTGTGCCACTTCATGTTTAGAGTTGTTTCCAGGCGGACTGTTAAACGACGCTGTACACTTTAACCAATCAGAAGCACTGGTGGCTCAAATTGGTAGACCAGGAGGATTTGGGTTTAAGCCCCACCGCCACCAGTCTGTCACTGTTGGGTCCTTGAGCAAGACCCTTAATCATTCCTCCTCCAGGGGCGCTGTATCATAGCTGACCCTGCACTCTGACCCCAACTTTCTAAGCTGGTAAAAAAACAAATTTTACTGTGCTGCGAAGTAACACAACTTAGAGACTCCTGGAGTGATTTTTACCCAGCGGTCCTTGGGCGTGACATCCAGTGGTGAGACTATTTTACCACAGGCTCACATAACAGCAAACACGTTAATAGTATACACACTTTACAATCTGGGTGGATGTAGCGGGTAATGGGGGAACTTTTCACCTATTTTTTTAATACTATAAATTCTGACAGACGTCTCGTCTCGTATAGCATGCTATGTGATTTCAAAAGTATGTGATCTTAGACGCTGTGTTTCACTGTCCTGTTGTAGTATAAATAATGTCAGTTGTGTGTTCAGTCTGAAGACAAAGTGCACTTTAAGTAGCAGAATGATTCACTTAATCTCTCTGGAATGCTGGTGACAAACAAAAAAAAGGGGTTTTAAAATAGTTTTTTAGTTGACACCAAGTGTGAACTGAAGTGATGAAGCCGAGTTTAAAACACTGTCAGACTGTCACACGCCCTGCAAAAGCCAAATTGATGCTTTTTCCACATTTTTTTTTTCAGGGTTTCCATTTTAAAAAACAACATGTCGAAGCCCAGATTCAGTTACTTTAACTATTTATGCTTTTATAATCCATAACAAAGCTAATTATCCAGATATCCTGTCTGTTTCTGTTTTAGCACATACCCGCTTTTCAATTCTGCCCTTAAGTCGGTTTGAAGGTACACATCCCTTTCTTCTGTCCATGTGTCCCGTGACCTGATTTGTGTAAGATGTAGTCCAGATAACAGTGTCGTCGTTTAGGTGCCCATTCAAGCCAGATCGTCTTACAGTACTTTTTAGTTTTTACTCTTTTACGCTTTCCGTCGCGGTGTAACGCGATACTCCTCATCCAGACAACTACACCAACTCGCCCTCTTTCTCTCTCTGTCGTAAGCTTTTACTTTAAGAATATTCTGTTCTTTAGTTTTACAGCAGTTTTTTTCTGTGTGTGTGTGGGGGGGGGAATGAAATGCATTTGAAACATTTATACGCTTTTCCAATTGCGTGTCTATCTTACATACATGTCCATGTGCGTATTAGTGATGGGAAGTTCAACCCATTTTACCGACTCAAACTTTTGAGACTCGTTTAGCAAAATGAACGAATCTTTTTTCGAGTCATTTTGTTTATTTTGGTTTATAATGCTATAAGAAATGTATTAATTCATTATTTATCTTTGTCTTCAGTCTATGATTAGCTCACGTCATCTCGTATCTGACAAGGGTTCGGGTTTGAGGTGTTTGTTTATCACATGAAAGTTATTTTACCCATTGAAATAATCCTGTTAAACATCAATAACATCATCCTTGAAAGACCATCTGCATAAACCGAAACCCGAATCTAATGTAGTAATTAATTATCAGTGCTGATATCGATATTTATCCAGCTGTAAAAATCCTGCCCAAACTATTTATTTCTCTTTCTGGCTCTCAGGCTTCTGAAATCTACAGGTTTATAAATACATGTCACAGCTGAGCGTTCTTTGATTTGCCCCTGTTTATCCGTTTATAGGCCTTTTATTATGGGCTACACTTGAGCACAGCCTTTTATTTTGTGTAAACTAAAAAGCAAATTAAAAAGCAATTGCACCTGTGGAGAAATGACAAAAAGCGCACATTTTAAACCGAGAAGTTGAGAGGGACGAAGGGAAAAACATGGAATAATGTGATGTTTAAGGTCCATAATGATGAACAAGTATAAATGATTCATTCTATTTGTTTAGCACAGCTGGAAAGCAGGACATGGTGATACAACTAGAATGAAGTGACCACACTTACTAAATATTTTCATCTTCAGCTGATTGACATTTGAATCATTAGCCCTGTTTACATACAGATGTTTTTGCCCTTCAGACTCTGGATGAGAAAGATTGCAGTTGACTGTTTACATTGGATGTTTTCTAATCCGAATCAGATTACTTTGAATCATCGCATTATTTCCAATCACCTTTTCAATCCTGGAACGATGCATCAGAGCTGGTTGTAGGCATTGGGTTGATCAGAATATGGGATGTTGCTGGAAACATTTACATCTGTAGCATTTGGCAGACGTCCTTATCCACAGGGACTTACGCTTATCTCAACTTTATACAACTGAGCAATTGGGGGTTAAGGGTCTTGCTCAGGGGCCCAACAGTGGCAATCAAACCCTGATCTTTTAATTTGCAGTCCAACACCTTAACCACTGCGCTAATACTTCCCCTTCCCAAAACTTTTAAAAGATGGAGGAAATGTTTTGCTGTGAAACACCAGTTGTCTGGGGTTACAAATAACACATTTGTATTCTGATGTTGTTATTACCAAAAGATTTTGTTGTTTTGTTTCACTTTAAAAAAAGTAACTAAACAACCACTTGTCTCGCCCATGTGTGCTTTACAAAGGCCGCCATCTTTGGTCTCTTTACCAGGATGCCAGCATTGCACCAGGTGCAGATAAGGTTGCCAAAGGTTTTGCTCCTTTCTCTCTCTCTCTCTCTCTCTCTCTCTCTCTCTCTCTCTCTTTCTAAGGCTTTAAATTTCATACGAGCTTCGCTTTGCATACCACGTTGACATCTCAGTCACCCGAGAGACACATTCAACCCGTGTTGTGTTTCACTGTAATTAACTGCCATTATGCCAAGCACTTCTGAATGCTTGGGAAATAAAAAAAAAAGAAGGAGAAAAGAAATGGGGTCCTCCATACCAAAAATCAGTGCACCAACCCTCCAATTTGTTTATATTCACATTGTATGCATTTGATATTAATCAGCATTAGCAGAGTCATGTACAGTCGGGAGATCCGAGTCGGGCACTGCCTGCCATTCACGCCGAAAGAATAGACCAGTGTTTTGTTTTTTTTTAAAGAGCCGCACAATCATAGTTCTAATAAATACCGCTTTCAGTTAAACAATTATGCCGCATTGTGTCTCCCCATGCAGCCATCACTAACACATGAGCAGGAGCCAGACGCGTACATCATTCGGTGGATTTGAGTGTGGAGGGACTCTCCTGCCTTTTCAACAAGGTCATTTCAAAAGCATGTACGGAATAATTACAACACAAGGAGCTCTCGTGGAGAAAGAAAGCTCTAAATGAGACTGTGTTGATGGAAGCGATTAGCGCGTGAATCGAGTTTTTTTTAGCCTGGCACGCATACGCTCCGGGGGGAAAAAAAAGAGAGGAGAAATAGAGAGAGAGAGAAAGAGAGACATTGAGAAATGATATTAACAGAGATGGCAGCGAATCGACCGACTGCCGGATTTTTGAACAAGATCAAGTTGGAATTAAACAAAGTTAGCGGCTTTGTGGTTGCGTTCCTAAAATTCGGATTGCCCACATGTTTAAATTTCCCATCCCTCCATCGCTAACTCGCTCAGGATCGTGACAGTGCTCCATTAAATCCTTGTTTTCCATCTCTCTGTAGTGACAAACTATTATTTTACAGCTCTCCACACTTTAGTCATTTTAAAGGTCACTTCCAAGACCTTGTGACATATTCTCTCTATCTCCGTCTTTTTTCTGCGAGAATACACTTTACAAGTTAGTTTATCACTGCCAAGTAACTACATTATTCTCTGTGAGCCACATACCGGTGATTTCTGTTTCCTTGTCACTGGCTTTTATCCACTGAGTCTGTGCGCCTTATATAAAGCATGTTATCGCAGCAAAGCTGTTCATCGCTGTACATTTTTACACATAATCGCATAATTATAGGAGATGAGTTTAGCACCCCGGAGGCATTTAAGGGGAGGTTTTTAGACAGCAGCGCCCAGCAGAACCGCTGAGCTTTTCCAAGTTTGTATTGGAAGACACATACTGTAGCACTTGTGTTTTTATGTTGAAGTTTAAGTGCAGGCTGCTATAATATGATGTATTGCTTTAATATCGCAAAGGTTTCTACCCACTGAGATGGTGCGCGTTGCGAGAATGCGGAGTGCTGGAGGTTTTTTTGGGGGGTTTTTTCACCAAAATGAAAGAGCGGCAGGCGAACAATAGTTGTTTAATTACTTCTTCCTAAAACGGAATATAATGTAAGGATTATTAAAAGATGCAGCACTGCCGCATGGAACATTAGTACAGAAAATATAATGGATAGATGGATGGATGGATGGATGGATAGATAGATAGATAGATAGATAGATAGATAGATAGATAGATAGATAGATAGATATTATTAATAGATTAAATGGATAGACGGAAGGATGGATAGGTGGATAGATGGATGGATGGATGGATGGATGGATGGATGGATGGATGGATGGATGGATGGATGGATGGATAGATGGATGGATGGATGGATGGATGGATGGATGGATGGATGGATGGATGGATGGATGGATAAGATAAGATAATAGTAGATTAGTCAGATAGATAGATGGATGGCTGGATAGATACAAAATTAATACAGAAATATAATGGATGGATGGATGGATGGATGGATGGATAGATAGATAGATAGATAGATAGATAGATAGATAGATAGATAGATAGATAGATAGATAGATATTATTAATAGATTAAATGGATAGACGGAAGGATGGAAGGATGGATAGGTGGATAGATGGATGGATGGATGGATGGATGGATGGATGGATGGATGGATGGATGGATAAGATAATAGTAGATTAGTCAGATAGATAGATGGATGGCTGGATAGATACAAAATTAATACAGAAATATAATGGATGGATGGATGGATGGATGGATAGATAAGATAAGATAATGGAATGATAGGATAGAGGATGGCGGATGGATGCTGGAGGGATGGATAAGATAATATTAGTAGATTAGTTAGATACATGAATGGCTGAATAGATAAATAAGATAATGGATTATAAATAGATTAGATAGTACAGAGAACAAAATGAATACAGAAATATAATGGATGGATGGATGGATGGATGGATGGATGGATGGATGGATGGATGAGTGGATGGATTGGTAGATGGATAGATAATATTAATAGATTACATGGATAGATGGATGGATAGATAAGATAATATTAATAGATTAGATGGATAGATGGATGGATGAATGGATAAGATAATATTAGTAGATTGGTTAGATAGATAGATGGCTGGAGAGATAGATAAGATAATATTAAAAGATTGGATAAAGGGATGGATGGATGGATGGATGTGAGAGAGAAGATTAAAAAGCCCATCTATTCCTAGTCCCTTTTCCTTCGAGGCCCTGGCCCCTCATATGTCCACGGCAGGTCCCTTACACTCTTACCCCAGCGCTTCATCCAGAGAGTGAAAGTCGCTGATTCAGATTTTACCACTGATATGCAAACGACTCTGTTTGCGAGCGGCACGGCAGAACGGAGAGGGGAGGGGAGGGAGAGCAAAGATGAGGAGAAGGGATGGATGTAAGAAAAAGAGTCATGAATCATGAATCAGTTCAGCTTGCAGTCGGAGGAGAGGAGGCGCAGGAGCTGGCATTCACAAGCACTCGCTTATTATCAGCCAGGATGTGGAATGGCATTAGTGGGCATGAGGCCAACCAGCAAGCCTTGTTGAGAAACTAGGACAGGATTTGTAGCCATGGCTCCCTGCCTGGGCTTTAGTGCTATGCTAACGTTGTACAAAAGAGCGCGTGTGAGCCCTTGACTTAAAAGGAGTCTGTATATACACACACATATATATATATGCAACTATATAGATATTTTATATGACCTCGTATCTGCTGACGCGTTAAATACAGCTACGCAGCCATTTCCTAAATGCCACGAGTCTCAAATCAAATAATCTTAGATAGCAGTGTTGAACAATAACAGAATAAAAGCATTTATTTAAAAGAAAACCGGATAATGAAGCTCATACAGCGAGAAAAAAAATGGCTATAAATGATCCAGTAGGTCCAAATGACTTTATTATGCCCTGTTGTCTCCCTGCGCATGGCTGGATCCTAACAAGACCATAATATTCCGTTTCTCAGTAGGAGCATCACAATTAGATCAATCCCGATGAGCCGTTTTAAACAGTGCTCTTGTCACAGGGGCCACCGACTTCAAAGTTATATTAAGTTTCTGGTAAATATGCACACGCTGCCGGTAGCTGGGTTGTCATGGGGATCCTGTGGAACGGAGTGTGCAGCCAGCTAAGTGTTGATTAGCACCTGGCCTCAGGCCAAGCGTCTTATATCAAAGATGCAGATAACAGAAGGCTCCTCCTCTTTTTATTTTCTCCACTCTCTCTCTCTCTCCTTCTCTTTTTCTCAAGCTGTCTTTGATGTGCCTAGCAGGTTTAAAGGTCAGAATTAGCACATTTATGTCGGCGCAGAAAAGGCGGCGTGTAAACAGCAGATTTTTCACACACACACGGCCCTCGTGCATTTGTACACGGAAACTGACCATGTTTACGCTGACATTAAAAATGATCAGCACTCAAAACCCAACCCAGGCGTACTATTCGGCCGGCTTTTGTATCGCCATTGACAAAGATCACATGCTGGGACGCATAATCGCTTTCAGTGGAAATCAAAGTTAAGGGGCAAGCGGAGGATCTTTTCTATCTCCCTGGTAATCGGAGTCACCCTGGAATTCACATTATGTCAGCAGGAGTGAACAAACATCCCTGGTTATATTCAGCCTCTCCTCGTTAGTCGCCTGTGTCCTTGTTATATTTATTCGCTCTCTCTCTCTCTCTCTCTTTCTTTCTCCTCGTTCATATCGCCAAAGTTTAGGCTACAGAGCAAACAAGCAGGTAACCCTGGAAATAAACACAAGGACAATTAAAAAAAAATAAAATAAAAAAATAATATATATATATATAATATATATATATATATATATATAAAAAAAATTTAATAAAAAAAGGGAAATTAAATAAGAGTGTACATGTGTGGGTTTCATGACGTGGTCTCTCTCTCTCTCTGTCACTCGTTCTCACTCTCTCTTTCTCTCTCCCTCTCGCTCTCCCTCCTCCCGTCGTGTCCCTGCCATTCTTCTTAGAGTGACAACTCAAATTGGATGGATATAAACAGAATAGTTAATGGCTTCAGGTTCTTATTCATAGTTGGGTGAAAAAAAATAGTCTGGCTTTTATGGTCACTCTGCTGGGTGCCTAAAGCATTTTTAGAATGCCCCAGCTATTTATTTTTATGCTAACAAAGCATGAATTACAGCATTCAGACCTATTCTAATCTTATATTAAAGTATTTTTTCAGAATTCGCTTATTTTTTTTTAAAAAAGCAGTCCAGAAACTTGTTTACTTAGGTTGTGGAAATGTAAAATGTGTGTGTGTGTGTGTGTGTGTGTGTGTGTTTTAAATCACCTTAGCCGTCTATATGTCATCTGTAACCTGTGCATCTACACCGTCTGCCTCCGCCCCCCTGGACAGGACAATCAGTCACTCCAGAGTATACGAGACAGTCCTCTAAATTCAGTTTTCTTCCAGAGAAAAAAAAAATCAATATGTACATACCACATCCAAGTGCAATTGTAGTAAACATTCGAAAAAAGAAACCCTACGACATCAGAGACTTGTTTGCATCACCAGTAAAAATGGAAATCAGGATTCCTTTGCATCAACATTCTTTCCCAACTTTTACTTGGTGGAAAAAATCTTCAAAGTCTTCAAGGATATCCTTAAGTTCGTTTTGTCTTTATGTCCCTGCTGGAATCAAGTTTTTACGTCTAAAGTATTGTATAGTGCGCTAGTGTAGATATTGGAGAATCACACCTGCTATCAGTTATTACAATATATTACAGTCGCTGTAAAAGCCACGAATGGAAGGAAGTATTAGCACAATTGGACTGCTAATTGGAAGATCGGGGTTCGATTCCCAGAACCACCAAGTTACCACTGTTGGGCCCCTGAGCAAGGCCCTTACCTCTCAGTTGCTCAGATGTATAAAAGAGATAAATGTAAGTCGCTCTAAATGCCAAATGCTGTAAATGTAAATAGGAGTAAATAATTAAAACCCAGTGCATGCATTTATTTCCAAACATCCCTGCGTTTCCTCGCAGAGAAAACACAAGCGCTGGAGTTTTACTCAGCTGTCTGTGGCACATGCTGTCGTTCTTCTCTTCTCTTGCTCTGGCCGTAACTAACGCAGTTGCATCAGCAGTTCTGATGCAAGTCTGCACCGTGCGTTTTTCTATCTCCCCGCACACATCGCATGGTTTATTTGGATAAATTTACTGCAGGACACTGTTGATTGTTTTCAGCTCAGGTTGTTCCACCCCCCCCTTTCTTTCTCTCTCTTTCACTTTCTCTCTCTCTCTCTCTCTTTCCATTATAAGATCCAGATTTGTAATTTTACTATGTAAGTATGTGGATTACTTCCAGTTCCTTTATCGTCTGATTTAATCGATCATTTTTCTTTTAAAGCATTCCAAACTGTCTTCAGTGTTGCTTAAACATGTGTGTAAAACATCCAACACATCAAATTGTCAATCTGATTATTAACATCTTTATTTGGAAGTATAGCAAAGATAGCAAAAAAAAAGGTAAGAAATGTAAATGATTTACTTCTGCGAATCCGGTCTGGTTATTATTTGACACAATCCCTCCCTGTGAACACGCCCCCAGCTGGCAGAAAGAAGCCTATAGATGGCGTACAATGGAAAGAGCAGGTGGTGTAGTTCTTGCGGTCGAACAGCGATGATCGGTATCACCGTCCGGCACATTCCGTAAATGGTGTCCCAGCCACCGGCCGGGCACTGTGCCAATAGCAGGAGTGTGCAGTGTGCCAGGGGCAAATGCAATGCCTCACGTTAATGCACACTTTAAACACTTGGGTCTCACCAGCCTTTCTAGATAAGACAGATCGGCCTCTTAGATCTTATTGAACCAAGCCGAATTCCTGGGAGATTTATCTTAGTGTTCTGTGTGTGTTAAAACAAGTTTCCTCCTCCTCCACCTACTCCAACATACACACATTACACCGAAATTTAGTGCCAGCCTCTATAACAGTAAGCAAAGAGAAACATTAGGATTTTTTTTTTTTGGATTCAAAGCGGCAGCTGTTACAAGATCAGTCAGACCACTGCAGAAATTCAAAACCAGGGTTGCACAATATATTGAAATGATTAAACTATCGCAATATATTTCATATCGTGAAATGTATATCATAGTGGTTTGCGATTTAATAATTTCAATAATAATGTATGGCTAAAGTTTTAGAAAGTAAAGTATAATATCTGTTAGGTGGATATTAGTTGGGATATTCATGTGAGTGCTTTGACACCAGACAGTCAACAAACCGTTTGCTTTCGGTATTTATGTATATTTTTTTTGCCATAAAAGTTCAGTTTTGAATATTTTAACGTATTTCCGTGCTTATGTAAATCCAGATCTGTTATATTGCAATTTAATAAATGGTTTTTATTTTTTTTTAAATTTATTTATTGTGTTGATTTTTCGCCTTTAAAATACAGTAGAGCTCCTCATCGCCCGCAGCGGAGCCTTTCAGCTCCTCCCCCTTCCCGAAAACGTTACCACATAAAGCACATATGGATTGGTCAGGGCAAAAAATAGAAAGCTCACAGATGGAGGTAAAAAATGACACCTTCCTTCTTTAAAATAAAAAAAAAAGTGAACAAATTTTACAAATTCCCTTTAAGCAGGAATGCAGAAGATCGTTTGGAATATTGACTCATTTGTTATACAGTTGAGGCTGTGCAGTGTGTGTTCAGAGTAATACTTCCGAGTGACACTAGAGGGCCACTGGCTGTCAATGAGATGACTCTTGGAACATGACAGCTATAAATAATTCAAGGCAAATCCACAGCAATGCTGCTGCTTATTCTCCTGCCTTCCTCGTCTAATATCAGAAGCCAGCATCTTAAAATCTTTAAATTAGCTGCATGTTTCCCTTCCTCTCATTGATGGCCATATAAAAAGAAAAGAATTACACACAGAGTCACGTGAGGTAAAACTCAGACTGCGTTTAATTAGGTGAAATACAGCAGCCGACTGCTTTTGTGGATCTGGCTGATAACCGGATTGGTCATGTTGCATTTTTCATTCGCTTTGTGGACTCATCGGTATGTGAGCCACGCCACGGCAGTCTGGATGACAGGGTCTAAATAAATTCTGACCAATCGGTATACGGCTGCGGTGTGAGTTACAGCTGACACATCGTTTTCCCGCCTGAGCCGAGCAGTGACATAACACCATCAAACCACCTTCAGCAGGAATAGAGAGAGGATAACACATCTGTGTGTTAGTAACAAAAGACATGAATGCGAATATGTGTGTGTGTGTGTGTGTGTGTGTGTGTATACACACACCACCGACTACTGTACTTATTCTCAGATGAGCACCAGATTCAGAGAGCACATCAACGGCTCATCCCAGCGTGTTTGCATTGCAAAGCAGTAAACGTTTGCGAGAGACTCCTGTGGTCTCCCCTCCGCACCTTGAGATTAAAAGGTGGAACAGTCTCTGCTTCAGACTGATAATTCATCAGCACACGGCATTATTTAGCGAGGTCGATATCATTTATTAATCGTGTGTGTTTTGCTCCTTCTGCGTCTCACACCTCCATCTGCCATATAACGTCGTTTTAAATCAGAGAGAGAGAGAGAGAGGGAAAGAGAGGCGGGAGGAAGGAGCGAAAGGAAGGCGATAGAATTAAAGAAGGGGGGTGCGTGCAAGAGGAGGGAGGGAATAGGTGGAGATTAATTTCCTCCTGTCTCTGGTACAGATGGCGAGGCGTGTGATATGTGGATAGATCTGAAGTGACGGACGACTCCTTGCATCTCTAGCACATTGATATGAATGTTTGTGTCATGTTTCCATTTGACACACGCATCATGCTTGCGTTAGAGCTGCCACGCGGTCGTATCTTGGGCTGAATTAATAGGCTGTAATGACGATGATGATGACTATAATACGGATGAAGATTTGGGTGAATTGGCAGGAAGGAGTGTCATGCGTCTTATTTCATTCTCAATTCAAAATCAAAAGTTGCGTCCGGGAATATTTTCATGAGGCATAAAAAGGATGGGAATAAATCAAATCAGCCACTCCGAAATAGAAAACACATCTGAAAAGGTGTGAAGCAACCAGCTGAGTCATACGACATTATTTTACGCAGTGATCAGGAATATTGATAAAGCGAATGAGAAAGAGGATGCTGTGAAGGACATGATGTTGTAGGACATCTAATTAAGCTAATTTGGCTCAGTCCTGGGATTTCAACTCACAATTTATAGGTCTGCCCCTTCCAGTGTGTGTGATCAAAAATAAGAGGTGTATCTATATGAAATATGAACTAATAACCATTTAGCATTCCATTCATTAGCACTTTATAATTAATCGTCCTCCAGAATAATGAGGACAATCTGCCAGATAGAAAAATTACGAGCGATGCCGGGCCTAATGTAAATGAAGTTGCCGGAGCAGGCAGGTACCGATTGCGGCCACAACGTTCGTATAAAGCACCCGCAAGGTGACCCAAAAAAAATTCCTTTATTCCAAAACAGAAAGGAAAATACACTCCAGAGCAGGAACTCCATAATAAAGAAGTAAATTAAAACATTTAGTACCGAGATTAGCTTATTTTTGGGTCTGTTTTTTTGCATTATTTGCTGATATAGTAAATATATTAAATTAACTACAGGAACTAAAGTTAAATTGTTAATGCTGTAATGGCTGACCTGTGCATAATTTCCAAAAACATCCATGAGATTTATCGGTGGAACCAATAATACAAAAATTGATAACAAAGGAAGAAATATCAGTAGATTGATTATCGGTCAGGCTATAATGGTGTATGTTTGTAGCAGAAATTGTTCTGCAAGGCAACACATTGCATTTGTTTTTCTCTAAGACTTAAAAAGTAATAAAAAGCAAAAGTAATTAATAATGAATATTAAAATATACATAAAAAATTTTAAATTTAGGAATTATACTAGTAATAGCATGATATTATTATTAGGCATTGTTACTTGATACTTGTTACTTAATAATTTTGTAATTAATTTGTGTAAAAACTTAATTTTGTAATTAAGTTACAAAACGTAAGTATTGTTATTGATGTTATTTTAATTATTACTGTAGTTAGTAGTGGAAATAGAAGTTGTAGTAGCAGTAATGATGTTTTATGTTATTGTTCATGATAATTTAATCAGCTTGCTTCAAAATGTTCCAATGTTGCCAACCAACCGACAAATCTAACGACTTTTTCTGACGTTATTGGAGACAATTGGAGACGTAAATGCATGTATGCTTCTTACTCCTCTTAATGAGCAGAGAGTGTCGCGTGCCCCCCCCCTACCTTCCCAAAGCACTCACAGGCGGCCCAGTCCTCGCACAGCAGTCCCTTCCAGCTGCAGTTAGAGCAGGAGATGTTCCACCCCTCCGCATCCAGACTGCAAATGACTCGCGCGTGCGAAAAAAAAAACCGCCGCTAACCGAACTCGCCCTGACTTGTGAAATGTAAAACGTGCTTTGTCTAAAATAAATCCCTGCATTTAACTATTGTCGCACGATTCACTCAGGCTAATGACTTTTTTGCATGACATTTTTCAACAATTTTTCGAATAATTGTACATAAATAGATTAAGAAAATCAAATGTGATTGTTTCTGACCTACATCATGTGCACAGTGCAAACATGTTTACAACGATCCCTTACTTTCCTTTTCTGAAGTCGAGCCCTACAGAGTCTATCACAAATACTACACAAGGGCCATTATGCAAATTGGGTGATGATGTCATCCAGTGACTTTTAGGACAGACAATAGCTATTTTCCTTATCGAGGAGTTGGGATACAGCAGTTAAGGAGTTAATTTAGACAAAAGAATGAATGAATCAGGTATAAATGGTAAGGTTTCTATATTCTCACCAGCTGCATGTTGCCCTAATCCTTCTACAAACCAGTTTGCTTTTCAAATGCTGCCCTTTTTTGCTTATTCCTAAAGTCTGTTTGAATAATTCAGTTCATTTGCCTGCCTGTCCTAATAGAAATTTGCATCCAATTCCTTAGTCGCTCGTCCTCTGCCATTAAACTGTGGCAGCTTTTTTTTTTTTTATGTATGCACTGCTCCTGATCATCTCCATCTTTATCCAGTAGGTCTTTATCCAAGATTGTTGTCATTCTTTTTCTTTCTGCGTACAGAAAGCAACAGCAACATACAGTCTTGCGCGTGGATATTATTACACACACACGCCACCGAGTCACCGCAGTGAGTTTCTGACATTCATGACACAGCTCCTTGTCCAAAAGGAGAAGAGCGTGACGTAACGGCTACTGTCGAGGTCACGCATTTCTCCTCACCAGCGTCAGCGTTCTCAGGGTTTTCATAGCAGCCCACTGACACAGTTCTGCACAGCCGGCGTTGGGTGCCAGAGGGAGTAAAAGAGGAGGACAGCTGTTTTGTCATTCCAAATGTCGAGTCAGTGTTATGAGGGAAGGCAACAGTTGTGCTGCATGCCGGTACGGGAAAGCCAGTGTTGTGTTTATGTGTGAATAATGAAGCGCTGGGTAAGGAGGGCTACTAGCACAGATATGTAAAAGAGAAAAGCAGGAATAATTTATTTCCTTTCCTTCTTTCTTTCTTTTTCTTTTTTTGCTTTCTTTCTTTCTGCGTGTCTGTATCACTCCCTCTATCCTGTGCAATTTCACAATTAGATTTAAGGCATTGAGAAAAAAGGACAGATGTTTGCTGTCAAACATCTGATGCCGCCAAGCCGCTTTTATGTGGCCACCCGGCAGCAGCCCCAAGTAAAAAAAAAAAAAAAAACTATTGTAAACACGAGATTAATTTTGGGCCGCTGAACTTTTTAAAGCGTACAAGTGAACATGTGGGCTAAGGAACTCTCGAAGACAAAACAAGCGCAAAGCATAAAAGCTAATGTACGTATTGCGCACAGGACAAGAATTTGAATAATGGTGGGAATGAACTTTAAGACTCTATCAACTTTCTAATAACAGTGAACAGTGTGCGTGTGTGTGTGTGTGTGTGTGTGTGTGTGTGTGTGTGTGTGCTTAAGTGTTGTATGCATATTCTGCAATATTTAATATTTAAGAACGAATCAGTACACTTTCTCCCAAACGTCATCATTACCTCAGCAGGAGCTGGACTAGATGCCTGAACAAATGTGTTTGTCACACAGACCGCATGGAAGCAGAACAGTCTCGCCTGTTGCCAAGGTGACAATAAAAACCCCTTACATAAATGTTTATTCTTGTAAGAAAAGGTTTAATTTCGGCTGCTGTTTTTCCTGCCCTCGCCCTCCTTCCACCCCCTCCTGCTCACTGCTGAGAAATTATACGGGAAAATATTGAACTGAGGTTTGAAAGGGAAGCAAGAAAAAAAAAAAAACATCAGTATGTTTGGTTTCTGGGTCTCTTTTCTATAGACAGATATTTTGGTTTAGCTGTCCCCACGCTAATGCTAATGAGGCCACAGACTTGGGCACGGTGGAACCTCCGACCCTAATTTCATCATCAGATCAAATGTTTAAATGTTGCATTTCAGTTGAACTCGACTGCTAAGGTTGTTTGGTAGAATCGAAGGTCTGTTTGATTTTGTCGCTAGACTGCATTTTTAAGCCAAAACTAAATTCTCCTTTTTTTTCTTTTTTCCAAGCCTGGTCGCGTCCTTCTTGAGTGCAGACGAAAACAGGCCGATTAGCACGTGACGCCTTTATTAGATACAGTCTGGGATGCTGTCAGAAGCCTAGCACACAGAGAGATGTGTGTACTTGCACTAACATTACTCTGAGGTGTTATTTTCAGAACTGACATGCTAGGAATTTTCTTCACTTGCTTTAATTCATAATTGTGTCTTAGCACGTCAAATATTAGCATAGACACATGCCGTCGCAGCTTACATGGCTGGAATATTTTGATGTAATGTCAGAAATAAGACAAGGGTATAATCACAGTGCAACTAATGGGTAATGGAATGCTTGAGTAAGTAAATATACCCCGAACGTTGTTTTATACATGGAGGCATGGCTGAGATTTTAGAAATAGATCTCTTAAATGTTCCATTCCAGCAGCACCACACGGTTCTGTGTCTGCAGTTTCAACAAGAACCTCATCGCTCATCTATTTTCAGCACCGATTGGGCCGCTGTGTCAGACGCCTGTAGTGTTTGTCCTAATCACTGTCATGGCCTGCTGGACTCTAAGCACCCCCCTCTCTCCTTCTCTATTTCTCTCTCTCTATTTCTCTCTCTTTTTCTCTCTCTCTCTTACTTTCTTGCTCTTCACAGCACCCAATTTGAAGGGCCGGCCCCGGAAGAAGAAGGTCCCCATGTGCCAGCGCAGAGACTCGCAGGTCCAGAGTGGAAATAGCAAAGAGCCCAGCAGTGTGGAGACCAGGACACCCAGCAAGGTAACACTGTCATTTAGCGATAAGCAACTTATTTATTTATTTATAAAATATGTGTATATATGTTTCAGTGTTCTGACTTTTCTGTCACTTTTCATTGTTGGCACCCTGTAGTTACTGGTTCCTCAAAACATAATACTTTATGACAGCCCAGTGTGGAGTCTTGAGAAACAGCCATGATTTTTTCCTCTCATTATTTCATTACCCATTGTTCCCACATGCCCTTTTCCTGTACGTTTCCGTGGTTATTATGGGAGACACCACATCAGAGTTCTTATTGTAGCCTGTGTTTACTGAGAATTCAATGCAGTGCTGTTATCTGTATCTGCATCAATTTACTGCTCAATATATTTATAACGGTTTTTATATTCACTGCTCAAATCTGTGATTAATATGGGTGTGATCCACATTTTTTGGGGGGTGGGGAGTGTTTTGGCTCAATATGTAAAATCTCTTGGTAGAAATATGGCTCTGTTGCAAAGCTTGTTTGCACAGGGTTTAAACCACAGACAAAAACAAGCGAACAATGCAAATATTGTGATAATATATTTATTCTAAGAAGCATGGTTGCCAGGTCTTTACCTTATGTCTATTTTGGGATAGATTTGAAACTTTTTGGGCATCAATTCTTGGCAACCATGACCCACAGCATTATATAATATAAATACAAATAATTGATTAAAAACACTCAGTCCTAATAGAAACACATAAAACAGAGACAAATACACAAAATGTCCCACCCCCTTGTTTAAATCAGTGTTTCTATTAGATTTAGATTTACATTCACGGCATTTGGCAGACGTCCTTATCCAGAGCGACTTACATTTATCTCTCTTATACAACAGAGCAATTAGGGGTTAAGGGCCTTAGACGTATTATGTATTATTAGAGGCCTTAAGATGTGTTGTCTGTTTAAAGTTTTTATGTTAGATATACAGTATGGTTTTATTTTTATGTAACCGCTTGACATCAATATACAGTAACCCAAAAGTGGTTAATATGTTTTTCTATGTCAAGCAGTTAAATCAGAAGAAGAAAAGTGGCATTAATGATAGCGAGCAACACAAGGCTTAATCACTAATTATTTATTGATATCATCTTTTGTGTATAGTAGTGCATTTTAAAGGCATGACCTGATATGAATACACTGTCTGGAAATAGAGTAGAAACACAGATGTGAGTAAGGCTTGCCAAGTATGTTTACGGGCTAAACCATGCGAGTGAGCAGTCAGACCTTCATTCATTCAGCATAAAAATTGCTTGGTCAAGGTCAGGTTTTCTTTCCTCTAAGCAAGGCTGCTGTATGTCACAGACAAACACACAGGCAAGTACAAATTTAATAGATCCCTTAATCGCACAAAATAGAACTATCTGGGAGGAAGTGGTTAAGGTGTTAGACTGTTAGTTGGAAGATCAGGGTTCAACTTTGCACATCCTAGTCCAGATTTAGTATTGCACTCCACACTCTTGGAAAGTCTTACCACTTGATTGTGAAGCACAGCTGAAGGGATTTGAAGCTCCAGTTCATTCTAAAGGTGTTCAGCGGGGTTGAGTCAGAGTCAGGGCTCTGTGAAGGACACTTGAAATCTTCTACACCAACCAAAACACAGCATGTCTTTATGGAACTCAGGGAATATCTGCAGAGTGGCATTGTCATGCTGGAGCAGGGTTTGGGGCTCTTGGTGGTAAAGGAAGAATAAAAGGCTTTAACATTCAAAGGCATCTGTGTGCGTCTATTTTTGTGGTAACAGTTTGCGGAGGACTTGATATATCTTATGATCTAACCTGTTTAATTCATCAGAGAAAGGTTTGTGTTGCTCTGCTCCATCTGTGCTCTACAGATACAAATACAGATACTACTGCATATTTATAGGACCGATTCCCCAGTCTCTATTTGTTCTGCGTCCAAAATTCGTGCCAGACTTGTATTCTAATTAAGTAAGGCTCCAAATCCACCATCGCAAAATGAGCTGCTTTACATCGGTAATAATTCACACCAAAGAGTTTTTAGTTCCACTCACAAATCTTTTAATAGTCCTTGGCCTGGCCTCGTTTCCGAGCTGTGTTTATTTAGCATCACTGGAGAACCGGTTTCCGCTGTTTTTGGGAAGGTTTTTATTGTTAATCATTCACATATCCAGCTAGCCTCGATAGCTCCTTTGGAAAACGAACTCGTGCGATGATATATATATATATATATATTTTTTTTTTTTTGAGAGCAGATGGCTAAACAGACACGTGTGGGCCATCGCTGACTGTCGAGTGTGAGTGCAGGACTGAAGCCGAGACTCGGAATCTGACTGTGGGGCTCGACGCAAAGCACGCCCACCTCCAGCACTCAAGTGCTTAGAAACGAAAAGCAGGATTATAAAAAAAAATCAAAAAAAAATCAGCATGTCTTTTTTCCCCCCAGTGCAGTAAGGGTGTTACAGAACACTATCGGATGTACAGTAGGTTATTATGCTTAGCATTTAGAGTTAAGCTTCGTTAGTCATCTGCAAAGTCTAATTACACACATTAAATAGACTAGTAAATTAGGAAAACATTTTTTTTTAAATAACTCAGTGCCGGAGGTTAGTAGAGTAGCCAAAACTTTTACTTAAGTAGAACTACATAATAAAATAATTATTTAAGTAACAGTACAAATATTAATGTTTAAAGTAGTGAGTTGCTTGTTACAGAATTGAAGAGAAAATCGCGAACTTGATCATAAAATATGCATTGAAAAGCTGAGAAACTCACTCACGGTAAGATGAAGGTGATTATAGTTGTCGAATCCCCCTCATTATCCTGAAACTCACTGTAACATGTTTTTCAGCCGGGAGCTGGAATTCCTGTACGCTGATATGTCAACTTGATTTAATGCACATAAAAGGCATCATTATGTTACTTTAACTGTTCATTTGAATCATTAAAGTGTGAGTTCATGGTTATTTTGTCTCTATTGATATTCTAACTTCGTCCTCTTCGGTTATTATTTTCCGAACTGAGCGCTGCAGCCTATCACGAATCTCGTCATCTCATTATACACACCAAGATTGAAAGATTTTCATAATTAACATGTAATAGTAAAGCAGGAACACCATCAAACGTAGCAAAGTAAAAGTGAATTTCTGTGTTTGAAAGTAAAATTAAGGTTAGTTAAAGCTACTATTAAATTTACAGTTATTCTAAAAAAATCCACTCAGCAGTTGAGTAAACGTAAATAAAGTAAATAAAACACGTTACTACCAATGTGTAATAAAAGTCTAGCAAAACAGTTAAAATGATCTCTTGCTAATCCCTTCCTCCCTTTTTTCTTTCCTCCACTCATCGCCATTCAGGTAAAAGCAGAAACGAAAGCTTTGGTGTCCAAGCCCAAAAGCAGCACCTGCAAAAAGGCACTGGCTGAGGAGATGAGCAGGGAGGAGGCAGGAGAGGAGTGCCGAGCCGAAGAGCAGGCCTTCCTGGTGGCACTCTACAAGTACATGAAAGAAAGGAAAACCCCTATCGAGCGAATACCCTACTTAGGGTTCAAGCAGAGTAAGTTGTGTGATTTGTGCACTCTTTCTCTTTCATGCTTTCTCTCACGGTCCATGGATCTTGTTAAACAGTCCCGGCAGATGGCTCATTGCTACTCATGGGCCTCTCATTAGAACAAGTTAAAAGGTCAGGCTGTAATTATCTACTTAAAATCTACACAGCTGGGCTGCAGAAATCATAAATTCATTAGCTAATGTGCAGAAAACTAAGTTAAGTAAAGGCTAAAATAATGTAATGATATCTGGCATGCAAGTTAGCTAGTTAAGCGCAGTGCTACAGGCTAAATTAAAAATATATAGTAATGTTCATTATTAATAAAGAGAAAATAAAATTTGTCCCAACTAGGAAAGTCGGCCAGGCGCTAAAGAGGATATTGACCCTTAGGCTTCATTTACTGATGACCCGCTTACATCAACTGACCCGTATCCGATATATCTGCATTTACACTATATACAGCAACCCAATGTAGACGTACTGACCGGAAAAGGAAGTAGAAATGCATAATCAATTAATAATCAAATGATGAAGATGAAAAGATGCCTTTGCATCATATTTAAACATCAGCAAAAATGCTTTTTTTAGGCGGAGAACCACTGAGAAAGAAAGAAAGCCTGGTGTGTGTGTGTTTCCGATCAGCTGCGGTACAGAAAAAAAACTTTAACCGTGGATTGTTAAAACTGCCTCTGATCTGTTTTTCGAACATTTGTTACAGTGAACACAATTAATAATATTAAAATACACAGTTGTTGTAAGTTATTTTATATTGGTATTGGTGTCCATCTGAGTTGACGTCATGCGCCATCGTCGTTTATTCAGTGGCGTTCGACTCGCACTGGCAGGTGAAAATCTGATCCACCTGCTGACGCTGCACACGCTAATGCACGTATCCGATTCGTATCCGATTAATCACCACATGCGAATGAGGCCTGAATCCGATCTGAAAATATCAGAATCCATGTGATTTTTCCTGCTTACACGGTCGTCAGTCACATCCCATCTGTGCCACATTAAAGGAAAAAATCTGAATCGGGTCACTTGATACGTGCAGCGTAAATGCGGCCTCAGATTAAAATGTTCTGTGCATGTTGCACATAAAAAAAATATGAAGTCTAGAGTCTTTCTTGTAGCAGGAGATTTATACACTGCATGGACTATCACATCACATCAGTCTGTGTTCTTCTAGCATCTTATTTCAAATGGATTCTTAGTCTTCTGCTCCTGTAATAACCTCCACACTCCTGCAAAGGTTTTTCACTAGGTTGTGGAATGTGCTATTTGGTTATTTAGCCACATTTACTATGAGAAAGATATATATATATATATATATATATATATATATATATATATATATATATATATAGATGATGGTGTTTTGCAGCAATCTCACTATGTTGCACTACGAGCACAGATGGAGTTACAGTATGTTGTATAATGTATTTTATAAATGGTTCTAACCCTATGATTACATCATAACACAATATCGTAGTTTATTATAAACATAACCTCATTCCTAGAAAGTTTTTGTTTTCAAGATGGATAGGATTATAACGCCTGATCACAGGAATGGGTTACAAATAAAGCTTCCGGACTTTGATACTGAGAAAACCAGGACACCAGACACGTCCATCCACTTTGGAATAAAGGTCATACAGCGAGTGGTCCCTTCACTCAGCAGCTCCCCACAGACCATGCCTTATCCTTTTGAAGAAACAGAAAAGTTGTGATCTGCTAAGCCGTGTCGAAAAAAGTAGGTCGGCGTAACTCGAGAAAGTGCAGAGACAATTAGTGTTAGTCAGCTGTGTGCCCTTTCTAATTTGCTGCCTGCAGCTCCCTGATCAGTGCGCATGATGCGAATAGACAAGTAGTTCAACGTCGAACCTGAAGCGTAAACAGCGCACAAACACAACTATGGCTATCTAAATGCTGAACGTGAAGATGCTAATATTTCAATTTCCCTCTTGATTTTAGCGCAGTCATCAGTGCCATGCTGCTCGAGCCAATGAATATGTATAAGCCCATAAAACACGGGACCCGATTCAACGAGCGTTATCTATAGAAAGAAACTTTCCTTCTCATTCGGTTACTCTGGGTGCTGTAATATGATACATTTTAACTGATACAGATAAACAATAATTAACTGATTTTAAATAAGTCTGATTGCGATACAGATACTGATAAACAAGGAGTTTATATTAAAATTATTTATATTATTTAATTTATATTAAAATTGATATATAATCCGCAGTTTGTGCACCCAGGAGAAGAGAGTATGACGCACTGATAAAAATGATATGGTAGCCATGGCTGAACTATAATAGCAAACATCAGTCCCGACTCCAGTAATCATTTATAGTAAATTTTTTGTGGATTGTGAATCCACACAATCTGGCAACAATGACTGCAGTCACTTTGGAAAGTGAATACATCTCTGATCAATCAAACTGATCGATTGATTTACCAGCAAGCAATCTTTATTAAATCTGTTCATCAGATTTCATTTTTTTAGAGTTAGGGTTAGGGTTTAGGGTTAGGGAAGTGGTAGTGTAGTGGTTAAGGTGTTGAACAGCTAATTAAAAGATCAGGGTTCGATTCCCAGCACCACCAGGTTACCACTGCTGGGCCCCTGAGCAAGGCCCTTTACCCCAATTTGTTTAATTGTATAAAAGAGTTTCATTGGATAAGGACGTCTGCCATATGCCATAAATGTAACTGTAAATTTATCGAAGCAATAAAATGCTGTCATTTTCACTCATATCACCTAATGAGTTATCTGTCTGAATAAATATCATGCATCCCAAGTTAATAGACATTATTAGCTCATTTATTTAAAGTGTGCCAAGGCTGCCAGGGATTTTTTCAGACGCTATTTATTGATAACATTCTCAGTTAGAATCCCTGTTCTCTCCGGGAACAGATCCGTCTGAGTGGAACATCTTTAACTAAAGGCCCCTAGTTTGTTTGCTTCAACTATGAGCACGGATGTCGACAACCTATTAGCTACAAAAATCAACTCAGGACTACGATGTTCCCTTTTTATCAGAAAAAAAAAATCTCCTCGACGAATCACATCTCAAAAGGGGATTGCTTCAATTACTGCGAGCAGAGAACATGAAGTATTGGAAGATGTATTAGTGTTCTGTACTGTAGAAAGTATTGGTTATCATTTTGGAGGCAATAGTAGCCATCTAATTAAATTGCTTTTTTTTGCCTGGAGGGAACACAAATAAGCAAACATGGCATGTAAGCAGTGCACAGAAACATTATAACGGTGGAGAGCGCCAGAGCTAAAATTACAGCTCCACTTCCAACACTGTATAGGATGTCTACCGAATTCATTTCACACATTATAAGACGAAATGCCAACAGCTAAAGTTAGTAAAGGACCAAGTGGAGAAAAATACACACAGTTACTAAAGTGATATTAATTAAATCACAGTAAATGGTGAATAGATTGCCATTTGGCAGACGCCTTTATTTTATGTATTTTTTTTATTTATTTTAATCATTAGTCAACACCGTAACCAGCTAAACCTGATAGATAGATAGATAGATAGATAGATAGATAGATAGATAGATAGATAGATAGATAGATAGATCTAGATAGATAGATAGATAGATAGATAGATAGATAGATAGATAGATTCGATAATTGGATAAGAAAAGATAAGATAAATAGATTAGATAGGATGGATGGATGGATGGATAAGATGAGATAGATAGATAGATAGATAGATAGATAGATAGATAGATAGATAGATAGATAGATGTAAAATGTATATATTTTCTGTATTCATCTGTTCATAACTTTATAACGGTGCAGTGTTACACAGATTTAAACAGATACACTGCATTTATATAAGCAGAACCGTTATCTTGCATGTTCAGATCAAATATTAAAGCCCTCACACAGCTTTTACAAGCAACGGTGTGTGTTTGTTTGTGCGTGTGTGTGTGTTTGTGTGTGTGTGAGAGAGAGAGAGAGAGAGAGAGAGAGATTGTTGATGCATAAAAGCCTCAGTTCACAGTGCTCTAAAAAAAACCAGGCGGCGTAATCCTGCGGTCCATCTGAAATAGCTGCTAGGGAGGAGGTGAAAATCAATATAGGCAGATATAACGAACGCAACCGGCTTTTGTGTGTGCATTTGTGTGTGTAGAGATTGAATACCGATTGATTAATCTTCCCAGCAGCAATATTCTCCCTAATTTGTGCTGGAGTCCATTTGTAAAAGCGTTACATGATTATTTAGTTTCATCTTTTCCCTGTTTTCTCAAGAGGCTTCTGCTTAAGATTCTCAAGGCCAAAAAATGCAATAACATAGAGGAAGAATCACGGACAAGCACTTTGAGTAATGTTTCCTTCCTTATTGTGTATGATGGGATTTTTTTTCCCTCTGCTGCGATATTGATTCTTGTTCTTATTGTCCTTCTCACAGTAAACCTTTGGACAATGTTTCAAGCTGCTCAGAAGCTGGGAGGATACGAGCTGGTAAGCGTGCACATCATAAACTCAGAGGTTTAGAGCAGAGCAGGAGGAACAGGCAGCAGGATTTCTCAAATTTCCTATCCTGCCATAAAACACGTGTTTTACTAACTTCAAACTCCGTGTTTGGTCCGAATGACTGACTGAAGTCGCTATTTAAAAAATAAATAAATAAATTGGACAAGTAAAAAAACACATGTAACCATTTTTGCCTGAAAAGGATATTGGTCAGGCCTGTTTGATACACATATTGAGCCTCTTAAAGGGGGGTTATTATTCCAAGACCCGAGTTTGTTTGGCAGTGCATCTAACGTCCGCACAGCAATAACGTAGCCAGAACATTTTACATACTGTTTCCGCTGCCGAGTGCCTTTTTTTTTTGTCGGCGTAAGAAACGCGAGCCATTTGTTTAGACAAGGAGCGAACAGGAAGCCACTCAAGGCCTCTTGATTTTCGTCTTTCTCTCATTCTCATTCTCTCAGGAGGCTTTTTATCTAACTTATCGATACTACAGACTGTCTGTCCTCGAGGCACAGGAAACATGCGTCCGTCCGTAATGAAATGATCATAAATTCCGAGAAGATCTTGTTTTAGAGGCTGGGGGTCTTGGTGGCAGCTCTGAGGAATCATGTCTGGGCTGCATTATAACTCCATTAGTGTGATTAGGTGCACTGATGTCAACATGCATGTGTCAGGATTTTTTAAAATATTTAAAGAATATCAGGGGAGTGACCTCCACTGCTGTAAGAACTGGGAGCTACAAGAGGTGTGTGAAATAAGGACACATTTTTAAATAACGGGCAGATATTCCATCATGGGGCGTAATGGATAAGTGTGTATAAGCTAGAAATGCAGCGATTAATCTATTTCGAGCTAAAAAAAATTGAGCTAAAATTACGAGCCAGTATTAGACACCCAACCACTAGTTGGTGTAGCAAACGCCACAATGAACGCTGTAACATCCGCCCAGCATGTCTCATGTCTCCTAGTCAGATATGCGCGTTAGTGTGTTAACAAGTGAGTCGTCTGATCTTCAAGATAAATGCTGTACATATATTTAATAAAACCTTATAAAAGTTTATTGCAGTACATGCTATTGTAGTGTTTTTATACAATATTAGCTATCAATAAGTTTATAGTTCTCATTTAAAAACAGTTTAAAAAAAATGAAAAGTTGTGATGTTTTTTGGGGGACCCGGAACGGATTACTGACATTTAAATTCATTTCAATGGGGAAAATTAATTTGACATTTGAGTAATTTGAGTTACTAAACTATTAAGAGTTCATGTGAATTTATACACTCGGTGTTGTGAAATTAATAACCGCAGACTAATTGTGAAGTCATGATGATTCTCAGACTAGAAATGTATTAATAAAATCTATAATGGTTGCATCATACAGCAATTACAGTACAGCTGTGCGACGTTAAACTTAGCGTACATTTGTCCGATAGCTTGCCTTTGATTTGCGTGAAGCACGTACCTCAGAACATTCCTAAAGTGCTGCCTTTATTATTATCATGCTTATGATTGGATTACTTTCCAAAAGATCAAGTGTAATCATCCTGTTAGACCTTTGGAAAATGACTTAATTACACGTGTCGCTTATTAGCCATAATACGTATCTGGAGTACATGCGTCATGAGAGGATCAACTTCAAGTGATTTAGTTTTGCTCAAATTGCAAGCATCACATTTAAATCTTAATTACATTTACATTTTTCGTATTTGGTAGACGCCTTTATCCACAGAGAAATGCTGCTTACTGGGGCTGAAAAGTGAACCCGTGATCTTATGATTAGCGGTTCAACACCTCACCTTTCCTTTAGTCATTTACAGATGATTAGTTTAAGATGAAGGTGTTTTTTACATAAAATGCAACGACACTGTAAATTTTGTCAAGATGCCCAAACATAGAAACAGAAATCCAGCGGCTGCTTTAAAAAATGACTCATTTTAATTTATAGGCTTAAAATCCAAAAGTTGGTGTGACAGTTGTAAGAAAAATGAGAGAAATGTCTACATACCAAAGGGGCTTTCGTGTTTTAAAGTATCTCTACTATCGATACATATTTTAAACTGATTTACGTTAGCGTTACTATTTAATTAAAACCCTTTAGTGTCTGTCAAACGATTTCCCTCTCCACTCCTGTAGCTGTCACTAATATATAAGGTTATTGTCTCAGAAACATGGCGCGAAAAATTCAGGCGTCTCCGGCTTTGTATTTATTGTATTTTTATTGCTATTTGTTAAATTAATTTTTTAATATTGTGATATTCATTGTTTTGTAATATATCATGATATATCGTATCGTAACCCAAGTATCGTCCGGCCCTTGACAATACACAGCCCTAAAACAGAGCCTGCTGTTATAGAAAATTAATCGATTCCAGGTTGATATATTAATTCATTTATTATAGCACGGTTTGTGCCCCAATGTGTTTGATTTCTTATTTAATAGACCCTGATATGTGTTGATTAGGATCACTGAGCCAGGCATTCGTTTCTAACTAGCATATTGACCTTGTATTAATGTTATCGCATACTAATGCCGTTTTTCTGTCTCATGGCGCTGTTTGTCAGATCACAGCACGGCGACAGTGGAAAAACGTATACGACGAGTTGGGCGGAAATCCGGGAAGCACCAGCGCCGCCACGTGTACACGAAGACACTACGAGAGGTACGACCTCCGACTTTCACAGAGGAGTGACATTTTCTAGCCTCAAAGGATTTTTCTAAGCAGCATTAAACCTTTTTTATTAAATCTTCCCTAGAATGTAGTCACAAAACAGCTATATTTTATTTTATTACTTATTTAATGTAATAGAACACAGAAGTCTAATTTTAAGATTGCTATATAAACAATGTTGGCAAAAGTTTGTGGACACCTGGGAATTACAAACAGATGTTTTTTTTCAGATTTTTTCCCCCATTTTTCTGTTGGATTAAACTCCTCCCTTCTCTAAACTTCCCACTATAATTTGGAGCTTCATTGTGAGATATTTATGTCTTCCTGGAGCTCAGGGGTTTTGTGCGCAGAGGTATTGTCATGCTGGAAATTAATGCAATGCTACAACATACATTCTAGATGACTAAGTGTTTCAGATTCGTAGCAACATTTTGGAGATGAACCGCATTTAAATTCATGGCCGCCGCTGGGCGGTGGTGGGGTGGCGGGTGAGTTAGGATGTTTCTGAGGGCCCAGACAGATGTGTTTTTTTAAAAGTAACAGTGCAAAAGGTGTGGTAAGGGGTCCAATCTCATATTCCCTCATAAGGCCCAAAATTGCTGTCTACATTTGATTTATATGATTCGTTGACACACTTTTTTTAAATAATAAAATTTTTTTGTCAGTATTTTTCCACTTAAATGTATTTCTCGTAATCAGTAAAGGTACATCACTGTATGTGTTCCAAACGTTGCTGATACCAGATCATTACATCCTTTTTCAGATTACTTCTTCATGTTTGCTTATATAATGATTCCCAGTCTTAATAAATCCTGGAGGACGACTAAAGGGATTTGTGCTCATTTAGCCACAGGAGATTTAGAGTCACATGACAAGATCCCGATCACACACTGATGTGTCATGTGAGGAGGTCTGGGATGCAGTCGCTGTTCCAGGTCATCCTAAAGGTGTTTGGGTAACAGTTTGGGGAAGAATTACCTATAGATGAAATGGTGCAAGGTGTACATAATTTTGAGGATATAGTTTATTGGCTAATGTGTAACAGCATGAAAATGATCATATTTTGGTGGGGGGGGGGCAGTAGCACAGTGGTTGAGGTGTTGGCCTGCTACTTAAAAGATTTGGCTTTGATTCCCAGCACAACCAAGTACCACCAATACTTGGGCCCCTGATCAAGGCCCTCAACCCCCAATTGCTCAGTTGTATAAAAGAGATACATGTAAGTCGCTCTGGATAAAGGTGTCTGCCAAAATTTGTAAATGTAAATGTAAATATATTTCTATAGAATTTGTAGTTAAGCTTGTTGTTATGGAATCTGACATTAAAGCCGACACATGTTTAGGCTTGTATTATACATAATACTTCTGACTATTGAATGCCCACAGAGCTGTCATTTTCCTCAGTCGCGCTTCACTGAGGATTGTGCGCTGATGTTCCTAGAGATTTACATTAATTGAGGAAAGATGGTGCACGGAGTTTTATAGTCTCTATTAATGTGACCTACTACAGAAAAAGAAGTGTGTAAAGCGCCTATTTCCGTGCACTCGATTGCATACCGCACTCGCAGGCAGTTTTGGCACGGATCGGCGCGTGAGAAAAAGCCCTTTTTTTCTCTTTATTCGAAAAGCAATCTGACGCGACCTTTAATGTTCCAGAGAAGTCTAAAGCTTTATGCGAGCCAAGTGCCAAGGTCAGACATGTGGGTTCTCTCGTCAAACACGCTGCTGTCGATCGATACGTGTGTATATAATTTCATACTGCTCAGTAAAGAACACACTGCCAAAAGAGCAGGAAACAACTATGACGTAATGTGGAGCATCGCACTCTTAAGTCCACTTAGTCATTTAACCAGATTAATTTATCCAGGTGTTGCGCTGTTTAGTACGAAATATTTTTATGATTTTAAGTGCATTGTTTTTGGTCATGCAATGGGACCTGCGTGCTGAACTCCGCCAGGTGGTGCAGCGTGGATTGAACTGGAACTCGTAATGCACCCCAGACCTTCTCACCTGCCTTTAGTGACTGATCTCACTTATATTATTGTACACGTCTCGCACAAAATTTGAGAAAATATGAAATGAGATGTTTAAAAATTGTCCTCAAAATTGCAGCTAGATAGTGTGTGTTAAAATTGTATTTACACAGCATGGCTGAATATTCATCTTTAATTAGGCAGAAGGTTTTCTTCAAGCAAGGTTGCTACCATGTCTGTTTTTCCAATTTATACTGGGACGTCAAGATCAATACTATTAGAAAATGTTTGGCCATCGTTATGGTATGGTCAGGCTTTCTGTAGGGTGTGTATTTGTTCAGTGTCGGTTCTTGTTACAGTTATAAATAAAGCTGTAACTTCTCCGGTGTTGAGAGCATGACATAATGTTAAAAGGAACAAATTAGGTTTTTTTTAAAATAATGATGTCATTTGTTAGTAACTAGTTGTCAGAATAGCAGAAATAAAACACTCCTTGTTGTGTTGCCATAGTGGATCGGTCTCAGTACACACTTAAGAAAAGTCCAAAGGAGAGCGAAATTGCTTGTGTATTCAGAGAAGAAAGAGTGGTGCATTCTGTCTATTCCAGTGATACTAGCCAATCAAGAGCATCTCCTTCAGATGAAAGCATGCATTAGTATTTTCCTTTCCCGCTTGCTGCTTGTCTTTGACCAAGACTGAAATTTACAGAAAAATAATTCAGTGAAACACAATAACCTGATTGTTGTTTTTACTTCCACTAAAAATGCCCTAAATCCACTCCTAAACGCAAAGCTTTAGGAAATATTTTCCCCCTGTTCTTGCAACGTCTATAATCATTAGCGAAAACACTCCCCGAAGCCATTCTTAAAGCTAATTGCTAATAAAAGTAGTCCCAGGCATTCAGGCTGGCCTTTGTGCGTTTACAGCTCTATCGGCAACAACCACAAGGTTTAGGGGAAACAGCTCCTTCTTCTGTTTTACTTCATTTACAATCTCATTTGATGTTTTACAAAGAAACAAAAGAAACAAGAGTCGCTTGTAATTTTTTTTTTTTGTATCTGCTATTAATTGTAATCTAAATAGAAAAAAAATGACTTGTTTTTCCATTGCTTCGGCCTGGAAATCATCAAAGTAGCATTCATGCGTTATTTTTTAACTTTGGTTTCTTACTTAAAAAAGGAATAACCGCTGAGCTCAAACATGCCTTGATGTCAGATACTTTGTTTCGATTCCTCTGTCTTGTTCAAAAAGTTCTCTGTTGAGGATTTGGTGTTTGGGTGAAGGGCGCCAGGCTAAATGCGCTCACTTTGTTCTCTGGCTTGGGATAAAGTTACACAGTAACAAAGTCATATATTGCAAGGAGCAGAGGAGATACTCGTGTTGTTCGTGTCTAAATGTAATCGAGGGTACATTCCATACACATTTTTCCGTTTAAACTGCTGAAGCACAAAATCAATATTTAACGTCATTTACCATCCTGACTCACTTCTTTTAGCTCTATCATCTCTGTAACTGTCTAGCGTTTGAAGAAGCGAGGAGGGCAGAATAAAAGAAACATAGATTGCAAATTGGGTCATAAAAACGACATGAATAACCTTGAGAGAGACTGCAGCATTCCTCCCGCCCTTCCCGCTGCTTTTTAATTATATAGGTCAGTGGCACTGATCAATCAGGCCACACTTATTTATTTAATCCTCCTCCTTCTCCTCTTCCCGGGGAGATCTCTGTTCCAGAAACGGGTTCGCTCGTGACTTCCGCTCTGCGTCCTCCGTTTCTTATCTCTCAGATTTTGATGCTTATATCGAAGCGTGTAAGTCCCTTGTTAATGCCTCTGTATTTGCATCCTCTGTTCCCTAATTATCCCACCAAGGATTCCTTCTTCGATTTGCATTACGATTGCAGATTTACATAATGTTATTAAATTATTTGGCTGTTCGTTTAGAAAGATCAACTGCAGAAGAAGAAAAAAACAATCGGTAATCTGCTGCACGATTAAGTGCATCGTGGCTTTCCCAGGAGGGGAAGGAGGGGGATAGGTGGGAGGTTGGATGCAAAAAGAAACACATCAGGTCCTCCCAGAGCTTTATTGATTTTTCTTTCCGTCTCTGGGATTAATGTTTGCGCTCGATTCGAACGGGACACGCTTCACGGATGGCTTGCTTGAAACTATAGCCAGGATGACAGCTTTTTAATGCCAGCCCTTTAAGTAAATTTTAATAGCATGTCTTCGGAACAGCATTTCCTCTGGGCTTTACATTAGTTGTTTGTGTCCCCCGAAAAAGGTCAGCACTCGCAATTTTGCGATATTGAACAGATTATCCTACGCAAATCATTACATTCATACGCTCTATAGGTAATCCGAGAGATTTGTACTGATTATTATGTTCATTTACACCAGTGTTGGGTGTTTTAATGTAAAAAAAATAATTTGTCATAGTTACTAATTACTTCTTACAAATATAAACCAAGTTAGTAACTAAGTTACTTTATTATTAAATTAACTAATTACCAGTAAAAGAAACTATTGTGTTAATTTACACATTTTTTAAAACGTGTCAAATAATTTGGATGCCCCAATATTAAATATGTTACATGGGAAAAAATGGACACTAAATAGAATAAATTATTATTATGAAACATTTATACACTAATCTACACTATTTTCATGTTGTTGCGTCCTATTGGTGTCGATGTGAGGTGCCTCACTCTTTCATAAATTATACACGTCTTTCACGTAAACCAGGGAAAAGACTTAAACTCTGAATCCTGGAGGACGTCTGAATTTCATTCGCCCTACCAGTAACTATAGTATAGAGAATTTTCTTTTTTTTTTTTTATCTGGAGGTGCGTACATACTTAAATGTAGTATAATTAAGTAATTTGCAATTCCAGAGCCGTTGTCAGTCGATGTGTGTGATTGGCAAGCGATAGAAATGTACTCTACTTAAGCCAGTCATCATCAGTTATGAGGTTATCTTCCACCCCCAACACACACACACACACACACACCAGTCATCATTAGTTGTGTTCCACCTCACCCAACACTCAGCAGAGAAAAAAAACATTTATGAAAATGAGCTTAATTATACTATCTCTGCATTTTATTGGCAGTAACGGTACCAGCGTTGTAATGTGGAAAACATTCGTTTGATCATTTGTTTCTAAAAAAAAAAAAAAAGTAACACTGTAAGTAACGCTGTTTTTATTATAATGTCGTTATCCCCAGTACTGATTTACAGCCTTGATGACATTTACCTAAGTAAAAGAGTCTGCTTGGCACTCTTGCTGTCTGAGAAGCTGGCAAGTCCTAATTAAATCTCTGATTGATGTCATTATTTTATTTTATTTTTTATTTACAGGCTAATTTCCCCCAAAGTAAGATGCCATCACGTCCATTGTTCCACCAGACAAAACTGTCTAATTTATAGCCACAGCCTGGAGTTTTGACTAATTATGTCAAACACGATTTTCAATATAGATAACGTCGCTACGTGTCTTTTTTCTCTGCATGCAGAAACCAATCATTAGCATGTATCTGTAGACTCAGCTACTCGCCGACTGTCAGCTCCAGCAACAATTCGTCTAGGTTTATGTAGTAGCTGTAATGGATTTCCTTATTCACTCTGCCCAAGGATGTGTGACTGACCCATATTAAACATTTACAAAGGTTAGCCTTTACTTTCATAGCTGCGTTGCCTCGCGCTCAGGTTCCTTGGCTATTTATAAAGCATGCGAGACAAGAAATAGGCCCTCATTCAGATTTTGTATTGGAACAAGTGTTTTTTTTTCCCTTTCGTTCATTAGCAGCTGCGCTATTGATGCAGTTCTACATTCATCAAAGATCCACTTCATGTTTATTTATCGCTATGGATTATCCTTAGAGAGACAGACATGGATAGAGACAGCCGCAGAGGGGGCCCCTGTTTGTTTTGAGCTCAGGGAACCAGTACGTCTAAAGGAAACAATGTGGGGGGTGGGGCACAAGCCTCGTCGTTCAATCTTTAAAGAATCTGGCTCATATTTGGACGGCGTCCGAGCAGCGAAATATTTTGGCACTGAGGATGTCTAAACGAGCAGGGCGTACAGTACGAGACCGTAGTGCTCGTTACGAATTATTTGCCAAGCAGCATAATTGAGGTTGGCTTTTGGAAGTTAATGAGTTTGGACCTCAGAGGAGAGAATGAGGTCATTTGGAGTCTGAACGCAAGGCAATGACATTAAAAGGCCTGTCTTGGCATTCTTTCATCAGCCTATTTAACTGTGTGAATGTAGATTAGTGTGAGGGTCAATTTTCCTACAAAACCTTTTCAGGCATCCAGCTGAGTTTATTAAATCATGTTTGTTCTCTCTTTCACACATTAGGGCTGCACGATATTGGAAAAAAATGCGATTGCATGATAAGTAATGCGATATTTGATGCGATATTTTAAATGATTATTGACTTGTGTTTGTTTCTGACTAGTCTTTCTGATATAAAATGTTTTTTTTTTACTTTTAAGATGACTGTAAAGTATTAATAAAACCCAAATAGTGCCACATCTTTGAGGGGCTTTTTTGTTTTGGGACTAAATTATCGGCAGCAGCTGCAGATGTTTTAACTTAGCAATATTATCTGGCTATGAAAGCTTTGCAGCTTGTGGATTGTTTTGCGTCAAAGCACTCGCACGAATATCTCAACTGACATCCACGTGTCAGATATTTTACTATCCGCATCCGTGCAAAACTTTGACCATACATTATTATTTGTTGTATTCAATCGCTTTTGTAGCGTAAACCATTGCGATATGCCTATTTGCGATATTTCGATAATTTCGGTATATTGTGCAACCTTATCTCACACACACAGAGTACATTGTCTTTTCTGTTCCTTAACAAATGCTGCTCTGTTACTATATTATGTAATGTGAATGTTAGAAAAAAAATATCAGCAGTTGATTTGATCCAAAATGTCACTTTTGGAATATTTCTCTCTCAGCGTCCCTGAGCTCTGCTGTATTACCCCGGGCTAGACACTCAGCTCCTCCCTCCATTATGTTTAATCGCAGGCTCACAGCTGTTTGCTTAACTTTCACTTAGCATCTAAGTTAAACCTGCTGCATTGCCGTCTCCGGTTTACAGGCTGTAGCATTTTAGTAGCCGGTCATTACAGCCTCTTTAGCGTGGAAGTTTAAATTCAATCGTACAGCCATGATGAATCCTGAGCATGTTGCTTCTTTTGGTATGAGATAGATGGGAAAATAAAATTGTGGGTGTCACCTCTATTTTCTTTGCAAGATTATATTATCGTAGTGGGACTTAAGAGAACAGCAGGGCGAGCTGTAAAATGATCTTTTGCTTGCCTTCTCGACGTTGTTGCTAAAGGAGTGGTGCTAAAAATAGGTTTGATCAAATTGGGATGCAAGGTTTATAATATTTTTATTCTCCTTCCTGATTTGCTGTCAAAGCTGGAAAGTGTGCCATCTTGTGTAAAGAGGCCGGCGTTGAGTTAGAGTGTATTTGCATAAATATTATTTCTATCAGGGCACAAACAGTAGAAATAATGTGCTCGAACACTCGTCAGTTCAATTAGCGACAATGATCAGTATATTGTTTCAGTGTTTTAATGGCAGTCCAGGAATTCAATTGTCATTATCTTTGCTACAGTTTTATTACTTTTCGCAACGTTTTTAATTTGGCTGTTGATGCTAAATATTTGTCTGTTACTGTGGCAACATGCCTTTTTCTTTACCCTGAGATACAATTACATAACGGTATTGATTGTGGGAGCTCGCACTAACAGCAGAGATGTTGTTTCCAATAATATTGTGAAACACTTGTAACTTAAGTCTGTGCAGCAGCAGCGAGGGGAACACAGCTTCTGGCCTGAACTACTCTTCATCCGTCGCATTTTAACACAGAAGCAAGAAGTAAATAAAAAATTTCACCGAAGCAGTTTAACGAAAAAACATCTTAGCTTAGCAGGCTTAAATTAGGCCGACGTAGGATTTTTGGAATCTAACTTTGAATATACGATCTCTTTGTTAACCTGTACTGTTGTCGGAAAGCTCATGTGCTTCTGGCTGCTGTTAGATAAATCAGTACGCGTTTGCACAGGAAAAAACTAAACTTAGCGCTGGTTATGTACCAATCGAATAAAAAGATCAACTAGCATGCATAATTTTTGTCAAATTTTTAACAGCAGAATGCCTTGTGGTTGTAGTGTATTGTTATTATGGCTGCACGATGTATTGAAATTATCGAAATATGGCAAATGGGCATTTGGCGATATGCACATTACAGTTGATTTAGTACTTTAAATAAGAATGTATGGTCAAAGTTTTCGATAGCTGTAGGTAGTAAAATATCTGCACGTGGATGTTAGTTGGTATGTACAAGTGTATATTTTGACGGAAAACAATTTCTACCGGTTTCGTAGCGAGCTGATCTTGAAAAGCCTGAGGCACCCGCCGCTGCTGCAAAACGAAGAAGCACCACAAAAATATGGCAGTATTTGGGGTTTTAATAGTGATGAACACATACAGACTAAAGTTCTATGTAGAACGTGTAAATCTGGAGTGGCAGCGCAAAGAGGATACATAACAAATCTTAACAATCACCTTAAAACCAAACACAATCTGTATCAGCCATACTCGGGGAAAAAAATCTACAAACACAAGTCAATGTTTTTGAAGAAACTTATGTTGGTTCTAACATTTTTGAAATATCGTATCGCATATCAAATATCACATTATTTAGCATGCTATCACATTTATTTTCAATCATGCACCCTGAATTGTTATATGGATTTAATTTATTGGAGGAAAAAAATGATCAAATAACACTAAATTTCCAAAAGCTCTTGTTTGCTATTAAAATTGGTTTAATTTTTTTTAGATGTTTATAATACGAGGCTTTGATCATGTGACTATTACAATTACAAAAGGCAATAGAGCACATAGACTTAATCAAATCCAATTAAAGTGTTGCATATGAAATACTTGCTGTGCTGTTTGAGCGAGGGAAGGATGCTGTTTTTGTGAAAGTGTTAAGCTATAGAAAGTTGATAGTCACATGACTGTGATCAGATTACTTAATAAGTAACACTGCTTTCACCTGTCCTAAGTTTGTTGTTCGTCGTTCCTGAAAGGCAATGAGCCGAAACGTCTTAAAGAGTTTTTTTTAGATTTTTATTGATGTAGCCATCTGTAAATAAAGATGTTTTAAATTACAAGAGTGTCTAGGTCATTCTGAAGTATTCTTTGATGGTCTAATTGTTTACTTCTTGTATAATGAAGAACAGCACAAGTAATAGTAATAGTTTTAGTCTAAGACAGCAATCGTCTTAAAATAAAGTGGGCTGATTTTTGTCCTGCTCGAAATGTAGACTTGCATTAAAGGTCTTCCCACGCTGAGTTCGAAATTTTAGTTTTTCGCACTTATAATACTAAATATGACCTTATATTGTGTTAATCACATTTACACACTGCCTCCGAGACATAACGTATTTATTGTTTGTGTTTTTCCTCAATCGTAGAAAGTGTTCCGAGGGGTGTTTTGGCAATGCGTAGCCACCGGTCAAGCGTACAACACTGCTATAGTCAATTAATTGACGGTTTCGATGCCTGGTGCACATTTTTACAATCCTGATGTTTGAGGTGTGTGTATGTGTATTTATACCTTAGACATACTGCTATTCTCTGTTCAGGATCAATTGGTTCATTGAAATTGGTGGTCTTCTGTTTTGATATGTAGCTTCAATGTCACAAGCAAAGTATCAAACTGAGTCACTGAGAATAAACTTAGAATTTTGGGGGGAATAGAAATAAACGCATACAAACATTTTGCACTTTAACAGTGACGGCATGCCAAGTAATTATAGCAGACGGTCTAAGTGTTTTAATTGAGAAGACACACAGGAAACACATTTGCCGCTTTGTTCAAATTTGTATTTCAGAATTAAGAACTAACCAGACCAAGCTAGTTATTTATTTATTTATTTTTTTTACAGAAGTAAGTTTTGTGTGGTCAGTAAATAAAAAATAAAAGAGTTTTTTCAATGGAAGTGAATCCCTGGAGTCATACGAAACGTGTGTGTGCTTTCTCAATGGCCTTATTGTTTCAAAAGACCTTTGGAGGCTTTCAGGGACGCTTCGGATCAGGGACAAAAAAAGCCAGGGGTTGTAAACAGCTTCAGAGACAGCGAGGGTAAATGTGCTACTTTGTGTAATTATTGTGTTCCTTAAGCAGTGTGATTATTTCGAGAAAGAGCCTGAATTGCTCGCTATAAAAATGAAAGTTATGTAAGAGGCCAGATTAAAGGCCACCAGGAGATATGCTGCAACAGAACCTTATTACTCACTCGGCAGCTATCCCGGTGGAGATAGGCCTGTGTGTACACGTGCGCACACACACGCACACACATGTTCATGTTTTCTATGGCCCTCATCTGTCAGTGTTATGAAGAGGCCTTTATTCTCACCACGATTCCTTTAAGTAAATTACATGTTGAATTAATGACAGCAAACTATTGCATACAAATCGTTCCCTTCGCAGGATTAAATCAATTTGGACAAATTCACGTAGGCGAACTAATCATTCAAAGGCCATGAATATATTTATTTGCTTTTATAATATGCGCCTGTATATGCGCCGATTCGCTTGTCTGATAAGACGCATTCATACATAGCCTCAAATTGCTTTTCTGGTCACGCTGATTTATTTACTCTTGTAATTAATAGTATGTGTAAAAGAATAAATATTCCTGTTATTGCATTAATTACTTTATAGGACTAATAAATATTTAGATGGGGGGTTTTTTATGTACTCGTACATTTTGCTATTTAAAGGATTTAATTATTCATATGAACGACAGGTCTGCTGCATTGCTGCTATATGATGATTATTTTGTGACCAGAAACTGCAAGGCTTCACTTAAACCTCGTTTAATTAATCCCAACTCGACTGCCAGGCCAAAACATTCCTGTTTATTGAGGGATGAAATATTTTACAGGATGCGCAAAATTTATGAGGCGATATTGGTAAAAAAAAATAATGTCATTTTTATTGCTCTGATAAGGAAATAAAATCTAATAACTCGATCCGATAAAGTTGGCTTGCTGATAAATCAATCAATCAGTCTGATTTTTAACTAAGATTCATCTTCTTATAGAGTGCAAGTGACTGCAGCCAGTGTTGCCAGATTGGGTGTGGTACCGCCCAGTGTTGCCAGATTGGGTGGGGTGTTGCCAGATTGGGTTTGGTACCGCCCAGTGTTGCCAGATTGGGTGGGGTGTTGCCAGATTGGGTTTGGTACCGCCCAGTGTTGCCAGATTGTTCTTCTTGACCGCCTTTTGATCAAATCAGAACTGAAATAAATATATTGGGCTTGTTGATGATATTTGGGCTCTTTCTTAATACAACTGTCGGATTTTTTGTTTTAACTACGAACATGCGATTTTATTAATTTATAAATTAAAAATGTTAGTAAAATTTACAATAAAGGATTACTGGTGTCTTACTCAATAATAAAACGTTTGAAGAGTCAGGACTGATGTTACTTATAATGGTTCTGCCAGAGTTACTAAAATATCATACATTTCATTAGTGTATCTTAGATTTTCTTTTCTCCTGCAAGCACAAACTGCACATTATATGGGAATTATAATGTAATTATAAAAATATAAATTCATTGTTTATCGGTATCTGTATCAGAACCGGCCATGAGAAGGTCTCTCTCTTTTTTCTCATCAGTTATGAGTATCAATTAAATTTTTTTTATTGTTCACCCCTAATTCCTGTCCTACAACCCCATCTCGTAACCAAAGTGTATTTATTCTCTTTACAAAGCAACAGATTTAGACGCTGGTCCACATTATAAAGGCTGTCGTGTTTTAAATAAGCAGTACAGCACAGGATTGGCTGCTTGGCCCAGGTTGTAGGAACACCTGAGTCTGGCCTGAGGCAGCACCGCACGTTCATTTGGCCCGGAGATGAACCTGGCCAGACGGAATGTCCAAATTGATGATCCTAAAATAACTTAGCGCAGTGTGATTACAGATGGTTTCTCTGCTACGGCCGTCCTTCATCTTTCTTTTATCGTTTTTTATTAAAACCGTGCCCTCTAAAACCGTGCTATACTAAGAATTCTTCAGCTGCCATGTTCATTTTTAACAGATGAGTTTGATTTCACATGTCGGGTAAAGGAAACAAAAGAAATCTCAAAAGAAGATTTGGATACAGAAAGACGTCGTGCAGCGTTTTAAGGCTTTTATTGCAGACGAAGACCTGATTGTAACAGACTGACAAGCATAGGATGATGTAAAAGAATCACTCAGCATGTCATCCCCTGTCCAAACACTGCTAGCAGGCCCTGGCATCACTATTAGGTTAAGCTCATGCGCCGAGATGTCACCATTCATTCTGGTTATACTGGGCTTGTTGAAAACATGGGGTGGAGTAAAAATAGGAAAATGATCTGTTGCTCAGGCTGTTTTAAGAAAAGCAAACAAAACACTTATTCTCATTTTCTATTATATTTGTTATACTCCTGACATAAAGAACCTTCATTTCTTACATTCGAACCATTATTTTGTGGTGAGATAGATTACTAAAGCGTAATATTTGCCAATTTTCTGACAATCAACAAAGATCATTTATTCTAATGACAATAAAGTTTCTTGATACGTGATACTTGTAGCTGGCTGAAATAAAGGACCTGCCCTTCCCATCTGCGTTTTTTTATTTCTAATGTATTGTGCCATTTTTCTTTTCTCATTCCTTTCCTTCATTTGCTTTTTCTCTCTCTCACTCCCACGTTCTTATGAAAGCAGGTTTAATTACACATTTCCTGTTCATAACACGATGCAAGTTACAACCTGTATCAAATGTGGCTGTTTAGCTGCCAGTAAAATGTCAGCTAAAAACAAGAAGATTCTGAAGATCAAACCCTGTCACAGACTTTTTCTTTTGTAAAAGATTTTTTGGGGTATTTATTTTTGGTAACATGATAAAGGAATAAAACGGTTACATACAATAGCCATATATGGCCAAGTGGAGGATTAGCGGTTGAGGAAATTTATTCTGAATTTATTTCAGCAGAGGTCAGTTTCATTCTTATCTCAACAGTCCAAACATAAAAAGCACCCATATATAAATACACAAATGAAGCGGAGACATATGATATCAATTATTCCCTGGACCTTAGAACAGAGGAATTATAAGGTCAACACAAGCCTGATTTAGCCATTTTACTCAAACTGGAATGTGGCATCATAAGACTTGTAAGAGAGTGCTGTACAGAGGGAGTGGGGGGGGTGGGGTAGAGGGTTATAGATGATTTTAAGGGATTAGCCTCAAACAAGATAAGTCATTGTGTGCATTATTATACCCTTATTATATAAACATGAACTGAAACATTACAGTGGGAATCAGGTATTTGGCAGCTGCTCGCTATTTTGATTTGATCACGTGGAGTGAGCCGTTTTCCAGTTTTAGCAGCTGTAACATGTTTAAACTCTTTTGGTAATGGGATCTGAAGATTAATGTTCCCTCTGGGCTCCTGCTTAGCTCTGCCGCTGGCCAGAAGCCAAACCCCCAGCCAACATAGTTCTTCCACATGCCTCCCCTATACAGACCCTGCCCGAGCATGCTCAGTATGGCTCTGCTCCAGCTCCGAGAGGCTTGGACGGCCCGCTGTTGAGTAAACACCCGGTCGAGAAAAAATAGCGAAAAAATGAATTCCTCTGGAGGTGCCTTGCAGATTTTATAAAACAGCAACAAGAAAAAAACAGCTAAAGGGAACAGGGAATCGCAAAGGAAAAGATTTTTTTAAGTAATTAAGGCAGAGAGCACTCACAGATTTAGTGTATATTTGGTTTGGTTGGCTTCACTGTGGCATTCCTACTTCATGACTTTTCAAATGAATTTTACTTCAGGGTGAATATTTGTAAAGCTACAACCATCAACTATTATTAAATACATCTCATTCAAACCAGATGAGGAACATGGCAGATTACAGAACTAAACTGTACATCACCTCATCCAATAACCAGATGTTTAACTGCAATCAAAAAGCTTTTAATTAGAAGTGCATGTGTTATCTTCGATGCGGCTTTGCATGCTTCATTTAAAGGCGTCTACTGTAATAGAACCTCGATGGCACACACACACAACACACACACACACACACACATATGCAGCCAAAATCAGCATTACACGCTCAAATTATATCTCAACAACATCTTATGCTAATTGGAAAGCGTGCAAAGTATCTGCAGTGTATTATCAGCTGAGTACACATGAAAAAATACATCACAAGAAAATATAAACAGAAACAAGCACTCGTTTTTCAAATTTTGTGTTTTTTACTGTAATAAAAATGCTATTTAAAATGCGCATCCATTTAGCATCCAGTATGTGATTTACTACTACTAAACGAATCATGGTTACTTCGTCCACAAAATGAATCTGATGAGCAGCTATTATTTTCAAGACTTCATTTTTGACAGAAAGACAAATGAGACAAAGCTGTAGCTTCAGTAATAAGCAAGTTTGTTCATGCTGAGACTTTGCTATCACTTATTGTTGACTGTAGCAGAGTTGATTGTGTATTAAATATTAACCGCATGTTCGGATCTTTAAAAGCCAGCAGAGTTTTAATGAATGTTTTATAATAAGTATAAAGCATTTATTTGTACTCTACTAGCAGAACTGTTTTATTGTGCTTATTTTATTTTGAACATATTTTTAGTTCAACCTTACTGGAAGTCATGGATCTGACATCCAAACACCTAATTTGCATATTGTTTTTCTCCCTCCTTTGTAAATGACGTAATTAGCCCGGTTATGCTTTGTAAATCATTCACGTTTCGCCCACGCGATTTCTTCCTATGCACAGACAAATGAGTTATTTGAGATCTTAAATAAATCAGCATCTTAATGTTCTTCTAATCATTACCGCTGTAGAGAGATTGAGCTGTTTAATGTGGTCAAATCGAAGGAGAAGAAAAGAATACAAAGCACTCAGTGGGGTATTTAGACTAGAGTACTGATCTCTGTCACTCTCCCTCTCCGCAGGCTTATCTTGCCCTATGAGAGGTATACAAAAGGCGAGGAGGACAAGCCACTACCCCCTATCAAGCCCCGAAAGCAAGAGGCCAGCACCCAGGAAGGCGGAACCAAGTCAAAGGTGCCATCCACAAAGCGCAACAAAGACGAACCGAACCCAAAAGGCTGGAATGAAAAGGACGCCTCGACTAAAGTCCCTGAGCCGGTCAGTCACAGATTCTTTCATTTAACTCACTCAGCAAAAAGCAACACTTTTCCTTTATACAACCTGACAGAATAAATAAGAGAAAACATGAGCAGAGTCTTACTGCAGTCTGCCCTTTGAGTTTAACAAATAAGTTGTCAAAGCCCTGTAAAAATCGCCCGGTGCTTCAGGAGCATCTGGTTTTAACATAATTATTTAAACTGATTCGAAGGCCGTAAATCAAAGTGGTATTTCCCTGCCCCATTGACTTCAGGCTCATTTTTACGCTTTGCCTGATTCAGTTATATTTTCTACATTAACGTGCGCCCATCTGAAGAACACTGGGCTTTCTCTTAGCCTCACAAATCAAGTGAAGGAGAAAAGATCATGTCCATAATGCCGTTACTGACAGGACCTATTGTGCTGAGAGCAACACTAAAGTGAGGGCTGGGTTGAAAATTCCTGCGAGCAGATCTGTTTGGCTACTACTTGCCAAGTAAATTGTATAAACTGCAGGCTTATATTATCCCTGAAAACCAATAAATCCATGGTGATTTGCAAATGCCTGCTGAGTACAAAAAAAAAAAATAGAGAGGGGAAAGAGAAAAAAAAAAACGTGGGCGTGAGAGACACTCTGTAAAGGGGAATAAAAATTGTGTTGCTATTTTCACACAGATAACAAAATGATTACAGAGAGGATGAAAGCGCTGTTTGATTTTTTTTTTTTTTCCTAGCGTGTTATATTTCGACACATTTTCGAGCTGCTACACGGCACATATTCATTTCTGCTGTGCATGAAATGAGTAATCGGCTGTGGTGTGGAAACAAAGAGAGCTGTTGTAGGGGCTGACTGCTTTTCCAGTGGCATGCCTAGCTCATCTGTCTGGAATGTTGTGTAATTTAAAAGCCCTCTCCTGATAATTGATTGTGCATTGTACAAGGGGGAAGATAAAATGGAATTCTATGTTTGAGGCAGAGCCAGTTCGAAAGGCTGAGGACAGGAAAATAAAACATCTCATATTCAAGCCCATGTTACATATCTGAAATGTAGCAGAAAGATTCTGGGATTGGCTTAAATGCCATTAGAATACAAATACAGGGACCGGCTCTGTGGCAAGTATCAGGACATTGTCTGTTTTAATTTCGGATTTCGTCCATCACCAAAGAAACATACCATGCCAAAAGGCGGTCACACCCCATTTGGACTGTGTAATCTGGACTGTTAGTCAACAGCCTCCAAAACCCTTGCATTGGCATTGTATTAAGTGTGTGTGTCACTACATAACCTCCAGGGCAACCGGCTCAATGAATCTGGAGGTCATGGTTTCTCAGCTTTATAATACGTAACACACAATACCATCCGCTTCATTCGGAACATGGGTACACGTGGGTACAATTTTTAAGTCACATATAAGCAGAGAAATTTATTAAAAGTTTACTCTCTACTGAAAACGTTGTTATATCACAATGAAGTGTAAAGGATTTGAACATTTGACATCTTTTATCTCAGTTTCATTTTTTACATCACATATACTTAATACAGTTAATGTGAATAGATAAATAAGCCAGCAATTCACCCACCTGACCGAGCGCAAGCAGTAATGCCTTTCCCCACGGACGGAGAGGAAAGAAATAAATGGGTGAAAGTTGTATTTTAACATGTGTGTCTTCCTTTAGAAATGTTTGCCTGAGGAACACAACTGATGTTATAGAACTGCTATTGGATGTGAAAGTCAGCAGCAGATCTGTTATGTCACCCTGAATAGATTTCTTATTTTCTTTTCAAAATTTCATGACTGATTTGCTTCAACAAGCCCCTTGAACCCTGTTTGCGGGTGAATGTATTTTTCTCCTCACTCTTTTCCCTTTTGAAGTGGAATATTGTAGTGAATAATATTGCCTTGTCAGTGTTGGTGAGCCTTGGTTTTGTAGTGATTATATTAGACAATCAACTAGCTTTCAATAATTCAGAGTGTGATGCTGTCAATTTATTTGTTGCACTGCATTTCGGAACAAAAATGTGCCTAACTCATTTCAACTGAAAGGGCTTTTTGTTGTTTGTAACAGTTGTGCATTGTAGCTGGAGTTTATGCTGCTTTAGTACCCAGATTAGTACTAACTACTTTAATGTTTTATTTTATATTCATGTCTACAGGTTACAGAGGACATAAAGGAGATTGAGCAACTCCAGGATGATGCAATGGTAAAGAAAGAGGCACAGCAGTCTCCTGTTTCAGTCCAGATAGATGGCGAAGCAAGAAGTGCTACCAAAGAGGATGGGGACATGCATTTGCCTCTTAAGGAGGAGGAGAGGAAACCAGTGCTTAAAAAATCCTGGGATGGTGGTCCACATGAAACAATCAAGCATGCGTCAATTCCACAGGATGGCATGCCACTCAAATCCGAGGACTCTGAGGTGTTTCCCATTGCAGCGTCCATGCCACTACGGCACTCCCATCCCCTTCCCGACTGTTACACACAGGACCAGTGGCAGCATGGGACAGCAGAAAACAAAGCACCTCCATACACCGTGGGAAAAACAGAACAACCTGGTTTCAACGACAGCCATAACCACGTAGGAATGGTGCTACCAACCTTAAAGCAAAGACCTCAACACTCCCTCCCAGGGCCAGAAATACCAACGGAAAGGGCAGAACTTCCCACCAAGGAGGAAAGCTTCTGCTACAATCCGCTTTTGTATCCTAGGGGCAATCCTGGTATCATGTCCCCTTTAGCTAAGAAAAAGATGCTGTCACAAGTAAGTGGCACCGGCTTGAACAACAACTACCCCTATGGTCCACCTCCTCCATTAGTCAACAGAAAGGTGTCAAGCAGTAGCACAGAGGAAACAGCTTCTGAACAACCAGGCCAGCAGGTTCCTTCTTCTACAGGTGAGGCAAATGTCATGATCAAGCGTCCGTCTGTCATTCAGCATGCTCAGAGTTTCAAGCCTCGCAGCAGCGAAGACAGAAGACCTGCTATTGAAACCTCACATAGAGAGGTGTGTGGTGAGAGGGAGATATATCCTTCTGAACAACCCCAGCGTCAGCCTCTACACCCGCCACAATCCAGCCCTACAGGAGAGCCCTATATTGTGAGAACTAATCTTCATTCCACTGTGGAGAATACTATTGAGGTACCTCGCCCTGGGCAGGTGCCGAATTTCCTAGGTGATTTCTGCTCCTCACCACACTTGCACAGCCTCTACCGACAGACAGAGCACCATCTAAGCAAAGAACAGTTAAGCAAATACTTAAACAGAGAGGCTTACCCACGGGACTGTGAAACTGCACATGGTTTCCAACAGAGTCAGCATCCTGACAGTGGAAGTCTGACTTATTCTCCTCATCTGAATCAGAAGGACAAAGGCCCACCTAGTGAAAAGGAGACAGAGGAGCAACCCACAGATCTGAGCCTCCCGAAACCCTCTTCACACAAATTGCCTCACTCCACCTCATCTTTGTGCAGCCTACCACATTCCATGATGCAGCAGGACATTAAAAACACTCCTCTATTTCAGGCAGGTAGCAGTCAAAGTTCAAGCTTGGACTATCACCCCAGAGCATGTCGGGTTCCTCCTATGTCTGTGTCTACTCCAAAAAAGTTAGTTGAACCCCAACTCAAAGCACACAGTGGCAGAGGAGAAGAGACTGTTAGTTACAATATAGATGAACTGGCTCGGCCTATCCTAAGCACAAAAAGTAGCCCACAAAATGTTGGTGCAGCACGGCCACTTAAACGAAATCTAGAGGAGTTAGAGAACGGACCCTCGGATAAAAAGATTCGGGCTGTGACCCCTATGCACTGCTCCACGCCTAGAGATGTCCCGGTAAAAGTGCGGACCCCAGAGCCTGACAATGAATCCATGAAGCTGGCTGAGCCGGCACACGCTGTGCACATCAACAACTACGCTACCGAGGGACACAAGTTCCCGATGCACTCCTCCATCTTTCCAGGACTGTATCCTGGGGCATTTGTATCTCAGGTTCAGGAAATGTGTGACAGCCTGGGCCCTCATGCCCCCCCTGGTTATTCACATCCACTGCAGTACTTGAAGAACCAGGCTGTTATTTCGCCATTCATGCCCCAGTTTGCCATTCATTCCATAATGATGCAAAGACAGTTTTTGGCCCAGGCGGCCAATCCAGCCCACCTGTACAGGCACCCAATGGGGACTTCATATGGAGACATTCTCCATCATGGTCTTTACCCCATGACAGCACTCAATCCCCAGCCAGCTTTCAGTCCCCCACAACTCTCCTCAGTTCATCCAAGCACCAAACTCTCTTAGAGAGAACCAGACATTCCGCTAGCTGGAGTGGCCTGTCCCACACTCCTGACTCAAACTCAGACAGTCCCTGTTCCCAATAAGCATGGCTATGCCATGGACTACACATCTAGCGGCTTTAGATGCTTTTATTTTAGGAACAGTGTTTCTGTTATTTGCCCTTTTGCCACTCAAGTTTATGATTTGCACATTTCTCTGAACTTGGGCCAGCCTATCTGTTTGTGTCTTGTTCCTACAGCACTGTTTTCAGGTATCAGTTGTCTAGTTTGAATAATGTTGCTTTGGCAAAGGGTTTGTTTTGATAAAAGAGCAGAAACTTTTTACAGAAGATCTGAGTGTCCAGTGGATCTAAACAAGTGACAAATCAGTGCAATCACAGTAATGCTGTTTCAATCAATCTGTAGAACTCCGATGTGAAACACTATTGATGACAAAAGTCACAGGAGAAGCTGCCTGGTGAACTGTTGTACGTTTGCATATTAATCCTTACTGTGTGTCTTTTTTTATGTACCCGTGTGGTAGCTTAGTGTTTCAAGCCTGCAGGGGTTAAACTACTAAGATCTAAATATTGCTTTATTTACAAGAACCACAAGAGATCTGAACATTACAAAGCTACATGTAAATAAAACTAACTAAAACTAAGCTTTCCTTGAAACAATCTTAAACTTTAACAATAAAATGTGAGTTAGGTTTCACACGCTTTTCTGACCATCCATTCACTGGCATCCCCTTGAGTTCTTCTCACATTTGTCAAAGTTCCCACCCATTTGCCAGGGCAAAGTGGAATGTGTTTGTCAAATGTAGGACTAAGGTGCTTGTACATACCCTTTGCTAACCGAAAAAAAAACAAACACTTTGTATTATATTCACTGGCTACATACTTTTTTTTTTGACTACGCAGACTACACAGAAGTTCCAAAATGGGATCGGATCACTTTGCTCGAGCCGGGATGAAGCTTCAGGACTACTTTGGTGTCAGAAAGTGGCTTTTGTCTTCGCAGACACAGACTTGTGATCACAGTTTACTCAGAGCCTATTCTTTTGGAAAGTTTAACCAGAGATTTAGCAGGATACACTTGGGGGATGTGGGGGTGGTGTGGGGGAGTTTTCCGAGCACTTACTAAAGCACACACAAAAGGTCCCTGCTAAAAGGTTTTATAGCAGTGGATGTCAAAATTGGTTTTAAAATATTCTGCAAAAAAAGTATTATGGCAGTGATCAGTTCTTAAAAGCTGTGTTCGATGATAACACCAAAATGGTTGTCATTTGAAAAAAAAAAAAAAAAGGTTAACGATTTCTTTGCACAAAGAATTTTGGAAAAATTCAATACAGTTGACACAGTCTTCTTAGAGTTTTTGTTTCTTTCTGTATTAGTAGGAAAAAGTCTACTTAAAAAGTTCAAGAAATGTATTTACTCCAGCTGTTTGGAGTAGCACTCAAGGTTGCTATGTAACATTTTTAATGAGAAATAAACCATTTTATAAGTTGAATGTCTGATTTTTTTTTATATCATTGGGAACATCTTTAAATAGCAAAGTGGTTAAGGTGTTAAACTGCTAATTGGCAGATCAGAGTTTGATTCTGTGAGGAAGACGACGGATGAGAATGGCTTTATTTATAAAAGAAAGGTTATTCAATAAAGCGGTTAGATAGCAAATGAAGTCAGTACACAAATAATCCACACAATCCAAGCAAACAAATCCAAACGTTAGACAGATAGCAAAAAGCTAAACTGTACAGAGGTTGAAAACCATAAACCAGAGAATAAAACATGAACGCTTAGTAAGTGCAATGAGCAAACAATACTTTGCCATGAGTGCATAGTTCGGGCTAGCTTATAAAGCTAGCCACGGGAAAAACTATCGGAAGTTAAACAGCTGGTCTAGTATTCCGGCAGTGGTGCCCCTTAAGTGATGGGAGGGCGAAATCGTTACAGTTTCCCAGCACCAACAAGATGTCAGTGCTGGGCCCTTAACCCCTAATTGTTCAGTTGTATAAAATTGATGAATGTTAGTCGCTTTAGATAAAAGAATCTGCCAAATTCCGTTAATCGAATCAATATGTTATCCTTTTTACACATAATTGCAATCAAACTGCCATAAAAAAAACAACAGCACATTGACATATTTTCCTTTTATCCCTTTTACACAGGCCCTGATTTAGTACATAAATCCTGTGTGTGCTGGGATAAACTGTTGCAATGCCACAACGAATAATAAAAAACAGTGTGTACAGGAGTGTGTTTTCATGTTCTACAAAGATGTGGCGAAATCTCTTAGAGATTCTCAGAATGCAGTTAAACTAATAGGCAACATAATTGCGAGTCTGTTATTATACAGATAAAAGCTGGGAGATTTGCTGAAAAAAAAAAACTGTTTCTGTGAAATCGGTGTGAATGAAAAAAAAAAGAACAAATGTTCTGTTCCTAAGATCCAGACTATTTAAAGGCTTTTTCTCATGCTTAAATTAACCGATTAAATGGTGCAATTCATGAAACGTTTAAAACTCTTATGATTAATTTACATAGATATTTTTATCATTTTTCTTTAATTAGATAAAAACGGTTTTATCCCTATTAATTTATACACATTAAGGCTAAACCTGTTATACTCTGTTAGTCCCTCTGCCTGCATTAGCTAATGGTGTAAAGAGTACCGAAAAATTCTGAAGTAGGGGTAAGTGGTGGCTCATGGTTAAGGGGTTGGACTACCAACCAGCAGATTGTGGGTTTAAATCCCAGCTCCACCAAGCCACAGCTGTTGGGTTCCTGAGCAAGTCCCTTAACCCCCAATTGCTCAGTGGTATCAATGTAAGTCCCTCTGGATAAGGGCGTCTGCCAAATACTGTAAATGTAAATTTAAGTATTGCTACTTAAAATAATTCACTAAAGTACAAGTAGAAGAACTGAAAAAATAAAAAGAATCAGGTAGGTGTAATTAATTATTTTTGTTTAATAAAAAAATATTAATATATTTAAATTAGGGTGTTATGAAAGAGTGTATAAAATGTAGTTTTGAACCATTCAGGGGCAAAAAGGTGATCTCAATTCAGGACTTTTGATCTTAATTCAGGGCTAATTTGTTCTTCGCTGACGTCTAGTTAAGTCTAGTTGTTTTTAAAGTGGTATTTTTAGTTGAACTATAGGCCAAAGTTCCTTATGAAAGTGTGTTCTGTTGGCGCTAATGTTTGTTCGTGATATTCAGCTGCAACCGAATATAAATGTGTTTGATAAGTTTTTTTAATCTAACTGATCAACAGCAATATAATCACTATAATTTATATATTTAAATGAATACCTATATATATATATATATAGGTTGTACCTATAAGTTTCCATGAATTTCAAACGGTTTCTGGGATTTTTTATCTTTGGGAGCATTTAAAAGCCATGGTGTATCCGGAAAAGATAAATATAATTCATCTCAAGGAGCGTATCGCCAACGCCATCACAAGCAAGAAGACGCATTAAAATGTGTCAAGTTAAGCATATTATATAAATGAAAACTGTTTTTATACAAAAATGTTGTTTTTTTTTTTATTTCTCCTATGTATGGAAACTTAATGAAAAACTTTGTTTCACTTACTGAAAAACAAATGTTGAATAATTTCTTTTTGAACAACGCAAGTAAAAGTACCTTAATTTAATAATATTTAAAGTTGAAACAATATATGAAAAAATTTACTTAAGTATTGTACTTATTGTATTTGTAATTATTTACTGATATTTCCTTGATGTATTTTGCCTTCTTTTCGGCAGAAATGCCCCAAATTACATCACATTTAAGTCATAGCGGTTATGCTATGTAGCTCATCTAATAAATAAAGTTCTTCTTTCAGTAAATCAGGGCTGCACACAATGCACATACTGTACCACTTCAGTTTTTTTATTTTTAGAAGCATTCACAGGAACAGAAAGTCACCTCTGGCTTAGTATTGCAGGATTTTTACCCACACACTGGAAGAACACTGTATCAGAACACATCTGCTCTAGTTTACCATGTTCATTATAACTGTAATGAGCGCTGGGAATTTCGAGGCCCCATAATTAGAATGTTTGTCAGGAGCATTTAAAGTGTCTCTTTTCAGTGTTAAATTGTCACAACCAGCTGCACTTTGGAAAATAGATTTCAGACCTCGGCCGTTCAGGTTCTAACTACCAAATGTGCTGCTAATAGAGATTTCCTTGTGACATGCTTCTTCAGGCCCTTATTTAATATCTGTGGCTACAGGAACAGTGTAAGTTTACGACACTGACTGATCAGTATGATTTTAAATGCCCTTGTTTATTGTTCATAAACTGTTCTTTCTAGGCGGCCATAAGCAAATTACAGACATAACCATGGTTTTAATGTGTGTAACATCAGGAGGTTAAATAATGTAATCGAGTGTTATTTTTTCCCCACTTTTGTCAATTAAACATAACATTTAATCTTGTTTAGATCACAGCATGGAGAACTGGTATTTCTGGCCTAATAAAATGTGGATGAGCGGATCAATTCCAAGGCAATAATGCATTTAATAATTCAGATCAACCTTGAAACAGACACTTCATTAAAATGCAAAACACTCCAGAACAAAAAAATATTTTTCTAGCTTCTCATACACCCTCTAGTGGTTGGTTTATTTCTCCTCAACACTTCAATGGCTTAATTACAGGCTGCCTGTCTGAATGTGACCTACTGCTAAGTCCTTGGTTGAGAATTATGTGAACATGTTGCGTTAGTTGACAGAAAACGATTAGCCAGCGTGAACAAAATAGTGATGTTAAAAATCACTCAATTCTACAACCAGCATGAGGAGAACAGAGTGGGGGCAAATAAAACATCTGCATGTTTACCATTTCTAATAAAGCTGTACTAGGCTAATCTCAAAGAACTAGTAAATAAAATTATATAACTAAGTAGCACTGTTACAAATGACCTACGTTTTAAATCTGAAATAACAACTAACCATCTTAGCATTGCCAACCTCCAGTCATGCTGACTGCTAACCAGATCAACATAATCTAGTTTTGGTTTAATTTTCATTGAAAAAAAAATAATACACAATTCAAAATGATATTGCGTCGCAGTGAGCTACAGCACAGATACAAATCAGCTTCAACATCCATCAATATCCAAGACTTATTTTCTTTTTTTATACATTTTTTTACATGGCAAGCATTTTAGGATTAGGAGCGGAGCCGACCCAAGTCATAAGCGAACTAAGTGACTACTTAGGGCTCTCCTGGCCACCAGGGTGCTCCAAGAGTACATGGAACGTTTACATTTATGGCATTTGGCTGACCCCCTTATCAAGAGCGACTTACATTTCTTTCTTTTGGCAGTTATAGGGTCCTGCTCAGGGGCCCAGCAGTGGGAATCAAACCGCGATCTTTCAGTTAGCAGGCCAACACCTTAATCGCTGCACTACCACTTCGCTAACTTCCACAAACACTTATTAATGTCAAAAATGATAAAAAAAATAAAAAAAAAGTTAAGAAAATAACTGTAAACTAAACAAGGCTGTACTGTCAGCTGGTTTATTTCGCTTCTTTTTTTTCAGTTTAATTTTTTTAAGTATGACACTTAATACTGCAAGACATTGAATACAGAAGTCTAAATTCTGTTTAGGGTCCCTCTAAAGGCCCCTCACTAGAGACATGGTTAGGGTTTTAAACTAACAATATACTGATCTGAAGACTTAAACTACTATTGAAAAAACATGCTAACCATTTAAATTATCTCTTTTATAACCCCGGTGAGTCAAAAAAAAGGGTCTCAGAATGTTTAACATGTGGAACCTGGAGGCAGATGGGATATAGCAGCAAAACACCAGTTAAGGATTTACTTTGATCAGACATAAAGCTGAATATACTGTACAGACAAGGAGGAGAAACAAAAACACCAAATCACTGCATCGCTGCATCTGTTTTTCTCTTTGTTTAGTAGGAGAGCGAAAACCATCAGCCAGCACAAAAACATTAACAAAGAAAATAGGATATTTTTAAATAGGATCTAGATTAAAAATCAATGTTAGAGTCTAAATTTTAGATTAAGATTAAAATTAAGTCATTTCGAGTGGATTTTTTTTTTAGTAGCACTAATACACTGTTGTGTTTCATACTGAATCGTAGTACGCTGTTTTGTATTAATAAACTCACACACAAAAAATTCGCCCTGTTCTCCGAACTCCTGCAGTAGGCATATTTCTTTAACACACACACACACACACACACACACACACACACACACACACCAAGCTGACAGTAAATTCAGCAAAAAAAGGGATTTACAGAGGAGGAGCAGTTGTTTGTTCGAGGGAGCAGGCATAGTTTAAGGAAAAGAGATGCATTTTTGTTTACATGGGAAACAAGGTTGCTGTGGTGAACCCACATCTTTAACAATTACTCATAATTTAATGTCTGTTATTATCCACATCTGTGTAGAACCACATTTTCCTATTAATAACGCTTTAATCTCTATTTCTGTATTATTACAAGTGTTACATCTCTGGAAAAATTTACTTTAGACATGTCAGGCCTCTTTTTTCTTACGACACATTCACATTATAATTTGAACATCACACTTCAAAATTAAGTTTCCCTTCCTCTTTTAATAACAAGTGCCATTCTTTCGGCCAGATATTGGAGTTTTGGAGCAGAGCTGTGGAGATCTGTGTGCATTCTTGTTGATGAGCAATGGGGTGAACAGCTCACTCCCTCCCATAGGGGTTCAGTGGGGTTGAGGTCAGCACGCTGTGCAGAATTAACATGAGTTTCTCCACTACAATTTCGGCAAAACAATATTTTCATGAAGTGTATTTTGCACAGTCGTTAGAGAATTGTCTTGCTGGAACTTAAGCTTCTTAGTTGCAGTGAAAAATTAATAGACGATTACAACTGTATTTAAAGTTTGTGCAATCATTTGGGGAAGAAAAGTATTTAGGAATGTGACGTCTGGCTCCCTCAAGAAAAGAATAATAGCAATAAGCAATGGCAATTTTAATGTGGTCCTCGCACTAGTGCTCAGGCCATAATAAGAATAATAATAATAATAATAATAATAATAATAATAATAATAATAATAATAATAATTAATAATATTATTTACAATAATAATAATAATAATAATAATAATAATAATAATAATAATAATAATAATAATAATAATAATAATTAATAATAATAATAATTATATATAATAATTATTATATTATTAATAAATTGGAATAAAAGAATTATTATAATAAATAATAATAATAATAATAAATAAATTTATTATATTAATAAAAATAATAAGTAATAATAAAAAATAATAATAATTTTATAATAATTATTATTATGATATTTTTATTATTTATTGTTTCTTTATTATTATTATTATTTTAATCAATGTAACAATATTTAATTAATTTACATAATAATAATTAATTATTATTATTATTTATAATAATAACAATTAATTAAAATTATTATTATTATTATTTAAATTAAATTACATTTTAAAAACGTCGAAGCTAAAAATAAAAACCAGGCCACCGCTTCGCTCTCAGTATTTTTAAACAAAACAAGGCGACACGTTGAGTATCAGCGACACCTACAGTCTGAAATAAGACATTACAGATTGCAGAACTGCAGTCATCAGCTTTGTAACATCATCATACCGCACAGCCTCTGGAGAGGAACAGGCAGCAAAGGCAAGTGGAAAAGCATCATTTCAGCCAGTGAAGTCATACATTAACGGCGGAATGATTGTATCAGTATGTTCGTGGTGGGAAAAAAAGAAATTGGATAAGAACATTCAAAACAACCACAGCGTGTTTTATAAGGGACAACTGAAATTTATTACATTAATATAGTTACAGCATTTAACATATTTGTGGCAGAATTAGGTTAAAAAAAATTGGGTTGGACCTTACAGACTGGAATGAGGTAAAGTTTAGTGTGTGAAGCAGAACTCTTGTAAAAAAAAACAAAAAAACAATGGATTTGGCTTTTGCTAGTTAGCTGTTTGTCCTGGTACTTAATGCAGTTGTTAAAGACAAACACCGCAGCTTGTGATACACTATTGTGTTTTTCTGATGCTCCAGCTGTTGGCCTGTAATCAGCAGCTGTGCTCTCCTAATTTGCTGGCTTGTTCAATCCTGCACCAACTGCACCAACTAATGCTATACTATGCTATATAATTTTATTCCCAAATTGTTTATTCCTTTAGACATGGAGAAAAATGAGGCACAACTTTAAAACCATCAGCAGCGTCAAAATCCCATAGTCACACTGTTATTAAAAGCCACCTATCAGCCTGATTTAGCAAGTAAGATTGCAACTTCACCACAATGGCTTGGAACGTGCAAAAGTAAAAGTATGTTTTCTAATAAAGTGCCTGCGCGGCGGAGTGGAAGGCATTCAGCGAGTATTGACTCGCAGAACCACAGGAAAACCGCCAGGCAGGAAAAATAAGCTCATGGGGAATGCCAGATGTATTTTGTGCAAAAATAGCCAAGACTTTAACAAGGCCAGTAAATCTATCAAGGAGCATTTGAGGCCCGGGGAATATGACATTCATACTGCGAATGGCTTTTATTTTTGGTTTTCTTCTTGCTGTAAAAATGATAAATGTTGCTTTTATGTTGGCTTTTTTGCTCAACTACCTGATAAGACTGACTTTAAAAAGGGATCATGAACCGAGAGAAATCTATTTTCTTTTAAATGATGGGTCTGGTTGTTATACAGTTTTCTATATTTAAATATAACCTCATAACTACTAGACGTTGATTGCATATTGTGATTTTCATGATGTCATCATAGCAGTAGCCAATTACACGCAGGTTCCCTGATTTTTGGAGAAAACAGGAGAAGTCTGAATTATTCTGTTAAAGAAGTTAAAGAATATTTTGTTTATTCTTTAGCAAATTATCGACCTTCATCTTTTTTTTTTTTTTGTTTAAAGATATTTTTGGGGCATTTTTTGCCTTTATGAATAGGACAGAAGGATGAAATAGGCACCTTAACCCACTACAACACGGTGCCGGCCATCAATCTCCGTCTTTATTAATAATACTGTACAATAGAATTCTGAAGATACACTACGGTCTTTATATTTACATTATGGATACGTGATGCTGCTCAGTACAACCCACACAAACATCATTAGTAGATGGACTCTGAATTATTATAAATTCATCTTTCAATTAATTAAACGACAATAAGCTGGAATTAACCAAGATGACATTTGTTTGTCATGTAATTATCCGTAAATCAATTTTATCATCGTCATGTTTCCTTCTTTTCTTGCTTGCTTCATGTTTAAACTGTGCCGGCGGGTCAGGAAAAAGCAAGTGCATCCAACAAACAGTGAGAGGGGAGGGGAGGAGTTAAGGGGCACCTTTAAAATGCCCCATTGCTGTGTCTTTGGGTTTATTATTATTAGTAGTAATTTCCTCGTTTTTATGAATATAGTGGTGTACTTGTGTATGGCGTGTCCAGCATCACTTCTGTCCTGAATAAACACATTTCATAATGTAATTATCCAGATGTTCCATATGCAGGAAATCTGTACAGCTGTCCACTGTAGTTAGCCAGATTCCCTAGCCTTGGGGTATCTTTAAAGTCAACATGTTTTGTTTTTTTCTGACTAAATTGTGCCAATTAAGATAACCAGAACAGCAGTGGTTGTGTTTTCTCCAAACTGTTGTCACAACTTTGAAAAAATGCAGTTGTCTGATTTACCTTAGGAGGCACCTACGCTGTTCTAGCATGACAGCATCACTGTGCACAATGCCCCTGAGCTCCGTAAAGATACGGTGTGGCGTATGTGGCCACTATGGAAAGGAAAAACTCCCTGAGTTAAAGTAGGAAGAAATCTTAAGATAATAAAATAATGGTGATCAAATGTCATGTAAACTGTAGCCTTGGGTCATTGGAGCGGAGTGACTCCCAGTTCATCCTTGAAGGAAAAGGAGCAGGAAACTGGTCACTGGTACCTGAGAAAGAGAGAGAGAGAGAGAGAGAGAGAACAAAAAAAAAGATTAAGAGAAAGGGAAAAAGGGAGAGAGAAAAATATAATTTTTTTATTGAGTGTATTGCTGTGTAAGAATTCAATTGCACCCCGGACTGGTGTCTGATCTCACTACGACTGTTGTGTCTAAATAAGCAAATCCCCACCAGTCCCGCTTTACAATCCAGCAGCAAGTTCAGATATAACAGACATTAATTCTAAAATTTGATATTTAAAAAACATAAATATAATACCTGGGTGCTAATACTTTTGCCCATATATTGCAGTAGAGATTGGTATTTAAAGCGCTGGACTATGGTGTCCTTTTTGGGGGATATGTCCTTAATCTTAATCAGTATGCAACTCACACTCACAGAAGAAGCAACTTAAAGAAGAAACGAAAGTCCTTTGTGTAGATAGGAAGAAATGTACAGCTGGGTGTGTGTGTGTGTGTGTGTGTAAATATAGCTGCTGTACCTGGAAGTGGTAGAGTGCTGTAGAAGAGTACTGTATTTCCTGTGCTAGTCAGCACAACACAGAAGCTGTTATGTAAACCACAAAATGTTTTTGACTACATGCCAAATCCCCTTATAGCTCTCCTCCATAACACAGCGTGGTAGAAAAGTGTGAGTTCTTGGTCAAGGGCAAAGCCTGAGAGTCATTCTGCACCACTTGCAGGCAAAAGAATATTAATAGTCTCAGGTCTTTGACACCGTGTCCTCTCTGTAACGCAGCAAATTCCCTAACAAACCGATTAAATGTAGCTCACCTCAATGTAGAAGAGAGAAAAAAACCTGACATACACAGTCATCTATCTATAAACACTTCAGGCCCTTCAATTTTTTATCTCAGTCTTATTTATTAGTAGTAGTAAGAAATAAGTATATATATATATATATATATATATATATATATATATATATATATATATATATATATATATATATATATATATATATACACACACACACATTTAACTAAGCTTTCTTAGGTTATACATATACACTGTATGTACATGTGTGTATATATATATATATATATATATATATATATATATATAATATATATATATATATATATATATATATATATATATATATTTTTCAAATTAATAACATTTAGTTTACACTAAAACTTATTTAGACTAAAAAGAATTTTGTCATACTATTCCACTGTTCATATTCATATTATCATTTATTTAAAAATGTTCTGAAATAAAAAAATCTGTATTTCGTGTGTGTGAAGCGTAATAAACTTTTTAAAAAAATCATGTGAGCTCTAATTTGTTTGTTTCAAATTCCCTCCCACTGTATTTGTTAACAAATTAATATTGTTTTTATATTTTTGGTCACATGTGATTGGGACTGTTGCGATGTAAGCCATGCCTTTTTTTGTTTCCTCCTCCTTTGGCTCCCTCTAGTGGACAACACTAGAATTACTGTTCTACTCAAATCCAGTGACTTGTGCATTCATTTCATTCTCAAACATTTCAGTTTAACATTAACATTTTGAATATTTTTGGAATGGTGAGCTATTTGTATGCATTTTATATATATATATATATACATATATGATATAATATATATATATATATATATATATCAGATGTCAGAGTTATAACAAATCCTCCATAGAATTATTAACAGGGCAGCATGTGTAATGGTTGATGCTCTCCCCTTTTGGTATTAAGTGTACATTAGGTTTGTTTAATTACTTTTACATTCTATAAATGCGAACTGTTTGTTTCCTTATGTTGAGAATTATTATTATGTGAGAACTATTAGTAGAGAAATTATATTATTTACATTAATATAGCAGAAGGCTTGCTTATTTTATTGTAAGCTACTGAGCCCAGTAGCACTAACATTAATAAAAGACCTGCAAGATGAACTTTATATACTTTATTTATTCCTGCCTCAAACCTTAAAATTTACTTAGCCCAAATAAGCAAAATCAATATAACACACTCTCTCTCTCTCTCTCTTTCACATTTTTTCTGTTTGCTGCCTTATAGATCAAATAAACATAAGGAAATAAACAGTTTGCATTTATAGAATGAGTGCAAAAAAATTAATTAAACAAGACCTAATGTACACTTAATACCAAAAAGGGGAGAGCATCAACCGTTACACATGCTGCCCTGTTAATAATTCTAGGAAGGATTTGCTGAAACTCTGACATAACTGTGATTTAGGAGCAGATGTCATTTCTTTCTGTACTAGAAAGGCAATGTTTGAAATAGTAAGAATGAGAAAAGTGTAAATAAACTCTATCAGGGTAAGACCGTGTGACGGGGCTCGGCCCAAATTAACCCTGGCTACCAGTAATGATAGATCATCACCATTGGCTAGTTAGAGTCCTGCATTACTTCCAATTTAATTTTTCATTTTCTTTGCAGCCCCCAGAATGTTTTGCAGCAGCTGCTACTGATTCAGATTACAAATGTAGATATTAGATTTATTCATTGCTGAACTTTACTATGCCTGTTGGTGTTGGACTGTGCGATCCCCAGCACCACCATGTTACCACCATTGGGCCCCGGAGCAAGGCTCTTAACCCCCAGTCACTCCGTTTGTATAAATAAAAAAGAGAAATGCAAGTCACTATGGATAAAGGCATCTGCCAAAAGCTATAAATGTAAAATATTTGTATTTTCTAAATAATTCTTGTATGGTAAATCGCATGCTAACACACCAGTTTTGATTTGACACACCTGTCACAGGACACATTTATCTTTTGATGGGGTAAAATTGTATTTATGCTTTATCAAACGCAGCTGTATTCACATCCCGTCCTATTCAGATTATTGCCTCTGCTGCTATATCAGTGTGCACACCCGGAGAGTCTTTCTGTACCATATGACACAAGGCAAAGAAGAAATAATCTCTAATCTGTCTAATGCAATAAATATCATGCCAAATTATACAAACAGATTTGTTAGTAGGCTGAAGTGATACCGCTGTCAGTGTACTGGGAAATAATTCCAAGCATGTTGTGCGTCATTTCAGGCACAGTCTGTTATTAACCGTGAAAGACGTCTTCATGTGAGGGCGCAGAATATTTACAGCACTCGCACTTATAAATGTTAATGAAGAATTCATTTAAAAGTTCTTGTATTGATTTGTTTACCGTGTAACAAATGCGTTTATTTATTAAGAAGCAAGAAGACGTGAATAACTGCAGTTTACACTCATATGGCTAAAAGTTTTGGAACACCTGTCCATTACATTCATATGTCTGTGTATGTATGTGTGTGTGTGTGTGTTAGTCTCACTCTCACTTCTATAATAAACCAGGTTTTTTAATTGTAGCTTTGTAAACTTTACGTATAATCACAATAGTATTAATGACATCAAACACTTATGTTGGGTGAAGAGGTCTGGGGTGCAGTTGGTGTTCCAGTTCACCCCAAAGGTGTTTAGTGGGGTAAACTCAATAAATTTTTCCACTCCAACCAGAATGTCTCTCATGCTGAAACAGGGTATGGGGCTCATGGTTTCAGTTAAGGACGTATAGAAGGCTACAACATTCAAAGACATTTTAGACCACTGTTTGCTTTAAACTTTGTATAGTGGTAAAATGTCCACAAACCTTTGGCCATAAAGTGTGATAAATGTCCACACACTGATACTTACGGCTTTATATGTGTTATATTATATTTTAATGTTCCAAGCTCAGTAGATCAAACTACAGGATCTTAAATCCTGTCAGATCAAACAGCACATGTGCTGGTCAGAAAGTCAAATCAAAACTCCCAGAAGTCTTGGTTCAAACCTGCTATTACATCCAACTTTAGCGATCAAATCACAAATAGACAGCCAAAATGCATATTTATTTACAGCTGCTATTTCGAATGTGTCTCCAGTGACCACTTGCGTTCGGACTTTATCCATTATTTCCGCTAAAGGAAATGATCTGCGCAGATTTATTATATTTTCCACACTCTAAATTGTTTTCTGGCGGAAATGTTACTCCTATCGCAAGTGTCTGTTTGAGCCGTTTGAAATATTTTGGCATGTGATTTCTAATGAAAATTAAAAGTAATATATTATGCAGTGCACTTGTATTCATTCATTCATTTTCTATACCTGCTTATTTCCTAATTCGGGTGTCACAGGGATCTGCGGGAGTCTATCTTATTTTTTTTTAAAAACATTATTTTAAACATTGTTTAAAAATACCAAATTTTATACATTTATTTTTTTATAAATATTTGTCTAAACACCTTTTTACGCTAATTTAAGTCCTGAATATAACAGTGTTTATATTCAGGTGGTACTAAAATACATTTTTATTCATAGGAAATGACGTTCTCTTTTACAGATACATTTTTTTCTATCCGCTACAAGCCTTTCTCCTCATCTGTCCTTTCTTTTTTTTCTTTTTCTCTTTTGTCTGCTTGATAATTATTTCTGAATGCAGGCATTCTAGAGTTGAAACAGTTGATTAATTAAGAAATAATGTATAAAATAATGGTAAACTAATAATAGTAAAAGAATATCAGTTTATACTTTGTGTCTGTCTCTCCCTCTCTCTATCTCTTTCTCTCTTATTTATTCTCTCCTATCTCAGGGTTTGTGCTAGAATTGAGATGGGAATGATATGTGGGGCAGCTTGTCCAAATATCTGTTAAACTGATAAACAGTCTGATAATTTAATCACCGGTGTTGACTCAAGGTGTTGGCTAAGAACCCATTGTAAACTTAGCCTTGAAATAAATCTGGATCTACCAGCTCTTTTGTACATGCACTAAAACTATGTAGGTTTATACATTAATATCTTTATTTCTATCAGGCATATAATAATCGCTCGTAAAGTGTAACCTCAAAGCTTAGAAAGCTAATAGACTAAAAGATAAAATGCTTAATAGAGCTATTGAATTGTCTTCCGTTCAACATTCTGCCATCTGGTTCCACTTTAGGAACGATATGAAACTACGAATGGGGTGCGAGTGACATTTAAAAGTCAAACACAGCAGTGTAACGTGGGAATAAAAGCTGCTTCTAATACAGGTTCACAAACTGTAGCAGGCTGATCGCCTCCGATAAAAAACAACGTTCCCCTCCTTACAAGCTGCACGATCCTTATAAAGTGTATCCGACCATCTGTAAAAGAAAAATGTACTGTTGTTGTAAAGTTTTCCATGCAGTAATGTGGACTGACATATGGTACCAATCATGAGGACTCCCATAAGGCACTGGGTGGAGGGACGAGGAGGAGGAGGAGGAGGAGAAGGCATCAGGGGCGTCTTATAATTTAAAACACTGCAACAAAGACACTGTAGCTCAGTACTGGGATGGACAGAAACCCGAGACTGGGAAATGTGTGGTATTTTGGAAGCAGAAATAACGTCACACCCCACTTCATCTTATGAAACAAGATCTCCAACCCTTCAAAATGCAGCTTTTTTATAATTTTTAATGTAGATAATTACAACTTAATCTTAGTAAAAACAAATAGCTACAATTTCACCTGATACAAAACCGGAGACGCCTATAATTTTTCCGCCATATCGTATGTGTCAGAGACATTTCCAGAAGGAGAGGAGGAGGTGGTTTGACACACAGTTAGGGTTTTAATTTAAATATTAACCGAAACGTAAATCAGTTTAAATGTCATACCATACTAGAGGTTAAAATATCGATACACTATCGAACTATCGAGGAAAAAATATCACGATAATTGATTATTGATATTTTTACACAGCCCTAATATATACATACACACACTCGGCTGTCCTCTATTATGTTATCTCGAGCACAGCAATGAACTATCCGCACTGATCTTCTGCTGTCACACAATTTTATGTATTTTGTATGTAATCTTTCAATACACGAGTTATGTCATTCCATTTCACTGCAGTCTGTCAGCATGATTAGAATAATAAACCCAGCATGCAGCAGGTACATTGTAAGGCATCGTGCACCATACACTTGCTATCGACAGCGTTATTCGACATAAACATGTGGAAGAATTTGAGATTATTTTTTAAATGCTTATATGTGGATTCAGGGAGAAAGAAACAACAGTGCACAATTACTGTTATTTGAGTAATTTTCCTTAAGGGCTTGGGCTTGGGCTATTGGATCTGATGCATGTGGTCTGGAAAGTGTTCAGCGTTTACTCCCTCGTATTCATAGGGAAAAAAAAGTCAAGCAGCCAAAAACACTTATTCTTTGTTATTACTTCGTCTTTTATCCAGGCGTCTGTTCGAACCCCCTCGACCACTGCCAAAAAAAAAAAAAAAATTATAATAATCGCTGTTTTTTATTAGAGACTTCAGGAAAAAGAGAAATGATTTCATATCATTTTGTCAGGGTTTTTTTCACTTCGCTTATTAAGTTTGTTTTGGATAACTATCTTGGTAATTATGTCACGCTCTGTTACAGACGTTTCAGACTTTAGAGTGTTATTTGTCTAGTAATGGTGCGTATTACGGCCTGTGGTAGGCTGGTAATGGAAACAACATTACACTGATTAGCTTATATCAGGACTGTTCTTTTTTTTTTTTTTTTTTAATCTGAAATATTTAACTTAATACAAGACGGGTTGTGTTTTCCGTTTCCACTCAGATGTATATGCAGGTGATAAAAGCCAGCAAACGGAAATGAAAAAAAAACAACCCCAAAACAACCAACCCACGATGAGTCACGGCCTGCCCTTTTTTTTGTTCATTAGGCAGCACCGGATGTAAAGTTTTTCCCACACTGTACATCACAATGGCAGCTTTTATCACGCTTTCCCCTGAACGTAGAGAACGCTAAGGTACACTTACCGCCGGATCCTTCTCAAAGTTCACATACCTTTTTAACAAGGGTCATATTCAAAGATTTGGATTTCTAAAAAACTTTCACTCAAGTTGACGGGGTGTCACGTCCTCAGGCTGTTTTTTTTATATTTTTCTTTTTTAGCTTGATGCAAACAGAAATGAGAGCAGAATGAAGGAGGGATGAAGGCCCTTTTTCTACAGTCGAATCTAACAAATATGGCATTGACCGAGGCCTGCTGGAAATGTCATGACTTAATGAGAGTGTTGTTAGTTTGCGCTCTTTCATATTGGCTTGGCCGAACATCTGAGAACTTAGCGGCACCATCTGAGCCTTTCTGTCTTTGCTTTCTCCACAATACTGAATGCATGTTGGAATAAATAGCACTCTTTTGCTCGGTGCACTATTTTCCCTACCTCAATCCAAAGCCTCACATTACACTGTTTTACAGATAGGATCAAAAACGGATAGGATGTCAGCGAAAGGTTATGAGTTCAAACCTCAGGACTGTTACATACTTACTCCTCGAATTTTTATGCTTTTGTAAAAGAAATGATTAATGATTGTAAATGGAGGCCAGTACGACTCAAGCGCCCGATTTACAATTCTGAATTCACCAAAAAAATGTTAAAACTTCCTTTCCATCCATTTCACTAAGCACAAAATCCAGCAGCTGTTCATCTCCCCGATGGTACAACCTGCTGCAATATCACTTAAGCACACACAGAAAATTTAGGACAGAATACATGAAACACTATAGCTCTGCGAAGACTAAATACATGATTTATTAGACCCTGAGAGCTCATGGATGTGGGTTTGAGGGCGACGTTGGTAGGCAGACTGCGGGTATCTTGTATAGACTTAATCAGGTTAAACAAACCACAGAGTTCAGACACATTCATAGCTCCGTGAACCAGGCAATTCTTTTTTACAGCCCTGCCGCAGGAATAACACCTTTACACCAACAATGCTTATTAAATACTGAAAAACAGCTTTATTTTATAGCTTTTTTGGCACATTCTTGTGACCGGTTATAATTTTCAAGACCTTTTGTAAATGGTACGGTATCAGGATATAAAACTGGCACTGAGCAGGTTATGACACGTGTACCTGGCTGCTTGGGGTGCGGTGGCATAAAAATGTTCATGTAATCAGGATAGAATCTGTGTCGACTGGTCACGCTGCCAACACCGAGTTTCACCAAACGCTTTACTGCTCAGACATATGTGAAAAGGTGTGTCTCTTATTTAATGCCATTTTTTAGTTGCTACAAGTCGCAGTACATAATAAAAAAAAAAACGAACAGCTTTTATTATGTTTCAAATTACTGTTATATATTTATACAGAAGTGTGAACGATAAATGACTCATAATAAGGATGATTATTTTTCTTAGGTACATCGAGTGCTTTTATTCGAAACCCTCCAAAAAAAAAATTATTATAATAATAATAGGCAATGAAACGACTTAGCAGTTCATCTGGGACCGATTACTAAAAGGTGTGTACGGGCTGAATGATATCCTGTTTGTGAATAGCTTTTGACAACTAACTGCAGTTAGATTGTAATAACATGTTAGTGTGTTTGCTTTTGCCTTAAAGCACCCATGCCGTGACTAATGCCAGAAAAATGGATTCAATGAAAATAACACACTGGCTTCTATCGGGGCGGTTTTAGACCCTTTCAGCCCCCTAAATGATCAAACTACCAAGAGTAGGCAAGACAAGGCAGGTTTATTTATATAGCACATTTCATAGACAGTGGTAATTTAAAGTGCTTTAACATAAGTGAAGTTAAAATGATCATAAAAATCATAATACAGTAAAAATAGAGAAATTACAATGAATAAAATAATGATTGAAGTGGGTTGGGATGTAACACAGTGCTCATTCAGTAAATGCATTTTTATAGATGGCTACTGATCTTTTCTGGAAGCTGGTTCCAAATAGCTAAAAGCAGTTTTAACTGAACCCATGGTATGTCTAACTGACTTGATCCTAATGACTTGATGGATGTGATTGGTTTATATTAAGTGAGCATTTCGGAAATGTATTCTTAAATGTCTATTTCTATCAAAAATGTACCATTTAAAGCATAATAAATAAATATTCAACTTTATTGTCATTGTGCAAGGTACATGTACAGAGCCAGTGGAATGCAGTGTTTTTAGCATATACCATCCTAGTAAGTTGGGGTCAGAGCACAGGGTCAGCTATGATACAGTGCCCCTGGAGCAGAAAGGGTTAAGGTTCTTGTTCAAGGACCCAACAGTGGTTGGATTGCCAGTGGTGGGGCTTGAACCCAGGTGTTTCTGGTCTTCAGATCAGCAATGCAGCACCCTAACCATTTGAGCCACCACTGCCCCTCTAAAATATTTCTAAAACCTATAATATTTCAGAATAAAAATGAATAAGAAATGCAGTACATCAATTTTAAAAAATGTGATCCAAGATTTTGAACAAGCACATATGAACGGGCATGTAAGAGGTTATAGAAGGCATTTTTCATCATTTTTTAAATTGTTTATTCTTCATTTATTTGCATTTAACATGTACAATGTCTATGGAAATCTACCATCTCAAATTAGCAAATTACAGAGACAGATAACGTGGCAAACTAGCCACCAATTTAAATTTTGTAATTGTTTTTATTTAGTTAAATCATAGGCTGTGTTCATGATTGACTGAAACGAAGTAATAAGTTGTGCGAAGAATGATGTCACCGTAATGTAGTTATTAGGATAAACGTTATCCAAGCTAGGGTAATTTAGCTATTAGCAACAATTTTGTCTTTATCTTGTGAATATTGCTCCATTAATAAACAGAAATAATGTTGGTTCATGTGATTGTTTTCATCTGTATTCGATTTATCATGAATAAACGATCACAAATAAAATATGCATTATACAGACAGTACCTACTTCATTTATTCATTCATCTTCTATACTTTTCCTTAATTCAGTCCCTGAAAGAGCAAAAGGTGGGAGGGGTGCACCCTGGACAGGTTGCTAGTCCATTGCAGGGCCACATTCACTCCAATGGGAAATTCAGAATCACCAATCAACTTAACAAATATGTTTTTAGACTGTGGGAGGAAACTGGAGAACCTGGAGTAAACCTATGCAAGCATGGGGAGAACATGCAAACTTCACTCAGAAAGACCCCTGCCTGGGAATTGAACCCAAGGCCTTCTTGCTGTGAGGCAACCGTGCTAACCACTAAGCCACCGTGCTGCCCCCTGGTACTTACTTATGCACATTAAAAAATCTGAACATTTAGACCAATAATAATAATAATAATAGTAATAATAAAAAGTTTATCAACACCACAATAGCCAATTACCCAACCTTTAGTTTGTCTCCTGTTTGAAGTAACCAGTAGATGTCACTATAAAATCATTAATGTCCGTAAGACCTCCCATCAAAGTAAATCAACTTTCAAACGCAGTCTATTTTATTGCATCCTTTATTACATCATTACATTCTATTCTGTACATCCTGTCATGTTAAGAGTTGCTTGTGAAAGCTTGTGCACAATCAAAAGGACAACTGGGACAGCTAATCATCACATGCATATATGTTTTTTCTGCACATCCTATTGCAGATATAGTCTTACTCTCACTCCTATGCTAACCTTCGCACATCTTTTCACTAGATTGTGGAGTGAAGATTTAGGGATTTGTTTATTTAGACATGGTAGTATTAATGAGTTCAGGCACTAATGTTGTTTTTTTTAATGTTTATTCACTTTGGTTCTAATAGAAATATAATGTAAGGCTACAACACACAAGGCGACAACATTTTAAGGAGGACACAGTTATGAGGATATGCTGGTAGGGTGTCCACAAACTTTTGGCCATGTAGTGTAGCCACTGTAGAACCTTTAAGGCTTCATATTAAAAAAGAAAAGGTTATAAAACTGCAAAATATATGCAATAGAGTGTTTTCTGTCAGAAAGGGAAACAGTGAAAACATTAAAACCATTAAACACAAATTAAATCTAGTTTTTTTACACAGTAAATTTACTTACCTTGTCTTTTTTATGAATCCCCACAATTAAAATGACAAATTTGAAAAAAAAATGAAAAATTATTACTGCATTTGTTCTGTTCTTTAAATTTAGGGCTCTTAAAGTAGGGTCCTTAACTCCCTGTGGTCCACCAAATATAGACAGCAGGTGTACTATAGCCAACCATTTTTAAAATGTTTTATGCTTTAATAAAGATGCTAGTGAATAATATTTGGTTGTATATGGTTTTTTATTTCATGTCTGAAGAGTACATAAAATTAAAAATAAATCATTCTGGCTCTAGTAACAGAATTATTAAACACAGTTAAAGTTAAATATAATGTGCATTTTTTCCATATTCTGTATTTATTATTCTTTTTTTATGAACACATTAATTTTTATGACAGGTGCCTTATGATCGTCATCTGCATACACCATTACAAAAACTGTTTTGCTTCTTAGCATTAATTAGAATTAAAATTAATTACAGTAATACTAAAAACTAATACAACTTCATTAAGTATGGATGCTTTAATTTGTGGGGTATTTTGCTTTAGATTTATTACTGTGTACTGTACAGTGCTGTAAAAAAATGTTTGGGTTTTTTTTTTAGCCACGTGACTCAAATCTGTTTTTCTTATGACAGTGTAAACAGCGAAACTGCAGGGATTCAGATCTCTTCAATTCTGATTTGTGCCACTTCCATATGTGGTAATAAATCCAAAAACAGGCCGACAGAGGTAGGGTATTTTGGATCATTATTCTGCACTGGCCTGTAACTACGAACAACTGATATATAATAACTTTTGCCGGAAGGCGTTCACGTCATGACCTTACCACTCCTGCATCCTCACACCCCTCCATACTGAAGTATCTAATGCGTAAATGCCGCAACTGTTTGTGACAGAAAGCTACGCAAGACGTAGAATTAGAACAGTTTAGGATTATAATGTTTACTGTGTACTGTTTACACTGGAAATCTGATATTAGCCACATTTAAAACAACAATGTAAACAGCTATACAAAAAAAACCTGATTTGAGGAAATAATCAGAATTGAGCAATAAGCATGCAGTGCAGTGTCTATCTATCTATCTATCTATCTATCTATCTATCTATCTATCTATCTATCTATCTATCTATCTATCTATCATTAGGGTTAGGTGTCCCTGACTATAAGTATATATTTTTTGAAATTATTGCCTTTTATAATCAGAAGAATAATAATAATCAGTTTTTATTGGCAGGTAGAGTAAGGGGTACTTTACAGCACAGGTGAATTGTCTAGGTGTAGAATGCAGACAGAATTGAAAAAACAAAAATACAAAATATAAAAAGCAGAAATGAAATAAAATAAATTTACATTAAATGCTGAATGTTTAATATGAGGATTGCACTATGAACAGTCAGTAACATTTTGTAAGTTTGGGGAAGGGGGTGGGGCACTGTTCAGAAATCTGACCGCAGTGGGAAAGAAACTGTTTTTGTAGCATGAGGTCCTGGTCCTGATGGACGGGAGCCTCCTACCAGAGGGAAGAAGTTGGAAGAGTGTGTGACTGGGATGGGAAGGGTCGGCTGTGATCCTCATTACATGTTTTCAGGTTCTGCAGGTGTGCAGTTCCTGGAGAGATGGAAAAATGCAGCCGATCACCTTCTTCCTGAAAAGAATGACACGCTGCAGCTTGGCCTTGTCCCTGTGAGCATGGATTCAGTGATGGAAGTGTAAATGTTTACCAACATCTTCACAGGGAGTTGAAACTTCTTTAGCTGCCGTAGAAACTGCAGCCTCTGCTGAGCCTTCTTGGTGAGGGAACTGATGTTCTGCTCCCATTTAAGCTTGTACCGAAACACAGAGGCAACCATCTGTGGTGCCATCTTAAACAAGATATAAAATTCAGCCAAAAAAAATCTTGTTTTGCAATAAACCAAATTTAGTTGGCCTCAGGAAAATTAAGTCCCCCTATACTGCATGTTATTTAAGACATTAGGACAAGCTAACCTTCAGCCATGAAACTGCGAAAGCCTCCAGCGTTATCAGAATGCATGCATTAAAACTAAGCTCTAGACTAGGATAAGCAAGATAAGCGCTGCTAAGAGAGCGATCAGGTTAATGGGACAGTCACCGTGAATAACCTTGAAACACAAAGCCGCTGAGCTTATCTTCTGCTCATGAAAGTGGAAAGGTGCCACGCGTGCCTGCTTTATTTAGTCCTTTACTAAAGAGCGGGAGGTGCAAGTGAAACATAAGGAGACAGTAAAGGTGCCATTTTACCTTGTTAATTTATTGCTCTTTATTCGACCCCTTTATCCTGGTCAGGATCTCAGTGAATCTGTCCCAGGAATACAGCATGGAAGCACAGTTAACTTTGGGGCAATTCAGAGTTAACTATCCACCGGCTGGGTTGTTTTTGAAAAGTGGGAGGAAACCAAAGAACCCATAGAAAATATAATGACGGAAAAGAGATTATATTATATTATATTATATTTCTACTGTCTTTTATGAAATCTGAAGCAGTATGAAAATAACGCTGAACTGCTGGATTGAGCGTCTTACACTTCAGTCTAGATCTCTTTTCTGTAGGTGTGTTGTTACTTATTAGGGTAATAGGGTAATTTGTATTGCTTATGCTTATGAATGCCAGTGTATTTTGGCACTATATTGCAAGCTGGCACATTCCACAAATTTATCACAGATCGCAAAATGATTTGTAGGGACTTAACATTGTTTTCCCATTCGGCAAATTATGCCTAATGTTTTTTTTTCCAGCACATTATGTTTTACCCTATAGCTGTATCATCCAAATTGTGCTGCACATAGAACCAAACTTTTCCCTCAAAACCAGGGCTGCAATATATCGGCATTATCAAAATATCACGAACGTGCTTAATGTTATGTGTACATAGCAATGGTGTGCGATAATCAAGCTCCAAATAATAATGTATAGCCAAAGTTTTAGGTCGATGCAAATAGTAAAATACCTGCTGTGTACTTTGTATTTAGTTTCAAAATTAAGAAGGAGCTCAAAAATATGCCAGTATTTCTGTTGTGATAAACACATGCGGACTAAAGTTCTATGTAGAACATGTAAATCTCGAGTGGCAACGTGCAAAGGAAACATTACAAATCTTTACAATCACCTTAAAACCAACCACAATCAGCTACGCTTAGCAGAAAAATCTACAAGCACAGGTAGGTCTTTTTTTTAAGAAACAAATATTGGTTATAGCATTTTTAAAAAATACTGTATGGTATATTGAATATTGCAATATTTACCAGCATTGCATTGAATATTACATTATCTCATATCACATTTCTTTAATATCAAGCAGCCCGAATCAAAAATGTATTTATCACTTTATGGCAAAACATACAGTACAGGTATATGATCATTTTTAAAATCTTATTTTAGAAACTAATATCAAATTCCCATCTGTTTTTTTATTTTGTATCTAAACGTGTATGTAAATGTATTCAAACAGTTATGGTGTGCTAGTGTTGAGCTGTTCTATGATGAGACGCACGTTACTCTGGATAAAGGGCTTTATGAAACGATGTAAATGTAAACTTCCTGTAATTGCTTTTATCGCCATCTTCAATCAGATTTCCAATTCAACCTTGAGAATGTTGACAACATGATCTCCTAAAGGCTATACATCCTTGTGCTATCCTGTTTGGGATGTGGCTGATTCATTTGTTTTACTAAAGCTAGACTGCAACTAACCACTTTTGTTTCATAAGCACTAGAAAGAAAAAAATATTTTTAATGTCAAAACCAATGAGAGAGAAAGCTATTCAAATCTAATCTCACGGGACTCTGATGGAGCTCCGTAGCCGACGGGCAGATAAAGCAGCTCATTTTATGTAAGATTTGAAAAAACACATACATTTTAGTTGCATGCATAACTGTTGGTGTGACTGGACAGATTTTAAAGACATTAATATTTAATAAGATTATGTTCAATGGAAGACAGATGACGATAATTGTATCACTTTCAGTATTTTGTAAAGTCATTGAATATTATAGAGCCTGGGCTACAAATTAGGACTTGAACAGGGTCTTTTGTCATGCATGTTCCTCTGCCGTCGATATCTGACTAGTATATGCAGAAAAAAACTGTAACGAGGAAGCTGTTGTTTATTGATTCTACAAAACAAGCCAAAATTATTGGGTATAAATGTTGTGCCATTTTATTTCATTTTTACCTACTTTTTGATCTTTGTTTAACCCTCTACTGTATGAAATAAAGCATTAGATTAATTATTGTTATTTTTGGATGGTTTTTTGTAATATTTTTATTGTTTTTTTGTGTGAAAATACAGAAAGCAGTAATGATAGCCAGGTACAGGACAGTAAAAACACAGTAAAGTAGTGTCCATTATTAATCCCTTCCTCAGTCCCTTCACAGCAAAACAATAAATTAAATAAATTAACATTGAATTAAATAAATAAATAAAAATAAATCAATAAATAAAACGACCTTCTAACAAACTGAAGAACATTACATGTTGCTTTAATATAGACCAAGAAGGGATCCCAGGCTTTATGAAAGGATTTAAGTGAACCAGAGAAATAGCAAATTAACTTTTTATGTCTGATGCAGTAAAAAATGTCCTGTATTCACCTGTCATGTGTCGGAGGCAAAGTGTGTTTCTACTAAAGAAGGATAGGTCTGGATAGGTCTCTACTAAAGAAGGACTCGTCTGGTCAACATGGTATAAAAAGTAATAATCTTATTTTCTTAGGCAGTCAGCTCAGGTCTAACTCAGGTTACTCCAAAGAGGGCTAATAAAAGAATCAGGTTTAATGTTTGTGGCTTCATTAAATAATATTTAGTCACTTTTATGTATTGTTTTTGTTTATTTGGATTTTTACACCACAAAACTATACACATTAGCAGCAGCAGCAGCAGCAGCAGCACTCCAGCATAGTCACACTTTCTCTGAAATACTTAAACACAGTTACTATTTATGGGAACCGTATTTCAGGCACCAGAGATAAAGTTCAGTCTTTTTGATCAAATTTGTTTGTGGACACGGTAAAGAAAATTGAGCCTTGACGTGTGTTATAATCAAGCTTTTATAGTATAAAACCTAATTATTCTTTTAGAAATATACAGATAATTAAGTGTAATTTAACCTCCACTGGCGGCCATGATATCTTTTTGTGCATGTCAGTGACATTAGCCTGAAATGGATAATAACCTACTAGTCTGGCTGCTCTATTCTAAACTATCTAAAGTGTTTTTTAGGTGTTTTTAGACTAAAGACTGTACCACATTTTTGAAAACTAAAGATGGATGATTTCACAGCTACCTTTTCTATAGTAATTGCTATATAATCTATATGTTTAAACCAGTATCACATCCAGCAACTTAGCATTTGTTACTTGCTCCACCGGCAGCCGATTCATAAATAAATTCAAATTAGGAGCCCCAATTGGGTTAATTTTAGTGATGAAAACAATACATTTTGTATTTTCTTATCAGTTTATTATACTGAATCTATTTTGTAATTGTTGACAGAACATCACTTCAATTATCAGCACTTAATGATACACAACACGCTATTAGACATAGAGGGGGGGTGTTACATTGGCCTAGGTTACTTTGGCAGTACATTTTAAATAAAATAAATATTTTACAGTGAAAAATTAAAAAGAAAAAAAGATACATTAATAAACACCCACATGAAGATCCAAACATTTCTAGGGTTAGATCAGCTGAATATCTGGCAATTTTAATAAACTTCTAGCTTGTTATATGTAGATCTTGGGAAGATTTTTAATTTATAATTTGTTGAATTAAAAGTATTAGTTTACCAAATATATTCTGGTTATACAGTAAAAGAAAAAATGTTTTTTTTACGTTATGAAATTCCACAGTGGCTTATTTGAATTGTTACAAAATAAAATTGTTACAGAATAAACTTGCAGTAAATTATAAAGGGTTAATACTGAATCTGAAGCTAATCACAGGCAAACTGGCCCTAAAAAAAGATACAGCCTGAATTTTAGCACACACACAAACACACACCTTAAAGAACCTCAATGTTTCCAGTAGACACAAGAGAACAGTATAAATAAATATAGACAACGTACATATTAATTTTATAATAAAGGATGTGAGCATCGGCTCTAAAGATCATTTAAAGTTTGAACCAGAAGGTGGCACTACTTGACAAAATTTTAGGGAAAAACAGCAGCGCTCAAATCTGAAACTTCAGCACCTCTGGATTCAGCGTTGTACAGTGATAAACTATATTATAATACCTCAAAAAATACAAAAAAACCCTAAATATTTGTAAATAAAATATTTGAATGGATAAATAAATAACAGTTCTAAATAAAACATGATTAAAATCTTCCATTTGTCTTTTTGAAAAAAATTGCTTATTTAAAAAAACTTATACCCACCATTCACGACCTCCTAAGTTTAGACTAAGTCATGAACAAATCTGTACATTTTATATATTTTTTCATTCATTTATCTTTTATACTCACTTGTTCGGGGTTCCAGCTGTCTCTGAAAGGGCGAAAGGCAGGAGCGGTACACCCTGGACAGGTCACCAGTCCATCACAGGGCCATTTTATATATATATAACTTTCGCAACGTTTAGAGACAATTTAGCACAAACTTATCCAACTACTAACAGGTTTTTAGGAGGTAGAAAAACAAAACCTTTTTGAAAAAAATTCTGTAGCACAAGCTCAATTTTTTCATACCATTTCTTCAAAATGATAGTACAGCTGATTATCTATGCTCTTTCATACTTTACCTGAGACTGTGGACTCCTGTGGTCTCCGATTACATTTCAACCTTTTAACCTCTCAAAAAATCAGCAAAACGCTATAAAGCAAATATATACAGAATATATATAAATAACATTTATTTACTTTTCTGGCATTTAGCAGACATCCTTACCCAGGTTTTATTTATTTTATTTTATTTCTATCCATATGAGGTTTGAAGGCTTTGCTGAGGGCCCCAGCTGTAGCAGCTTGTTGGGGCCAGGAATCGAACCCATGATCAGCAGTCCAAAACCTCAACCACTGAGCTGCCACTTCATATAACCGAAATCAAATCTACTTTCATTTAAATGCAGTTGAAGTATAAAAACCAACCAATACATAATAACCATACAAAGATGTACTAGTGTTTCATACTTTCTCAGACTAAATTAGTCACTGGTCAGTTTATAATAGTAAAATTTTGAGTTGACTACATTTGAATTGCAACTAGACTGTTCAGTAAGTTAATTTAAAGAGCCTATTTCAATTCTTTTAAAACACTTTTCACTTCATGAAAGCTAAAAATACAGAAAAATAGAATAGGAGTTTTATTTGTTGCATATATAAATTACAGAATAGTGGAATTCTTTATTTTGCATAGGTGGTTATGGCCAAAGCACATAATTCTTCACCCCTGAAGCAGGATCGGTCTGGAACTGGCACTTGAACCAACATAAACTATGCGTTACAATCAACCCACCAAAATCCAGACACACCATATTCAAAAGTAATACTGCAACGATGACATCATCTTTCAGACCGTTTGACTCCAGCGTGGAAACACAACACTGATATTAATTCAGGTTTTTAATTCGCCTCTTTTTTAGCAGTACAGTACACTGCTGACAGTTTTGCCAGATAAAGTGAAGGTTTTTCAAGCCAAAAACTGCATTCGCTAAACTTAAAATTCTATTTCTGGTGTCATCTTTCACACTTTCAAACTTTTGTTAAATACAATTGTGTTAAATTACAATCATAAAACATACATTTTTATAGGCTAATTATGTTACATTATGTTATAAACATAATGATTGGACTGAACATTTTAATTAGATGAACTTTTACACCTTTCACAAACCATATAAAACATATAAATACATTTACACCACTTAACTTAATGATTGATTTAACAACCAACAGAACAAAAAATATTTCTGAACCAAATGGCCTACCGTGCCTTTAAGCTATTAATGCCTTATTTGAGCTACTGTTAATGTTCGATTTATAACCTATTAATGTACTAGCAACACTAGTCTTTTTTTAGTTTAAGTATGTAAAATACTGAATCTAAGTTAATACTTGGTGCTCAGGCAAGGCGCTTAACCCCAGTTGCTCATTTGTATAAATAAAACAAATGTCTACCAAATCCTGTAAATGTAGATAGAAATATGATGATTTTCAGAAAAATCTCTATCAAAAGAGTAGAAGAGTTTGCCGAATGTGCATTTTAGAATAAGCCAGGTGTGGTTAAGTGTAGTTTCACTTAAATAATTAATTAATTTCTACGTCTTTTATCAGTACATAAAACATAAACTTAAATCTTACTGACTTTAGTTTAACCCTTCACATTTCATAACTTCACAGAAACCTTTATTATAAATGTCTATACCAAGTTATGAACTGGACAGTTTATAAATCTCACATTATTAAATGGGTAATTAATCGATAATCACTGATCCTAATTTACATTTACAGCATTCGGCAGACGCCCTTATCCAGAGCGACTTACATTTTATCTCATTTATACAACTGAGCAATTGAGGGTTAAAGGCTTGTGGCTCACAGTTGTGGCTTGATGGAGCTAGGAATCGAAACCACAATCTTCAGGTTGGTAGTCCAACACCTTAACCATAAGCCACCACTTCCTAATAATCTGAGTGATCTGATTGGTTTGTATTCAGTACGCATATCTGAAATGTATTTAGGTCTTATATTTCAATTTAGTCACAGGGGCAAGTGACTTCAATGCCAGTCTCAAGCTTGGATAAATAGAGAGGGTAGTGTCAGGAAGGGCTTTAGAAGCAAAACATTTCCAAATCTAAATATCATCGGTCGTAATTGGAGATGTTGAGGTTTTCTTTGGGAGTGACGAGGTGGACAGGATTAGGAACAAGTTTATCAGGGTGACGGCTCATGTTAGTCCAGTCTACTGGTGATAAAATCCTAAACAAGAATCTCCAGATCCTGACTGGAAACAAAACCCCGGATTCTGGCAATGTTTTTGAGGGTGATAGTTTGCTAATTCAGTTACTTCCTTAACATGACTGCTGAAACTAAGATCTGACTCCAAAATCACGTCAAGATTCCTACACAACATTGTAGCATCTGTACAAAAGTATAATCTTTCTTTGCTTTTTTGTATTTTGTATTACTTTTGGAAAAGTAATCAAATTTTAGACTAAAGGAATGACATTTAGGGTGGTGTTATTGCTGTTAAATGTCAAAAATTTGACCCAAAAGGTATGTAAGGGTTAAAATATGTATACGAAGAGTAAACTTGAGACCACTGAGGTCGGTCTCTCTCGTTTGTAAAGTAAAAAGAACCATCCATAATATAAAGTACAAAAAAAATAACAAACCCATTGTTTTTTTTCTACACAGTGTATAGATCCAGAATGCTAATGGCAGGCCTGTTATTAACCTTAGCAGTACTTCACGGCACAGTGTGAGCCAAACGAGCAGGCTTACAGATCAGTCGCATTTGCTGTACGAGAGCCCTCTAACGCTTATACGCTGTTCTCAGAACTGCCCTGAGCTAAGCACACACTCCTACGAAGGCCCATTGTGAGTTCCTGTTCTTTCGTCAGCACATCGAATGCACCCATCTTATCTGTGAAGAGGCCCTCAGATAATTAGCACTGGCATGGCTAACTGAAGCCTAGCAAAAAAGACAGGCATTAAGCAATATCTGGGACAATGTCTGTAGTACACACTGATCCTTGAAAAAAGGAACAGCAGTTTCAAGACTTTATAGCACTGTGCTAATGAGGCAAACGTTTGATGAGGACCTGAAGTAATCAGGCAGCTGGAGCTTTGTCTGTCTTTCCAGCTCTGATAGCCAATTAGAGTGCATGTAAATGCTTGTGATCAGTATCCATGTGATTTCTAAGCACCTTTCACACAGATCAGTGGTTATATTACTTGTAAACAGCATTGAGTATCTGCAATGTAAGCATTATCAACATTTTAGTGAGGTTTAAATTGTAGAAATGTATGTAAAGGTACAAGTACTGACCCAGCTTAACCTGGTTAATTATCTGTTAATAACATACATGTACAACATTTCTCTGACCATTTAACATTACGCTGAACATCTAACATTACTGTGATCAGGTAAAATCCATGTGATCTGTCAGCACCACTGTGATCAGTTAAAATCCATGTGATCTGTTAGCACCACTGTGATCAGCCAACATTACAGTGAACAGCTAACAATACTGAGATCAGCCATAATTACTGTAGTCAGCTAACATGGCTGAAATCAGCTAACGATACTGTGATCAGCTAACATTACTATGATCAGCTAAACTACAGTGATAAGCTAACATTATACAAATCAGCTAACATTATTTTGGTCAACTCACATTACTGTGATTCGCTAAAAATTTTCTGATCAGTCAACATTACATTTGCAGCATTTGGCAGGCGCCCTTATCCAGAGTGACTTACAATATTCCTTGTTATACAACTGAGCAATTGGGGGTTAAGGGCCTTGCTCGGGGGCCCAACAGTGGAGGCTTGCTGGATATCGAACCCACAACCTTCAGGATGGTAACCCAACACCTTAACCATGAGCCACCACTGCCCCACGTTAATGTAATTAGCTAACATTACTGTGATCAGATAACATTACTGAGATCAACTAACATCACTGTGAACAGCTAACATTACTTTAATTATTTCATCACTGTGACCAGCCAACAATACTGTCTAATTGTGATCATTTCACACACTGTAACTGTGATCAGCTAACATTACTGTAATCAGATTACATGACATTGATCATCTCACATTACTGTAATTACCTAACTTTACTGGGATCAGCTGAAATGCCTGGAATCAGATAACATTCCTGTGATGAGCTAACTTTAGTGTTATCAGCTCACATTCCTGTGATCAGCTTCCTTTTTTACCGTTCATAACACCCGAAAGCTTCTACCAACCACTAACAAAATAGCCCCTAGTCGTTGTTTTAGAAAATGTACCTAATATACAAACGTAAAATCAGTCCATTCCACATTGTACTGTAAAACCTAAAACAGATGTTGTAACAGTTTATTCATGGTACGCTTGCAATTTGTTAGTTTTAAAACATCTGCTGTTTGACCCTGGCAGTGAAACGGCAGTTACAGGGAGGGTCAGTCATGAGAACTCCAGTGTTTAGTCTAAACAGCTAGTGGATTTGCAGTGGCAGCGGTTTCCTGTGTATGAACCATGGGGAGAGGCCAGCAGAGTCGATTTATAATATAATAAACAGTCAAACTGTAATTTTAAAAAAAATTATGTATTTACCTAAAACACATCATTATTATTGCTGAACTTTAAATAGATTTAATTGTTGAGCGGTAAATGGCTAAATTACCTTTCATTCACACATTCAGTTAACAAACAGGAAGAGGTTAGAAGGGAGCTTCCGAGCTGCTCTCTGAATCATTGGGCATTTTATGGGTTCTGCAAAAAGAAATTAGCGTTTAACCTGTAATGAACTTAGAAACTAGGTTAATTAATAAGTTGCTTAAAAGTTCCTGGTCAGTTGTGTGTGGAAACAGGACATTATCTATAAGCTCACACGCCGCTGTTACCCAGATGAGAACGGCTTCCTTTTTTCGCCCTAAAATCATCCCAGTGATTTTTTTCCTTGTTACTGTTGTTTTAAACTTACTGAAAATTTTTTATTTTAAAATTTTCAATTTTATAATTTTTTTAATTTCTGTTTCCACCACTGTATGAAAAATGTAAAAAAAAAAATTATTATGACTTCTTATCTTACAATTCTAAAAATTTCAATTGTGAATTACAAAGTGGATTTATATTAGGAGAATTATAATGTAAACTTTGTCTAGAAACTTGACAACCATTTTAACAGAATTTGACAGCCACACATGATACACTATGAAATTATTTTCATGGTCTGTGTCACCTAATAGATTTTTTCATATAGATAGGAGCAAAAATATTTAGAAAATCTAAAAATATAACGCATAAACGCAATTGCAGTAACAGAACAGTATACAATTGTCTGGAATATAGTGAATTGTCTGCAATTTAAATGCGGTGCGGTATAGTGTATGAGGTAGTGTGTGTGTGTTGTCCAGAAAAGTCCTAAGGTCTGAATGGTTGGTGGGAAGAAACTCCTCCTTATTTACCTGGAAGCACATGCAAAATTTAAAGCACCCAAAATGTACGATATTAATCTGAATAGCATCATTTTCTCGCCCAGTTAAGGGTTAAGAACCTGCTTAAGGGCCCAACAATGGCAATTTACAGGGAATTGAACCCATAATCTGCTGAAGACCAGGTCAACGCCTTAACCACTAAGATCCCAGTGCCCTGCTATTTTGAATCAATGTTTTATATTAGCCATGCATAATAATCAAAGGTAAGTTAAGTAGCCAAAAATTACTCATGTAAAACTACTTATAAAAACAATTACTCAAGTAACAGTAAAAGTTTTAATGTTTAAAGTAGTGAGTTACTAGTTACTTTGGATTTGATTAAATGAAAGGAGAATCCTGAAAGGAAAAAATCCTTACAATCTTAAAAATAGCCGCAAAAGAAGCTAATGTGTGAGATTTTATAGTAACTATAAGATTAAAGCGCCCATTAAGTGTGAGTCCATGGTTGTTCTGTTTCCAGTGATATTCCCGCTTCATCTCCCTTATTGATTATTATGTTAATTTTATATTATATTTATTATATTTTATTATTTTTTATTACTAATTGGGAAACCAATTATTAAAAATGCATTTTTATAATTAACATTTATAAGTAACGAAGGAACACCATCAAACGTAGCGAAGTAAAAATACATTTTTACAATTAAAAAGTAACCTGTGTGAGGGTAAATGTAGCATGTTACTACCTACACCTGCTAATAATTAATCCACCTATTAAAAACGTTTTAGCTGATGTACGATATTGAAGTAGGTTTTAGGTATTCAAAATCTAAAGCATGAGTTATAGTTCAACATTAAGGATGTATCACAAATCATGTCGTGCAATCTAAAAAAAACAAATTGTTTGTTTTTACGAAAAAATCAATTACGAGTTAGTTATGCAATGAATAAAAACCCAACCATGTAATCAGCTCATTCGGGGCAACCGAGCTACTGATTTTTCAGCACTTGTTTTAAAAAAAATGCTGTTTACGATAAAATGCGTTGAAAAAAAGCAGACCGAGTATTTATGCTGTTTAGTGAAGTGGTAGCGCAGTGCTTAAGGTGTTGGACTGCTAATTAGAAAATTAGGGTTTGAATTCCAGCACAGACAGGCTGCCAATGCTGGGCCCTTAAGCAAGGCCCTTAACCCCCAATTGCTCAGTTGTATAAATGAGATAAATGTAAGTCGCTCTGGATAAGGGCGTCTGCCAAATGCTAGTACAAGATATCTCAGAGAGTTATATATACACACGGTTTACTCTTTTGTGTCTAACATATTCTGTGATCATAGCAAAATGGATAAAAATAAAAGGGTAAACTATTTTGAGGGAGAGGGATTTAGAGTCAGGGTCTAAATCAACAGACTGGGGTATGATCTGCTAACAGTATAACCTGGAACGACCTAGCTCCTTATTAGAAACAACAGACAGATTATAAGATAGGCAAATATTTGCAAGAGAAGTATGAGTCATTGCAGGCTAATTGACATGTAATATCCAAACATCACCTCAAACTGATGGGTTCTTTAAAGTTGGCTTGTAATAGCTGACCTCAGATCACTTTTCTCTTCTGCACAACTTAGACAGGTAAAATGCATCTCGCAGTTTTTTTACTACTGAAAACTCAGTGTTATCGCATGCTGTGTGGGCTTCACCATGACATTCTGTCTAACACTGAAAAGTTCAACGCGTAGGAACATCAGTACAATGTCGTTTGAGATCTATAAATTTGTGTGACCATTAACAGGATGCTGAAAGGGAAAAAACAAGCTAGGCTTGCTACGAGAGTTACGTTCTACTTCTCTGTTATTAGAACATAATGTCAGGTGATTTCCGTGGTTACTGTCTCTGTTTACCATAAATAAAACAAATTAAGCAAAGGCAATAATCAAAAAAAAATTACTTCCAGGACAACAGAGCATGAATGCAGAAGTTGTGAAGCAGCTTTACTTCCTGCATATACCCAGTGGAGCCATCTGACACAGCCTGGGACATTGCACTCTCTGACACGGCAGCCTGAAATGTGCAAAATGCAGCTTCAACCGAGATTTAGGATGATATACAGTTTAGAGTTTATTTAACATGTATTATTATTTTTATTTTTACTATAGTGTAGCTTCAGGGGTTTTGTGTGTATGCATTTTTTCTCTTCATATTTATATGGGTTCCTTGAGGTTCACGGTTTCTTGCCTAAAATGCTAAATATATAAATCTACTAATATTATCATGTGCACACAATCTTGTCTGGGTCAGGGTGAATCAGGAGGCTATGCTCGGAACTGCTATAAGGTTCCCAGCATAGCCTCCTGATTCACCCTGACCCAGACACTATTGTGTTCACATAATAATATTAGTAGATTTATATATTAATTATAAATAATAATAAAGTAATAATTGGAATAGTAATTATTATTATTATTATTATTATTATTATTGGTCATATTACTGGTTTGCCTGTATGTTTCATACATCTGGGGTGGAAGGTTGCATGATCTTCCCATGCTTCAGGGCTTCCCTTGCTTTCCTTCCCTACTTCAAAGACGTGTTTTAAATGATCAGTCAACACTATTGTGATCAGCTAATAACCCTAAAATTAGCTAACATTACAGCTGATCAGTCAACACTATTGTGATCAGTGAATGATTCTGAGGTCAGCCAACATTAAAGCTGATCAGTCAACACTATTGTGATTAGCTAATGATCCTGAGATCAGCCGACATTACAGCTGATCTGTTAACTCTCTTGTGATCAGCTAATGATCAGTCGTAGCAAGACAGAGTACCTGTGTTTGAATAAAAGGAAGGAAAGTCGAACAGTAAGATTACAGGGTAAGGAGGTGAAGAACCTACAGGATATTAAGTACTTGGGGTTGACAGTCCAGAGCAATGGAAAGTGAGTAAAAGAGGTAAATAAGCGAGTACAGGCGGGTTGGAATGGGTGGAGAAACGTGTCAGAAGTGATGTGTGACAAAAGAATATCAGCTAGAATTAAGGGGAAGGTGTACAAGTCAGTGGTGAGAGCAGCTATGATGTATGGTTTAGAGACAGGGATGAGAGCAGCTATGATGTATGGTTTAGAGACAGTGGTTAGAGCAGCTATGAAATATGGTTTAGAGAGACACTTAGACATGATGTATGGTTTAGAGCAGTGTGAGAGCCAGCTATGATGTATGGTTTAGAGACAGTGGTGAGAGCAGCTATGATGTATGGTTTAGAGACAGTGGTGAGACCAGCTATGATGTATGGTTTAGAGACAGTGGTGAGACCAGCTATGATGTATGGTTTAGAGACAGTGGTGAGAGGTTATGGTGTTCAGCTATATGATGTATGGTTTAGAGACAGTGGTGAGACCAGCTATGATGTATGGTTTAGAGACAGTGGTGAGACCAGCTATGATGTACGGTTTAGAGACAGTGGTGAGACCAGCTATGATGTATGGTTTAGAGACAGTGGCGCTGAGGAAGAGACAGGTGGCAAAGCTGGAAGTAATAGAGCTGAAGAGTTCACCAAGGGGACGGCCCATGTTTGAGCCAGATTGAGGTGGTTTGGACAGAGGAGGGATAGTGAATATATTGGTAGGAGGATGTTAGAAATGAAGCTACCAGGCAGAAGACAAGGAGGAAGACCAAGGAGGAGGTATATGGATGCAATAAACAAGGATATTCAGTTAGTGGGCGTGAGTGACGAGGATGTAGAGAATAGGTTAGGTGGAGACAGATGATTCGCTGTGGCAACCCCTAAAAGGAAACATCCGAAAATAAAAGAAGTCAATACTATTGTGATCAGCTAATGATCCTGAGATCAGCCAACATTACAGCTTATATACAAGTTATATCTCTACTATCATTTCACATCTGTCATAAGTCATGAAAGGGACTTGCAGTTAACTTGAAGTTAATTCAACAAATCTAAAATATTTTTCATAAGATGTGACAGTAAAAATGCTGTAATTACTCTGCGGCTACTGTATGTACACGTTGTGTTATTTTTGAATGCTAGTCCTAGCTAATGTGGGAAAAAGAGTACAGATTTACCAACAGGAAGTAAAGGCTGCGTTTGTGGTTTGTGTCAGGCATCTTCCGTCAGTTTTCTTTTTACTTTCACTTTTATACCATCTATGGATTTTTGCAACAGTAGTAAAAAGTGGAAATGAGTAGCTTTTCATTCAAAAAGTAATAATGATCACATGAAGGATTAGGATAGTTATTTAAGTTAGCAGCTATGTCGTACACTGATGAATACATTAATGTCACAAGTACAGCTAAGCTTGACATGCCACCCTTCACAAGATGCCAGGATTACTTTTTTTCTATTCTGGTATTTAAGTGATGGAATAAAACTCCCATCTGTCCAAACAATTAAGTTTCTTGCTGTCTTTCATCATAAAGACCCATCGTGTCATGAAAAAAGCATTTAATGAACATTAATCATGCATAAAAATCATGCATAAAAATTACTCAAATAAGGCTGTTATATATTGATTCTATATATTGGGTATCTCATGTTGATTTGCATTCAAATTAAGATATTTACACTAATATTCCAACATCAACATTTACATTACATTTCATTTATGGCATTTGTCAGACGCCAACGAGTTATTTTTATGTATCGCTTTTATACAACTGAGCAATTGGGGGTTAAGGGCCTGTTCAGGGGCCCAGCAGTGGCAATTTGGTGGAGCTGGGAATCGAACTCGATTTTCCAATTAGTAGTCCAAAATCTGAACCACTGTGCTAACCCTTTCCACTAAACTACACCTTACTGCCAAAAGTTTGTGTTCTCCTAAACTGTTGCTAAAAATTGGAAGCACACACTTGTCATCAATTTCTATATTATGTAGAATTGAGATTTAACTAAGAGACTCAAATTCCATTCCAGCATGGCAGTGTCCCTGTGCACAAAAGGGTTTGTACTGGTTTCAGTGGAAAAACTTAAATGTCCTGCACAGAGCTTTGACCCAAACGACCTTTGGGATGGACTGAAACTTAACTTAACCTCAGAACTCCTTACCCAACCTAAGTGTCAGATCTCACTAATACGATTGTTACATGCTATCTAATCAAGTGAAAATATTTTTCAGAAGTTTGGAGGTTATTATAGATAAATCTGAAATAGAACAATAGAACTTAAATAGATAAATCTGGAATCTTGAAAAGCAGTGGTGGCTCAAATGGTTAGTGCTCTGCATTGTTGATTGAAAGATCTGGGTTCAAGCCCCACAATCGAGACCCTAAACCCTTTCTGAGCCAGGGGCGCTATGTTATAGGTGACCCTGCGCTCTGACCCCAACTTTCTTAACTGGTATATACGAAGAAACATATTTCACTGTGCTGTAGAGTCTATGTGAAAATAAAGACATTTACATTTAGAATTTTAACAAAACATATGAATGTGATAGTCAGACGTTATAATACTTTTGGATATAGAGCATACTTTCGAATTACAATATCAACCAAGTAGATAAAATCAATCAGGGTAATTCTGTGTGACGAGGCTCAGCCAAACAGTTAAACTCCTGGCTGTAAGTATAATTATAAAAATCAGTAAATGTTAGCAGGACATAATCAAAACATTCTCCAACCTGTAGCTTTCATTGTTACCTGAGTTAGCAGTTCTACAGCACCCAGTTTGAAAAATGATTGTCTTTTTTGCCAGAATATCAGGTGTCATTGAGATATATGTCCACCGAGACAGGGAAGGGGGGCTTAAAAAGTTTCAGAAGACACAAGCAAACAACACTCATACGTCAGAAGTACACTCGGGGGTGGATCAAACCGTTTTGTCACGGAAAAGAAAGTCTGTACTCCCCCCCTTTTTTCCCACCATGGCTGCACTTTACAATGATGAATTGGACCACTTTAACTGCAGTAGCTGTTTGAGGTAGGATGATCACTCATTTCATCATGTTAACTAAACACCATCAGAGGTGCGAGTGAGTATTGAGATGAATGTTGAACTCAGAGCACCCAGTTTCCACCTCGCTGACCCATAGTGCAGTGTGGCTGTAAATGACAGCAGGCAAGTAGGGAAAATATTATTTATAGCTCATATGTCTGCACGAAAGTGTTACTACCCAGTGATACGTAATTATTACAAGTCTGTTTCATGTCTATTCATTGGTTTTATTTTAATATTTATTACAAAATATGAAGTGAATGACATCATACATTGTCTACAAGTAGGAGATAGTATACAGCATCATATGAGAATGATGATGCATGTGTATGTATACATGTATGTATGTTTTTTTTGACCATTTCAATAGGAAAACTCAAATCCTTGGTCTTTCATGGTGTTTTTCCCCGAAATAGTCTCTCAATCCCCAACCTACGCTGGGGCAGATACGGCCCACGCCTTCATTTGAGCAGGCCCTCCAAAAAAGAGACTCATTTTGAAAATTCTATTTAAAATATGTTTTTACTCATATCATATCTGTATTTGATAATAAGGGTTGGCTTTTAAACAAAATCTTTCCTCATTCAGTTATTAATAAAATCGAATTATTTGTTAGATTTCTCACTAACAAACCTGTAAATTCAACATAACGTTCCATGGTGATAGAACAGGTGCTACTGCAAGCCAGCCAGCATAAAAAATTCAATGAGACAATAAAAGGAAAAAAAGTTAATTTAGAATACAAGAAATTAAGCCAAAAGTCGAAAAGCTATTTTTTTTTTTTGCAAATAAACAGCTGTTTGTTTCATCTGTCATCTTTCATTATTATGAGGCAAAGTAAATACATTTAAAATCATTATAAAATCTATCCAATAATACCGGTAGTCACTCCAGTTCTGTTACAGACCGATCCGCCAGCATGTAAATGTCTAGTATAAATTTGTCATTTATACCAGAAAGTTGGGGTAAGAGCGCAGGGTCAGCTATGATACAGCTTAGGGAGAGTTAGGGATCTTGCTCAAGAACCCAGCATTGGCAGGCGGGGGGCGGTGGAGCTTGAACTCAGGTCTTCCTGGTCTTCTAAATTAAATCATTTAAACCACCACTGTTTGGGGACCCCAGTCCTAAAGTTTACACACAATGTAAAAAAATGCCCCTAATAAAGAAAGAAACAATTATTTGGCCCTAACTAAAAAAAGTTTGAGGACCCCTTTTTTACACAGTGTAAAAAATGACATCGGGAGGGTTTTAAACAAACAGTCTAGTGATCTAATGTCTTGAATTACCACTTGAACCAGTTGATACAAATTAAAATATAAATTAAAAAGCATTTTAGAAAGCATGAAACACTAAAACATAAGGCAGATAGCAAACAGCAGAAGATCACTTCAGGATTCACTTTTCTAGGGTGAAATTTAGAGAAAGCTTACTAAAAGCAGATAAATAGAGTTTGGAAAAAGGTTTCCAAATCTTCCAAAAATAATTTAGCACCATTCCGTGTAAACTCTAATGACTGTTAAAAACCTTAAAAATCCCCAGGTGAGATTACTAAAAAACTGAAATCATCAACATTTACACCAAAGTAAAAGATCATATTTTTTTGCTTTCTGATGTTTGTTGTAAAAATGTCATTACATGATTATAAAATGTGTTTATTAATTATATAATGCTGCACAAATAGAAGAAACACGCTCAGTGCCCTGTGTAGCTCTGTACAATTATTACCTAGCGGTTAAAAATATGGGACTTAATCAAGGCGACTTGAATAATAGGGCCTCATTATGACAGGAATCACGCTGCCCTGTTCTCTGTCTATAAACAGTTGGAAAAGGAACCCTGGACAGGGAGGTTAATGATTGGATCTGACGGTTCATTAATTTGCGCAGTGGTTCAGGTGTTGGACTACCAACTTGAAGACACGGGTTTGATACCCAGCACCACCAAGCCACCACTGCTGGGACCCTAAGCAAGGCCCTTAACCTCCAATTGTTCAGTTGTATAACAGGGAATAATGTAAGTCGCTCTAGATAAGGACATCTGCTAAATTCTGTAAATGTCAATGACTAAAGTGGTAGCGCATTGATTGAGGTGTTGTACTGCTAATTGGAAGATCGAGGTTTGATTCCCAGCACCACCAAGTTACCACTGCTGGGCCCCTGAGCAAGGCCCTTAACCCCTAATTGCTAAGTTGTATAAATAAGATAAATGTATGTCGCTCTGGATGAGGGCTTCTGCCAAATGCTGTTAATGTAATAGAGTTTGGAGTTTCCAATGGCTATAGTATTTTAACCTTGTGTTGAGATGTAATTAGGCTAGTGAAGTCTGATAACACCAGCTGTATTAAACACTTGTTTTAAGGAACATCTAAAACATCTGAGCTGCCTATTACAAAATGTACTACATCAAGCATTAGAGATTTTCAGGTTAATTTAGTTTGAGCCTTTGTTGTTATTAAAGCTACATAATGCTGTCATATGAGGTCAAAAAAGACAAATCTGTAAAAAAAAATATTGTCCACAGACACTTTTGCTAGATTAGGGTTAGCAAAATTAAATCTCATTAAAGGATCTGTAATATTATTGCTTGGGTTTAGTATTATAGGTGCCAGAGAAATCAAAATAATATTTAAATGGTAAACATACAAAAGGAATAACAAACTTCATTAAAATCAAAAAATTAAAAAAAAACCCTGATGTCTGAATAAAACACAAATGTGAGCCCCGTACCATAAAAAACCAGATTGTTTGCTTTTGTAATCAGAGCAGCTTTTTTTCTGCTTTGTTTAGTTTTTTAAACATAATTTTAGCAACATGTACCGCTTCAGAAACAGCCTTAAAAGGGCAGCTTATGACCTTTTGCACTGAGTGTTCTGCTTGACGGGTTTCAGATCCTTGTTTATAGACTCTGTGGATTCCCCCTGACTGCTATGTGCCCTTCTGCTCTTGATGCTCTGCCCCCACATTAACACTGAAAGATGCACTAAAATTTGTATTGGTTGGTATGTATATTACCTTCATCACTCCTGTCTCTACCATGTCCTGCTTCTCTTCAACCACAAAGCTTTTGTTATCCTGCCCTGATGAGAAGCTCCTCCTCATCTTTTTGATCAGCGAGATAGTTTCATGCAGCTTGTTTTAGCAATTCAACCCCGGTCCCCCTTTTTTCCTGTGATAGGTTGCTTCTGTTAAAAAGGAAGATTCTGTGTGCCACAAACAAAAGTGAAACTGATATGTCTGATTTGAGTCTGTCAGGAAAGTAACGCGCTGCTGCGGTTAATTTGAAAAGGGAACGTCGAAAAAAATTGGTGGACTTCTGCCAAGTCAATAAAAATGTCAAAGCTTAAAGCAGCCTCATCAATTCAACATTTAGGGAATTGCTCCATATCTCCGATTTCATCCTGACATTATTGTGTTAGCGTTCATGTACCTCAATTATTTTCCATAATCCAGTTTTATCTGTATAGCAGTATATACAGTGATTTGTGGTGAAATATTCTGGTAATGTCCTACTAGGCCTCAATCATATTAAAAAACCCAGAACCCTGATTATAGGAGGTGCACGGGAAACTCTTGGAAAAATAGTTTCGGAGATCCTGGGACAATACAGAAGTATAAACAATGAGTAATAAAAAGAGAACTAGTCAGATTCATTTGAAGAGAACTTAGGAACCCATAAGTGGGTGGATGATAGATAGTGATGAACAGATGGATACAGTATTGCCCAACCTGAGTTTACCATTTTTGGTTGTTTGTTTTTTTTTTTGCATTATTGCTTCAGTATTTGTACAATGGGGAAGTGTAGAAGTAGCAAAGGCTGTTAGAGAGGAAAGGGTAATAGACACTGGACACAGACTCAATATTAATTCACACTCACCACCACACATCGATTGCCTACTCTGAGATGACAACAGGAAATGTTTCAGCAACTAATGTTTTTAATCATGCATTTGTAATGCCATTATTGTATTTTTCTGTATTTCTCCCTTATACTACGTTGTTCCAAGTCCATATTTGGTTTTTGATAAAAAACTATTACTCACTTTCAATCTCGCATGAAGGCACTTATTATCACAAAGGCCCCCACACACATGTACACATATGAAAAGAGTTTGACATGTTCTGCCTTGAAGGAAGTGAAAGCCCCTCGTAGGCAGCTGTAGCTGTAGCTGTCACTGTGCGCTTTGCATCCTGTCGCAAGACTTCCAAACCTGGGATGTGGAAGCAATGTAGGGGAAAATGCCAGGAATGCTTCTGAGTGGCACGAGAGGCATCAAGGGCCCACCGGTGGCCCTCTGAGCTGTCACTTACACTAGCTATGGAGGGAAGGCCACCGGTCAGGGCAGCGTGCCCAGCAGACGGCAGCCGCCAGTGGATGAGGTCCTTCATACGAAGGGCCCATTTCCATCTTGATCCCTGACAATAACCGGGAGACAGGACAAGGCCATCAGTCTCCATTACGGGGACAGTGTTTTTTCTCGCATCGGCCCTCTCTGTCGTGTTCTCCTCGGGATCTAAAGGAGACGCTGTCTCATACATCATTTTCCTCACAAAGCTTGAAAGCCCCCTGTAGTGGAGAGATGGCTTCTTCCTGCCCACCGGCCCCTCCTTGCAACGTTGATCTACCTTGACAGGGGGAGCTTTCGCTGACAAGGGGGAAATTAGCATAGCAATGGAGACCTCCTTAGGCCTGACGGGGATGGACATTGTAAGTGGCACTGCAGCTCAGGCCACATCCAACATCTAGTCAAGCCTTCACACTACCAAACAGCCTCTGTAATGGCATCCAGGTACAGATGCTTCGCATGCTAATGAAAAATTTTAATTTCATAACATTCATTGCACAAATCATTAATTTATCCTTGAAAGATTTGAAGTTCAGAGTTCACAGCCGATGTCTTGTATCCACAATTCGATATGAGGTAAAACTTTGGTAAAACTGTAAAAAAATATTGATGGGAGGAAAGCGTTTCACATCAGACCTATTTGTACTTAAAATAGAATTTCTGACCCGACTTTTACTCATGACTTATAAAGAAGGCTTATTACTCAGCCATAGCCCAGGTTTAATAGTCACTTTGGTTCTGCTTTGAAGATTTATTTGATAAACTGTCTGTCTTTATCCAAAAATGACTCCTTTATATTGATTCTAGGGGCAAGATATTAGCCCAGACTCAACTCTTGAATAGTGCTATTATTGTCAACAGTTTGGCCCACTAAGTGATAAGAAAAACCTCCATTACACCCTCTTGAAGTGGCAGAACGTCGGCCCTAATTCTTCTTGATTCAGGCCTGTGTATGACATGTTCCAGTTCAAAAGCCAAGCACAAAACGTTGGAGGATCCCTATTGAATGATAGATAGCAGGTTGTTGTTGTTGGAACTTGTTTCTTAATGCTTGTAGCCTTTTACAACGTCACTCTCCATGAACTTGTCAAGGATCTAATAAGCATCTGCTTTCTTTTTAGCAAAGGACAGTAGCTCAAGCAACAAATAATATATATTATATATATAATAATATCACAATCTTATTTATTTTTTAATACAAGGCAACCAATTAGCAATTTCGTCCTGTATACCTTAGCTGTACAATTTACATTTCAGGACAGGCAGACAGCCAATGTCGGACTTTTAATTCATTTTTGTGTTTAAAATTTCTTTTCTTCACATCTAATAAAAATAAGATTAAGATAAGTCATTGTCCGATGATAAAAATTGTTTTAATGTACTCATAGTGGCATTAAACAGCAAAATAAAATTATACACACAACATATTATGTGGGGCTGTGTATTGGCAAGGGACTGACGATACGATACATATCACAATAAAATAGATCACAATATATTGCAATAAAATGCAAATTATTCGCATTGCAATACTTCAAATAAAAAGTGAAGCCATGTTTGCTTCTGAGACAATGGGCGTATGTGTCAGTGACAACTACAGGAGGAAGTGGTTTGACACATAAAGAGGGTTTTAATTCAATATTAATGTAAACTTAAATAAGTTTAAAATGTAATTTAATTATTCAACAATACTAGAAGTTGAAATATCGATACACTATAGTGAAAATATTATTGCAATTACTGTATCGATATTTTAACACAGCCCTAACATTATTTATGAACAATAAATGTCAACACTAATACTGTTATAAGTTTAAAGATCATCTAATTAACTGATGTACATTTTATTATATTCATCGGCTACATCAATTTGCCTTGATATTCGCAACAGTTTCTAAACTATTTATATGGGATTACTGAGTGGATAACTTTGTATCAGGCTTTAATAGCTTTGTAAGAGCTGTAGAAATTTCTGGTGTCAAATCCACTAGAGTATAATTGGCGTTAGAGGTTGGGACACTTTCTGTGTCTGTTTTTGACATTAAACCCCAAAGACCTTTTTCAGGAAGTCAGCAGTTCATGAACCATATTGCTTTAATGTTGATATAAGAATCTAGGGAAGTGTTCCAGAGAGCGGAGCTGTAATTTCATGGCATTAGAAGAGTTTTATGTTTTTTGATGTATAAATCGGGTTAAGAGAACAACAAAACTAAACATGTTCTGCAACGTAAAGATGGAGAATAAACAAATTGTTAGTATAATAACCTTAGTTGTTGAAAATAAAGCCGTTAAATTTTAGCCGCTTAAGAAATAAAACAGCAGAAACAAACAACAGAAATAGGTTCCATATCAGCATCAACATGAAGAACTAAAACTTGGAAAAAAAATATAAAAATATAAAAATAAAAAATGATATTTTACCCATAGAAGGCTAAACTTTAGAAGCACCATTGTGAAGTGTGAAATGACAAAGAAATTCAACAAATTAAGCCACTGGGAAAATAGAATACTGTAAAAATAGAATAATTAGTCAGGTATGTGTTAGGCTTATTTACGGTATTGAAAATGGAAATTATTATGTTTAATAGGTGTTTGTTTTTCTTTTGTCCCTGTGGCCGAAAAAGGAATTTGTGCCGGTTGTACCAAGATTTTTTTTTTTGTCATCTCACACTCCACAAAGGTGCTTTCTAGGTTTAGACTTCTATGGGAAAAATATATTCATAGAAAAATTTTAAAACAAGTTTTTATCCTTATTTATGATAATGATAAGGACGCCATTTGTGCTGGGTTTTTTGCTGTTTTTTCTAAAGCAGCCAAAACTTAATGGCTTTATTTTTAAACACTAAGGTTATTCCAAACACTAAGGTTATTCCAACAGAGCTAAAAAAAAACATTCCTTGACTCATTTCTACATAGCTTGCAGAATGAAATAGCAGTGGACTGGTAAGAAAAGCGTAAAATACCAAACTTGCTTAACTATGGAAAGTCATGTTGGTTTGCGTCAAAATGAGCTGCCAAGTGATAAACAGAAATAAGGGTTACAACTGGCATGTTTTCATTAAAACAAAAATTTCAATCAATGGACTCGCCGTTCCAATTCAAGAATTTTCATAGTATAGTTATTTTCTGTCTCTTTTTAAAGTTATATTTTATTGGTAGGACAGACCAAATGGCTAAAGACAGGGGGAGTAAGGACTCCAGCCGGAATCGAACAACTGGGAGCACAACTGGGACTCAGTACACCATGGCCTTAGTATAAGTCATTTCTATGAATTTTTAAAACATTGTTCTTTGAAACATTATCATAATTTACATTGTCATTTATAAAAGAACCTGTTGACGTAAATCGTACGTATGTTTATCATTTGCAAGCGCTTTTCATTAACAATGTACTCGAATCATATAGAAAGAACACAGCATCCATTTATGTAAAGGAAAAAAATTTTCATGGCATTTTTCCTCTTAGCAATGTAGATTTGTTTTCTCGCCATGAAGCCATCTCATACATTTTTATAATTATCATTACTTGTTAACATTTTCCTTTGGTCTGATGAAAGGATTACTGCTGGAGTCGTTTGTTTAAGGGGACAAAGTTCCAGCATGGAAAACCGTATGAATAAACTAAACAATCCTACCAGAACAGCACTACAAAAAGCACGTTGATTAGGAGATGTGTGAGTTCTTGGTCTTATTGTTTTCTATGGAGATTGCTTAGAGGGGAAGAATCACTTCACTCATTCAGGCTTCTTAGATGGAATTTTCTGAGAAATCTGAACTCCAGTCTATCTGACTCCTGCGCTATGTAAGTCATGCACATTTTAAACATCAGAGAATAATGTTGCCTTTATTTGGCCTGGACATTAGTTGTGGAGGGTGATTATCTGGCCTGGAAAAGCTTGTACATTGTCAACTAGTGGACACATGCTGGTCTCAGATGTCTCTGAAAACAATAGAGAGGACTGTCAGAAAAATGCTGTATACATAGCGAAGAGCTACATCATGAAATAATGTTATATTGAGTTCAGAGTTTATGGGAAAATAAACCGAGGTCCATGTTGCTTTCTCACATTCATCCACAGCGATATTTTATTAAATATTCATTCATTCATCTTCTATACCCGCTTATTCCTTAATTCCGGGTCATTGGGATCAGCTGGAGTCTATCCCAGCCGTCTCTGAAAGGGCAAAAGGCAGGAGGGGTACACCCTGGACAGGTCGCCAGTCCATCACAGGGCCTCACACACACAAACACACACTCACTCTTATGGAATCCTATTAGAATCACCAATAAAGCTAACTGTGGGAGAACCAAAGTACCCGCAGTAAACCCACGCAAGCACGGGGGGAACATGCCAACTCTACACAGAAAGGCCGGATCTTCTTGCTGTGAGGCAACAGTGCTAACCACTAAGCCACCATGCTGCCCTATATTAGTAAATATATTATTTAAAAATGTATTGAATATGTATGTTGCATCCTCATGACAAATACATTAATGTTACAGAATAAGGAAATAGAATAAAATTAGAATAATTGGATTTTATTATTATTTTTTTATTACTAATACAGAGGCTTCTATCAATAAATAGATCAATACCGGTTCGCTGGATCACGAACTAAGTGCAATATAAACCCCAAACTGTTTTTATTACATAATAAATATGTCAATAAATAATCTTTTTAAAAAATCTTTCTATTTAAGTATGTGCTGTGTTAAATATCAATGTGTAACTAAATATTAGACAGTAATTCAATATAAAAATGTATATTTAGTAGATCGCTGTGGGATTTTCAGTTCTGATTCATCGAAAGATGTTTTTTTTTTTTCTAACGTCAAGTGATTTACATGTTAATATAAAGCTTATAAAACACAATAGTGGCTAACAACTAACAATGCATTTTGTATGATGGTTGCATAAACATATGCGAGGATTCTGTAAGCATTCTTAAATCCGGCCAGCACTTTATGATGACTGGGGTAAGAAGCTCAACTTTTGTTGTATTAACTTAAAAATAGAAATAAAATCGTATTCGGTAACAGGAAAGTGTGACTGACAAATGCGACATGTAATAACAGGACATTTCCAAAACATTCTCTGATGTTAAATGGTTCAAAATTATTATCGTTTTTTTAGTTAATAAAAAAAAAAATAATTTAGCAAATTGTTGACACAGATGTGCTGTTATTGAAAAATAATCCACTTTGAGGTTGAAACAATAACTCAACACACCACCTCGTTCTTGATTATTCTCCTATAAAACAACGCCCCGTAGAGCCTTGTTCCTTGCATAATATGAGAACAATAATTGACACACTGGTAAAACACCTACTTGAAAGCTTGTAGATAAATTAAACGCAAGCGAATGCTGAGATTAATCTGAGATTGATAAGCAAATATGGAAGAGAAGCATTTAATGCTGAGTGGTAAGATGTTCCAAGTAAAATAAAGGTAGATTTTGCCTTTTATTGCCTTTGAGCCTCTCACCTCCCCTATGAGAATGATCTGTGACTGTACAACAGCATGAAGAAGCTCATTTGTGGATCTAGGAGGTCTTGGAAATTTGGGTTAATGTTTAAAAGAGAGACAAACTTTTAAAACTAATAAAATAAAAATTGGTGTTATAATCCTATTGGCTATCCTGTGCATATTCCAGGTCTCCTTATCACAATATGTATATGTACATGCAGTCTGCATCCAGCCCAGTTGGTGGATCAGCATAAAAACAATTAGCCCCAGATACAGTTTCTCAGTGATGACCTTGTCTTCTAAAAAGCCATCCAGACCACATAACCACATGAGCCTGGTTTCTCCCAGGGTTTTTTTTTTTTTCTCCATTGTGTCACCGATGGAGTTTTGGTTCCTTGCCACTGTCGCCTCTGTCTTGCTTAATTGCTTCCCTTAATTTACAGATATTAATTAAACTAAACTGAGTGCTTTAGTAAGTGTTTATTATTGTCTTATTTAATTTGAATCTGTAAAGCTGCTTTGGCACAATTACTCTTGTTAAAAAGTGCTATATTAATAAAGGTGACTTGACTTGACTATGAGAATATATTTAAATCAAATAAATCCAGAAAAGTGTACTCGGAAACAAAGACTTGTGCATTAAGAATCCAGGAAGAGAGAAATTTGGAAACATTTATCACTTCATTCCATCAACCTTTTATCCAGGGGCGGTTCGAGGACCTTATTCTTAAGGTGGGCTTTACCCTTGCTACTGTTACCCAGTGTCCTGGCTGTGTATTGCAGAATGTCGATAGTACAAATACGTATAAATGCAAACAGTCACATCATTTTTGTTTATCACAACCTGCAGTTATTTCTAAAAGTGATTCATCGTCTCTCGCCTCTGGCTGACATGCAGCCCAAGCCATTTGCACTACTACTACTAAAGACTTGTCACACATATGCAGAATAGCAAAGAAATTTATTGCATTTCTTAGTTCTGAAAAGTAAAAATGAGACAAAACATTTTTTTTTGAAAGTATATAGTTTTTGGGGGGCTGAAATGACATAGACCATATGCTTTTACCTTACAAATCTCTCTATATGTGTGAACTGCAGCTGATTTCCATATCCCTGCTGCAATGAGAGAGAGGGGGGTAATTGAATTCCCTCTGCTGGAAGTGGCATTTGGAAGTGCTTGGGTGTGGAGTATATGAGCGGGCCTCATTATTTCTCGAGAGGGTGGTCATTTGTGGTGCCGTGCAATGGTGTTCTTCAGAAACTTAGAGAGCCGTGTTCTGTCCAGCCGCACTTCCTCACCCCTCTCTCTCTCTCCCTCTCTCTTTCTCACTAAAATGTTTGGGTTTTTTTGTAATTCGAGTTATACAATGTATGCTGCATTGTATGCCGCAGTACAAGGTGTATCCTGCATCCTGAACGTGGCTGTGTTTTTCCGGGTTTAGACGTTATCATCAGCATATACTGTATTTTGTAATGGCATTAAATTTTAAAGCAACGTTTATCAATGACTGAAAACATCCTAAAATATAATAGAACTTTTACTTTTTATGTTTCTATTTTTATCTTCTTTCTTCTCTAAATTTTGATGTATGTAAATTGTATTATAAACTTATTTTAATGAAGAAAAGGTTATGGTCCAGGTTAGTGATGGGGGAAGGGACAGGGTTGAATGGCCCGACGGTCCTCCCAACACTTCCCCTGCTCAACAGAGACTGAGCCTGGAAGAGGGGGGTTCTGGGTATTGTAGTACATTAATAGGGTAACTGTCCAACCGTAGTTTAATTAAATGTAGTAAAGTTTTGTCTTTTGGTCTTTGCGACGACAACGTCTTAACAAAACGTAATATTGTAAACGTTTTGATTTCCGGTTAGGGCTGATATTTAACTGTGGCTTTTAATTGAAAATAAACTACAAGTCACATTGTGCATCACGTTTTGACGCATGCGCATTAGAAGTGAAGTACTGGTGGTCATGAAGAGAGATGGGAAGAGAACTATTGTGCAGATCTTTAACCTTAAATAAAAATATTAAGTAATCTCGCTGTTTGGTAAATAGTAACTTTGTAACCTATATTATTTGCTGCGGTTGTCGGGAATATCATGTTTTGCATGAGGCAACATCTGGGCGCTATTTTTTGACCAGCCAGCTGTTTTGATTTGGGCGTTAAAGGAAAAAACGACTATTGTCGTATTTTTGTGTCGCAAAGGGAAAAATGCCGCGGGACAACAGCAAACCTTCACTTATCCAGAAAATCGCAACCCAAGCGCAGATTGCGTTTAAAAATTGCAACGACGGTAAAGACTTTTTGTCCAACTTGGCGGAACTTAGCGCGCTGCTGGGCGACATCAGGGCCGCAGACCTCAACATCACTCCTCCGAAAAAGAAGAGCTCTGGTTCGGGGACGCGGGCGCGCCGCAGAGCCCCAGTCACCTACATGCACATCTGCGAGACCCGGACGTTCAGCATGGGCGTGTTTGCGCTCCGGAGTGGCGTCTCCATCCCTTTGCATGATCACCCGGGAATGAACGGCATGCTGAAAGTGCTCTACGGCAAAGTCCGGATCCGCTGCTTTGACAAGTTAGACGGGCCCCCCGAGCCTGATCCTGAGTCTGGTACCGTGTCCGGGGCTGAAAGTGGGACTGTGCCGAAGGATGCAGTGTGTCTGGCTGCTCTGCGCTCCAGCGGTGAGTTTACACAGCAAAGCGCGCCGTGTGTGCTGAGCCCCAGCGAGGACAACCTGCATCAGATCGACGCACTTGACGGACCCGCCGCCTTCCTGGACATCCTGGCACCGCCGTATGACCCGGATGACGGACGGGATTGTCACTACTACCGAGTGTTACGCAAGACTAGCAAAAACGGGGACGAGAAAAAGGGCGATGAAACAGTCTGTCTTTTAGAGATCCCTCAACCAGAGGACTTTTGGTGCGGGAGTGAGCCTTACCCTGGTCCTAAAGTTACCATGTAGAAACGCCACATTGAGCATTGGGCATATTTACTGTCTGGGATGTAAGATGAAGGCTTATTTATTGATGGTTCAAAGCGAATAAATAGAAAATTGTCACAGGGCTAAAAATGCTGCAGACTATCCACTACAGACATTAGATCCTTGATGCACAAATAAGAGTAAACAAAGTAAAATATATCTTCCCTTCTCGTAGCTATGGTACCTTTAGTCTAACACTTTTACAGAGACAGGTGCGTGAAATGTATCTGTGCACTTTTAAATATTTATGGCCTATTTAAATAATAATAATAGTAAAGGTGTACATGAACGAAACAAAAAAAAATCACCTTGAGCTTAACCTGTAAGCGATGGAGAAGGATTTGTTATATATTTTTAAAACACAGCACCACACACAAACACACACACACACACCACACCTGCACACAATATGGTGTTACTATGGCTGACAAGTTGGAACTGACATGTGAAAAGTATTTATAGCCCTAAACAATTCAATAAGAGACTATTCAATACCTGTAAAACAGACATAACATCTTTATAAATGTAGCTCTAACTGTGACAAACACTACTTGATGTTGTTTACAGACTTTTCAAGAAACATGCACTTCATCAGTAAACAGACCAAAATAGATATTTTTTGGAATGTAGTTGTTGTATTTTTCTTCTTTCTGTTACAGTAACTGACTGTCATATTACAATTTTAAGCATCTTTTCAACAGTTAAAACATTTTTTTAAATAGTGCATAGAAAATTCAATATAGTTGGATTTCATGTAACATCACCTGATTTTTTTAAGTTATAAACACGAACCAATCCCATCCTTAAACCCTAAACTTAAGCTTTGTATCCTCTCATGCTACTTAAATCAAACCGCCTGTCAGAAATGCCTGGTCAGAAAGGCTTTTTTTCTTTTGATGTTGATGTTTATGAAACAAAAACGCTCATCTGGTGGTTCTGAGTTTAGTCATAGTGCAGACTAACACATTTAACCTTTTGTATTAGTATAGAAAAGGTCAGTATCCTGGTAGCCATACTTTAAAAAACAACCAGAAATAAACACACTGTTGTAACTGTTGTTTTCCTCACCATTTCCTAGCTATTAAACTAAAAGAGGTCATTATGGCATAATTACAAATCTTAAAATATGTTTTAGGAAAAAGTGTTTTTAGCAAAAAAGCTTCTTCTCTTTTATTTGTTTATTTTATTCGATTACTTCTGCTCCAAGATCAAAATATTTTTGATGTTGACTATTTAAATTGCATGAAAAAATGTTAAGTTGTGTCATACATGGCAAACATCAGGACCACTATTTCTGTTTCTAGGAACATTTTGCTCTCAATGTCAAATTGGTAATTAAACATATCAATGAAAAATTGACCTATTATTAAACCAGTTCATTCTAAGTGTTTTCTATATAACACTGACAATCAAATGTTTGAATTTGTGGCCTTGAATGTAAAAAAAAAGAAAACATGCTTGCCTACATGCACACTATACTGCATTTATCCTCTGTTATTGGCTACATCGAATATTTATTTAAGTTTGTACAATCCGTTATATGTATTCTTGATTGTTGTTTATATTCTGACAAATAAACGTTTAAAAGACTTTGCACTTTTATATGGTCTGGAATATTTCGTGTTCTCTAGAATTCTTTCTAATTCAAACCCGAGCAGGGAAATCTGTGATTATGCCAGGATTTCATTCTGTTTAGTTTAAGTAGCACTTGGGGTGACTGCAGTATGTAAATGAGATTTGCATTTGTCATGCCCGCTATGGTATTTAGCGAACATTTGTTGCATAATTGCAGCATTGCGTGCGAACTGTCTTCTTATTTGAACATTGTCATTATGAATTGTCTATGAGCTGTCATGGGTGATGTGATTATTGCTGACTGTATGCAAAGTGTTTGGGAAAAAAAGGAAGTCAGGCAGGGTGTAAATATTGAGGGGGAGGCCATCTAGAGTAAACTATGTATGGCTGTGGCTGACTGGTTTGTTCATGATCGATCCTGAAGTCTTGTGTCACTTTTACTTATCAGTATTTACATACTCCGGTTCAGAAATTGTTGAGTTTGAATAAATAAGGATGTACCGAAACCATTGTTTAAAGCTTCATTACAATTACTGATATTTTTTTCTTGGTCCTTGTCAATATCAATACCGATACGTGTACTTTTGGGGATTTTATGCAATTATTTGTAAGGCTTTCTGGTTATCTCTCACCATTTTCTCCCGCTTTGAAAGGGTTTAATTTCAGTTTTAACCGATTACTCATTTTTTCACCTTGATATTTTTTGTAAAACAATGCTTCCAGTCTGCCACTATTTCCACACTGCAGAGTCTTTGTACATTGACAGTTCTTTCAATGATGTCACAAGAGGTCTTTGACCAGTTTTGGTATCTGTGATTCCTTAGTAATATATAAATCCTGACATATGACACTTTTTGTCAAGCCATAAAGACAAAAAATGGCTTGTTTTGTGGCAAAATAATCCTCATACAGCACATACTGTATTTTCAAATGCCTTTTGTCCTGCTTTGAGTTCACCCGTTTCTGTGAACTGAATAAAACTTCTTATGTTCTTTGAGGCTTTTCTTGTGCCAAATTTGAGCGTGCTACTGTTGCGACTATCTTTGGGGTGCCGCAATCTGATTTCGGCCAGTAATTGCATGTAATTGTCAGTCTGAAGATTGCACCAAGATTCGTCTGTGTGTTGGCTTCACTCCATAGCCTGAGCAATACAAGAACATTTTTATCAGAATGACTTGCTGAAAAAGATTTTATTCTGACACTACGGCTGTCCTGTTTTTAAAAGCCGGAACGATGTCATGTTCACATTTGTTCACAGTAACGAAACCTTCTACATACCATATAGATCAAATTTAGCTCAAACCAAGCATGAGCATTTCTACATCACATTAAGCTTTGATAAATAATATTTCCCTAAGATTCTTTTTTCTATATTTTTATTTAACTTATTCAACAACATTTGATTCCCTCTATGATGTACATGTATCACTGTTTTTATCACATATCCATGTATATTTTACATGTCAACAACAATACAACTTCCTGTTGTGAGTCAGGGACTGTCCCCACCTCTGCAAATGTGATTTTTTTTTCAACCACAGACAGGTCACAACAATCCCTCTTTCCACTTCTGATGAGCAAATTAAATCCATAGACAGTTCTTTATAAATGTTTATTTACGTAGAATACATCATTTGCATTCTTTCTCACAGCCACAATTTCACAATTGATGGATCAGCGGGTGTCTATATATTGTATATATTAAAATATTTATGGAAATAAACACACACTTTTTCCTTTGCTTGACATTTTAAATTAGAAACATGTTGATGGTGTTAATCTGAAATCCCTGGAATTGAAGAAACAAAAAAAGGTGAAATGAAAGAAAGAAGAATTACCCTTAGACGTCTTCTGGTTTTTCAATAATTCCCAGAATAATTACTAGGAAGAATTAAAATATATTAACTTCAAGCTGTGCACAACGTCAGATGCCCACTGTGTGTGTGTGTGTGTGTGTGTGTTTCTGTGAATGTGTATGTTGACACATTTTATATCCTGTCCAAGAAGGATAAAAGTATCTGTCACTGAATACTTTGTGAGGACATTTGGCTGGTTCACGCATAGTCAATGGTGCCCCGATCATAACCCTCAGCCGGTTATAAATACAGGTGCTCATTTGCAGGTGATTCTCTGGGCCTGTTTGGGTATATCAACGGGTGAAGGATTGGCCTCAGTGGCAGGTTCTGCAGAATGTAAGCATCGCTCTGGATGAGAAGCGTCTGCCAAATACTTTAGATTTTAAATTTTAGTAAAAATTAGAAAAAAAGAAACTAAAAATTGAAAAGGTAGTCTTTTGGTTTCTGTGGTTGCGATAAAGGTTACATGTAGGTAAATAAGTGTGTTTTTTTTAATTACCTACATATTGTGTGTTTGTCTCTGTGTGGGTGTGTTTTTGTGTGTGTGGGTGTGTGTGTCTTTGCGAGACAGTGAGTCAGACCTAAATGCTGTGAAATTTGGAATTTCCTACTTAGGTGCCCATGAAACTTTCCTACCTCTATGTAATATAAACGTAAGATATAAATATATTTATAAATGAATTTTAGTCTGCAACAAACATTTCATATCTGGTGTTTTATTAATTATGTTTTTAATGATGACAGAAAGTTACTAACCTGCGTTAGTTATTTCATTCCAATTATACTTGACATTCACAAAACAATGAAATCTTATATTTACGTTAACTTTTTTAGCCACCATGTAACAATTGCACACCAAACAAAAAAAAATGGTACAAAAATAGATTTTTTTTTTTCAAAAAAAAAAAATTATTAAATCCACTGTACATTGTTTAAATGCCTCCGCACATATGCAGTTCTGCACAATATAATGACAAACAAAGGCACAATAAACAGGGAAAAGAGAGGGTTAGATTCATCTCACACATTAGATTAACAGTTCCGACTTATTGCAGCGAAAGCGGCTTCATCATTAAAGCCCGAGCTCTGGTGTGTCTCAGAATGTCAGTAGAATACATACACTCCACATGCTGTTTAAGGTTATTCCATTAAATTATTTAACCTAAATATACAAACAAAGTGCGTTTGGTCAGTCAACATGTGACTGAGAAAGTCAGGAATAAAAACTGTGCCATACGAGGACGCGCACTGTTAGTGTCTCTCATCCAAAGTGGTTTCAGGTCATTTTTTGACTTTTTGCTTTGCTCTGAACACCTGAATTGTTGGCACCGGTCCATGTGCACCTGCAAGGTAAACACTGTAGAATGAGTTCATTCTCTTCGTTGCCGAGGATTTGGCAGCGCGTGCTCGGTTACCAACACGACCGTTTCCTAGTCACTGTTGCGCGCCGCGGACCCTTATTGGCTGATTCCGGACGTAGAGTTTGAGCCAGCGGCGGGAACAGAGGAGGAAGAGGAGGATGAGGACGCCGTGGCTTTTCTGTCTTTCTGCCTCAAGTGAATCTTGGTGTGCCTTTTTCTTTCGTCGCTGCGCGCGAATTTGCGGCCGCAGTAGTCGCAAGCGAACGGCTTCTCGCCGGTGTGTGTGCGGATGTGTGTGGTCAGGTGGTCGCTGCGGCTGAAGTTTCGCATGCAGATGCGGCACTGGAATGGCTTGTGGCCCGTGTGGATGCGGATGTGCCGTGTGAGCTCGTCAGACCGGGAGAAGCGCCGGTCGCAGCCCTCGGCCGGGCATGGATACGGGCGCTCGTGCACAGGCGTTTTACTGGGCCTGTTTGGGTATTTACGCGGGCGCAAGATGGGCCTCAGTGGCAGGTTCTGCGGACTGTAAGCGGCAGGTAAACGCGCTCCTTCAGTAACCGGTGCAGCCAACGTAAAGTTCCTAATTGTGTTGAGCGGCGTAAGAGGTGGCGGCACACGGAAAGTTTCGAGAGGGCAAGCAAAGGGTTTGCGCTCAGGGATGGACTGCACGTCCCGCTGGCACGGCGGCTGGAAAAAGCCAGTGTAGTCCGGGAGGATGGGGAAGAGGCCGGCATCGGCACTCGGTTTAGGGGAGGAATAAGCCGGCGGCGGGTACGAGGAGATGGGGCAGGTGGAGGTGGATAGGAAAGCTGACGGGTCCTGGTAGACCTCGGCGCAGCCTGAGTAGGGCGGTGGAGGGGAGTAGATATGCTGCTCCATGTCCGTCTGGCCCTGAGCAACTGTGCAGCTAAGCGTGCTGGAAAAATGAGCTGGGGACACCGAGGAGGAGGAGGAGGACGGTGAAGAGGACGCTGAGGAGGCCTGGGTCATGCCCAGGATACCCGCGCTCACGATGTTGATCACGCCCTCTGGGTTCCAGTTGCCCGGATACTGGGAGTCGATAGAGAACTTGCCCATGTAGGTAAACGTTTGACCGCGAGGACCAGCCGGCTGTGCGAAGCTGCTGGAGTAGGGCAGATCTATGGCGCGCTTCTCCGCGCTCATATCCCCGCTAACCAAGCCATCTGCAAGAGAGGGAAAATAAACAAATCTGTTAATATCAGCATAACTTACGCGCACGCGAGGAATTTACCCTGCAAAGTTAAAGAAAAGCAACTTGCAATTTACGCACAAAAAAACACAAGTTGCAACGCAATTCCAGTCAAAGACACAAGCACTTACACATCTAGTCAACTACACAACAGTCATCATATAAGAATTGTTTTAAAAATGTGTTTTTAACACCTCTTTAGAAGCACGTGACAGCCCAAACAGGTAGGAGTGTGCGCTCCCCCTGAGCTCCGCTTACCTGCTGAAATTCCATTTATCTGGTCGTAATGTCCACCAAGATCACTGTTTGGGAAAATTGCCACCGATGCTGGCAGCGGTGTGTTCTCGTCCAGTGAGTAGATGCCCTCGGACAGAGGGTGCACAAAGCCGCCGAAAGTCACTGGGCTTTTCTCCAAAGTTTTAGCAGTCATCGTTCGGTCGCGTGAGAAGTGTTTGTGTTTTCCAACAGATGACTGTCTGCTTTTTCACCTCTGACACTAAACTCACATCAGCAGCTGTCACTTAACCTAAGGAGTGTTTAGATCTCCCTTAGATATCAGCACGATAGCGAGCCCTCTCATCAGGCTGTGTGTGTTTTGTTGAATGACAGATCCTCACGGCGGTTCTTATTGGTACTTAGTGCGTATTTATGGGGAGCCATTCAATGTGCCGTTACGTCACTGACCATATAAGGACTGGACGGCAAAAGAACAGAGAAGCCGTGAGATATGATTGGCTCTGGGGCCTCGTGACGACACCAAGCGATAGTTGTCAATGGAGACTTAGATCTTTTTTGCTTAGCCTGATGGGCCAGCGGTAGGAAAATTGATACAGCAGCCACTTATTCCGGGTTTATAAAACGAACAAATAACCATGCAAACTAAATGATTTGAACGGGAACATTTTCTGGTGCGTAAAAAGTAATCATTTACAGAACAAAAGTGACAATTATGTCATTTTACTAAATGAAATCGGCAGGTTCGAGTGCATCTGTTACTCTGAATCAGGAATTCCGGTTTATCTTTTACCCCATACATGGTTTTTTATCCGGTGAATAAAACAACGCCCCTGCGTACATATATGGAACTTATTCCGGAACATGAGCATCGGAAACTGACGAGTTCTACCGAGCAAAAGGAAGCCGATCTGAAAACCACAAACAAATGAGACGCACAATCACGGAATTTCTAGCTTTGCTGGCTTACGGTCGGAAAGTGTGTTAGATCTATTTAAATAGCCAGTGGTGTGTTGTTGGAAAGAGGGAAACGCGTTTTTAGTAACCTGAGTCTATATTTAGTGCTCAGCTGGAACATTAGGCTTTATTGATATTATGTGTCGCCTTCTATTGCCATATATATCACATTATTTAGCCTTTCCCATTTTAGGGCCACATTATTATTATTATTATTATTATTATTATTATTATTATTATTATTATACTTTTATCTGATTGCCCTCTAGTGGTTTGTTACGGAAACTTATGAACATGTTTAAACGATGTTCCAAATAAACACTTTGCAGGTTCTGGGTCAGCAACACTGATCGGTCAAATTTATTTTTTCTTTGATTGCATCGAATGTGTTTCTTTTTTTTTCCAAAACAGACCACATTTTTTTCCAGAGTAGCCTCAAATTTCCAGAGTAGCCTCAAATTGACCATGGGTCTAAATATAGGCTAAAGCGAAATGTTCCGTTGTTCTAAAGTTTATAAGATGCGAGTAAGCAGACATTAAATTTCCCCCCGTGGGTTTAGAAACTTATCTGGAGGAGGAAGGCCACGGGGGAGGAATCGAAGCCCGAGACAAGAGACAAGACCAGCACAGAAAACATGACACATATAAACGAATAAAGGAACCCATACAGTCACAATACACCATATAATGCAATGTAGACACTGTACTATAGATTATTACTCTATATATGCAGAGAGCAAAGGATGTCACCGTTTTTTTCCTTTTACGCAGAACTAATATATACAGGAGTTGGATTAAAATATAATGTAAATAATGTATTTAGTAGAGAGTATAGTGGTATAGTAAATGCCAGGCTATAAACAAATAATCCAGGTCAAATCTAAAAGATCCAGGTAATATAAACAAGGATACGTTGCCATCATGCCAAAGCGCATTCAAATAGTGACTAAATAAAGTGGATAATTATAGAGATCATTTAAATTATAATAAATCTAAAAGCAAAATGCACTAATATTACTAGGAACATTATGGGTTTTGACTCGGTAATTAATAATCATTTTAAATAAAATAAAAACCCGTTTTTAAAAATAATAGATTGACTTTTATTGCCGTATATAATAAAAAAAGATGTTGTATTAAGTAAGTTGTATTTGGTTTAATACACTTACAAAAAATATTAAATAACTTTTTTATCTTCAGTACATCTTTTTGTAAATTTAATATGCATCTTTTATTAGTTACTTTTAAGTAAATTTTGACCTGTACACATGATGGTACCAATCGAGCGACAAAGGAAATGTTATCTTTTTAATACCACTTTTAATTCTTGGTTAGAGTCTAAGGTGTATACTACTGACACCACAGTGTATTCATTTACAAAAACTAATTTACAATCAATCACATTCAGAACTAAATCTACAATAACCCGAGAAAAAAAATATGTACACCAAAAGCCCTCAAATTCACCACTGAATGACGATTTATCAGATTTGCACATTTGCCTCTAAAAAAACCTCACAATTCTAAATGTAGAAAATTTGAATACTTGACTTGAAATCAATGCAGACCCCTGATATTCCTCACTAGGGGGCAGTGTACTCCATTTGCACAGCCACTAGTACCACCAGAAAGTTATGGCGCTCCAAGTGTTGTGGTTATACGGTATTTTGCACTTTGGCTTGTGGTTTTAATAATGGTTCAGGTTTTGGATACAGGTAAAGGATGCTGACTGGTACTCCTTTTAACTCAGGGTGCGGGGATGTAGGCGCAGGTTATACATGGGGCAGATAACCACATGCTTAGCAAAAGCAATTTAAGGAAACAAGCAGGTCTGTGACGTAAGGAAGGAAGTTTTGCATATTTGTGAGTATAACAACATTAATTTTTTTTAAAAAATTTTCGCTCATAACTTTAGAATGAAAGAAGTACAAACCGAGTAGAAACCGAGTAACAGTTTACTTGGTCCAGCACTGCACATCTTTAAAGGTTTTCACTCTGATGAGGGTTCAGCACTTTACTCAATCACACAATCCTGTTCTTTAATATATAAAAGGCGAACACTGACCCTGGATCAGTCATGCTCGGAAAAGTTTCATGTGTATGACCTCAACTGTAATAGTATGAATGTCACTTCTGTGCTTACCAGTGACAGATTTCACTTTCATGCTCACTTTTGAGCGACATTAAAGGAATGGGGCGGGGACGATGAAATAGGACTGTAAATTTATGTCTATCGTTGCCTGAACAGAAATGTAAAAGGAAATAAAGTCAGAATTGTGGAGATGGTTCAAAGAAGCATAGGCTGTTTTTGCTTTTCATCGACCTTTATTATTTTCTTTGATGAAAAAAAGAAAATTCTGATTTATGATTTCTTTTTAGAATTGGAAAGTCTTTTAAGTCCCGTCATGTGGATATTATCCAAACAGGTTCGTTTAGTGGGGAAATTTCATAGCGCTCTTTACGAGTTCCTGTAGTGTTGTTTTCACTTTTGCGTGTACCTGGTTATCTAAACCATCACTGGAAGCCTGTATACGTTTAGAACACAGGAAACCTAAGAATTATATTTCAGCCAAAATATCCTTAGCCATCCTGTTTGATATTGCTCAGTCACTTGTATTTTTGTCACCAGCTGTATGATCACTGGTTATTTTAGGGGTGTTGCTGTCATCATGGACAGCCATCGCTGATAAAGAGTTTATTATTCTTAATGCAACCCCAGAACATCATGACATCGTAATGATTTTTAAGTCACGGTACAACCGGCCATCTGTTGTCACTGCATCGGTTCTGTGCATGTGGGTTGGTGTTGCTCAGATGGCATCAAATACTAACAGAGCCAAAAAACAGCCTTCTTGGTGTCTTGCTCTACTGTTAGTGTGAGCGCTTTTAAATAAGACAAGGGAAAAACCCAAGAGAGAGTGTATATATGAGTAAGTTTGACATGACCATGTGTGTCTTGTTGTTTTAGCAAATATATATTTCTACGAGAAATCTGCCTCCTACTTCTGTGCTTAAGCCTGTGATTTACCATCATTTCCTTCTTTTTCCTGTCTGGATTCCCCTCCAGCATTTGCCTCACTAAGCGGCAGCTTTTCATCACCTCTGTCACTAGGCCTGGTGATTAGTTAATAGGTCGTGTTTACCACATCGTCATAATGACACCTTGCTAGATATCGACTGGAGAGCAGCTCCGCAAATCACCCTTGCCGCTCGATAGCAAGCCTGAACCACTGACATGTCACATTTACATCCTCTTCCAGAGACGTTTAGAAGCAATGAGGCATTTTTCAGCCAGACGAGGCGGGTGTGAATAAACGGTAATGTGACAGGAGGGTGACAGAGCAGCTCTGGTCAGGACGATTAGGGCCACGTGTCAGCCGTTGTTAATGGGGGAAGTCCTCTAAACATGGTCCCTGTACCTGAACCTCCATAATGAGGGTATAGGTAATGAAGCCAGGCTTGTTTTCAAAGCCTGAATTGATTGCGAGGCGTCACGCAGGCCACCGTCCAAAGATAAGCCTCAAAACAGCACTGGAATTTGAGGATTTAGTTTGAGACATAAATGATTATAGCTTTATAAGCTACAACAAGATTGGTTGTCTACAGTGTGAGTATGTGGTAAGTATATGAATAAGTGAGTGAGTGAGTGAGTGAGTGAGTGAGACAGTGGTGGGTTATGCAGGTGCATAATGAATACGGAATAAATCCACCCTACTGAGCAAGAGATCAAGAAGCTGGTATCAGTCATCGACACGGGCCATGAACCAACCCTTTCACATTTTACAGCTGCTATAATTACAATCTCTATTGTCAGACCCACATCACCGTTTGTTCTCAATGGATAATTGTCGCGATAGAACAACGTGAAGAGACACAAAAGCGGTCAAGTCAGCCCAGAACACTGACAATCGTCTGCCATTAATTGTCGAAGTGGAATGTTTCACATTTTTGGGGATTCTTGCATCCGCCTCCGCAAAGGAAAGAAGGAAGCTTCTTGAGATGCTCTTGTCCTTTGTTGCACACCCACAGATGCAAAAATGTTTGCACACATTGCAGAAGTGGTGCAGCTTGGCGCATCAGGCTGGTAAAGCCCAGTGCCCATTGGCTGGATATGGCAGACCCTGGCGGGAACGAAGGGACTCAGTGTGCTGGCCGCCCACGGCGAGCAGCCGTTGAATTCATGAGCTTTCACTGCTGTATGTGCTGGAGGTCAAGCAGGGTCAAACAACATTGCAATTGAGCCTATATCAAATGACCCTTTCTCCTTCTTATGTAACCATCTGAATTTTTTGTCTTTCCGTAAACACGCATGTTGAATAAAATAGCCTTGAAAGCTCCAAGTCATCAGTACACCTGCATGCAGCATCATTAGATTTTGGTTACGTGTCTGTAAACGGTGATCATTTTTGTACGGTGCGTGACTATCGTGCTATTCATAAAAGAACGCACAAAAAAGCTCTTTGTCAATGTTCTCCTCAAAAATCTGGTAAAAACGAACAATTTTCTATTTGATGTGAATCACCACACTGAGTCAACACAAAAAAACCTCAACGCTGACACACAATGAAGGTCACGAGCATTATTTCAACATGAGAAATGAGAGCAGGCAGAGAAGGGAAAGAGAAAAACCGCAACGGGAGCGGAATGCCGTGCACAGACGCCAGAAACGCCGGTCAGGCATATGACAAGCCAGCATAAAGCAACCTGTCAAAGTTCCACCCACAATATTCAGATGAGCTCCGTCAAAGAAAAGTGAATGGACACCAACCTGCTCCAGCACCAGCTAAGATCTAAAGACAAGCTGTGGGAGAGTGTGCAACAACACGAATTGTTCTCTCTTTATCGAGTGGGAGGCTGTTTTTCTTACCAACTTTGCGTAGGTGTTACTTTTCTATAGATGCTCACCATCAAAGGACTCAGCAGTTTGCGCTAGTGGTATGTGGGGTGAGAAATTCCCTCTTTAGACTTTGAGTTGTGTTTGTTAGCATTCCGTCTAAATAGTATGCCCAGTTTATAGACACAAGTTTGTACAGTCAAATAATAAAAAGACTTTGACACATTTTTATGGTAAGAAAATCATTATTTAAATCATCTAACATTTTAACGAGCTAGAAAAAGCTGACTGAGTGTTTTTTTTTTTCTCATAACCAAACGGAACCTCACTGTAAGTATTAATTTCATCCTTCTGTTTTGCCTACTTAGGCGGTCCTGTTAATTGCAATAAATCAGAGCGTTCCCATCAAAATCACTTAAAGTGCAAAGAAGGAACTAATTGCATGCAAAACAGCCCTTTGCTACACTGAATACACCCTGTGCTGGAGAAGGAAGGCTCTTTTTTCCCCCTTCTGCCCCTGTAATATATTCACTTCCTAAATTACCTGCATTATCTAAATGAAGAGGGCTGTGCTCTCAGTGCACATCACGCAGGTCTGCAGGACCTAAAAGCACTCGCAAACTCTCTCTTTCTCTCTATCTCTCTCTCTCTCTCTCTCTCTCTCTCTCTCTCTTTCCCTTACACACACTCTCTCTCTCTCGCTCTCTCTTAACTCACACACTAAAACCCACGAAGAAGAAGTGTTGCACGGTGACCCATGCTATACTCACATCATCAGGGCTTGGAGAGAAGTGGCTCTTTGTGAATCCCATCACATGAGTGGGCTCCTCCAAGAGCATTACTCTGATCCAGTAGCTATACACTTACTATCCGGAATACACACACACACACACATATATATATATACACACACGCTCATGGGATAGCTTGGGCTCCTCATCCGATCGGATCGCTCTCCAAACTGATTATCTATAATCTACCAAGGGGCTATATGAGGAGTTCTCTCATTCTCTCTCTCTCTCTCTCTCTCTCTCTCTCTTTTTCTTTCTCTCTCTCTTTAAGGGGGTGTAACGGGGAAAAAAATCAAGGAAACTCAAGACAATAGCACTGTTCCTTGTGCACGCCACATCTTTGACATTGAAATTATCATGGTAATGTTGAGTGAGAGGTGTGGGAGCTGGGATAATTTGATGGAAGGACCTGTAGGTGTTGGTGTCATTCACGTGTCACATGTCGCAGTGTGAACCTCCCCGTTCTAAGTCAGACTTTTAACATAATAGCAGTTTTAACATAACGTTAACCACTACAAGGTGGCGCATTTATATTTAAGGCTTGAACGGTGTTATTTTTAGATTTTTTTTTAAAGATTTAATTATTATAGTGACATATTTATAAATTTATTTGGCTTTAATAATGCAATAAATGCCTAATTGAGTAATAAGAACTTTTATGTGTTCCAATAGTTTCTCAGACTAGTGTTAAATGTTTACAGCGCACACACACACACACACACACACACACACAGGGCTTGCCCAAGCCGTTCTGTCAGAGCAAGGGCACGTGGCCAAGGGGCCGTGGGTCGGACCCGAGTTCTGTCTCCCTCATTATGAAGCGCTCGCTTCATCATTGACTCCTGGCTCCTCATTTAACACCAAAAGCCATTAACGCTAATGTTCTGCTCAGCAGTAAAGACCCCAGATTTTACCTGGAGAAGAGAAGCGAATGTGCTTCTACTTTTCTAACTTGGGGATCCTCTAAGGTTCATTTTCATTAAGTTTCGTTTTATTTCTCTTAAAAAAGAGCATAAATCAGAATATAAATCAAAAAAGTAGGCGTCGACATCTGCTTAATATTACCCCAATAATTGTTCCAACATTTTATCAAGCTTTCCAAAAAATAAACTCATTAATAAAAAAAGAAATAAAGATAATAAAGAGCCTGGCATAATCAAAAACATTAAATATTCCTGCAAGTACAAGGGCAGTAAATCCGTGCAATTCAACACAGGCCTTGATGAGGGAAAACTATGCAGCAGAACATTAAGCAAATGGTGCTATTAAAGGCGTTAATCTTTACCTGTGAAGGGTGCAAGAACGATCGGGCCTCTGTTTCTTCAGCGGACTCGCTGGAAAGCGTTGTGTGTCAAACCGCACTAATAAATGGCTCAGCTAAATCATCCTTTAATTTGCCGCCACTGTTTTGGAAAGACAAGACCCTTGTTACAGCCGTAGCCTCATGCAGACCCTGTCAAAGTTCAGCCATTAGGAAGCAAATCCATCATCTCTCGATGTGGCCAGTAATGAATCGTGTGCATCAGTGTCATTAGGTCTTTATGAAGCGAAGGCTTAGTAATATTAAACGCTGTCATTAAAAAGCCTCTTAATGATGTGTTGCAGGTTAATGGGGAAATAGACTCGAGTGGCCTGCCGGAAACAAATGTGTTGATTTTAATTTATTACAGAAAAAAAAAACAGAAAAATGTTTTTATTAGTAAATGATTTTGGAATTGAATTGCAGTTAAAAGCAAAAGACTTTAAACACACACATACCACACACATCATTCCAATGTGTTTTCCACTGTATCTATCTTTATTTTATGCTGAAATTTATATGTAAAGACAATAAACAAGGGTTCAATTTAAATACATAAATAAATTAAAAAAGCAATGAAAACATACCACAAGGTTATTTTAATATAGATAAAAACATATAAGCAATAAAAACATACCACACTTATTTTTATTAAAAAAATCTATAATAATAAAATACAGAATATATTTTATTTATAAAATAAAGTCCTGTTTTTGTTTTTTAAGCATGTCCCAATGACATGGAGTCCAAATCTACATACTGATTTAGTAGTTCACCAGGGGCAAATGTTAAAATATTTCCAAGGGGGTGGTGTTTTTTATGCCGGGGGTGGATGACACTTTGTTGATTCAGCATTCAAATATAACTATATTTTTAGATTGACATTCAATCTAAACTTAATTTACACCTCTTTTCACAACTTTGCTATATATTTGTACAAAATAATGAACACAAAATGCAGTCAATGTGTGTGTGTGTGTGTGTGTGTGTGTGTTGTTGTTTTTTTAAACAAAACTGGAAAAAACCCTGTAGTGCCCCGAAGAGCCGATTTCACATGTCCCACTTATACCTACAGGTGCCAAAACAGTGTATAAAGAGTTGTATACTAAAGTGTAAATTATTCTGTAATAAAGTTTGTTTTAAGTAATGTTTTTTTTAATTAGAAACCACTACTCCAAATTTACCTAAACGTTGGATATAAACATGAAATAAACAATTTAATAAATAAATTAAAAGACTAAAACTGCTAGTTAGATAAATCAGAGCAGGATGGTAGATCGCAATAATTGTTTGATAATTCAATTCCATTTGTCGTGTAAACTTCCCTGGATATTGTAGTTGTGTACCCAAGAGCTGCTGCTGCCATGCCCATCCCATAATTCCTTATTCATAATATCTTTAACTGTACAGAATTTATGTCTGAATTAATATTTGTGTAATTTTTTATATATGAATTTAAAAAAGTTCAGTAAAGTCCACACACCCCTTTAGAATCAGCAGGTGTAGTAATGTATAAAAACGAACCCATAAATAAATCATTAAACAATTTTATAAAATATTTTTTTTACCCAAACAAAATTCCAAATTACAATGTATGAAAAACAAGTAAAAATAATAAAATTACCAAAAACAACCAAAAATCACCAAAAGTGAAGCATGGTGGTGGCGGCATTAAGCTTCAGGGCTGATTTTCTCCAGCCCAAACTGAAGCTTTAAACGATGTGAAGGAAATTATAAATAATCATAATTAGAATTAACTTTATTGGCACCTACCGTGTGTTAACATGTACAAAGAAGAAAAAACTATGAATAGAATGTGGAAATATAAACATTTAGGAAAATTTTAAACACCAGACCTGTACAATCTTCAAATATGTGTCATGTGTCAATGAGCATGCAGTTAAAAATATAATGCAGTATATAGCAGACTGTCATTCATTCATTCATTCATCTTCTATAGCCACTTATTCCCTAATTTGGGGTCACATGGATCTGCTGGAGTTTATCCCAGCCGTCTCTGAAAAGGTGAAAAGCAGGAGGGGTACACCCTGGACAGGTCACCAGTCCATCACAGGGCTACACTGACTCCTATGGGTAATTTAGAATCACAATCAACCTTATTTTTCTGCTTTCAGCATGACAATGACCCAAAGCATATCAATACAGAAATGGCATAACCATATGAAGGTCAATGTTCCTGTATGACCACCACTGATAGATGAAAAATAGACCCAAAACAAGAGTAGGAAAATAGTCTGATTATCTCTTACTTAAAATTACTGAGGGGTGGAATAAAAACGCAAAAAAAATCAAAACAAACTTGTGCAACCACTTGTGATTCGCTTTATTTTAATATGCTGTACACTGAGAGCAGAACAATTGCTGACATGATTGATCTCGATTTTATTCCATTTAAATGTTTAAAATTCCACTGTACACTGCATATAAAAACATGGACAAAATATACAACATACCAAAAATAAAGACGGTTAGGGTGTCTGACAAGGCTGAGTAAGTCAGTCGGAATAAGGGCACCTGCTAAATGCTGTAAATGTAAATGTTTTTGTATTGTATTTACCTGCTTGATGTAGAGTAATATGAATGCAGTTACTGAAGGTTCTATATGTCATGTTCTTCACATTAGTTACTAAGTAGAGCAAAGATTTAATGTTTTTATAAATGATTACATTTACACCATTTGGCGGTCGTTTTTTTCTAGAGTCGTTCTTTACAATTATCTTTTTGTACAACTGAGCAATTGGGGTTTAAGGGCCTTGCTCAGGGGCCCAGCAGTGATGTTTTTGTGGTGCTGGGAATTGAACCCCGATCTGTCTGTTATCAGTCAAACGCCTTAACCACTAAGCCGCCACTTTTCACTTCCCAATGATTTTTATTAAGTGTTTCTTTGTGGCACTCAGCACCTCCCAACAAACCTGAAAGTTATATATTTTAGAATACAGAATACACTTATTATATAAACAAATATTTTGTTGTAATAAACGATAATAACTCGTTGGTTGTTGCCGTGTGTTATAAATGTTTCTTTAGATAGTGTTGTTGTCACTTTTTTCAAGCAGTAGTGAAATGTACATTGAACCAACAGAAAGTGTGCCTCATCCCACATGCACAACTCTCACTCTGATTGGTTGGTTTGACTATAGATCCAATTATAATAATGCTAATAAACAAGCAATAAGTGTTACCATAGAATAAAATGATTCCTCAGGGAATAATAAAGAAGGTGACAGGTTACAAAGTGGATCGTTTGTTTGAGAACACACAAACACACACACACCCCTCTCAACCCTTGTAGTTCACCTATGTCGTGAAACCAAACACTGTTATGACTTCAGGTTGGAGGCCTTCTTCCAGGTCATCTCTCTCTATATATACTTTTGTCTCTCTTTCTCTCTCTCTCTCTCTCTCTCTCTCTCTCTCTCTCTCTCTCTCTCTCTCTCTTTCTCTCTTTCCCTCTCTCTCTCTTTCTCTCTCCGCTCTGGGAGCAGCATTGCATCTTAGCAGCAGTGCAGTCCTCCAGGGGAGAGAGTACAAAGGCTCAGCAGCAGGGCCTTTTCTCCCCCAGAGCCACTAGCACCTCCTGCACGGCCCGCCGGCACTCTGTAAATGATGATTAATCACTGGGGGCTGGGTGGGGGGCTCGCACCCTGACATAGCCATAATGGCGGTCAGCAGGGCCGCGATAGGCCGGCAGGATCGGTGGTTGCAAATGCTCCTGCATGAGTGGGTGGATGTCTAAGGAAGATGGACGACCTCTGTGAGGGCCCGGCGGTTTGGAGTCCTGTCATTAGCAAGAGAAAAACAGACAACAAAAAGGAGGGCAACTGTCTCTCTCTCTTTCATTTTCCCTCTCTCTCTCTCTCTCTCTCTCTCTTTTCTCTCACTCTTTCTATATGTGAGGGTGAGTTTGTGCTGTCTGCTTAACAAGCAGCCCAAATGACATTTTTGAATGTTATTAAGCCTCACGACAAAGCCATAACAGAACAAAACCAATCCCAGGAAGCAGCTCGAGTTACAACTGTACCCAATCTCGCTCACTTGGTCGCCGTGCACCTTCAGCGGGGAGCGCCGAGCTTCACTGACAGTTACAAATGAAGCCCCGATTCATTATTTTCCAGGGAATTCTGAGCACTCCACATGATGATGGAGATGCAGCTATAGCTGGTGTCTGTGCCCATTTGGATGAAGATGCATCACGGAGCCTGAACCGAGACTTCAGGCCGACAATTACATCAAGTCAGTTATCGGACTCTCCTCTTCTCCTTACGGACGGATCCGGTGCAGAGCGGAGCGGGTAATAATGCTCGCGCAGAAGCCCATTAAGAGCAATCTCAGTAGAGACGCTCATTAGCATGTTAAAATCCCCCCCTATCCACACAGACACAAACACACACACACACACACATTTGTGTAATTCTATAAGCTGTTATTGCTTCCACAGTCCTATTCTTTAATGACACTATTAATGCAGAAAGTTTATCAGCAAATGAGTGCGTGTTGGCCTCACCGGCTTAGATTTGTTTTAATCTGGGGTTCAGTTACCTCATTCGCCATCTCCCTAATGAGCCATCTCTGTTAATTAAACAAAAGAGAAGAAGAGGCGCTGTGCAGTTCTTCTTTGTGCTCAGGCCCAGCACCTCGTTCAGACTTCCTGTCGTTATTTTTTTTATTAAAGACTTTAGTTATGTCCCATACTCTTAGCTATATGCTTATAAAACAATAGATAAACATGTCATTAATTTTCTGGTACATACTGTACCATGTGTTTGCATTATTATCAGCTGGGAATGTTGGATAGAAATAACAGTTTTATTTGTTTACTTTTATTTATTCATTTATTTAAAGATTGATTCCCAAGCAAGTGTTCACATCTGGGCCTCTTAGCAAGGCTCTTAACCCCTAAATGCTCAGTTGTATAAAAGAGATACGTATAAATCGCTCTGGATAAGGGCGTCTGCCAAATGCTGTAAATGTAAATATTGTATGTTTTCGGTTAATTTTTAAAATGCTTTCAATAACTTTAATTTTATTTTATTTATCTGAATCATTAATTAAATGGAATGTATAAGAAAATCCTTGTTATATTTTAAACCACGTACATTCAAAATGACCTTTTTAAATCATGTCACTGGATGATAGCAGGCTGAGACCCCCGAAGGTCTCAGTGTCAACATCTTGTTTCCTGCCAAAACCACTGACATTCACATTTCCATTAGCAGAAATTTGTCTGCTAGACCTGGAAGACAAAAGCAGAAGTTTTCCTCCAGCTTGACCTGGCACTGAGAGCCCAGTTTGACACTTCCTGCCCAGCTCAGAGGCACAGAACTTAACAGGAACAGAGGGTTTGATGATTAGCCGACTCAGCCTGGACCAGAGGCCGCAGGACACCTTGTCGTCCAATCAAGGCCTGCTCCATCATGGTCGCTGTGAGTGGCTCTCTACCATCAACAAAGTGTAGGGATGAAGACGGAGCACCCTGCAAGCTAATTGGACATGGCACGTTACAAGCAGAGAACAAGCTAAGTGGAGCTGGCCGTCAGAGGAGAGTGATTAGCCTGTGGTTGGGGTGGAGTTCTTCCACTACATAAGCACAACGTCAGTTCCTGCTCCTGGTCAAACATTAACACGCAGGCTAAGGCTCCTCCGTTAGATCCATGTGGAGATCGAGCCTGCTAGAGGAAGTGACCATGTTGAATATAAAGGTATCTGTCAGCGGCCTGTGTGGCCACACGAAGCCATCAATCACACACTCTTTGTTTTAATGAGCACAACAAGATGCCAGCGAATGTCAACGAAAATTGCCTGCTCTGTACTTTTAACTGTATGAGGAACATTGATGCACTGGTTAGAGAATGAGAAGGTAGAGGAAATGGCAGGAAGCTGGACGAAGAAAGAGTGGATACATGGTCCTGCTGACAAATGAATAAATTACCAATTGAATAAGAGGATATTTTCTAGAGTTATAAAAAATGTAAAAGCTAGAAAAATGTTAAAGTAACTCAAATAAACCATCTTTATTCTCTAGTGTCCCTGGTGACCCATAAAGTGTAAAATAGCTGTGTATATAACAAACAAATCAGTGCTTACATTTTTTCACTTAACCATGAGTGATTTGGAGATAAGAACATTCCTTTTATTATGTAAAGAAAATAAGATGCAGTCATTTTACTGTCGTGTAGCTGTAAAGAAGGAATATTTGTTAACACTTTATTTTACAGTAGCATAAGTAGCTGGCAATTAAGTAGAACATATAAATGTGGAATTTAATAATAATTAGGCATGTGGTGACTACATTTATATTTACATTAATGTCATTTGGCAGATGCCCTTTTCCAGAATGACTTACAATTATTCCATACAAGTACCAGGGGCCCAGCAGTGGTACTGAAAACCGAACCCATAATCTACTGGTTAGCAATCCATCACCTTAACCACTGAGCTACCGCCTGCCTACAATAACAAATAGAATACCAAATATTTGCATAAAGATTGCTCTTAAATACATGGAAATTACTACATACTGTAGCCAGTATTACATACTAGTTCCCTACCACATAATTACCTAATACTTCCTCACTGATATTTACATTCTTATTTTACTTACTGTATATTAAATGTATTTGATCTAAAAAAAATTCTTTTTATTTTAATATTCATTTTTTTATTTTATGCAAATTATTGTACCTCAAATGCTTAATGCATTTTAACATATTATAACACAAGACCTTTTAAAAGTTTTGACTGCCTTGAATTATGAGTAACCAGGAAACTAAATATGTTAGAAGGGGATTAAAAATCTGTTCCTTTTTAGGGCAGCTGAAGTAACGGGATGTGACGTAATGGGTATTTTGTTAATAAAGTATAGGATCATAACAATAAAGTTAATTAACCTATTTTGTGACCATAAATCACTCGTCTTGTTACAGCTATTGTATTTTAGAACTAGTGAGACCCAAAGAAATCAATCGAATTAGACTACTGTGCTGACAGTACAAGTATGGAGATGATTGATTATATATCACATTATAAAATGAGCCAGCATCACCTTAAGCATATTCACAGGGCAAATACAGTTTTTCACACACATCACAGTCAAATAATTAACTGAAATTTAACCCAAATACAATAATGAGCACAACTGTGGTATCAGATGGCTTTGAAATCCAAACTCCTGGCCTTGATTTATTAATTTATGTTCAAAGTTTATTAAAAAGCAAAAAAACCTAGAACCTTGTCACTTCTGTAGGTCTTTGCAAGATATACAACAAAAGAATCTATTTTAGTCACTGTCACCAAAGCGTCATCCCTTATTCACACCCCCACACGCACACACATTTAAACACACACACAAAACCAGCATCGGACGGTTTTCTGAATTCATTAAGGTCTGTTTGCATAAATTAATCGGATGTATTGCTAATATGTTTAATTATAATGGGTATTTTTCTTAACCTCTGCGCAGTGTTTGCATCAGTGAGACTCGATTTTTAAAGTTTGTTCAGAGAGAAATGATGCTATGAGTTATTTTTTAGTCCCAGATTCATTGGCCTTGGTTCATTGTTTAAGTGGAACATAAAATAGAACATATTTTTCGTAACACTTATATTCTTAAATGTGACCTAACTAAGTTAGCAAAAGTAAATCCAGAGTGACTTTTATTCAACTGAGCAATTGGGGGTTTATGGCCTTGCTCAGGGGCCCAACAGTGGCAGTTGGTGGTGCTGGGAATCGAACCCTGATCTTCCAATTAGCAGTCCAACACCCCTAACCACTGCGCTACCACTTCTGCAATTTAAATGTTATGGCTGTGTTAATAAAAAAACCTAATAATGCGGTGGGTCCACCAGACCCATAAACATTGATTAGGTAACAAAAACACGAGAACAGTCTAAGACTCAATAGGGAGTGTGCTGTCATTTGTGCATGTTGTAGGTTTCTATCACGTACTGTAGTAATCATTACAGACCTGATCCATTCCTATTTATCAGCATTCCACAGAGACCACCCTAACCACAAGATTCCTGTGTCCACCAGGAATTTGTGGTTTGGCATGACAGTGGTTTGCTTCCTACCTAGAATGTCATTAATATCAGGTAAAATGGATTGGAGTACCATCTGCATGACATCTGAGCAATCTGACATCTGAGCAACTGCAGTATAAATAACTATAGTATTTGCTATATATAAATTAGCTATAGCATTTGCTATATATAAAAGAGATAAATTTAAGTCGCTCTGGATAGGGGCTTCTGCCAAACACTGTAAATGTAAATGTAACTAAATCATCCGGTGAAAACCTATTCGTGAAAGTACATTACAAATGACACATCTCACAAGATAAATACTGAGACATCTGTGTGACAGTGTTTTATATTTGCATTTACATTTACATCATTCGGCAGAAAGCGGTATAAGTAGGTCTGTAATTGTCTTTTAAAGACCGTCAGTGACTCAGCTGTTTTTCAACTCTGTCATTTTTAACAGTTAAAACATTTCTAAATGATTTACATCAACTAACCAAGTAAGCAACAACAAAGCAACTAAATACTATTTGCCAAAAAATGACGTGTTTATGAAAGACAACATTTTCTTTTCTAGTTGTAGAATATCTGTGTATCGGCCCCCGAAAAAAATTCCATTAGACTTTCCCCTTACAGCATAGTTAGAAAAGTGTAATAACACTGTTATTACCAGCTTTAAAAACTAAAATAAGCTTTCAGGCTGCAGTAAGTATTAAGTGTGTGCGATACAGGATGATATGAATTTACTACCGTAGTGATATAAAATGTATTTTAGAAGAATCTATATAAAAAACTATTAGGGCATTTTTTTCACCCAAAAATAAAAATACTTCCATTAATTACTTATCCTATTGATGTTCCAGACCCGTAATACCTTCTTTTATCTTCGGAACATAATTTAAGATAATTTTTGATGACATCTGCAGGTTTTCTGACCCTACCTTAAACAGCAAAGTAAATACCATGTTTAAGTGCCATAAAAGTGTCAAATGTATCATCAGTGGTTCAAATGTAATTTTTTGGAGCTACGACAACAGTTTTATCGCGCACAAAAATTAAGAATTTATTGCACATTTTTGTCTTAACTGCTTTACTTGTGGACAACAGTATGTGTTCAATGTCATCATGCCGGATCTGCGTCGCAGCGCTTACCTAAATCCGGTGTTATTACATTGAACATATGCACCTGCCCTGTTTACATTTACATTTGCAGCATTCGGCAGACACCTTTATCCAGAGCAAGTTCTTTTATACAACTGAGCAATTGGGGGTGTAAGGGTCTCAATCAGGGGCCCAGCAGGGGTAACTTGGTGGTGAAAATTAAACTCCGATTCCTCCATTTAGCAGTCTAACAACTTAACCACTAGGCTACCACTTCCCCCTATAGAAATGCAAGAATATTTTAAACACCAAAACAAAAACCATCAATGTAGATTTCAATAGCTTGGTTGATTATTTTGGTACTTTTCTGGCACTTGGATGTGGTAGTTACCTTCCTGTCTATGTAGTTAGCTTGCTGTTTTTTGTGGTGCTTTTACTTGCATAGTTAATTTGAAGATACATGTAACTGTCTAGCGAAGATGCCCTTTAAAGGGTAATCTGAGTATTAGGTACAACAGGCCACTGCTACCGAACATCAGAGTAAGCGGTCACATGTGGAACACACATAAGGCTAAATAGTCTATGTGGGATACACAGTCTAAATACTGCAAAACATCAAAAGATGTATCTCCACAGGATCTGGTAAGTATGATTCGCAGATACTTATCACAATGGTTCCTTTGAAGCGCATAAAACAAAAGATAATCCATAAATTGGGTCAGAGATGCTTTTCTGCTTTGATGCCCCTGGTGCTGCTGCTGCTGCTGCTGCTGCTGCTGCTGCTGCTGCTGACTAAACATTTTTTTCCTTTGTAGATATTTGGCAGGAAATTGCTTCTTTTTTGATTATTTTAATTGGGTCTTAAAATTAAATCAACAGTTAAGTGCTGTTTTAAATTTATTATATTTTACTCTAAAACTATGACCAAGTATCGTTATATTTTAAGTGAAACATCTCTTATTGAGTACAGTAAGAGAAGCACACTGATGAATTATTCTATAACTACAGAAACTAAGAGTGTTTGTGGTTTTGCAAGTGAAGTACATAAGTGTAGACCTCCTGATGATTCATTTACACTAGAATGAGTACTAATAAATAAGGATTGATTTTGTAATTTAAAATTTACAATTCTATAACACAGGGCCGGCTCTAGGCACGGGCATCCCAATAAAGAAATCTCTAAATACAGCGGTATACTAATACGTTTTATTTAATGAAAAACTAAACAACTTCTAAACAATCTATCTATCTATCTATCTATCTATCTATCTATCTATCTATCTATCCTTAGCTATTCTAAATGTTTCAACCAAACTCAAGCAAGAATATTAGTACAACAAGAATTTTGCTATTTCATCATTTAATTAAGTGAATTTTACAGAGTATCAATCTCCTCAACCCCACCCCCAAAATTTGTCCACCTGGGATATCTGTTTGCCCACCCTTCTATGGTTGGCAAGAACCAGGCCTGACATTATATATTATATTATAACAGTTATAATTCAAAAGGTATCAACTTTACAATACTTTGGAGTTTTTTGTACAACTACAGTAATAAGCGATAGAACGCAATTCTGCTTTTTGTTTCTTTCATACCACAGCGATCTGTCAACCTTTTGATGTTTGGATTATTGCATTATTCTCTTTGTTTCATCGTTAAATGTACAGTAAATCCTTGCTGCAGCTGGCATTACTCTCAGAGACAATTAATCAGTTCCACCAATCAGAAAGAAGCATTAAGGTGTAAAAGGGTAAATCCGGAAATAGCATCATTAGTCGTAATACAGTTTCTTTTTTCTTTTTTTTTGTTTCACCAAGTCAGAAAAGTCACATGGATTGCAATGGAAGCGAAGCAGAGAAATCTTCTCACAGTGTCAATAAAGAAATAAGCTTAACGACTCGAGGAGAAAATATTGCCTGGATAGATTAATGTGGAAAAAAAACATAGCATTGAGCTTAAATAGAATTAGGTCTACTACAATTGGCCCTATTGCAGCATCTATAAAGATGTCAGTGATTGGGAGGATCGTTACAAGCGTAAATTGCCTGCCAGGAATATGAGAATAGGCACCAGGCCATTTATTAGCCTTAGGCCTGCTGCTTGAGCGATGGAGCCTTGCCTGCTTTGCTTGGGAAAAGCATTAGTACAGCGGTTTAATAGACGCCGCTAAAGTCAGTATGTTTGCTAAGCGGAGACGACAGTTGATATTCTCTGCAGGATTAAATGAATAAATAAAGTGGAAAATTATATCAATTTTATAGTATATCTTTTAGAGTTTGAGTACCATCTGCAAGATTAAAATTAACGGACGGCTAGGAAACGATTGTACGTTTGTAGTGACAACTCATTGATCATATCTTTATATGATAGTAGCGCTGATATGATTTAGACGTATATCGTATAGGTCTGAGAAATGCTTAACTGAGTGAAAAATGCAGAAACACACCAACAATCTCCCCTAAATGCAAAGTGTGGCAATAAAGCATGTAATAAAATCAGTAATACCCCGATGTGGAAGTTTATCCCGTAATCATGTTTTGGCCTCAGACTTCTATTTCTCACCAATTAAAACAGATAAAGAGAACTCCGCCAGCTGCATCATATTTCTCAGTGCAAATGATGGGAATTTAGGCTGTTCTCTCATGACAGCAAATCTAATAAATAACACCGTTTTTTTTTTTTTCCGGAATAATAGGACGCAGGTGCTGGCTAACTGTTGTATTAATCTTGGATGACGTGATTGCAAATAAAGGTTTAATTTTAAAAAAAAACACATACAGCAAAAAATACAAAAACAGTCTGAAAGGTATTTTACACAAAAAAGAGTGTTAGCTAAAAATTGCTTTAATAATTCATATTTATTCTTCCAAATATTAAAGTCATGCGTGTTGATGTATTCTTAAGAAAATCTGCAGGAGACGTGTAAGCAATTCCTGTCACACGCTCTAAGGTGCAACATGAAGGTTCTTGTTTGTATCTAGTTTGTTATTTGAAGCAACTGATCAGCATTCAATTTAAGCGATATTAGCAGTGCGGGACTCACGTTGACTAATTTACTCCTACTCTGATGTACAAACATTAGCAACCATCCTTTTTTTTCTCGCTAGATTTTTAGGTTGGACGTGGTAATGCCTCTGCCTCCCACTCGATCGTGGCTAAATGAAAGACTTTGGTGGCTATATTTCCCCCCAGTTCTTCCCACTCTCCTCTAACTGCATTAGCTGTACTTTAGGGCCGATATTGTTTCCTATCAATTCTATTCTGGAGAAATGTGAGCTTGCGAGCGTCATTATGAAGCAGTTAATGAAATCATACAAGGTGTTTATGCATTCCGGATCTCGGGACGGCGTAATCTTGCGGCTTATTAAAAGTGAACTTACCTCCAGTCTTGTCTGTAGTGGGCTGATTAGCTTCGGATGCTCGCGAATCAAATGACAGCCGCTAACACTGGGGGTCAAAGGTCACGGTTTGATTATCGCTCACGCGTCAGTTTAATTGTCGGACAAATACGTGCGCGAGCAAGTATTCGGGTCTCTTAGGCAAAGGCCGCAAACTGAGGTGCAGAGCCGGAACAGGCTTACGGTAATGCAGTTTGGGAATAAAGTAAAGATAATAGTGATGAGCGAGTGGGTGAGCTTTTGTTTTTCTGATAAACACACCCACACCTGACCGACTTTCACAAAAGTTCAGTTTATATGGTAAACTTTTAGCGTCTTTATTCTCTCACTCTTATTTGCAGGATCTAATGTAATTTTTCAGCTTTTGAATGGTAATTAAAGCTGCATTTGTCTTTAAATAAGGCACGCTTACTTCTATGATAGATTATGATTTCTAAAGAAATAGTCAACCTACGTGTATATGCTGATAAACTAAAGAAAGGGCTTCAAGATTGGATAGCAAAGATATCTAATCTTTTAGAGGATAGATAGACAGACAGACAGATAGACAGACAGACAGAAAGACTGATAGATAGATAGATAGATAGATAGATAGAGATAGATAGATAGATAGATAGATAGATAGATAGATATTAAATTATACTACATAGATCCATCCCAGAGAAAATTAATTCCTGTCTATCTATCTATCTATCTATCTATCTATCTATCTATCTATCTATCTATCAGTCTTTCTGTCTGTCTGTCTGTCTGTCTGTCTATCTATTGTATTATGTGTTATTTTGTGTATTTTCTACATTAGAAACCTTATTGTTCTGCTCTGCACCTTTAGCTGTCTGTGTGTGTGTGTGTATGTGTGTGTTTCTTGTGCGTATTTTAGGTTTTGTATTTAAGTAGTTTTGTGGCTTTGAATGACTTTTGGCTCCCAAACCTGGATTATAAAAATTTAGCCAAAAGAAATCTGTAAATGTCACTGTAATTTATATTTGATAAACAATCTGATGATTATAATATTTATAGTGTGTGTTAAAGTAGATGTTAAAATCATGTTAGAATGTGAGAAACCCAGCTCTGTTTATCCAGCTGTCTTTACACACACAGAAACACCAGCAGGAGCCACACACACTCGAGCGCTACTGCTTTAATGGGACATTTTAAAGAGGCAGAGTGTGTTTTACAGGAATTTACAATCTTATAGCAAATAATTTAAACAAGGCCTTTATAAACTTTGCAACATTTTATGAACGTAATCACACCCTTTCATACATAAAATAAAATAAAATTATATCAAATATTTCTAGCATGTGTAGAATGTGTGTGTAGCACAAACTTCATGCTTTAATAAAGTTCCAACATAAATCAATACTGATAAATGGACAGAGGGGAATCTCATCGGTACTGAAATCAGCAACTGATCAAACTTTTACTGCGCAGTTTCTGATCAACAATCTTAATTAGGCAACAGGAAAATCCCAACTGAGCATAAACTGATGCTCCACTGTGAGACTTCTCAGCAACAGCAACAGCACCGGGAGAGTGGGAGGCCAGTCAGTGTGGGGATTTCCTCCAATCATTTTAATATTACACACGATCTGTCTATCTATCTATCTATCTATCTATCTATCTATCTATCTATCTATCTATCTATCTATCTATCTATTTGTCTGTCTGTCTGTCTGTCTGTCTGTCTGTCTGTCTGTCTGTTGGTCTATCTATCTATCTATCTATCTATCTATCTATCTATCTATCTATCTATTTATTTATTTATCTGTCAGTCTTTCATTCGTTCTGTCTGTCTGTTTGTCCAGCCATCTATCAGTCTGTTTGTCTGTCTATCCATCCACAGATGTTACAAAGACATAACAGAAATTAAACATTTTTTTCAGTATTGTATCAATATATAAAAATACACAAAGAAAGTATTGGTAAGTAATCAATTAATATTTAGCTCCTCCACAAATAATGAATGAATCAGACCTTTAGCTACTGATAATAATTGACATACATTCAAACATACGCATGTGGAAGTGTATTAATACACACTAAAATTTTCAGAACAGCCCGAACACCACACACAAAAAATTACCTAGTGGAATTGCTGGTGCGTTATTTTCGGTGTGCCCACTCACTTTCCCTCGAGCTGTGACACTTTTCTACTTGTCCTCCAGTCCCAACAGCTTCAGACTCTTCACGATGCAAACCTGCTCAAATCTTATAGATGTGTCTGGTTTCTCCTGATCAGCATTCAGTTCAAACTATTTAAAGAAAGAATAAATATTTTTAGTCATTTACAGGTGCATGTAAGATTTGTTTGGGTTTTTTAAATATAGAAATATTTCATTAAAAAATTGCAAAAGTTGGGTGAAAGGTTTGGAGGCAGGTTTAAAGGCAAAACAAGGACATACTGTATGTCATCTGAAACAATTATTACTGTTATTAACTGTTAAATACAGTTTTCAAACCTTTAGAAATTCTATAAGACCATATTCTATTAATTTTTTTTAACTTATATTAGATATATATATATTAGAAAATATAACATACTACAATTTTTTTTTTTTTTACAATGGTGGCATTTGGCGGATGCCCTTATGCAGAGCGACTTATATATATCTCTTTTATACAACTGAGAAATTAGGGGTTAAGGGCTGTGCTCAGGGGCCCAACACTGGTAGCTGGGAATCGAACCCAGATCTTCCAATTAGCAGTCCAACACCTTAATCACTGCGCTTCCACTTCCTCAGATTATTTTGACAGGTTCGAGAGAAGTTTGATAATATATATTGTATCATAGAGCTGCTATACGAGGATATTTCAAGTAATTTTATCATATAACTTGTATTACTTAAACCATTGTATAGTGTGATTTGTATTTCTTGAATAATTATATCATAAATAGTTTGTATTTCTTAAATAATTTTAATGTTAATGTAATGCTTATACATAAATATCTCAAAAAAACTGTTTTATGAAAGCTTAATTGTAAGCTTTAATAATGATACTGAATGGAAACTTTAAAATGATACTAATAACTGTATTCTCTGGATTGTATTTGATTTAGCATCCTGTTTCATCTTTTTTTGTAAATGTGAAATGGTGATCACACCCAGTGAACCCAGTAGAAAAATCCTGAATCAACAAAAATAAAATCCTGAAAAAGAAATCATTCGATAATAGGATAGGATTAGATTGAGGCACTTCAGGCTTTGCTTATCATTAATGCTCACTTGTCAATACGTCAGCGGAAGACAGCTCTGTCAATCATAAGCCCTGCCTCCCACTCTGTGGTCTGGTGCTTTTACCCAAAAAACTGGTGGCTTTACCCATAAAAAACTGTGACTCATGTCAACGATCATTTCCATCACTCGATGTCAAACGACATTTAATTATCACAAGACACCTTTATCTAACGACTTAAAGTTATCACGTTCATACAACTGAGCAGTTGAGGGTTAAGGGCCTTGCTTAGGGGCTCAGCTTTGGCAAATTGGTGATCCTGAGCTACCACTGTCCTTAAACAAACAAAAAATAAATACATAAATACATTTCGCATGTCCTTTGACCCCAATAAAAGTCTGTTTGATCCTGTATCCATTACAGCATCAAACTCCTGTTTTGGCTAACAGTCTGATGCAGTTATCCACTTTTTAGTTAGATCCGCTGCTTAAAAGTCGGTGGGATTATTTCGTTTAGCCTTTCTGTAGTTTAGCAGCCTTTCTGAGCAGCGGGTCATTAACAGTCTTTGGGGGATTAAGGGATATTTCAAGTGGTTAAGTAAGTAAGTGGTGATAAATAAATGATTGTGGGTTCCCAGCACTACCAAGTTACCACTTATGAGTAAGGCCATAATTGCTGGTTGTATAAAAAAATAATAACGATAACTGTAAGTTGCTCCGCATAAAGGCGTCCGACAAATGCCAGAGATAAGGCCATTAATGCTTAATTTAAAGGTGTATAAAAAATGTAAACCTCAAGCTCAAAAAGATGTATCGACTTGTAGAACTGTTGCTCACTAGATATATTTTTTCACACAGATACTCGTATGTGTGTAAATCCTCACTAGCTTTTCAAAAAGATGTTTCAACTCGACCTATCTGTAAAACTGTTTGCTAATATAGATATATTTTTTCACACAGATACTCGTATGTGTGTAAATCCCAGAAGACTTTCCAAATATTTTAACTAGCCTATTGGTCTGTTGGGTAAAGTCATGCATTTTTAGGTTGATTTGTATTATCATGGTCTTTGCCAGACATTTGCGATAAGAAGAAGGTGTGCAGGGGTTGGTGCACTGCATTTTAGGTGCTTCAGCCTAGATTGTAGATTTGCATTCATTCACTGAAGATGGCCTTGGAGGCTCCCAAAGTGAGTGGGGCCCTTAGAATCATCCTAACTTTTCATTCCTTTCGGCGCCGCTGGCAGGTGTTCTTACAAAATTATTTGGTCATGCATAAAATCAGGCATGTAGTATGACCCCAACATGTCAGAAATATTTTTAGCATTATTTGTTGGAAGAAAATCAATTTCTTCAAAAAGTTTGATCCGAACATCAGACACTCACAATCAAATCGCTGTCAGGAAGGGCAATCGTAATAATAAAAATCCTCTTTTTAGCAGATAAGCACTACAATATGTTTGATCAAATTATGGTATATTAAATGGTGGTTAGTGGTTAGACTTTTAACTCTCCTATTGCTTCGGGGGTTTCCTCTCGGTATTCTAATTACCCCACCCCCAACTCAAAAACATACTCTGTAGGCTGACAGGCATTCCTAAATTGTCTGTAGTGTGTGAATAGGTATGTAAGTTGGCCCCCTGTCCATGATGTCCGTATTCTTACATAGCCAGATCCAAACACTAACAGGGCATCTAAGTGACACGTAAAGCAGCCAATCACAGTTCATGTTCAGAGATGTAAACTCGATGTCCCTATAAATACAGACCTGCGTACATGTCAATGTACATCATGAAAATTATATACCATAATGTAAAAAAATCAACATTTCCATTGTGATAGGAGTGAAGCTTCCTGACAGGTTTTGAGTTGGACCTTTTGAAAAAAGGGACACGCACGTCTCATGGAGAAACCTGTAGAATCCAACCAATCAGAGGTGACTAGTTTCCAGTTTTGTGTGACATATGCATTGGATGCTCAGCCAACAGTTTATAGCCGTGTCATCTGAGTCCATTGTGTCCTCTGCCTTGTGTCCTGAGTCCTTTAAGATAGACTTCAGCTTATTTATGACCCTGTGTAATACAAGTGGTACGAAAATTAGTGAATTATAATGTGATGCATGTCAATACAGTACTATTACTACAATTACTTACAATTACTCTCCTATCATGTACCTTTGTTTGCCTTTATATTATTATTGATAAGTATAATAGAATTGGTAAATAATCCAACAGCACTTTGGACGACCCAACTCAGCTCACAAGCACATATTCGTAACAGTTTCTTCCCTCAGATTCTTTTTATGCACTGCTGCACTGCTCTATTTTTCACAATTTTTAATATATTTGTATAACATAGTCTGTGATCAGGTCGGCACTTTTTTGGAAAAAAACTTTTTAAGATACTCAACCCACCTCTGGCACTAGGCAATACTTCATGTATCTGTATAGTGTGTGTTGGATTGTCTATTTACACTGTCAGGAGTGTGTTTGTATTGTTCTTTACATTGTCTGTCTTGCACTTTTTACATTAGGTTGCACACTGTGCACTTTATGCGGCTAAGACAATTTATCCTTTATTCTTTAGCTCTGTGTGGTTCTTTTGTCTGATGTAGCTACTTGTTTTGTGTAGTTTTGTGTTGTTGTACTGTATGTAGCGGCATGGTTCTGATGAGAATTGATGTTTCGTTTTACGGTGCCTGCTATATAGGGTTGAAATGTCAATATAAACTATTTGACTTGACTTGACTAGGCAAGTAAATACACAATAAAGGTACAGATAGATATACACAATACCAGACAAGTATTTTACATTTCGGGCTTTTGGCCAAATGTTTTTGTTCAGGAGAGTCGTACATTTATCTCTGTTTCATTTAATTTAACAGTGCAGTTAAGGGTTAAGGGCCATGCTAAGGCCATGCTGTGGCAGCGTGATAGTGGTGGGAATTGAACTCACAATCTTAACCAACGAGCTAACACTTGCTATCTTTAAGTGATTAAAAAAAAAATTTACATTATGCTGTAAGTAATAAACTTATATCCTATGATGGTACTTATGGACTGTTCACTAAGACTGTCGGATATCTGGGGTTTTTTTCCTGAAGGAGAATTATCTCATCAGCACTTGAAATGATTCTGTTTAGAAAAATGAGATTTATCCTGGATTCTAAAGAAATGTTTTTATATTCATCTTTCATGGCCATGGCTTCAGTCTGCAGAGTTATGACTCTAATAATCCCAACAGCGCTGTGAATGTATCTTTCTCAAGTGCAATATAGAAAAAGCCATTTACGGAATCATCAGCATTATGAGTTATTTTTAACACACAGATTTTTCTTTCTCCATTAAAACAGCACAGGAACTATGTAACCATTAAATATTATAAATTTTCAAACGGTTTCATGGAAGGAATTTAAGATATCTGTCAGTCTCTGGAGGAAACTCGATCTTTCAAATTTTATATTCAGTAACAAGCAAGAGAGAGAGTATGATTCATCTTTCCTTATCACAGCAAACAACTCTGAAAAGTCACTTGTGGTATGAAAAAGTGAACAAAAACATTTTGTTATATTAAAGAGGCGAGGTTTTTTTTATTTTTTTTGAAAGAGTGTTTTGTGTCATAAGTTATTGGAATGTGACCTTTCGGTTGCGCAGGTTTGTATGTTATAGTTCACAGATCCCTTTTATTTTGGAGGACCGTATTGAATATTTACTGACATTGCGAGTTTCATAATAAGAAAGCAGGTTTCCTTAAACCTTACTCTGACCCCGTGGTCAAATAAAGTTTATTCGGGTAAATGTCTCTAAGCAGACTTTCATATATCACTTCCTCTTTTTTTTTTTACAGAGCTAATAAAATATATAAAATATCCATCGGCGGATGACTTATAATGCTGAACTGCTGAACTGTTTTGACGGGAAACAACATTATTCCTTATCTGTTAATATGTTTTGTCTCTTCAGAGCTGTTGAACAGAATAGATGAGTTTTTTCAATTTATTTTCCCTCACAGACCGAGTTTTGTTTGAATAAACGAGTCTTATAGTAGTCTCAGTGAATCCTTTGGGGAGTAGGTGGAAAACCTGACAGCGCTGCAGAAGCTGAGAGCAGCGTGCTAGCCTAACATGTGTAGTGTAAAGAAAGGAATATTTGTCGAGCACATTAGCTCACCAAAGGGGTTCCCATTGTCAGCGAGGGGAGTGCCCTCTAAAGCCCTGTGCATTCTCCTTTCACTCTTTTAGCACTGTCTGTGTGGGAGGTTGTGTGGGCTTCCTAATACAGTTGCTCTTAAAGCAGACAGGAACTTTCCTGTGCGTCTCTTCAAGCCAGAAACGGCCGGCCTAAGCACAATCCAGCCATCAGGACAGAGGCGAAAGAGGAGGACAAAGAAGAGAGCGGCATGCAGAGCGTGGGTTGGAGGATCCTGCCTCCTGAGGAGTCCCGGGGGCTCGGGAGCAGAGCTGGCTCATCATTACTTTTCAGCCAGGTGAAAGCCACGTCCTCCTACTCCCAAATTCCACCATATTCACACTGGTCGGCCTCCCAGCTGTTGCACAGAGTGCTGTATGAGAGACCACAGCAGTGGAGGAGCGAGAGGATTCAACTAGAGTAGGCAGATGCTAACTGTCGAACTAAGGCAAATAATGCTATTAAGCACTCGGTCGTTGATGATACCAGATTGCTAATGCAAAATAAATAAAGAGGTCACAAGTTGCGAGCAGAATCCTGAAACTCAGCAATAAATCAGGTTATGATCTTAGTTTTTTTTGGGGAGTGTTGGTTTTTAAGGTCTATTGACCTGCTGCTTATAAAAATCATAAAGTAAATAGTTAGATAAGCAAAAAAACAGGCCTTTTTTTTTTTGAAAGACGGCGAGAAAGAGAGAGAGAGAGAAAGAGAAAGAACAAGACCATTTCTATTCTCATGTAACTTTTTTTCAATGAGTTATGACTCGATTCACATTTGTCTGCTAGGCCGCTGAACACCCACAGAGTTCCACTGATCTCTTTTGCTTTCTGCTTGAACACATTGTACAGAGAACAGAACCGGCTTTGCACAGAACTCATTAAATCAAAGGATTTATGTAAATTCCAGAGACTCCAAACAATTCCAGTCTCATAGGCTGTAGAAAACTCACATGTCCAGCTGCTGAGCTGATTATGCGTCATGAGATGAGAAGTGATATGCAGGTGTGGTCTGACAACACTTAAACACTACAGCTCATGAGCAGCACACAACAAACTGAGAAAGCAGCTTGAAAGGGTTTCTGTAAATAGTACACAAGTTTGTGAACAGCTGACTATCACACTAATATAAAATAAATCAGACTAAAAATAAACTTCTCCTTATCTTGGTAAACTGGAGATCATGATAATGAATCACTTACCTATTTTATTATACTCTATAATCTAACAGTAGCAAAAGAATAAAGATTGCTGTAGGCAATTGTGTAAAATATATAAATTATAGACATATAACTGTAAATAACACCAGGACTTTTGTTTTTCTTTCTTCTTTCACTAACATTTGTGTTAGTGAAAAGAACACAACATACACTATCTTTCTTTGCTGTGGCTTTTCAGTTTCCTAAATAAAAGACCCCAAACACTGTTCCAGCATGACATTTCCGCTGCTCCGTGAAGGCTCCATTAGCATTAACTTCAACCCCATTAAACACCTCCTCGTCTTATATCTGTGGCTAAATAATAAGCAAATTCCAATTTTATTTGTGTCAGGATTAAAAAAAATTAATAAATGAAATGAAATCAAGTCTAAATTTACAGAAAAAATAGAATAAAATAAAATATAAATTAAAATAGTCTGTGTTTATATATAAAGTAACTTGGATATACTGTGTGTGTGTGTGTGTGTGTGTGTGTGTGTATATATATATATTAAAAAAAACAACTAGGCTACCTTTATAATGGTAACATGAATTTGAAACCTCGGGTGTCCACATACTTATGACTCAATAAGTGTTCGTTCATAATGATGTTAAAACCGTCCGGAAAAAGGTATGACACAGCACTACACTGCTTGTGTATTAAAGCTCTTATTGTTATTGTATGTGCGTGTTCATCCAAAGAGCTTGAGTCATCGTACTGGATCTAGGATCGTTCTACTCTCTAGTAGCAATAATTACAAGACACTTGGCTTAAGCACACAGCATCGGTCAACACAAACAAAGTCCTCAAGATGATGATGTCACCTGATTTTAAAAAAAAACCACACAAGTACCACAATGCTGTATTAATGAGGCTGAGCTGCTTTGTAGGGAATTTCCAGGCCATGGAAACATGTCAGCTTTGCATATTGTGCTATCAGCTGTGTGGTTTTACATCTAGGCTTGTTTGTAAGCTTTATTTATATGTTAATGCTTCAGCTGGTCATGGGTCTACAGATGAAAAGCAGTCGGATGGCTTAGCGAAAGGCTGCTTGATGGTGTTTGTGTTAGTATAACACACTTTCCTGAATAAAATGCGTTGTTCTGTAGTCAGTTCAGTTTTTTATAATGAGATAGAGTTATAGAGACATGGACGTCCATTTTAAATGAAACTCAGGCGTAGAAAATGCTACAGAATAATATTACATGGAATAAATGCAGTGTGATCTACTAATGAGTGTGCGGTTTATTGGTATTACACAGTCAAAATTCCCTTTGTTAGTATATACATACATCTTCATTTGGGGATTTTACTGTATAATAAAAAAGAACTAATAAATTGTACATGCATGGTTTTTTTTTCTTTTTTTCAGGGATTTTACTGTTTTTAAGAAAAACAGAAGTGTCCGTCCTCTCCCACTCTGGTTTTATGATAAAAAGGGATTTTCACTTTATCGTCAGGGTCTGGGTGAGATGGTGTTGGTGGGGAGTGTTTATAAACAGTAAGTTTATGTGTAACTGACCTTTACACTTATGTCCCTGTTGAACAATTCATTTCAGATTTATTTCCTCTACAAATCGGTTGTGTGAAAAATTCCCACTGTGTAACTGAAAGAATTGCCTTAGTTGCGTGAGCATTAGTGAGATCCGGATATCGGGTGAGGAGACCTGGGGTGTATTCGGTGTTCCAGTTCACCCCAAAGGTGTTTAGCGCATTGAGGTGAGCGCAAAGACGCTCGTGGTCTTTTACACCAACCATAACATGCACCATGGCTCATTTTGCACCAAGAGGCACCGTCATGCTGGAACAAGGTTCATGCCTCTTAGTTTTCTATTCTAGTTCTAGCAATAGGGAATTTTTTTTATATTAAAGCACTTTTAGCAAATTGCGTATACAACTTTGTGGAAAAGTCTAGGAAAGGAAACACATATGGATGTGCAGGTTAGTAAGTAAGGTGTTGATCTGCTCACTGGAAGAACGTGGGTTCAATTCCCAACATTACCGAGCTGCCACTGAGCCTCACCTGCTCAGTCGGATAAATAAGATAGTTGTTATAAGATAAAAAGATAAAGTGACCTGTTAAAAGATAAAAGTTGCTTTGGTTAAAGGAATCCAACAAAATTCTGAAAGTATAAATGTTAGACACCTGCAAAACTCTTTATTCTGACATTTCTTTTCTCTGCTTCTGCTGCCCAGTAAAATGAAACTTTGGCTCCCCCTGATGGTCAATATAAATAACTACATCGAATCACATAAAAAGTCATTGATTTAATTATTTCAATAATCATAAAGATTTTATATCGAGTTTATATTTATTAAGTATTAATCAAATAACATAAACAAAAACAATAAACAAATAAATTACAAATAAATAAACGTGAACAGGAAGTGACGACAGTACTATTCCCGCGTCATGTGTGTTTTTTTCTGCGTGTTGTTTCTCGTCTCCCGGATTTTGTGAAAACAGTCCGGAGTTTAAAGCGAATAATCACTATGTTCCACTGAGCGCCTTTAAACACCAACAAAACACTCATGTAGCCTAAAGGCGTGAGGAATAAAGCATGGAGGTGGTGGACAGCCCTGTAAATCTCGTAAGTTTGCTTATTATTGCTCATGTTAGCGCTAGAATCGAGTAACTGAGCTGAGATTCCGGGATTGAATCCCAAATGGCGGTAAATGGGAAGCAAGTGCACTTCTTAGGGCGTATAATCTCCTATTTTGCCAATAAAGTAGGGCCCTTGAATAAGGGTTAGCGATATATTTGGAATTGAATAGGTTGGTTAGCTCAGTAGCTAGCGTTAGCTGCGAAGCTATAATACTGAACAAAGCGGCTGAGGTGAGTCATAAACCTGTGTGTGTGTGTGTGTGTGTGTGTGTGTGTGTGTGTGTGTGTGTGTGTGTGTGTGTGTGTGTGTGTACGTACGTACGTGCACTCAGCTCGTATATCACTCTTGTTTTTGTCTATTGAAATGCTGTTGCGTCCATTACGGACTCGGTGATTAGCTTTAGCTTTTGTTGTTGTTTTAGCATAAGTGATTTTATTATTCTACAGAGCTAATTAGCTTGTTTATATTTGTGAGGTTAAACTAATTTAAATGTTGTTATTTTTATACTCTTATATATTTAAACGGTTGTCTAACCCTTTCGGCGCTCCTGTTCATGTTGTAGTTGTTTGTTTGGTCAAACAGGAAGTCAGTCTGTCATTTCCTTCCTCTAATAACACACGGTTCCCGATTATAACATCATTTTTAATAATAATAATAGTAATAATACATAGTAACTATTCCTGAGTTATATTTATACTCTGTGATCTTTTGTTTGTGTAAAATTAGAGTAATGTAGTGTAGAGGAAGTGCTGGTTCGGCACTGAAGGGGTTAACCGGAAGATTATTGAGTTTAATGTACAGAAATTCTGTCGGCTGTTTTTATTATAATCTGCACAGTAACACAGGCACTCACTTCGGTGTGTTGTGTGTGTGTGTGTGTGTGTGTGTGTGTGTGTGTGTGTGTGTGTGTGTGTGTGTGTTTGGGGGAGTGTGAGTCCTGTTCAAAACCTGACAACTTTTAAACTATTGAATAGTACACACACACACTGGCACACACACTCTTACTCTCTTTCTTTCACTCACTATCTCATTCTTTCTCTCTCTCTCTCTCTCTCTCTCTTTCCCTTTTTTACTTTTAGATTCACTTTTTTCCTCACTCACTTACTCTTTCTCTTATTCTTTCACTCTCTTACTCTAACTCTCTCTCTTTCACCCACTCTTTCACTCTTTTTCTTACTCTTTTACTCTCACTCTCTTGCTCTTTCACCTACTCTCTCTTTCACTCTTTTACTCTCACTCACTCACTTGCTCACACTTTCTTACTCACTTTGACTTTGGAATTTTTCTTTCTCTATCTCACACACTTTGTTTCACTAATCTCTTTTACCCACTCTTTCTCTTACTCTTTTACACTCTCACTCTGTCACCCCCACTGACTCACTTACTTACTTGCTCACTCACACTTTTTAATCACTTTCACTTACCCACCTTTTCACAATTTTACACTTTCAAGCTCACTCTTTTACTTTTTTTCTTACTTACTTACTCACTCACTCACTCAATCACTTACACTCTTTTTTACTCACTTGGTCTGTTTCTTTTTCTCACTCACTCCTTCTTTCTCACTTACTTACCCACTCACTCACTCACACTCTTTCTTACTTACTCCGTTTCTCCTTCTCACTTTTTTTTTTAACTCTCACTCACACACACACCCTCTTTCTGTCACCCTGCTTTTTAAGTGAAACTGATTCCATGGAATCAGTCATTAATTTTAGGAAGAGGAGTAAACGGGTAAGTGTGTATATCAAACGGAGGCCAGTCTTGTGTAGATTTACACTGATGTGAAAATAGTAAAGTTCCTATAAAAACAGACTGGCGTGTAAATTAATCTATAGTCTATACTGTAAACTTTACACCGTTTAGTGAATCTTTACACTGCTCATTATCACAGTTGTAAACCCAACCTGTGTCCATCAGAACATTCATGGATGTGATATCTAAGGCCTGCTCATGGGTTCCTCTGCAGAGATTATCACCACTGGCTGATTTTATACTGTTTAATGATTTTTGTACACATAATCTAATGTAGGAATAATCACACTACAGTTAGTGCTAATGTGATACATGACAGATCAGTAGATTAGTATTTCTAAGTGTTATTAGTGTGAGTCTGGCTGGGTTGTAATTCACACCTTGCAGTGATTCAAATTTAAGTTATAAGTCTGATTATTAGACTCCAGATTCGATCACTAGTTGAGAAGTGGGTAAAGGGGTGTAAAGTGTGTATCAGATTATAGGGTGTGAGTGCCCCGTTCTCTACTGGGACACACACATTATCTACAAATTAAAGAAATGTCTTGTTTTCAATGTCACACTGTCATCTTTATAAATACATCATGATTCTCTCTCTCTCTCTCTCTCTCTCTGTCTCTCTCTGTCTGTCTCTCTCTCTGTCTCTGTCTCTCTCTCTCTCTCTCTCTCTCTGTCTGTCTCTCTCTCTCTCAGGCCCATCAGCAGTGCAGGAACGCTGATCGCTTACTTGCGGCTGGGAAATATGAAGAGGCAATCTGTTGCCACAGAAAAGCTGCAGGTCACTCATTATTATCTAAGAAGTCTTCATTCCTCACCAGCCTGAGAATGAGCTATAACCTGGCCCTTTAAAATATTAGGGAAGAGTGTAAACAGTGACTCCAAGCTACACTATAACCGGTGCTTTTTAAACGTGTCACTTTCTTCTAACCTTTCTTCTCTTCTGTGTTTCAGAGCTGCTGAAGGAGGCCATGAAGCTCACAGAGTGTGAACAGGTACCACCCGCGTTCTTCTCTTATACACAGTATTAATAATAATAATAGTCAGTTCCAGTGCACTGATACCACAAAGATGTGGATTGATTTCCTATAACAGCACAGCCTGATATGTTTAAGCTTCCCATTCGATTTTTGAGTCACTTGTGTTCATTAAAACAGTGTAACACACTATAATCTATGCAGACAACCCTCTGTGTCTGCTGGGCTTTAAGGAAAGTGAGTTGATGTAGGTATATACCCCTTCAGATGTGTTCTGAAGTAGCTTACAATAGGTTCTAAGCGTAGCCACAAGATGGCTGTGGATGTGTGTATCTGTATCTGACATCAGCACTACTGGCAGATTAAGATTAAGGTGATATATTACAAGTGCACCACCACTCTGTTCACCTGACCTCGGGGTTGACTACGGCGACATTTTTAGAGCATGATGTGTGTATACTTTTGCCACACACACACACACTGGATTGAGATCACCACATTATTGCTAAAGAGAAAACCCTGCATGGATGTGTTCCTAATAATGTGTGTATAGCGAGTGGAACATTCGGCATGATGTCATGTAAGTATAACTGCCCCAGGTTACTTTTCTCTAAAGCTGCAATAGACAATTATTTTGATAGTCGATTAATCAAATATCGAAGGGGTTAAAAAAAAATACAACAAACAGGTAAATAATACGAAATAATGTCTCTTTAATTGTTCTGTGATGATTTTACTGGTTGATCATCAGTAGGTTTTGCTGTATTATTTAGCATTTAGTCAAAACATTAACTTTTACATGTCGATGTGAACCAATGAATAAAACAAGGGAAATCACTTCAGCCTATTAAAAAAAGGTCACGCAATCGTATGAGTAATATTTATTTACATATTTATTTATTTTAACCCCCTTAGTTTATCGAGTTATTCTTTGCTACAAGCTACTCCTGATGTTTGAGCTTCCCGCCATCTCACTTCACTGACCACTTGCATGACTTGGCTGAAGTCACATGACTTCACAATTGGGAAAAGGATTAAAAGTAAATGTAAAAATGACGTTGGTTAAAGGTTAAAAAATTCTGTCTCAATTACTAGTCGATTAATCATCCAGCCCTAATATAAATATATATTTTTAATTTATATTTATTTCAAATATATATATATTTTTAATTTATTTGTTAGTTTTTTTTACATTCCCCGCTGGGATTAACCATCAGCAAGCTGCTTGCTCCTGTTCAACTGCCTTTGACCTCTGAATGATTGTCCTGTTTTAGTGGTATCAGTTCAAGGTGTCCGGACTGATAATTGGAAGATTAGGGTTCGATTCCCAGCACTACCAATCTACCAGTGTTGGGCCCCTGAGCAAGGCCCTTAACCCCCAATTGCTCAGGTGTATAAAGGAGATAAATGTAAGTTGCTCTGGTTAAGGGTGTCTGACAAATGCCGTAAATGAAGGTGCTACAGCGCTGGGTTACATCCTGGTAACTGCAGGCGCTTACATTGGGTAATATAAGATCTATTTAAGAACTATTCAACGACAAAAGTATTTGTCAAGAATTGTTTGTTTTTTTTAATTGTTGTGTTTTATTGTGTTTCTTAGGCTCGCCTGTCTTTAGAGCTGCAGCGCGACAGCCACTTGAAGCAGCAGAGGTTGATCGAGGAGCGGTGGAAGCGAGCCAGGCGAGAAAACAAGCCGCGTGTCCTTCAGGTGCTCCCTCAGTCCTCCTCAGAGTCTGTGTCTCGCACTCAGCGTAGCTCCTCCTCCTGCCCTGAGCGCGAGTACGACACCTGGCTCTACCTGCTGAGAAACAGAGGCTCCTCCAGCGCGACGACCGAACAGACCTCAGGCACCAAAGCCCACAAAGACGACAAGACACGTCTGGAGGAGCAGCGCACCACCATCGAGGACCTGCGGCAGCTTCTGGAGCGCCTGTTAGCAGAGAACGAACGCCTGTCGCAGGAGAACGAGAGCCTGCGTCAGGAGAACACCCGCCTGCGCAGGGAGCGTGACGCCGACACCCATCTGGTGGAGAGCTCAGAGCTGTGGCTACTGCCTTCAGCACCTGACCAACGCAAACCGGCAGGTATCACCATCCCACACCTGCCCCCGCTCGAAATGCCCCCTCATGAGATCCCGCTGGAGGAGCTGCCTGCACTCGAGCTGCCTGAGGATATCCAGCATGAGCTGCAGGAGCTGCTGGACGGAGAGAAGTTGTGAGCAAACACACACACACACTAACCAAAAGGGAAAAAAACCCCACCCGGGATCAGCATTAGCGTGGTCGCGCTGCTCAGGTTCCCGACTCTGGTGTTAGTGGCATGAACGGCTCGTTTTTAAGCAGCAGATGATTTTATTGTTATTTTTTTTATTTCTCCGTCTTTAGGATGATTCTAGATGAGGAAAAAAACTTTTGCAGGTCTTGTGCCTTTTTAAAGTATTTTCAAAAGAGAAAAAATATCTCATGGTGGAAGCCATGATTGTCCTGATTGGCTCAGAGAGCACATGACTGAGTCGTTATGGGGAAATATCAAAGTCTGGTGTTTATCAGGAGGAGACCTGAGTGTCTCAAAGAACCCACTATATCCTGGACAGCAAGCACTGTGAAGTGTGTGTGTGTGTGTGTGTGTGTGTGTGTGTGTGTGTGTGTGTGTGTGTGTGTGTGTGTGTGTGTGTGTGTGTGTGTGTGTGTGTGTGTGTGTGTGTGTGTGTGTGAGAGAGAGAGAGAGAGAAAAAGAAGATCCTGCATGTGTTTGTGTTTTGTGGCTTCTTGAATTTTTTTTTTTTTCGAACTGCCGCCATGATGGCATGTGGAAAAGCACGAACACACACAGTTTCACTGCCTTGGATTTTGTCCCATCATTTCCACGGACTCGACGCTGTTAGAGATGCAATACTAACCGGCTCGCACCGTAACCCATGTGAGAAGAACGGAAACATCTGATACCATATCAGTTCCCGTGGCCTCCAGAAACACCAAACCAGCCACCAACTCTGCAAGCAATAACACATGCTACAGTTCCTGTTGTTTATTTAGTTTTTTTTATTTCCTCCATCCCGTGTTTCTGGAGTTTATCTTCGATTTTTCCACACAGAAGCCTTCGATCCAAACACACATCTCAATGAAAGAGTCTCGAACCTTTTCCCCCCCATCATCAACTCACTTTCATGCCCTGTGTTTTTTTTTTTTTGTTTTTTTTTGTTTGTTTGTTTTTGTTTCTCATATGTTGTACTGTAATCACGCAAGTAATCACACAGTTGAATATTTTTCAGGTGAAGGTGTGATTTTACTTTAAATATGCAGGAATATTTTGAATATCCATTTACAATCATGATATAACAATGTCAGCTTTTCCTCAAACATGAATCCGGAGCACTGGACACATGCGAGAGGGGAAAAAAAAAATCTGAATGTTTTTAATAGGGGACACGTCTGTCTCATGAAGAGGGAACCAAATCATTGTTTTAAATTAACGTTTCAGTGTAATTATCGTTTGCTGATTCAATCTGACTGCGTCTGAACCTTTCCTCTCCTGGGAATTGTCAGATAATGATAGCGCACCGTTTCGTTCCTGCATGAATGGCTGTCGTAGCTCTCAATTGTATGATCGTTAAGATAATTATTATAAAGAAGGATTTATGTTACACTCGGCTTTGGTTAATCTGATCGTGTGTTTTGTATAATAAGCAAGAGTGAGAATAAAATAAATAATGTAGACCTGGAAAAGTGTGTTTTTTTTCTTTTTTGTTGTTTTTTTTTTTAAAAACATGCTCACTTGCCCCATCTAGTGTTGAATCTGTGTATGACATCTAAGGAGAATTGTATTTGGGGGCCCCTCAGTGCCCCTGACAGGGCAAATTATTGTCAGTCATTGTTCTACACACTATAAATCTAACACACTTATCAATTTTGTTTGTTGTAGCTGTTTAAAAAAAACACATTTTTGTTACGTTTTTACTTAAGAAAAGTAAACGAATATTGTATAAAAAACAATACAATAGTTAATATACTGGTTTTATTAAGTGTAATGTACAGCATTTACCTTGGAGCTCAGACGACTCCACTTGCTAACACACTTGCTAACGTTCACGTCTGACTAGCCATCGAGTGAGAGACAGGATGCTGGGCGGACGGCTGTTACGGTCGTTACGTGGGTGTGGCACTAAGGTGTTCTCACCGTGTTTGTGTCGTGTGCTAAAACACCTCAATTTTAGCCCCACACTAACGGTTGGTTGTCGCTGTGCACCCCGAATCTCGAAACCCGAATTTTAGCTCGCAACTCAAAGCGCAAAAACGGCTCGTATCTCAAAATCTCGTTAGCTTGGACACTCGTAAGACAAGTTACCACTGTAAAGGAGTAACTCGGTGGTTACGGTGTTGGACTGCTGATTAGAATATTGTGGGTTCAATTCCCAGCACTACCAAGCTGCCACTAAGTAATGGTTTCAACCCTCGACTGCTCAGTGGGATTAAAACAATTAAAGAACCGTTACTCCATAAAGGGCCCCACAAACGCCTCTTCAACCTAGCGTGGGATGTGACCCTGCCTGTAGGATTGTTTATGCACCGGCACACAAAGACCATTAAACACGACACAATTCACAACAACGGTGAGAGAATTACACACCATATTTCCTATATTTATAATTCACGCATGACAAATAGCTGAAAATAAAAATAATAAATACAAAAACAACAATAGAAATAAAAGCAGAAAAGAAACATATATTGCGATATATTGGGAGAACTGGACTACCGTAATGATTATAATATTCATGTACAGATTTAACAGAGCCGCACATTTCTTATGATAGAAACATTAAAAAAGGTCCTATTTTATTACTGACTTTAATGTTTACTTGTTTATTAGACATTTTGAATGACGGAAAACAGGCTGTCAAAAATAAAGTTCCCAATATTCTAATCTTTATGGTAATAAATCTGAATATTTTAGTGTTAGTGTTGCAACATGTTGGGCCCAATTTTCATGATCTTGCCCAGGGTCTCACAACCCTACGGGCGGTCCATGGTTCCAGCCTGGAAAAGTGACGTCTTTATCAGCAAGACAAAGTGTTTTCTCCTGGTGGCTGCAGATCCATCTAATCCAGGAACACCAGGTGGAACCGGAACACCAGTCTGTTAGAGGCACCGTAGAGTTACACACATAGCTGTAGACTATATAGTGTAGCCGTTTGACCTACCTGTGTGTTTATAGAAAGCAGTGATCATGTGACACTCATGTGAAACCCTGCACTGATGATCAGTTGAGCTCAGGATCGAACTGCAGTCATGCGGCTGCTGCGCTAATGATTGACTCAAATCTATTAATGTTATATGTTTATGCTGGATATTTAATGTGCATTAAATCTCACATGTTAAATAAATGCGAATAAAATCAATAGCACTCACACTGAAACGCTGAGTTCCGACACCAGAACATTCATTCATTTATTTTCTATACTCGCTTATTCCCTAATTCGGGGTCACAGGGATCTGCTGGAGTCTATCCCAGCCGCCTCTGCAAGGGAGAAGGGCAGGAGTGGTACACCCTGGACAGGTCACCAGTCCATCGCAGGGCCACACACACTCACACTCACTCGTATGGGCAATTTAGAGTCACCAAACATACATGTTTTTGGACTGTGGGAGGAACCCGGAGTAAAACCCACGCAAGCACGGGGAGAACATGCAAACTTCACACAGAAAGACCCCCTGGCCAGGAATCGACCCCAGGCCTCCTTGCTGTGAGGCAACAGTGCTAACCACTAAGCCATCGTGCTGCCCCCAACACCAGAACAGCATCGGTTTATTGTATAACCTCTCCTGGGTTAAAATCTGGGGGCTGTGAAGGTCACAGTACATCATTTTTATCCTCGCTCAGACTGCACTGGTGTGCTGATTCCACGGCGTCACACAGGCAGCTTTTTTTAATCTGGTGCCTAAATGTGTGTGCAAAGATCCCGAAAAGTTGTGACTGTTGGGCTTCTGAGCAAAAAGATAAAGGAGATAAATGTAAGTCGCTCTGAATGAGGGAGTCTGCCAAATGCTGTAAATGTAAATGTAAATCGCAAATAAGGCAGAAAGTGTGCATGTTCTCCCTGTGGGTTTTACTCCGGGTTCTCTGGTTTCCTCCCACAGTCCAAAAACATGTATGTTAGATTGATTAGTGATTCTAAATTACCCAAAGGAGTGAGTGTGAGTGTGGCCTTGTGATAGGATAGGCTATAAGCGCGTATAAAAGATAAATAAAAGAAAGAAATATGTGTGTGTGTGTGTGTGTGTGTGTGTGTGTTTGTGACCTTTTAAACCCCATATAATTTGCCAGTGAGCTCCAATTGGCCTGTTCCAAATTCCTCTCAAGTTGCACTGTTTTGTGAACAAACCAATTCAAATTATTTTTATATTTTGGCCTTATGTGATTGGACGGTTATGATGTAAGTCATGCCTTTTATTGTTTTTTTTTTGTCTAGTGGACAATCTTAGTATTACGGTCTTCATCTCTAAACCTGACTGATATAAATTAAAGAAGATAAAAAGATAAGGGTTTCTCGTAGAAGGATAAGAGATCATGGCAGTGTGTGTGTGTGTGTGTGTGTGGTTCCAGGAGCTGGATGCTCTGATGTTTAAGGCTCATTAATTAAAGCACAGATAGACGATGCTGAGGTGCAGCAGTGCAGCCTGTGTGAGATGGACCGAGAGTTTGATTGTGAGCTCCTTTAATGATTAAACACGTCTGTGAGACTGAGATAAAGACACGCGCCATCAGCTGCACTCTAAACCTTACAGATCAATAGGTGTACATTAGAGAGACAGATCGACCGGAGCACACTGAGCAGCCACATGACTCTCTCTCTCTCTCTCTCTCTTTCTATCTTTCTATCTTTCTTGCTTTCTTGCTTTGTCTCTCTTGCTTTCTCTATTTCTCTCGCTCTGTACTTCTCTATTTCTCTCTCTATTTCTCTCTATCATGCTCTGTCTCTCTTGATCTATTTCTCTCTAGCTTTTTTGCTTTCTCTCTTTCTCAATCTCTCTATTTCTCTCTATCCCTCTTCCTCTGTCTCTCTCAATCTCTCTCCTCTTTCTCTGTCTCTCTCATATCTAATCTTTCTCTGTCTCTCTCTCAATCTCTCTATTTCTCTCTATCCCTCTTCCTCTGTCTCTCTCAATCTCTCTATTTCTCTCTATCCCTCTTCCTCTGTCTCTCTCAATCTCTCTATCCCTCTTCCTCTGTCTCTCTCAATCTCTCTATTTCTCTCTATCCCTCTTCTCTGTCTCTCTCTCTAAATATCTCTCTCTTCTCTGTCCCATCTCTCTAAATCTCTCTATCTCTCTCTCAATATCTCTATTAATCTCTCTCTCATCCCTATTCTCTATATCTCTCTAATATGTCTCTCTCAATCTATCTATTCGTCTCTCTCTATCTATCCCTCTTCTCTCTCATCATCAATCTCATTTTTCGCTCTCTAATTCTCATCTCTCTATCCCTCTTCCTCTGTCTCTCTCAATCTCTCTATTTCTCTCTCTCTATCCCTCTTCCTCTGTCTCTCTATCTCTCTCGAATCTCTCTATCTCTCTCTCTTCCTATCTCTCTCTCTCTCTCTATCCTCTCTCCTATTTTCGTCTCTCAATCTATCTCTCCTATTTCTCTCTATCCCTCTTCCTCTGTCTCTCTCTCACAATCTCTCTATTTCTCTCTATCCCTCTTCCTCTGTCTCTCTCAATCTCTCTATCTCTATCCCTCTTCCTCTGTCTCTCTCTCTCTCTAATCTCTCTTATCTCTCTATCACATCTCTCTCTGTCTCTCTAATCAACTCTCTATTTCCTCTCAATCTCCTCTGTCTATCTCTGTCTCTCTCTCAATCTCTCCATCTTTATTTCTCTCTATCTCTCGGTCTCTCTTCTCATGTCGCCTCATGTACATGCACAGTGAATCATCGGTGAATCATCGCCCGGGTTTTCTCCCTTAAATAAAGACAGAATGCGCCGGTCTGATAAATCCATTTTAATGGAAAATGTAAAACCCTTTGAACTTGGATGTACAAAGCATGTAACACTCGCACTTTTAAAATCTGAAATTGAAGCAAGCTGTGCTTTAAAAAAATACATCGGTGAATGTATATATGTATATATTTACACAGCATAGTAAGTCTTTTATTTTTTTATATCGTCAACTTCAAAACTTCACCGTAGTAAATCTTAAAAAAAGAGAAGGACAATTTTCTTAAATAAATTACACCTTTTTTTTTTTTTTTTTTATACGTAAATGTCTCCATTTTTTACAGTGAATACTTCTTAATAAAATGCTGAAGTGTGTTATTCATTTAGGCTTTTCTTTACAATATTTAACTTTACAATGTTTACAATAGTTTGGCAGTTAAACATCTTTCCAAAGATTTATGGCATGAGGACTGCAGTTTCAGCAACCATTCCCAAAGTACAGGCAACAGCTGGTGTTTCGGGATCCCGTCTCAGAACTGCGCCAGGACCCCGTGTAGCAAACTGTACAAGTCACATTTACATTTGATCTAGAACGTAGAGCACAGACCTCCTGAAAAATAAATACAACATTTTCACATAAACAATATACAGTATGAAAAAAAAAAAAAAAAAAGAAAGGACAGGAAAAAAAAAAAAAAATGAACTGGACGACAGACAGACAGACAGACAGACAGACAGACAGATACGGTTTGAGTAAAGTTTGCTCAGCATTGCTGCTGCTTCGCGGATTATCTTCAGTTTCTTTTCTGTAAAATCACAGTAATCCTGATGCGTTCGGGCGATACTGCTGTGGTGTCAGTAACAAATAAATAACGTTTGTCTTTCCTTTGTCTTCTTTTTAAAGTCTGCTTGGCACTAGAGGTTCAGGACGCGAAGGTTAGTGTGCATATTTGGGGTTAAGTGATGAAGGCGTGCTGACAGCGGCGTGAGGGAGGGTCATGAGGTCGCCTCCTCTTCCTCCTGAGCCTCGGCACTGCACCGCTTTAATGTTCCCACGGCATCCTTTACGCAGTGGTAAAAGATGTTCTTGACCTGAGAGAGAGAGAGAGAGAGAGAGAGAGAGTCAGTGGTGTTATGGATTACAGCCAGGCTGTGACTCATGTGCTTCAAATAGGCTGAATAGCCACTGAGAGGGAAAAAAAACTAAAGTACTCAATTACACAGCAACTCATTAAGGGCCAGTGCGCATGTAGGGATGAACGAGCACCGCTGCTGAAAAACAGCTAATGACTTCTATAGACTCAACTATTAAAATACATACAAGAAAAACTCTACACAAAGGAGAAACATCAAGCCTGGACGCTGGTAATACATCAGAGAGAGAGAAAAAAACAAGAAAGAGAGAGAGAGAGAGAGAGAAACGAGAAAAACAAGAGAGAGGGAGAGAAAACAAGCAAGGGAGTAAGAGAGAGAGAGAGACAAAGAGAGAGAGAGAGAAAACGAGCGAGAGAGAGAGGAAGAGAGAGAGAGAGAGAGAGAGAGAGAAAAACAAGAGAGAGGGAGAGAAAACGAGCGAGAGAGAGCGAGAGAGAGAAAAACAAGAGAGAGGGAGAGAAAACGAGTGAGAGAGTAAGAGAGAGAGAGGAAGAGAGAGAGAGAGCGAGAAAGAGAGAAAAACAAGAGAGAGGGAGAGAAAACGAGCGAGAGAGAGCGAGAGAGAGAAAAACAAGAGAGAGGGAGAGAAAACGAGCGAGAGAGAAAGAGAGAGAGAGAGAGGAGAGAGAGAGCTAGAGAAAGAGCGATAGAGGGAGAGAGAAAGAGAGATAGACGGAGAAAGAAAAACAGTGATCCCTAACACAGACACACACTGACGCGCTACAGACTCAGCGCTCACACACTGACTATAGAGACGGGGCGCTATAAGGCATCATGACCCCCTATAGATCAGAGTGTGTACACACTGCAACACCAACGCCGTGGAGACACACAGAGCTGCACTTTCTCACTGAGTGTACAAAATATACACACCTACGAGAAAAATACTTTAATAAATTTACATTAATTCACCCACAGGTCATCAACCTACCCCACACTCACAAACTGCCCCTCCTACTCTGGGAAAAGAAGGAGCGTTGTGTCCTAGGAGGGCGTTACGTCTCCGCATGTCACACACAGAGGGACAGCCAGTAACACACACACACACACACACACACACACACACACACACAGCCTTGTTTGTCTCATACACTTCTATTTATTTTGCTACTGTTCTTCTCGTTGTTGTTTTTCTGTATGTTGTGCTCTCACTTCCCCTTTAAGCTCTGTAGTGTTAGTATTGTTGTTGGTCTTTGTGACTTTGTTGAGCCGAAAAGGGGAATTTTATTTGAAATTAAAAGAATGTAATCTGTATATGTATTAAGACGGTGCATATACATAGATATTACATAAAAGGGCAAAAAGGAAATAATAGGTTATTAATAAAAGGGGCTTTTCATTCATAAACTATTTGTAGGAAAAACAAAAAAAATGTTTTGGCTGAGTTTGTAGTCACTGTAGTGGGCTTGAATAATGAATGTCCTGTTAAACTGCATGCTGGATGACTGAATGTTGAGTCTCTATTACCTGTTATTATACCTGAGTCTGTTGCGTTCATTGCTGCAACTCTTCAGTCTCTGTGCTACACAGCCATCGGTAGGAGCTACTACAACTACTACAGGTTGCCATAGTAACAACACTTCTCAATAGCTGGCACAAATGGCTTTTCACCTGCCAACACATCAGTTTTTCTCCTGATGAAATGAATCGCTGTAGAGGAGTGGAGTTTGGTGTTTGTGTAAAAAGTTTAGTAGTGCATATCTACAACATGTCTAAGACTCAGGAGTAACAGAGTAACAGTGATTTTCACTACAGATCATCTGCACTCTACACTCTTTAGTCTCAGTGGTACCAAGTCACTGCACTTTAGTTTAGCTTTGTAAGTCATGGGAAACACCCACGTCTAGCCAGGTAGTCAATTGTCTGTCTGTCTGTCTCTCTATCTATCTGTCTATCTATCTCTTTATCTGTCTGTCTGTCTCTCTACCTGTCTATCTATCTGTTTATCTGTCTGTCTGTTTCTCTATCTACCTGTCTATCTATCTATCTATCTGTTTATCTGTCTGTCTGTCTCTAGCTACCTGTCTATCTATCTTTATCTGTCTGTCTGTCTCTCTATCCGCCCGCTCGCCCGCCCGCCTGTCTGTCTGTCTATATTTGTCTGTCTGTCTTTCAATATTTGTCTGTCTGTCTGTTTATATTTCTCTGTCTGCCTTTCTATATTTGTCTGCCTGTCTGTCTGTCTGTCTATATTTGTTTGTCTGTCTCGCCGTCTGTGCCGCCGATCTGTATAAAGGTCACCTGGGATCCAGAAATCTTGCTGATTATTATTGGATCAACTACTTATTTCTTCTTCATTGAAATGCAAATCAATGAAGAACTTTTTCGAAATGTATTTTTCTTGATGATTTTTGTTGCTATTCTCTCTCACACTGTTAGAATAAACCTACCAATAAAATTATAGACTGATCGTTTCCGTGTCAGTGGGCAGACGTACGATATCAGCAGGGGATCAATTAATTTTTCTCCCTCACTGTATCCAGCTTTCCAAGGTAGCTGAGAAAGCAATTCAGTTTTTCCCCTGAAACATGAGGGACTAGTTTACACAAGAGGTCTAGTCAATAAAAAAAATCCAATAATCAATCAACACATGACTTCTCGGTAGCATCCCGCTAAAAAATCTTTTAAAGCCTCTGGCAAACAGATATGTGCTATTAGAAGAATAAATCCATAATTACAATTTATTACAATGTAATAACAACGATATTAATGCTTGAGCTGAACTGCACAGACATGATGAAAGCAGAGATGTTTATGATGTCTGGTATCAACCTATTTTTAATGTTAACTGCGTCCTAGCTTTGCTTTAACACAGAGCAGGGTAATGTAATGTAATGTAATAAATTGTTATGCATCTTATGTAATGAACTAGAATATTATTTAGTCGACTTGTGATATTCTCACATAGTAAATATATCATTTAAATGTATGTGTTGCTTAAGATTCTGTTATCATAGAGATTTGCTGCTCTTTCTTGAGTATAAACACACTCTGGGACATTCTCTTTTCAGTCTACCCCCAGCCCCTGTTTGATTTTAACACACAACAGTGGGATCATTAGTGTCAAACTATTGCTCAAGTACAAACCTGGAGCAGATGCTATTAATAAAGGTTACATCAATCAATTTATAGTAAAATTCTGTGAACATTTGATTTTTGTGATAATGTTTTACAGTATTATGACAACATCTTTTTACTGTTTTTTAAAGACGTGCAGGACTATCCCTCATCAACTACTATAATAAGGGCACTGATGCTGTGAGATGTCAGTCTAAGATCTGATATTAGATAATGACATCAGGCGTCTTTACGGGGTGTATTGTGTGGAAAGAGTTCAGGTCTGTGAGAGAAGTGGGTTGTACCTGTAGCTTATCTTCATAGTTGATTTCTTCTTTGGAGGAGCGCAGCTCCTGGGTTAAGTGGAAAGAGTGCACCACGTGCTCCGGTGAGACAAAGTCATTGATCACCTGAATGCAGCTGTGCAAGTTCTGCACCTGTGTTGGCAAGAAAGCAAGTTGAAGCTTAACATTTTCACCTACAAACTGTGTCCTGTGACATTTTTAAGTTTGTGTCTACACTAAGTTCTAAGATATAAGTATTATAAGGATGAGACCTGGTGCAGGGCTCCGGTAGGGACCAGAACAGAGTCTCCCAGGAACTGGACGATAGTGCTGCCCTGTACACCGTGTTCATCCAGCAGACGCTGCCTCTGCTTGCGGGTGAGGTACCATCCCGGCTCCCTGATTGGATCGTGTTCTGGTGGGATCTCCACACCCTGCTCTTTGGAGATCTGCAAACCACAATACATGAAACCATGACCAGTTTACACCTGTGTCTCAAGTGATGTTTACATTTACAACATTTGGTAGATGAATTTATCCAAGTTAAGTATAACATGAACCCCCACAAAAAAATAGCAACTAGTGGTAACTCAGGGGTTAAGAGGTTGGACTGCTGATCAGATGATCATAGGTTTAAATTCCAGCATGCTAAAGGTGCCACCCCAGAGCAAGCTAACTTAGGTGGATGATAAAGAGATAAATGAAGTCGTTCTGGATGAAAACATCTGCCAAAACTGTAAATGTCAAAAGTCAAATGCTTAATTAGATACTGTATTAAGGAAAGTTGTAGGTCCTCAACCATCTCCTGAAGAAAGCCAGTGATCTGGTTGTTTCAATATGAACAGAAAGAAAAAAATAGCATATATATTTTGATATATTGTTGATATTATGGCTTACTAAATCCTTACCAAATGATACAAAGGATCTGTCTGTTTACATGCAAAAATCCAATTCATATCCGATTTATTTCCTCATATGAATGAGGCATTAAACCGATATAAAATATCAGAATCCATGTTTTTTTTTTATATATTCCATCTGTGCCACATTGAAGGAAAAAATTTTAATTGGATCACTTGATACATGGGGTGTAAATACAGGGTAAGTGGTGAAGAGCGCTATTATTTACTGCAGATTCTGGACTTTCTCACAGTGACTATGTCATATGGGATGCATTATGTGGTGAAGCCATAAACTGCTCGAGTTGCGTTCGACCCTGTTCACACCTAAACTTATTGCTGCCTGCTTAAGAGCCGATCTGTACAGAACACATGCTAAAGCTAGGTATGAATGGGGCCTGATAATCAATATTAAAATTAACTCGTAGAAAAAGTCAAGAGGCGACTGGAAATATGATTACCTTAAATGCTTAGCGTGCTTTTATACGTATATGGAAGAAGACTCGGTGACATTGGAAGTGTTTTTAGTTTGCCTTTGTTTTGTAAACAAAAGGGAAAGTTGTAGTGCAGTGGTTAAGTATATTCAATTCATTGTGCAAGGTACGTGTACAGAGCCAATGAAATGCATTTTTCGCATATCCCATCTTAGTAAGTTGGGGGTCGGAGCGCAGGGTCAGCTATGATGCAGCGCCCCTGGAGCAGGAGGGGTTGAGGGTCTTGCTCAAGGACCCAACAGTGGTTGACTTGCCGGAGGTGGGCCTTGAACCCAGGTGTTTCTGGTCTTCAGATTAACAACTCAGCACCTTAACCATTTGAGCCACCCTGTTAAGGTGTTGGACTGCTTATTAGAGGATTAAGGTTTGATTCCCAGCACCCTCAAACTGCCACTGCTGGGGCCCTGAGCAAGGGCCCCAATTGCTCAGTCGCTCTGTATAAGGCCGTCTGCTAAATGCTATAGATATGAATGTTAATCTGTTTTGAAGTGATTCTTTCTGGTTAATTAAGGTTAAGTAAAAATGAGTCACTCAGTTCATGTTGGGACATAATAAACATAACATATTTAATCCAGATGACAAGCCTTAAATAATATTATATGACCTTGCGAATTACACAATTGCACTTGTGAAGCTAAACGCAAACATTCAGCTCAGTAAAGGATACGACCTTCACATTTACTATGATGCTTCATGTTAAAATTTTTTACCCCTATTTTAACCAACATTTTCATTAAAGTTTTAGGGCTCATAAAAAACCCATTTAATAGATACAAACAAAACCATTGTGAAGCCAGTCAGCTAATGAGTACTGTTCAGAAATACCAGACGACCAACCCTACAATAAAGTGCAAATGCTGTAAAGTAGTTTAGATTCCCATTTGCCCTGTAATTGTAATGTAAAGGCAAGGGCAAACTAAGGAGAGCTTTTAGAGTCGTTCCGTTAACCCTGCCGTCTTCCGCATGACAGCATCTGACCAGAACAGAACAGAACAGAACAGAACAAGCAGTCGAAAGGAAGGAAGGTAATTAAATGAACCCTATAAAACTTCCCTTAGGAGGAATGCCGAGTTTTATAAGGACATCCAACAACACACCGCAAGACAGATGGCGATAACGAGATAGAGAGCGCACGAGGAACAGAAGGAGCAGAGACAGAGAAAGCTGTATTGTTGACATGGTGCATTGTAAAAAAAAAAAAAGAAAAAAAAAGAGAAGTAAAGCGGTAACCTTGTGCAGAAATTCTTTAATTTTCTCCAAGTCTTTACTCGCATAGACGTGCCATAAGGCTCCGGGGGTTTCACTTGAGTCCTTTAATCTCTTCTTAACATTGTCGTCTAGTTCCTCTTCCTCCAACCTCTTTAGTACCCCTAAGCACAAACACAGGAGTTTATTAACACACACACGCAAAATATTACACAGTCAGCTTAGTGTACAAACTAAACACACTGCAAACTGAACACACTGCTCAATAGCTTAAAAGGGGGGTGTAATGTTTAAAAATTAACGCTGATAAGGTGAGTGAGTGAGAGACAAAGGGCTATAAATAGAATCCAGGCAGAAAGGGACAAGAAGGGAGGGGGTGGAGAGTGTATAGGGAAATAGAAAGAAATGAAGTAGACAGGGCAGAGCTGAGGCATAGTGCCAAACCTGAGTTCTGCCAAAACACAAGGAAATGGAGGTGTGGGCTTGAAACGATGGACGGTGTGGGCTTAAAACGATGGGAGCTGTGAGTCTGGCTCTTGCCAACTCTGCAGTAATCCTTTAAAATCCTGAAAGGAACTTTCTTTACAGTCTATACTGTAAAGAAAGACGGCAGCTGCAGGCATTAGCACTTGTTCACTTAAAGTCAATCTGTGCCTGCTTCATGCCTGGAGAACGAAACCGGGCAGCGTTGGAGCTTAACGCTGCTTTCTGTGGAATGTGTCAGGAGAGAGCACGCTCTCAGCGTCTGCTCATTCCAACAACGGCTTTAGGCGCGTGATCACTGGGAAAGGCTCCTGTAACTGGTCCAGATGCTCCTAACCCCCCACCCAAGCTACAATATATTGTTTCCAGAATTCCTTAACGTCTGTAACACGAGTGTTTCCAAGCTCTGTGGCACAGACAAGAGCGAAGAAAACAACAAGCCCATTTTTGGTTTCACACAGGAATAAAAAAAAAAAAAAAAAAGCAGTAGGATAATTTTCCCTCTCCTCATAAAAATGTGGGCTGACCTACTTTAGCCTGTTTTGGTAAAAAAAAAAAAAAAAAAGGAGGGACAAAAAAAAAGTAGAGAAAGACGAACCTGTTTTGGAGAGGACACCGTTCCCTTTGGCCACTCCAACGTAAACGAGCACGCTGACCACGTCGGACACTTCCATATGCAGGTTAGCTGTGCCAAAATCCTGCTCCTGAGATGATGCAACACCTGAAACACAGAAAAAACATAATCTCTCATGCACCATCTTATAGACATGCTGTAATCTGTTATAACTATAATATAAGGATAATAATAGTATAATATCTATACAGATATTATTTTGTATTACAAGACATTTACATTTATGGCATTTGGCAGACATCCTTATCCAGAGCGACTTACATTTGTCTCCTTTATACAACTGAACAATTAAGGGGGTTACGGGCCTTGCCCAATGGTGGCAATTTGGCAAAACTAAACTTAACCCCTGTGCTACAATTTCCTCTCATAGTTAATTTATAACAGTTTTGATATTGTACCTTATCTTTCATACTTTATAAGCAGTATAATTTTTATTCAACTTATATCAGCAAAAGGTGCTAGATGTAGACAAAGATGGGGTACCGTATGCGCAGCAGAGCCGAGGACCCAGGTCAGGTCGCACGAAGAACGAGGGGAGATGGGAAGCCAGGTTTAAATTCCCCTCTGGGTCTGAATACTCAGGCAGAGGGAGGTTCTTCATCAGATCATCATACCTACACACATATATCCATTTAACACTCTTCTACAGTTTTTTATTGTATAACAAAACATTTTATCAGAACAGCTGCCATGTACCTAGAAGGCATTAGAGCCATGAACTCTTCTCCTGACGGCCAGTCTTTTAATCTGTACACAATCGCCTCGCCATCTCTGGATTTGAGCCGTTCTGAGGTCAAGCAAAAGATACAGAGGAGCATGTTTAGACACACATTTCGATAGTAATAATATTCTACCAAGCAAACAGTTTTCAGGGCAACTTACTTGTCAAGTCCTCGAAGCCGTCCCAGAATTCTTTGATGCCCGAGTTGGAAACCACGCCGTCTTTGCAGTTCAGCAGATCCCCCTGGTGGTCGGCGAACTCCTGGCTGAAAGCTTCAGCTTTCCACAGGCTGGCGTTGAGCTTCTTATGAACCCCTGAGACGAGCACAGGCTGGAAAAACACCACAGAGGAAATGGGCCTTTAATGACGGCCAGAATCACAGCAAATCTCAGACTGTTCCTTTTTCACACAGCGGAAAATATGTAGCTCAAAGGAAGTGGAAAAATCTTATAATATGTAATAAATCAGCAACTAGCACAATCCAGTTGTATCTGCAAAAGCCTCAGCATTCTTTTACTGTATGGATAAAAGTACTAGAAAACATGGCAATTAGATACTGTATTTAAGAAAGATGTAGGTCTTTAACCATCTCCTGAAGGGAGCCAGTGACTTGGCTGTTCCAATAAGTGAAAAGATAGCATATATAACATCCTATTTCTGTTTATACTTCTATAATAACCTTCACACTTCTAAAAAAAGCTTTTCAATAGACACGATGCACATCACGATACAACATTTCACGATATTTTGCAATACAATACAACAAATACAAAGCTGTTTGCTGCCGAGCAAATACATGTATGTTTCACCCACAACAACACGAGCGGAGGAGGTGTGACATGTTTAATATTAAACGTAAACGTGATACATCAGAAAATCCATACTCAAAAATATTTCGCAATAATAGCTGTATCGATATTTTTTCACAGCCCTAGTTTTTATAAAGTTCAGACCCTGATGTTGATCTGGGGTCTTCATGAAGCACAGGAACTTTGCAGAGGAGGACAATGTTTGGATCTTTTAATTCCAGTGACAGAATAATGTAATCGTCGAACATTCTAGACAAACATTTGTTTCTAACTTTGCGGCAAAAGTTTGGAAAAGACACACTAATGTGTGTACACTGGTAGGCTTGCAGCGATAGAAGATGTTGGTGGCGTCCCTGGCCACAACACTGGTTACTGGTGGTCACAATCGTCCTGATTGTCATTTTGATTTTTTTAAGTATTAGTTTTTAAATAAACATTTATGTAAAGCATTTAAAAAAATATTTTATTAACGAAAATCCCACATAATAATAAATAGTGATGTAATGTTATAAATGCAGCTGCATGAGATATGTATTTTGTTAAAAAAAAAGTTTTTTGTTTTTTGTGCTTTTGATATAAATGTTTTTTTTTCCTGTTTCATTGTTCTCCTTCCAAGCAATTGACGCCAAATTGCCGGAATTTTTTAAGCATTTACGAGATACTTCAAAGTGAAGGAAAAGGGAGGAAAAGAGGGAAACTCCAATGACTGCCTCCTGACCACTTCCCCATGGTGATGCCGGTATTAATGGTGTTCACAATAAAATTACCTCACCGTCACAGCCTTCTATGCTGGCTAAGTGTCCACAAACTTTTGCCCATATAATGGAGGCTTAAACCTTTTGACGAAAACAGATTCCCTGAATGTGAATAAGTGTAATAAGTACCTTACTGGGCCTCCGTGATGCATAACGCTAAAGTCTCAACCAAATGACAACATGCACAAGGACCAACACAAGATCTATGTTTCTATTAATTTTTTATAGAGATATAAATGCATAGAGCTGAAAGCAGAGTCGTGAAAATGGAATGGAACAGAATGACGGTTGTATTACACCTCCCCAGCAGGGGGCACTAAAGACCTGCACCAGTACAATACTAAAAGAGCTTGCAGTACATAAACAACCTTCATCCTCTGCTGTCAGTTTCTTCATTTCTCAGACATACTTTTTTTTTGTGTGTGTGTGCATGTAAAATGCTTGATCGGGTTGAGCTGGGTGGTTTGCGGTGGAGTGACTAACCTGTCCCTGCTTCCAGCACTCTCGAAACAGTTTCCAGTTACTGCTCTTGCGGTGGTCTTTAAGCCAGAGCAGTCTGTGATCATACAGCCAGCAGTGGGGAATGTCAGTATGCTGCTCAGGAACATCCTCAGCTTGTTTCCTTCTCTCAGCCTTGACCTCGTCCTGGGGTTTAGCCTTTGGGCTCTGCTTAGTGCTGCGGTCGGCTGGTATCTTATTCTCCACCACGGAAGCAATGATGTCATCCAGGATGTTGGGCATAGAGCGACCACTTTTCCCCGTCTAAGCAGGGATACATGGGAAACAGAGACAAACAAATTATGATTGATATTTATATTAGTGTCTCTTTGAACATGGATATGTGTATGTGACAGTAAACTAAAACAGAAGTCTCGTGTGTCATATATTTACTGCTGAATGACTAATGCTTATGAGACTCACAGAAATGCTAGCTATCTTACTGCATGTTAAAAACATAAACTTCCTGATTACGCAAGCTCGGGTTACTGATAGGCTGCAGATGGTAAAATACTTTTCTGTGTACGAATAAGTTTACATTTTGGCTCACATTACAGCCAAAGTACACTGTGTATAATGTGCGTCTGTTTGTGTTGTGGGACCTGTGAGGCGGTGGAATAAACCGGTGCGAAAGCGATGCCAGCGTCGGTGGAGCCCAAACGCAGTTTTCCGGCCGTGGTGGTGAGCAGGTCTCGAAGCGTGGAGCCCTGCTCTGTGCTGTTGGCCACCAGAGACGAGGTTTTACAGTGCAAAGTCTCCAGAGCATCTGTGCTCTCTTCCTTCACCTTCCCTACCACCGACTCCTTGTTCTCTGCAGAAAGAGACAAACATATTAAACTCATAGCTTGACTAGGTATTTTACATGTTCATTTACAGTGAATCATAGATAATCTTTGCACTGCATAACGTAGACTTTATTTAACACCTGACTAAGTTAATGAAAAGATATAACAATTACCCGACACGACTAATCAAGCAAGAACTGTGCAAGGACTGTGACTAAGAGCCTGTTGATAGTATTATAATAACAACTGAAACACGCCTCAGTTCACTTCTGAAAAGCCATCACGAGTAGAGAAATCTGCAAATGAGCTGCTTTGTGTAGTTGAAGACAATAACCAAAGCCCACATATCCAACATTCATCTAAATAAGGCTGAATTTCAGTGTAGCCCGGCAACGCAGCATATAAAGCCAACTGAAATGCTGGATAAACATCTGGTTAGATGAGTGTGACTAAAGCGTTAGTCATGTATACCAATAAATATGAGGCTGCTTGCCAAATGTGCCAGTATGTACTCATGCTAAGAACAGTCATTGGGAAATTCCCAATTTTCACCTTTCTTCTCTTCCCGGGATTTTTGCTCAGCCAGGTCGGCCAGAAAGTGCAGTGGTGACTGGGATTCAGGTGGGGTGAGCTTGCAATCAGTGCTGGTGTCACTGGCTGGACTGCTGCCCCCGTTTGCCTCAACCTTCTGTCCCAAGTTGTGCTGGCCGGCCTCAGGCTTGCACAGGGAAAGTTTGTTGCTGTGATTCAGCACGTTCTGGAGGACCTGTGGGAGGACATTGTATGAGGGTCAGATGGAGAAAGGATTGAAATATAAAGGAACAGCAGATTTAACTGTGAGTGGAGGTTCATGAAGAGGTTACAGTACGGCTACAGACCTGAGAAACGCCGTTAGTGGATGGGAGCTTGTTGAGTATATTATGCTTGTTGGCACAGACGCAGTGCGCTTTGATGCCAAACTTCTCCCTGAGCATGTGCATGGCATTTACCAGGTCCGTCAAGACTGCAACGCAGCACAAAAAAGCCTTTTCACATACCGAAGACATAAATACAACCCTAAAAAAAAGGACAGTGTGCAAAACTAAAGCTCTGTTTTGCTGAATTCGGCATGAGCTATGAACTATACTATCTCCACGCTCTGTCAAGTATGCCTCAAGCTCCACAACAGCCCTTTGTTCCAGACTTGCAGGGTGCCAACTATGTGCACAGGGCTTGTTTTTTCTACAATGTTTCACTGGCAAAAGCATGGGAAGCTGGACAGAAGTCAGGAGCTGAGTTCACTACACTTTCTAGATAACCCAAAGCGCAGTTATTTTAAGGTTATTTATCAAAATACTTTTTTTTAATTCTCTCATTTTCCTCTTTGATTATCCAAAGGAAAGAATGTTTTGGCAACTGGAGTGGATTCTGTGACAGTCCGTACCTGTTCCTGGAATAATCTGCGTTGGCATCAAGTGCTTGTGATCATGTGGCTGTCCCTTGACACACTTTAACCAGGTGTACAGATCTTTGTCTGTAAAACAATAAAAGTAACATCACTTTTAAGGAAATTGTGACACCTTTTTTTCCCCCAATTAAAATAATACAGCACAGACTTTTTGAGTCTGCACTGGAGTAGAGGGCTCATGCTGTTTAAAGCTCTAATTAATACAAAATGGGACATGAAAATGACTCGGCAGAAAAGCTGTCAGGTTTTAAAGAAACCGATCGGGTAGTGCCGTTCATGGAAATGATTAAATTCTGGAAATGGGGATGGAACAGACGACGATTTGCGTGCCAAGATTTTGACTGCATGCATATTACTATAATAATATTTTATATGTAATATTTATAATAATAAATGCTAGATGTAACCTGACTTGAATATATGTTACTTTATGCGAGTCTATTGTTCGGAAAATGTAGTTTGTCTTTTAAAAACGTTCTGATTAACAAAAAAATAAGAAGATAAAGTGTCCGAACGGACTCTTCCAGAAAATGCACCATCTGCTCTGGCCTGTTCACAGCAGGTGTGTTGCAGAGACGGTAGTGTGGCTGGGTGTGTGACCCTCATCGAAGGGAAACTGGATATCAAAACAAAAACTGACCTTTGGAGCTCTTCTTCTCCTTTGCCTTGTAGCAATCCAAGCACACCACAAATCCACATTTCTGGCACACCCAGTGAATGTTGAACAATGTGGCCTCGCATGCGTCGCAGCTCTCACGCACCCCCCTCACTGCCCGTTTCCAGGCTATTTTGGCTGCGAGGCAAAGCAAACAGAGTCTGGATAAAATGGATGCTCACAGAGCAGATGAATTTTATAGAATTTTTTTCTCTCTGCCTTTCTCTCTCTCTCTCTCTCTCTCTCTCTCTCTCTCTGTGTGTTTCTGGTAAAAACAACAGTCTGTCAGATGGGATAATTTTATTTTCCTCACTCAGCAGACAGCAGACAAAAGCTACAGTATGTGTAATGTTTTAACGAGAAGGTTTTTGGAGTTCATCTAAGACAGATACTCGGTCGTTTACAGTGATCAATCAAATTTGTCTTGACATGCTCAAATATGTAACAAAGTAAGGAGAAAATCTGATATTGTTAAAGTACCATCTTTCTTTATCCATGTGGCGGCGGTCTTCTCGCTCATGACCAGCTGGCAAAACTTATCCCCGATGCAACTGAGAATGTATTTGGAGGTTTCCAGGTCCAGATCATTCTCTTCGTAAGCATCTGGAGCCCAGAGACTCAAGGCCTCCTCGTCGTGCTGGTCAGGGGATGAGAAGCCGTCGATCCGGATAACCCCGTTTTTACTATATGAAAGGCTACAGAACAAATCATAGGAAAAAATGAAAGGGGTGAGTAAGTGGATAAAAAAAAAAAATGGAAGACAATGACAAAAGTGCAGTTATTTTTTATTTTGAGAACAAAAATACATGTCAACCTTGATCTCCCGACTAATTCAGGTTATAAAAAGGACTGTGTGGTTAACTAGATGATTTTGCCTAAGTATAAAATGACATCAGGATGACAACACAGACATGTCCGCCATTGCCTGGGATTAAGCACAGGAAACTCTTTATTAGCAGAACACCTATTCTCTCAGAACTCAAATAGTGGCACAAAAACTGGTATATTTATATACTCACTGGAAGAGTAATCCAATCTAGGCTAATCCAGATTACTTACATTTACAGCGTTCGGCAGATGCCCTTATATCCTAAGCGACTTACTTTTTTTTATCTCTTTCATACAACTGAGCATTTAGAGTTAAGGGTCTTGCTCAGGTGCCCAGCAGTGCTAACCTGGTTGTGCTGGTAATTGAACCCCGATCTTCCAATTAGCAGTCCAACACCCTAAATACTGCACTACAACTTCCCCCACTGGACCCATAACTCAACTGAAGATAGAGCAGTGGCTTCCAAAGTGGGGGGCATGGCCACTAGGTGGGGTGCAGAGTTATAATAAGGGGGTGCGGAAAGGCTGGGTTCTGATTTTTATAAAGATGCAACAAAATTTCGGGATAAACAGCTGAAAATATATGCCATGCCGCTCACGCACCGTCTGGCAGGTTTTATGCCCCTCTTTTCTTCCTTTTCTTTGATCTGTGAATCTGTGTTTCGTTAAGTCCCTTATGGCTCATACGCATTGCTTTACTTGTGTACCGCTTATGCTCAACGAAAAGGCAAAATCCGCTTAAATAATTAAAAGGTGAAACAATCCTACATACCTTTTATTTGATATAGTGTTATAGTGACATAGTGATATAGCTGAATTTTTTTAGTACTTGCCGGCGTCGGCGACACTCTTACCGACGAAAATAGTAGAAGCGGCAGAATACGGGGGAGTGGGTGGGCTCTTCTCCCTTCTTGGTGCGGATCGAGCGGCACTCGCGGCACTTCTGCAGGTTGGGTCCAATCTCCGAGCACGAATCGTCCTGCAGAAAGGACTCACCCGTCTGCTTCAGCTTCTTCACCTTCCTCCAGTCTTTCAACACCGAGCGAGGAATACCGTCTGAACACACACACACACACACACAGAAGTTAAAATATTTTGAAATAAATCAATTAAATTAATAACAATAAAATTAATGTACTAAACAAAAGTTTCAAACCATGTATATTCGATTTAAGTTGATTTTACACAACCGATAACACTTAATCTTATGATTTTAGCTTATTAAGCCTTGTGTAAAAGAAATTTTTGTCTAAGAAGATCATTTCTATGTTTTTACCATTTATTCACACCTAGGTGACTTCACTAGCTCAGTTCTGAAACATTACAATTTGAAGTGACTGTGTGTATTGAAACATATATTAAGTTACAAAGAGACTCCTCTCTGCATGTAACAATAGTACAAGGCGCCTGCTAAAAGCTCTCCATTTAAAAGAGCACTTAACATGCCTTGGCTAGATTTATTTCACATAAAAGTTGAACATTCCTATAGCATTGGAGCTTTGAAACCTCCACAGCTGCAGTCCAGATGTGAGCCCACCGCCAACCCCCACAATGTCTGTCTGTCTATTTCTGACATATAATATCTTTCTCAGTAAAATCTAATACCACAATTAGGAAGATCATGTGTAGGTTGGCAAGTAATTTGGAAAACTTTGGAAATTTTTTTATAATAACAACAAATGTATATATAAATAATTGATCAAACTAGCAACTAATAATGATTTTAAACAAATGCACAAGAAACTTAGAATGAATAGTTTTATATTCAGATGCTATATCATAAAAATGTATTTGCTATTACAATCCTATACTCAAAAGATTTTGAGAACTTACTGCTGCTGGCCAATTTTAGTTTGGTTTTCTCCTTGGCGCTTCTGAATATGCCATTGGGCTTGACATCCTCCTCCTCCTTGTCATTTTCCCCTTTCTTTTTTTGCATGTCATTCTGCTTCTTCTTAAAGGTGGGCTTAGGCTGCCTTTTGGCTCTCTGCTCATGCTTGCTGTCACTGCCATCGGAGTCATCGCCGCTATCCGAGCCTGATTCGTGTGGCCGCTTGGAAGGAACTCGTCGTGGTTTCCTGTCCTCCGGGCTCAATTTATCCTCTAAGCATTTGCCATCTTTGCTTATCTCTGTGTCGCTGGAGGTGGATGCTATAAGGTTTACTGTGCATGGCCTAATGATCTCAGAGACGGCATTGGAAGTCATCTCCACCTTGTTAGTGTTGCGATCCTCCTCTGAGTGCCGAGTCAGCCATGCTTTCTTTAGCTTGTGGTAGTTGGGCTGGTTCATCAGTGATGGCTGACCATTGGGTAGGGGGCTGACTTTGCTGGACGGGTTGCCTGGGGATGCACGATCCTGCGTGATGATTGTGGGTGATTCCTGAGAGGATCGACTGCTACCTTCACTCTCTGAGGCACTGCTTGATCCACGGGACTGGGCAGCGGCCAGGGCAGCCTTGTGCTTCTTCAGGTGGATAAAGTTCCCAGAATAAGGCTGTGGAGCTAGGGCCGAACCAGGCTGAGGCAGTGGGCCAATGGGGGAGGCTGTCCTGGCATTGCACTCCTGTAGCTCAAGGCTGGTAGGAGTCCTGCATTTGGGTGCAGTGCCCTCCAGTCTGTTAATGTTACTGCTGCTTGGATTTGCTGAGGTGGAGTAAGGCAGTTCAGCTGTGCCACGACTCAGCACATTGTGAGTGGAAGCAGCAGAGGCAGAAGTGGTTACAGCAGTACTGTTATTGCACACAGAGTTAACAACAGCTACCGCAGAGCTGGGAAAACTGCCCTGGGAGACTCGGACAAAATTGTTTTTGTACTGCAAAAAAATGTCCTCCTTATTTGTGTTTTGCTGTATAACTCTGCCGGGTTCTCTGGTTTCAGCCAGTTTGCTGCAGTCCAGTTGGTATTTTCCTGTATGTGGTTTACTGTTGGACGTCTCCCTGGCACCAGGTTTGGAGCCTGGTGAGCTGTCATACTTAATGCAGGTTCTGGAGCGAACAATAACAGAAGCTGTGGCTACCTGTGGCTTTCCTTGACTTTTGTCTAACTGCCACTGAACTGTTTTATCATAGCCCTGTAAGTTAGAGCTGGGCCTCCATGGCTCACTGGAGCTCAGCTCTACAGTGCCTTTCACCTCCCTAAGCTCTGGAAGCAGAGTGGGCGGCTTTTGTTGCTCTGATACCTTCCCAGCCACACTAACCGGCTGAATAGGGGTTAGCGTTGGTGGAGAGAGGCGACCGTAGCCAGACTCTTTGCGGTCCAGTGTTTGCTGGGTAGGAGGGTGAAAAACAGGTGCCCTGTGTAGAGCAGGCATGCTCCTGAGTTGGTTTGAGGGTGACACAGCCGGACTGCGGGGTTCGCAAGATGCCACGGGTGTACTCAGAGGGTTCAGGGCCACCTGATGACTGAGCTGCTCACTGATCTTACCCACCAAGCCCTCCCCGTCCGGATGGTGCTTGATGAGCGGGGGAGGCTTGGATAAGGACTTGGTGTTGCCTCCGCTGTTGGGGTAGGAGCCGAGAGTCAGGGGACTTGAAACATTAAGGGAGCTAAGCTCTTTGGAGGGGTAAAGACGAGGTGGCTCATTCACCACACTGTTGGAAATGGTGGTAAAATAGTTGCTCTGAGGCAGTGACTGAGCAGCCGAGTGCTTGTACTTATAAAGATCAGATGGCGAATGCTCATTCTCCTTGGGCGGTCCACTGATGGGGAGAGAGGGAATGCGGATATAGGGCTCACGCTCTGGCTCTCCTGAGCGGATTTTGGCAGTAAAGGGTGCCACCTCAATGCTCTCTTGTAGAATGCGTCGATTCTCCTCCTTGTACTTAACAGCCCGGTCTGGAGTGTCTAGTGGCAGGCGGGGAGGCAGCGTCTGCTGCTTTACGTGAGATGAATCCGCGTAGAGGCGCTGTAAATCCCTGCTGTTCGGTGTCCGGCTTTGGTCTGGCTCTTGCTTTAGGTGGGCGGTTACCAGGCCACGCATTGGATCTACAAAAACCTTACTTTCCAGCTCTCTGATAAAAAAAAAAAAGGCATAGTTATTCATTTAAAAAAAAATGAGACCCAATCCAACATGCATTTCTGTCTTACATTCAGTGTTCACAGGATGGTATTTACTATGCTAAGAAAAACAGAAACTAAAGTATTTTTACATATTGAGCATTTGTATACTCACCCTTTGTGGTGATCCACAGTTTTGGAGAGCGGAGGGCTGGAGTGTGAGGAGATTTTAAGGGGTCTGTGGGGATCAGCACTGGCTGGCCTACCTGGGACATGGCTCAGAATTCCTAGACTATCCGCTGAGGACACAGGAGTGGGCTGATGCAGCCAGGGACTGGAGGTGTTCTGTAACAAATTGAAACACATATATATGAATACCTAAAGAAGCATCCAGATAGCATGAGGATGTGACTGTCAGCACAACTGACAACTGACACAACTGAAATTTTTATATATAAGAATAATATTTTTATTATTTATCTTATTTTTGCCTGTTTTAAACATACAAACAAACCTACATCTTTCTAAAGAAAACAGAATAATGTCAATTATAAAATAGCCTGTAGGGGTGTTTTAAAATCTCTAGCATGTAGTGGGGTAAAAGACATTTTTGATAGATAAACACTGATTTACAATAAAGTTAATAATACTATATAAATAGTTAATAATAATTCTTACCCTTGACAGGCTACCATCCGAGTTCACAGCATTTTCTGGATGCACCCACTTTGAGCCAGGCAGGCTAATTCCAGATGGATAGGAGTGCTGTGTGCCATTATGGTATTGCCAGATTATGGGATAAAGGCCGAGCTGGTTGTAGCTGGCACCACCATGTGTCTGGGCCAGCAGCGGTGGGGGTGGTTGCTGTTGCAGAAACTGCTGTTGCTGGTGTGGGTGGTGGTGAGCTAGGGCTAGATGACTGAGTCCCCCTGAGTCGAGGCGCGGGTGGCCACCCAGTAGGGAGGACGGCGGCATGGCAGGCAACACGGTGGGGAGCAAGGGGTGGTGCACTGAGGGGTGCGGGCTAAGGGAAGATGCAGGCAATAGATGGGAGTGGTGATGTGAGCTAGGTGTCAGGCAAGTAGCATGGGAGGAGCTGTGGAGTGGATGGAGGTGTGGGGGAAGGTAAGTTACATGGTTGGTATCAGCCTCGGGCCGCACCAGCGCCGGGTCACGATACACTGTAAAGTGCTCGTTTTTGTCGACAATGAGAGCGCTCTTGATGGACTCAGAGGGAGTGCTACGAGCAGGAACAGGCTTAAAGCTGGAGCGTGGTATTTCTTGACTTCTCGACTTGACTGCCGACCGGGCAAAAGAGGATGAAGTGATCTCAATGATCTCTTTGTGTTTGGTGACCTCAGGTGAAGTGTTAGGTTTAGGCTTCATGGCCTCCAGGACACTGTGGGTTTTTGACTTCATGGCGTCAGGTGAGGGATTGCACTTGGGCTTAAATGCGTCAGGTGAAGGGTTAGACTTGGACTTGGCCACATCTGGTGACGAGCTAAGTTTCTGTGGTTTTCGCACATCTTCAGCCAGTGAGGCATTTTTGATGCAAGGCATGATTGAAGGGTACTGCTGCTGTACTTTCTCCCTTTCCCTTTCCGCAACAGCCGCTAACTCGCTTACCGAAACCACAGGTCGGATCACCTCAGAGTGAGCAAATTCAATCTTGCTGCCCAGGCTCTGACCTAGCTGCTGCTGAAGTTCACCCTCTGCTTTCCTGCATTCTGAGGCTAAGGGGTTTAACACCAAATGTCTGCTTTCAGGGACATAAGTTTCACGTGTTTGAGAAGCTAAAGTCGCAGGCACAGTCTCTGAGTTCTCTCGGGTTGTGGGGTGGGAGCTGGAGTCTTCTGTGATGTCAATTACACACTTTGGAGTTTGTGTTCTCGGTGCCCCTGTGCTATAATGGTCCTTAGGAGAAGTTTTCACAGTGCTTTTTATTTCCATAATGCAACCCTGAACTTCAGCAGGAACTAAGCTCCGAGGCTGCGCACACGAGCTGGGAGGAGGCAGTGGGGAAGGTTGCGCTAGGGACCTCATGTCGCCTGTATTTTCACTCTTGGTAGAGGGCATCACTTCCATGGCTGTCGGCTTGACAATCTGATCCACCGTAGAAGCCTCCTCCCAGGGGGACATCCTGCTATTAGCGTCAGGCTCCTCCATAGCCTTGCAGCTCTGGGACTTTTCCTCTTCCTCACTGGCTTTTAAAATGCCTTTATTTTTTAATTCATTTTCAGAGCTCGGCTCTGAGGATGAGTCCAGGAGCCTCTTATTAGAGTTCTCAGAGTCGCTGCTCTCAGAAAGATCCGATGCCTCCATCTTTAACCGTTTAAGCCCAGCCTTCTTCTCCTCATCTTCAGCTTTCCTCCTCTTGTTCATCACCTGTTTTGATTTGTTTTTAGAAACATCTGCAGCACAAAAGAAAAAAGATAACCCAGTTTATCTAGGGTTATAAACTTCAGCTTTTCAATAACACTAAACAAAAATGTGATTTTGGGTGAATCTGAACAATGTATTATGTCAATTTCTACTTTTAGGTTAAACACACAGTAAATATTAACAAGACAAGACAAGACTGTGAGGCTCCATTTTTCCAGGATCCCCAGATGATTTTTCCCCAAATGATTTTTTATCTTTGGAAGCATTTGAAAGCCATGGTGTATCAGGAAACGATACCATAAATCATTACAAGCATAACATTGTGCTTATACGTGTTCTTCAGCAGTGGAGGACACGCATGGGAATGTGTTTTCAAAACACAAGTAGTCACGTAGAGGATATTATATAAATCATAATTGTTTTCATAAAAAATGTCCAATCCATAAATCTAAATCCAGTCCAATAAAAGAACAAATTTTAACTCTATTAATGAGTCCGTGCACTTATTTGTGTTGTCTATGTAAACAGAAAGAGTGTTGGTAGAGTGCAGTTGGTGTTCACCTCCTTTTCCGCCTCCCGCGTCCGTCTTTTCGTCGCTGATTTTCTCATCATCGGGGATGCTGCTGTCTGATCCCTTTCTACGTGACGACCGGGACCCACGCTGTTGCCCTGGTGATACCTGCGGCTGCTGCTGCTGCTGCTGGGATACCTGCTGTTGAGCATGCTGGGGCTGTTGCTGTTGGGCTTGTGAACCCTGCTTGGTGGCAGGGCCTGATGAGTTCATTACCGGTCTGGGACTGTTGGCCTGGGCACGTGTGTAATGACCCTGTGAGCAAGCCGAAGAAGACACACACACAAACACACTAATGATGGTGGAGGACTGACTTGGCATGTGTTTCTTTTTCCAGCACTGGGGTACAAAATCCACCACAACCACTAGCACCGCTAATGTGAAATATTAAAACTTCACAAGAAATATATAGTAAAGGAAAGGAAACTCCATTTCAACACATTCCTGTCTGTCAACAAAATGCACTACAGACAGTCTATCAAAAATGGAGTCACGGCACTAGCCTTAAAAGGAGAGTTCCTATGGCTTTTCTCTGCTCCATAGTTTAATAGAAACTCTACCACAAGTGCACTTATTCATGCTAGAAGAAACTGGCACGCAGTTATTGCTGAACTACAACCAATAAAAAAACAAACAAAAAAAACAGTACAAGTGGGATATGCAGAGGCTAAGCCAGAACAGTACTATAGCTACAGAATTACAGAGGGATATGCAAATTGTAGATAAACAGATCTAAAGCTATAGATAGGAGGTGGTGGTGGGGCGGCCTGGTACCTGAGAGCTTCCTGTGTTGCCGCTCGGTCTCCCTCCTGTGGTCTGCTTGCATATCCCCAATTTATGTTTTTCACAAAGAAACAAAAGAGAAGAGAACAAAACAGAAAATAAAATAAAACAAAATGGAACAGAGACGTCTTGTTAATTAAAAAAAAAAGGACCAGTGATACTACAAGGCTCTAGACTTTTATTTAATATTAATATATATATATATATATATAAAACAAGACTTCTAAGCACATAGGAACTTTACTTCAAAAGCTAGCTACAAACACAGCACATGGCCGGCAAATGGCACACGGTGCACAGAGCAAAGCATACACACAAACAGAAACAATGATTTTACCACTTCAACATGGAGCATGAAAAGGTTGGTGAGAAGGTAGGAATGTTGCATAATTACTACCAAACAGCACAGCACAAACAGGCAGTGTGTGTGTGTGTGTGTGTGTGTGTGTGTGTGTGTGTGTGCTTCCAAGCAACAATTGCATTACTCACGTGGGCAGTGTTGTTATTCTGGCTAGAGCGTGATCTCCTTCTGGATGTGATGCCTATATTTTCTCCTTTCAGCAAAGAATGAACCACATTGTCCAGAAAAGTCATCTGTACCATTGAGGGATCAACATTCTGAGGCTCTAGTACCTACAGACAGGAGTGAGAGACAGTCAGGAAAACTATTGGTACGCCGTCCGCCCGGATCTCTAATCGTATAGACGCATTTGGAAATGTAACTGGCTGTACCTGGTCATTCATTACAACCATAGTGCGACTGAAGAGGTCGTGATGCGTAATGATGCCCGTGAACCACTGGGTGGCTGAGTCCTGCCTGTAAACTCGTACGCGGTATCCATTTAAAGAATAGGGACCTGGAAAGATTGGGATGGAGGAGAGACTGATGAGAACTCGTATACTTTGTCCCACTTGTATTAACATATCAGAGCAAAATACTATTAAAATACTATTAATTAGTACTAGTTGGAACGTTTTCCTTTGCAACAGTTATCAGAGGCGCGCAGATAGTCCAGGATTCGTAAAATGTTAAAAACATTTCTGGTAGCTCTTCGGGCAAGTAATCTTCAGTTTATGGTAGCCCGAAATGAATAAAAAAAAAGTAGAGTAGTGCGAAGGAGACAATCAAAAACATTTTCCAAACAAATAATCGTATAAAAAAAATCATACTACAACCATCAATACCAAATATTCGTTTTTTGAACAAGTATTCTGTTACAGATTCTGTTCAGGGTTTTTCCCAATTCTCGCCAGTGCCCGTGTGTAGTTCTATCGCATGTTTAAGCTTACTGCGCGAGAATTTCACTCATCACATAGGGATAACAATGACTGTCAGGACGATGACAGAGAAACTGGCACGCAACAGATCTGGTAAATCTTGTAAAATCAGCGCCGCCGCTATAAATACACAGTTTGGGCGATGGCGCGAAGCAGGCGTGCATTCGAATGCGATTTTAATACCCAGCATATTGAAAGTGGCTTTACGATGCCTGAAAATTACAGACAACATAATTACTCAAATTTATTTGCAAGAGAATGCATATATTTCTGCTTCCTATAAGATATTTCTGCTTCCTATGAAATGGCCTGACTGCCAGGGCAGGGATGCATTCTGGTAACACAATAAGCCCTACAACGCTGTGCTAGCCATTTTGCGAGCCCTACAATCTACTATGCTGTTTTCCAGAATACACTTGAGCCTCGTTAAAACATCAGACCTGCAAAGTGCCACAAATATTAAGTGGTGTCTAAATGTTAATGCCACGATGTTGATTATAAAGAGGGCAAATCCAGGCATGAGAAGTTCAACAAAAATATACCATGGCACTTATGATGTACTTTTCTCAAAGCAATTAAAAATGATTATAGAAAATATTAATTTCTATATCCAACAGTATCATGATGTTGAAAGAAAAGAGGCATTTTGGGGCAATTGAAGTTGACTTTTTAGAGGAAGAGTTAAAAAATAACTTCCTAAAAAGCACACAGGGAATAAAGAAGGGTGTTATGAATGTGCTAATTTGGCTGCATGGGACTAGCATAAAATTATTAGCACTGTATTATGATAGACAAGTCAATCTAGCCTAAAAACTCCATTAATGTAAGATCTTTTTTTATCAGTTATCAGTTTTTTTTAACATTTTAAGTGTAGGTAGGATTATATAACATATATGGACACACTATTTCTTTTTTTAGCTAACTAGCTTGTGAAGTGTAGTTTAGTGTGCTTTAACTATCCCTACAGCATAAAAAACTCAAACTAGCCCAAAAATATCAGACATATATCCTATCTGCTATCTGTGTGTGTGTGTGTTCTCCTGTCTTGCACCTGTTTTTTATTTGACTACAAATCTTTCGAACTGAGTATGAAACCTTATATAGGCAAAAGTTTGTGGGCACTTTACCAGCTTAAATGTGTCTCCACCGAACTGTCACACGAAATTTGAAGCACACAGCTGTCTAGAATCTCTTCGCTGTCTATGTTCTAACGTGGCATTATTACTTAACTGAAACGCTGACGCAAACTCTGCTCCAGCATGACGATGAAACTCCGTGCATAAATGGTGTGTAATGGTTGAAGGGGGAAAATTCAGGTGATTGTAGGTGAAAGAAGACAAATCCTTACAGCCACGTTTCAACAATCTAGCGGAAAACCTTCTCAGAAATGTGGAGGTTATTAAAGGAGCAAGACTGAGACTAAATCTGGAATAGGATGTTCAGAGACACATAAGATGTGATGGTCAGGCGTCTATGTAATGTATTTTAATATGAAATAATTACAAATGTTAAAAAAACAATCACACACATGCTTTTTTTTTTTAAGTTTTGTTATTATTCACTGTTCAGGCATTCAACATGGGTCCTTCAACCATGAGAACGTACACCGAATGCTTAACAGCGCAAAACTTTCCCTGAATAAAGAGAAAAAAAAAAACAAAACACCTCTTTACACTGAAGTCCTGACACGTTTGCTCGGTGGCCTGTGCTGTTCAGATGAAGCCAAGGCGGTGGTGTGAAAGCCTGCCAGCCACGACGTGCACTGGCCTGTCGCTTCTCTCTCTCTTCCTCTCTCCTTGAAGGCCACAGCTCATTAGAGGAGTCCACACTATTTCCTTTTATTACCTCTCAATAGTGCTGCTGTATTCGGGTTCTAACACCGAGCACAGCAGCTCTCCAAGCCGGATACACAGAGCACATGTGCATGCACACACAAACATAACTCAAAATACCGGACCAAACCACACTTTGCACTTTTTGTTCTCTCTCTCTCTCCCTCTCTCTCTCTCTCTCTCTCTCTCTCTCCACCCTAATCCTCCACCAGATCCTTTGGCTTGGAGATTCTTCCCGTTCTGCCGTCCTTTGCCAGCTGCCAAGTTTAACAATTATATCTAATTGTTGGCCTGGAATGCTGCTGCTGCAGACCTTGTAAACAAGACCTCATGCCAAAAGCCACCAGAACAGTCTTCAAAGTCTACACACACACACACACACACACACAAATACTAGGCTAAATGTCCTTGTGAGGGCCTTCCTTTAAAAACTTATCCATGCTACACCTCAATCTCACCCTAAATTCTTAACCACAGTAACCAAAGAGACACAATGGAAGTTTTTAGAAGTTTCTTAAGTAAAAGCTGCAAATAATAATAGCGGGACAAAAAGGATTGTTTCTTGGAAGGTATGTACCATGTTGTAATCATTTATAGCGTCTTACCTTGCATAAAAATTTCCTGCACCTTTTGGTCTTTTACCCAGCTTTTCACTTCTTCATGAAGCTGTGGATTGTCCCTGAGAACAGGACTTAAGCTGTCCACTTCATCCTGCACAACACAAAAAACAATCGACACGTTAGTAGTCAGCAAACAATCATTTCCACTCGTTTATAAACACTTATTTCTGGTTTCTTCTTTTGTTTTCATTTCTTTTTTTCCCCACAGATCTTTTTCAAGGGTTTAACTTTAAAGATGAAGTTCTCGGGGTGAAATGCATATTTTGATTCCAGGAGTCAAACAACCTAAATTCAAGTCAGGAATCTTGGTGTGAATCTGGAGTCAGACCTTAGTTTCAGCAGTCATGTTAAGCCAATAACTAAATCAGCAAACTATCACCTCAAGAACATTACCAGAATTCGGGGTTATGTTTCCCAGTCAGGATCTGGAGATTCTTGTTCATGCTTTTATCACCAGTAGACTAGACTATTGTAACACACTCCTGACCAGCCTTCCCACCAAGACCCTTAGACAGCTGTAGCTCATACAGAACACTGCTGCCGCCAGGATTCTGACTAGAACCAGAAAATCTGATCACATCAGTCCTCATGACGTTACACTGTCTACCAGTTACATTTAGGATTGATTTTAAAGTACTGTTACTCGTTTTATAATTCACTCAACGGAGTATAAGACCTAAATACATTTTAGATATGCTCACTGAATACAAAGCAGTGAAGCCCATCAGGGGTAATTTGGTGGTGCTGGGAATCGAACTCACAATCTTTCAGTTGCCAGTCCAACACCTTAACCACCGATTTATCACCTCCTAACCGTCTATCAACATAATTGCTTGTTGCAGCTCAAACAGCAATTCTAATTCCAAACTCTATCTGCTATTGGAGCCGGGGGCACTCCAGTAACCTGCTAACTAAATGCTATCTTATAATCACCTGATGTGCATTTATAACGTTTTTATGCCTGAACTTTTCTGCACAGCAATCAAGATCTCCACAGCGCTGTGCTGGTTCCTTAGGCGCTCCTTTTCTCTAAGGTGGCACTACGAGAGGTATTTGAGGGTTCGGGTGCTGTAAATTGATGATGAGGATTTGTAGACGTCATGACAGTGACTTTGCAGAAGAACTTAACTCCGTACTCAGCTTGTTTCCTGAGGATGTCCTCTATTACTGCTGACTTCATTCAAAATAAAAATGCTTTGTCTACTTTTCATCCACAGATTCGGATCCCGTGACCTTGTTCGCGCCGAGACACTGCTAACACACACTGCGAGTAAACCTTCTTTCTTATAAGCATGCAAGCTCCTGTATGTGCTGTCGAGTTTTACTAGAGCTGGGAAAGTGTAGAAGAAAAACCAAAATCTGTTTGGAGGATCTCTTTTGCTAAATATTGGCTTCGGCAATTCCTTTTTTATTTTGTAATGATGGTTTTAGTTCTACAAATGCATTTTTGAACAACTTTAACGAGTTGAATTATTATATATTATTTGCGCCGAGGAAGAGACAGTGGACAGTGTTGGGGGTAGCAAAGCGGATGATGTTGACGTTCTCTTTGGGAGTGACGAGTTGGACAGAAGTAGGAACGAGCACGGCTCAGGGGACAACGTTAGCGTGAACTGGATACTCATTACATCATTTTTGCTAACATAATACTTTGTTAAATAATAAACAAGTGATAAATAATTCATTATTATTAAATTCATCAGGACTTGTATGTATGTATGTATGTATGTATGTATGTATGATAAATGTCACATAATCCCAAACTAGTAACTATTAGCGTGCCTTTATTTACATTTACGGCTGTTGGCAGACGTCCTTATCCAGAGCGACTAACATTTATCTTCTTGATACAATTGAGCAATTGGGGGTTAAGGGCCTTGCATCGGGGCCCAACAGTGGAAACTTTGGTGGTGCTGGTAATCGAACCCTGATCTTCCAATTAGCAGCCCAACACCCCAACCTCTGTGCCACCGCTTAGCAAAGAGAAGCATTTATTTGTTGTTGCCATGGTGACTGGTTTTCTGTACCGAGACGGAAAGAGTCTTTGGAACCACGTGTAACTGTAAATGTAGCTATAAAAGAATGACATTATTTCTTGTATTAATAAATAGAAAAGAGAAAGAGGAATGAAATGTTTCTAATATTATTAGAAAGAAATAATTTACTCATGGTTATTAATATAAAGGAGATGCAGTCGTCTGTTCATTTGCCCTTCCGGGAACGGCAGCCGGAGACGTGGGTTAGAGTCTGGATATTCTTGGAGTGCACTTGCCTGAAAGGGAGATTTGATCCCTTGGCTCACAGGCTCTCGGACGTAAGCACTCGGAAAATATAAGCCAGCTATTAAAAAACGTTGCGTTCGTTCATGTACACAAAGTCATTTCGAAATATAAATCTCCATGGCTTCATTGTTTAAACACAAAACACACGGCCTTGATATTCCACGAGCTAATAGCTGCTCAGCAGAGATCCAGAGTGCGAGATTTTTGCAGCAGTAGCGCTGCAGATAGCCTGGAGTGTGTGTGAGAGTGTGTGTGTGTGTGTGTGTAGTCGTCAAGGGTCAGACGGTGAGAAGGAAATCCGCCCACCACTTCCATTAATTGTTGTTGGTGGAAGCACAGGAGCAGAGCCAGACTATTTACACGCGTAAACAGCGTGACTGATAAAGACACACACACACACACACACACACACACACACTCAACCATAGCACAGCTGGGTGGAGCTGCATTACTAGCACAAATTTGCACAGCGCCGTCTCCCGCGAGTCGGCAAAAGTGGGCCGCGATTCAGGCGAAGAAAGCATGAACTTCGGCTTGGTGGCGAAAGCAGAAACAGGAAGTTATGAATTAAAGAGTATGACTGGCTGTAATGGAGACTGGGAGCTGGTCAGAGGAGGGTTGCGTCATCCAGACAGGCTGTGGTTACTCGTAACCAGATGGGGGGGTCGATGTAACATTTCTGAATGTGATCACACGTTTCACTTTCTCTTCCTGTGAGAAAACGCATAGACATTGATATTTTTGGGATGCCAGATTTTGGCTGTGTGTGTGTGTCTCTCTCTCTCTCTCCGTCAAACCACACGCTCACACACACAGAGAATAAAAAAAGGTTAATCTCCCTCGGTACAATCTTGCGCTCGGTGCTTCTGTTTATCTCTCACCATCGCTTTCTCCATCTTAACCGAGAACAAAGATGTCTTGTTTTGGGTAAGTGATAGCATGAATACTGGCCGAGTCGAATCCCTGTGCGGATGAAAGAGTGTATTCTCAGGGCAGACACAGTCATTTCTCCGTAGACGTCTAGCGGTGGGCCTCTTTTAATGGCTGTACCACTGTAATCCGTCTCCAGCGATTTGGGTCAACATTTTAACCCCCTGCTTCTGCTATGGATATTGTGCATGCTCATGCAGGCCGGGCTGGGAAGGGCACAGCAGACATATTGCGTGTGTGTGTGTGCGCGTGTGTGTGTGCAAGTGTGCTTTACACTCTCCTGCAGCAGTAGGCTGCCATCCATCACTTTAACAGCAGTGTGTTGCAGGATTTTCCACATGGCCAGTCAGGGAAGACAGAGAGAGAGAGAGAAAAATAGGGGGAAAGAGAAGGGTGGTGCCGTGTTTTGGAAACTTGGACAGCGTTTCTAGGACCTCTCCACAACACCCCCCTTCACCAAAGGCGATAGAACAGAGTGAATTTTCTAACAGGGCTTACGATATCCTGACCTCACTAAACACCACCATGTCTTTCAAAATAAAATGGCAGTTTTGGAAAATTTTTAACACATAAGCTACGACAACAAAGACTCAACAAACTGTGTGCTGTAATGTTTGGATGTCCACATACAGAAGATCTTTTTATTTTTGGTTAACGAGGAGCAGCAGGGCTTGTGCTGAAACAGAACGGAGTCATTAGTATTCGCCAGTATGCCGGCCCACCAAACTACACTGGGATGACGTGGAGCCTGCTGGCAAAGCCTGTGGCCACGTGTCTGCGCCATCTGGGTGCTGGGGAGGTGAGGGGGTCTTTTTTTAACGGCAAGTCACACTGCACCAAATAGGAATAAATCAATAACGGATGTCCGTCGCATTATTCCCGACCCCCGTACGATTAGAACAGCGACTTGGAATATGAACTCTAGTGACCCTAGTGATCTGTTGACTCTCCGTGGCTCGCTGTCTCGACCTGGAAGACAATTTAATAGAGACGTGTGGAATGAATACGATTTTCGAATTTGGCGTGATGAAGCTCGGCCTTTATTAGGAATGAGCTGTAATGAGTTTGCGAGGTACTGGCTGGTGAAGTTAACATCGTGTTCGTTAAGGGGAACTCGGAAAGCACACGCTTTACAGACAGAGGCTCACAGTGCTGCCAAATGTATTAGTGAATTCTCACTGTGTATGTAAGTGTGTGTGTGTGTGTGTGTGTGTGTGTGTTATAATTATAGCTTAGAGTAAGGGTTTCTAGACCTTCTACTTCTCTACTTCTACTACATGAGTAACTCCTTTTCCATTTCCCACTTCTCTGATTGTTTTTCTACTCTCTCTCTCTCTCTCTCTCTCTCTCTCTCTCTCTCTCTCTCTCTCTCTCCCTTCCTGCCCCCCCCCCTTCTTCCTCCCCATCAAGCTGCCTGATTGATGGAGCTGCTCTGGTTTCAGTTCCTGCTTGCTAACTCCTAGCGGAAAAAGGCTCACTGCATGGAAACTGAACACGTCTTTATAAGCAGGTCAATTTCGCGTCTACACTCAAAGGCTGAACCGTTAACCTACATCCGTAATCGCAAATAATAAAAACAGTCTGTCTGGGAATTGAAGAGCTCAGTGACCTGGGAAAAATCATAAAACAGAATCGGAGAAGGACAGAAACCCGAAATTAACTCTTGTTCTGAGTAACAAGCAAAAAAGAATGCTGGGATGTTGTAAACACTGATAGAAGTAAACAGAGAAATAGGCCGAGAGACTGTTACCATGGCAGGAGGCAGCATGGGAGAGCTGACACAATGCTTGCATCAGACTAGAGAATAAACAGAGAGAGAGAGAGAGAGAGAGAGAGAAGGGAGAGGGGGAGATGATGAGAGTGTTGTTGTCGGTGGGGGTGCTGGCGGGGTGGGGTGGTGCTGGTTGGTGGTTGTGTTGTTGTTGGTGCGGGTGTTGGTTTTGTTGGGGGTGGTGGTGTTGGTGGTTGTGGGGGTGTTGGTGTTAGTGGAAGTGTCTGTGGTGTTTGTGGAGGTGTTGGTGTTTGTAGGGATGTTGATGTTGGTATTGGTGTTGGTGAGGGTGTTGGCGTTTGCAAATGTCGGTGTCGTTTGTGTTGGTGTTTGTGGGGGCGTTGGTGTTGATAGGGGTGTTGGTGAGGGTGTTGGTGTTTGTGGGAATGTCGGTTTTGTTTGTGTCTGGGGGGCATTTGGTGTTGTGTTTGTGGAGGTGTTGGTGTTGGAGGTGGTGTGTTTTGGAGGTGGAGGTGTTGGTGTTGTTTGTGTTTGTGGGCGCGTTGGTGTCGATAGGGGTGTTGGTGTTTGTGGGGGTGTTGGTGTTTGTGGGGGTGTTGGTGTTGGCGTTGGGGGAGGTGTTGGTTTGTGCGTAACCTAAAAGAATGATGTTATAACAGCACTAAAAGCTTTGCAGAAATAAATTACAATCTGACTATAAATGTCGAGGAGGAAAACATTGTGCGTCTGCTTGATGAAGCTGGATGGAGCAGCATGACATCATAGATACTCGGTGCTCCTGTTGCTATGGCAATACTATGTATATGGTGGGTGTGGGAAAGGCTTGTTGCTGGGGTAATAAAAGGTGTGTGTTTGTGTATGTGTGTGTGTGTGTGTGTGTGCGCAAGAGCAGATAGGGGGCTGATTGCAGGATAAGTTGCAAGTTGACAGTGTGAAAGTCACAGTGACACTGGAAGAACCAGTGACGTTGGCTAGTGTGATGTATGTGTCTACTGTAAGTGTGTGTGTGTGTGTGTGTGTGTGTGAAAATGTCTGGCTATTCCATATTAAACAGTGAATAGTCATACAGAAAGGCTGGTATTATTGGTGGTGGTGGTGGTGGGGGTGTTCTGGTTCAGCTCCTTGGCACAGCATCACTATATTCTATTTCAATATGGCGGCGTTATTCTGTGGCTCTAATCCTGTGCTTGTCTTCTTCGGGTTTTGACACGGCAACACAAAGCTCACTCTTTCCTTCCTAACCACATTCGGTTCCTTTCTTTTCCTTTTTCTCTCCCCCTCTCTCTTTCCTTCTCCAGCTCTCCAGCCAGTTGGCTTCATACACAGAGACTCTATTGTAGTCTTTGTGCCGAGCAGATTGCGATGCTCCGGCGTTCCTGCCAACCCCCAACCCTCTGCTGCTGCGATGTGGAGCGAGGGCAGGAACGTGTCACACTCGCTGCCACAGTGGGTGATGATGACACCTTCCTACTGCAGCCTGCAAACCACCAGCTAGAAGAATGTGCATCGTACAGGGACAGAGAGAAAGAGCGAGAGAGAGAGAGAGAGAGAGGAAAAGAGAGAGAGAGAGAGAAGCAACAGAAAAGGTGAGAGAGGATGAGAGCAGGAGAGATAAAGAAAAAGAAAAAGGAAGAGAGAGGAAGCGAGCAGGAAAGCAGGAGACAGAGAAAGAGATAGAGAGAGAAAGAGCAAGAGAGGGAGAGACAAAGGGAGACATAGAAGGAGAGAGCGAGAGAGTGGGGTAGAGAGAGAGAGACAGAAAGGGAGAAAGAGGGATAAAGAGAGGATAAAAGCAGGAGAAATAAAGAAAGATAAAATGGAAGAGAGCAGGAAAACAGGAGCCAGAAAGAGATAGATAGAGAGAGAAAGAGCAAGAGAGAGAGCGACAAAGAGAGACGAAGATAAGGAGAGAGAGAGAGAGAGTGGGAGAGAGAGAGTGGGAGAGAGAGAAAGTTTCTCATGTTTAATAGCTCTTCCATTACTGAGTCTGGCACTGACTTTTTTACATTACCGACTTATCCGTTGTGAGACGACGTGGTGATTTTCTGAATGTGTCAAATAGAGAGACAAAGAAAGAGAGACAGAAAGCGAGGGAGAGACAGAGAGAAAGAGAGAGTTGTGTGTTCGTGCACAAGTCAGGCAATCTGACAAGAACATAATGTTCTGCTGAGCACGGAGAGAAACTCGAATGAAAACAGGGGCTAAAATTGGCCCTGCAGGGGACGGCACATCACACACACTTTGCTTCATTTGTTATAAAACCTTCACAAGGCAGAGCGGCCGCTTTATTGCTCCTCATTTATTAGTTCTATTTCTCTATTCTATTTTAAAGTGGCACCTTAAAAAAACAGATTAAGGGTAACGTTAATTACTAGCGGTGAGGTCAGCAGCTGTTTCGCGGTACGGAGCTGGAGCGGGGAAGCCTCGGCGAGCGTTAGCACCATAACAGGACGCTGGTACCACTTGGAATGGAAGCGTGTGACGCGCGAGAGATGTGCTACAACTCGGTTCTATGTACACGCAGGTGAGGGCGGGAGGGCTGCAATTTGCTGGCAGATGGCTTTCTATTATCGGTTTGGCGGAACGGTGACGGGCACAGAAAGATAATGGGACCGAAACGCAGCGTGGGTATAAATCAGATGGCACTGGAATACCACAGAGATTCCCTTTCCCCGTCTGTCTGATGTGCAAGCTCCGGTCATTGTGCTGTATCATTGTGGGGTTTTTTCCCTCAAACACGCCGACAAAGAGTTAAAAAAGGCCACTGGCGCATACGTCTGGATGACGCTGAGGGGAAAAAATGATCCCACGCCGTTGTGTTATTCCAGAATGGACTAATCCGTCTGCAGTGAGGTAGAGAATCTATCACAGAGGACAGGAGAATGTAAATTGTGGGTCGGCGTGACTGTTCCAGGGTATGAGGTTACCAGCATCGCTGTGTAAACACAAGGCTGAGGCTCCCTTGTCAACTTTTTAAACACAGCACTGAAATATAGGCCACACACACACACACACACACACACACACCTGATAGGGCTGGCATGCTCCGTCATCGGTTAGGAAGTCCAGCTGTCTGTCGGAGAAGAATTCCACGGCGGTGATGGAGCCCAGAACACTCTTTCCTACCAGAGGCTTGAATGTCTATAGAGAGAGAGAGAGAGAGAGAGAAAACACACCCGGCGTTACATTCTGCACACCACTTAGCGTCAAAAACAACCAGAGTGTCAAGCTAAAGCCTTAAACGCAGCGCAGATGTGTCTTTGATGTGTCGCTCTGTAAATTCGAATGCCCACCAACCGCCAGACCCGAGATGCCGCTAAACAGCTCTGATGTCAGCATGTATCAGCCTGATCGCACCCGAGAGAGGAAACAAGTGAAAGAAAGGAGGGGACACGTCTTTATAATATCACTGTAGGATTAGAGGGGGACGAATACATACCGGTTGTTTGATATGTCTAAGCTTTATCTATCTGTGACCTACATAGACTATCCTATTCAATATTAAATCTAACGTTTACTGAAATCAACGGCTGTGTAACACATCCGAAAAGATGTTAAAAGAGATTTTCACTGTATAAAGCCATGTGGGTGAGATTCTGATGCTAATGATTAGCATCGGGTAGCTAATCTGCGCTTTCTCGTAAATAAAGCAGTAAGGCAAAAATTTGGAATTGGTGTTGGGCAAGGATGAGCATTGGTAGGCATGGTCACCATTTTATACCCGAGTCTGAGACATGAGCCCCCCCACCCCCACCCCAGGATGATTTAATTACCCAGTGGGTAATTTTACTGTGAATTCACAATAGTTCTTGAAATGAAAGGAGAAAAAAAAAGATTGGCAGCACCTGAGTAGCTGTTTCATCACCCTGCATTTTATTATTATTTTTTATTTTGATGCACCACTTTACAATAAATCTTTCATTCTAACTCTTATTTAACAGCGACGTAACAGTGATTAAATCCATGGGTTTGTGCTCCAAATTAAATTTCGCCCGTATTTAGAGCGACTGCTGAGCAGTTGAGGATTAGGGGCCTTGCGAAGGGGCCCAACAGTGACACTGTCCAATCAGTGACATCTCTTTCAATCACCAGTCCAACTCCGTAATCATTTGTGTTTAGGTAAAAACAAAATGAGAGTATGATGTTTAGGTAAAAACAAAATGAGAGTATGATACCGGCTAACGTGAAATAAAAACCATGATCATGGTGGGGCAAACCTTTCTCACTGATTGTTAATGACTTGGTCAGAGTGCGCACACCCCTACATCCACCAAACACCAAACACTTCCACCTGATTCCGAGTGTACAATCAGTACCAGAGAAAAAGAGAATGAATGAAACATCTAACCGAGTACTGAATAAAGCTTTTACATGGATACGCCTTTATCACAACACTACAGCGGGGAGGTGTGTTCAGTCTCCGGCATATTACTCATCCCAGCAAGGTTAGCGAGAGGCTGAGCTCCAGCTGTAATTAGAAGCGTCCACTGCGGCAGTAACGCACAACAGAGGGTTTTACACACGGGCTTTGAGCAGACTCGGCATGCGATTTCTACTCCATTACGCTTTTATAAGAGCTGTGTGTTCTGCGTAGAGGAGCTCTCTTGGTCATTTAAAATCCTGTAATGACCCGTAGTTGAGACTGCAGCTGTTAAGGAGGTGTAATGTTCTTGTGAAAGGGCCTGGAACAGTGGAAAATGAAGACGGTGGGGACCGGGAGCAGACGGACTATAGCTGAATACAGGGAAACGAGACAGGAATAAAAAAAAAAAAAAAGGAGGACATTATCTCTTGCTTTTCTTCGTCCTTTAAATGACAGCGTGGCTTTTTTTACACTTCACTACCGGAGATTAGAGCACAAGAAGTGTTATGACTAGAGATGAGCTAATCCGGATTTAATAACCCGATCCTTTATATGACTCAGGATTGACAAGTCCTTCTTTTCATTTACTCTGTTCAGTTGAGTTCTAAGTAATGTTGCTGCTAACAACAACAGAGAATTACACATTTCCTTTGTTAGCTAGTAACTGTAGTAACAAGTAGCTGGACTGGGTGTTTGAGAAAACTTCCTGCATAGTCGGAAACATAAAAGAGTCAAAATGGCGGTACCGAGTCATCTGATTCATATGAACCGTCGGATTTGTCGGACTCGTAGCACCTAGCGAAACAGCTGGATTCTAAAGATATATACGAGTCAAAAGATTTGGTGGATCCTAGGGATTTGTTGAGTGCGCTTAAATGGAAGCAGTCAGAAATTCCTACTGATTTAAGTGATTCATTGGATCCGTAAGACTCAAATCGGCTCGATGAGTGATTTAGAAGGATTTGGATCTGTAAATACCTTTGGAATTCTCATTAATAGGTTTGACTTGGTCTACATGCAACTTATAACTCAAAGAAGTGGCTGAAAATGTCTTCGCGCCACAATGGTGTTTGCTAGGGATTGACCCGATTTGCTTTCTAGCGTGTTCGAGATTACTCGCTGACCTAGAAGCTATTTTTGCTAAATAAGAAAATAGAAAAACCCAATGAGCCCGAAGAAGGATAAGCAGGAATTTAACCCTGCTAAAATAAGAGTAATTGATGGGCCGGTGTGGTGAAGACAGCAGAGCGTGCTGCTAGGTTTGGCATGTCTCTGACACACTGACACATCGTAATAACTCCTGATTATTGCCTTAGCTTTAATTACACTGCTTTCGTTGCCTAAGCTAAATTAGGTCCTGTTGGATATTTTGGCGAAGGTGATGGACAGCTCAGCCTTTTGGTTCAATTTTAATTGTTAAGTAACGCGTAAGACAACAGAAAAATGTATTTCTGGAAATCGGTGGCAGGCTGAGTGAAACTGAGGTGCCGGTGTTTCCAGAGCTCGTTGGCTGGCTGGGGAACTGAAACAAGGCTACAGTAACGCTGCCTGTTTCTAGGGCAGGTAAATATAGAAGCAGTGCATCTGATCTAAAGGGGGGGATTGTGGATTGTGTTTCCTTGCTGTAATAAAAACATTTATATGTAACGTAAAACCCGGTGAAAATACAGGTGCGAGAGGACGCGAGACGCCAAAGACGGCAAGATGTCAAAGCAAACCTAAGGCGGAAAAATTCTGAATTCTGTCTGTGTTCGTGTTTTTAGCGGAGGGGATGCGCAGGTGGAAATGTGGTTTTGCAAGTTGCTGTGTGGTGTGACTACGCTTTCTAAAGTTCGCCAACATCTGCATGACCTCTGGGTGACAGACACACACACACACACACACACACACACACACAGTATTCTGAATGTGGTGTCAGACATGAAATAATTCGGCAAAAACGTAGATTGTTATACTTTTACTATTATGACAAGTTTCACAACTGGAATATTTAGTAATACAATCAATAAAATAAACCAATGCAAATTAGAAGTTAGCTAGAAAAAAACAACAGAATGTTAAATCATACGTGCACTACATTTACAATGTAAAGTGTTACAGAGTATCACACCGTGTATTATATATAAACGTTATATATAAAAGGATGTGTTATAAATATGACGTTATATTATAAATAAGGAATAAAACACAACAGGGTGTTGTGTCATAAAAAATGAATGCAGGGTAAATTAGCTTGAGCATCATCATGCCACATGATCATAAATAAGCCACACCTCCTAAACCACAGCAACTAACTGATAAATGAAAAGTCAATGCTTTTTAGCCATTTCATGTAACCACATCCAATAGCTGAGATCCTGATATCCTGAACAACTACACACACTCGTACCCTTACCAGCTCCTATTTATTCATTTTCGTCTCATGTCAGTAAATCACATGACTGTTATGAAGCTCTGAGGTTCACAGGCGCGGTTACACGGAGAACTGTATTTTAATCAGTTCATGAAAACAAATAAAAATAAAAATGCCCAACCTGATTAAAGGTTCAACTGGTTTTAGGGGGTTGGGATAAACCTCAATATAAACCGATCAAATTAAAAAAATTCCTCCATGTAGACAATTTATTCTAAGCACAGGACTAAAGACACAGGAAATTATCAAATGTATTGATTGGCATGTATGTAAGCTGTATATATGGTATGTCCCAAAATTTCTCGGACTGACGGCATCGGCACATGGGGGAAGTGGTAGCACACTGTTGGAGTGCTGACTAGAAGATTATGGGTTCAATTTCCAACTCCACTAAGCTGCCACTGCTGGGCCCCTGAACAAGGCCCCCAATCCACAACTGCTCAGTTGGAAAAAAATAGGATAAATGTAAGTATCTTAGGATAAGCCAAATGCCTGAAATGTCAATGTAAACACCGGGACTGATTGGATAACATCGCAGACCAGAATATTACGATAGGAATGACAGAAAAACCTTTAATCGGGGCCACTGGAGACTCATATACAGGTTAATTACTTCTCTGGTAGTGCGTTACGTTAACCATACAGAGTGATGTGAATAAGCGGTTGCTACAGAAACTGTGATAGGAAGTTGTAGCGCAGTGGTTAAGATGTTGGACTGCTAATTGGAAGATCAGGGTTCGATTTCCAGCACCACAATGTTACTAATGCTGGGCCTCTGAGCAAGGCCCTTAACCCCTAATTGCTCAGTTGTATAAAGGAGATAAATGTAAGTCGCTCTGGATTAGGACGTCTGCTAAATGCTGTAAATGTATGAGTTGTTGTTTTTACATTAGATATACCTGCTGATTAATCTCCAGCGCTGTGCCATAACTCATCTAACAGCAGAGCACTAATGATGGATATCATGCACATTGACTTGATTCTGATAAAGAGATTCTTTAGAACATCATCATCATCATCGTCGTCAACAGGAATTCGGTCTACCAAAAATCCAGAAGAAAAAAATCAATAACGAAAGGTTTTCCAAAAGACTGGAAGACAAAGCCTCCTGGATTATACTGTCCTTTGTGGGCACTGCGAGGCAGCCTGTGGCTCGGCAGTAAATATTTTATAAGGCTGGCTGCACTGGAATGTAAAGAAGAAAAGGCGGCTGGAGCTCATGCATAGCTAAGTGGGTTGCAGGCTTAGGCATTTCCATCACTGAAGTGTTTTAGGAGTCGGAGGGGAAACGAGAGGCGGCAAGCTGATCAAGGTCACAATGCAATACAAACCCTGCATGGCGCACAGACAATTTCACTACGGCTTTTTTTTTTGGCCACCGTTCTCTCAGGTACATGATCTTTAAACGTTTTTATTTTGAAAGGCAGCCGGCGGTGACAACAGGATGCTTCATGAGGGGCAGGAAGGAAACAGCTTCTCTGCTGTAGCTAAATCAAAAGGACACAGAAAAAGGCGAGTTTCCTTTTCTGCCCACTGCCATATTTAGGTCATTTCTCCCGCTGACAGACAGCAGGCTGAACCTGCTGCTTTATCTGGGTTGCTGCTTTTCCACAGGTCTGTCCAGCGCTGGGCTTAATTTAGATACACTCAGGCACTGGATACTAACCGGTTACAGAAATCCAGAGAGAGCAAAGGGCCTGAGTCAAGTGTTTGGATGGAAGTTCAAGATGTGTGGTGTCCATAATAATCAAGTGTATTGGTAACAGTACATGATACTGTGATTGGAGTTCCTGTCGGATGCCACAGGGGAACTGGGGTGGGGGCGTAATAAGAGATTCATTATCTTAAAAAGTAATGGAAACTTTTCCCACAATACAGAATAGTGTGTGTGTGTGTGTGTGTGTGTGTGTTGTGTTACCTAGGGTAACCGACGATACTAGGACCTAAAATGCAGTGTGCTGGTTTTAAGATCATAGCATGTCACATGACATGACATTTTTTAATATCACCTCCAAGATTTTACTGTGCTGGTAAAGCTCGACCAGTATTGATACTGAACCAAACGAGCATTTGAATTTATCACATGGTCAATAATGTCATTGAACACACTTATATTTGTAAAAATATATATTTCTACATAAATGCAAAAGGGACACCTAAAACTGCCAAAGTGTCTTTGTTTAATGACCAGTTTTGATCTTTTCTTTCTATTGGATATTAAATTTCATTGTTACGCTGCTGATGATGCACAACTCTATGTATCTTATTAGACCTGACTCCATTCGTCCACCTGTCTGTCTCAGTAAATGGTTCACAAAATAAAAAATAGATTTTCTGCCAATTGTCCTGTGGTTTTTCTTTAAACATTACCGGTTCCTACGTTCTTCCCTTCCACCACTTTAGGAACTTGGAGGTCATCCTAGACTATCATCTTTCATATATAGCCCATATCAATTGCATAACTGTGTCTTTATCTTCGTAATACCGCTCGTCTCCGTCTCCATCTCTCACCCCTCACAGTACTGCCATTCTTGTTTACTTGCTTGTCACCTCTCACATCGATTACCATAAGTGTCTTTTATTTGGTTCACCACACAAGCTTCTTCATGAACCTCAGTCAATCCAGAACTCACCTGCTAGGGCTGTGCGATTTTGGGAAAATATCTAGTTATTGCGATTTTTCCAACACCTATTGCGAGTCAAGGCACTCAGATACCAGAAAGACCGGGGTTTGATTCCCAGTACGACTAAGCCACCACTGTGGGGCCCCTGAGCAAGGCCCTTAACCCTCAATTGCTCTGTGGTATAAAAGAGATGTACTCCCTGTAATACACTCCCTGTCAAACTCTTCACTGGGTCTCCTCAATGTCCCCTCTGCTCGTTAAAAGCCTTTAGCCATAGAGCCTTTAGCCGTGCTACTCCTCACCTGTGGAATTCTCTCCCATCTTACATCTGTATTTCAGACTCATTACCTGAATTCAAAGCCAAACTCAAAGCTCACTTATGTAAAATACTCACTCATCTATGTTGTTATTGTTATTATTGTTATTATCATTGTTGTTATTTTTGATTTTGTACTAATATTCGGATGTATGGTGATCTTGAGTGAATTAAATATAATGTATTATTATTATTATCAGGAAAACAAAAAAAAGGTAATAAATAAACTAAGAACATAAAAACAATTCTAGCAGACATGATGTTACATATCGGTGTGGCTGATATTTAAAAAAACGATATCCAATAATGGAAAAAAAAGTCTTAGATATCAGGAAAAAAGCTGTAGAACTGATTATCGGCGAGAATCTAACTTTATTTATAGTGATGTGGTTTTTCAAGCTCACGTTCTATAATAGCTGTACTTACAGAACGCGTGAAACGAACAGGGCTTTGACTGAACATGTGTGGTGATGATGTCATAATACGGGTCCCGGTTGAAATGCGCAACAGACACTGTCCTAAATATGCGGACGCGTCTTCAGTGAAGGAAAAGTTAACATTTATTCTTAAAACCAATTTAATGTACGAGGATCTGTGTTAACACTAATAACACAGTGAACTGCTACAAAGCGAGTGTATAGAGAAAACGCAACCTGCTAAAAACACACGTATCATCGCTCACATCCGCATGCCTATTAAAAGCTAATGGTTTAAAAGTGCTTAGTCGGGGGTTGAATGTGTTTGCAATATTAATGAGCCTACAATGTGACACTGTTACACACAAAGCACAATCTTATCGTAACATAATCCACAGAGGGGGAAAAGAGAAGCGCAGGCAGACATTTACCTACATTCACATTCCTTTGTATTTATTCACCACCCTCTCATCCGTGTTCTATTAAATTACCCAAGATTCAAAAGATTCAGAATTCTAAAGCCATTAGATTAGGCAGACGCCCTCATCCAAAGCGACTTACGTTAATTTTATTTATTAAAACTGAGCAAATAAGGGATTAAAGGCCTAGCGGTGGTAGCTTGGTGGTGCTGGGAATCAAACCCACAATCTTACTGTTAGCAATTCAACACCTTAACCACTGGGCCGCCAGTTCCCACTTACACACCTCCCACTTTACCTACAGTCCGTCCGGAATGGTTTCTCAGGTGAAGATCTGCGTGTCCTGAATTCTATTTGGTAAAATAAGAAGCTTAAACTGTTTTGGTTACATTTTAAAACTGCATCTGAAATCTAATCTAATCTAATCTAATCTAATCTAATCTAATCTAAATAGCATGCGAGGTAGGTAGTACATCCGAATCCGTAGTATGCGACTTACAGTACACGAAAACTTCTACTTCGTCTGCATACGCTATAAAGTCCGCATCCGATACACACTTTAATATCCTGTAGGGCCGCGGGAGAGACGACTCATCATAGGCGGTAGTGGCGGAAAAGCGCAGATGCAGCACCTTTTAGGTTCTTTATATATTTGAGGAAGGGAAAAAAATAGCTTCTTGAAGTTCAATTGTTGAAAAATGATATAACTGTAATTCCCTTTGGATGGAGGCGTCTGTTATAAAAAATAACTATTTGCATTATACTGTAATTATACTTTAATACAACGTGGTAACATGTACACAATACAGCTACCTTATTGGCTCAAAACTACAAGATAAATTGTTAAACTAAAACTACTAACAGGACAACAGAAATGGTAGAATCGGATTGATATCAGTAACAAAAATATTTCTTATCTAGTGTAAAAAAAACAATTTTTTGCTCAACCTACTAAACACACACACACACACACACACACACTGAAAACACCGTACACCAGGCTACAATGAGGACCTCCCTCCCACACGACACAAACGCACTTTAATCTCTCCGAGCGGCGTGAACTATAGTGACCTCGGCGGACAGAGTCGACATGAAAAGAAGGACGGCTTTGAAGGATCAACGGCGTAAGACGAACCGATCGGTCCAAAGAGCACACACACACACACACACACACACACACGCTCCGGGTGTCTGTCTGAGTGTCGAGGCGTAATTATAAACAGCCTCACTCTGCACTGAGCTGCTCTAAGGAACTGTTTGCTAAATGGGTCAGAGTGCAGCCCCACCTCTTCTTTTTCCACACACACACACACACACACACACACACACACTTCGGAAAAGGCTAGTCCTTATAAATCAGCCAGATTACATGGTTGCCATGTGTATAGACTTTACCTTGACCTCGTAGAGAGAAGCAAATGGAAGAAAAAAACATCAAGATGGATTATTTATTAATGGAAGAAATAGAAAGTATATCCTTTTAACCAACCTCCTACACACACACACACACACACACACACACACACACACACACACAGACATACACACACACACACACACAGATCAGGGGCTTTCCACACAGCTGCACTGGCCACACCGTATTTGTGTTTTGGTGCCTGTGTGTGTGTGTGTGTGTGTGTGTGTGTGTGTGTGTGTGTGCTCATTTATCCGCTGCAGTGATTCGAGAGGTACTTAGCAGGAAAAGTCCCCTAGTAACTTGCCCGTACACATACCCCAGCACACACAACATGGCTTTCTGCCCACAACAGGAAGCCAGCTTAAAAATACAGATTCTCTGCCCTCCCGGGGGCTTTAAAAAAAAATTCTGTGCCACAAGAACGACTCGTCCGGCTGTTGAAAAGCATGCGGCTGTCCTAGAGGACACGACTCCGGTACGAAACGTGTGGCGAGACGCTAAACGTATCAAGCGGAGCGTCTGGATAACGTCATCGAATCAGTAAAAGAAGGTTTTTACCTCTGTGCTGTCGAGCCGGCACTAAAATCAAGCCGCTCGGATCTGAAGCCTCACATATCTGGGCCAGGCGATGGTGGAAGTCGGCGCTGGAAGTCTCCCGGTGGGGTGAGAAGGTAAAAGACGGAGCACAAACAAGACAAGGAGCAGTCACTGTGACATCGACCACATGGCAGACTTCTAAGGACTTCGGGTGGAGAGCGAGAGAGAAGACGAGTGCCGCAGAGCTCGCGCAGAACGAGCTAGAGAGAGGACGACTGTAAGAAGAAGCAAAACGAGTCACTCCCTCACTCTCTTCCTCCCTCCCTTTCTGTCTCACTGTTCTCTCTCTCTCTCTCTCACACACACACACACCACACACACACACACACACACCCTCCCTCTCTGTATCCCAGCTCATGCGCAGGCCTGATTATTAGTCCAGCTCTGTCATTATCATCACAGAGTCCAAGTGAAAGCTGGAACTGGGTCAGCCTCCAGAGGCTTTCCACACCACACACACACACACACACACACAGGAAACCTTTCAGACCAAAAGGACACACTGAAGAGAGGAAACAAGACTGCAAGACTCCCCTCCCCCTTTTCAGTTCCTTCTTTTAAGTTTCCTTAGTCGGTACTTGGCTGTTGGGACACGTGTCAAACTCTTCAAAAGCTTGTTAAGTGTAGAGCGAGAGTAGGACCGAGACTGTGTGTGTGTATGTGTGTGTGTGTGGGGGTAGAAGATGTGTTTGAACCAGGAAAAGGGTGGTGCCCTGCAAAACTAATCTTCCCACATCACAGGTGGCTGAGCCACTTCCAGCATGACTCACGATGCTTAGTAGTGTGCACACACACACACATACACACACACACACACACAGACTAAATTAAAGGGCACAGAATACGAATTATGCCACTTGTGCAATGTTTTTATTTGTAAAACATCAATTTCTGGGTGCCCACAGACGGCTACAAAGACGGCTCTGATTTGCCGTGTGACAATGCGTCATAAAATTTTTTAGTCTTTCGTAAAAGACGCAATTGATGCGAATATTGCGCGTCAGGCATTCTTCTCACGCAAATAATTCAATTTGTGTTTGGAGTGAACATGACATAAAGCTTTACATCTCAGACGAGCTAATCTCATCACCAGTTCAATCATGACACAAATTCGAGGGACCAAATTTAACTATGAGAATGAATGAAGTCACTAGCCATAACAACAAGTCACGTCATATTGTACAAGCTCACGCCACACAGTCTCACGCCACACAACTACACACATCACGTGATATCAGGTCACATGACATAAGGTTACGTGGCATCACGTCAGATCACATAAATCGTGTCATCACGCGACACGTTGCCACGTCTCACGTCTCATCACTTTAACGTCACATCCCATCGCACAATATAACGTTATATAATGTTACGTCACGTCTAATCACATCACACAATATCACATCACATCACATCACACAATATCACGTTATATAATGTCACTTCACGTCACATCATTTGATGTTACGTCACATCACAATTCACCTACCTCAACATCAGGTCACGTCACACATTGTCACATCACATAATGTCACGTTATGTCACTTTACGCCATGTCACCTCGATTCAAAGCTTCTAATGCAACACAAAATAACACAATAACCTAGGGTTACCCCACAATTAGTCGTGTGTAATTAATTAAAGATTAAAATCCGATTCATTTCTGATTGAATGGAGGATGAAACACTTGCTGAAGCCTCAGGCACGGACTCGGAGCAGGTACAGACAGGAAACCAGAGTGGATGGACTCTATCTCTCTCTCCGTGTTCTTTCCTTTTCCCGGCACTCGAGCTGTCAGGCAGAAGAAAGCGTGGTGCCCTGATCAAAGGCTATTTTCACACTCAGACATGTGAAGAAGCCCTAAATCACAAGCCGGAGGATTTCGATCTGCTCACTCCCTCATCAGAGCAGCCAGAAAATCTTTGAAAGCCACTTTTTCATGTGAGGCACGACTGCTTTACCACTTTCTACCTGATCCGTCTGTTTACTTTCATATTATGTTTCCGGTGATATGTTTGCAGCTAATATGATACTAAAATAACTTGTTTAGAATTAAAATATATCAGATTTATCTTTATCTCATATTATCCGACTGAATAGTTGAGGGTTTTGATTAGGGGTCCAGCAGTGGCAGATTAGCGGTGCTGGGAATTAAATTTGTGATTCTTTTAATCAGCAGTCCAACAATTTAACCTCTAGAGCCGTGTAAACATATCAATACCGCTAACTATTGCGATATAATGCTTTCCACAGTAGTGTATCGATATTCTAGGGAGATACATTTTGGGGCCATTTTGCCTTTATCTATAAAACAGACAGAGATGAAATGGGGCAGATAGAGAGAGAGGGATGCGGGACCAGAAAGGACCCGAGTGCCAGAGCGCAAATGCCCATGTGGGTGCCGACACCCCAACCCACCACACCGCGGCGCCAGCCAGAGATATTCGATATTCTAACTTTTAGTATCAAAATACATTTCAGTGCGTTGTAAACACTGTAGATTGCATATTATATGTATTCTAAATTGAAGGTTTTTTGTAATGTAATGTATTGCAATTGTATCGTATTGTAATATATCGTGACATATGTATTGTGACACGTGTATCGTGATATGTATCGTATCGTGAGGACCTTCCCAATACACAGCCTAATTAACCACTGAACTACCACTTTCCAGTAGCAAATGTGTGTTCTTATTGTTTCTGCAACATTATCTAGTTTAAAACAGTCTATAAGACGTCCATAAACGTTTTCGGTAATTATGCTAAAAGCTGGATTTTTATAACAGCACACACACACACACACACACACACACACACACACACACACTGACACAAGCTCAGAATATTCCCGGAAAGGTGTTCCGGTGACGCCGCCTGATTGGGATGGCGATCAGGAAACACGTGACTGTATTAAAGGTCTTCTACAAGTCCATGTCAGAGGAGCGGCAGTTCTTTAGCTGTTATTGACGCTGTGATTATTCCAGCGTTATATAGTGCGGGTTTACAAAGCAAACGTTCGCATGCTGCTTATCTCCTGTTGCTTGGCAACCTTTCGAACACTCCGTATGAGAGGTTCTACCGCAGCACACTTTAAGCGCTGAAGCCGTGCATACAGTGTACGAATAAATAAAGCATGTGTTTTAAAGCCAAAGCTGGACAGTTTGGCACTCAGACTATAGGGACTGATCGTAGAACTGCGCTTTAACTGCTCACTACACGTACCAGTACATTTACACTCCAACATGTAGGGGAAAATAAAGGATATATGATTATTGTGGATAGACTGATAGATTATACAGTATACAGATCTCTCTCTTTCTCTCTTTACCCATCTCTCCACCTCTATCTCTCTGTCTCTCCCTACCTTTATCTTCCTCTCTCTCTTCCTTTGTCTCTCTCCCTCCCCTTTTTTGTCTTTCTCCTTCTCGCTCCCTCTTTCTCTCCTGTCTCCCACTCTTTCTCTCTCCCTGTCTCCCTCTGTCCCTCTTCCTCTCTCCCTTTCTCCATCTTACTCTCTCTCTCTCTCTCTTTCTTTCTTCCCCCTTCCTCTCTCCCTCTGTCTCTCTCCCTGTCTCCCTCTTCAATTCTCTCTCTCTCTCCATCTCTCTCTCTCTCCCTCTCTCTCTTTCCCGTCTCCCTCTTCCTATCACTCTTTCTGCCTCTCCCTTTCTTTCTCTCTCTCCCTCTCTCTTTGTCTCTCCCTCTCTCTCTCCCTCACCCCCCAGCCCTCTCTCTTCAGTCTTTATGTATTCTCACCAGTCAAACTAAGTGAATTGATGTTAATCCCGCCCACATGAGAGGTTTGTAAATAAAACCAGGCGAAACCTGTGGAAACCAACTCGAAATGCACAAAAGAATTTGCAAAAAAACAAATATTTGAAAATTGTTAACAAAAAATTTTGCATATTTGACAAGTCTGTTACCTTTTTTTTTACATTTTTTGCAGTGGAATACTTTTGATTGGTTTTTGATTTGTGTTTGTTTTTAAATAGTTTTTTTTGTATGTATTTTTCTTTCCTGGGACGTGGCATTAAGTGTTTTTGACGTCATTTGTTTACTTCGGCGTCGTGGCTCCGTTCTTTCCTTTCTAAGGCAAAGCACCTGCTTTCCACAGGCTGACATTTCACACAGTAAGTGTTACCCTTCTGCCCTGCTATCTTTGCATAATGATTAGAACTAGTCAAATTGCTGCGCTCTGTTAGGACGCAGGTGAAGCAGCTGCGCAGCACAGGGCCTTTGCATAATTAGCATAGTAGCGGTACTCCTGCCTGACCGACCACAGCACGAAGCGGCTTATCCCCAGACTCCGACCTTGACGTACTCAAATAAGCGGTGGTGTTTTTCCGCAGACTGAACACTTCTCCCTTAGCAACGCTGCAGTGTTATCTTTACCTGCCACTAAAGGAGGAGGATTAAGGCAACATGACTAAAGAAAAAGCTATTGCTTTAAATGTGAGGACACGCAAATGGCTAAACGCTCTGCCAGCTTTCTAACACACAGACAGAAACCTGGCTTTAGATCCCACCGTGCTAATCTGTACCTGCCTGGACGCTAACAGCTGCACTTCATGCTCAGATTCCTGTCAATCCTCTGTCCTTCCCTCTTAATTATATTTGCATAAAAAATTAAATAATTAAAAAAAAAGATGCAATCCAAACCCAGGAAGTGATTAGGGGTGTGATGAGACGAGAACGAGACACGAGACTTGGCGAATTGTAGCTAATTTTAGCTAACTATATGCGGTAATTTACAACTTACCGCATAATACTGGTAATATAACCCTGTGCAGAATGTTTTGCCACAAACTTTTTTTTTGCCATGTCTGTTACTAATTTGTTGGGCGGCAGTTGTAGCACGGCACGTAATATGGATGTGGCTGTGCATATTAAATGCACTGTCTGGTACAATAGCGGTGCAGATCGTGTTAGCAGAGGTGTACGGTATTCATTTCTTACAACGCTTGTCTTTGTCTCTGTCTATCATTCTTTTGCTGTTTTTATTTCCACCAGGAAACCAAAATGTTGCCACACAAATGATTTTAATGTGGCAGGGCGGGGTTTTTTTTTTTTTTTCGTTACATTCTCATGAGACCAGTCGGATCTCCAATGTATCTCGCGAGATCTCGTGTCACAAAATTTCATCACAGCCCCAATGGTTAAAAGTTAATGGCAATATAAGGGTTAAATCAGTGATGCAAAAAAAAAAAAAAAAGGATATTTAAAGTGCTATTAAATGAGACTGATATGAGAAGCTACGCTGGAATCTCAAATCCAGGATGAAATCTAGGAAAAGATCCTGACATCCGAAGTCAGATTAGTAACACAGACCATAATCTACGGTTTAATCCACAACAATAAAACACTGTGTATAAAAAAAGCTGTGGTGACGTGAAGGTGTGAAAAATAAAACAGGACTGGAAGTGTTACAGTACGGTTTCTTCTTATATGAAGAGGAAGTGAGCACTGTGTTCTGAAACTGTGCTCACCTGACCCAGAAAACCCTCCTCGAACATGCACTGCACTTACTGCACAGCAATAACAATAGCACATGGAATGAAAAACACACACAAACACACACACACACACACTGTTTTTTTGTTCTGTATGACTGAGCACAATGCACATGTAAAGACAGGTCCCTGCTTTGCGAAATTGGCATGTTATGCTAGAAGATAGCGGCAAAAGCGAGCACACACACACACACACACCACACACACAGCAGGAGACTGAGGAATAAGCCTTCTTCATCTCCATCTGCAAGCTTTAGAGCTACAGTGGGCCACAATCTTGTTATTCTCTCAGTCTCCATCATTCTATTTCACACCTCGCTCCAGATAAAGATTGACAGGGGGGGGGCAACAACAGAGAGAGAGAGAAGCAGGAGAGAGAGAGAAAGAAAGAGAGAGAGAGAGAGCGAGAGAGAGAGAGAGAGGAGAGGAAGGAAGAGAGGAAAGGGGAGGAGAGAGAAGGATAAGAGAGAGAGAGAGAGAGAGGGAGAAGGACAGGAAAGGGACAGCGAAAGAGAGAGAGGAAGAAGAAGGAGAGAAAGGGAGAGGGAGGAAGGAAAGACAATAGAAGAGGAGAGAGAGGAGAGGGAGAGGAGAGAGAGAGAGAGAGAGAGGAGGAGAGAGAGAACAGCAATACATTACATTTGCAGCATTTGGCAGACATCCTTATCCAGAGCGACTTACAATATTCCTTGTTATACAACTGAGCAATTGGGGGTTAAGGGCCTTGCTCAGGGGGGGGCCCAATGGTGGTGGCTTGGTCGAGCTGGGAATCGAACCCACAACCTTCGGGTTGGTAATCCAACACCTTACCATGAGCCACCATGAGAGAGAGAGAGAGAGAGAGGAGGAGGAGAGAGAGAGAGAGAGAGAGGAGAGAGAGAGAGAGAGAGAGAGAGAGAGGAGAGAGAGAGAGAGCATAAGAGAGAGAGAGAGAGGAGAGAGAGAGAGAGAGGAACAGCAATAAAGAGAGAGAGAGATGATAAGAGGAGAGGAGAGAGAGAGGAAGAGAGAGAGAGAGAGAGAGGAACAGCAATAGAGAGAGTATAACTTTCCCTTTTTATTTTAAGGACCAGACAAATGAGAAAAAAACAAGGCCTTGTTCGACCTCAAGTCTTCAATCCTTCATTTTTCTTCATCGACTTCTTCAATAACTGCACAAACACAAATCCCACTTGACTCTGCAGTAAAGTAAAATCTTTTGAGAGATACATTGCAGACGGAATGCAGACGGAATGCATGCAGCCGCTCTGCTCGGCGAGTGTATCAGTCCAAGTCCTTCTCGTCTCTTTCCTTTTAGTTTCATTGGTTCTAAACTTGAGCTCTTTTTGCTTCACTGACGTTTAAAGAAACAAGAATTATTTCCCCCATAAAGGGTAAGAGTTAAAAAAATATACAAAAATAAAGCCCCAATAGATATTCATACAATCCAACATATTCATTTTGGCTGTTTTCACTGAAAGACTTGATGTCATCATGGGTAAATATTCAGCCAGAGAAAACACTCTGGGGCAAAACTGGTAGTGAACACTTTATTCTGAAATGTCACTTTCACTCTCTGTGTCCACATGGCTCATATGAATACTCTCTATTCCTTATGTGTGTTTATCAGCAGCAACATTCAACAAGGTCTCATCTTCACTATTACCACCTTCTGATTCATCTGATTCACATTTTCTGTTCTTGAGGAGCTTCTGATTCCTTCAACCCCAATTGCAGCTGTCCTGTCTTTCTCAGCCATCGTTCAACAACTGGCGTCCTACTTGGACCTGGTATCTCTCAACACTTGCCGTCATGTCATTTCCACACTTCAGCTACATTTTTCTGAAGTAACATTTGTTAGATATATCGGTGCCCTCTACACTTCATTGTGTTTGTTGTGTCATGAATCACATAAGTTCTACATGATGAAAATTCCAGAGTCTAATCAAGCTCCTCTGCATTATCTTTTATTATCAGTGGATCCCTAATGCCTAACCCCTGGGGGTTCGCAAGGGAATTGCAGGGGGTGAATTGATGGACAAGCAGATAATTAAATTATAATTATAAAAAAATAACCAAAAAGAAAAGGTTACACACAATATTAAAATAAAAACCTTAATAAAACATTACCAACGAAAATATAAATTATCTGTGTAATTTGTGTCATGTGACAACGGGCGCGATATCAGGAAACCGCATCTTCAAATTTGTACCAACAATAAATACTACTGATTAAAACTTTAAATAAATATAAAATAATACACGTTTTTGAAGTAAACATGCAAATGTGCTATTAAATTATATATATATATACTTGGGGGTACTTTAAGTGAATTATTTGGTCAATGGATGGCCCCCTGGCCTAAAGGATCCATTTGGGATCATCTTTATCGCAAAGACTGTACCAGCTAGAACCTCGTTCTAATAAACGTTTGCTAATGTAACTCTCTTTGAGGGCGTAGACAGCGGTAGCACTCGAACGACTACTGCCTAAATACACTCCTCCCATACTGGCAGTAGGGGCTATTTTAACACACCTGGCTCTCGGGACTGGGCACAGCTCCCAGCACAGCACAGAGAGCAGGAGTAAAACCCTGGCCCGAATAATCACTTATCTTTCGCTAATATTGTCAAGGGACATAAGCAAGTACTTACACATAATTATCAGAGATAGAAAAGAGTAGAAAAAGTTCTCAAACACTCGTACCATGCGCCGTCGTCACACACTCTCCAAACACGCTCCACGCTCACTCGGCGCATGGACACTCAGAGAGAGAGAGAGAGAGAGAGAGAGAGAGAGAGAGAGAGAGAGAGAGAGAGAGGTGAGTCATAAAATACAAAATGTCTTCTCCAGCAGTATTTCTTTTTTCTTGGGTTTTTTTTTGGAATGAGTTAGAGAGAGGGTGTGTGACAGTGTGAGGGGACGGAAGCGCTGGTTCGGTTCCTTTCGTTCGACAGAAATCGGAACATGCTGACATTCGTCTGATTGTGTCAGACAATCTGTGCTATTAGGCAAGCAAAGGACAGAATAAGAGAGCCTTTGTTCTCTCTCTCTCTCTCTCTCTCCCTCTCTCCCTCTCTCTCTGCAGCACTGCAGCTCTTTACACCAGTCCCTATGACCTTCAGATCTGACACAAAACTTCTCTCTCTCTCTCTCTCTCTCTCGTTCTCTCTCTCTCTCTCTCGCTATCTTACACACACACACACACACACACACACACATACGGGTAAATTACAGTATTGAGGCATTAGTTAAGGCTGTAAGAGAATCGTCAGGTTATTAAAGCTCCATTATATGAACACCATTAGGAGCCTGCAGTAGCATTAATAATTCAATCAGTTATCAACCAATAAAAAACCCCATCACTCTCCTAACACAAGGAACCAACGCAAACACCTCACCGCAGTGGAAACAACAGGCTTTTTTTTTTTTTTTTTTTAAGTATGAAAGTATAAATATTAATCTTGTCAACTCTTTTTTTGCTCATTTTTAATGGACTCACATTTAAAGCGAGTGTCTTTAGGCTGCAGAACCTGATGCATCAGTTTTGTGACACATTTCACAGTGTAGGGCAGCTATTAATACAGAATCATTTGGAAATTACAATATGAGGTGTGTGTAAGTGAGCTGGACATGACCAAAGTCTGCATAAAAATTGGTTATTAAGCAATTTGCTTTATGAGTCAAAGGATGTTTTAAGACATTATGTCTCTGAGACTGAATTAACGCTAACGCTAACATTAATACGCAAAACCTGTTCCCAGTTGGTTATGACTGATTAGTAGGGCTGTGTACTGGCAAGGGCCTCACGATACAATATATCACGATCTATTGCAATAGATAAAACTTTTTTTAATTAAAATGGGGTAAAACAAATACCTAAAAATACAACAAATAAAAAAGCCGGAGACTGTCTTATTTTTCCCGCCATTCTTTCTTCTGAGACAATGACTGTATGTATCTGCTACACCTACAGGAGCAGAGTAGGAATTGGTTTGGCACACACTACGGGCTTTAATTGGTTATTAACGTAAAAGTAAATCAGTACAAAATGTTATTTGAATAAGTAGCCCTGTTAGAATATCGATATACTATTGTAGAAAACATATTGCGATAGTTAGCTGTATCGATATTATTACACAGCCCTACTGGCTTGTGTTAATAAATCATCATTATTATATTGGCGTATTTTGGTGTACTTTGGCGTGGTATTTCAGTGATTAGCGTATGGGACAGCTGATCCCAGCACCACCAAGCTGCCACTGCTGGGCTCCTAAGCGAGGTTTTTAAACCTGAACTGCCCAGTGCAATTAAAACAAAAGATAACTGTACTGTAAGTTGCTCTGGATAAGTAAAAAGTGTCTACCAAATGACAGAAATCTAAATGGTGGCAGCAGCCTGTTGTGCCCGGGAAGCCGAAGTCCCCTCACATTTATATTTGTTATTATTAAATGTTATTATTTAATGTTATTATTTGCTTAGGGTCTATTCTAAAACACCGCAGGTGTGTACATACTAAAATAACCCAGGTTTCGGTTTTTATCTCAGAACAGGAACAAAAATAAGCGCTTGCAGTGATCAATGGTCCTTCACGGTGCATTAATGTTGGGTTGATACACCATTCTAGTTTTAAGTAGACAGATCAGACCAGAACATGTAGACGCTGAAATTTTTTCGGGAATTCTGCAGGGTCACAGGAATCTTGGAAGTGGGCGGAACCAGGAATCGCAAAAACACCATGATACCCAACTGTATAATTATACTTTTTACATAAACAATCTATATATTTTAATTTCTATAAAGCCGAGAAAAAGCTACATTTTTCGGGAATAGCGTGGGTCACAGGAACCCTGCAGAATAGGAAACACAATCACGATTAATCATAGAACGGAAAATGGAAGGAATTAGAATTAGGATAAGGCGGAATTTTATTTAGTGGGAATGGGAGAGAAGGGGGTTTGGAAATCCACCCCCAGGTCAGCCTCTACTTCAGATTCACAGGAGAAGGTCTAGACTACATAGCAGCTTTTCTTGGCCATGAGAGCATCAGATTGACAGCCAATCACAGTTCATTGTGTTGTAACCACAGATGGTTTGTTTAAAAAGAAGTCATGGGAATTTGCTTTAGTCTCCAAGTTGATAGAAAACGTGGGTAGACTTTTGCTGCGTTTACACTGCAGTAGTAAAACAGGTGGAGAAATAAAAGAGGAGAGCCCGTGTTGCAGCCTGGCCGAATGTAGAATTGATTACTAAGTTATAAATATCTTTTTTTTAAATGCTTACAGACAAAATAAATTTCAAGTAAACAAAAATAATAAATAAAAAAAAAAATACACACTTTCGCCGTTACATATACTCTATATCTTCGTTCGGCGTCCACCCGAGTTGACGTCATGGGCCACCGTCCCTTATTCATTGGCATTCAACTGGCATTGACAGGTAAAAATCTGATCTGTTATGCTTACACAGCAGACGTTAATGCACGAATCCGATTCATATCCGATTTATTTCCACATTTGAAATCCATATGGTCGTCTGTCATATCCCATCTGTACCACATTAGAGGAAGAAATCGGAATTAGGTCACGTGATACATGCGGTGTAAATGCGGCCTTTGTTCTGCCATTTTCTTGACATCATGACTGACTTTTTTCGCGATGTTGGAGGAGTTTAATCGCAAGAAAAATGCGTTACAAACATTTCCTGGAAATCGTCTAGATTCCGACCAATCAGAGTGAGACAGTGTTTTAAAAGCGGGTTTCTGTGCTGTTAGATGTCAAAGGGTCCGAGTCTGATCCTAACCGCACTCTGACGACCCTGATCACATGATATTTCGAAAAAAAAACATGACCCACTTTCATTATCGTTCCAATCTAATGATTACATAACATCACAACAACAGATGTACAGTGATCATAACTCTTAAGCGAACTCTTCAAAAGCTTAATTAACCTGCTGAATTGTGTGTGCTTAATCCGATTATACATAAGCAATACTCAGTGTGTGTGTATGTGTGTGAGATAGCAGCTTGGATTCCAGCAGAAGGGGGCTCTGTGTCTCTATCGGTGGCTGACGGCAAGGCTGATCTTCTAAACCGGTGAGCGTGTGGTATCGAGAATAAAAACAAGGCTTTCTGAACGATCTCTGTCGAACGTACGAGTGGCTAAGAAAGACGCTGGGAAGATGTGAGCACAAATAGGGATGCGCCTGACAGCTTTGTCTGTTAGCATGCCTGGTTTCTAAAAAAAAGGAAGGACATCTCTCTGTCTCTCACACAGACACGCCGCAGCACACCAGGGACATTAGGTATTGTGTACGGCGTGTGAGCGGTATTCAGGTGACAGGAGCTGTTTATGATAATACGGCTGCTCTGTTGTGTTGCCGCAGACAGCGTATAAAAAAACCAGAACAAATCTCCGAAGCCCAGAAGCAAGGCTATCTGTGAAGCCATCAGCGTCACGGCTATAGATTGGACACTCGCCCTTTTGTCTTCGTGTCAACGACAGTATTAAATGTAGCGAGACTTGCCAGCTTGTGTGTGTGTGTGTGTGTGTGTATGTGTTTGTGTGTGCTTTTTAGTCAGATGGGAAAACAAAGCAGTCAGTGTGACGTCTTATCCTGTAATTTCACCAGCTGAATTTCTGGCTGGATGTAACCGGAGGTGCAAGATGGCTGAAATGATTGAAAAAAAGCAAATAAAACAGACTTTCCATAGGCTGTGGATTGCAGTACCAGTGGAAGAAAACTTCCTGGTTACTCTCGGATATTTGTGCAATAGTTTGAACGAGAGGAAACTTATCCTCAAGTCAAAACGGTTTCCTGTTAACAGTATTATGAACTTCCTATTGACTTGAGGACATAGCTAGCTTATTAACACAGCTACGACTACGACTGGGACTATACTGTTCTAGGTACTACATTTGAGTGAATGCTGTACGTATTTCTAAAAATAATAATAAAAATAAAATAATAAGGAGCATAAATAAAATTGGGACGTACTACATTCACCATGCTAACATTGTCACGTGACATGTGACATCACAACAGTGTGGAAATTCAACCTTCAGGAAGTTGAATAATGAACAATGAAGTACTTTAAAAATGCATTGTTGCCACTTTCCGCCAATTTGTAACATGACGAGTCGTCTCTCCAGTAGGACAGTGTGCATCATACGCCTGTATTAAAATCTGGGTGGAAGTAGTACATCATTCGGAAACTTTTTACTTCCTGTTTTTCTTATACCGGACATGCTTTTCACCTCACATACTATTTTTATACAGTAGGGAATTAGCAATTTTCAGGAGAACTGGTGTGGACAGAACAGTTCTTTCACACCTACAGTAATAGTTCTCACCACCATTTTACACTTATTCGTAAACGAGGAACTAATTAACAAAGTAATTAACCGTCACCGAGTCACTGTGTGTTACTGATTTAGACTGGCAGAGGAGAAAAGTCGAGCTGTTTATCACTCCAGTGTCTGCCGTTTGGGAGACAGCCCTTCCCCAGAGGGCCTTCACCTACGCGGCTACGAGCGCACTTAATAATTACATCAACTGCTGTCAGGAAGGCCCTGGGAGGACGTCCTTCTAAATATGCAAAACAATTAGCGACTCAATGGATTAAGCAATGATGGTTTGGAATTCCGGAGAGGATTAATCAAATTTGCACTAACAGTTGGGCAGAAAAAGAAGAAGAAGAAGAACAGTTGAGAAGCAGGTGTGTGCTCTAATCATTCTCCTCACCTAACCTCACCTCACCTCACCGGCGTAGATCGCCGGGTCGCTAAGAGATCAAACAGATGAATAAACAACATTCGATAATGTTCTGAAGATGCTCTCGTACAAATATACTTACATTTACAATATATATTTCCAAAAGTTTGTACACCGTCACAAACATATGTGATTTTCACCCATTTTGCTTTTCGAATTCTTCTACTAGGTCTTTCCACTACATAATTGGAGCTCGAATGTGAGACATCCAGCTACAACAGTATTAGTGAGATCAGGCCCTAACGACAGGTAAGGAGGTCTGGGGTGGAGTTCCAGTTCATCCTAAAGGTGTTCAATGGTCTAATGGTCAAGGCTTTGTGCAGAACACTCAAGGTTCTCCACTGAAACAAAAACATACCATGTCTTTATGGTGCTCTGGGGTTTTAGGCACAGGGACATTGTCATGCTGGAACAGTGTTTGGGTCTCTTAGTTCCAGAGATGGAATAATGTGATGCTACAACATACAAAGACATTCTAGACAACTGTGTGCTTCCAAATTTGTAGCAACATTTCGGAGAGGAACCGCAAGGCCCAGTGATGGCAGCCTGGGATTCAAACTCACAACCTTTTAATGGGCAAAACCTGCATATTACAATGTATGTAGCAATAGTAAAGATAACATCAGTGGGCTTCGGCTAGTTTCTCATAAACGAAAGGAAATAGAGACGGCTCACATCGCCGTTCATTTCTGCAGATCAGGTATGCTGGTGGATTCGGGATCTGTACATATATAAGCATTGGTGTTGCCGTAGCAACTTTGAAGTTTGCTGTTAAAAGGACATCCTGCAGAAGGGCTGTTTCTTTGTCCTTCCTTTTTATCTCTGAATTGAGTCCATCCTCTCACGAGGTTAATTGCTTGTGTGTCAGAAGGACACGGTGAGCCTCTCGCTCCAGGCCACATGTTGGGGTGGATACCGAGTGAACCCCGAATGTGAGATCTGGTTCTTTTCCTCTGTGTCCTAGTGAGCGACTCTTCTCTTTATCATGCAGCTGTGTGCTACATGCCCTGTCAAACTCATCATCCTGTGCGCTTCAGCTCCAGAGAGCGAAATGAGGTCAGTGGGAAAAAATGGAAAGTGAAGCTATGAATAATGTAAAGAACCCGCAGCGAGGGTATTCTGAGAACAAGGTATTTTCGTCTCGTCTACATCCAACCGAAATAGAAATAAACATTTTTGGCTGGAAAAAAAAAAAGAAATATGCGGTCATTTAAACACAGCAAAGAGAATGACAGAGAGATCCGCCATGCCAGAATAGTTTTTAAGGTTTTAGCTAGCATCTAAAAGTCTAAGTCGTCGTGAAGATATCTGAACACTGTGCTGGGTCAAACCCCAAAACACCACCAATGGCCATGTGCTAGTCCAACAAGTCGAACATGTGTTTACTGAAGTAAACTTATATTGAACTTTTGACTGAATGTTACTCAATCCTCACAGTAACCAGGGATGGACCTTTACCCCACCCCCATTTTCACCTTTATTAATTAACACACACACACACCAGTATGCAGACATTAAAGCGTCTCCAACGTTCACAACATTTCTAGCATTTGGTGGACACTCATATATAAAGTGTTTTTTTTATTATCAACATTTGTCTATAAGCAGTTGAGGGATAAGGGCCTTCCTCAGGGGCCCAAGCTTGATGGTACTGGGAATTAAACCCATGAACCAATCCTCTTCTGATAAGCGTTCCAACCAATGTGCTTGGCTTGGTTCCAACCACGGCACTTTCCCTATGAGACGCATGCTTATGGACTGACCCACAATATTTGGCCAAAAGTATGTGCACCCCTAACTATTATAGTCTTTTGTATGCTATAGGAGATTACATTTATTTATACTGGTACTAAGAGGCCCAAACACTGTTCTAGCATGACAAAGTCATCTAAATGACACAATATTTCCAAGTCCAAGTACTAGGAGAAAAAAAAAATGTCATAAATTGTAATCGAGGTAAAAAGTTCAATTAATCAAGTCATATCGTCCTTGATTGACGTCCTTATCCAGAGCGACTTTTTATCTCTTTAATACAACTGAGCAATTGGGGGTTAAGGGCCTTGCTCAGGGGCCCAGAAGTGACAACTTGGTGGTGAAGGGAATTGAACCCCAATCCTAGTCCAACACCTTAACCACGGAGCCACCACTTCCCCCACACTTCGCTGTCATGCAGATGAGGACAGGTTTCCCTTGAGTTTGGTTTCTCTCCCGGTTTCTTTCCAATATCATTTCAGGGAGTTTTTAACTGCCCCCGTTGCCCCAGGCAATCAAATTTAAAATATATTTTAATTGATTAATTAATTAATTTCCTAAAGCCGCTTGCAGATATTGTCTCTCTTGCTAAAAGTGCATTTAGAAATTGAATTGACTTGAGAGTTTTGTACAGAGACCCAACTCTGACTCCCACTGAACACCTTCGGGATGTACCGGAACACCGGCTGCACCTTAGACCTCCTAAACTACCACCGGTATCTGATTTCAATAACGACTAAATCCACACAAATCCACACAGTCACGCTCCAAAATCTAGTGGAAAGACTTCCCGGAATAGCGGCTTAGTACAACAGCAAATAGGAAGATTAAATCTGGAACCCAGAAGGAGGAAGTGTTTATTGTTGAAATGATCTGATCCTAAAGTGTATTGGCTGAATATCAACACAATACTACACGGAAAATATAACCCTAACAAACATCTGTACTACTCATGACTGAATGAGCAAAGCTTAATTAAACACTGTGATACTGCCTCACCTCACCGACAGACATGTGCAGGCACTGTGGCTAAAAATAACTGCTAAATAAAAGCAGCTTTTTATTCTAATCCAGCTGGAAAAAAAGCATTTATATATCTCTCTCTCCGTTTCTCTCTCTGTTTCTCTCTCTCTCTCTCCTTAACTTACTCCATCTCTCACTCACTCACTCACTCACTCACTCACTCACTCACTCACTCACTCACTCACTCACTCACTCACTCAATTACTCCATCTCTCACTCACTCCATCTCTCACTCACTCACTCACTTCATCTTTCACTCACTCATTCACTCAATTAATCCATCTCTCACTCTTTCTTTCTCTCTTCTTAACTCACTCTTTCTTTCTCTCTCTCATTCACCCACTTTTTTTCTTTTTTCTCTCCTTTACTCACTTTCTTACTCTTCTTTCTTTCACTTACTCTTTTACTCACTCACTCACTCACTCACTCACTCACTTTTTCAAGTCAGCGTAAGTGCTTTGAAATGAGGACAGCGCTGCCTGCCAAATAATGTCTTTCTGAAACTCCGGGCAAGAAGCCAAAAACAAACTCTGTAAAACAAGACGAAAACCAAGCATCCATAGGGTTTAACACAGACCCTGTACCATGCTCTTTTTCCCCCCTGGTTCACAGGGTTCCCTGTTATTGGAGCAGGGATTATGGGACTGTTTATACCTGGTCTCTTAATGTCTTTTTTTTTCAGATAGGGTAACTATCCGAAAATGACCAGGTGTAACTGCCCTCCGAAACGCATCCCAGACTGATATGAATCCGGTCGCTCAAACCATTTGAGACGAGTCTTAATACATCCGTCTGCTCACTTTAGCACTCTTGTTGACTGGTATAGCCTGACGGAGGTGAGTGTGCCGCTTCATTAATTTGATTTGCAGGGTCACACAAAGCTATTCAAAGGTCCGGCGGCCAATTCCGAATCCGGATAGTCAGTCTTGTTCCGTAAAAGCAGGCAACATTATATTTTCCGAACCAGTATTGACTTTGAGGTCTCGTCCATGTATCTCGCCGGGTCTTTAAGGTTTAATACTGCGGACAGGGAAAATGCTGCACTGTGATAATCACTTTCAATTTTGTGCGTACGTGTCGTTGCAGGCTTCCTCTGCATTCAAAAAATAGTCATAATAGTTTTAGGTCAGCGGAAATATTAGCATTTTTGTGGCCAAGTGTAAAGGAACCGTGTGTACAAATCAGCCACATGAAGTGACCAGGTGCAAATACATCCTGTAACCATGCTGCACAGGCTTTCGAGACAGAGGCTGTGGAGTACGCGGGTGTTTTTATGAAGAGTTGCACAGATGTTGTTAAAGAGGATATGGTGGTTTGACCATGCATGACTTCTATTGTTTTTTTCTCTCTTTTCTATGATCACTTCTGTCTTATCAGGAATTCGTCATCCGCACACTTTTTGTTGTGTTATTTACGTTATTTGACTATGAATTGCCTGCTGATGCTATGTGACAATAATAGCCGGAGACGCGCATCAGAGCAAAGGCGACCTTTTGTCGACATCACCGCAATCGACTGGGAAGGTAATAAAACAGAATGTCTGAAAACAGGGAAAAGTGGTAGCTCAGTGGTTAAAGTGTTGGACTGCTGACCGGAAGATCATGGGTTCGTTTCCCTGCACCAGCCTGATCTTTAACCTCTTATCCTGTTGCCAAAAATGTGATGCTGCATCGCCTGCACTGGGTAGAGAGAAAGCACATGCTACATCCCATTGGCACCGCTCTCAGCGGGGTATCCGACCATGAATCGAAAATAGGCCATGATGTCGATAATAATAATCACAGCAGGAAATGTCATCATGGTGGCAGAACAATAATATGAACTTAAGAGGTTTGAGATATCATTATTAAAGGATTAGCATTCCAAGAAGCGCATCCCTCGGGGCAGCTGGATTAATTTATGAGTGTGTTTGCGGTGTCGGAGATGCAGGCTGATTAAATAAATGAGAAAAGCGGCCTATTGAACCTAACGAGTCAGTAAGAGGGCAGGGCTGACGAGTGAGGTCACACAAACACATCTGCATTTCCCTGCACACTTCCTTTTAGCTTATTTAAGATTTAAGTTGCATATAAAAAAAATCGCATACTACCTAAGTGAGTACTCTGTGTGAATTAATACGTACTTCCTGATTGTTAAGAACTTTGTTCTATATTTGTACGATTGAACGAAATTCGGACGCATTGAATCCACCGTGTTGATATTATCACAGTAAACATTTTTTTACTTGAATCTACTTTACGCATGTGCTACGTCGTAGCTTCTAGCTATTTTGGAATCCGTGAAGTCGACTCTTCTATTGGCTTGTTGGATACTAGTGTACATGGTCAGAATATGTGAGGAAGTAGTAGATCACCCACGATTCTAACTGGGGGTTTTTTTGCGTTTTTGGCATCCATAGCAACCCTTTTAGGAGGTGTTATGACAATTCGAAGCCACCAGACAAGCAAAAGCCGAAATCCAGAATAGTGAACCACTGCTATAGTCTATTGTATGATGCTCTGCGAGAACCTTTTGGAACCTGCAGTATGGTGTGTGTGTGTGGCGATATGTTATACCTTAGACATGCTGCCAGTCTTCGTTCAGTATTAACTGGTTCACGGAAATAAGTAGTTTTGATATGTGGCTCCATTATCACTAGCAAAAATGAGACACTGACATCCTAAAAATACATTTTCGAATCTCAAGATTCTCAATTTTTACAATAACGAATATTAAAAAATGCTAATGAAAATTTCAGACATTAGTGTGCCAAGACCATTAGTCAGAGGGAAACCCTTTTATTCCATAAAAACAAAGCAAAGCTACGGTAAACACGCTTAATGCAGTCGGCATGGTTGCCTTGTAGGTAGGGCACGGTGGTATTGACGTCCCAAGTCCAAATTCCAGCTTAGGGACATTTCACAATGCTGTCCCCATTCTCTCTCTCTCTCTCTCTCTCTCTCTCTCTTTATTTACTGTTCAATCTGCTTAACACAAGCAAAAATGACCAAAAACACATTTAAAACATGACGTCCGAGCAACGTTTTCTCTTACATACTAAGACCTGCCGCTCTATCAGGATGGACACTCTGGCAGGAGCATGATCACGGCTCTGACGGTGACTCAGATCATTAAAAATGCAGGCAAAAGTGTCCAACCCTATTCCTGACTTTTATAGCCTGTTCTTCCTTTCACTAGCATTGTCTTCATCACTGTCCACACAGACGAACGCAGGGCCTCCACACAGACCAGAGAACTTCTTCCCAATACACAGATAAGCTGAGGATTTCTGACAGCTCACATTATTAAACGCATCTATATACGTAAATGTCCTTTTACAAACTACGGAATCCATCCCAATCCCAGTCTGAGTGTTATATACCGTCTGACTTTCTCTCCCCGTGTTAAAGCAGTGAGAAATTTTCCAGACTGAAGAGCGACAGGATCTGCATGTGAGCCGTATGCGCTGTGGGTGACACAGACGAGTGTGTAGAGACGTCGTAAACATGCTGATGTGTTGTGTACAAATCCTTCCTGTCTGTGTTTTGCACAGTTTACCGTGTGTCACACGATGATGGGATTATTTTGGCTGTGTGGTCGTCTGTTACGTCACTGACATTGTGCTCCTGCAGATATGCAGTGATTCAGAGATTTGTTGTTGAATTGTGTGCGTGTGTGACAAAGTGTGTATGTGTGTGCATATCGACTTCAGTAGATGCTTTGAGACACTTTTAAATGTTTGTGTGTGTGAATGTTAAGTCTGGGCCCCGTTGCGGTGGCCCCCGATCCTCCCAGCCTGCGCTGTCTTAAATCCACTGTGTACTGGACTTCTTTGAAGACGGCAGCTTTAATAAGACTTCATGCTCCCTCAAAGGGTTCTCTACAGATTGGTTCGGAAACGTGCACGTGTGTGTGTGTGTGTGTGTGTGAGAGAAAGATCAGAGAAAGATAAGACTCAGTAATAACTATACTGTAAGTAGTGGAAGCAAACAGGAAGTGCTCAGAAATCCGCTTTAGCATCCGGAAAATAAATGTTTCACGTACGAGTGCTCCGGTATTGCAGGTGGCGCCGTTACAGTTTCACGACACTTAGAAATGACAGAACGTGGGACAGAGTAAAACCAACCGGCTCATTTTGTCCTATTTGTAGAAATAAAACAAGCCGAAATAAGTCATACAAGTGAACAAATCACCAAGTGAAGCCAACATACACAACATGGACAGAAGTTTATGAACACCTCACCATCATACAAACAAAAGTGTGTCATCCCACAACCGCCGCCACAAAGTTGTCAACAGTAATACTATTGTGGCTCAATAGGAATATGTCATACTAGTGAAAAGCCTTTTCAGGAGATTATTTCAGCACCAGACGTGTGTGGTGGTCGGTGCTGCAATGTCCCTTTGTTGTCTTGCACTGCTTGCACGTAGTACTGTGTAACAGTGGCGGGCTGTTGATATGGCGCATCCCCCTTCCGCCAAGAAGAAAGCTACTTTACATTTACCTTTATTTGCATTAGCTTTATACACACAAGTCAAAAATCAGTTTATACGCCCTCTATATGAGGACGCTTTATTAAGGATACGTAAAGCGATGGTATGCTATGGATCGCTATGTATTCTGAATTTTCGGCTCAAATGGTTGAAGGCGCTAATTTGACCTGGGTTCAAGCCCCACCGCCACTGGTCTGCCACTGTTGGGTTGTTAAACAGGACCCTCAAACCCTTTCCTGCTCCAGGGGTGCCGTATCAAAGCCGACCCTGCGCTCTAACTCCGACCTTTTAAGATGTGAGAAAACAAATTTCACTGTGCTGTAGAGTCAATGTGACAAATAAAGACTTTTACATTTTACAATATTTAACCAATATTTAATGACAATCACCGTCGGTTTTTTGGTTATACTGTTTTAGTAGAGTTGTTTTACTGTGAACTGTACCAACACTTTATGGCTGAAAAGACAATCTTGACCCGACTTGACTGGAGACGTCGAAATCAGTTAATGGCAGACGGTGCAATAATAACACACAGGTTTAAATTCCAGCTTACGGTAAAATCCACTCATAATAAGCTTAAAGGTAGTGCCTCATAACTGGAGGTCTGCATTAAGGGAGGAACACCGGAACGACAATAGGAGCCCACGGCACGGTGTGTAACGCCTCCGTGACATGAAGCAGGAAAGAAACACTGACGAATCATCTTAAAAACGTGAGCACAAGCTGAGCTGAGGGCGGGTGGGAAGTGTCAGTGCATGTCAGAGGTGTGGCCCGGTAACATTTTTGTTAACAGGTATCACCTGCTCGCTCTTAGTGAGGTGTCTGAAACACACTCACACGGTACAGACAGCTCCACAGCGCGGTGGGTGGTGAAGGACGTGTGTGTGTGTGTGTGTGTGTGCGGGCGTGTAGGGACACACTGAACCGTCTCCATGAGTCAGAGAAGCTTTGTAAAATGTAGGAGAGTCATCGCACCCGAGCGAGCGAGTGAGCGAGAGAGAGAGAGAGTGAAAGAGTCTTTCAATCCAAACAAGTTTGGTGATCTAAGCCTGTGCCCTGAGGGAGACGCTAATCAAAGGCATTCGGTTTCTCTCTACCTCGCAATCTCTCGCTCGCCGACAACAAAAGACGAGCGCTGAATTAAATAGGTCGTAAACAAAACAAAAAAACAAAACAAGAGCTCAGACAGTATTGTAAACCAATTAAAGGAGGAGATTAGGTTACCGTGAGCAGCTTTTATTAAACCGCTAAAGCGCTGGTGTTAGACTCGATTGTATGCATGGTGATAAACCGGTGCCTACGAATGTAAACAAGCACCACGGCAACGCAGAGCTTTCACTTGCTTACCACCAAAAACGACTTTTCCCTATGTCGTTGTCTGTTTTTTTTTTTTGACCAAAACAATTATGGTTCCCTTTCACCGAATGGCTGTATACATGCTCTATGCTTTTTCTCCATTGCTTCTTATAGGTGGCAGTGAGGTCATAGGGTCGTCTGGTGTTGTAGAGTAAACAGCTCCGTGGTGGAGTGGCCCGGCGGTCCGGATCTATGCAGGCGGAAGCCTTGCTATAAATAAACCACTAATAGCAGGAAAATGCTCAAGAGCCTTTGAGATGGAGGAGAAATTCCCGCTGATGACCAGGCCTGGAGGCCACCCAGAGAGGAGCAGACATCATGCATTCATTAAAAAGTAGAACAACACAAAGAAGGTCATCAAAGGACTAGCAAACACACACTGGTCGTTCTTATGCACTGTATTTCAAGTCGATCCCTCACAGATGGATTAAGGACAGCAAAGACAGAGCAGCTCCATGTTTCCTATAAAAACAGAAACTTAATAGAAATGTGACAGAAACCTGGCTTTAAACACCACCAAGATAATCACAGCTGGTGAAGACACTGATGCTAGATAGGAGATAGTTGTAGCTTATTGGTTAAAGTGTTGGACTGCTGAGCAGAAGAGCAGCTTGTGGGTTTAAATTCCAGCACCGCCAAGTTGCCACTGATGGGCTTTTGAGCAAGGCTTTCAACCCTTAACTGCTTAGTTGGATGAAATTGAGATCAGTGTAAGTTGCTCTGGATAAGGACGTCTGCCAAGTGTAAATGCAAGCAGTGCAAGATGAATGATATGAGATCACAAAAACCCAACAGTGTATTCTTACACAAACCTGCCCTGCAGCGCTTTCAGTCTGGAGGCGGGGTTAGAAAAAACACTCGGAAAATATTATCTTGCTCCAGCCGGTCGTCCAACCAACAGAGGAAACAGTTTACCTCCGCCTCTAAAGGTTCTTTACATTTACAGATTTTGGCAGACTGACCTACATTCATCTCTTTTATACAACTGAGCAATTGGGGTTTAAGGGCCTTGCTCAGGGGCCCAACAGTGGTAAGCTGGTGTTGCTGGGAATCAAAGCCAAATCTTTCGATTAGCGGGCCAACAATACCTACCACTCTTTAGCTAGGCTAGCTACAAAAAGCCTTAGAATATAAGAATATACATCATTCGCTTCACACTCCATTGCAGTAGGTGGTGGTAACCATGAAGTGGGGTCACAACCCACCATAAACCCAGAAGAACAAAAAGGTTCAACGGAGTCTAATCAGCCTTTCTTATTTTCTCTTTAAAATAGTTTAATAAACTTCTGTAAAATGCAATTCGAACCCAACTAAAAAAAACGTCGATTTATCACAGTTTATTGTGTAATCAATCTTATCCAAGTTGTAACAATTTCTGTCTGTTAGTTTGTTTATGTTTTATCGGCTGCCTGCTGCTACAGTAAGAAACAGATTTAACCAATAAGAATCACACATCATTCCTCCCTACTTATAAAATGTAGGCTAGGGATTGTCAGGGGATGAAGCGGATGTTTAGTGCAAGAGGAGAAAATAGATTCAGATTTTGTTTATTTGTGTTAGTAGGATCTTGTTTTAACTTTTTATATTTTCAAAATCTATTTACTTACTATCCCATAATTTCAATAGATTGTACATGTGTTTTTTCCTCCCCCGCTGTTTTAACACCTGAATGCAGTTTTACAAAAGCAAAGCTAAAAGATAAAGCTACGATAATGTTTTTAAAAGCAACTAGGAGGGAGTTCTACTGGAAAGAAAAGCATCTCGCTAACACGGACATCTCAGTAACACGCTTTTCTTTTCAGTAGAACTCCTCCTCATTGCTTTTAAAAACATTATTTCAGTTTCATCTTTTAACTTTTACAATCTATTGAAATTCTAAAACCAATCTCAGTTAGCAGATGACAAAAGTGTGAAGTATTAGTTTTATCTTTTGGCTTAGTTTTTGGGATTTAGGGGTATTAGCAGCAAAACTTTACACATCAGTTTTACTATTCAAATTTTTATTAGTTTTAATAGAGTTTTTTTCAGCTGAGTTGGTTAGCAAATGAAAAAAAGTCACTCTGTGTAAATAAACACTTTCTTATACTGTACAACTCAATTTAATAATTATTTTTACTAGAACTGTCACAGAGCCAACATTATTAACAATCAGTAGGGATGTTATTGTCAGGGGCCTCGTAATACGATACACATCACATTACACACTGTTATATACAATACATATATTTTTTTTTTATCATTTTTTATTCTATTTATTCTGTTTTTTCTGTACATTTGAATTAAATTTTTTTTATTCCGAAAGTCATAAAAACCATTTCACTATATGCTGTACTGTGTGTTCATGTATGTGACAAATAAAATCAAAATTTGTCTAACAATACAATACATATTACAATTACACCATCTGGTAGACGCCCTTATCCACAGCCACTTACATTTATCTCTTTTATACAACTGAGCAATTAGGGGTCAAGGGCCTTGCTCAGGGGCCCAACAGTGGCAACTTGGTGGTGCTGGGAATCGAACCCGGATCTTCCAATTAGCAGTCCAACACCTTGACCACTTCGCTACAACTTCCTTAACTATTGCCAATTGTTGCAAAATAGGACAGAAACAAACCCGGAGAGGCCATTATTTTTTCCGGCCTGTTTGCTTCTGAGACAATAGCTGTATGTGTCAGCAGCAACTACGGGAGTGGAGGAGGAAGTTGTTCAACATGCACTAAATATTAAATATTACATGTCAATCGGTCTGAAACATAATTTAGAAGTGTATCAATACTAGAGATTAGAATATCACAATATATTGCAATAGTTGTAGCTGTGTCGATATTTTTACACGGCCCCAATTATCCGCAGTTTTTTTTTATTCTTTGCTTTTAACACATAATATCAGTTTATTTATTTTAACTTTATCAAAGCTATTAAAATAGATTTAGGTTTCGTAAAAGCAAGTTTGTTGAATTTAGAACCGAAACGTTTATACGTCAATGGCTTCTTTTTTATTTTCATTAAATTATCTGCTATTATAAGATGTAACCTGTATAGAGACACCCAAATCCAACTAAACCCACTTTCACTTCGACTACAGGAAGGAATTGAGTTCTGTAAACATTAAGTTGCATGAAAAACACTTATGTGACTCTTAGGTGACTCATCCATCTGTCAGTGTAACATAAATGCCGAATCTATTATGACTAATCTGCAAAAATCTCTCAGATGTGAGCTGAGGCTTGCTGTAATACAGAATAATCTCACCCAGAATTGACTGTGTCTGGCCAATGAGTCGAGCCATGGGAATTAAATGCCCTTTCTGCGACATACAGCATACTGGGACTGTTGTTTTACACACACACACACACACACACACACGCGCACAGATCAGCAGAACAGACAGAAAGAGAGAAAGACAGAAAACAATCACAAAAGGCTAGAAGAGTGTGGGAAATGGAGGGAAAGAAAAAGAAGGAAGATAGATAGATAGATAGATAGATAGATAGATAGATAGATAGATAGATAGATAGATAGATAGATAGATAGATAGATAGATAGATAGATAGATAGATAGATAGATAATAACTATGAGAATAAATATGTAGTAAATAGATAAATATGATAAACAGATAGATAGAGAGAGAGGAGGATAGATAGATAGATAGAGAGAGATAGATAGATAGATAGATAGATAGATAGAGAGAGAGAGAGAGAGAGATAGATAGATAGATAAGATAGAGAGAGAGAGAGGATAAGAGAAATATAGAGATAGATAGAAGAGAGATCAGAAAACATGAGAGAGATAGATAGATAGATAGATAGATAGATAGATAGATAGAGAGATAGATAGAGAGAGAGAGATAGAGATATATAATAGATAGAGAGAGAGAGAGAAAGAGAGATAGAGAAGAAGAGAGAGCAGATAGATAGATAGATAGAAGATAGAATAGATAGATAGTAATAGATAGAGAGATGATAGAGATAAGAGACAGATAGATAGATAGAGAGAGAGAAGATAGAAAGATAAAAGAACAGAGAGAGAGAAAGAGAGATAGAGAGAAGAGAAAAGAAGAAGAAAGATAGAGATAGAAGATAATAGAGAGATAGAAAGAGAAGAGAGAGAGAGAAGAGAGAGAAGAGAGAGAATAAAGAGAATAGAGAAAAAGAAGGAAGATAGATAGATAGATAGATAGATAGATAGATAGATAGAGAAAGAGAGATAGAGAGAAGAGAAAAAGAAGGAAGATAGATAGATAGATAGATAGATAGAGAGAGGAGAAAAAGAAGGTAGATAGATAGATAGATAGATAGATAAATAGAGAGAGAGAGAGAGAGAGAGAGAAAAGAGAGAAAGAGAGTTAGTTATTATGAACTCTAAGAGGACCTGATCATGTGACCGGTGCATGGTCAGCACATGTGAGCAGTGTGTAAAAATAACACAAAACTCTTCCGTTCCAACACACTGCCTCAATGTCCAAAAGACTCATTGTCCAATGCTCATGTGGTAAAACAGTGGCTCCATTCTGTCCATCAACGGCGTTGTCAAAAATGAATTAGTTATAGTAACTAGTTACTTCTCAAAAATATTTACTGAGTTACGTCAATAGTACAAGTAACTAGTTACCAAGGAAAGAAAATATTGTGCTGCTTTTTAAAAAATGTGCAAATAGCTTGGATGCCCTGATAGTAAATGTAATACATACATAAGTAGTCATTGTGTGAACACTGGCACTTCTCTTCTCTGGTTGGCAAATGAAATAAACGGGTACTCTACATAAGCCAATCATCATCAGTTATGTGGTTATCTCCCAACACACACACACCAATTATCATTAGTAATGTGTCCCATCCAACCACACACACCAGAGAAAAAAAACTGTGCAGGTCCCATGGCTGAGAGCCAACTTGGTTGTTAAGTTAAGTTATTGATCACTTGTTAATGAAAAAAAAAAAAAAGTCATGTCAAATAGTTCTATACTTGTGCTGTGGGTGGTGCCCAGGCAGTTTAACACAGTGCCTCTAGCAACAAAATTGCTAGTGGCGCCCCTGCCTGAATGACATGCATCAAAATTGTTTTTAAGGTAGCAGAGTTCGGCTGCCAAATTTCATAAAAAGCATGTGTGAAAGACAAATACATACAACTCCAAAATGGTGCCAATATGGTGGACACACTGTTGGTGTTTCGCCACCTTAAAAACTACAATATAGTACAGAAGTGGACAAAACAGAGACTTGACAATGTCTTAACAAAGAAGTTCACACAGTATTGTCTTTTTAGACTTTACACTCAAATAAAATCAAAGCATGTATGGTACAGACACAGAAAATAGAAATTATTTGAAACGATTTGTTTATATTCGAGGTTATATTAATAATTAGCACAAAAAACTTAACATTATAGGATTGGTTTTTTTTTTTTAAAGTCCCACCATAACCACCAGGCCTGGGGTTTGCCTCGTAGAAGTGAGTCAGACAGACAAACCGTTGCATGTGTCCGATAAACGAGAAGGTCAGCACACACAAAAGCTTTCACACATGTGAGGAGTTAGCGTTCCTCACAAATGGCTGCATGGAGCACAGGCCTGGCTTCTACGACGAGGATAAACAAACTTGTGCACAATGAGAGGCTGTGAGCGTTGGCCACTGCCTGACCTTCAGACAGAATCTGGGCTCGTACTGTTCTTCCAGTTAAAGCATAAACATAAAGTGGCTAAAGAGGCTCAACTGGTGGAAATAGAAGTTCCAGTCGTGTACTAATTACAGCCTGTGTGGTTTTTGTTGACTTTCTGGGCATCTGTACAGAAATGGATCTGGTGGCATAACACACACACGACATCCGAACGGAAAGAGCCGAATAAAAGCCAGCTGTGATGAAGGGACCTTGTGGAGAAAGAGAAGAGGGAGGGTTGTTTGATCTGCACCATCACCCCCCTTTCCCCCCTTTCCCTGAGCTTTTAGTGCAGAAGGGACAAAGCAGTCATGGGCTGTAAAAGCTGCCTGCTTATGATTGGTGCTATTAAAAAGCCAGCTGTGCAGCTGGCAGTGAAAGATCATCTGCACTCTCTTTATCCTACCACCCACCTCTTTCTCTATAACATGGCTGGCAGACTACAGTCCTGCAGGGTCACAAAGACCCATCACACAATTACCGAGTCCCAGGACCTCCATTTGACACTCGTGCTATAGAAATTAACCACATGGCAGACACACACGCTGACAAGTCAAGCAAGTTCGATGCTGTTATTTCATATGCACGACAAGTGGCTAGACATGCTGAACCGGTAACACCAGCAAGAACAGATTACAACCTGAAAAACCACAAAAACATTCTGAACAAATGTAGCTAACGCTGCAATTTACTTTCCCAGAACAGAGGGACGGCGCATGGTTAATGTGTTGTTCCCCAGCACATAAACAGAGCAAGGCATGGATCACGCTGACAGGCATTATCGACAACCAGCTTGTGGGCTAATGCCCAAAGAAGGGATGGCCTCGATTTTCTTCAGAAACAGGGTAGACGTTTTACACTAATGAAAAACATTAATCTAGCTCCTGTTCACACCACCGAGCATGGCGAAAAATAAGACTTGGATAAGAATATGGGTTGGATTTAAAATCACTGCTTGACAAAAAGAGGCTTTGTCTCTTTACCCAACCTGCCTTATGAACTGTATATACAGGTCCATTTTTCAGACATGGCACACGGGTTTGTATTAATGCCCAAGCTTAAAAAAACATTCAGAACCAACCAGTGTTTCTGGATTGAAAACTGAACCAATGTGTAAACAGGTGTGAGGGATGTCAACTGGGAAGGGTTTTATGTGCTTCACCTCTGGCTAAAAGAATGACCAAAAGAATATGTACACTTAATCGTTACACCCATAGCTGCTCCTCCTTCAAATTGTTAGCAAAAGTCTGTTAAGTGCACTTTTGACACGTTCTTAACCGTTTAAGGGCAATTAATGGCACTAATAAAAGAACCTAATTTAATTTTTTTGTAGTTTACTGCTTTTTGTGCAAGAATTACACTGCACTAGTAACTAGTTTTAGTATAAGTGGTAATTAAGACTGTGTTCTGCTTTTACTCTCACTTTATGCAATGAAAAACAGCGAGTAGCCGCTGTGTTGTTTTTTTGACACCACTGCACGAGAGCTCCCTTTCCCGCTGTTTTATAGTGATCATCTTGAACACGGGCGGTCCTGGGATTCCATTAAACTCAACTGTGCTGCCTGATGAAAATAATGGGTTTTCATGGCATGATTTTGAGGCTTAGAGATGAAGTGCATTGTTCCTCATAACAGAGTGACATGCGTAGCGTTTAATCTATCAGGCGCTACATAGGGCCAGTGTCACCGAAGCAAGAGGCGTCAGACAGGAATTGTGAGCCTGGCATCTATTTAACAGGGTTACAGTCTGACCCTGGGGATGTGCAGTAAAGGAGAAGGGGAGGGGTCACAATTAAGCAATTCAGTCGTAAATCAAGTGAACACTGAGAGAAGATTTAAACTAAATCATTAACATACGTCCAGCCGAAAAAGCACAATGACGAGTGTCATTTATTAACCTACCCTCATTGAATATTCTGCACATTTACATAGCCGCCGTGAGCACTCTGACTTATTAAAACTACCCAGCCAGAGCCAGAGAACACGTCCTGCAGCTGGGCGCTCTGGTCTCTGTGCATGTGTGTAAACGTGGCGCTGGAAGGGCAAAACACATTCGCAAGAGGATGAGGGAAAGAAAACAATCCAATGTGCTGGCTGTGGACCAGAATCACAGAGGAACCCTCTCACACTTCTCTCACAGACTTCTCTAACAAAAGAGGCAAATCAAGATATTAGCAAGAGTGCTAGAGTGGTGAAAGAGAGCGAGACTAAAGCCCAGGGCGGGATGTAAATATCCTGGGCAGAAGGCCAAAAGCAAAAGTGCTTTAATGGGGCCGGAGGAGAATGACAGCCACGGCTGCCCCTGGCCTGCAATTCTCAGGTCACAGTTTGTCAATAGATCTGGGCGTTGCGGTCAGGACAGAGGGGAAAGAAACAATCGGCCCGTTCAGTTCAGGGGAGGAGGGAAAGCATATATCAAAGGACAGTGTGCATAAAGGCCAAAGTGTGCCAGAAGAAGAAGAGCCTTACTGCTGAGTAAGGCCAATCGGCCAGCAGTAAAAGTCTGCGTTCTACTGAAACAGCAGCTGTAAATTCTAAAACTGTGAATGCGGTTGTGTAAGAGAAACCTGGGGAGCGGCGGCAGAGGACAATACAAATAATACAGAAACTTAGGAGGAAAAAAAAGCTCATGGAACAAGAGCGCATCCATGAGAATGTGTAGAAGGGAGGAAAAGGGAACTGTCCTAGTCGTCTCCCTCGGGCAACACGTTGGGCAAACTGGGTAATTACTGTTTCGTCAGGAGTCGGCTGAAGTAATTAGGGAAAATCTGTGAGGGTGATGACTGAATAAAGCTTTATAAAGCTGCAACAGTTGAAGTCAGTGGACTTCTGAGACATGCTTCTTTAGTGGTTTGAGGCTGTAGGGTGTAGTTTTCTTTCCACCGATCTAAATGTCACGTGCATGTTTGTGTTAAACTCAGTTGTGGAAACCAAAATAGCAGCTTGTTTAGTAAGTCAACAAATGTGTATGAAGCCGTGATAATGATGACCAGCAGTCTGGCGAACAACAGCCTAGAGATGTCTTCTGTTTAAGGTGGATTTTCCCACCAGTAATATTTGAAAGCCTAATGTAATCCTAGTCACCAAAAAAGTGTTGAACAAACCAAAAATCTCATCATTTTGATTTATTACACTATTCCTGATTAAGCGTTGCATGCTCTTTCTATTAACCAACTCCTAGTGTTGGATAATCTGGGGTTATACGAGATGCTAATTGCTGTACAACTTGGTACTTAATTAAAGCACTTTAATAAACTTTGTCCCAGACGAGTTTGCTACAAGGTACCGGGTACCACCTGAATTCTTTTACATTCATAACTATTCAAAATAGTAATAAACATATATACTGTAATGTCAATGTATATTTTTGCTAGATTTTTGTCAGATACTGATCATCTTAAAATCTGTGTTTGAATTTCAGTGACTCACTATAGGTAATACTATACCAATAAATAATCTATGATCATTCAAGTCTTCGTTAAAATGTCTGAGACAATGAAAAAAATATATTTATTACACTATATGCATATATTTTATGAATAGAATGTGTTACAGCAGTCTCTGGGCTGGAGGTGTTAACCTACATCTGTGTGTTCTTGTGAGAATCAAATCATAACACTTTCCCACTGATAGCACTTGTTTGGCTGGAGTGTGAATCAAAGATTTTTCTAAAGTAGTTTGGATTTCTTTTCACCAGACGGTTAGCTTTCACGATAGATAAGATTTATCTCCCTCACTTAAATGGTATATTACAAAAACGAGAAGAAGTTTTAACACAAACCATGTGGCTATTTTATAGAGAACCACTGTCAGTGAAAAAAAAGCAGTTAAAAATTACAACGTTTAGAAACGTCTTCACCACAAATTTCTGAGCACGACAAAAAAAATCTGTACTAATACCTACTCAGCAAATTTACAGGAAATAGCTGAATAATGAAATGTCCAGCCTTCAGCCTTCGTCTTGTAGTGTTAGTTTGTGTGAGTGGTGTGTTATTTTGTGCTCTTATCTTCTGTGTCTGGGCCAGATGGCGCTGTACTTCGCTAAGGTTACGTAATCAAAACAGCACACAACCTCAGCAACAAGCCTATAAAAGCATGGCGGAAATTTTACCACACCCACACACACACACACACACACACACACACTAACAGCTCTCCAGTCACAACTTTTAACTGGAGTCACACCCTCAACCCTTATTTTCACAACTGCTCAGCAGGGCTTAGAACCAGCGCTCTAAACAAACTGACTTGGTCACATGCGAGCACTGATCTAAAAGAATCCAGAATCAACCAAAAAAAAGCCATATTATTTCCGAGCTTTTGTGATGCGCGATGAAAGCGACCGCCACAGAAAAGAGCAAAAAGAAGGGAAGAAGAAGAAGAAGAAGAAGAAGAAGAAGAAACGGACGCCGATTGAGAAGGGATTCAGTTCACTCACCAGCGCAGGCCACTGTATCTGTTTGGCCCGGGAGCCTTGCAGCTGCGAACCTTCTTTCCTCTTAGCCCAGACGAGCTGATGCTCCAGGAGAAAAACCTGGAAGTCCTCATATACCTTCACCCACTCGCGCTTCTCCCACTCCAGGTCATCAAATTCCACGTAAACCTGAGTAGAAAAAAAGAGAACAAACTTGACTCCCTTCCCACTTAAACATGGCTGTGTTTTTCTTTTGTTTCTCCAGAGTCTATTTTAGGTGTTGGGAAAAAGAGTAATTGTCTTGGTTGCTGTGAACGATCCAAGCATACAAAGCTGGCACAGTTTTTTTTTTTTTTTTTTTTTTTGACAGATCTATAATCCCTTTGAGGATTTCTTGACACAGAAGAGAGAGAGAGAGAGAGAGAGAGAGAAAGAAAACTGGGGGGGGGGGTTAAACAACAAGTGAAAAGCCTTAAAAAGAAAAACGAGCACTTCTGAAACCTGAATCATAGTTCGCAGCTTAATATACTCGCTTGGAACTGGACAAATGGAGAAGTTTGGCGGAAAAGTGGGAAGAAATGAGTCGTGAACGTTGCTACGGCACATATTTTCAGAAAGAAATTGCTCCTCGTCTGTGACACGCATTAATGATTAGCTAAAACTTAGAACACAGTGGACCGAGAGCTCTTTTCACTCTTTGGAAAGCAGACAGAAATCTGAACCTGGCAAAAGTTGACTGGATACAATTCGTACTTCAGCGAGTGCTGGCAACGTATAGACGGATCCAGGAAGCATAAACTGCTCTTGCATAATGGACTCGGACAGTTCTTAAACAGAGTGCTCCTTCCAAACATTTATAGCTTTAAATAAACCCTATTTCCAGTGTGTTCTGATCTCATCCATGACTAACACAACGAGGTCAACAAGTACGGCTGTTTTAATAGTTAGCCATCTGAGTCGGCCTGTCTCTGTCAGATCTATGCTACAGAAATGTAATGATACGTATATGTAATGTTATGATACAACTAGGCAACCCAAAATAAATCTGTGTTTACTGGGCCCGGTAGCCCCCTCGTATATTACATGTATATCGTAATATTACATACTCTATAATCTTGCATATAGTGCTTTTATAAGCTATTGTGGGCTACTTCAGAACGCATCATAGCCATATCGACTTATGATGGGTGTAGGAATAATAACCCCATCGTTGTAAAATGAGGGTTGTCAGTATTTATATAGTTTGAATCTGTTTTGACAGTTTTAGTTGTACAACAACATTCTGAAGGCCAGGAAGCAAAAGTCTTATGATTTAGTATGTATGTGTATGAAAAAAGTGTCCAGCAACGTGGTGGCCAGTAATGACCACAGCCACCATTGTATAAACTCTGGCCACCCATGTGGCCACACCTTTATATTTGGCAGACGTCCTTATCCAGAGCGATTTATACTCATTTCTTTTATACAACTGAGGAATTGGGTTAAGGGCCTTGCTCAGGGGCCAAGCAGTGGTAGCTTGGTGATGATGGGAATCAAGCCCCGACCTTCCAGATAGCCACCCCCCGATCTTCCCATGTGGCCACCCTAGTTTGACTTTGCAGTAGCTTCTATTGAATTAAGTTATAAATTCACAATAGCTTATGACTTGAAGAAAAATAGCTACCAAACAGATTGTAGAATAAAGCCACACCAAGGTATTTCTTTGCAACCTCTATTAAAATTCTTTGGCGGTACCAGTAAAAGGCTGGTTGAAGAAACATCCTAAACACAGGAGCATCCATTATTTCACAAAATACCAGAAGAAATCATCTCTCACAATGCAGTTATTAAGGATAACTTGTATGATGCTGCCACCATCGTGCTTCTCACCAACACTTCTAGTCTGCATTTGTCCGAGAATATAACCACAGCCAATAAACTGTGCTTTCAGCTATCAGCCTGCTTTACGGTTATTCCTTCTGTAAGTAAACCAAGGGAACCTCCTCTTATGAGACATAGGCTCTAATGTCCTGGATTCAGAAGTGGTTAGCATACTGCCTAACAGACGGCAATTTCATAATGTGGATTCGACCCAAAAATGATTCATCGAGCCTGCTGTGTTTTAATCACTCATAGCCTTACTGAGCTTCCTACTCACTCTTTATAAACATGTGAGAAATAGAGCGTGAGAGAGGGAAACAGGGGAAAATCCTTTTACTGAAATCGTACACTAATATTTAAAAATTTAGATATTCCTGGACATGCAGCAGAACCCTAGCACCTGATTTATGCACCCAACGCATGGACACTGTTTACTGGAACTACATAAATCATTTAGCCTGAGTAATGACGTTAAAGATAAAATATAACTCTGATGAAGCAGTGCAGCGTGGTTCAATGACACAAGTGCAAACTCCACTCATATCCAAGCATAAATTATATTACATAATGCGATACAGCAAGCTAAAATGTGTGTCTGGACTTTATCTTTAAGAAGCTGACTGGATTTAAAAAAAAAAAAAAAGGTTTATGAACAAACGTTTACATTTCTGGTATTCGGTGGACACCCGTATTCATTTTTTTGAATCCAACTGAGCAGTTGAGGGTTAAGGTGAAGGTTTTATGGTCCTGAGAATTAAATCTACGATCCACTGGATATCAGTCCAACACCTTAACCCCTACGCTACCACTTTTTTAGGGTTAATATAGTCAATTGTACAGGTTTATTCTTATTGGTCAATATTATATCGTCTCCTTTTGCGTAAGATGCCACGACTCAGATTTAATTTTCTTAAGGGCCTTGCTTAGGGGACCAGGAGTAAAAGCTTGGTGATAAGAATCAAGCCTACAATCCTCCGATCAGCAATTCCAACACCTTAAACACTAAGCTACCACTTCCTTTTTCCCTTTGGCCTGCTTACTTTAACTGAAAGCTCACCCTACCCTTTATCTGACATGGTATCTCCCAGCTTTCGATTGACTGAATACACCTGGTCCAGGTAATCAACAGTGGGTCAGAGTATGGGTAGCTGGAAAACAAGCAGGCTTTCATTGACTTACATTTAGCTCATTTTACAACTGAGCAATTAGGAGCACTGTTGGGCCCCTGAGCAAGGCTCTTGGTAACTCGGTGGTGGTGGGAATTGAACCGACACCTTAACCACTGCGCCACCACTTCCACACTTCTTGAGGTACTTATACTAGCACTTGTTTGTCTGTGCTTTTCTTACTATATTTCCATCACATTTTAAGACTGGTGGTAGTCAGTCTGTGACCCGGGGAACCGGTATAGATCTTTAAGACTTGGAAGTCACTTTGGAGAACAGCGTCTGCCACATGTCGCATATGGAAATAAAATATGGTCTTTTTAATGTTTTTTTTTTTAAGTTAAAATGTTAAACCTAGACCCAAGTGGACATTGTTTTAATGATTAAACTAACATGCGAAAAAAAAACTGACCTTATTACCCCTCTCTCTCTCCCCCTCTCTCTCACACTCTCTCATTCCTGTGGTAGCACATGTAAAACCATCCACCCCACCCCCTCACAATGTCAGATGGCAGAACCTTGGCTCTCTTCCCTCACGAAACCGCTTCTCTCTTTTGCCCGTTAGCTCTCTCCGCCTTTTCTACTAAAGAAAAACAATTACAAAAATACTCATTAAAAGTTAACACGGTGTACAAAGGTCAGACATACAAGGGGGGTGGGGGGTGTTTGTATTGCAAATGCTGTGGTATCCAGCTGACCTGCACAAACACACTCACACACACAAACAAACACACACATAGCACCCATGCCAACTCTCCAGATCCAAATACCCAAGAGAATAAGTGGTGCAGAATATATAAAGATCTATAAGAAAAACTGTGACTGGACAAAACGGAGACCGAAGTCTGTCCTCTCCTCTGGGCTTTAACTGGACTGCGTGATGGAGACAGATGGCACCGCTCGAAATGTGCACTCGCAGTTATGTGACTGTGGACTGACATACGGAAAAAATGTTAGCCAACGAATCTGGCGGTCATGTTTACGAAATGAGACCAGTAGCTGGCAGTAGCTGGGTCAGTGCAGATTACAGAACAGAACATTCTGGCTCTGCTGCGTCTGTTACACACAGTGTATTAAAGTGTACACACTCAGTATTAAAGAGACACCGTTACCACATAGACCGGCATGGACTGACGACTAATACAGTTACAGTTTAAAGTGTGATTGTTTTTATGTGGAAAACTACTTGGTAAAAATTGCAATGTGTGTTGTGATTATGTCAACTGAGGCTTCTCGACTCAAATCCGCAGCAAACCAGGGTTTTTTTTTGTATTTAAAAAATATTGCAGAATATTGCAGAGACCGCATTTTTTCTTCGACGGTCCTGCAATAATAAATGTTGATCAGAGAATTACAGTACAAATCAACACACATTGAATGACTATAGTGTGATTTATTCAGCGTACAGATGGAGGTCGGTAGCTGAGCACAAATCAGATAAAAGCCATGAGATGATTGTGTGGACGATAACAGACAGACAGACAAACAGGCAGACAGACAGATAGATACCAGATGGATAGATAGACAGACAGATAGTCAGACAGATACCAGATAGATAGATAGATAAATAGATAGATAGATAGATCGACAGACAGTCAGGCAGACAGACAGACAGATGGGTAGACAGTCAGACAGACGGATAAATAGATAGATATAGATAGATAGATAGATAGATAGATAGATAGATAGATAGATAGATAGACAGACAGACACCGGATGGATGAATGGACGGACGGACAGACAGACAGATAGATAGGCAGACAGACAGACCTTTTTTCCATTTCAATTGGCAGATAATACCCAATTTAGCTATTTAATTTTTAAAAAAGAATTAGCATAGAAATATACAAACACAGATTTTAGATTATTAGAATTTAAATGCAGGAAATTTGAGAATCGGATTATATTAAATATTTGCTCAGAGGTGTATTGTGGAACCCTTGTGTAATTTCAGCCTTCAGCTGCATGTCTGAACATGTTTTGTGCCTGAAGCTTCAGCCGTGGCACTGCGTATCCCACTGTTACTGTACATATGATTGCTTAGAGACGTCACGCTTGTTCAGGACCCCGAGCAGCTGCTGTTCTATTCACCGGAGGAAAAAAGGACAGCAGAATGAGAATGACAGCTGAGAGTAACATGACTCAAGGCCTGACCTCCGCTCTGCTTTCACACTCTTTCCTATTTTAATCTAAGCAGGGTGGGATTCTGAAGCAGGGGCCACTACATATACAGCTCGTAAATAAAAACACTGTTACACTGGCGAACTGCTGTAACCTGGTGCAGCGCCGTCACAGGCTGTCTTTAGCGTTTAGCTACGGATTGGCGATGGAGAGAGCAGAGGTCAGCGAGAAGGAAACGCTCTGGTCGAATGCGTCATGCAGATTTGACTGGGAAAGTTTTTATCGGTACATCAGCACAGGCTGACAATCATCTTTTCACCTTGGATTGTGTTAAGTAATACATTTACATTTACAGCATTCGGCAGACGCCCTCATCCAGAGCGACTTACGTTTATCTCTTTCATACAACCGAGCAATAAAAAATGTGAATCGGCTACATGGTGGCTCGGTGCCAAAGCAGCATCATGGAACAAGTACATACACAAACACACACATTTGGAGACACACCCAGGTTAAAAAAAAAAAAAAAAAAAAGGCTGAATGGCATCATTAAAAATAGGGCTCAGCTGGAGAAAATGTCTCCAACAGTAGATCAGCAGTACCGGGAGAGCACTAAAACATCCTTTCTTCATAAGACACTTAATAAGAGAATCCAAAGTCCATAAACAACGTGCATATAAACCCATCACCCAGACAGCTGAGGGGGAGAGGAGGGGTTGAGCAAGCGGGCTTCAGCTACATGATTGTAGCACGGCCACCAGCAGCCTGCTCCAGCATGCATGAAGAATAAAGGCTTGTACTGCTTCCAAAGGCAGACAGTCTGGAGATGGCCTACATAACCTGAGTGGGACACCCGGGGACTGGCCACTAAACCTGAATGGTCCGATGGGACCAACGCGAGCCAGGACTGGTCTCGTCTTAGCCATTTCAAGCTTAAAGGATATTTTGGCGCAAATCTGGAAAAAGACCCAGGCAAGAGAAGTACACAGATTACAGACCTGGCTGAAAAACATATTTAATAAATAAATAAATAAATAAAGATGAGAATTTCACAATGATAATAACACTAAGAAATAACAGGCCAAAAGAAGCCTAATAAAAACGTCATGTTACTCGCTGTAAGTCACATGGTGGCCATACGGTTAACACAAATAAACCCAAATAAAATACAGCTGGGTTCTGACACAAGATACACAGTCTTATAATAACCGATCACTGTTTACATTGTGTTAACAAACATAAAAACACGATAACACAAAAAGGGTTCATAGAAAGAAATCATAAGCTTTGAGTGGATGTTTTGATTTTTCCCCTCAGACGAGTGCCAATAACACAATAAGGGTTGCAATCAGGTTGAAAACTTCCGGTAAATTTTACAAAACCTTTTCCTCCGCCAGTGGGATGGGATATCACATAAAACAGCTCTGAAAATAGCTGGTTACAAGCGTGGTGAGCAGAAAAGCACTGCGTCATGTGACAGAACATCGGAAACAGTTTAATCATGTCACACAAGACAATACGAAATCTGAGTCTCAGGCGGACAAAAACTGCAGTGGAAGAACATCGGCTGCCCGAGCACACAGCAGAAAAAGAGAAAGAGAGAGAGGGACAGACAGACAGAAAGAAACAGAAAGAGAGAAAAAGAAGAGAAAATGAGAATGAGAGAAAGAGACAAAGAGATAAAAAAATAAGAGAGAGAGAGACTGAAAGAGTAAAAGAGACAGCAATAAAGATAGAGAGAGACTCAATACCACATGTAGTAGTACTGCAACATGTAAGTGGTGGTTGCTATGCAACTAACAGCGCACATGGTATCTAGGTCCACACACACACACTCTCTGTTGGTCCATTCTTTGCTTCTCTTGCTGGTTTATTCTCTTTTCCTCTCTCTCTGCCTCTCTCTCTCCTTCTCTTTCTCTCTCTCTCTCTCTGTTCAGAACATTATCTGGAGTAGAAGCCTGAGGAGACAGGAGAGCCGAACTCCTCTGTCTGAAGTGTGGAGCAGCTGAATGGCTGTGTGAGATTACAGTTAGATGGATTTTTCCGAGCCAGGAGGGAATAACAGGCGCAGACCTTTGACGCTTCTCGAGTCGAGGTTTTGTCTGTGCTCCTGACAGCCAGTGAAGGTTGCAGTGATGAGCTGCATGGTGTGCACACAAAGGCTCATAAGGCTGAAGTTACGTTTGTAGGATTAACACATCGTAGCCAATCAATACAGCCTTTCAATCTGATATTACAGACATAATCAGCACGGTGATAAAACATGAACCCAGTATTGAATATCGGACCTGTCAACTGGAAACATCGAGAAAATATGTTACCCGTTTAAATCTCTCGCCACTAAGGAGTAAATATATATATACATATATATATATATATATATAATTATATACGCAGTGGCACTCGGTGGAGTGTTTGTGCTGTGTCCTGGCAACGCGTGGGTCCAATAAAGTTTCTGCTATTCCAGCTATTTTTCTCATGTGACACCAAAAAAAAAAAAAAATGCTGATCTGTCAATCAAATATTTTGATCGCGGCAAACAGAAGCCACTGACTGTGCGAGTGTCTAGTTCGATTTAGACTGAACAGAAGCCAATGAATTTATTTATCAATCCATCCATTTTCTTGGCTCATAAACTACAAAGTGGCCGTGTCCGAAATCACATACTTTCCTAATATAGGGTATCTGAAATCCAGTATCTGAGGCAAGAAGTACGTCCAATGCAAAAAACACTAGGTGACTTTCTGGTTGATCTCTATGATTCCAAAGTAAGCATACGATGGACACTTTTATCCCTGGAGACTTGGGTCACAATGTGAAGGACACATGGACAGGGTTCCTATTCGGAATATTTGGATTGGCTCATCCTACAACACCAGCTCAGGACTGGAAGAGGAAGCTGGACCACTCAGAAGAAAACCCCTGAAGCACCAGGTAAACATGCAACATCCACACACACCAAACACAGGAAAGGATCAACCCCTCAAACCCAGAAGGTGCTACCCTCTTAAGACACCGAGCCAATAAACCACGCTGGTTTGCCGTGATTAAACACATGGCAGCCATATGGGTGAAAAGAGAGACAGCTTTCTCAATGTCACACGAGCTACACAGTTTATAAATAACCAATCAGTGTTTACACTTCTAGTTTGTTAAACGGGTTCAAGGCTTGCAAAATTGCTAGCCTGACGTCCCGGGCGGTGATATTCTGTCTTCTTTACAATATACTACAATTAAAAAATGTTTTTTTTAGTCTACAAATACCGAAGAGTGACTACCAAAAACGCTACCAGAAATGTTAACGTTTTCAAATGCTGCGTTTTTTAAACTTTTACTTACTTATAAACTTTTATCTATAAATAACTTCCCATCAAGCTATTAAAGAAAAACGATAATATATACTTGAACTTGCTGTGACCTTGTTTCGGATCGAGCACACAACTTACAACCAGTTATTATGTTTATTATATATAAAACCTACAATTTTTAACAGCGGCCAGATGCATGGAGGAACAGAGGGCTGAAATCCTCCTCAGAAGAACGGTGGACCTGACAACTAATTCTGATGAGCAGGAAGGAAGCTATTAAAGACGAGCGATCGCTGTGATGCGGATTTGAAAATCTAATCAGCTCATCAGCTGGTTAGGAGGGTAAGTTCATAGATATTGACGTACAATGGGCTGTCATATCGGCTCTAAGCAGAGAGGGCGCTGATGTGACATCCAGAAACTGTGGATCGGGAATCAGGGGGTTCTGGTCTGATTAAGTTTCTGTAAGGAATGAAACGGTCTGAAATTCATTTATACTGAGAAATAAGAAAAGTTCCGTACAATCACGGGAGATTGTAACCGCTTCATTATTTCTTTAGTTCCTTTTATAGGTGAAATTAAAGTAAAGAAATATCTATGTTCTGTCTGTGATGCTTAATAAAATATATTTCTTGAATCAAAAAGTATTTTCCACTACAACCAAAATATATTCCAAATATTTCAGGGTCAAAAAATTCCAGACTTTATATGATGAAGAGATTTCATTTAGGCTTTTATTTACACAGAAATGGAAACAGAAGCTCAACCATATTTGCTTGATGAGCACGAACAAACTTCATTGGATTTTACTGGAAGTGCAAACAGCCGCCTGGGTAGCCTACTGGGTATTGCGCCGACATTTACGGTGCATCCGGACGTCCAGAGTCCAATTTCGACTTGTGACCTTTTCCAAACATAAACTCCATCACCATCTCACTATCTGCTCAATAAAGGCTAAACTATATGAAACGCAAAATAAAATAAAAAATAACCGAAAATGTATTCGTTAAAATTTATTTATGGAAATATATTACAACACTTTGCTCTTTTTTTTAATATTTTGACACTTTTTTTTTATTGTATGGGCTCTGAAAGCTCAGATATCAGGATTGTTATCTAAACGCTACACAGGGTCACAAAAAGCCAATGGGACTCATCACATGACCCCCTCACACACACACACACACACACATCTACACACTCCAGACAACTTAGAAATGGCTATCAGCTAACATATCTTTGGAACAGCAAATGATACTCGGAGAACCCAAAGGACACCCCTGGGGCACGAGAAGGACATGCAATGCTTTACACACACATGACTGACGAGGCAACCCTAAATGTGCTAACCGATATATTAATTCGTGTTGAAGTCAAAGCTTCTATAGATGAGACATGATGAGGGTGTAACGAAACGGAAGTGTGTGTGTGTGTGTGTGTGTGTGTGTTTGTCCTGCAGTAGTTCCAAACAGCGGTGTATTTATCAATTCCCTTCACTGCTGCTGGAGTAAAGTCTGCCTGTCACTAAAGGCAGCAGGGCTTCCCTGAATGGTTGGGCTTGAGCCGCTGTAGTCCAATCACCGCGGACCGGTTTACACACACGGCTAAGACGCACCCGCTTTCCCGGCAGGAGTCGATCTGCTTTTCAAACCTCTCACGCAGAGATAGACCAAATGAACGTGTGTGTGTGTGTGTGTGTGTGTGTGAGAGAGGGAGGATCAGACCGAAAGACAGTGTCCCTCTCCTTTTCCTCCTCCTCCTCTCATCACATTAGTGTAGTTTGTATTGACCCGACGCTCTCTCTTTCATATTTTGAGTATAATGCGCAGTGGCAGAGATGAGAAAATGAGCTGTTCAGATGAACCGCACAGACAAATAGCATCATGCTTGCTATGAAAAAAAAACCCACACCTGTGATAGCTTGTACAAGGTTCTAAATATCAGTGTCCTCTTTTTCTGAGCCTGTCATAAGCAGTTACATCCGGTTCTTGTTGTGTCGCTCGCCGTAGCTAAAGGGAGTGAAATAGAGTTTTATACTTTTTTTTGCCTTTTCGCCGTTACTAAGCTTTACCTTCAGAGCCGGAATTGATGCCCAACTGAGAACCAAGCTGCAGGTTTTCCATTGGGTTTCCTGGGCTGGCGCTCAGATCCCGAATCCGAACCGGCCCCAAACCTTAAGCGGAGCTTCCACCAGAAATTGTAAACTGACAAGAAAATTAAACGTCAGTTCATTGGTAGTCGACAAGATTGACAATCAATATTGAAAAATTTTAAGTCTAACTTGAAAGTAGCAAGAGGAAAAAAGTACGTCCATTAGGAGTCATTAGGGAAATGGCAAAGAGAGAGAGACAGAAAAAGAGAAAGAAAGTGAGACAGAAAAAGAAAGACAAACTGACAAGACAGGCAGACTAACAGACAGACAGGCAGTGAGAGAGAGGGCAAGAAAGATACAGAGTGGTGGTGGCTCATGGTTAAGGACTACCAACCCGAAGATTGTGGGTTCGATTCCCAGTTCCAAGCACCAAGCTACCACTGTTGGGCCCTGAACCCCTAATTGCTCAGTTGTATAAATGAGATAAATGTAAGTTCGCTCTGGATAAGGACGTCTGCCAAACGCTGTAAATGTAAGTTACCGACAGACATAGAGACAGCGAGAGGGAAAGAGACAGAAAGCAAGAGGGACAAAGACAGACAGACAGCAAGACAGAGACATACAGTTACTAAGAGAAAGTGCAAAAATAGGATAGTAAATCAGAGAGAGAGAGACACACACACACAAATTGTGACTGAGATCTGTGCCTTAAAACAACTCCTTACAGTACAGACTCTCTCTCTCTCTCACACACACACACACACACACACACAGATGAGTGTTATTGTGAAGCAGTCAGTGTCAAGTGAAGCGGCTTTTCAAAAATTCAAGTGAGGGGTTGTTTCCACAACAAGCAGCATGTGCATTGAGGACTCGTCCGACCTGATCAGAGCGCCGGACACCGTGTAATGTTTGTCTGGGGGAAATGAACTCTGTATCACTGACAGAAAGTGTGTGTGTGCCTATGCACTTTGGGGACCGCTGGAGATCTGTTTTACTAGTAGTAAATAGCTGAGGTGGCCAAAATTGCTAGTAGCGCCCCTGTCTGGGGATAACAGTTAATTGCTAATGCGTTTACATGTACGATGGATCGGCGACCGGAGGTTACACACCACAACTCTGTCCACTTCTCAAACTACATTTCACAACCAAACGCACACGAGAAGGAAGGAAATAACGTGTACGATCGAGTTCCGGTGCGAGACTGGTAGCGAAAGGGTGAAAAAAGGAAAAAAAAAAAGATAAAATATGAAAAAATATGGAACTAAAGCCATGCTTGCTTGTTGCGGTCTATAACTCCTCCCTGAACGTCCCGCTGCCCTGTATCCTGCCTCCCATTGGCTGTAAGTAATCGGAGAGAGATTTTTCAGTCTGAACTCATTTCACACAGCAGGATTTTGATTCGCCGACTGGTTCAGATATTTCACATGGCAAATATTTCATGGGCCCCAGAGATTTTCTCACATCGCATTATTGATTATTTATTGCCTCCAAATTCTGGGCATTCGACAGCGAATTTGTCAGCCTCAGCGAGTAATAATCAGAGCTAAAATCACCGAATCCCGTACAGTTCGGCATACAGTGAAAGGTTTTACATGAGCGTCTAATGCTGGAAAAAGGAAAAACCTTCAGGATCCTAAAAAAGGGAATTAACAGTCAAATAAAAGATATGAGTAAATTCACACTGTAACAAACTTCAGCAAATACTTGTGTCAATGCCGTGACGACGTGGTGGAGAGCAAATGATTAGGGTAACAGTCAGTATTAATAAATAAAAGGAAGGGGGAATTTCAGTACGTATGCAATAAAGGGCTGCATGATAATGAAGAAAAATGCGACATGCAAACGCAGATTGTGTGTTTGGTTTTAAGGTGATTGTTAAGATTTTGTTATGTGTCTCTTTAAGTTGCCACTCGAGATTTACATGTTCTACATAGAACTTCGGTCTGTATGTGTTCATCACTATTAAAACCCCAAATACTGCCGTATTTTTAAAGGTGCTTTTTATTTATTTTTTTGTTGCTTATCAAGATCAGCTCGCTGTGAAAGCTTCACGACTTGTTAAATGTCTTGATGGAAGCACAGGTACAAATATCCCAACTATTTACCGTCATAATCATACAGTATAAAATCGCTCGTTTATCACAATCACAATATGTGTAGGGGAAGTGGTGGCGCAGTGGTTAAGTTGTTGGACTAAAAACTTGAGGACCCGGGTTCGATTCCCAGCTCCACCAAGCCACCACTGCTGGGCCCCTGAGCAAGGCCCTTAACCCTCAGTTGTATAACAAGGAATATTGTAAGTCGCTCTGGATGAGGGCGTCTGCCAAATACTGCGAATGTAAGTGTAAATATGCAGAAACATATCACCATGTGCGATATTTCAATCATTTCAATATATATCGTGCAGCCCTATTGCAAAGTGGTGCAAACTTTACTACAAAAGTCATTATTTATATTTATTAACAGCACATCCTGATCAGGACCATGGCAACCAGTGGTAGGAACTCCTACTTTATGGAGACATCATAGTTCAGCAGCCGGAGACAATAAAATCAGTGTGTGAGTGTGTGTGAGAAGGTGGCCAAGCCCTTTTACTCTTATCTCTAAGCAGAGCAGCACAAAGCTCAAGAGTTACCGCGGTACCTAGACGACATCGAGCCATTAAGGAAGTGGGTGTGTCTGACAGTAGCTCGGTGAAAGAACTGGAAAGGGCGCATTCTTCGCTCTCTCGCTTACAGAAAGAACACACACGGCATGTCGTCGTGCTGACGACGGAGTAGGATTTCAGGCGGTAGAAGTTTTATACCCAACCGGAGGTCATTGACCTCGAAGGAAGTAGACGTTCATTCCTCTAACCGGTGCTGCGAGTTATCGGCTTACACCTACTTTCTAACTAGATTTCTGGAGGTGACTGAAGGTAGAAAAGAGTCTTTACATCAGTTCTGGAATGTCAAACAGGCCACATGTGACTTACAGCACTTTTGTACGTCACTCTGGACAGGAGCGTCTGCTGAATGCCGTAAATGTAAATGTAAACAAAACTACCAAATCAACTAGAAACTCTTGAGTAACAACAGAGACAGAAACAGAGGATGAAAATAGAAGACATAAAAAGAAACATAGAGACAGAGGTTTAAAGACAGGCCGAAAAAGACATCCAAAAAGCAAAAGAGAAAGACAAAAAAAGACAGTTGGAAGGAATGAAAAACAGAAAAAGATGGGTGGAAAGAGAAGAAGATGGGCCAAAAGTGTAAAAGACAGATAGAAAGAGACAGAAAAAAAAGAAAAAGATAGAAATACAGAGAAGAACAGGTAGAAAGAGAGGAAGACAGAAGGAAGGGGGGAAAAAACAGACCAAAAGCAAAAAAAAAAAAGACAAAGAAAGACATCCATAAATAGATAACAACAGGCAATGACAAAGACAGCCAGAAAGAGACAAAAACAGAGAAATACAAACAAAAAAGACAGACAAAGAAAAAAGTAGACAGAAAGAGACAAAGACTGTTAGAGAGCGAGAACTGCAGGTAGAAAGAATAAAAGAAAGAAAGAAAGAAAGAAAGAAAGAAAGCCACACAAAAAGAGATGAAGACAAAGAAAAAGAACAGACAGAAAGACAGACAGAAGACAAAGACATGCAGAGAGAGACAACGACAGAGGCAAAGACAGAGAAAGACCGACAGAAGGAGACAAATACTGAGAAAGACAAACAGAATGAGACAGAGACAGAGAAAGACAGAGGAAAGCAAGATGAAAAGATGAGGCAGAAAGCGAGACAGGAAAGGAGTGTCCACAGGATGAACCTTAAACCGAACAATCACTAGTTAAAATGTGCAGTCACTCATGGGTAATAAATCACTCCACATTCCAGACTTTGGCTGTATAAACTGTCGTGTGTCTTTTTAACTTACTGAATGAGACAGAATTTTTTGCATCTCATGCATGGAAACGATGCTGGGACATGACCTTGCCTTTTACACGCTAACAGAAAATCAACAAAAACATGTGCTGGAAAATCTTTAGTCTCTCTGCTATACACTGTTCACGGAGCCAAGAACCACCGCTGATAATAAAAACCAGAACTCACTGATCCTCATCTCTGTACTAAAGTCCAGGATTATGGAGCTCTGAGGTCCATCAGATTGCAGAGAATGAGCAGGAAAGTGTGTGTGTGTGTGTGTGTGTGTGTAAGAGAGAGAGAGAGAGAGAAAGAGAGTGTGGGAAAAGAAAAACAAGGATGTGGGGTGAAAGCCTGCGAGCACAGGGGTATTTATGACTCCAGATTACAATCTGATCAGGTGGAAGACGAACAGGACAAGCCAAGAGTGCGAGTTGTTAAATAAAGGAATAAATCAAGCGTTGGGTGGCGGTGTGTCATCTAGCGAGGAAGCTAAACCCGGGTGCACACCGTGTGATTGTTATTAGTTCTTTGCCAACGTTGAGGGTCAGGCTGTACGGACATGATGTCCATGCCACGCTGTAGGATCTCGGATGTCATAATGAACGCACACAAGAAGACTCGTGAGGACTTCTATTTTGTTTAACACGCCTCAATAAGCTTCTCTTGTCGCTGTTCTGTCCACCGGACACATTTTGCCATTTTTCTCGAGGTGGTTTAAAGTTGCATTTAATCCGGTTCAGCGATCCTATTGGTTAGCTGCCGGAATTTATATAATCGGCTATTAATCGGCTGTTGGGGACCGTGTCAAACTAGAGCTCAAGAACAACAGGTTTCGATCGGGGGGAGGTTGAGTCCAGTGGTTAAGGTGTTGGACTGCTAGTTGGCAGATCGGGGGTTCGATTCCCAGGACCACCAAGTTGCCACTGTTGGGCTTCTAAGCAAAGCCTCTAACCCCCAATTGCTCGGTTGTATAAGAGAGATAAATGTAAGCCGCTCTGCATAAGGACGTCTGCCAAACGCTGTAAACGTGAATTTTAGGGTAGGATTATCGGAATCTTATAGGATTTTAAAATTGGTCCGAATCGTGGGCAAAATCGCACAGTGTAAAACCGGCTTCACAAAACAGACAGAAGAAGACAGACACAAAACATCCTAAAAAATCAATTACACAAAGTCCTTAGGCTAATTTAACAGGTTTTTCTAAGAACGTCAGCGGCCATCTTTAAATTTGTCCTTATCCAGCACCAGCGCCACCCCTTTTCCACCGTGTAAACAAAGCTTCGTGATGTAACTGCTCTACACAGAATAAGTGCTAATCATCTAGATTATTGTGTCCTTTTTGTCAGAGTGAACGCACACTTTTCACAGCATCTATAGCACACATCCTGGAACACACCATTACATTACAGTCGCATTTCCAAAGCGCCTTGCTTAAGAGCCCAGTGGCAGCTTGGTGGTACTATAAAACAAACCTATGATCCTCTGAGCAGCGGTCTAACACCTTATCCAGGACGCTAGCGCTTTTGACGCACCAAGCGAGCTCCATGGACGTCCCAGTAAACAAGCTGTTACTATAGGAGTGAAAACAATGTGTGTTTAATATCATACTGCTGCTAGTGCTGCTGTAACAAACAACAAATCAACACCAGATAGACAGAGAATTCCTCGTTGCTCAGTCCGATCTAAAGAAATCATGGATATGTTTGAGGAAAAAAGAGAGAGAAAGAAATGGTGGAAAAAAAGGCAGTGAAAGGGAAAGGCATGCAACCCCCCCCCCCACCGCCGCCCTCCCCCTGCTCTAATGTGACTCGCATTAGCACTCGTGAGAAGTCTGGAGCGGCTCTCATGCTCTCAGCTCCTGCCAACCGGCCGGGGGATTTCCACACAGCCGAATAAAGCCATCTGTACACTGATGAGTTTAGCGCTGATTAACCCTGACTTCACCGCATACACTTTATACCTGGTTGAGTTTTGGGAAACCGGACCAAGTCTGCACAGTGGTGCATTCCTCACGTGTGTAATAATATAATCGTCTCACTGCTCTACATTTCCTCATGCTTCGGCGTAATATGATCTGCCGGGACTGACTGAAAGGGATCCTTTATCCAGACGGCAACAGAAAACGTCTACATATGATGGACGGTTTGGATTATTAATTCTACAAAGATCGAGTAAATTAGGGCTGAGTATTGGAAATTGGTAGCAAAGTGGTAGCACAGTGGTAAAGGTGTTAAGACTGCTAATTAAAAGATCAGGGTTTAATTCCCAGCACCACCAAGTTACCGCTACTTGCGCTGGAATATGTGTAAGTATCTCTGGATAAAGGCGTCTGCCGAGTGTAAAAGGAAGTGGGAAGTGGTAGCACAGTGGTTAACATGTTGGACTGCTAATTTAAAGATTGGCGAGGTTGGAATATCGATACAATATCAGAGAAAAAAATATTGCGATATATAGCCGTATCGATATTTTTACACAGCCTTAGAGTAACTCATATTTAGCTTTAGTAATACACAAAATTTTGCTGAACGTCTGCACAGCCATAATGTTTAAAAAGCTCTCACTGCAGTACGGTTTGTATGCTGCTTTTACAGTACACCCTTTAAACAAATGATCCTCTGCTGGTAGTGGAAGGCTACCAACTTATCGCAGTGCACATTCGCACACAAACTCATTCGCATGCTTCGAATAATTTATAACTTCCAATCAGCACGCGGGTCTTTGAACTAGAGGAGGAGGAAAAACACAAACTCATTCGCAGCTAAACCCCTGAATTCGCACAGGAAATCATTCCAACTCAGCACGCAGGTCTTTGAACTAGAGGCATAATTAAACTTCCAATCAGAGGAGGAGGAAAAACCGGGAGGGCCCAGAGTAAACCCCTGAAGCACAAGGAAATCATTAAACTCCACACACACACACACACACACACACACACACACACACAGAAGAAAAGTATACCATGATGTAGTAATGTCATGTGGTTATTAAGGATCAGCACTGCTAGTACGGTAATGCTGTTTAAAAGGACTGACAGTTCGGCTTGCACACCTTCAAGGCAACTGGGACACCATTCAGAGCTTGAACAGCACCAATCGATCAAATTGTCCTGTAAAATAGAATTATGGTTTCGGATAATCCGCTGATTATTTCAAATACAAGTCGTGATGTGGTTTGATGTCAGCCGCGAAGTCAGCGTTTTGCTAAAAAGACAGAGACACAGACCAGTCTGTTTTCCGCACTGATTCTAAAATGTGTACTCTTTTCCATGCTAATGCTACGAGCTTTCTGCAGCCAGCATGGAGACAGGCTCAATCACTGAATTACGATTGTCCCCAGCTGCCTTAGTGACTATTTATTCTGGCTGATAATTGGCTAAAAACCTGACTGAACCCTATAACACACCTTATAATACCAGGTGTATCTGACAGTCACAGGTTTTGTTTGCTTGAGGTTTAGCTTTGTTTCATCAATCATGCTAATGATGAAAGGTACTTGTCATAAACCTTTGTGTGTCTGTGAGTTTAAAGAAACAAAGCTCCATCTACGAGTTCTGAAAGCAATGAGCAGAATGTTCCTACGCTCGAGAAAGGGCTCATTCGGGTTGCGGTGCCAGGTTTACTGGATATTAGAACAATGATCAGCTGTGTGTCCTGAGGTCAGCTCAGCTGGGTCACAGTGTTTTAGCTGTTTTTGTCTCTCAGTGCTTCCACATCCATCCTACAGCCCCGATTCGGCTCTGTGCGACTTTTCCATCTATTAGGACATGTATTACTATTTCGTTGAGATATTGGATGTTTTGAAAGAGCTCTATGCTGGTAGTGTGGATTGGTCCATCTCAAGGACTTTCAGGGACGCTTTAAAGAAATGCCCAATGTCTAATTGTTCATATTTTTAGTAATAGAATTTTTTTAAATATCATTCTCATTACTTTCTGGACACAGAATATATGCTGCAAACATCCACCTGGTCGTGATCAAATGCTGTCCTGTTCACCTTAACACCGCTCTCGGCAGCGTCGGGATGTTCGCTAGCCGGACTGGGCCTTCTATTAGGCAAGATACGCAAATCCTAAATGCGTTTTCATCCAAATGAATGAATCGAATACTGACATTTCCTCATTTTTTATTACAACTATTAATTAATTAAAATATTACAAAAAAAAGTTGTTAGACACCACTATTGATGTTTAAGCAGAGTTAATGTCAGTTTTACAAATAAAGAAAATAAAGAAAGTTCGGCTGTTTCTGTGTGACTGTGTAAACACAATGATCCGTGGTGGTGGTGGTGGTGCCTAGGCCCCCAACTGGTCCGGTCCGGGGTCTGTTAATTACATCCAACTGATATTTAACCCTACAAAAAGAATATAAAAGAAGGTAGCCGAGTTGTCTCCTGCAACGTCTCCTGAAACGTTGATTAGAGTCTGTATGTAATCTAGGTATAGATCTCGTTTATGGCTGTTAGCTTTATGTCCAGCGCTGCAGTGATGAATTGTGTGAATTGTGTATCAGCGCATCAAAGTGGCGTCTGATTTATGGCCGCTTCTTTACCAGGCTCAGCAGTCTGGAGTTTTAATGGGAGCTAAACACAGGATGTGTGTGTGTGTGTGGTCATAAAGAAGAGCGAGTGACAAGAACCAGCACCTGCACAGCAGAGATAAGTCTGTTTGAGCTGAGCTTCAATCGGCAACGCCGACTCTGTGATTCACTACACCGGTGTGTGTGTGTGTTTGGAAGAAAGGGTGCCAAGTCCAACCTCGCTTGCGGACTCTGTCTGATAATAAAACTCAACACAACCAGGATGTGAAAAACCCAATTAGCGCTGACCGGTGTAACACCTGAAAGAATGTGTCGGCTCAAAACTCACCGGCGTACATCAGAGGAATCCCATCAGCGCGGACGCGTGACCCTGCTCGCCGCCGCTAATGGATTTCTCAGCGTTATGGATCCCCTTTGCTCACATTACTGAGTCTAATTGCGGCCGATAAGGGCTGGGGATTGATTGCCAGAGGGTTTTTTTTTTTTCTTTCCTCTCGCCATTATGCTGAGCATAAATAAGCGACATGCATGAGAGGACGTGATAGACTGAGCGAGCCGAGATGAAAATGGACGCGGTGTTAACGTGACCAGGGAAACAATTAAAAAGCGGTATGCGTTTCCTCAGGAGCGAGCGGAACTGGTGAACAGGTTTTGGCTGAAATTAGAGTTTGACCATTCTGGCTTGCGATTTGACAGGCGATCAGAGATTCCAGGACTTCCAGGCTGGCTGCCAAAAACAGAAGACTAAATTACGAGGAGGTTTCATCTTAACGATGAGTAGACGACGGTCTAAAAATAGGCGGTTAAGAAATGAGGAAACGGAGACGACGCCTTGCGGGAACCTTAACTAACCTCGACAGGGACACGGCGTGTGCAGACAAACGCTTAATTCTGTTTTTTACTTAAGGAAAGAAACACATTAAACTGACTGTTGAAAAAAAAAAGATGAGAGATAGACGGCCACCGGAGAAAAAGAGGGGGAAAAAATCTAACAGATCCAATTAAATACTTTTTCGTCCATCCTCCAGAGCCTCGTCGTTCCCAAAAGACAGTGGTGATGAGACAGCTGCTGCTGCTGATGCCATTAAAGCCAAACATAAAAGAGAGCCGCCGACTTTTGTCTGGAGCGCTGGCATTTCACAAATAACAATGAACGTAATTAAAAGGCAACACCTTCACTTGCAGGATGCTTATTGTGTTTTTTTTTTTTCCTTTTTTCAGAGAGCTGCGTTTTTTTTTGTGTGTGTGTTTACTGTGTGCAGAAAGCCGCTTCTTTATGCCACTCAAGTCTGGTTACTATGCTGGAAGCGTGGTATCCAGGCAGGCATGCAAGCGTCTGAAAGGCACGTGCGGCATACCAATGACGAACTCGTCACCCCAAAGGAGGGAGCAGAAGGCCTGGTTTCTTCATTACATTACAGAGAAAGAAAGAGAGAGAAAAAAAAGAGAGGGAAAATGTGCACAGGGGATCCAAAGGGAAGACAAACAGTCGCTATTCAAAACAAGGTGCTTGTAAGCGAGTACATTAGATAATAGGGCTGTGTGTTGTCAAGGGCCGGACGATACCATGCATCGGTCACGATACAACATATCATAATATACTGCAATACTTTAAATAAAAAAAATGTAAAACAAATTTTTTCCACCGTGTTTGCTTCTGAGACAATGACCGTATGTGTCAGCGCCAACTACAGGAGTGGAGGAGCAAGTAGTTTAACACACACTAAATATTAACGTACATGTCAATCAGTCTATAACGTAATTTAGAAAAGTATCGATACTACAGATTAGAATATCGATATACTATCGTTAAAAACAATATATTGCAATAGCTTTAGCTGTATGGATATTTTACACAGCCCTGGAGTAAATATTTTAAGCCAGTCTAATATCAAGAAATCAATGCACGTATGAGGAAAACGCAGAGCGTTCTCCATCTCGTTCTACATGACCTTTTTCACTCTCCCCACCCGTTGCACAGCGTAACTCAACTTTTATTTATAAAGCAAGCAATTAAAACCACACAAAAGGCCCAAAGTCTTACAAGTAGCGTATAAAAATCCTACAAAATATTATTAACAAAATAACATCAAAGAACATGAAACTAGTGGTGATGAACTGCTAATCAAACGATTGTGGGCTCAATTACTAGTACCACCAAGTTGTCACTGCTGGGCCCCTGAGAACGGCCCTTAACCCTCACGCCGATCAGTCGGATAAATATAAGACTGATTAATGTGAGTCTAGATTAGATTACAATTGTGATTTATTGTGTTACTCTGCGTTCCATTTAACTCTTGCGACATTCTTCTGACTTTTATGAAAAACTTCTGACTTTATCAAACATTATGTCCTTCTCAAGTCACGCTTCCAGTTCCAGACATTCTCCTCAACCCCTACTGCTTTTTTTTTTTTTTCGCACTCATTCCTGGTGGCGAGGAGAGCGTTGGTCTGTTCTGTCGCCCGCTAACGAACTTCTTCACTGTTTGTTCTTGGTCCCCACTCAAGACCAGCCGGTTGGACGCCAGGACCTTTGCACTGGCCCAAGACTTTTTTCCAAAGGGAAAAGCGGTATTGGAAATGGAAAAGACGGGAAATCAACATGGCTGCTCACGGTGTTACCATTAAACACAGTCATTTCTTTGTGTTTAAACAATCACCACACACCATGCAGATATTAAGTTCTGTTAAATCTTTATCACTGACTTCCTCGTCCTAGTAAGCTAAAAGGATCCCCGCTGTAAAGACGATGAACATCTGTTCCTTTAAAACACATCCGCAGTTCTTCCAGCTCAAAAGCTTGTCTGTCATGTAATTTCGCCTCTGATTTCTAAGTTTGGTTAAACGCAGGGTAATCACACACACACACACACACACACATCTGTTCTTAATCACGAGTTGATACAAGCCCAGAGTAAACCTCAGTTCACCGAAGAGTGTCACTGACAGTCACGAGGGTTTGCTAATGAGTACAAATGTGTACATTTTCACTGCATACCGTATATAATGAACTCATCGAAAAAAAACTAACATCTAAATGATCATATTAATAAAACACTGCAAAGGGAAAAGAAGAAAAAAAATGTACAACGATGATGTGAATTACACCTCCTACGCCTTCTTTGCCCATTTCTATGTGTGCAGAACCAAAAAAACTAAAAGGTTAAGCATATTTTTTCCAATGATCGGTGGAAATGGGGGAATTGGTAACTTAGCGGTGTCATTAAGGTGTTAGACTGGCTGGGTTCAATGCCCAGCAAATGCCACTGCTGGGGCACATTCAGATGCTGAGTTGGATAAGAAAATGGAATAAATGTAAGTGGCTCTGGATAAGGGCGTCTACCAAATGCCAGAAATATAAACGATATATAAATCGAATATTTACGATATTGTCTTAGCCAAGAAAATGAATCAGAGTTCTGGCGGTGTTCCGCATCTCTTAGCCATAAACGGATACATAGCATTTTCTATAGCTCTGATCGGCAATGCGGTGTTTTTACTGTGTGTTTGTTAGTGGCGTGTGTAAAAATGCTGCATAATAACATCAAAGAATATTAAACTAATGGTTAGGGTGTTGGACAGCTAATCGGACAATTGTGGGCTCAATTACTTACTAGTACCACCAAGTTGTCACTGCCGGGTCCCTGAACATGGCCCTTAACCTCACCTGATCAAATGGATAAAAAGAAGAGAGATAAATTTGAAGTCACTCTGGATACGGACGTCTGCGACATGCTAGAAATGCAAAACGATAAGACAAATCCAATCAAACCAAATCCAAATCAGACATTACAGTTGTGATTGACATTTACAGCGTTTGGCAGATGCTGTTATCCAGAACAACTTACATGTATTTTTATTAGACAGCTGTTCAATTAGGGATTATAGGACCTGCTCAGGGGTCCAGCAGGGGCAGCTTGGTGGTACTGGGTTATTAAGCCACAGCAAGGGCAGCATTGTTACTGTTTTATCAGGTTACTGATCGGGTCACGGATTGATAACGTAAAACTTCTTGTGTGTGTCCGTTTTTAACTGTCGTACAGTCTGAAATTATGACGACTGAGATCCTACCAGTAAAAACGATTAACCTCAGCTTAACGGCGTTTGGCGGCACTAAAGGATAAAATGCCCCCGCCAAGTTGAACGTTGATTAAGATTCCTTGTCCGGGCATGTCCAAGCGTTTCATTAAGGAAATCCATATCATTTCATTACTGCCAGAGACCGGAGACTACTGAATCAGCGTTTTTCCTCACCTGCCTGTGTCTGTCAAACCGGTTTGACCAAGAAACAAAAAGCAGACGCTTTTTACTCTGAAATAAGTGACGCTGGGAAATAGAGAGGGGGGTGGGTAGAAGAGTGCTAGTGATAAAAGTGTTTTGGGAGCTAATGAAATGTCTGGAGAGGGCAGAATGCTGAAATAATGTTAAGTGATAGCTTTAAGGAGCAGCTATTTCCCATCAAGGTCAGACTTGTCAGCCCATTTCAGATACAGAGAGAGAGAGAGAGAGAGAGAGAGAGAGAGAGAGAGAGAGAGAAGAGAGACACGGGTATGTAATGCCCTGGGGGCTCTTGCAGCGTCTCCAAAAATAACCCGCGCTTCTGAAGCTTTCCGCTCAAGCGAGAGTGCAAAATAGCAACTTATATTACACACACACACACACACACACACACACGTTTCCTTAGAAATATTTGGCCTACATTTTTCTATATTTGGCCTGCACAATATGACCTGTTATGCGGCAACAAATGAATGGAAATACGTATACACACATTATTAGAAACACCTTTCCAGAAATATTCTAAAACATCCACTAGGAGGGAATAGTGTGAAAAATCAGTGTTGGACGCAGATCTGAGGGCAGCTCTAAAGGCAGCTTGGGTAAAATAACCATCCTGTAAAACTTCGGTGAGAGGAGAACGCCGTACAAAGTGGAAGCGGAACCGTATGATCTTCAAACTGTGTTTATAACATTTTTTTCCTCCACCGGGCTGCACTATGGTCCAGGTGACACTCTTACATACCGCATATTATTGACAGATTACGTCACCAGTACAAACCCAACCAGATTTGTATTATTGTATTAGTAGAAAATATTATAAATATTACATTTATTCATATAAATAAATAAATAAATAATTCTACTTAGCATTACTGGGACACCTGATGATGTAGAAAGCTGGCTGATCTACTACTCCCGCTTAGTATGCATATGATGTTGATGACTTCACTATCCCACGAGGCCGCGGGAGAGACGACTTGAAAGCATGACATGCCACTTGTCATAAGCTTTAAGTAGATTTTATTGCTTGAAGAGAAATAAACGTTAAATTTTCACACGAATATGAAACATCGTCCAGTTTTTAAAGCGCTTGGAAATACATATACTAACTTGAAGTACATACTTAAGTAGATTGTAATTTGGAACGGCGGCGTAGTTTGTAAAAAGGAAGCGTGACCGATGCGTGATTTTGCAGAAAATGTTTTACTTGCAAAGTGTAAGTAGATCCGAATACGGAAGAAACTTTCGAACTTAATAATCTGAGGTTGTGTGTAAGGATGTTTTTCATCACATTGCGAAATGTTGCTGATGATGACACGCTTGTGTGTGTTTGTTTAAATGCGTAGGGTCTGCGCGCGTCTGCATGTGCCTGGACTTTTATAGCACAAAAACATTACAGCTCATTACGCATTATAACTTATTTTTGTGTATTACATTTCTCATAACTTTTACAACTAAAATGAATTGTATTTTTTTTTTTCTCGTCCTGAAATTCATCTCACAAGCAAAGCCTAAGCAGCAAAACAATTCATGCTCTACTTCCTCTGAAAGATCAAAGTGAATTATTCCAGGCGGCTGATAAGAGTGAAATGTAAACCACCGGACCACACAGACTCCACACACACACACACACACTCGTTTAAAACACTGTCTCCTAAAACCCGCTGCAGGAGAGAAAGTAAGTGAGAGAGAGAGAGAGAAAGAGATGGTTTGGTGGAGCAGAAATGTGTGTATTCAGCAGCTGTGTGCCCCCAGAGTAGCGAGTGGATGCGGAAATGCAGAAACTGCATGACCTCTGCGGTGAAGTATGCGAGCACAGTAAGTCCCCGGTGTACAGAGACCAACCTTACACAACACACTGCCCATAATATACATATACATATATAAACAAATAAATGCACACACACGCACGCACACACACATATACATATATACATACATATAAGTGTCTTTAACATGAAAACATGCACATACATATGCACAGTATTTTTACATATAAACACACACACACACACACACACACAGGTATATAAACACATTCTTGCCAAGAATCACATGCCAATAAACAACTTAATAAATAAATAAATAAATAAATAAGAACACATTTGCAGACAGTTTTTTCACATTTCTCTCACATTTGGCAGACGTCCTTATCCAAAGCGACTTATAATTATCTGTTTTATACAACTGAGTAATTGGGGGATAAGGGCCTTGCTCAGGGGCCCCACAGGGGGGAACTTGGTGGTGCTGAGGATCGAACCGAATTGAATCGTCTTTCTATTAACAGGCAATTTATACGTTTAAGTGTTTAAACTTGAATCAGTGATTCCTGCAGTTTGTTTCTGTTTCAGATACGTCACATGCGTCATAAAACTCTCTCTCTCTCTCTGTCTCTCTCTCTGTCTGTTTTATCTTTCTCTCTCTTTCTCTCTCAATCTCCCTCTCTCTTTCCACTCCTCACTCTCTCTGTGTCTCTCTGTCTGTCTGTCTGTCTTCTCTCTCTCTTTCGATCTCCTTCTCTAATCTTTCTCTTTCTCTCCCTTCGGTCTTTCCTCCCTGGTCTCCCTTGGTGTCTCACTCTCCCGGGTCTCACTCCCTCGGTCTCTCACTGCCTCGCTCTCTCTCTCTCGCTCTCTCTCCCACTCTCCACTATCTCTCTCTCTCTCTCTCTCTCTCTCTCTCCCTCTCTCCACTATCTCTCTCTCTCTCATCCCCTGAGAGACACATAAACAAAGTAATTTATTAAAAAATGTTTTATTGCTTGAATATTGTAACGTTTATTATTATTCTATTACACTATTATTCTATAATGTCTATTATTATTTTATAACCTCTATTATTCTATAACACTAATATTCTATAACCACTATTATTCTATAACATTATTATTGTATTACACTATTATTTTATAACGTCTATTATTCTATTTACAACTATTATTCTATAACAATATTATTCTATAATGCCTATTATTATTACTCTATTTACACTATTATTCTATAACACTATTATTCATAACACTATTATTCTATAACATTATTATTGTATTACACCTATTATTTTATAACGTCTATTATTCTATTACACTATTATTTCTATAACACTATTAATTTTCTATAACACTATTATTCTATAACACTATATTATTCATATACACTATTATTTCTATAACACTATTATTCTATAACATTATTATTCTATTACACTATTATTTTATAACGTCTATTATTCTAAAAAAATTACACTATTATTCTATAACACTATTTTTCTAAACATATTATTCTATTACACTATTATTCTATAACAATATTATTCTATACCACTATTATTCTATAAACTATTATTCTATAACAATATTATTAAAACTATAATTCACTAACAAATTATTCTATATTACACTATTACTCTATTACACTATTACTCTATAACACTATTACTCTATAACGTCTATCATGTTTGTGAGAAATAGATAGAAAACAGAAAAAAAATACCGATTTATTGTGGCAAGCTGATGTGAAATAAGTGAATGACATTGAATATCCTAATAATTAGATATGAACAGATAACATGAGTGTTTGTATTAAAGTGACCATTATGGGTCAGAAGATTTTAAACCAAGAGAGTCAAACCAAGGACCAATAGAAGAGTCGATCCTGATGACGCAATTAGCGCAAGGACTACTAAACTGATGCTGCTAACGAAACTTTTCCTTGTGTCACAGGTTGATGATGTAAACCTACGGATGACTTTTCTCGTGTGCGTCCGTTTTTTTGTCTGTGCTACAGTCTGACATCCTGACAACTCGGATCTCACAGTGCAACATGGGGCTCATGTTCATACAGTATGACAAGCAGCAATCTCAAAAGACTATTAAAAACCGCACAGCGTGCGGCCCGACTTCACCACGTCAAAGTGACCTTAAGTGACCTTTCTCAAACTCGAGTCGCCGATTTCATATAAACATAACTTTTAAGATAGACGGGGTATCAAATAGAATAAAAAGAGATTTAAAATCAGCTTTTACATGCCTGTACATGTCATAGGGCTACGACACAGTTGAGGGTCATGCCAGGTGGTAGACAGTGCAGCGGAGCAGGACGTAGCCTGTAAGTGGGCGGAGCTGGAAGTACACAGAATGACTGGTGTTATCTCGGCAAGACTCTTTGCTGTGATCGCCCTCATTAACTAATCATGATTTAGTGCCTCACCAGGAGACATACAGCACACAAGCCACACACACACACACACACACACACACAGATATCTACAGTAACTAAAGCGAGAACTTATAAGACCATTCATTTAATGGGCAGAACATTCACGCCTGTTTGTTTAGACCTGTTATGTAGTATTTAGCTGATTTGGCTGGATACGGTCTGTCCCTACATTTGCACTGTCCCTCTGAACAATGCCAAGGACATATTTTCAACTAAAATGACTTTAGTTATTAATGCAGCCTGATTATTTGTTAGATTTTCCCCACCAACAGAACGCTACATTCAGCATAACATTCTATTCAGGTGCAACAGGTGCTACTACACGCCAGCCAGCAAGAAAATTCAACAAAAATGAATTACGAATGCAGGAAATTTAACCAAAAGTGGACAAAGTATTATATTTAGTGCAAAGAAACGGCTGTTTATTTTATCTGTCATCTTCCGCCTTTTAATATTCTATATTAAATATTAATATTCTAATTAATGTTGTCGAATATTCTATATATTTCTTGCTAATTCGTATTAGACAAATACATTTAAATTCATTATAAAACCGGGAGTCACTCCGGCACCGGTCATTTTCTTTTACAGACCAAACCGCCACCATTAAAGAGAGGAACAATAATGTGGCCCTTACAGAATAAAGTTAGGGGGGCCCTTCTGTAAGGGGGGCCCTACTGTGGATGCTGTATTATTGTAATTATATAGCGCCTTCACTTTAGGGTCACTCTGATGTGGACGCCGCAGCATTCAGGTCCAAGCCTAATCGACGCAACATCTGGAAAGGCTATTAGAGTTTGTGGTTCACACACATCCCACACACGTTTTTCCACAAGACAGCCTGATTCCAGCAGGGTGGAGTGAAGCGCACAGAACACAGAGTTGCTTAACCATTGCAGCAGATTTGTTTGCAAATCCGAGAGAAGAAAAATGTTGTTCGGGTTGAGGTTAGGGCTTAAAGCAGATCTCTCTCTCTCTCTCTCTCTCTCTGTCTCCTCTCTCTGTTCTCTCTCCTCTGTTCCCTCTCTCTCTGTTTCTCTCCTCTCTCTCTGTTCTCTCTCTCTCTCTCTCTCTGTCTCTTTCTGTATGAGGCTCAATGAGAGCTTAGCTCACCTCAAACTGACCCTTATTTTCATTTATTAAAAAAAACACATGCTGACATGAAATGAAGACTGAAGAACATAAAGTATTAGAGAGGGAAAAAAAAGGCAGAGCATACCTTTCTTTCCTCTCCATACAGGTACGGGTTGATTTAGGGTCAGAACTGACAGGCTATTTATCAGACTGCCGAGAAAAAGAGAAACAGAGAGAGAGAGAGAGAGAGAGAGAGAGAGGAGAGAGCGAGGAGAGAGAGAAGAGAGAGATAGAGAGAGAAGAAGAGAGAGAGAAAAATATAGAAGAGGAGAGAAGAGAGTGTGAAAAGAGAAAAGAGAGGATAGAGAGAGGATAGAGAGAGGAAGAGAGAGAGGAGAGACAGAGAGAGGAGAGAGAGAAAGAGAGGAGAGAGAGAGAGAGAGGAGAGAGAGAGAGAGAGAGAGACAGAGAGGGGAGAGAAAGAGAGGAGAGAGCGAGAGAGAGAGAGAGAGAGAGAGAGAGAAAGAGAGAGACAGAGAGAGAGAGACAGAGAGAGAGAGAGAGAGAGGGGGAGAGAGAAAGAGAGAGAGAAGAGAGGAGAGAGAGAGCGGAGAAAGAGAAGAGAGAGAGGAGAGAGAGAGAGAGGAGAGAGACAGAGCGAGAGAGGAGAGGGAGGAGAGAGAGACCAGAGAGAGGAGCTAAGAGAGAGACAGAGAGACCGAGAGATAGATACAGGAGATGGAGGAGAGAGGAAAGAGAAAGAGAAAAAGAGAGTTGAAAGAGACAGAGAGAGAGAGAGAGAGAGAGACAGAGAGAGGGGAGAAAGAGAGAGAGAGAGAGACAGAGACAGAGCATCAACGCTGTTGCCTGCTAACTTTGACCTTTCAGATTTCTTGGCTCTCAGACGGTGCGTGAGAAAAAGTGTAGCTGAACGTCAGTATGTGTCCCAGCTAACATATTTGGTTAAACGTTTTGGTTTTGGGAACTTGATTAAAATATGTTCTAAAAATGTTCTTAAGTTAGTAAACGTTCTTTTCGGCTATTTTATCTTTGGATTCCAAGTATTGTTTTCTCTCAACATTTTGAGAACATTCATCAGATACGACATTATAAGGACATTCCAAGAATGATGTTTTATTCTCAACAACAAAAGAACGTAGCTAAAATATTAGTTTGTTGTTGAATATTTTTAAATTTCCGAGAGAAAACGTTTATAGAACAATGTTTTGGGAACGTCCTTAGAACGTTACTCATACTTTTAACAAAAATGTTAAGAGAAAACAACGCCATAAAATAAGCCTAAAATCAGGTTCTACTGGAGCACTCACCAGCAGATCTCATTCACATGCTGTGGAATCACCCTAATCGTTTCATTACTGGACTTCAATCTTTGGAACTTTGGACATTGGACACTTTTTGGCAAGTTTTGAAACTTTTAGCAAATGTCCAAAAAATTTAGATTGAAAAGACTCATGGGTTCTTTAAAGACCTTTGACAAGATGTGGCGCCCCATTTTTTTTTTTTAGAGTATCTGCTGGCTAACTCTCTTCATACTTAAGCTGAGCGTTCTGATTTTATTCCATAATAAATAATCTAGTAATAACATAGGGTAGCTTCTAGGGGTAGGCTTACTAGTAATAACATAGGTAGCTTCTGTGGGTTAATAGTAATAAATAGGTAGCTTCTAGTGGGTTATAATAGAATACATAGGTAGCTTCTGTGGGGTATCATAGTAATAAATAGGTATCTTCTAGTGGGTTTTAATCGTAATAACATAGGGTGCTTCTAGTGGGTGATAATAGTAATCACATAGGGTAGCTTCTAGTGGGATAATAGTATAACTTAGCTTCTAGTGGGGTAATAATAGTAATAACATTTAGTGCTTCTAGTGTTTATGTAATCACTAATATCCGTATAAATAGGGTACTCTAGTGGGGTACTACAGTATACATAGGTAGCTTCTGTGGGTTAACATAATAACAGGGTTAGCTTCTATGGGGAAATAACATAATAACATAGGTATCTTCTAGTGGGGTATAACTAAAACATAGGGTAGGCTTCTAGTGGGTTAAGTAATACAGGTATAATAACAGAATGGGTAAAACGTAATACCTAGGGTAGCTCTAGTGGGAAAATAGTAAACAAGGGTAGCTTCTATGGGTAAAACGTATTAGGGTAGCTCTATGGGGATATAGTATAAATAGGGTAGCTTCTAGTGGGGTACGACCAGTAATACATAGGCTTCTAGTGGGGTATACAGTATAACATAGGGTAGCTTCTAGTGGGGTAATAAACATAGAACATAGGGGTATTCTAGTGGGGTAATAACATACTAACATAGGGTACTTCATGGGAATACAGTATAGGTACATAGGGGTGGCTTCTAGTGGGTAATAACAGTAGTAGGGGAGCTTCTAGTGGGGTATCATAGTAATACTAGGTATCTCTGTGGGGTAATAATAGTATAAATGGGTAGCTTCTAGTGGGGTAATAACTAGTGAATAACAGTAATAACAAGGGTAGCTTCTAGTGGGTAATAATAGTAATAACATAGGGTAGCTCTCAGTGGGGTAATAATAGTAATAACATAGGGTAGCTTCTAGTGGGGTTATAATAGTAATAACATAGGGTAGCTTCTAGTGGGGTAAGTAATAGTAATAACATAGGGTAGCTTCTAGTGGGTAATAATAGTAATAACATAGGTAGCTTCTAGTGGGGTAATAAAGTAATAACATAGGGTAGCTAATAGCTAGTGGGTCTAACCGGTAATTAGAATAACATAGAGTAGCTTCTAGTGGGGTAATAACAGTAATAACATAGGGAGCTTCTAGTGGGGTTCTAAAACAGTAATAACATAGGGTAGCTTCTAGTGGGGTTATAATAGTAATAACATAGGTAGTAGCTTCTAGTGGGGGTATAATAGTAATTAACATAGGGTAGCTTCTAGTGGGGAGTTATAATAACATGTAGCTTCAGTGGGGTAACATAATAACATAGGTAGCTTCTAGTGGGGTAATAACAGTAATACATAGGGTAGCTTCTAGTGGGGTAAATAACAGTAATAACATAGGGTAGCTTCTAGTGGGGTAATAACAGTAATAAAAACATAGGTAGCTTCTAGTGGGGTAATAACAGTAATAACATAGGGTAGCTTCTAGTGGGGTAAGAACAGTAATAACATAGGGTAGCTTCTAGTGGGGTAATAACAGTAATAACAGTAATAACTTAGGGTAGCTTCTAGTGGGGTAATAATAGGGTAAGTGGGGTATAATAGTAATAAAACTTACTAGACAAATATTTTGTTGATACTCCATGCAGAAAAATCAAAAATGAAGGAATTTGAAGTAAAATAACGTCCACTAACTTCAAGCAAACTAGAGCATTTTTAAATGTTCCGGGAACGTTATTTCCTAACAATGTATCTACTTTTAAAGAACGTTAGCGAGCATTTCCTGTTAGCTGGGGTGTTACGAGGAGAAATCTCTCTCAAAGCTTCAATAAAAAAAATTCTGGATTAGGGGTCTAGAGTCAGAACACCGCGTTTGCGGGTGTGAAATACACCGGAATACATATAAAAGCCGTCGCCTATAAAGCGGTTGACCTTGAACAAAAAGGGATATATATATATATATATATAATATATATATATTTTTTGCTAAGCAGTCGGTGAAAAATAAAGGAACCTGGCTTTTCCACGCAGTGTGTGAACAAAGAGGAGCTCTGTTTCTCGTACGGCACATGCTTTGGCTGAGGACTGTATTAGGTTAGTGTTGCTTTAACATTTTTCAGGCGCCTTCCACTGTTTGGCTTTTTCGAGACCGGAGCTGAAGACAGATGATCCTGTTGAAAGCAGAGCTTCATTACGGAACAGGCTGGTACAAGTAAAGGGAGTGGCTGCACTCTTCTTTCTGCCACAATCCACTCCCCTGCTTTCCAAAACCTAAACGCCAATAACACGCCTTCCCCCATTAAACACCGATACACACACACACACACACACACACACACCTCAGTCTTGCCATTCCTGTCCGTGCACATGAAAGCCCTGCCTCTCCAAAGAGGCCAGGCTGCTTTCCAACACTAACAGCATCCTCCGGCATCTCGACCCGGTAGCCTGGGAAAGTGAATTGCTCCGTCAGGGCTGTGAAAGCCAAACTCCAATGCGGCTACGACCGGTTTCGTGTCCTGTCATGCAGGTCGGCTTAATTACACCTGGTAGTAAAACATATGGGTCTGTGCAAAGTACAGAGGTTTCGCGTTAGCCGTTTACAACCGGTCGGTGGCTTTGTATGACGGAGCGCTGACGAGCGTTTAAAAATAGCACCAGGTTGGAAGGCAACGTTTCAACTTCTGTCATGTCGTTATATAATGAAATCAATTAATTTCCTTAATTATTTTTTAAATGCATTAGGTGTGTCCCAAATTGCATGTATACACAATATTCTGCTATTCTATGTAAGTGCAGTTCTAAAGTACCTGCACTTATAGGAGGCGAGGCTACCGGGTGCCGATACTAGCCGAGAAAACAACCACAATTAAACTTACAAATGTCTTTCGAAACAGCCCATGTCATGCAATTCATTTTTTAACATCCTGGTTTTTCTTATTCGTACTAAAAAAAAGTTTTTTCGTTCTAACACTCCTGCGTGTTGGCAATAACAATAAACAAAGGATAGCAACGTCCTCTTTTTACTACCTTCGGCTTGTCACTCAACCCAGGAAATGGGATTGAAAGCCCCCCACCACCAAACTGTGAAAAGGCAAATGACATCATCGCTCGTGTTACCCAGGATCCCGTTAGTGTTGGGTTACGGTGTCGGTGCAGGGAAACAAACTGACAGTGGAAACAGAGTGAAGGTTATCAGGATCCAGTGACCTACATGTTTCCACAAGTATTGTGGAGAGATCGGTGTTGGGCTGCTAACCGGACGATTGTGGGTTTAATTACCAACACCACCAAGCTACCAGTACCACTACCGCTTGGGCCACTGAGCAAGGTCCTTAACTTGTCCCTAATTGCTCAGGTGTGTAATGATGCTGGACTGGTGGAATGCATATAAAAACATTCTAGACAACTGCTTATGGCAACAATTTGGGAAAGACACTGTCATGTGACTGTGCTGGTAAATTCTTCACAATCCTCTGACTGTATAACGAGTACATTTGATTCCTTGTTTGGTTCATTCAAAGCTCCACCCATCCTTTACATCGGATTTGGAGCTAATCATCCTACAAGGACTGTGACGAGCAATCCGCACACAGCAGCCAGTCCAATTAAGCGAAAGCATTCGTCTCATCGAGCCGCCGAACAATAGCCAGATTCCTTCTCGCGTAGATAGAGTTAAAGTAAACCGCGCTGTTTATCGAGACGTGCTGTTGATTGCAGCCGACAAGTGACGCAGCACATCGTTTACATCCGAGCCACAAAGAGGCGAAACAGTTTATTTAAGCAATTCATCTGCGAATAAAAGAGTCGGTGACTGTACTTGTGAGGGTTTTCGCAGGGCAGAACATGAGGAGCTAACAACAACAAGAAGATACTGCACCCGGAAACAAAAACACTGGAGAGGAAATGGAAAGCGAGGAAGAACGGTTATCAGGTCCAGTCATCAACATATTAAAAAAAAAAAACCTCCTTTAAGTTTTTGATATTTACGTTTCTGGAATTTGGCAGATGCCCCGCATCCTTTTTTTCTGGGTGCTGGGATTCTGAACTCATGACCTTCCAAGCAGCAGCCCAACATCTTAACCACTGAGCTACCACAACGCTTTATACTTCAAACAGAAAGTAAGCTGTTGAGGACAGACGTTTGACCCTGCTGTGACCTTAACACGCGTAGTTTTCTGCTCGGAAAAATTGTTACCTGAAGTGTTTTAGAAAATGAAACTGTAAATATGTTTCACTTTCGCTCATAAACTTATATTTAATTCTTAAATATTTACATTTTCTCCCAGAGGCCAAAATAATGGAATGTCTGTTTTGTATTGACCTTCTTCACCATGCTACACTGATGTGCGCGATGTTTAATGGTTCATATAAAAGTAGATCCTCAGGGCTGTATCATTCATCCATAAAGATTTTAATATCAAGTATTCTTGTTATTACCCAGGATACTAGGGGCAAATTATGTCTTTTCAACAGTAATATTTCTATCCTTAAACTAGATGGCGATATCAAACCCGTTTCTGCCCTCTGACATTTTGAAGTTGTTAACTCTGAAACTTAAATCTGTTAGCTTCACTAAAACCATAAATACTAATTGATGTAATATAATTAATAATATGATTAATCTTTTAAAATTAATCTTAGATTAATGATTAGTTTATTAGTGTAAACATATAAACAGTTTTGTTTTGTCTTATTAACAACACTTCGGATTACCGGTTTTGACTTACAGCCCAGACTCTGAGCACGTCTGTAAGAAAGCCAACATGTTTTGAAGGTTACAGCAAGGTCATCCGTCTGTCCACAGCGTCTTATTTTCTGTTTAAAATACACTTCAAGGGGGTGTTAAATATGCAAATTAGTAACAAGAAGAACAAGACAGTTTAGAGACGGAGGCATTCATTCCACTAATCTGCCCCTGCCGTGCCCCTGAGCATGGCCCTTAAGGTACAACTGCTCAGTTGATTAAAAAATGAGATAGAAGAGGGAGGTTCTGGATAAAGATGGCTGGAAATGTAAAAACAGAGGTCTCGTTCGGAAAGCCAACGGTTCCCTGATTTCAGCCCTAAAATAATCCATTTGTTTGTACTACTTAAACATTTCCTATAAGTGGCGTGTCTGTGTTCCGGTACATTTACATATTCGGCATTGGGGCAGACGCCCTTATTCAAAGCCACATTTATGTTATGCAGATAAAGGTTAAGGGCCTTGCTTGGGGGCCCTTGTTGCTCATCCCAAACTTTCAGTTCTGGATAATAACCGCGTTGAGCGCTTCATAAAGATGTCAGAAGGGATTTGTAATTGTAGCCCCGCAGGATTATAACTCGCAGATGTTACTTTGCGTCGCGTAGCATCTCTTCCATGTAAAGCTATCCTCTCCGAGCTTCCTGAGACGGTCTGCGATCAATAATTCAAAGTGATGCGTGAGACAAGGTCACGTTTCAACAAAACCGCTTCCTACAGACAGGAGTGGAGACGACCGGGAGCCTGGAGGCGAGTGTGTCCCGATCGATGGTTATTCTGTCCTAACACCCGAGTAGCCGGAAATCGGCCAAAAGTTACTTAGAAGGAGCTGCTTAGAGCTAAAGCGGAATCATGTTGTTTCTCTAAAAGTAGCAGGAAAAAAGAACCACAGAGGCAGATTTCTGCTTTAAATTATCTGATTGAGCAAACTTCTGACACCGAGCTGGATTAGGAGGGAAAAACATCTGCGCTGTCCAGGCTAAACTCATGAAACTGCACTCCCACACTGCTTGCTCAATGGCGTGTGAAGCCTAGAAAAAAAATGCTCTGGGAATTTTGGGAATTGCTGTTGCTTCTCTTTAAAGGTCTTGGATGTAATAATCACTGTGTTCTTAGACGGGAAGAGGCTTGGTTTTATACGCCAGGCAGGTCCAAAATGCTTTCTGTCAAATTTTCAGACACGCTGTACTGCAAAGAGGCGCAGAAAAAAAAAGGATAAAATAATAATACAATTAAAAAGTACAGCATTCAGTATGTAACAGATTAACAGCAGCTCCGGCCTTACAAACGGTTCTCAGACGAGCTTCAATATCATGTGACTTTATGTTTCTATTGTTGCACTTTTTAACAGACAGCATGGATTTATTTTTACAATAAATAAAAACTTCAATACAACAACTATAGACTGCAAACATATCAACAAAATGATCCAGTTTATTCTGCTACCGAAGGTAACTGGGAGCTGATTGGTTAGGGTGTTGGACTGGTGACCTGGAGTTCAATATCTTGCACCATCATTCTGCCACAGCTGGGCCCCTAAGCAAGGCCCTTGACTCCCAATTGCTTAGGTAAATGAGATAAATGTAAGTCGTTTTGGATGAAGGTGTCTGCAAACCGCCAGAAATGTAAATGGTAGAACAGTGGTTATGGTGTTGGACTGCTAATTGATCGGGGTTCGGGGCCCCTAAGTCAAGGCCCTTAACCCTTAACTGCTCAGTCGGATAAAAATGAGACGAATGCAAGTTATTCTGGATGAAGGCGTCTGTGTCATGTGAATGTCATTTACCTAAAAAAAATGCAAATATTTTTTTTTTTATTTATTCGGTACAGTTTCCATCCACAGGGACAATAGTGATATTATTATAACGTACGTTCTTGAAGTTTCTACGTACCACCGTGTAGGCGCAATTTCTATTTATTTAGTTTTTAACAAATAAAAATAATAAGAACCCAAGCCGAAGCCTGAGGAGTTTGTTTCTATGGGCACCCTTATAAACTGACAGTCCCGACCAGGCTAAAAACTAGGACAGGAACGCTATCGGAGTGAAAATAACAGCTGTTAGTCTCTATGTGGGTTTCCAATTGAAGCGTTATCGTTTGGAACAATGAACACAGAAGAAATGAAATTTTCTGTCGAGAAATCGCGTCTCCTTGGCAACCTGCTCGTATCCATGGCAGCGCGAGTCCACACAAAGGTTCACGAAGTTCAGCTAGGTGAAGCTCTTAAAAATAAATAAGTGTGTGAATGTAAACGTTTTTTTTGTAAACCATAACATAATATTATGACCATAACAATACCATGTGGGTTAATATAAAGGTTTCAGCACTCTTGCTATCGCTAACACACACCCTGTTTACAATGGTTCCGCCACACTTTCCTTAGACATCCTTCAGACATCATGAACCAACATACGAGAGCGTCAAAAAATTTGACATCCGAAATTCAACCGTCACTGGATGATTTTTTTCAAGATGATGTCTTCTTCTTGTTTGATTGCACAGGCATTGCAGTAGCGTTGCAACATCCTTAAAAAAATAGATAGCCGGAGCGAGACTTCTTCCAAAAAATGTAATAGCGCTTTCCTGCGTCGCCATCTGTCCAAAAGCTGTCCAAAAACGTTTAACTGAGTATTAGCGGCACATGTGCGAACGCCGCAGGAGGCCATCATGCAGCACATCAAACCTCTGCTCTTATGTTTCTACATTAACAACACACACACACACACACACATACACACACACACACACACACTCAAGCTAGTCAACGGTATAGTAATGCATATGCAAAGACACACACACAAAGACACACACAGTAAATTTAAATCAGACCTTATATACAGCAAGGTAAAGGACAGGGATGGAAAAGGGGCGGAGCTTGTCGTACATTTCCACTAAAGTCACAAAGGCCGGTTATTTAGAAGGGAGAAGGAAAAAAAATCTTATTAAAGACAATAGGACGACACTGGTAGCATCCAGTCCACCGCTCCACCGCCCACAATCATTTCAAACCAGACATGTATTCGCCCACAAACCCAGTCAGCTCAGCCTGGGGCGCTAGAGGAAACAGGGAAAGTGAGAAACCTTTAGATTAAAAAAAAAATCTAATCCATCATCCGCATGTCTGCCGTTGCCTGGTTTCTGCTAAAGAAGTTTTTCTCAGGGTTTCTTGTGTTTTCTTTCCCAGCCGTCAGTGTCATGTAGGAGCCCACACTCGCACTGGGTTTCCTCGAGGCTGTAGAAAGAAAAAGAGAGAGAAAGAAAGAGACACAGAGAGAGAGAGAGAGAGAGAGAGAGACAGAGAGAGAGTTCCATGTTGCAGTCCTGGGCCGTTTCCTCTCCCCAGAGCCGCGACTCTGCTTCACGGTGGACTTAATGTCTTTCAGCTGTGCTGTGAAATGTGAATTCCTGCTGCTATCACATCAATCTCGCATTGCTCGCTCACCCACTTCCTTTTTTCTTCTCTCTTTTTTTCCACAACATCGGAGCTGAGCGTTGACGGCGTGGACAACGGGACATCGCTACGACCCCCCCCCCAAAAAAAATCATTCTTTCTGTTGTTCTTCGGATTACATGTGACGAGGCTTTTATCTGCACGTGTGCTCGCCAGGTGTACCTCGAAACAGGAAATTTGATTTCTGATTTGACACACACACACTGAGACACGGACCCTAACAAAGCATTTAAGTTCAGCCCAGGGCCACAAGGCTGACATCATGGAAAACAGCTCTCTATTTTTCACAATCATTACTGGCATCGGCCATGTTTCCTGTTAAAAAAACCACTAGATTTCTCAACAACCTGAGACATAAAGAGAGAGAGAGAGAGAGAGAGAGAGAGAGAGAGGAGAGAGAGAGGGAAAAAAGATAAAGACTGGTTGAGAAACCAGTGAAATTCAGCTGTTATGGTTTTCTTATTGCTCCGCCGCGTCCGAAATCACATACTTTCATACTAAATAGCAGGCCAATTGAGCCGAGTAGTATGTCCGAGTTCTTCGAAAAGTTCCTGGGTGACCACCACTCACTACTCACACCTGGATTCTGAAGTACGCATATGATGTACACTTTCGACGACTCTTTATATGCGTAAGCGGCGAATAGCGCCAACATTAGCTTTAAGCTACTTAAGCAGTATGCGATTTCAGCTGCAAATCAAATAGCACAACTTAAATGTAGTTAGCTAGCATAGCTAACAGTCAGCATACACTTAACATAGCACTGGAATGTTTCTGAACACCACACACCACTATGCTCCAGCATACTGCCGAAAACCATCACTCCGAGTTCTGGAACACTGTGATATTTTACTAAGTGCATTGGTGATAACTATACCCTACGACAAATATATCTGTGTCAGGTACAAATGAAATCTCGGACATGTTCCGCATAGCATGCAGCAGTTCCGGTTATCTTATACAGTGTGCTCACAGGTGTGGATTAATCACTGACTCTTCTTATCCTCGAGCCGAGCAATTTTTACAACAGCAATCGTTTGAGCGGCACCCACAAGCCGCAGAGCTTTACTCAACCTTACACAATGTCACAATACAACTCCTGAGAGTTATGTAAGAGACGACGCAAACATCTTTTATGAGAGGGTTCGTCATTTTACCACCGTGTGTGGTAATGTCTTAGACCTGCATGGAAAGGTATAACATCTATAACATCCATCGAGTCGGAAACCCTGATGGAGAAATCAAAGTAGCTGGAAACTTAATGTAGGAATTTAAAAAATGCGCTAATAAGTTCACTAGCGGTTATATATCGAAACGGTGATATTTTACAATCTGCAGCTAATCAGAAAGACGATTTAACATAAACAGGAAGTCTTTATGATCGAGAAACCCTAGCGTCCAATGCTCTCGCTGGGACATTTTCACCCCTGGTCAGGTGTTACTCTTGACAACAGTAGATTATTATTTTATGGTGTTAATATTTTAATAATATTAAAAATTCAACAAATAATAGTGACAAAGCTAACAACCAGTTATTAGTAACACAAATAGTAGGGCTGTGTTTTGGCAAGGTCCACGTGCTTGTGTTCTGCATCCAGAAAAGATGTTCTAGCTGTAATAAAACACATTTATATTCAAACTTTATCTGAACCACAGACATTACCAAACGCTTAAAGCTTTGGCTTGTAATATTAGGGTTCTGTTAAGCCTTTGGCAAGACCCTTAACCCCTCCCTCCTCCAGGGACCCTGTGCTCTGACCCGGACATTCTAGCATCCAAAAAAATTGTGAGTGGCGAAAAAGATTAGTGTGAATCAGGGTTTAAGCTCCAATGCTGCCAAGCTGTCACTGTTGGACCTTTGAGCAAGACCCTCATCCCTTTTTTTTATATACCAGGAGTGCCGAAAAATTTCCCTTGCACCCTGAACTTCCTAAGGTGGGAGATGAAAAGAAAGAAATGCTGTACTGTGCTGGTCGAAACTAAAGTTTTCTTCTTCTCTTCTATTACTGATATTTTGCTTTAATGCAGGAAATAATAAAACAGCCACATCCGACATTATCCCAACAATCCCGTATAAAGAAAACTTAGAATACTTGTGCGTGTTTTTTTCTTACACTCGTGGTCTGTCCTGTAACGGTTCCATTTTCAGTAGGTTGTAAATGCAAACGTTTAGGATAATATAGAGCTGTTGGGAATTTCGGGAAAAAGGTTGTTAAATCGTTGTGAATTGCTCACAGACGTGTCACTCAATAAACAGGCAAACACCAACCGGGCCGTTCGAAAACTTTTTAAAAAGATACACACGTCGCCTTGCCAAGACAGGAACACGGTGGCTTGGCTTCAAGGGGGACAGACATCTGGGCTTGGCGGAAAAAAATGTCCTGCCAAAAAGCACCGAAACACAAACAGCCGACACAGCCAAATGGAAAAATATATTTCTACATTTCCATTCAAATGATTAACAACCGATTTCAGCACTGCGGACACTCGGGTGATGATGTGGTTTAATCTTATCGAGAAAGCTTTGCGCGTCAACAAAAAACGCGCGTCTGCTGTGACGGGAGTCTGTTTACAAGTCCGAGCGAAGCGAAAAATCACCGGCAAGAAAAGAAGCACATCTCATAGCGTTTCCTTACAAACACAGTTCTTAATGCATCTGAAAATCGATGCTGCTCTCTGTCTGGATGTAGGGGGGGGGCAGACGGGCAGAAGTCCAGACTCAGTCTGGTTTTAAGCAGCCTGCTGTTATTGCGCTACTTTCAGGCACAGCTTCATGCGTGGTGGTGGGATTTTCCAGAAAAAAAACACAGCCAACAAGCCTAAAAAATTTCCGGCATTCCGTTATCGGAGCCGTGCTTTCCGTGAGGACATAAACGCAGGAATTATAAGGGATGTTTGCAGCATGGTGGAGTTGGGAAAGAGTTCCTGTGTAAGGAGCAAAAATTAAACAATATGCAAAATAAAACATGGCTTTTACAGTCAACATCTGGATTTAAAGACCAAAAAATTTAGCATTTCAAGTGTATGTACAGCAGTTTGTGACCATCTTACCAGAACACACACACATACATGTGGCTGCTCTGAACTGCTGTCATAATGACATAAGAGATTTCAGCATGACATGCATGTGTTCTGGTTGGTGTGGAAGAACTGGAGTGCCTTCACTCTGACACCGAACACCTTTGGGATAACCTGGAACGCTGACTGCTACGCCCAGACCTCCTCACCTGACATTAGTGCTATGATCTCACTTCAGTTTTTTGCTGAATGAACAAATCTTTAAAGCTTTCCAACACAATCTGGTAGAAAGCCTTTCCCGGAGTTTTGGGGTTATTATAGGACTAGAAGTAAGACTAAATCTGGAATAGAACATTTAAAAAAACATTACCCAATACTTTCATCCATGTCGTTGTCAGTATATTTGGAAAGCAAACAAAGACTAAAGGAAAAGAAAGAAGCTATAAAAAAAAAAAAAGCAATCAAGAGGAAATCATCTTTCACACAAAGGTCGAAAAAGCGATATAAAAGGTGGGTAGAGAGGGAGTGTTAGCAGAAAGCCCTCCGGGAGCCCTGATCTACAGCCACTTCGAGCCTTGGAGGTGCAGAAGCACTAAATAACTCCCCCGCAGGACCCACACATCTACAGTACAGCGACCCCCACTCGACCCTCCTCCTCCTTTTTAAGTTGTGGAGTAAAACACAAAAGCCACTGCGTTCTCACGGACGCTGGTTGATCCTGCTCTACATTCCCGGTGTCTTGTGGACTTTTTCAGCGACTCACCCACGCTTGGCTCGTGCTCGGAACAGACCCCCGCTTTCAGGACCTCGGGGGAAGATCCGGACCCGAAACGGGGATTGCAAAAGCAAACAAAAGTTCCAGATGAGCTCCTCTGGCTGGATGTCAGGGCAGGCCAATAAAAATATCATTCTCCTCTGGTTTACCCCTTCCTCACCTCACTGAGTGCAATCTCTTAATCTTCCATCAGAGAGGGGAGAGAAAACTCAAGGCTTTAGAGGACAAACTAACTGAACCGGTTACAATTCTACTTTAGACTATGTGACTTGAACATTACATCATCCATAGTATCCAACAGATATGCAGCTTTGCTTCTGTTCTATTTTTTTTTTTTACAGCATTTATTTTTAATCTAGTATTTTCTAATTAGTTTCCATTACCACTAGTCTAAACGTGGCACTGAAGCTACAAAGCAATACAAATGTTTCTCTAACTTGAAAATATAATTAAAAAACCCATCACCTTTGTTTCTGGCATTCAGCAGACGCCCCTATCTGGACGGACCTACATTTGTCTCATGTTCAATGCAGCTTGGTGGTGCTGGGGAATCAGGGCTGCACCGCATAACGAGATGACAATGTGCGTATTGCAATAATAATACGCTTCACGATAAAGACATCTACATTCAGTGGCAGCTAATAACCATCAGCACGGGTTGTTGATGCAGATCCTGCACAAAACTCACATCCACATCTCCTCCAAACTCTTCCAGAAGTTTCTCTGTGTCATGTTAGGTCTTGTTTTCTTTCTCCGACAAGAAAAAAGTCCATTTTTCGACTGCATTTACAGCAGGTACATCGAGTACACGTTTCTGTGCTTTTTTGAACTCGATAGCATGTAATGGTATAATAGTGAGTATAATGTGCTGCACTGACACCATCTATTATTGCAAACATCCATTACCAGTGTATATAAAATGTCATGAAGCTGCTGTTATCCGACAGGAACCTGAACTGTAGTTCGCAGCAGCGGCAGCATGAGCAGCATCGAGCGGCATGCCACGTCCGTGCTGCCTCTGCATAACAAACCCAGGGCGTATAATCGTGTTTGGCATGAGCGTCGGGGCATACCACCGTGTTTGGTGTGAAACGCCACATCGATTAGCATGGGTACCCGGCAAAACTATTTCCAGTGGTTAAAAAAAAAAAAAAAAGGCGTGACGGATTATAGAGGATGTAGAACATGAACTCGGATTTGCTGCTTGGTAGTCGAATGCATTCGTTTACATTTTCCGGACGCCAGGAAACCAACTAAATCCATTAGTTCAGCACAGGGGTTGTGTCTTTATATTAGAGGAGATAACAATGCTAGCAACAAACTAGCTTTAAAATGGAATCTCATAGGACGCCTTTCAATTACTAATCGGGATAATGACTAGATTTTACAAACCAAAGTGTGATCGGATGGATGGAAAGAAAGGAAGACCGATGGTTGGAAAAGCTCTGCTTTTGAGCTCGGAAAGCTACTGACTACTTAGTTTGGCATCTTTAACGTTAACGGGTGTTTTGGAAAACGTCTGTTTCTTCCCTGACGTCTTGTAAGAAAAAGTAATACGTCAGCGTGGAGGGGAAAAAAAAAAAAACATGGCTCCTGAACTGCCTAATTTTGACTTTACACCAGTTTCTGTTAGATGTTACGAAAAAACACGGGGAAAAAACCCCACCCTATATATTTTTCTTTATATATTGCATGTTTTTTTGTCCATGATGTGGTAGAGTGTATCTTTACCCCTTTGACTTGCGACCGCACGTGGGCAGCCAACATTTTTATATCTGCCCCTTTCTATAGTTAAACCATAGATTGTGTTTAGACAGCGTTCATGCTGTAATTCATACTTTCTCTCTCTCTCCCTCTCCCTGGCTCGCTCTAGTTTTTGGCTTTCCCTAGTTCCATATCCTCTAATTCCTAGAAAAATCTTTTCTGAATTAACAGCTTCGAGGTCACGCACAAGACATGCTTGTGTTCCATCAGAACAATGGGGCTCATTTTTATTCCATATTTTCACAGAAGTCTTTTTTTCTGCTCCACGCAGAGAGCAACCGCCAACCACCACCTGCAGGAAAAAAAAAATTCCAGCTATATCTGAATGCATCCAGACACTTCATCCTACACACACACACACACACAGAAGTCATGGCCTTTTCCTGGTCTGGCAGCCTGACTGGGGTGAAAGTAGAAGTGAAAACAGAGAGCACACTGTTCATTCCCAAATCCCCTCTGCAGGGCAGCCATGTCTGCTCCCATCCCATTAAGCTGCCCTTCAGGGACCTCCATTCACATAAAATTCACAGCATCCTGCACCGGTTTCTTTGGCTTGGCTGTCTGACCTACGAATGTCATGTCATAACCAAGCCAAGCCAAGCCAAGAGTGCAGCAAATGCCAACTGTATTTTCATTTGTTTGTTTTGCTCAGGATGAAACCGAGAAGTGTTTCGGGTTGGTGGAACGGAATTCATGGCCCTCCAGTTCTCACGCAGTGATCTCTGATCAACCGAAAGGTTGCAGGTTTAAGTTCCATTCTAACGACACCAGTACACTTACTGCTCTTTATAAGTGTCTTGGCCTACTTCCAAAACTGAGTATGCGAGGCGAGTAGTATGCAAATTACAGCAAAGACAGACGACTCGTCTTAGGTAAAAGTGGTGGAAAGCACTTAGCTTTAAATACTGGAAAAAAAAAACATTGTTCCTTGTAGTAAAATTGACATCATTCAAGTTAAACATTATCTAACTTTCAATTCCGCACTGCTGTGACATCAGATGTCATGTGTCAATAGCAACTATGTAGTACGTCCCAATTCCATTCATACTAATCGCATACAGAATCGTACATCCCAGCTGGTTAGTACATACTTACAGAAATGTAGCACATTCTTAAGTACTTTACGATGTTGGAGTGAGCCAATGAAACGGACTGGAAAGGGAAAAGACATGTCATTAATTATATGAAGGACTAAAGGAACTGCTTACACTGCAACGTGTCAATGTTAATTAATGATTCTAATCTTCCTAAAATATAAAACGAACAAAAACACGAGTTGTTCCGATGTTGCAGTGGACAGCCAGACATATTATCCATGTTATATATGTGATATATATACATAAATACATATATCCACCTAAGTTGAGGTCATGCACCCCTGTGCCAGTGTAAATCTATTGACTGGCCGAGTGTCTATGATCCAGCTTAACCCTAAAACCACGGCAACTTCTACTGAAACCAGGTCACTTTGCCCTGCCGCCCTGTACTGAGCCTGTAAAACTGTAACACAAAGCAAAAGTACTCCTTTATCTAGTACTGCTTTTCAGAGTACTGAAAAGAGTAGTGAGTTTTGCAATTCAAAGAAGGTGTGGGTTGAAATGCGTTTCGGGATTTGATCACTGTGTGGATAACACTGCGCTGTGTTTATGAATGACATGTCGACAAACATGTGGGAGGAAATGGTAGCTCGGTGTTTAAGGTGTTATTCGATACAGGATAGAATATCTTTATAATGCAGCGTCGCTTTTATTTGCAATAAATTTCTATTTTGTCGGAATTTGCTGCATTTTCTGGTCTGTGTCTTTAAAGCATGATAAAAGCCAAACGACAACAATAACTGTAATTCCCTCCAAGCACAGGTAGACGCAAGCTGTGTTCTTGCAACTGGTTTATTCCAAGACTTTCACCAGGAAAACGGAACACCAACAGCACTTTAATTTAGCATAGACAGAAAAATAAATAACAATGAACAAGCTACCGACGATGAAACAAAATCTGGTTGGCTGCATGATTAGGGAAATACTCCTTAAGCCTTCATTAAAACAAGTAAAAAAATCTCACTTATAAGCTCTAAATCTCCTTCATACGCTTTAAATCGCACTAAACAAAGTCATAGCTTGTCGTAACCAGCCTGGGTCACAATGTAGTTAATATGTAGGTCACAACAACAGTCCAAACTTTTGTCACGATTGCATCAAGTCACAATTTTGTCCTACGTATATTGCAATGACATGAGCATCACAGACAGTGTGTTTAGACTAGAGTTTTCAACAATGCGCTACCGATGCAATAAATAAAATAAAATAAAAATAATAACCATTCAGATTAAAGACATAGAAGTCATATAAGCAATATAAAGACAGCAGTTACAACAATGTTATTAGTAGAATTTGTTTCTGTTTATATTGTAATTACTGTTAGCATTATTAACAGAAGCCTACTGATTTCCTAATCAATAAGAAACCTTTTCAATTCGAGCTGCACGATACACGATAAAAAACAGACATTGCGATATTTGGATTTTGGGCAATATTTTATCGCGATATGAAAACCATTTGACTAGGTGACTTAAAGAACTGAAAGTATTTATTATTTTAGAATGATTGGGGTGGTTCTGTAAGGGAGTGTATCTGCGTAAAATATCATACACACATTATAAACAGAGATAAATACAATGGAACAAAAGATGTAAATAATAAAGATAAATAAACAGTGATTTATGTTTTTCCGGAGATTCAGATAGACAAATTGAATAATCAAATGTAAAACCACACGGTTTCAACTTTAATGAATACATTTATGTACAATTAGTATTAATTAAAGCTACAAAGTGATTGTTTGTTGCTCCTGAATCCTATAAACTTGCTTTAAATGTTTACACAGTAACAGAACTGAAAATAATTAACAAATATGTAACTTTTACTCTCGATTAAACTAATTAAAATAAAAATAATCCATGAATCACACGTATTCTGAACTGTAGTGCAGTCAACTATAATCCTGACATGACATTACACATCCTATGACATTTACATTTACAGCGTTTGGCAGACGTCCTTATCCAGAGCGACTTACATTTATCTCCTTTATACAACTGAGCAATTGGGGTTTAAGGGCCTTGCTCAGGGGCTCAGCGGTGGCAACTTGCGGTGGTGCTGGGAATTAAACCCCGATCGCCCAGTTAGCGATCCAACACTCTAAACACTCCACTACCACCTTCCCCATGTGACTACCGCAAATGCACACATTGCGAATTCTGCTTTCATAGGTTCCGTGTATAAAGTAAGAGACCCATATTAGGTTCTAAACCAAACTATTCCTTTTTGGAGTGCGATGTTTGTCTTGGCGATAAAACTTCATCTGCTAAAATCTTTTTATTATTAAGTCCATTTCTATTTTTGCTTAACGAAGAAACCTCGTCACCCAAAACACATTTCCTTCAGGCGTAAACCACCCTGCACTGTAAAAAAAAAAAAACAACACGACGCACAAAAACATTTGCATGCGAATGGCTCATGAAAGAGCTTGTTCTAGTCCGTCTCTTAGCTGGGCTCGTTTCACACGTCTCCTCCAACCGGCTCTAACGGTCTGCTCGTTTTGAATAAATCAATGGTTGTTGGGGTTTTTTTTTTTTTTTTGGAGACTGATGTATCCCTGTGTCCACATAACAAGAAAAAAAGCTGTCTGGTGGGCAGATCACGCTGCGCTTTTTGGCAGAACCTTCAACATCTGCAGAAGGTCAAGTTTCTAGTGTATGGAACCAATCAATGGCGCCCACAGAACGGCAAACAAAGAATGGCGCTTCACACTGGAGCAGGAACCTTGCCCTTGTGTTACAGACTGACGCTCCCTTAGGCAAGAGAATGCCCAGACGACTTCTCCAGAGTGGAGAGGAGATGTTGGGTCTGAATGGGTGCCTTTTTACAGAGAAATGTAGCAGATAGGAAGCTGTTTCTATAGAAAGAAAAAACTCTAACTTAACGTTAGAACAAAAGATTTCTGTGAACAATCCACTGTTTGGAGCAGCTTCATCTCATGGCTTACGTCCTGGAATAGAACATGCCCGTGTGTGTGTGTGTGTGTGTGTGTGTGTGTAAGCTGTTCCAGCTCCCAGTCATGTACATGCCTCCCACTGGGCCTCTTTTTCAAGGTGTGTCACATAGCCACGGCTCAGTCACACGCTCGCTGGTGTCGCTGTCTTAGCCTCGGGCACAGCAAAAGGAATTAAACAGAGGCGCTCGACAGCCCTTCTGAGATCCTGCTAAACAGCTACGCAGCCATGACAATGTGACAAAGAGACAAAACAAGCTCCCTTTCTTTCTCCTCTCGCTCGCTCTCTCACTCTCTTGTTCTTTCCCCAGATGTGCTTCTCACGCATCCCCTCCGAAACAAGGCAGATGCTTGAGCGAGAAATGAAAACAGCTCATCCGGATGCATGTAGACGCCGCTAATAAATTGTACGTCGAGAGGCCCGAGCGAGATTACCAGAGCTTCTTGTTCTATTTCTGTATTTAAGCGGCGTTCTCACACACGTCATGCAACACGAGGGTGGCGGTTTAGACAGGAGGAAGAGATAGGACTTTAATCCAGAACGGCTCTCTTGCTTTGCCTTTGCCCTGCTAACCTCGCAGGGTAACAAGAGTTAAGTTGTTTGGGGAGGCAGATTCAATTACGGGTGCATACCGACAGGCTCGCCGAGTACCGCCGCTGCCACCTCGGCGAGAGAAAGGGGCGCAGGAGTCGTTTTGAGTCGCTGCCAAAATGCTTTTGAGCAAAGCCCTTGGGGTAACAGTCCATTTATTTGATTTGTGAAAGTATGCGCTGAAAACGAATATATAGTACAGTCCAAACGAAAGACATCTGGTTTCGCTTAGGACCGTGTTTAACAAAAGCAGAGCTGGATCAGTACAAAGAGATGGGGTTGGAGGTCTGTGCTGGCTCAGATGTCCAGTCCACCTCCAGAGAGCAATGACTAACAGTGTTTGTGTTTCGTGGCTCGTCATTTTCTGTCTTGGGCCAGAAGAACAGAAGAACTCTGTGAAGCGGCGCTAGAGACTTTACAAACGAGTGGCAAAAAGACAGTGGATGGAACATACAGAGAGTCATAATAAAATTTGATTCACTAATTATGATCCTCAGCTGACGGATAACATTAGAGTCTCTTAGAGAACGCTTTGTGGATGGATCTTCAGCCTGTTTCTAAGTATAACAGGTGTTCCTGCTATCAAGTTGCATCACGTTACATTAACATGGCGGTACACACAGAGGGGTCAACCAGCAGTGCTCTGATGATTCCACAAGCTCTTTACTGCTTCGGGAAACCAGCGCTTATTTCCGAGGGGTTAATTTTAACCCAAATGATTAAATGAATCGTTATGTGCTAACTGGCTACACAAACTCACAATGAGCCGACGATCAAGCTTTACTGCAGTTCGTTGTACTTTGAACTCTGGGGAAATTAAAAACTAGCCTCTGACTAATGCAACAGGACGGGTCATTTAATTCAGAACTTCAGGCAAGTAAACACACCTGACCTCGAACCGAAATGTACAGTCGATAGACCTCTAGGATCCTCGATTTGTGACACATCTTGTTGATTTATGCTGTTTTACCAACACCAACTAAAGGGCAGCCATGTCAGGCTGATGTTCCATGAAAATTGCATACTTCCATAGTATATAGTATGCGAAAGTGAGTATGCAACGCAAGTAGTATGTCCTTAGTATCTGAGAAACTGTTGACGATCTGCTGATCTACTACTCTTTCCGTCTGGATTCTAAAGTATGCGTATGATAAACAGTTTAACATCTCATGCGCCAACAAGAAAGATGACCCGTCACATTCCAAAATGGCGGTAATGTGGCACTTGTTTTTTTTTTCATCTAAATAAAGAGGAAAAGGGTGTCAAAGGGTGGCATCCTTTCACTCTTTAAACTCTGCAATCACATGCACCAATCATGAGGGCTTAAATATGCAGAAATGGCGGGTATATAGAGGCCTTATTCTTCAGTGTCTTACGCCGTCATGTGACGCAGCATGAACAAAGAAAGAGTTCTGCGTCATGCATTACATTCAACTGCTAACAAACTGCTGGGCAGATTAGCTATTGGTCATATTATCCATTAAACTGCATCGAATTAACGCCAAATTTATTGTGCAAATACTGCACAAAAGCTTGCACCACTTTTACATAATCCTGCGTGGTTACCGTACTGCACAGCTGGAGAAACAGTGCATTCATGAGCAGCGTTACTGTAAGTGAAGCTGTATGAAGACCCATAGTTTTAGCGTGGCAGAACGAGTGTTTTGTTTTCATCGCAGCACTCCAGGGTTTAAGAGTGAGACTGGACGACACGGCGGCTTCGTCGGGCTCAGCTGCTGTTGCTATGGAACGCACTTGACAGGAGGGAGTCCTGCGCTTAACTTAACAGTCTCCACTGTCACTTGCTGCACCTAAAGAAAGTTCTTCCTGAAAGCTGATTCTAATGATTAATACACAAAAGGCTATGCTGGATCCTGTGACGCATTTGGACCTGGGTACAACTGGAGCCTGGGAGCAGCCTGCTGGCGCAGCGAGCGGCTGGAAAAAAAAACTTTTGGCTAGAACAAACATGACTGCACTATTGTTCTAGGCCCTGACTGCAGAAATTCCTCCCTCCAGGTCTGTGTTCCCGGCGAGAAGCCAGCTGAAGCAGGGTGTTTCCAGGAGAGAGGCCTGCTGCAGGAAGCGGGTCACTCGGGGTCAGTGGAGTCAAATTCGGCCTCTCAGAGTTGCGCCGTTGACTCACGCGGCAGGCAGAGAGCTAGGCAAGGCAGCCATGCCGCAAAAAAACAAGAGCTCGGACCAGGGAAGACGAGATTCTGATAACAAGCACATGCTTACATAAATGATATCTCGGTTTAGAAAAGTTTACACAAACTAACCTCGGGGATTAATATATATAGCAAAGGACCTCACAGTATGATTCATATCACGATACATGGGTCACAACACTATATATGACAATATATTGCAACACAATAGATAGTGTAATACACTGCAACACAATAACAAAGTGAAGCAAATAGCTAAAAATACAGCAACTAGATAGCCGGAGGCGCCCTTATGTGTCCACGGCCATAGGTGTCAGCGAACAACTACAGCAGCGGAGGAGGAGGAAGTCGTTTATAACACATGGCGTGTGTTTTACATAAAAATTAACATAACCGTAAATAGTTAAAATTGTAATTTTACTATGCATCGACACCAGAGATTAGAATATCGATATACTGTTAGTCAGCGGTATCAATATTTTTCTTATCTAAACGATAACATTTAGTGCTATAAATTAAGCATATAGCTAAAAACTCTAACCTGTTATCATGCTGCTCAGTTACCGTCTGCAGACGCCCTTATCCAGAGCCTGTTACACAATTGAGCAATTGGGGGTTAAGGGCCTTGCTCAGGGGCCCAACAGTGCTGGGAATCTAATCCAGGGTCTTCAAGTTAACCACTTGACCACTGCGCTACCACTTCAGCTATTTAATGTGAAGCTAAGCAACACATTTGTAAGGCATTTTTGTGATCTTATCAGAAAAATACACGTAAACATGTTATCTTTCAACCCTCTGTTCCCTAAACCCTACATTCCTTCTTATCCCCTTTACACTAAATTCTATTAAAACCCTCTGTTCCCTAAACCCTACATTCCTTCTTATCCCCTTTACACTAAATTCTATTAAAACCTCTGTTCCCTAAACCCTACATTCCTTTATTATCCCCTTTAACCTATTCTATTAAAACCCTCTGTTCCCTAACCCTACATTCCTTCTATCCCCTTACAATAAATTCTATAAAACCCGTTCCCTAACCCACCTTCTTCTTATCCCCTTTCCAATACTAATTCTATTAAATCCCTCTGTTCCCTAAACCCTACATTCCTTCTATCCCTTTTACACTAAATTCTATTAAAACCCTCTGTTCCCTAAACCTAATTCTTATTATACCCTTTACACTACTATATTAACCCTCGTCCCTAAACCCTACTTCCTGATATCCCCTTTACACTAAATTCTATTAAAAAACCTCTGTTCCCTAACCCTACATTCCTTCTTAGCCCCTTTACACTAAATCTATTAAACCTACCCTCTGTTAACTAAACCCTTTCCCTAAACCCTACATTCCTTCTTATCCCCTTACACAAATCTATAAAACCCTCGTTTCCCTAACCCTAACTTCCTTCTTAGCCCCTTTAACACATTCTATTAAAACCCCCTCTGTTCCCTAAAACCCACATTCCGTCTTATCCCCCTTTACACTAAATGATATTAAAACCCTCTGTTCCTAAACCCTACATTCCTTCGTATTAACCCCTTTACACTAACTTCTATTAAAACCCTCTGTTCCCCCAAACCCTACATTCCTTTCCCTTATCCCCCTTTACACTAAATTTATTAAAACCCTGTTCCCTAAACCCTACATTCCTTCTTATCCCCTTTACACTAAAAGTTCTATTAAACCCTCTGTTCCCTAAACCCTACATTCCTTCTTATCCCCTTACACTAAATTCTATTAAAACCCTTGTTCCGAAACCCTACTTCCTTTTTATCCCCTTTACACTAATTCTATCCTCTGTTCCAAAACCCTCCTGTTTACACTCAATTCTTTAAGCCTCTGTGCCCTAAACCCTACATTCCTTCTTATCCCCTTTACACAAATTCTATTAAAACCCTCTGTTCCCTAAACCCTACATTCCTTCTTATCCCCTTTACACTAAATTCTATTAAAACCCTCTGTTCCCTAAACCCTACATTCCTTACTTATCCCCTTTACACTAAATTCTATTAAAACCCTCTGGTTCCCTAAACCCTACATTCCTTCTTATCCCCTTTACACTAAATTCTATTAAAAACCCTCTGTTCCCTAAACCCTACCTCTATAAATTCTTATAAACCCCCTTCCTACACTAAATTCTATTAAAACCCTCTGTTCCCTAAACCCTACATTCCTTCTTATCCCCTTTACACTAAATTCTATTAAAACCCTCTGTTCCCTAAACCCTACATTCCTTCTTATCCCCTTTACACTAAATTATAATAAAAACCTCTGTTCCCTAACCCTACATTCCTTCATCCCCTTACACTAATCTATAAAACCCTTGTTCACTAATTTTCTACCCCTTACAATAACAAACCTCTGTTCCCTAAACCCTACATTCCTTCTTATCCCCTTTCCCTTTACACTAAATTATATAAAACCCTCTGTTCCCTAAACCCTACATTCCTTCTTATCCCCTTTAAACTAAATTCTATTAAAAACCCTCTCTGTTCCCTAAACCCTACATTCCTTCTTATTCCCTACCCCTTTACACTAAATTCTATAAAACCCTCTGTTCCCTAAACCCTACATTCCTTCTTATCCCCTTACACTAAATTCTATTAAAACCCTCTGTTTCCCTAACCCTACATTCCTTCTTATCCCCTTTAACACTAAAATTCTATTAAAGCCCTCTGTTCCCTAAACCCTACATTCCTTCTTATCCCTTACTTACACTAAATCTATTAAAACCCTCTGTTCCCTAACAACCCTACATTCCTTCCCTTTTATCCCTTTACACTAAATTCTATTAAAAACCCTCTGTTTACTGTTCCCTAAACCCTACATTCCTTCTTATCCCCTTTACACTAAATTCTATTAAAACCCCTGTTCCCTAAACCCTACAATTCCTTCTTATCCCTTTACACTAAATTCTATTAAAAACCCTCTGTTCCCTAACCCTACATTCCTTCTTATCACCCTTTACACTAAATTCTATTAAAAAACCCCTCTGTTCCCTAAACCCTACATTCCTTCTTATCCCCTTTACACTAAATTCTATTAAAACCCTCTGTTCCCTAAACCCTACTACCCCTTTACACTTCCTTTCTTAAATTCTATTAAAACCCTCTGTTCCCTAAACCCTCTTCTTATCCCTTTAACAAATTCTATAAAACCCTCGTCCTAAACCCTAACGTCCTTCTTATCCCTTACACTAAATTCTATTAAAACCCTCTGTTCCCTAAACCCTACTTCCCTTATTCCTTCTGATCCCCTTTACACTAAAATTCTATTAAAAACCCTCTGTTCCCTAAACCCTACATTCCTCTTATCCCTTTACACTAAATTCTATTAAAGCCCTCTGTTCCCTAAACCCTACATTCCTTCTTATCCCCTATTTACACTAAATTCTATTAAAACCCTCTGTTCCCTAAACCCTACAACCTTCCCATCGTCTTATCCCCTTTACACTAAATTCTATTAAAACCCTCTGTTCCCTAAACCCTACATTCCTTCTTATCCCCTTTACACTAAATTCTATTAAAACCCTCTGTTCTCCTAAACCTACATTCCTTCTTATCCCCTTTACACTAAATTCTATTAAAACCCTCTGTTCCCTAAACCCTACATTCCTTCTTATCCCCTTTACACTAAATTCTATTAAAACCCTCTGTTCCCTAAACCCTACATTCCTTCTTATCCCCTTTACACTAAATTCTATTAAAACCCTCTGTTCCCTAAACCCTACATTCCTTCTTATACCCTTAACACTAAATTCTATCAAAACCCTCTGTTCCCTAAACCCTACATTCCTTCTTGTTCCATTAACACTAAATTCTTTTAACCCTCTATTCCCTAAACCCTACATTTCTTATTTCCCCAACACTCTATTCCCTAAACCCTAAATTCCTTTAAGGGAATAAAGGGTTATTAAGCCATGTTAAAAGTGCTAAGCATTTTTTTAATTAACTTTGGACGATATTTTACCGAGTGGAAGTTAGTACCTACGAGTGATCCTGAAGCTGATTCTGTGTTGTGTTCATCTTTTTCCTACATTCACACCTACAAAGACTGCTTTTCCGCCAGGGTCAGTGCTAAAGTCGGAGCCCGCTATGGAACCTGGTTGCACTTCTCCACTCTAAAAAGTCGGCGGATATTAGTTCCGAAACCATACAGGTCTCAAACAACGGAACTCAGTGGGCAGAGCTTCCACTACAGCCCGCGGGTGTATTTGTAGAGCCATCGGAGTTTACGCAAATAAACAATAAATTAATATGTCCGTTCCGCAGTGGGCTGTAAAAAAGAGCCACGCTCGCCTCGCCATCTGGATAATGAGGGTGATTCAAGACCAACTAAAAAGTAGCATGAGGGGAAAAACGTCTGTAAAGTTTAACCAATCCGGTGTAAGAGTGCTCTTATTATTACCACGACAAAGTCAACAAATACAAAGCAAACTTATGCAACCAGATCAAAGGCAATGATCCGTGTCAGGAGCACACACACACACACACACAGCTGACTCTTCACCTGGTATGTTCTGATGCAAATATGCATTAGTAAGTTTAATACAAATGCCAAATCCTCCTCTAGAATCTTGCATTTCAGATGTGAAAAAAAAAAACCCTGATCTGGAATGCTAGTTGCACTGTCCCCTGATTGCCATGGCAACCGGTAGTAGAAACGGCTAACAACTTGCAGCTGTGAAATCAGCAAATTTTGCAAGATGTAATGGAGAGGAGACGGCGAGAGAAAATCATATCCTCTGTTTGTCTCCTTTATGTCCTGTTTCTGTCTGGAGGAAACTTCCACCAGGTCCATAATAAGATTTATTTTATATTATTTTAGCTTTCAATCAAAACAAGGGACAGATAGGAAGTGAAGTGGAGGAAGAGAGAGAGAGAGAGAGAGAGAGAGGTGGGGATGGGATCGAGGAAAAATTCGCAGGCCAGATTAGAATCCAGGTCGCCGAAAGTGCAACAGCGCCACTTATATATACCGCCACTTATCCGCTATACCGCGGCGTCGACATAATCATTTTTGTTTAATTAAAAAAAAAAAAATTCTACTAAACCCAGTCTTTTTTTTAACAAGACTTGTTATTATCTTGTTTATTTCCTGGTTAGTGAAAAAAAAACCCTCACTATTGCGCTATTAATCTCTATTAATTAGTGTATTAAACTCTATCCGGTTGGGATTCACTCCCATTTCCGCCAGGTTTTTTTACAGGAGCTCTTTCTGTGATTTTATTTCCATTGATATTGTTTTCCTCCGTGTTTAACGCATGTTTAAACCGGGATGGTTTTACTCCTGCACAGCATCGCATGTCCGTTAAAAAAAATGACGATCGACTGCTGTTAACTGTTGTATTTAATCACATAGCGTGTTTTTTTGGCCTCTCGTCACTCTACCTGTCCTCTCAGGGGGTCCTGTTGGACGCCATCTTGTTAACCACGTCTATTCTTTCCACGTGTGACTCCGAAATCAGAGTTTGTAGATTTTTTTAGGTTTGGATGCGAATGTTTTATTAACTTTGGCCTATTACAGATGTTCTAAACTCATGCGGTCCAAACGAGACTTGACTCTTTCCTGAGTTTTTAACTGTCCTCAACTTACACACACACTCAACCCTTAAGCCATCAGGCTGCTCAAAACACCTTAACTTACACACACACACACACATACACACACTCAACACAGATAGATGTTTACAGCAACATGGAAACCCAAAATAGATTTTATTAAGCACAGTCACGTTAAATGCTGATTGCACAAATTCCTGCCGTTTGTTCACCTGCACATACCTGCACATACCTATGATCTGGTACGGCGATATCTACGTACTGTACAGCGTTATGTTTTCTTCTGTATTGTCTGTTTTTTTGCACTGTCTGTTGTGATGTTTATATTGTTTATTTGCGCCGTCTGTCTTGCACCAGTTTGCACACATGCACTTTATGTTGCGGAGACAATTTATTCTTAGTCTTTAGCTCTGTGTTGTTCTGTTCGGTAGCTCTTTGTTGTTTTGTGTAATTCTGTGTTGTTTTGTGTAGAACCATGGGGTCCTGGAGAAACGTTGTTTGTGTGTGTGTGTGTGTGTGTGTAATGCATCCGCTATATATACACTATATCTGCTATATAACTGCTATATATAAAGGAGATTTTAAAAGATTTGCTCTGACACCTTTTGAGAATGGATTATCATTTTCCTGCCGTTTCCTCGTCTGTCTTTCGATCGCCTGCGCTTGATTAGAACTTGCATTAGGGTTAAGGCTTACGCGCGCCACTCGACGGTTCATGCGTGTCGACTGCTGCTATCGCTCGCTGGCTTCTCCAGTTACTGTTGCCTAATAAAGTATTCTTCACATAAGCTGGGCGTAATTCTGGTGTAATTAAGGCGTTGTAAAGACGGGGGTATTTACAGGACGCCGTGCTGCACTCGAGAGCTTTATAAGCGTCAGAGAGTGTCAGAGCGAAACTTCGAATCAAAGGAACAGCTTGTGTACACTAGCAGATCGAACAAAGAGCGAACTCTCTCCAGGCTAACTTGCAGCCCAGATTCAGACGTATGTTGGAGAGATCCTGAACATAGCAGTCTTTATGTTGTGCTGCAGTGGGGGAGGGACAGGAACGACCGCCATGGGCTCGTGTTACAGCCTGTTTTCTTAACCCAATAAATCACATGCCCACTTCCAGCACTTAACCGGCAGTTGCTGCTTTAGTGACCGAGGAGAGAGCAGAGATAGTCGGATGATTACAATCTAAAGCGTTGTACTCTTTATTTAACGCACAGAAAATTCGCGTAAAACTCATGAACGCAGTGGATTAAAATAAACTAGATGCAGAAAAATGTGTACGTGTTGCAGAGATGCGTATGGTGTACGGTTGTGGTCGTCAGTGGAGTCATCCATTAGTTATAATATGGTTATAAACTACGTTAGGATATCACTCAGGTAAATGTGAAAAAATACGGTCTGAACGAAAAGCAGCCGACGAATTCGAACAAAAGACTCGATAACGATCCAAAAAAATACTGCAAAGCAATCAGCTACGGTTGTTCAATCGGCTGCTGAGAGATGGATCGTTTTTCTCATGCATAAGAATGACCTCGGGAAAAATAAATAAATAAAAAAAAATACTGCACTGATTAAACAAAACAAAACTGAAGATCTTGAGGGTTGGAAAATCATTCTCTAGCTCGTACCGCAGTCATTCTATTCTGTAATTTATTCCGATTTAAGTTCCAAACGGTTCCAGAATTCAGTGCAAACACCTAAATGTATAAACAGCTCTGGCTGTCCCACTGGGCTCGACAGTGCAGGATGCCAGGTTGGGCGTTTGCACCTCTCCGGTTTGGCCGTCCGGCATGGAAAATCTGCTCCCGTGCCCGGTTTCTGCTGATTAGTGTGAATGCAGTTGACCTCAGGCCACATCCCTTCAAAAACAAACTAGCAGCACACATCACACACATTGTGAGACCGGCGTACACAATGGCACGGCAACGGTCCTCTCCATTCATCTCCATCCGGACGAACGCTCTGGCTCTGTCCGTCTTTCTCTGGGACTGTCCGCATTTCTAGTCCGTCTGTGAACCAACCTGAAAGGTGGAGAAGACCGTCTCGGCCGCCGATCTCACAGCAGAGCGGCAGATGTTTATCTGTACACGTCATATCTATAGCTGAATGAATAAATCTCAAGGTTTTACTAATGTCACGGGATAAAACATGAAATAAATAAAGGGACTAGAACAAAAGATGGTCTAAAAGGAGGAAAATATGATTCGTCTCATCTGATATGATCTAACCAGATCGACCGATGGCACAGATGAAAAATTAGATTTATTTATAATAATGATAATTAAAAAAGCCCATTTTTGTTGGCTTGTTTATAAAGACAGTTTTGTCCAAAGTAAACATGTCTTTATGGACTTGTTGAAGCCAGGCAGCTTTTTCTTAAGCCTTTTTCCCACTGAAATCAACTCATACTGATGAAATTTTGGAGAAAGAACAAGGAAAATATATCTTAATTTGGTGTTTGTTTGTTTTGGTTTTTTTGCTATAACTATTTGCTAGAAAATCTCTGGCTAGTGTTTGTTTGCTAGCAGATGCCAAGAGCTGAACACATAACCTTCCAGACAGACAGGCTTTTTTGTTTGTTTGTTTGTTTGTTTGTTTGTTTGTTTGTTTTGCGACAAACAACAACTTTTCGAATGCAGTCTGAATAATAGCCTTTAACTGGTCAATGCAAAAACAGAACCGGCGACCAAACCGAACCAAAAAAAAGCTTTCCAGGACAGGAATGGAAATAAAAATGTTGTGTTGTGTTATAAGACGTTATAATAAGCAAAAAAAAAAAAAAAAAAAAGCGAGGTCTTACCGTGAGTTCCGGATTGTCGGTGTCGCGGTGGCTCACGGCGCGGATAACCCCGACCCGCCACGACCAGACCGCGATCTCCGCGAGCTCCGGCGGCGCCTCTCCGCTCACGCACAGGAACCGTTTCCCCACCAGCTCCGGCCGCGCTTCCACAACCACCGCCGCCGCCGCCATGGCCCCTTCAGGCACAGCGAGAGAGCCAAAAACCCCTCAAAAACTTCAGCGCCGACGCCCTACCGACAGGACATTGACTACGGGAGAACTGTTGAACAAAACAAAAGAAAAAAAAAGAAAAGAAAGAAAGAAAAAAAAACGGAAAGGCAGAATTTTGCGTGTCGACCGCAACCAGAAGGGGGATTTAAATTTCCTTCAGCCTCCGCCCGCAAATAGCCGCTCTTCCACTCCGCCACACTGAACACTGAAAACACATCACCGCCGTGTGTAATGCGGGTATCCCTCCGCCGCGCACTACAGCGCATACTACTGACTGACTGTACTGAAGTACTGAAGTACTCACACACTCGCTGCTTCAGGCTCAGTTAATTAATTCAGTACCACGTGGGGTAAAACAACAGCAAGGAAAATCCTTAGTGTTCTATCACACTTAGAGAATATAGTGCTATTTAACACTGTAAATAATACTGTTATTGATTCAGCTAACCTGTACACAGTGTTAGGCTCAGTAGTCCATTATATAATAACAGTAAGATATCAATCAGATAAAATAGTAATAGTGATCGCCTTATTTTTATTAATATACTACATTTATTTATGACATATAGAATTATATTACGACATAGTCTGCACATAAATAAGAAAAGGGGGAGTGTACATGAAAAGTGCAGGTGCTGTGCAATATATGCAGTGTTTGATTTGAATGAGATAGACAGACAGACAGACAGACAGACAGATAGATAGATAGATAGATAGATAGATAGATAGATAGATAGATAGATAGATAGATAGATAGATAGATAGATAGAAGATAAAACAAGAAAAAAGGGGAGTGTCTATGAAAAAGTGCAGGTGCTTTGAGTAAGCAATGTTTTGATTCCCATTATATGAATGGACAGACAGATAGATAGATAGATAGATAGATAGATAGATAGACATTTAGACAGATAAGTTAGTAGAGCAATAGTCTGCGTATAAACAAGAAAAAGGGGTGTGTCTATGAAAAGTGCAGGAGCTGTGCAATATATGCAATGTTTGATTGCCATTATATGAATGGATAGATAGATAGATAGATAGATAGATAGATAGATAGATAGATAGATAGATAGATAGATAGATAGATAGATAGAATTTCTCAGTGATACTACTTAGTACCTACAGTTACTATGATCTCGGCTTCTTTGTCATGCCTTCTTCAGGTGTACAGAACAAGATGACTTCCATTGAGACAACCAGGCCTTCGTTTCCAGACACAGTCATTTATTTATATTCCAAGATCCACATCTTGTTCTTGCAGTGAAAATATCCTGGATCTTTGTTGATTGCAGCCTGTTCCCATTTTTCAGGTGTTCTGCTCGGTGCAGCCCTTCCAGAACGTGGCTGACTTTATAACAGATTTTCGACCATCTTCAAAGCTTCTGTGCCACACTTTTATTTGTGCTGCACTCAGTACTTTGTCCCCAAAAGACTTCTGATCCGTCATAGTTTCCGAAGAGGACTGTTTAAGGTTAACACAAAATTTGATGCAGATTTGTTGCTTTACTTACTCATTTTCAATGTGATGGTCATGTAGTGCACATTCTCACTCTCTGTCGTCTAGCGCCCCCACTGACTAGTTTAGTGAAACTGACTAGTTCTAGTACAGTGTAACTTTCCATGGCTACATCTTCTAAAAGTCAAAAATGACATTCTTGTCCTTGCTCATTTTCAGTATAAACAGATCACTACAATTGTGATATTGCCCTGTTATAACTTCTATAAACTACTATTTTAATTATAGAATCAACATTTCTAACACAATATGGACAAAGAGGCTTGCTGGATCACAGTGATTCTTACATTCTTGCTAAAGGTACTTCCATTAAAATTGGTGTCCCTTCTGCCATCGGAGCGATTAAATTTTAAGATAAAATTTACTCTCCAATAATAACAGTTATGGACCAGGAAGTGAAATGTATTTGTGAGTGCAGAAGAAGTTATAACGTTTATCTAATCACTGGTTTTCTGAGTAAAAAACCTGTATAAATAAAAATTTAAGTCTTGGTATCTGAGGCAAAGAAATGCAAGATAGATTGAGCCGCTTTTATTTGTCCCGAGTAACACATATAACGATAATTATTATTATTCTACATCAGTTTTAAACACAATCGTCCAAAAAAAGTGAATAGAATATTTTTTTTGGTTAATTAAATAAATTAATGTAAATGTAAGAAATCCTACACAGGTATAAAATTAGGAAAAATAGAACTAGAAACTTTTCAAAATGTTAGCAAATGTTAGCAAAATTGCTAACGTGTCATAATTCCCGGAACCCATTAAAAATGTCTAGGAGGGAAACTGACCATGTTTTTATATATTTATTTTGTTGTTGTTGTTGTTGTAGTTGTTGATTTGAGGGGACCTGCTGTGTGCATGTTGACTTTCACAAATCAATTGAATCTGCAACGAAAATGAAAAAAATAATAGAATAAATTTTCCCCTCGCACAGATCATGATCAGATCAGATCATGGCTACATAGCAGGTAAGAAAGTATCTGATTGACTCATAAAGCAACCAATTACAGTTTGTTTAATTCTGCACTCCATTCACGAGCATAAGAATTCTTAACAATAGTGGACCAGGTTGTCAAAAGGTCCGGTTTGCAAAACCTATACAAAGTCGTCTATACAAGACGCTGTGTTGTAGTGGGTTAAGGCGCCTGCGCTGTTGCGCTCCGGTGACCTGGGTTCCATTCTGGCTCGTCTCCCCCATTTCATCTCTTACAAATGGCTCAATAGAAAAAATGCTTAGCTTTTAGCATGTCGAATAATTTATGAACAAAATAACAAATACAGATTATTCCATGGACACGACTTTTTAGACAAAGCAGAAATTAATAAGCTGTTGAAGGAGTTTATAGGCGACAGAAATATCTCCCTTAAATCTGGTAGAATCCAACCAATCAGAGATTGTTGAGTGTATTGTTGTTCTGAACGTGTTTGTGGGTGTGACCTCTGAGACTGAGACTACATGGAAACATGGATGTGAATTTGGTGTTGTTATGGTAATTAGTTAGCTATCGTCATTTAGGCAAACTAACTGATATAAGATAAAAACCACTTTTATTAATTTCTTAGAAGGAAATGAGAGAACATTTTTAGAGCTTTTAAAAAGGAACCTGGTCCTGTGTTCAGATGCCAAAAACGGTGTGGATAAGTTTTGGCTACAAACACTCTGAGTGGTATTGGCTCGTGAAGAGGGAATGGGTTGTCCAGAAAAGAATTCAATCTTCATTGGTTCAGAGTATGCAGGAAAATATTATTTTTATTTTCTTTTAAATGTTTTAGATTTCGATTTTTTTTTCTTTTCATCGTTTCATTTGACTGTCGTTATTCTGCATCAGTAGACTAAGACAAATTTTACAGACTTGTAAAACCACAATGATCCTGATTTTTGTACTGATTCTGAAATGAATGATATTTTGGGGTCTGTTGTTCCTCCAAAGATCTTGGGAACATTGTTAGGATAACTCAACATCCAGGATCCTATAAAATACAAGCAGATTTTAGAGAAGAATTTTGTCTGCTCCTGCCAAGAACCTACGAATGGGTACTAGAGCTAAATGATGATCCAGACCATATGTCCGAATCTACACTAAAAGGATTCAGTGACATGAGTATAATTCTTTTGACATGATTATACCATGACCATGACGCATCCTACAGTCGGAGAATTCGGAGAGATTCTTTATTACGATAAAGCCTCAAATCCATGCCTGTGTTTTTTGATTTACTTTAAGAACAAATATTTTTATGTTTGCCAGAGGTTTAAAGCAGAGATCGACTGATATTTATTTATTTTTTTTAGAACAAAGCTGATTGTTTTGCATGTTTTCCTATGACTATTAACCAATTAGCAAAACTGAAATGTATTTATTATTTACCTTTAGTTTTTTGATGATTTATCGTGGAGACCAGTTCGAGGATCCATGTTTAGACATGGTTTATTAGCGGATAATTCAAATTGCAACACGTTAACAATAGTCAGGAAAGAGCGGCGGCCGATCCATAGTGATAAACGATAAACATGTATCAGAATCCGAAATTGTAGTCAAAGAAAAGCATAGGTTAAGAGCAGTAAACAAACACAATAAATATGAACGAATGCTTAGTATTCGGACAGGCTGACAATATTTAGTAGCGTTAGCTTCTAAAGGCTAATACTTGCTTTTTTGACCTGGTGATAGCAAAATTATCGAACTGTAGAAGCATTTTTATCAATAACACTGTCATTACTGTCATTTTAATCTCACAATGCAAACAGAACAACAGCAACATAAATACACAAGTCTGTGCAGCATCCTCAGCTCCAGTCCACAGGACGGCGCCCTCACATGAGTATTAGTAGTTCACCTTAGTTCACTTCCAGTGTCACTTCCTGCTGCTAGTCGCTAGTATAAGATTGTTAGCTTGTGCAATTGCTAAGCGTTAACCTCGTGTCTATGTACTGTTGGTTTTGATCTATGCTACGTTTTGTTCACGAGTTTTGTCTCAGCGATTCTGTTTGCCATTTTTAGCAGTGTGTTTTGTGTACCGACCTAAGCCTGTTTATCGACTACTCTTCTGTCCTTTCCCTTTCAACGTTATTTTCTTAATAAAGCCAATATCTGCATCATAGATCCTACTTCGACTGGTTTTACACATTCCAATACGTAAAAAAAACTAAAACAATCATCTAAAAATACAACTAATTTGTCTTCGGGGAAGTGGTGGCTCAGTGGTTAAGGTGTTGGACTGCCAACCGAAAGATTGCTGGTTTGATTCCCAGCGCCACCACGTTGTCACTGCTGGGCCCCTGAGCTCAAGGTGATATTAAAATTAAGTTGCCCTGAATAAAGGCACCCCCTAAATGATGTGAATGTAGACCCCCTTATTTTTTCTGCCATGTTTGCTTCTGAGACAATGGCCGCACGTATCAGCGACATCTACAGGAGCGAAGGAGGAAGTCGTCTGACTTGTACGAATGGTTTTAATTGAATATTACCATTAAAAAATCTGTTTAAAACATAATTAAAATTTCCATTGATACTAAAGGTTAGAGTATTGATAAACTATCGTGAAAAATGATCATGGTATTTAGCTGCGCTGATATTTTTACACAGCCTTAGTGGAAACACGCTTAACACCGATATTAATTCGAGTTTTTGCTCGGTTTTGATCACAGCTATTTCTCTGCAGTATGTGCACGCACCGATGACGTAACCTGTTTGTGTGAACGAGGTGCACACATATACATCTTGACAGGAGGGTAGAAAAGCCTATTATAACATTGGAGCGAACATTTTGATCAGACGAACATTTCTTGGTCCTACGTCTTCCACAAAATAGATAAATACATCTAAATACATTTAAATAGGGAAAGTGGTGGCTCATGGTTAGGGTGTTGGACTACCAACCTGAAGATTGTGGGTTTAATTTCCAGCTCTACCAAGTTACCACTGTTGGGCCCCCCAGCAAGGCCCTTAACCCCTAATTTGCTCAGGTGTATAGGAGAGAAAAATGTAAGCCACTCTGGATAAGGGCATCTGCCAAATGCTTTAAGTGTAAAACTAAAATGTTTGTTTAATCACCTCTAACAAACAACATTTCCTTATAAACTAAATCCAGTTTCTTCATTTAGCAATTAAATAAATTTCTGAGCTTGATGAAAAGGTTTTTCTTTCTTCTATAGGTTTATTGCTCCTCAGTGCTGTGCGGCGGGTGGAATAAAGTGGGGGCGGGGGTGCTGTTGTATGTAAAGCATGTCCGCTGGCAATCAGCCTCATGTCTCCTTCAGGTCAGAGCAATAGATGGAGAAAGATAGCCTGCTGCTGATAGAATCACAAATCATAGGGCTCCTGAGACGCTTGTTAAATCGCACCTGTCTGGTCATGAAGACGCTCCACTGCAAGCAGAATAGCAAATCAACACCAGAACAAATTGGCCAAGTGCAATTTAACACACCGCTTTATATTCCAGCTCTTTTTTTTCTTTTCCATATCCAATAGAAAAGCACTATGCGGCTAAATAACAGCGTTTAGTTTTTTTGTTTTGTTTTTTACAACTGGTATTACCGTGTTTTGTTCGTCGGAGGTGGAGCCGTTGTAACATATTTGTCAGTAACACCTCTGCCTAATGGGGTATGGTTTTAATATGAAACAGCCTGTGTGTGTGTGTGAAAGGATGTAATTGCATTTTCACCTTGAACAATAAGAGGCATGGAATTCCCACATTATTGTGCAAATGAACCTTTTTGAATACAAATTAAAAATATTTGACACACAATAACAGGGTTTTTACAACATGGAAGGCACGCTATGGGGTAGTCACAATTCACAAGGCTGTGGTGGCTCAAATAGGTAAGGTGCTGAGTTGTTGATTGGAAGATCAGTAAGACTGGGGTTTAAGCCCCACCATCACCACCAGTCGGACACTGTTGGGTCCTTGAACAAGACCTTTAACCTTTCCTGCTCTAGGGACGCTGTATCATAGCTGACTCTGTGCCCTGAACCCAACTTTCTAAGATGGGATGTGCGAAGAAACGAATTTCATGCTGCTGTAGAGTCTATGTGACTAATAAAGATGTATTTACTGTATGGCGGTCCTACGAAAAACAACAAGATTCTCCTGCAAAACATAAATTGACAAATATTTGTTTAACATTTACATTTTCAGCATTTAGCAGACGTTTTCATCCAGAGCCACGTTTAAATGTGCTTTAATTCACATCATTGAACATTTTATTAAATGCGATTGTAAAAAGCATCAATCTAATAATACACAATCAATCTAATCAATCTAAATACACAAACAGTCTAATGGAAACAGGTATGTTTTAAATAAATGATACAAGAGTCTAAAAACGAAGTATAACATAAACCCAAAGCTGGTGGAAGAATAGCCCCTAGCTGTTCTATAATTTATTTAGTAAAAAATAGAAAAAAATAAAATAAAATAATAAGGATATTAATGTAAATATTAAAGGTTACAGTATCAGTAATTCTGTGTTCATAATGACATTTATAGTTATATGATGTGGATTTGCAACAAGTCTTTATTTAGAAAGCTGGCAAACAAATTTAGATCCTTAGTTAGTCTTAGTAGGCAAATGGAAGCACTGTTCATCCCTCAGCCGCCTTTAAAAACCTTGTATTTAAATTCACAGCATTTGGCAGACGTCCTTATCCAAAGCGACTTACATTCATCTCTGTTATACAACTGAGCAATTGGGGGCATTGCTCAGGGGCCCAGCGGTGGCAACTTGGTGGTGCTGGGAATTGAACCCTGATCCTGCAGGTATTAGTTTAACACATTAACCACTGTGCTACCACTTCCCCCAGAAAATTAGGATGTTTAAGGAGACGTCTGAATGCTTGTTTTTGTGCATTTTGTTTTTATCTATAGGATAATTAGAGATGAAATGGGGGAGATCGAAAGAGAGACGGGGGTGGGACCAGAAAGGGCCTCGAGCCAGGATCAAACCGGGGTCGCCAGAGTGCAACTGCTTATGCAGGTAAAAGCGCATCTGGTTTTTGTTTTTTTTTTAAAGATATTTTTTTGCCTTTATTTATAGGAGCGACAGAGATGAAATAGGAAAAAAAGAGAGAGACCAGAAAGGACCTCAAGCCGGAATCAAACTTGGGTTTGCCAGAGTGCAGCCGTGTGCCTGCGCCTTAACCCACTACACCACGCCACCGACCGAATTCTTGGGATTCTAAATAAGGAGGTAAGAGGTGAGGCGATGAAGCTGAAACTATTTCCGGACCTTCTGTAAACGCCGCTCAAACCTGAAGAATCGGCAGCCGATATTTACGACTAAAGTTATTTAACATAGAACTGTTTCTCGGCGTGCCAAGCAAAAGCCTTTCCAATATACAGGGTATGTGTTTCTTTACCTGGGTAAACCAAGAGACAGTAAACTATATCATGAATGAATGTGCATAAGCAGAGGGGAAATTAACTCCAGGGTAAAGTTTACATATGGATATAAGTGTCTGAAAATATTTTTGAAACCTATAAATTTGTATTTTATGTTATCAGAACGTAATAAAACCATTGTACTGTGGCCGAGGCTGTGGTCTAAGTCACCTGTTCCGCCCCGGTTTTGACCCCTGCTTGGGTCCCCTTGGTCCCCTCCTCCCCATCTCATTACTGTCCTGTCCTATTAATAAAGGCAAAATGCCCCAAATATATATATTTAAAAAAAAACATTGAATTGTATTAATTGTATTAATTAACTTGCATTAATGAATGTCCTCTGTGCTGCGATGCATATCTGTTTTCCACAGCTGCCGATTTGGAGACAGACACACTCTGTCAAAAATTTGACCCTAGACCAGCAGATATGAGCAGCATTTCTCTTGATAAGCAAACAAAAGCAGCACCAGGCAGAAAAAAAAAGTGTATTGCTAATTTCAGTGACCAGGAGAAGGTTAAGACTTTCGCAGCCTTACACACGCTTAGCCCTCGTGAATTTGTATTACACAATACTCCATTTCACCAGAAGTGGTGCTAAAGCTCATCTTTTATTGATCACCCCTGCAGACACAAAGCAAGTGTGTAGGCCTGGGTGGAAGGTGGTGGTGGTGGTGTTCCAGAGCAGAAGAGACCAGTGGCATTGAATAACAGTATCTGACTGTGACGTGTCTGGTAATCCATGCTGCTGCTCTCCAGCGCATGTTGCAGGTAAACATAGCTGTATTTAAAAAAAAACGAATGAGGTAAATGGAAAAGAAGACAAAACTGGAGAACCAAAACGACATTTAAAAACCAGAATGATAAATAAGAAAAAGTTTGGGAATGGCAAAAACAAATCGTGTGAAAGAGTCGTTCTAAAATAGAACCCCCTACATACTGTAAACGCGACTGTGTATATTAAAGTGCATTCTCATATTCTCATACTTCCATACTATATAGTAGGCGAAACTAAGTATGTGATGTGAATAGTATGTCCGAATTATTAGTATGTGAAAAGTTCCCAGATGACCTATTGCTCCCGTCCGGATGAGGCCACGTTAAATGTCATGTGACAATATCAAAATGGCGGATGTCCCTATTTTATTTATACTAGCTGTAAACATACTATATTGAACATAGTGGTTGTGAATGTATGTTATACGGTTGTGAAGTGTGTAGTGGCTTAAGCGTAGTGCATACTTCAATAGTAGGTGGTTTCGGACTGATAGTTAGTGTGATGACTCCGATGACACAACAACCACTTGTTTAGTGTTCCGTGTTTATTTGGTTACCGTGTATTATAGGTTTTTATATATTCATTCTTCTTGCATGTGTATGTGTTACTAATTCTTTTTTTTTTGATATCCTACAACTTTTTTCTATATAGTGTGGTGAATTTCTTCTTGTTCAGATTTTAATTATTACTCAAACATTTATCCAGCGTTATTATAACAGCTGAGCAGTTGATGTTGCTCAGGGGCCCAGCAGTGGCAGCTTGGTGGTGCTGGGATTTGAACCCATGATTTTCTGACCAGCTAAGCACTCAGCTACCGCCTCCTACATGCTGTGCTTATTTAGTTCTTATATGTTTTTAATAGTCTTTATTTTATAGTAACTAATGGCTGCTTTCCCCCTGAAATTTTTGTGTGTAATGTAAATGTTTTTTTTTTTTTTTGAGAATATTAATTAATTTTTTTTTTTTATATTTATTTAACATTTATTGTTGTATTATTTCTGTGAGTTTTATTTTCTTTCAGGTTATTTTTTTCTTCTATCTATTCTTCTCTTCTCTTGTTATATTAATATCTGTATATTGTGTATTATATTAGTTTGTATGCTTTGTTGTGTTTCAGATTTTACATTTTCTTTGTCTTTCTTTTTTAAATATTTATTGTGTTACCGTGTCTCGGTTTGTTTCTATATGTTGTTTACTTTGTTACCCTGTGTTTTTTAATTTGTTTCACTTGATAGATTTGTTTGTTATCTCTTACTGTTAGATTCAGTTTGTTTCTTTATGTTGTGTTATTTTGTTTTTTATGGGTTTTTTGTTGCTCTTTTTAATTTTCTTTCTTCTATATATATATATATATATATATATATTATATATATATATATATATATATAATTATTGTGGTTATATATATATGAGGTTTGTTCTATTGTTATTCTTTGTGTTTCTGTGTTTTAGTTTGTCTCTGTATGTTGTGTGTTCCAGTGTTCTTGTATGTTGTGTGTGGTTGTGTGTGTATTTCAGATTGCATCTTGCAGTAGTGGTGACTGTAGACCGTGCAGGGTTCTGCTCTAAAAATTTCATTGTGATGACATTCCGCCGTTGATAAGGCAACGGTTTCTATAATATTCTTTTTTATTTTGTGTTTATTTGGTTTCTATGAATGTCGTACGTGTTTATTTCCATGTTGTAATTTTTATGATTTCTCTTTTTTATTTTCTGTATATTTTATATTTTTTCTGTATCCTGTGCTTTATTTTTTTTTTAAATAGGGCGAATGATCCCTTTAGACATTTAGAACACAGTGATAGAGCTGAGCCCTGGGCCAGCAGACTACTTTGTGATGCTGTCCCTTTGCAAATGGCCTACTTTGGCTTTGATTGCCTAATGGCTGGACTTGGGGACTGTATATCGCTTTTGTCCTACCACTATTTTTAATTAAAAAAAGGAAGAAAAACAGTAGACATATTGATCCACCAAGACAGCTGGTAAACCAGTACCTAGTTTCCCCTGACATTCTTCACACTGGGACCCAGCTGGCCCACCATAAGACCAAGGCTGCCTAGAAAGTTCTGATGAGACAGCTGCCTTATACGTGGTGGCTTGCTGTTAGTCAATAGTCAAGAAGTGGGAGGAATGATCAACCATGTCCTTCAGCCCCTGGTCCAGCCCAGTTATGGGTGTGCCAAAGACCAAAGGGAGTTCACAGCAGTGAGATGGCTACCCCTCTGTGGAGTGAACAATTTAATGTAGAAGCTAGAGAAGACTTGGTTTATCTTTACACTAGATGTGCAACTGAAACGAATAGCCAAAACCAAGGACTCCAACATGATGGTCTGCTCCCATAGTTAACCACATGTGTGTGTCTGTGAGTATAAAACAAGAAGGTCCAATTGATCCATGAGGATCCCTGCAGTTAACCTATCTAGTTGACCATAAGATCAAGACCCCCCAGGACAGTGGGTGTAGTGGGTTTCCAAGACTCACTGCCAAGCCATAGATATAGAAGTGGGGAAAATGCTCTGGGATGGTCATCATGGTTGGGCTGAAGACCAAGTAGAGTTTATAGCTGTGCACGGCCTGGAATCCTAACCAGGTCTTAGATTTTGACAGCTACTCCTTCCTTTAATTTAATCGGGACATTTCTGATATGTACAGTATTATTGTGTTTCTGTATGCTGTGTTCTGATTGTGTTTTATTGCATTTTATTTTTTGTGTTATTTTATTTATGTTGCTTTATACTTCTTGATTCCTTTTTGTATTTTGTTTTGTAATTTCTGAATGCTGTGGTGTTTTTCCGAATGCTGTTGAGGCATTATTTGTTCTTGTAGGTTATTGTGTTATACATTCTTCTTTTTCTTTTTTCTGTACACTGTAATCTGTCTGTTTTTCTGTATGCTGTGTGTTATATTGATTTTGTATTGTAGACTCACCTTTTTTCTCAAAGTTCCTTCTCGTGGTCACTGCCTCCACCTTCTCGACGCCGGATTGTACTATGTAACCGAAAAAGGCGACCGGGGCATCCAGAAGATAAGCTCTGACCCTAGCTTTTATACTGGACATACTTTTGCCACCATAGTTGCCATGGAGCGGCTAACCCCGGCCGTCTCTTTGGTGGCCTCAAAAGACAGATCTGTGGCTGGTGTACGGAATGTAACCCCCGAACCCCCAACCCAAATCCTTTAGCAGGTCAGCCTGGTATGTCTGCAATAAGGCTATAGTATAGTATAGTATAGTATAGTATAGTATAGACATGCTCCAGCCTGAACTGCCAAAATATAAGCTTTACCCTCCAGTGCAGATGTACTTTTTAGTGCTTGGTGGATATTTTAAGGGCCTCCATTGATGCTGCTGCAACTGGGGACCGATAGCTCGCTACGGGTAAACGCCTACTTTAAAGGAAACATTTATTAACACAAGCCATTCTAAATACTTTCCCTGATTGTGGTCTCTTTAAGAATGCGGTCATTCCTTAGCAAATACCCCCTAACTCCAAAACTTAGTAATCTTCTGTATTGCAAATTAGTCCAAACAAACAAAAACAAAGAACTAACTTATAATTGATAAAAACCTATTACACAGGGTTGGAGGATATAAAGAAGGTTCCAGTTCATCCTGTTTCTGTACAGCACCTGCAGCATTTTTTTAGGGTTTAAAGCGATTGACTAATCCTATGGTATGGGTGTAGTAGAAAAACATTCCTGATTGCATAGTCCACAATAACTAAATTGTATTCAAGACCCGAGTCTGACTTTGGCAGCGGTCTGACAAGTTTTATGGCAATACTTTTAAAAGGAGTACTAGTAATATCGAGCAGGATGAAGGTAAAGAGCGCTGGCTATTTTAAGGCTGTTAGCTGGTATTTGGATGCACGAATCTGTGAGTGTTCTAGCTTTGGGTCCAGGGCATAAGGAAATCTGCTTCTGCACTGATTGGGCGTCATCCACAATGCACTAGGATTTTTCTTTTTGGCGTTTCTTAATTAGCTAAGCTGGTGGGAGCCGTTATAAGGAGCACTAAATCGAAGTGTGTAGTTTAGATAGATAGATAGATAGATAGATAGATAGATAGATAGATAGATAGATAGATAGATAGATAGATAGATAGATAAGTAAATAAATTAAAATGTAGTAATAAATATGTAGTAAACAGACAGACAGCAGAAAGATAGATAGATAGATAGATAGATAGATAGATAGATAGATAGATAGATAGATAGATAGATAGATAGATAGATAGATAGATAGATAGATAGATAGATAGATAGATAGATAGATAGATAGATAAACAAATGAATACAGTCAGATTGAATATAACAATAACCATTTTCATGAAATTTTTTTAAGTAAAACTTTTAATAATTTTGAGTAACACTGATTCGGTGAACCGGATCAAACGTCCCTTTGAACACTAAAGGTATTAGACGAGTTTGAATTTGAACCCGTCTAACGCGATGACGCGTTTGATGTACACGGCCTTTAACCAATCCCTACAGGTTATTTATGTACACGAAATATATTGACTAATCGCTGAACTCTAGGGGCGGGGCTAGAGAATAATAAAAAAAGAAATTGCGTGGTCAGCGTGCGCACCTTGCAGTTCCGCCCAGCTCCGTTTCGGTTAGGTCGCGTCTTCGGAGAAACCGTAAAACAAACCGTGTTGTTTACAGAGTCTGTCTCGGTGTATTTTAACAGAGTTGGGCTACGAAATATAACGTTTAACATGAAATAAACCCCGTATCTGTTAAACTAGTTATTGAAGTTAAACCCGTGGTCGGTGTTAGCATCGAGCTAACAGCTAGCCTAGCTCTCGGTGCTGTTTCCGGGCCGGATCTGCGTTCTCATGCCCTGCTCTGGAACCTGACCGAACATGGTGTCGTGGATCATTTCGAGAACCGTCGTGTAAGTTTTCTAATTCAAACACAATGTGTATCGTTATCTTTATAGCCTCCGCGTGGACATCTTTACCAGCTAGCTAACTTCTCTGTACTGATGATGGTCTCCTAGAGGTCCACATTTTAACTGCTCAGATATTTCTATAAAGTTGACGCTTGCTTCTTAAACCAAAACATTTCGTGTGAAATCTATTCAATAATAATAAAACCCCCCACCAAAGGTAGTCTTAACGCGTCGGTTGTTTGTGTTAGCTTGTGGCTAACTGACTGCGCCTTATCACCGGCCCTGGTCTCTCTACACGCCAAGTAAACAACCCTCTTTGGGTGTGTAAGACAAATTTTTGGACCTCAGTATAACTTCCATGGACTAGGTTTAGGGTTTGAATCCTGAACAGTGTGCTGTTGAAATCACTTGGGGTTTTTCTGTCTTCTCGGTGTGTTTATAACGCCTTTATTAACATGTTATAATCACTAATGTACTGATTATAACTACATTGTGCTATAGTAATTGTTTGGTAGAACATGGCTCTGGTTGACCTTGAGAAGACACATGTGGAGATATTGAACAAGCTTGAATACAGCTGTGTGTGTGTGTGTGTGTGTGTGTGTGTGTGTGTGTGTGTGGTGTTTTTGGTGGTGAAGATTTAACCAGTTCTGGTGTCTGAGGATCGTCTGTGCAATCAAGACATTTATCTTTTCTGACATTTTGGCAGATGTTTTCATCCTGATGGACATTTATGCAATTAACCGGTTGAGGTCTAAAGGTTTTGTATAAGGGGCCCAGAAGTGGTAGATTGGTGGTGCTGGGAATTAAACCCATAGGAAAAAAGTTTGAGTTACATTTGAATCCTCAAAATGTCAAAGCAGGACAATCCGAGTTGATCACAAGAATGTTAATAGTTCACCGTTTATCCCATTAACGAGTCTCTTCAGGGTTTAGAAATAAATGTGTTTAATCACCCAAGGTTTTGTTGCAGTTTTGTTGTCCAATCCAAACAAATGTGATCCTTTAATCCGAATAAAAACGTCCAAACTCGATTTCCGTTTCAATCCGGTTGCAGAAAGAAGTCCTTGATGTATTTCGGTGAGCGTCCTTCTGGTCTAGTCATACGTTGTTGTTGTTGGGGTTTTTTTTGTTTCAGATCACTTAACGTCAGTAGCACAACTCCTCTCTCACCAGTCCTTACCTCAGACCTTCAGGGGAGGGGGAGGGGGGTGATTAATGCTGCGTAGCGAAGCACTGTTACTAAAATAGTCACCTTATTGTGTCCGCCTCTTCACGTTTTCCGCAACGGTGTGTACTCACATTCTTGTGTTATTACGATCAACGTGATGCATCTCTAACTTTATAGGGTTAAAAATGCAGGATAAAATGAGCTTCAGAAAACATCTACAGCATTTGGCAGACGTCCTAATCCAGAGCGACTTACATTTATCACTTTCATACAACTGAGCAATTAGGGGTTAAGGGCCTTGCTCAGGGGCCCAGCGGCGGCAACTTGGGAATCGAATACACCGATCGCCCAATTAGCAATCCAACACCTTAAACACTGCGTTACCACCTGAACACATTATTCTGATTGGGTTAGTTAACATCTCATGTAAACAGTTTGACCTTTTCAGGGCATTTTATTTATTTATAGGACAGACAGAGATGAAATGAGGGAATGGAAAGAGAGAGAGGGTGGGGCTGGAAAGGGGCCGGGTCGCATGAGCATGTGGGTGCCGCCGCTCTAACCTACGACAACACGGTGCTGGCCCAGTTTCACCTTTGGAATGTTTGGAATGGCGAAATAGTGATATGTAAGGTTGTTGTTGTTATTATTATTATTATTATTATTCATTTACAGCATTTGGCAGACGTCCTTATCCAGAGCGACTTACATTTATCTCATTTATACAACTGAACAATTAGGGGTGCAATTTTCCTTGTTATACAACTGAGCAATTGGGGGTTAAGGGCCTTGCTCAGGGGCCCAGCAGTGGTGGCTTGGTGGAGCTGGGAATCGAACCCGGGTCCTCATGTTGGTAGTCCAGCAACTTAACCACTTCCTTTCCCCTGCTTTCCTTCCCCGCTACCACTTTTCCATTATTATTGTTATTGTTGTTGTTGTTATTATTATTGTTATTATTATTATTATTGAACCCCAACTTTATATTGATTTAGTAATTTGACACTTCAGAGACAGATGCATCGATGTTACAGCTTTAGGAGAGATTATAGTTGGACTAAGATACAAAGTCAGACTATAGATTGTCTTTATTAGTGTTGGTGGTATAAGTACACGTGGGTTTATAACCTTTATTAAAAGAAGCATATGGTTTCTTAATTTCTGTGTCTTAAAATGTTCCCTCTTCTTTTTTCTCTTTTTTATACCTACTTTTTCCCCTCCGTTGTTCCTTGTCCTTCTCATACTACCAGAAGGTCAGACAATGCCCAATTTGCCTACTGTTTGCCCTGAATAACTAACTCGGTGTCCCAAATGGTAGTAACACGAGGCTCTTTCAGGCAGCTTTTTAAAGTTTGGATCTATGGAAAGGTTTTCATATATTATGGCCAACAACTGCTTGCTTGAGGCTGGAGGAGTGAAACCTGATATCGGTAGGGTTTTTAGAGCGGTGTGATTGAAATGTGGAAAAATAAATCAAAGGAATAGAAAATAATAATAATAATATAGTGTAATTATGGAAGAACATGGAAGAACAAGCTGAAATGCAGTTTGAAGTTTGTTGTTTTGAGTGACTGTGCAAAACCAGGCAACAGCCCTCTCTGTTGTAACTTGTTGTTCTGGTATGTCCCAGCACGTATCTCCTCAAAGGTATGTACGAAATGAAGACTTACTTTTAGTCTTAGTTATTTTTTTTTCTATTAGTGTGTTTGGGGTTTAATTTGTAGTGCTCACTGCTCTCTGTACTCCATATACTTAAATATTTTAGGAGGACATACCTCTACAAACCATTTTTTCCCTATAAGAAGGTTTTGAGGATGATGTTCTTCAGTTTCCAAATCTGTGTTAATGTGAAGATTCCAATCTTGTTCCTGCTCCACCCACAGTATTTCTATGTCTGTTTATAGTTTGATCAACACACACCGTGACTGCTTAAACGTGTAAACAGTGGTGCAAAACAAGAACAGGATCGACTGCATTGTTTCCTGTTGGTATCAGTGCCTCAGAGCGGTTCGGTCGACTCCAAATCTCACGGCATTTTCATTCTCATCATCTCCAGGGCTCGCAATATTTTAAAATTTTTGGTAGCCGGAAATAACCTAAATAAAAGAAGTTATTTTTAATATAGAATATTGTAAAAGGGGCAAAACATCTATTATAAAAATGTTTCAAACAGTTATGTAAAATTACAACCATCAATAGAAACTTTTGGTTTTACATCCTATTGAAAATCCTATTCCACATACTGGCGATTTTTCCACTGCGTCTTTGTGTATCTTCATTGCATGTTTAAACACTGCTGAGTTAGATTTCACTCGTTATGTAAGAATAGTTAAGTCTGAGGAACAGATATGGGCTGTCACTGACAATTATAGTGTAAAATCAATACTGCTGCTTCCTATGGACAGTTTCAATCCACGAATGCAGATTGAAAGTAAAGATAAAAAAAACCCCAAATGCATCTAAATGCGAGTTTAATTTCCCAGGTACTGATGGTGACTTCCCGATGACTGAAAATTACATGCAACATAAATACCGATCTGTATTTGTCCCAGAATGCAAACATATCTTCCTAGAAGATAGCACAAAGGACCTGGCAGGGCTACATTTTGGTAGCCAGACTGGACAACACAATAGTCCTGGAATGTCAGGCTAGCAGTTTGGCGAGCCCTGATGTTAATCTTCACTTTGCTGCTATCTGAATTCATTTTCTTTTTTTTTTTTTTTTTGCCTCCCGTGGTGGAACTTTTTTCCTGCGAGAAGTTTGGGGAAAATATCAGCCCAGCGTTCGCTTTGGGGCGTTCTTGATGTTCTCTCTAAAGCAGAGCTCTGTAGAAGCTTGGGCTTCATTAGCTGGTTGAGTTCAGATTCAGGTCTCCAAAATGCAATAGGGTTCTGACCAGCAAATCGGGTTAATATGACCTGAGGTTTGATTTAGTCTGTGCCGTGCTCTGTGGTAATGAAAGACCGGGTCGCTTCACACACACACACACACACACACTTCTGCAGAATGAGAGTTTTTTTTAAGGATATCCCCTTAACTGCCTAGGCTTTAATATTGCTCGATGCATGCTAAGACACGACTCGACACTAAGTAGGTCTACACTCGCTTTGTTATGCTCTTGCCTTTTTAGGGGATAAACCCCAGGTCCAAGTTTGTGAGCTGAACCAGATGTCGAGGCGAAGGCACAGCTAGCAGTTCTGTAGCCTTGGTTCATTACATGACTCCATCTGGCTCAGACTGAGTGGGTGGAGTGCGTCAAGCTCGGAGTTGACCTAAAACAGAAAGTCCAGGACTGTCTAAAAGCAGTGTTTTTTCAGCTGCATATGCATAAGTTCTGGTTTAAAGCAACTTGTTTTAGGAACGGGGTCTGGTGCATTGTCGTGCAAGCCTTGAGTCCAGGAAGAAGAACTTGTGAAGAAGTGCCAGATGATGGGCTGTGGCTTTATTTACCTGGAACAAAAGCAGTGTGACTGAACCTATATTTGAAAACAGTTGTCCAATAGGGTAAGCGCTTAGAGGTAAAAGCATTAGATAATATCAGGGAGTTCGCTTAGGTTCAGACGCTGATGCACAGGACAGCAGGTAGTTCAACGCTCCGTCCGAAAACGCATACCGTTGAAGTACACGCTTGATGTAAATTTAGAAAAATATATTCTATATAGTATGATTTGCGGCAGTGTAAATAAAAATTGGAGGTACTAAGTTAGCCATGTTGACATTGACTAACATTGTGTGACCTAGTTTTACCTTTTCCTATTTTTTTTACCTTTTCCTATTTTTCCTATTTTTCCCTTTTTTATATATATATATATTATATATATATATATATATTTATATATATATATATATATATATATATATATATATATATATATATATATATATATATATAATATAAATATTTCATACGTAGATGCATGATATTATCTAGCCCAGTTCAGCCATATTTTTGTTTACAGTGCTACAGTAGATGCGGTGCAAACGTAGCTGTATGTACGACACCTTATGCATGCTCATAATATTGTATTTAGGACTGGATTCTATAATGGATCATCAACTAGCGATGCAATTTAGTTCCGATTTTGAGTGTACTTGATGCAGAATTGAATCACATTGTAGTCCAGTCCTGCGTTTAATGTTATGAGCATGCATTTAACTCAGGAGATACAGCTAAGTAAGCACTGGTATACACTGTGGATTGAAAACAAATCATAAGCCCATCTGAGCTAAATAACGATTACCGCCACATGCTGGCGACGTAGCGGGTTCCACACCCTGCCCATTGCAAATGCAAGCCAGTTTGGCACCGGCGCAGGCCTTGGCCAAGCACAGGCTCCAGGTGGGAAAGAGGTGATTGTCACAGCAGCACAAAAATATTAAACCCGTCAATAAGTCAGTCGTTTATCTGTTATTCAGTGGATAGTAGATTCATGGGGTAGTAGTGTCCGCTGCATGTGCCCTTCAGAATTCGGGGGTAGGTAGTAGATCATTCTGGTACGTTTTGTCTGCTGTTTATTAAAAAAACGGTATATTCGAACATTAATACTTGCACTGCATCTGAAATCGCATACTGCATAGCAGCCGTGGAACATGATGCTATAGAGTGCGGTGCAGGATAAGCTTTGTGGGGTAAAAAATATTTGCGAAACAAACTTGATATACAAACAATCTAATATTTATATACTACATAAAAGCAACAAGCAGGACCTAAATAAAATAAAAATGAATTACAGATACATAATCGGAAGCTACCTTGTGGCCCTAGTGGATACTTTAAAAAATAGACTGGTGATGGTGTCCCCTTCAGGGGTGCACGCCACAGGTTGAAAAATTATGCTATATAATCCTGTGTGTGTCTGGCTGCCCTTTAAAGGCTATTTTTACATACAAGTTGCAGCTTAGTTTTAAATACTGCCACATCGGACCCATTTGGATTCCATTACTGTAGAATTCTACTCTGTCTCAGGAGAGGTGTAACTAATAACTTCCTGGCTTGAACAGCCTCAGCCTACGTCCACGCCAGCGCTTGTGGGCGTACGCTGTTCATCATTCAATTTTTAGTGACAAAAAAGTGATAGATATCTGCAGCACTTAAACCCCCCAAATTAAACAACGCACTTATCAGTGTAAGGATTGCCTGCTGTTTTTTTTCCCATTATTTACGATATTTTAGTTGTAATGCGGTTTCCTACCTCATGAGGCTCGGCACACTCTGTAGACCAGTCCATGGAGGTGCATTTTTTTTTTTTTTGGTTTAAACTTCGAGCATATTACCTTAATATTCATGCCGTGTTTTTTGACTAAAATTCTAGTACGGCAGACAATAGCTAGTAGATTAGCAGCAACCTAGCCCTCAGACAATAGCAGGTAGCTAGCTGGCAGAAAATATCATATCATAGCAGACTGTAGCAAGAAGCTAGCTAGCAGATATCATATTATAGCAGACTGTAGCAAGAAGCTAGCTAGCAGATAATATCGTATTATAGCAGGCTGTAGCAAGAAGCTAGCTAGCAGATAATATCAGATTATAGCAGACTGTAGCAAGAAGCTAGCTAGCATATAATATCAGATAAGCAGACTTAGCACGAGCTAGCAGAGATATCGTATTAGCAGACTGTAGCAAGAAGCTAGCTAGCAGATATCATATTATAGCAGACTGTAGCAAGAAGCTAGCTAGCAGATAATATCGTATTATAGCAGGCTGTAGCAAGAAGCTAGCTAGCAGATAATATCATATTATAGCAGACTGTAGCAAGAAGCTAGCTAGCAGATAATATCAGATTATAGCAGACTGTAGCAAGAAGCTAGCTAGCAAAAAAATCTCCACTACTTTTAGTAAGACCTGCCAGACTTTATTTTGATTTCAGCAAACTCTGGACTTATTTATTGAAAGGTTGCAAACATTACAGGAAAAGATGAAGCATAGTCATAGGTTGTATTTCCTTTTTTTTATTTGGCCAAAAGTTTACTTTCTACCTTCAGGTAATGTTTGCAGGAAAGTTTCTCTCTTCTAATATTCTTAAAATAGTAAAGAAAAAATTGACCTCAGACGTTGCTAGTGTGAAAATACTTTCTATTTTATAATTTTCCTTTATTTTTACTAAAATTTCCAGCACTTCAGTGAGCTGATTTCCCGAAACCTTGGAGAGGCTTCCAAATCACTTTAAGCCCCATTGCATTTAAGCACTGCTGAAGTCTCTTGTTAGCAAAAAAGATGTCTAGACTTGGTTCCTGGCTGTGATGTTGCTGGAATCACACTAGCAAAAAAGCTAAAGCAAGCCATGACTTTTCCTGGGTTTGGCTTCCCGCTATAGCACAACTAGTCAAAGGAGTCTTGGTAATAGAGATAATTAGGCTGGTGATGCAATGAAGTGCCAGAGGTGCTTCAGTGGCCCAGTGCTAAACATCATTCTTCCAAAAGATATGAAGGAGGGTTAATGATGGTTTCACTCCAGATTTCTCACATTTGTGGGTCCGGCTTGAGGACATGGTCTTTACCTAATTTTTTGTCCAGGTGAAATCGCTCAGCTGTGTGGATTGGGATGGTGTTGGAGTGTTTCCTCGTCGTGAGAAGTTGGTATTGATTTTGCAAGAAGATCCATATCATGAAAACAGACACTAAAATAGCATGCTTTTCCTTTCTTTTCTGTCTTGTTTTTCCTCAACAACTTTCTCTTTACTTCCTCAGATTAGGATCCTCTACTCTGATCGTTCAGCTTTTTGAAATTTATTCATTTATTTATTTTTGTTTCTCTTTTCACCGGCTTCCGAAGAATCCTTTTTCCTTTCTCATTTGCTGCTTTCTCCTTTCATAAATCCGTTTACACCATCAATGGGGCAAGCGGTAACACCTCCACACCGCTTTTCAATTCTTACCTGAAGCCACTCTCTTCTAGACGACGTAGGAATTCTTCTTTGCTTTTTTTTTTGTATTGCTCTAGTAGATCATCCTACTATTGTGGTCGCTGAAATCAGTTTAAATTAGTGGCGTTGCTATTTTTTGCCATGTATTCTCAGCCGACAAAAAGTGTCTACAGATTTTTGTAAATTCAGTATTTAAAGCATACTGAGGCCTGCAGTCTGATTATCTGTCCACACTTCAATGTATTGACACAACCTACAGACACTCTGTATTCAAGCAGATCTAATATCAAGTCTAATATGACCAGCATTTATTTTACCAATTTTATAACCACTCCACATAACCTATAGGGATTTCTCAAGCATCAAGTAAAAAAAAAATATAGCTTTAAAATCGACAGAAATGAAATCAGTCCTGTTTTTCCCCCCTGAAAGGAAGGACTCCAGAGCGAAGCAGTAAGACAGCTTTCTCTGACAGATTTTTAGTTTAACTTGTCTACGGTCTCCATGGTGTTGTTTAGACTTCACTATAAAAATAGATTGGTAATATTTTGCTGCTGTTTACCACCAGCTTTGTTTTTGATTTGACCTCAGTAACAACTCATTACAATATTTGACCATTTTTAGACTAGCAGTCCTGACCTCACTACATAAAGCTAAATGTATGTATTTGTATATATGCTTGGCTACGTCCCCTCCAATCCTCTACAAGTGACGTTGTTGTTAATAGTTAATAGTATAGTTGGGCTATAGTTAGCTGGTACAGTAGTGTAATGCCTTTGGCCACGTGTATTTATAATGAATTTTAATCTTGGTTTGTCACATTGTCTGTAGCTTGTTAGGAATGTTTGACAGTAATCGCACCCTGTTGAGTCAGTGTGACGAGCTTTGAGTCAATTAACATTTCTGTCTCACATAACATCCAACGAAACCGGTTTTTATTCGCAAAAAAAAACTGGAAACTTTCGTTTCTTTATTTGAATCATATCCATCATATATGTCATGAATCATAATAGATTAAATGTAATGTAATAAATAAGTAATAAATGTAAGTGCTCGAATAAAATCGATGTAACACTGTCTATTTTTATTTATGCCTCATGAATAGCTTATTTAAGCTTCATGTACATAAGAAAACTGGTTATGATTTATTGTGTGGCATATAATTGACCAGTTGAATCCTTGGTGGGGGGAAAAAGTGGAATAAGTGGTGTGATACAAATGCCTTTGCCCCATCAATAAAATGGTCGAATTTTGATATTCCCGAGCTGGTAGGGATGGAAAGACTGGTGAGGGTAGCTCTGACTGACAGAAGAGACAATCGCAGATTGGGTATGTGGAAGAAGGTTGTTGGCAAAAGCAGGTTCAGCTGCCCTATATTACAGCAAGTAGTGGCTGAATTTGTGGTAAAGAATTGGGGGAAATTGTTTATTGGTAGTCTTGGTGGGGGGCTGTAAACGTCCTGTTACTATAGTAACACTGACTCAAGGACATCCTTCTGGTCTAAATCACTAATAAGTGTACTTATGAAATAAAGAAGACTAAACTGGTTGATGACACACAATCGTCAGGAAGCGGAACGTTATTAAAATCTTCCTTTGTTCAGATGCCGTGCGGTTGCAATCAGTTTTACATTATTAGCTGTTTAAGCTGATGGTCAAAAAAGTGTGTAAAACTACCTGTTGTTAACCCCAGGAACCAAATTAAAAAATTAACCCTTACACAAACCTTTAATTGCAGCTCTGCTGGCTAAAAGTGTGCGACGCGGTCTGTGCGGTTGAACACGATGAAAACCAAACCCCATTGTGTGAACCCTGCAGCTCTGCTGTTTCTATAGCAACGGGAAAATAAACCGCTGCCAAGGTGCATCTGTGGGCCATTAAACAGACAACAGGGATTTTTTTTCCTTATGCAAGCAAGCAAGCGTCATTAAGTCCTACAGGCAGTTCGCGAAAAATCTATTTCGTAACGTGTCATCACGGCTCTTCGTATCTTGTCCTGCTATTTCATCGCATCCAACCCTAGTTCACGTTTCATGTCGTAGATCTCGCTGGTGGGAAAAATATTCGTTTTTGAATATTGTTTTGTATAATTTCATATTGCGATTAAAACACATGGCTTTTTGTGACCAAGCAGAATTAATGCACAAATATTGGTGAAGTTTCTAAGGTTCCTTGCATTGAACTATATATATATATCTGCCAAGCAATTTTTTTTAGACACTGCTGAGCCGCCAGGTGTATTTCTGGTAGTTAAGCACCCACTCTCAGTTTGAGCTTAATATTAGGCCACCAGTTGCCTCAGAGCAGGAAGGACACGACTGCCACCCTGCTCAAATACACCACATCCTGAAAAAATTCTATTTGAAGCACATTATACTGCAAAAGTTTCGAAAGGGCACCATCATTAGGCAGAAGATGTCTAGACTTGATCCCTAGCTACAGAGAACACAGCAAGATGACTTTCCCTTAGTGTTTTAGGCTTTTCTCGTCTGTCAGCGCTTCATTGATTCATTGATTAACCCTTGTTTCATTTTAGTCCAGTGTTTTTGCCTGTGCCAGAGAAAAAATAGGGCCAGTCCAAAATGCAATCTGGGATAATGGTTGATATTATGTGCTTTTTTTTTTTTTTTTGGGTGGGATGATAAATGAATGTGTGTAGCCCAGCTACCAGAAAAATAATTCTATTTCCTGGTATCTGATAGACCCTGTGTCTATATGCTACTCGTTTGAAAATCACACTTTTACAGTTCAATTTGAGACCTATTCCACCAGATTGTCTGCAATTAGCCTAAAGCCCCATTTAACAACTGTCAACTGAACCCAGACGCCTTTTTGCAGGCAGACAGAAAAGTTAGAAGCAATAAATTGGTAACACATTTGATTTTGTGTCCAAGTATTTGTTGAGAAATGTCGAAATTGTTCTTTCATTTTTTTACCACAGCAACATCTGGTATCATTTTTTTTTTTTTTTGTGTGTGTGTGTGTTTGAGATGCGCCGGACATGTGGGCAAAATGTCGATGCATATTTTACAGCTGTGACATTTAGACATGATGATTATGGGTAAATAAACTCCAATATGGTTCCATACCGTCCTGATGTTACGTTGTAAAACTATGAATCTAAAGTATACATGTGCTGGTTATAAAAAGCAGATGTGCATAGGCGGATAATTGGGTGGTATCAGATTTACTTATACAGATTGAATTTTGTCCAACATTAAACTTGTAACTCTTGTAGCATTCCTGCGAAACCGTTGGTTTCCGGAGGACAACACCGATTATGTTTACCCAGCATGGGAGTGCAATAATGTAATCATGAACAGAAATGTCTGCATTGGCCCAGCAAAAATAATTAACCATGCCAGCTGTCCTCATGTCCCATAGTAGAAGTAGATGATGTGGGTGCAGCAGGGAAATTGCACACATATGATGACTGCTAAATGGGGCCAGGAAGCTTTGAGGAAGGGTGTGGAGCAGAGGGGATGCTTTCTCTGGCAGGTTCCTCACATTGTTCCACAAGCTTGGCCACAATCTTAGCCTAGTTGAATGCGGTAAATACGATTCAACTCGGAGCCTCAGCCTCCAGATGAAAGTCTGGCTCGGAGCCCGTCCGCTCTCGGTGGAGATGAACTCGTACTGCACCAGGCTGGGCCGGATCTTCGGCTACATGTTATGTATTTTAACAAATATTCTTTGTGTTTCTTTTCTCCCCCTGCTCACTTCTCCAACGTGTGCGATGTAGTTTTTTTTTTTAATCTGCTTTCAGCGGAGAGGTGAAAAGGAACATTTTGTTTATCTTGTGAAAGCAGTCAGTGGGAGAAAATTCAGTGGGTGGCTCTCAATAGCAAAGGACACACCGAGCGGCTGGCTGGAAAGGATCACTTATAAACATAACCAATACTACCTCTCCTGACAGGCGTTTCATCATGCAAAGAAACTAATATTATATATATATTTTTCTTCTTTACAGGCTGCTGTTCGGGACCTTATACCCAGCGTACTACTCTTACAAAGCGGTGAAAACCAAAAACGTAAAAGAATATGTAAGTAAATATTTAAGCACAACTTGTCTTTAAAAGAATAAAAATAATTATACGCATGTCGCAATGGGTTTTCTCTGTGTTTAAGTGTTGCAATAAAATTGTTGGATTAAGTTTAATTTGCTAAACAACATGGCATGTGGTGTAAAACTGTTTACCTCCGCTTAAAAAAAAAAAATAACATTAAGTAAAATGCTTTGCACTATCTGTTGTGGTAATTATTGTTAGTAAGTATTTGTGGTGAATGGATAAAGCTGCACGGTCGCACAGAACACACAAGGATTAGTTGAATTTGCCATCACTAATTAATAGTTGCCATCACGTCGTTGCGAAATCCTGGAGGGACAAGTTAGAGTTCGAACCTGCTTTGTTTGCAATTTGTTTCGGTTCCTTTCGACATTAAACATAATTAAATAAACCCGAACGCAAATAAATGCCAGCTGTATGCGTGAAAAACCTGTTGTGTTCGAGCCTAGTGATCTATTTTTCTCTCTCTCTATCTTCCGGATTAAACGAATCGCAATGAGAATGTGATATAAAAAGTCCCAGAGCAAATGCCTGACTGCCCTCATTGAGTGACAGTCATGACAGCCAATTGAGTGCACACAGCGCCGTGCGGCCAATTTGCATGTTTGCCACGTGCGTATAACTCCCCACCATTTAATACCCTAAAATTTATACCTCAAAAAACAGCACGTCTGTAATATGGAATTATTTCAGCTTTGAAGTGACAGACACCGAACAAAAAAGGTCATTTGGAAAAGAAAAAAAAGACCACAGGCGGCTGTTTGAGAAGTCTGTTGCTAAAAAGTCATCTTTTTAGTACTGCCCATGACACTCGGTCTGGTAGCAAGCAACAAAGTACAATTTCAGATTTAGTTGCGGCTGTTACAGCCTATACAAAGACGTTACAAAAACACCCAGAAATCACTAACGCCATAACCCAGATAGACATATAGATAGGGAGAGATATACAGATATAGATAGGGAGAGATATACAGATATAGATAGGGAGAGATGTACAGATATAGATAGGGAGAGATGTACAGATATAGATAGGGAGAGATGTACAGATGTAGATAGGGAGAGATATATAGTAGGAAAAGATTGATACGCTATATATATATATTATATATATATATATATATATATATATATATATATATATATATATATATATATATATATATATGTGTATATGTATGTGTATGTATACATACGTTTATGTATACATACGTTTATGTATATACGTATGTGTATGTATATATATATATATCTCTCTCTCTGTGTGAGAGAGAGAGAGATATTATATATTATATAAAATAGATAGATAGATAGATTGATAGAAAGATAGTGAGAGATAGAGATAGATAGATAGCATAGATGTAGATAGTGTGTGCGCGTTGTGTAAGTGAACCCTAAGGTGACCCCGACCCTGTGGTTTGTTTTGTACCAGTGTTTTGTAAGGGGTATGTTCTTCTGGATGGCAGTGTTTTTATGCAAGCCCACACACGTGTGATGGCGTGTAAGGACAGAAGCCTGCAGGCCTGGATTAGAATGACATTGACGTGCTGCACCGGTGATTTGCGTCAGGAATCCACAATGTGCTTAATAGCAGAGAAATGAACAGGTGCTGAGCAGAAACGCCAAACCTGATCACGTCAAACTCGGCAGCTTTCTGAAAAAACAATGCCATGACTCACACATGCTGACAAGCTGAAGCTGTCCAGCTTTTGGGCTTTTAAATTTTTCTTTTTTTATTTTCCTCTAACCATGTTTTAGTGCACTTTAAACACATACATGCAGGATTTTGGCTCCAGCTCTCTCGTATGCCGTTTCCTATTTTATACAAATTGTGTAATATGGCATAATTGTAATCTCTATTTCCCCCCAATGTATGTTCGATATATCATTTGCTAAACTATAGTTTAACAAAAACAGAATAAACGTTTGGCTTAAAAAAAAAATTTAGGTCAGTTTACTAAAATAAGACAAGACCCTTATAATTGGTTGATAATAATAAATCAGTACTTTTTATTTTAGAAACATCATTTAAATGCCATGCTTGGAGAGGGCACTACACACGAGTCAAGTGCAGCAGCCATTTTGATTTTGTGTAGCGTTTGCCTCGTGTTGGCACAGACGTCTCGATTCAGATTCTCAGTCTGAGCTTAGCGTATTTATCGACACAAATGTGTCTCGACTGCATATTTCACTGAATTAGATCTTTTTAAAGATTAACCACGTGATTTTTGCTGGAATTTTGTAAATCGGTGGTGGTTGGGTAAAGGGTGGGTTTTACACTAACATTACCCGGTGTATTGTATTGTATCTTTAATAGTTTGTGCTTATCACATAAGTCTTAGCTTTCTTAAGGATATGTATAGTAAAGATGAAAATATAAGAGGTATAGTTGTATAATACATTATATATAGGTAGGGCTGCAGCAAAACATTACTTTGATTCAGTCTATTTTTATTCCACAAATAAGAAATAAACAAAGTACTTAGCAGTAATTTATTTCAATGTGATTATTTTACACCACTGCATATTTTGTTGCCCAAAATTATACTGATTCGGCTTTGGTTTTTATGCAAACGTGTACTTATAAATGAACTACACTTGTGCAGTGTTGTGCTACAGCGCCACACTGGTTAAACCATGCTATTGCATCCCTTGCATCAGGCCATGTGAGAGCAAATGACTGCAACAATTACATTATTGGTCTGCATTTTTTTTTTTTTCTTTTCATTCTTGACATTTTCGATAATGCCAAGTTATTGTTTATATATGGGTTTGAGACCCCTTCCTCCCAGAGAGCATGGATAGTCTTGCCATCTGGGGCACCTCACCATTGAAAGCTGCAGCATAGTTGGGATTTATGTTATCATGTAACTGCATTCTCTCATAATGAAGCAAATTATTTTTAATGTACAACAAATTCACCCAAAATGGCTGGTTTAATAGGCAGGTTTAATACTAACTACATTTTATAGTGTACTTTTGGAAGCGCTTTAGTGATTTGCACATGGTTTTAAGGTGTGTTACTTTAGAAACATCTCAAACACGTTTACAAGAAACGATCCCTTTTATACGGTGATGTCTATACAGTGTGATTATACATTCAATTATTAAAATTCTGTGTCTAAATCTCAGAAAAAAACATTACTGTTCATCTTATTTATTACTTTTTTGTTCTATTATATTTTTCTACGATTATTATTTATGTATTATATTTTACACAATATCACTCCCTTACAAAATCACCCAGGACATTTTAAAATAGTGAATTCTTTCATAATAAAGATATTTAAGTCTTTGATTCATTATTTTTTTGGGCAATAGTTTTGTGTGCCTTAAAGTTGTTCTGAAATTGTAATATGAGATTTATGTAATATAAACCGAAATAAGCGTCTTTCAGAATATTCATTATTCTCTTATCACAATTTGTTTAATTGTTGGAACTTATTTAAATGTATATTTTATTTAGTTTCAGACTGCTTTATTTATATAAATGTAATAATAAGAACTTCCATTTACAGCATTTGGCAGACGTCCTTATCCAGAGCCACTCACATTTATCTCTTTTATTATACAACTGAGAAATTGGGGCTTGGCGATGCTGGTTATCGAACCCCGGTCTTTCTGGTATCAGTCCAACATCTTAACCACGAAGCCACCACTTTGCATCAGAATTGTTTTATTTTGTGTGCAAGAAGGAAATACAAGGGTGGTGCCGCTGGGTCAATTCAGTGCTGTATAAATAACTATAAATAAATATCGGTTCGATCGTCACGTAAACAGGCGAATAATTGACATCGGTATCGCTTATAGATAATAGATATCTTTGAAAATAAGACGTTTGATTATAAGGTTGGTGCATCCAGTTACACACACGCATTCTTCCGACTACATTAAATTAATTCATAAGGCAAAAAAAAATGTTCTGCTTAAGACTTGGCAGCATCACTGCATTTCCCCCTAATGCTGTTTGTACTACATTCGAAATGCACTGCATTGGTCTACATTTTCAATCAGCACTTTTTCTTCTAAACAAGGCTTTTTTTTGTGCGTGTGTGTTTTTCTTTAAAGATGATTTTAAAATGATGCAAGTTGTTTTTGTTATTTCTATTGCCTAGAAGCACTAACGCATGAGTGGAAGAGAAGCCCGGGCCTTCTTTAGTGCTGAGCTAAGCTGGATTTCTGATCTAAACTGTGCTTCCCTCTGATCCTACTGCTTGCAAACTTAATTACAGCCAAACAGAAAGTCCATGTTTAAAAAAAAAAACAAAAAAACTTTCCTTCCAACCGCATAGTTTTTTTGGGATGCCATAAAAACATTGTGCAAGACGGTTGTCAGTAAAGGGCATTGCTCAGTCTTGCTGAATGAGCTTGAAAATTGGATATGAATGTTCAGCGATGCACTGACTCACCTCCGGTTTGTGAATGTCTGTTTTGGTAACCGCACAAAACAATATACAGGTGCTTGACTCACTTTCCTCAACTGGGAATTAAGCCAAAGTCGAAGGAAAAGTTTGCATTATTGTGTTGATCACACTAACTAAAAATAAAGTGTGATGTGTGTTGCTTCTCTTACATTGGGAGCTCCAGCCGTCCGTCTTTCTGTAAAGTATGTGTGCAGTCTGTGGGTCGTTCTTCAGCTTGTCTTTAAGCTGGGTTCACACTGTAAGAATTTGTTAGTCTGTGAATTTGCATGAGGATAAAATAATCACTAGTTTGGCACGTTCGTTGCGATTAGTTTGTTTTTTTTTTTAGTCCGATAAAATTCTAGAAGTGTCTGGTTTTCCCAGACGTTTTTCTGCAGCGTGACTTCTTCTACGACGACCGTCAGCCCAAGAACCAATAGTAGCTCCAGATGCCGATGACGCAATTGTTGCGATGATTGATTGATTGATTGATTGATTGATAGCAAACCCCCTTTTAGAAAATGTCAACATGAGTCTGGTTAACGGTACAGCAAAAAGAGAACCTCATAAGCAAAATAAACACTACAGCTTGTTTTTGTTCGCTGCTAGCAACAGTCGTAAAAGATTAAAACTCATACAGCGTAAGCCCAGCTTAAAGTCTCATTGCAGATATCTGCTGTGCACCACGTGGTGAGAAAGCACATCAAATTGATTTTAACTTGGATGACCCCGAATCTGATTCATGTGATTTAAAACATCTACAAACATAGCTGCGAACTGCAAAAAAAAAAAAAATCTCCCGCTCGACTCAGATATCCAATTTTAACCCCAGGGGGAAGGAAAAAAAAAAATCTGATTTGAGTTCAATGACTGACTTCACTGGTCACATGCAACGGTGGCAGAGCAAAGGGAAAACACACAACTTAAGGTTCCAGATGTTTATGCTATTCTCCAAATTGTTAAGTGTTCAAATGGAAAGTCCATTTTAGTAAATGTAGGCTGACTTTAACTGGCACTGGAAAACAGAATAAAGAGCATTCCACCACAAAAACAGCTTTTTAAACTTCCCAAACAAGTCCTGACTGCGGTTGCGCTCGTCTTCCAGAGCAGACTGAATGGCAGACCAGTAATTCAGGGACTCTCTTCAGATCGTTTCGAAAAATAGCTCAGACAAATTATGCTTTGTGCTGGAGTCTTTTTTTTTATTTTTTTTTTATTTCTTAAAATGGAATGGTTGCCAGATTTATTTATTTATTTTTTGTAGGTTTTAAAAGGTTTACCAGACGTTCAGGCCTTTAGTGTTTAACGTATAGTTTTCCTTATGCTCACGTAAGTTTTAATTGGTTTGCGTCGATGGTAAAGCATGCCTCATGACACATACATGGGTTGAATGGTGCGTAGTGTTGATACGCACAGGCTAGCTGCAGAACCAGGTTGTTTCCTATGGCTTTAAGTAGCTGTCAGAGCGAGTTCTCAGGCAGGGTTAAACAGGAAAGGAATGCTTGAGTTGGACGACGGCCCACAGCACTGTTCTCTCATGTTCCCCCTCCTGTAAGGTAAAACACTCTGCTTCTGCTTACATCCCACATACCCCTGTAATGAAAGCCAGATAATTGCAGACTGGTGAATTTCCGGAGGATTATGATGAGGAAAGAGGGGGGGGGCCTAATTAAGGTTATATTTTTATTATTGCTATTTGCAGTAAAAAGCCATTCGGACACTATTGCAAGCTGATTTCAATGGATGGTTTGTCACCATCGCAACAACAGCGATTTCCCTCGGGCTGATGCAATACATCGATCATCCTCAAACCCACAGCAGGTTCATAAGGAGGTCAGCAATTAAACGTGATGCCTCCTGTCAGACCAGTGATGCGGCCTGTGCATAGATTCGTTTTACTTTGTTCAGCCAAGCTGAAAATATCACCCAATACTTCGGAGAGGCTCAGCCCGAGGCTGAGGGATCACATGATCGTCTGCACTACCTTTTAAAATTGAAATGCTAAGGAGCTATGTGAAAGCCTGCCGCTCCTCCGAGCCGAGACAAGGTGCGTGAGGCAGAGCATACAAAACAGGCCCTGTCACAACCAGAGCGAGAGAGAGAGAGAGAGAGAGAGAGAGAGGAATGACAAGGACAGAGAGAAAATGAATGAGAGAATGAGAACAGAGATGGAAATTAAAGTCACGGCCATAATGATTTTCTGTTACACTTGACTGTGTTCTATCTTGTGCCAGGAAGAGACGTGTGATTGGATTTGCACTGGAAAGCCACTCTGTGTGATTAGGCGTTTGCCCACACTGAATGTAAAGGAGCTTGTAAGCAGAGCGAGTTTTTAATATTCAGAAAAGTCCGGACTCTTCTACTGTGATGGCCGCAATTCTGAGAACTGACGAGCTGTGAATTGATTGTGTTAAAGTAGAATTCTTATCCTTAGTGTCACCATTGTCTTTTAGCTGTATGGCGAAGGGAAACATGACACATTTGCAATAGTTATTACAGTGTGTGGTAGTTATTTTCATATTTTTCTCTTATAGATTTATCACTTGAATGAAACAATTATTCAATGAATCTGCAATTAATTCAGCATCACGTTCTTTTGCACGGCAGCGGCACGCTGGTTAAACCGCACAACCGCAGTCTCTTACATAATGTCATATGAAATTAAATGGCTATTTGACGACAAATATCTGCTGACAATTTATTGATAATGTCGTCTACTCATTCCAGCCCTACTCCACAGTAGAAAGTCATCAATTTTGCATTCGTTAAAACTGAGAGCGATTATTTACAGGTTTATGAAATCCAGGTACTGGACCAATATTTATTTGCTTGTTTTTTGACAGAAAACAAACGTATCTTAAAAGTAAAATTAAAATAGAAATAAAAAAAAAAGCTTTGACCAGGTAAACAAACAGATAATGAATAAATATCAAATGTATTCTATAATAGAATAATAATTCTAAAAAATTTAAATACATTTAATTTTATTAGCTATTTAACCTTAAGGGGGGAAAAGTTCTCCCAATTAAGCAGGATTTGATTGTAATATAAAAATATATATTTTTGTCTTTCCTTGTTTTCCACATAAATATGTGCATTAGACCTAATTCGGTTGTCTGTATTTATTTTTAACACAGGTCCGCTGGATGATGTACTGGATCGTGTTTGCACTTTATACCGTCGCCGAAACCATCGCCGACCTCACCGTTGCCTGGTAAGACTGACAGCACGCTAATCACACACATTAACCTCGTCTGACTCCGAGGCTTCGTTCGCCTGATTGCAACTGATTGGTTTCGAACCAAACAAACACGTCTTTTAACTCCGGGACTTGACAATATCGTCCCGGCTCAGGATTGTCACACGCAGAAAGACAATCTGGCTTTAATGAAATTAGGCTGCTTTTTAATTCGGCATCACGGAGAAATCATTCTGTCGGAATACATGCTTTAATGTGTGTAATTATTTCCGCCGATTAATAGGATGCAATTTGCATCTCTGTGTATGAAGGTTTCCCCTCTATTATGAAATCAAGATCGCCTGCGTGATCTGGCTTGTGTCTCCCTACACCAGAGGAGCCAGTTTAATCTACAGAAAGGTCCTACATCCTCTACTGACTTCCAGAGAAAGGGTAATTATGCTTTTTAATTGACCTTAATTGCTCCCACTGAAGGTGTCTATTCTGCTTAATAATGTTGGCATTAAATATTAAATACTAGTAACTCTGTATAGATCATCCTTGTCAATAATTTACTCTGAAGTTAATTCTGGTGTAGCTCAGTGTCGGGTTTCACACAGTGTAGCCCGGTAGTGTGATTACAATTAACGCCCTTAAACGATTCAGAATTACTCGGATCCTGATTTCTTTTTTTTGCCTCCAACATATCCATATGAAAAAAAACTGACCGTTTACTTGCTTCTCAATATGTCCCAGCCGTTAAAGGTTCCACACGATAAGCGATTGTTATTCATGACGCCTCCCAGTGGTTTTACTGTTCTAGTAGATCTGCATATGTCTTTTAATACGGACTTCTAACCTTCACTTTGTTTTGCTTCAAGGAAATCGATGACTACATTGTTCAAGCGAAAGAGCGCAGCTACGAAACAATGCTTCAGTTTGGCAAACAGGGCCTAAGTATAGCAGCTACCGCAGCTGTCTCTGCAGCTGTCAAGGCAAGTAACAAACTGCATGACCTCGTGAGTGTGTGTGTGTGTGTGTGTGTGCACTCCAGCTCTCGGCACCGACTGTGTAAATGTATCTGGCATTTCTATGGACGTACCTATTTGTAGCCTTCTTTTGTCTGTATTCATATGTATGTAGTATCATTTTATTTGTATTCAATTCTATTGCAAAAAGGATGCAAAAGGTTGAAGATACATATTTACAGCTTACCAAAGGGTTAAAATAACCCTCTCCGCTATAATTCTTTTTAAAACACGATCAGCTGATCAACAAAAGATGACATGCTGGTTAGCAGCAGCAAGGGGAAAAGTACACACAAGTACTCCACAAGTACTGCTCGGTTTGTTCCACCATCCCCTAGGACACTGGGTAGGTCTGCCTCAAGACTTTTCTCTGTTCCGGCACCAAGATGGTGGAACGAACTTTCCATCGATGTCAGAACAGCAGAGTCACTGGCTGTCTTCAACAGGCGTATAAAAACTCGTCTCTTTTTTTTAAAGAACCTTGCTCTTGACATTTAAAAAAAAAAAAAAACCTTACTCTTTTCAACAGTTTTTGTTGTTGTTACACCGATTTGTGAACTATTGTATCAGTATTGAGCTGTTTAATGATGTGACTCAAAGCACTTCTTGTACGTCGCTCTGGACAAGAGCGTCTGCTAAATGCTGTAAATGTAAAAGGAAGTTATTCTAGCATTGTGATGTTTTTATGTCTTTTGTCTTCCTTTTCTTCATACTTATTTCTCACCTTTTTGGATCCTAACCCTGGTTTTGATCTCTCCTTCTTTTCACCTTTTACTGACATTCTCTGCAATAGGAACTCTGCCTTTCTGCTCTCTCCGGTGGAGGTAATAGTATCCAGTCTGCAGCATGGGAAACGATCTATCTTTATAAACTCCTTTATTTAATTTCCCTTTTCTTTAACCTTTTTTTTTAAACTGATTTGCACATACAGTGTTAACCAATAATGATCTCTCCATCAAAGCTCTGTCTACATCTGCTCATTAAATCCTACCTTTCATTTGGTCTCACTTTAATCAATATAGCAACATATGTAGCACAGAGAAAGTTTGCGTCATAACGTTTGAAACGCGTACTAGCATTCATGCATGTTTACACTACATTGCACTACAATTGCAGCAGAAAAATCATGTCCCGCTCAGCAGCGGTGTCCTTTATTAACATTGTGTTTGGTGTTCTTAGGGCCAGGGCGCCATCACGGAGAAGCTAAGAAGCTTCAGCATGGCCGACCTCACCCAGATCTCGCAGGATGATGGGGGCGGCTTGCAGTACTCCTCCTACACAAGCCAGAATCCTGCACGAAGAGCTCTAGCCTCCACCCAGCACGACGGAGTCGGTACGGTTACCTCAGATTACTGTGAATGATGAACTTGGCTGCTCCGCTTTAAACACAGCCCTTTGTTAGTCGTCTGGTTTAACGCTCCTGGTTTTGTCTGCCTCATACTGGTGGTCCACTTTCTCTACTGCCCTGAGGATTAATTAATGCTGCGTCTGCAGGTGGTAAATATGAACCCGGGCTCGCTTAGCCTTGTCGAGCGTGACGGACAAATCTTGTCGGAGAACGTAAAAGCCCACGCTGCTTTCGTGGAGTATGTTTTGACCACATCCAACAAGCTCATTGTTAGCCACTCCCAGCTTTTTGCAGCAAGCAGAACCAATTATGTATTTGTCTGTAGCGCTAGAGGATAATAAAACAAAGGCTGCACATTCAGAGTAACAAAGCTTGTTGGTTTGCATGAATTTGTGGGGGGATGTTTGGTTGGGGGCGACATGAGCCGTCGTACGAGCAGAATACCTAATGCGCTCTACCTCAGTATGCTAATGCGCTAGTCCCATTTAAAATTCCACCGGCGTCCAGGTCATTTTCATCTCGTCTGCCATGGAGCCACTATAAAGCGAGTCGCTTCAAAATGCCACCGCCGCAAAGAGCTGGCCAAGGTTGTCTGCTCATGAAGCGAGACGCTAATTGTAGTGGGGGTTTTTTCTCCACCCTTTTCATTCAGAAAATTGACCGAAGACAAAAGTGTCCGTGTCATTCAGTCAGCGCTCATTAAGAGTCTTGTTTTTGGTGTTCCTCAGCTGACCCTATTTCCTTGAAGTGGCAAGTATCTCTCTTTGTTTTCTGCTTCAGGCGTTCGTCCTCTTCCCTCCTCCCTTTCTGCAGTCAGTTACATTTCTCCGTCTTACGAGCCCGAGGTGTCGTGGCTACTCGGCGGCCGATTGCTACCACCTTGTATTGAATTAAAGCCCGGAAAGTGGAGCGCTAAGGAACCTAATGCAAGGGAAGTATCTACTTTCATCCTGGCGTATTATCTCCCGGTATGCGTCGTCAGCAGCCAGTTTCTCATAATCACTTGGCTGCGTTTGTGTGTGTTCTTATAGACACAGTAATTACAGAACTCCCAACTAGGTTGTGTATTATTTGAGCCCCAAAAAGCAAAAATAGCTCTGCAGAATGGACAGTGTGTCTAGCACAGTCAGGGGAAATGGTTCTAGTTCACTAATGGAAAACATTTGTTAGGGTCTGCAGTCAAACAAAGGAAGCTCAAAAGCAAGAACAAGGCTTTTGCTGGCTCTCTTCTGCCCCCATGTGGTGAAACGTGACGTCCATAGGGTCACATGCTGCTTACTGGCGTTGCTGTTGGATTTGCAGTATGGTGAGAGATGAGTGAAGTGTCCCGAGCTGCACTGACATGTGGCACAGTGTCACAGGCTGGTGCTCCAGAGTCTTCATCACACTCGGAGAGAAAGCTGTGCCAGGAACAGCCTGAGATTAGGACAAAGACGTCTCTCTCTCTCTCTCTCTCTCTCTCTCTCTTTCTCGCACGCTTATGTTCCCTTTTCCTTTTTTTTTCCTCAGTCTTATTTCTCTCTCTCGCTCTCTTACTCACTCTTGTTCTTAGTTTTTTGTCAGTATTTTTTTCTTTTCTTTCTTATTTCTCCTTTCTTTCTCTTTTTTCTTTGTACTTATTTTTCTTTTTTCCTTTTTTGCCACAAGGTACTACTGCAGCCTCTCTCTCTCTCTTTTTCTCTCTCTCTCTCTCTCTTTCTTTTTCCCCATCTTCTCTATTTCTCTTGCTCTCTCTCTCTCTCTCTCTTTCTCTGTCTGTTGACTTTAATCTTTCTTTTTCTCTACTGTGAACTGACTCAGTTTTTAACCCATGTGTTTCTCCTCCTTAGATTATTATGAGGACGCAAACGACGAGCGAATGGATGATGAGAATGAGGCGATTTTCTCTGAAGACGAGGCCGTAACTCAGCGCGGCCTCAGGCGATCTCAAAGCACTAAAGTTTCACGCTCAAAACTTCGCAAAGATGTACGCATGTTAAAAAAACACTAGCGGCTTGACCTGCCATGAGGTGCCCTTTCATTCGGTTTAGTGTCAAAAGTAAACAGATTAGTTATTTATTTTTGTCTGTTTTATTTGCTGTTGCTGTTTTTCTACATTTGTGTTAAAATTATAACTTTTATCCTCAAATGTTTCACCTTATATTAAAAACAAGATAAGCATTTTACCCCCCCCTCCAAACAGAATGTCACATCTACTTGGTTAATACCACCCAACCAATCAGCAACTGGCCTGCTCATATGCCTTTTATCAGTAGAGTTGCATGTTCTGTTGTATAAGCAGACGTCGCAGCTTCATTGGTTAACCACAAACTTAGCAAATGGAACTTGAGGTCTGTCAGAGCGACACGGTTATATTTTTACTGCTATTCTCGGAAATGTCTGTTCAGGACAAAACTGGTTGGCAGTCATAAATTTATTGAATGTTTAATTTATCTGCACTCCATGTCAACCTACACAACGAATTGAAAAATGACAAAAGTGATATTTAAAAAAAAAAAAGCTGTGATGTGATAAAGATAACAGTAGCTGTAAAAATGAGACAGGACAGCAGTCCTCTTTAAACTGACGCAAAAGAACACGATGAACGCTTCTAACACTATATTTATCCAATCCGACAGCACAAACATGCGAATAAGGAGGTTAATCCAGGGTTTATTTGGGAATGTGGAGGGTGAAAGAGCAGCTTATTAACAGGCAGGATTTATTGTTTACCCCAGGTTAAGAATAACTATTTGTCTGTTTGTGTACTTGTGTATATATAGTCAGTATTTAGACATTAATACAGCTACGCTGTCTGGATGAGAGAATTGAACAATTCTGAATTCTTTAATAAAGCATGCTGTTCGTAACTCACGACCTGTCGTGTGTGTGTGCGTGTGTGTCGCAGGCTCGTTATGGATCCCTGAAGATTAAAGGCAGACGGAGACCTGCACTGAACACCATTAACTATGCCAACCCTGACCAGTGACTACTGACCCTGGAGAGCTTTATCTACAGAAATCTAATGAGTGTTAATATTCTCCTCTCCTCTTAGTGGCTGTGGGTTCTTTCATCCGTCACGGCAAAAACTAAATAATAATCCGTAGGTTTTTAACGCAGCAGCAACACTATTTATTTCTGAACTCCGATTTAACCAAGGAAAACAACACGTGTGTGTGTGTACATTTACAAGAACTCGATGAGGGAAAATGTAACAGACGTTTTGTGCTTTATGTAGATTTTATTGTTTTGATCTGTTCTGAATTTTTCAGTTTAGTTTGGTCTTTTAGTGTTTTGATTTGTATTCACGATAGTGAAGTGTTTAATGCTAAAGGTGTATTCCTTAGGAGGTGGGTTTTATAATCGCAGATCGTTCATACGTTTCTTATGCTGCCTTTGTGTGTGTGTGTGTGTGTGTGGTTTTTTTTTTTTTTTTTTTTTTTTTTAAGTTTTTAATTCTCCAAAGATTTTCCAATTGCTGATTTGCTAAATTGTCATACCAGCACACTTGAATATAATCCGACCAATAGGGACCTTTCTGCTTAAAAAAAAAAAGAGTAAAGACAGTAGAAGGATATACATTTATTTAGAGAAATTTGAATGATTTTGTTAAGCCTACGTTTATGCACATTTTTATAAATATTTGTACATCATCTCAATGCAGATTGTATTCCTGACTGGAAAAACACAGACCACATGCTGTAACTTTAATACCAAAGTGATTTAATCCACTGGTGGAGGTTAAATCTAGTGTAAGGTGTGTGTATGTGCTTAAACCGAATGTTCCATTCAAAATTAATGCCATGGTGTTATTTTACATTTTGTAAAGAGTTTGTAATTGAACGCCCTGTTGACTGATGTGATTGATATAAATGGGAGAGAATTAATAAGGGTGCCATTATCAGATCAGCTTTAGCTCTGAGCTTTTTCCATCAACGTTGGAGCCGGAGATCGACCAAGGGTGGCGTTTAAAACCAGCCCATGTTTGTGCTGGCAGGGAGCAGAATCCACTGTTCCAAACATGTGACCGGAATCACCTTGTATCTCGGTGACTTTTGCCCGTCTCGCTCTTTGTATAATCCCTGTAACAGGTTTTTTTTTGTTTTTGTTTTTTTTACTTGTTGACTGCTTGGTTGGTGAATCTGTTAAACCCTGCGATGGCCATTCCTCTGCTATTTCTTAATGAGTCATAAATCAGTCTTTTCCCTCACGTTACTTTCTCGTTTTGTTTTGCATTTTCCTCATTAACCACTGCTGAACTAAAACATTTAATTATGGTTCATTTACCTGAGCTACGATGGCTTCCAAAAAAAATACTGCTTTTCAAACACTGTTCTGAGACCAGATCGGAGCACCAGCCTAGGATTGTTTTATTTTTAGTCGAAAAAACGCAGGAAGACCTGACAGGAAGAGCTGTCTGCAGGACCTCTGCGCTTCCTCCACGTCCTGATGAAGATCAATACCGCACCTCTGAGATATCTGTATTCTCTTGACCATCCTATCACTGCTCTATGAAACATGCTGATAAACAAAAGCATCACAGTCACTGTGAGTCTTTGGAAGTATGGAGGTTAAACAGAAATAACCATTACTTACAAGATAATGTACTGGGGGTTGTTTATATTAACACACATGACCTCGTCTAACTACACAGAACAGCCTCTCGCCAGTCTGTACCTTCTGAATCATTGATTCTTGCTGTCACTGTTTTTATACGCTTTTCCTCTGGTTTTTATCTTGAACACAATGCTGCAATAAGAATATTTAAGGATTTTCTTGACCTAAGATGCTTTAAATTAGGATTTTCTGATGCGTAGGATTGTGTGGAACAATAATAGGATATTAAGTAAAATATTTCAAACAATACACTTCCGGTTTTAACTCTCATTGAGCCTTCATCATTACGATTTCTGTTCTTGACTGACAGGATCAGAATCTGTTGTGGTCTTCTGTTGTACCTCATACCTTTTGTCTTATCATGACTATAAAGTTTTATAAAGCTTTTATAAGCTTTCCTGTCTATTCTTTTTTTTTTTATTTCTCTTATCAAAAAGACCTTTTCATGCACAAGTATTTTTAGGGAATAGTTTGTGTCTCAAAAGTGTTTTCTGCAATGCTTAAATATGACATCAATCATGGTCCAAATCACTGAGGGCAAATCTGGTGATTTAGTCATCAGCAGAAGCTCATAGCCGGTTATTTACATCGACTTAGAGATGCCACGTGATTGGCTAATTAGATTAGAAAAAAACTAGCAGGAGCAGGACAGTTCCTAATATAACAGCCAGTAAATGCTTAAACAAACATAGTTGGTTATTAAAAGAACTTTATGCTCTATATTTAATCTGGTTTAAAAATAACTGATGTTTTTGTTTCAATGCTTGACCACTAGAGGGCAGACTCGTCATTTCACATGATTCATTTTAGTAACTTGTCAGTATTGTGTTTGTTAGGAATTCCTATAGGTACATGGTTCTTATTTTCTTTTCTTTAATATTTCCTATCAAAATGTTAGCTCAAGGAGTGTCAGTGCTAATATCTGACTAGGTGTTTCCATGAGATCTCGGAAAACCGGTTCTTCACACTTGCACCATAAGAAATTTACATTACATGTTACATGATTAGCACAAGCATATTCACTTGTTTGAACATCCTATTCCAGATTTTATTCTTTCTACTTGTTAGAATAACCTGCACTTTTCCTGGTCAGCTTTTTCCTTTTGGCTGATTAGTGAGTGTCGGTGTTCCAGTTCTTCCACTCCAAATTTACATTTCTGCCATTTGGCAAACCCCAGAGTGACTTACATTACTTAATGGCCTTGCTTAAAGGGCCCATCAGTAGCAGCTTGGTGGTCCTGGGAATTGAACCCACAATCTTCCAACTAGTAGTCCAACACCGTATCTACTGAACTACCAACTTATCCTTGCTTTGTGCACAAGAGCATTGTCATAATACATAATTGGACAGTAAAATAATACCACAGCATACAAATTTATAATAGCTCTTGTGTTGCCAACTGTTTGGAAACAGTTTAGGGAAGAACCATATAGGTGTCTGATGTTTGGTGTCCGCAAACATTTGGCCATATTGTAGATGTGCAAATAAAAATCGCGACCAAATTTGTGTCCACAAGGTGGAGCTACATCACCTTTTATTCTGTTAGTGAGAGGCAAGCGGAAACAAATCTCTCTAGCTCCTTTGCTGTGTGTGACAGTGTTTTAAATCATTAGTCATTTAAATGAGGAGATGATATAATATTTAATATCATGAAAAAAGCTTAGATAAAGCCGTCGGGACTGAAATTGTTCTTGATCATAATAAACACTTTTTAACATCCAGTACTCCAATACCAGTTTTGCTTTCAAAATGAGACCTACATGTATTCTAGCACAATCCACAAGGATTGGCACATGCACAAACACCCTGTCTAGTAAACCATTGACCAATCTTTGCCTCTCTTATGAGCAATAAGTCATTGGACACCAATGGAATCATACAGTACAGAGAACTTTTAGCAGAAAGTCAGTTAAAGGAGAAAAACACACCTGGGAACGGGATATTTTACACCAATCATGAAAGATCTACACCAGTGTGTGTGTGTTTCTGGTTGCTTTCACCTGGTTGGTTTATTCATCCATCATTTACAGTAATATTGAGCAAGATTTGGTCTGTTTATAGTTTTGTAGCCCCAATTGTTAAGTTCTGTTTTATTATCTTTATAATAAAGACAGTTTTATTATCTGACAAACCAAATTCCTTTTGTGGCAGTCGTACATGGACATTTTAACCCGGTGTGCATTCTGATAAGAAAATTGTGATAAAGGAGTGACGATCGAGAACACTAACACATATGCCACACATACAAACCCCAGGAACCAAAATAACACTTCATAAATGGGTTCAGGAAAAGGTCAGTCCCACACTTAACGCGCACAGCATCGTCAACTGCTGCTTACGAAATGTTTCCTTAATTGTCTAAATTATATGGTAGTTGTCCCCCTTTTTCTGCCCTACACCCTCTTGGTAGTCCCCCTGACCCTTTAAAGACCGCTCAGGTGGGAGGGAGTGTGTGTTGATGCGTTTGTGTGTATGTGTGTGTGTGTGCTGTGTGCTGTGCTGTGCTGGTGGAAGGGGGCTAAAAGGGGAGGAGCGATGTCCATGCTGACCCATGGCTGAACTTTGCAGAGACTTCCTGTTGCTGAGTTAGATATTGTGTGTGTGTGTGTGTGTGTTGCTGTGGTAAGGTGCAGATTGTGACATCTCAGATTTTTTTCTCGCTAGTGCACAGCACACTATCTGTATCGCCCTGTTATTGACCCGAGTAGAGGGTTAGTCTTCAGCAAGCACATGGAGTTTTCCATAAACCTCTTTATTCCAGCCCACATCAGTATAATCGAATCTGGTGGAAATAAACATACTGTTAAACTTATTTAAAATGGATAAATTAAACAAAATGATCAGGACTCGTTCGACGTGGCCCTGGATGCCCTTCTGAAGAACCAAAGCAAAGGCTGTAATTGGACATGTGCTCAGACAGGCTTCATGAAGCAGTTAGCGAGGGCTAAGCAAACAGAGCTCGCCTTCAAAGTGAGAGGATGCGTCATAAATCGAAGCCGGCGACAGCAGACAGAGCACCTCCTCAGCTTCTGTAAAACACTGCTCCTCCCAGTCTTCTCCCTGGACGAGCAGCAAACAAATATAACCCAGCAGGCCCCGGCACAGGTGTAGGAGACGAGCACGGCCCTCGTTTCGTCCCCTTCCAAACGCCTGGGCGATGTTTTTTATCCAATCTCGTGCCTTGTCTTTGTTTTTGCCACTGGGTCCAGACATGATGTTGGGATTGTCGAGGATGTGCGAGGTGTACTATTCAAAGTGTGAAAATTTGGATGGGTTTCTCATCCTGTCTGGGAAATGACAAGCGCCCTGTGCTTTTGTTCCTCAACAGGAGCAATCCACATCCAGCCAAATGGAGGCATTTTACTTGCACACACGTGTACACACAGCTGTTCTTCGCAAGCCTCGGCCTGATGGCCACCAATAAACAAGAAAAGTTCACATTCCCAAAGGCAGAGGGGTCGGGACCCCAAAATAAGACGGACAAATCTGATTGTGGATTCAGCGCGTGCCACTGGGTCAGCGCCGGAGGGGGGTAAGGGTAAATGGAGGGCAGAAGAGAGAAAGACAGAGGGAGAAAAGAAGGAGAGAGATTGCTCGTGTGTGTGTCTTTGAGAGGTTTCCTGTGGTTGTCCCTTTGCCGACCTTATCTACTCAGAAGGTGTGTGTGTGTGTGTGTGTGTGTGTGTGTGTGTGGGGTGTGGTGTGCACAGTTGAACTGCAGTATCCCGCGTGTGCTGTATCTTACATCCTGTCTTAAAAAACATGCTAACAGCAAAAGAGGATGAATCTGGATGGGGTGTAAGAGGGTAGGGAAGTGTGTGTCTGTGTGAGTCTGTTTCAGGTATGTGGGCAGCAAGGTATTGGCTGAGGCAACAAAAACATGTCCAAGGTGTTTTGTTCACTGTGGCTTGCGCTCCTGCTGAACTCCTGCCCGCAAGTTTGACCTGATCTTATCAGTCGCTTTCACACTCGACGCAGCTTCTGGTTGTAATTACACCGTGTAATGGAGCATCCTGTCAGTGGACCCCCACAATGCAAGCCCCCTTATCTTACTGCTCAAACAGCCCATCACCCCCAAACACACACACACAGCCTGGCTGAGGCCGCAATGGCTGTCAAGTCAAAAGCCGCTGGGCCGGAAAATGGTCTCCACTGGGACTGATGCTCACTTGCCCCCAATGCTGCAGGTGCATCGAAAAAAAATCACAATGTGATGCTGCGTCACAGTCGGTTGGAAGCTAAAGTATTTAAAACACAGAGGTCCATGTACTATTTAATAGAAAGTCCTTCATGGTGTGCATCCATGGATGCTAGTATGCTATTATACTGATTTCACTGGCTAATAGGGGACAGTAAAGTGTAGTATTAAATATGCTTAATATTAAAAAGGTCCACCAACCTAAACAGACATGAAGCTAAACAACTTCAGTACACAATAAATTAAAGGTTTCCAATTTTTTGGACAAGACTAGGGCTGCACTGCAAACATTTTTTTAGAACCAATACTTGTACCTTTTTGGGATGTGGCTCTCAGGTGTCTCTTGTCTTAGGTTATTTTCTCTTGTCTTGCTATGGTTTGCTGCAGGGTTGGTTGACGAGTGCTAACGTTACTGCTAGCAGCACATTCTTCATTTGTGTTTAAATTTTAGATTTGTTTGTTTAAACAGATTTTTCATACTAGTTCCTCTTGATATTTTGTGCAGAAGTTTGCAGCCAGCCATGCTTTGGTACGAGTACATCAGTATCGGATTGGTGCATCCCTAGACAAGACCATAAGCCTCAAAATGTTTTGGAGTTGATAGTAGGACATACCTATTCATTATTATTCTTCCTGTGCTGTTTTCTGCTGCAAACTTTTCTGTCACCAGCCTCTGCCACTTGCAAGCCTGCTACATCGTTACCCTTGAATGTTTTGGATCCCGTTTTGTTATTCTGGATTGTGTGTTCTCCTGTTCGAAGCTTTTATATATTTAAAAAGAGACCCTGGGTAGATTATACATGATTGATTTAATTAATGACATATATGAACAAGGTCGTTCGAGATGTCCAGCCTCTGGAGCCTGTTCATACACGGCGGCATCAACATTCCTCCTAGATGATCTTATCCTAACTGGTCGGCCGAGATGGATAGTCGTTGACACCTCGTTCTCTGAACATGTCATGGTGTCACATTTTAAAAATCACATTCAGAGGATAAACTTTGTCTTCTTTTTAAAGCATTTTCTGCTTAAATGTACCATGAATCCCGTGTTGTTACTCTTATCAGTCATATCCAGCATCAAGATTTATCAACAATCACTACATAGGTAATGTTGTCATATGCATCCCAGACCAGACCTGAATGTAGTTTAATCAAATCTCACAATACAGCTTTCGCAGGCTATTTGCTCTATATCAAAATTAAATAATGATTGTATTTTAGTTAGAGAAAGTAGAATATGCACCTCTATATGAGCAGGTTGGGCTGAGCACAACTATATACGGTATATGAACTGTTCACAAGTTATTTACACAGACTAACAAATAAAAATCTGACAGACAAATGCTAAAGACCTGTTAACCTGCTTGTCTATCTAGATCTGCACAATCATTTACATTCCTAACATCTCACAGACGTCCTTACACAGAGCATCTTATGTTCATCTCATTGTACAACAGTTTAGGGTTAAAGGCTTTGGTCAGAGGCAACCTGGTGGTACTAAGAAATTGAACCCATGATCTTCTGAGCACCAGTCTGGCACTTTAACCACTGAGCTACCACTTACCTAGGGCTACCTATTCACTGCCTAGTTAATAAGCAGCGAGTTATTATTATTATACTAAGTGGTTAAAATCAGAGCTGCTAACAACATGCTCTAATAGCCAGAAATGAAGCTGACCTGGGCTCATTAGGTGTAATTTATAATACAAATGCTGTTTGGCTGCCGAGCACTTGTTTTAATTATTCACATTTTAATTCAACCTAATAGGTTTTTCTGCAAACAAAGACAACGTATAGGTAAGTATAGACAGTGTGCCTATAAAGTATATAATTATTTCTATTATTATTTTACAACCCTATTATTCCTAAAAAAACTGGAATGCTGCCTAAAATCAAAATCAATAACAAAAGGCGAAAATCTTTTAAGCCCACAATAGAACCTAGAAAACATAAAAGCAAATGAAAAAACTAATATAATGCAGCTTTAAGGGGAAAATGAAGGCAACTGAATGAAATGCGAAGAAAGTTTCAAAAGCCTGATAAAGTATGTAAGTAAAGAGAACATAAAGCTATTGATTTATTTATGATTTAAGAATGGGAAGAAGGGTGGGGAGTAAAAGGAGTGGAAATATTGGAAATGCATGTGTAGCGGCATTAAATCCTTTATCTTAATTATAAACTAAATATACAACAAACTCTGTCAGTAATTTTCTTTTCCAGACGAGAGGCTGAAAATATTTTGCATCTACGTTCACAAAAGTTCATTTAGTGGAACTTCCCATGAAAAAAATTCCTTGAGTTTCTAAAAACTAAACAACAAGATAAATAAAACGTTGTGGCTGTGTGTTTCTATGGAACTTCTCAAATGTCTTGACTTAATACAAGATCCTGAGGGGTTCTCCAGCTGAAGAGAGGCCAAATCATCTATATGCCTTCAGGTGAAGCATGCGTGAGTCTGTTGGAAATGCATGTTGCGATGTGTGGAGGATCGATGAATCACTGTGAAGATGCTAATCAAGTCTTACATAATATCTGATGCATCCCTGAGCCAAAAGAAATACAATTTTAAAAATTCACACAAAGTTTATAAACGCTTATAACAAGCATAGCTGTAAAATGATGTATTCTGATCACCTGCTCGAGGTGATCTTTGCTTTGTCGGTTTGTTTTTTTTATTAACACATGTTTTAAAGTATAATAGAATGAAGTACCATATAACCCCCATTTAAAATAATGAATCAGACCCCCTGATATCCTAAAACTCAAGAGTAACAATAGTAACTTGAAAGACATGCTACAAAGTCTATAGCATTTATTTCACACTAAGTGCCAATCACGCTTGTTTGTGATAACTTATTGACCCGCCATCCAATTATTCTGCAGTTTTTTAAACGACACATCAGTTAATTCTGGGTTTACCGCGTCAGTGGGTGGAAAAAAAAAAAACTTAGCATTTTACTTTAAAGCATTTTACTGACTCGCCAACATCATATTATCCAAAGCAGCCCAGTTTCTCTCCAAGTTGGAACTTGTCTCTTTATCAACATCACTGGCCATCTCGGCTCCAGTCAGTCCTCGTACCTTTCACCTGCTAATCCTACTATCAGCTCTTTGTCCACTTGACTCCACTGACTGTGTCTGAGACTATACTCCATGTGCCATTTTACCCTTTGCTAATAGAACATTACAGTGCATTGATATTAGAACGGTTAACACACCTTTCTGTCGTCCTTGGCTTAAATGTAACCCTTTTTAAAATGTTTTAATGTTAGAAATATGATTTTATATATTACAAATTGTTTTTTAATGAAGATGATGTAACTCATAATTCGGAAAATTTGTATTACATATTTATTAAGTAGTTATATCTTTATTAGTCACGTATACATTCTTATCTGTTGATTAAATGATAGGGGTTCAAGTTCCAGCACTGCCAAGCCACTGAGCCTCAACCATTTGAGCTATCACTGCCTGTTTATAAACTGTAATAACTGTTTATTTTCTGGACTTTTTTGTCCTTTTACTTTATTTATCATCTTTTGAAAGGCATTAACAAAAAGCTTTATGCAAGTACAAAATTACACACACCCCCCAGTCACAATCTAGTAAGCCTTATATGTATTTAATTTTTTTCTATACTCTGTATTATATAGCTACAGTAAGGAAAAAAATATTTGATCCCCTGCTGGTTTTGTATGTTTGTCCACTGACAAAGAAATGATCAGTCTATAATTTTAATAGTAGCTTTATTTTAGCAGTAAGAGACAGAATAACAAGAAAAACATCCAGAAAAGATGCATTTAAAAAAATTATGCATTGATTTGGTTTTAAAGAAATTAAAGTATTTGATCCGCTATAAATCAGCAAGATTTTTGGCTCCCAGGTGTCTTTTCTACAGGTAATGAGCTAAGATTAGGAGCACTGTCTTAGAGGGACTCTCTTAAAGGGACTCTCTTAAAGGGACTCTCTTAAAGGCAGTGCTCCTAATCTCAGCTCCACCTGTCCAGATTCCAAACTCTCCTCCAAGACCAAAGAGGTGTACAAAAAAGGCAAGATTGTAGACCTACACAAGACCATCGGCAAGCAGCTGTGTGAGAAAGTGACAAAGAAGAAACACAAAATAACTGTTAATGTTTCTCAGTCTGGTGCTCTATGCAAGATCTTACCTCCTGGCGTTTCAATGATCATGAGAATGGTGTGGAATCAGGCCAGAACTATATGTGAGGATCTTTTCCATGATCTCATGGCAGTTGGAACCAAAACACACTACGCTATGACAGCTCCCACAAGGTTCTTAAACATGTAGAGACCCGTCTGAGGTTTGCGAATGAATAAATCTGATTTCTAAAAGTGTTGTGGTCAGATGAGACCAAAATGGAGCATTTTGGCATCATCTCGACTCGCCGTGTTTGGAGAAGAAAGAAATGCTGTCTATGACCCCAAGAACACCATCCCCACCGTCAAAACATTATGCTTGCCGGGTGTTTTGCTGCTAATGGGACAGGACAACTTTACCGCATCAAACGGATGATGAACAGAGACATGTACTATCAAATCTTGGGTGAGAACCTCCTTCCCTCAGCCAAGGCATTGAAACTAGATTGTGGATATTCCAGCATGACAGTGACTCAAAACACACAGCCAAGTCAACGAAGAAACGGCTGAAGCAGAAGCAAATTAAGGTGGTCTAGCCCGTCTCCAGACCGTAATCCTATAGAAAATCTGTGGAGGGCTGAAGGTTCAAGTTGCCAAACATCAGCCTTGAAACCCTAATGGCTTGGAAAGGATCTGCAAAGAGGAGTGGGACAAAATACCCCCTGAGATGTGTGCCAACCTGGTGGCCAACTACAAGAAACATTTGACCTCTGTGTGTGAAACAAGGGTTTTGCCACCAAGTACTAAGTCATGTTTTGTGAAGGGGTCAAATACTTATTTCACTTATTAAAATGCGAATCAATTGAAAACTTTTTAAAATTGTTTTTCTAATTGTTTTTGTTGTTCTGTCTTTTAATGCGAGAATAAACCAACCTCTAAAATTATAGAAATAATTCTATTTACTCTAAACACCCCCCCCCACACACACACACACACTGTATTTATGTGTGGTATAAGTGCATTCCTTGTGAATTCTGGCTGAACTCGGACCTGCAGTGTTCCACTTGTAATACAGGCAGTCTCTCCCGGTGACAGATGGAGAAGGATGGTAGTCTCAACAGCCCACTAAGGTGAACCAGAGGGCAGGTCTGTAAAAAAGCCTGAGCTCTTGAGACATGTTACACCGCCGATGGTAAAGTGTCTTCTCAAATAGTCATCGTACCTTGCCATTTTTTTTGTGAGTATGGGTCTCTGCACTCTTCTTGTTTCACCCATCTCTCTTATTCTCTCACCCCTTTCAAGAAGACAAGACAGTCCTTTGATGGTGACAATGAAAGATTACTAATGCTAAAGTAAACACTTGCCTATGATTGATTATTTGATGCATGGCCCTAACAAAAGTGAAAATGGATGATGAATGCATGACCAGGCACACAGGGGTTGGAAGGTCTCCAAGCTGAAGGAAAGCTAATGGATGTCTCAAAAGGAACACGATTTCAGAATAGTAGCCCACAAATTGCTTGTGCTACTTAGAAAGGAAAATTGGGGCAACAAGTGTGGGATGATGATCCATTATATTTCTAACATGCATTTTGTGTTTCCTTGGAGAAAATGTGGGTCAATCATTCATTTAATTTATACCTTTTGGTCATCTTTGACCTGCCCAATGTTTGTAAAACTGAAAATATCTATCTTTAGCTACTTTTATTTTAAGATAAAGGAATTTGAATTATTGAAACACATGGAACAGTAGTTAGGGTTTTCAATTTGCAGTAACACCTAGCTGCCACCGCTGGATCCTGCGAGGCTCTTAACCCTCAACTGCTCAGCTGTACAAATGCAGTTGGTCTGGATAAGCACGTCTGCCTTATGCCATAAATGTAAATGTAGTCCTAAAGGTCTAAACAGGTATGAAATATACTATGGCTGAAGCAGGGCTGGTTCCCCCTGCAAATCATGGCTCATAAAGTGTATCTGTGTGTTTATGGAGGGGAGGTTGTCTTTGATCGCGTCACCTTTATGGTTCCCAAAGGGCTTGAAGATCTGAAGCAGCCATCTCCATACAGAGTCTCATTACAACCTGAGTGTGTTTTAGGCTGCCCTCACGCTAGTGTAAAATGCAAACTAGCCTGGTGACAGAGACGAAGGGAAGGGCGGCAGTTCAAAGGACCTGAGGTGCCATCCTGCCCCTTTGTCTCCTCTTTTCACAAGGAGGTGAGGTGTCGTCTTGCGTAATACATCCCTAATTGAAAGTGTGAACGGTGGGTTTGGCATCTCCGCATTTCACTACTGTAAACTTCACGCCAGCTATCCACAAGACAAGAGAGACAGCCACAGTAGCTGGACAGACCAGATGACTAGACTTAATGGCTGGGAATGGCAGACTTGCAGCCATGGTCTGTCCTCATCGTCTCTCTATTGTCTTCTGTGTTCGCCTGTCCCATATGTGTTACCCGCACCATCATGAAGGGCCCTAGGACAATCCACATAGACAGAACTAGCAGGAAACAAGGCCAGCGGCATACAATGCTAAAGCCATCTAGACTCTTTGACTCCAACTTAATGACAGCACTTAACAGGTACCATTTTAAATGTCTCTGTGTCTCCTGCATCGTTAAACGACACACTGTGCTTATCATGGCACAAGTTGACATACCCGGTTTCTAACCCTTCTTTTTTTGCAAGACATTTTTAATGGAAAGTCAAAGCACGTCAGATTAAAAAAGTTCTCTGCTATATTCAGGTTCATCAGGAATACCACAGTTATGAAGTCATCAATACCAACATGGCTGTCATGAAACTGTCTGAAGAGCTCTGTGGTGCGACATCCTGTCAGAACGGTGTGACAGTCATCGTGAGGTGTGAATGAATATAGCATAAATCAAGGTGCGACTAGAGAGGATGAGGCATTGCACTATAATGGGCCATAAATAAGCATTAGCATCACAGAGGTTAGGTTCAGGTCAGGAGGGCTCCGGGTGGGGAGGCAGAAAGGCAACGCACTCTGCTCAGAAAGCCCAGGCCCTGACTGGTTTCCCAGCTGTGAGGCTTTCTGTCCCTATCTTCATCTGTCCCTGTCTGTCTCAGCATGACTTATGCCTACTCTACTGCTCTGCCGATTTTTGTGCCCTTCACACCTACGACGTTTAAGTCACTTAGTTCCCTAAAACCTGACCTGTGGAAAAATTAGGTTGAAAAAGCAAACGTGATTTGATAAAAAAAAAGAATTGAGACGAATGAATTATATACGCAAAAGTCTATACCTGACCTGAGTGCATATCACAAATCATTTTTATTAAAAGTAAATACATTTTAGCCAGATGAGTATTATGATTCGTCTATTAATTTATATCGTTAATTTCTGAATAAAGCAATAAAGGTTTAATATGTACAAGTGCTTTAAATATGTATAGTCATAACAGTGCAAAATGTGTACCTAAGTTTTTGCTGTTTTATACTGTCCTCATCCTCTTCTAGTCTACTTTATCAATGTTCTGGCACCAGGGTGATGGAATGAACTTCCCAACAATGTCAGAACAGTCAAGTTACTGGCTGTCTTCAGGAGACGATTAAAGATTTACCTCTTTTGTCAATACCTACCAGGACTTGACATTTAATTCTTCTTGCAACAGTTTTGCGTTTATGTTACACTTTGTGATCTAGCAAACCATCATGCATCAAGAATTGTGGGTTGGTCTGGAAAATGACGTCTACCAAATGATGTAAATGTAAATTTACTTTTATACAGCTTTAGATACAAATCATACACATGTACCTGTCATCGATTTATTATCGATTTATTAGTAACAACTTCATTAAATATAGTGTTGATGAACAGCCAGTCACACGCCAATCACTTTCTCTCTCTCTGTGAAATTTACCCTTTACATTTTACATTTCTTATACGTGAAATCCGGAGCATTTTATGTATCTCACCTGCCTCACTGTGCTTTTTTTTGGGGGTTAAGGGCTGTGCTTAGGGGATCACCGGTGGCAGCTTGGTAGTTCTGGGAATTTAAACTCTAAAAATCCCCAAAAATCATCTTTCAACCACTGGTATAACAATGTTATCATATGAAAATCCACACAATGGAAACATTAATGCTTTTATAATTTAGATAAAAACAAGCGCTTTGATGTTTACATGGGATTCACCTTGTAGCCAGAACCATCATCAGAGCTGCTGTTATAGAAAATTTATTTAATTTCAGAATTTTATAGCGCTGTTGTGTAAATGCTTTGCGTGCCATGTGACACATGGAAAATACTGTGAATACAGTGCAGCTAGTCAAACTGTGATTTTTTAAATAATTCATATTTAAATCTATAAACTATCTATCTATATGTTCGTAATTAGCTTATTAGCTGATTTAACTCTTATAAGGAATGTAATTGTTTATTCAGTAAAATACTCATGTACCCAAATGAATACTTACTGTATATTCTCAATGAAGTAGCATCTACAGTTTACACACATAGAGTAGAGTTCTACGCCAAAGAACACAAAGACAAACGCGAGAATCACCCCCAGTCATTTAGAATTCATTTTAAATATATAGTTGACCTACTTTCTATGGGTCTTTTAAATGACCTATAGAAAGTAGGGAACCCCCTTCCGATGCACATTAGAGCTTTTCATTTGTAGAATCTTTCAGATTAAAATAATACCTTTTTAGTATAGCTTTTAGAATTGAATGAACGGGTCAATGTTATTTTAATGATGATGGAAAGCACTTCGGTCAACGACACTTGTGTTACATGTGCTATAGAAATTCATTTTTCATTTTTTGTATTGTTTCGTAAAAAGATCTCTTCGTCTGCTTTTTTTTTTTACCTGTGTGCCGAATCGAAGGAGGATTAAGCAATGACATGGCCAAGGGAGAGATGCTGCTGCTGCTGCTGCTGACGGATGTACCGGTTAAAAGATGAGATGACTGAGGTAAATCTATCGTCGCTTAGCATTTTACACAGCTGATAAAAGTTAAAAGAGGTCCTAGATGTGCTAAACTGTCCTCCGGTTATCAAAATTCCGTCGGGGTTTAGTGCTTAATAAACTCTCTATAGCTTACAAATCATAACTCCTTCAGTGTCCCTCAATAGAGTGCAACAGGAAGAAGAGTAAGGGTGGTTAAGTCTTTGCAGAGGGTCTGGGGTTTTTATTAGCGATGATGGACACATGAAATAATCAAAGCCGTGTGGACATCAGAGTGGATTACAACGAGTGCTCTTGTATAAAAGTCTGCATTTCCTTATAGAGGTAGTGGAAGTGTTGTCAGGGGTAAGTCTTTGAGCATATGTGTGTGTGATAGGCATGTTGCTCTCACTTTCTGCCCTTCCAGTGAACTGTAGCAGTCTTCTCCATTCACTGCTGCTTTTAAAACCCATCAACACAACTGGCGTAAACAGATGAACAGATGAACATGAAACATGTGGTTTTTAATCTCCCCTTTTTAAGGAGCACCATTACCTGTTCTGACATACCTAAAAGCATGTCAATGCCTCTTCTACTATATTGCATTTGATTGATTATACAGGTTTTTGTGGTCCATCAATGTAACATTTCTTCTTGTTAAATAGCCCATGAAGCAGGAATATACTCTCCACAAACAAGCACCCATTATAGGGCTGGGTAAGAATATTAATACAGCTAATATTAACATAATCATTTTTTTAACGATCATATTAATAAATATTTAAATTGCGTTTTAAACTGATTTACATTTAAGTTAATATTTAATTAAACCCCTCAGTACGTGTCAAACGACTTCCTCCTCGGCTCCTTTAATATTTTTGCTATTTGTTTTACCTCGTTTTTTAATAAATTGCAAAATATCGTGATGTATAGTATCGTGACCCATGTATCGTGATACGTATCATACCGTGAGGCCCTTTCCAGTACACAGCCCTGGTCTATTACAATTACATTTATATTTAACGCCGTCTATTTAAAGGTCCAAATCTTCGTTTCATTATTATCCAAAAGAATCTAACATAATTTTTCCTGGGAAATTTTTAACGTCAGTCTTAAAGTGCCTGTATTTTTTATCATCCTTAGCAATAACTGAGCATTAAGATGAGTACTGCAAACATGTGCGATCGGATGAGAACAAAGTGTTTAAAGCTTCCTGGTCCTCGAAAAAAATAGCCAAATGTAACCTCCACATGTAACTGTATGTTATGGAGCAGGAAAGTAGGAATGAGGTCAGCACTGACAGCTGCTCTTGCTCTTAGCTGTTAGGGAGCAAAGGGGAGAAAGTCACAGAGGGTTCATGTGCAGGCCAGATGAGTGGGGGGTGAAAGGGGGAAAGGAGGAGTGTATGGCGACAGCATGATCGAGGAACGTCAGCGTCAGGTGGACGAGTACCCAAATGATCTGAAGTGATCACCTGACGTTAAAATGTTTATTAAATGTTAATAATTAAAATAAACCAAATATTCAATTGGCTAGTTTATACATCTGAGGTCCTGGGATGTTCTTTTTTTTTTTTTTTTTTTTTAATCGATGCCAAATATCTTACATGTATCTACCTATAAAATATCCAAAAATAATATAAGATTAAGTATCTCAAAAATAATACAAGGAAAAAATTCTGATAAATAAAATAAATAAATGGCAAAGGAAACCCAGACCAGGTAATGTTTTATCACTAGCCTGGATCAGTAAGCTCATGTCCACTGTTTTATCAAACCCTGGAAGCCCAGTGTGCTCTTCTGCATCTGTAGGCTCTATAATGAGACTGATCACCATGATTGTAAAGAGTGCTTATTAAACTTAATGTAGCCCTCCTTAGCCTGAATCAGTCACACCTTAAACTCTTCAATAGCACTTACTCTTATTAATTCGCACTCACTGAATCAAATCTCAAAAGATCTCAAATCAGGATCAGAAGCCATGTCTCAGTCCTGAGATCACATACATTTTACTATTCTTATGGTTGATGTTCACAATTAATATGATTATTGTTGGTGGTAGCTCAGTGCTCCTAAGAAAACTTATTATATTATATTATATTATATTATATTATATTATATATATACACCACTAAATTACCACTGCTGGGCCCCTGAGCATAGCCCTTAACCCACAATTGTACAAATTAGATAAATGTTGCTCTGCATAAGGGTGTCTGCCAGAAATGTAAATGGTAATGATTATATATGCATGATTTTGTGCTTTGCACAGCTGTTTTGTAATTGCTGTTTAAAATAAATGCGTTTTTTTAAGCAGAAGTAAAGGTTTTCTTATTAAAGCATACATATATTGACTTACAGTATACTCCTACTTACGATTATTAGATCAAGATTTGTTTATAAGATGTAAGATATATCAAGATATGTCCCTCCAGTTTTCTGAAGGGTCACACATATTCATACGAATAAATTGGGGTTGTATTTAATATAATATACAGTATAATATAATATACTTAATATACAGTATGTACAATATCTGTAATACAAAAGCTTATTTCAAATATTTAAAGCATTCTATCAACCAACAGTTGTCACCTCCAGTAGTTCGCTGACGACTCGGCCATTGTTGGCTGTGTGTCTGGGGGGGAACGAGCTGGAGTACAGGTCAGTCATCATGGACTTTGTGGACTGGTGTGAGTGCAATCACTTGTGCTTAAACACCAGTAAGACGAAGGAGATGGTGATCGACTTTTGGAGGAGGACACCACATTACACACCGGTGACCATCCATGGCTCTGACATTGAGATCGTGGACAGTTTTTAGTACCTGGGTGTTCACCTTAACAATAAACTGGACTGGACTCATAACACCGATGCCCTGTATAAGAAGGGCCAAAGTCGCCTCCACCTTCTGAGGAGACTGAGGTCCTTTGGAGTGGGCAGGCCTCTCTTAAGGACTTTTTATGACTCTGTGGTAGCCTCTGCTATCCACTACGCTGTGGTCTGCTGGGGAGCAGGCAGCACGGACCGGGACAGAAAGAGACTCAACAAACTGGTCAGGAGGGCCAGTTCTGTCCTGGGCTGTCCACTGGACTCTTTGGAGGAGGTGGGTGAGAGGAGGATGTTCATAGACAATCAGTAGACAATACCTCTCACCCACTGCAGAAGACCGTGGAGGCTATGAGCAGCTCCCTCAGTAGGACTGTTACACCCTCCGTGTAGGAAGGAGCGGTTCCGCAGGTCTTTCATACCCACCGCTGTTAGACTGTACAACTCAACAGTCTAACTACAGATGCACATAACTAACTGTAAATACTTTTACATTTTAAAAAATGTTTATCGTAAATTGTTTTTATTTCTCACAATTTGCACTTTTCTATTGCACATTTTTTCTATTTTCCTACTTTGCACGTAATTGTTTCTGTATCTGAGCCACCGTAACAATTTAATTTCCCCACTGTGGGATCAATAAAGATTATCTTATCGTATCTTATCTTATTCTATCATTCTATCAGTTTTTACTATTTTTGAAATGGTTTTTTTTAAGGGAGTAAAATGTTAAATGTTTTTTCTGTAATTTTATAACAAACTGTATTGGGTATTACACTGTTTGTCAATATTTTTACAAAATATATGATGAAATATATGATACTTAAATCAGACAAAAGGTACTCGTATTGCCATAAACACATCCTCTTAGCTTTCCGGTGTTCCAAGCATAGGGCAGGGCTCCTGGACGTATTTCCCAGAAATACCAGTGCAAAAAAGGGAGACAGTTCAGGTCATTTTTTCAGTCTCAGTCTGCTTTTGGAGAAGTTCCTTCACAGTTATTTTAGGGTTCATTAGCAGAGAGTCTCCATGAGGCTGCCTGACCTGAACTCCAACTCTCACTGATGAAGTGATAGCACTTAACCCGACTGAGCAGAAAGAGCAAGTCAGAAACCGCACGAAGTCTTGCAATGTGTAATTCTGAACATATCATCTTCTTCTGAAGCTTTGTGTTACTGAGGACTCTGATGTTGACACTGCTCATCATACAGCTTTATTGTACATTTTCCAACCTATAATCTGTTACATCATACAGTTACACTGCACAGACTATTTAAGTCTGTGAGTAACGTATAGCGCATATGTATTGCCATATTTGTAAAATTTGGGATAATTTTTTGGGTTTATTGTGAACTTTACTTTTTGTGCTTTTGTGTTATGTCTATTCCTCCTGTCATCTGTCACAGCTGTTAAAACCAAATTCCCCCTATTAAATAAATATAATATATAAATTATTAAAATATTAATATTAACAAATATTATAATATTGACAATTATTGTAACTAATTATACTATAATATATAATCTAATTAGGTTTAATTTATATTGAGTTCCATTGTTTGTCACTTTTTAATAATTTTTTTAATCCCTTTACTTTTACTTAATTACTCATTTTTTTCTTTTACTTAGTAGCCAATTTTACCAACAAATCAAATACTAAACGAAAAGAAATCATTTTCCAGTTTTATCTTTACATGTGATTCCAAACATAGCATCACTTTCCATCAAGTTAGTCAGACTTTAAAATGTATTATGTATAATTAGCATAAAAAATATGTTAAAAATGAGATTTTATTGTTTATACAAAACCTTAACATGGTTTTTAAAGCTAGTCTGAATAAATAAATCTATATAGTATAAATGTAAACCAGTTACAAGGTGAAATATTACCAGGATGCTGGTGATAAATAGAATCATAACTGAAGTAGAAATGTAAGTAATTTAAAAACATATGGTAGAATAGAGTAGTGGTAACTTTTCTGTTTTCTGGTTTTATGTAAGAAAAAGTTTAGTTGCTGAACGTTGGAATCCATTGTGGAATCAATGTACGTATCTTTCTGTTAGATAGACTAGTACACCACCTGGGTAGTCTGTTAAATGAATTTGGGTGTAGACCAATTTTATAGAGCAATCTGTAGATTAAACTAATCCCAAGTTCTGATCATTAGATATCTACGAATCAAACAATAAAATGTCCGGATATTTTTGTTCCTTGTTTCCCTCATGGAAAACGTGCCAAGGTTGTTGAACAAACAAACGAATCCTGATAAAGTTCATGGTTACTCTGAACTTTTGAACTTTCGGCGTTATGTGACATTGTGCTACAGTCTGAATCAAGTGTTTAGAGTTTAACAATTAAGGACATTTTGCTTACCTGGCACTGATGGAGCAGATGATTGTGAAGCTTTGTGAGGTTTTTTTTTTGGCTAAGGCCAAACACGCGTGCATTCTGAGTAAACAAAAACACCCAGCTATTCGAAAGGTTCATGAAAGTTCACAGGTTTGAACTCTCTCTGACCTTATTTCTCAAATAGCACCAATAAACTGTTGCTGTTGGGAGGTGTGTTGATATTCATAACCGGCGCTAATCACAG